>JAVANC010000001.1:51374542-52719542 GCA_033319125.1 Parnassius glacialis | reverse complement strand
AAACGATATGCACACGAAATTATATAATAAAAATAAACAATATGTAGCTAACCGTAAATTATTAAGTACCTAACCTACCTAACAAATACAATAAAAAAATCCGGTTATGTTGGTTTAGATTGTCATAGCGTATTGAAAAAGTAGGTATTTTGGCATATGGTACTAGTTTTTGTACGGAACTAGTTTGGTAGCCTTCCTGTGGCATCAATTCATTTCTTTTTTAAATTAGCATCTTTTGGGAAGCTGAAAATGTACGATAATAATTTATTTATCATTTACATATATCCTACACAATTTCTTAACCTCACCATGTACCTGGCAAGCCTTTGTTAAAAAACCCCTGGTTGGTTAAGATATTGTTGAATATATGAAAACAAACACACACTCATGCATAACAAATAAATAGCCAGGAGAATTATGTTCACTTATTTTTAGCAAAAGTCACTATAATAATATTATCTGAATTTTGAATTTCTGAACCATGCCAACTAGGTATAATAACGCATTCGAAGCTTTTGAAAACATAAAAGTATGGAATTAATACGAAGATAAGGCATAATATACTATAATACAACCCAAAACACTTCACCGTTGATTAACCTAATTATTTAAGCAACTTACTTTATGATCGCTAATTACGAATTCAGTGTAGTAAACGGTGAAAATAATCAAAATAATTAAATACCATTATGTCACATCAGTCTTCCCACCGGGCAGAAACAGTAGACAAATTGAAAGAATAAACTATTATAGCAATTCGCCAATCGACATTGTTGTGGATAGCATACGTTAGTGGATCTGCGCAAGCACAACACTAACTTATCGCAAGACACAGTGGCCGTACTACACGATGCATCCCCATAAATAAAGTATCGTTTTGTCATATTTACATTGCTTGTTCAGTCGCTTAGCGATATACATAAGTAGTGGTTAAGGAGCAATGTATTTACTACAAAATAGTACTGTTGCAGTGATATTTGAAAACAAAAATAACGCATTAAGAGCAAAAAATATATTACGATTTGTTGTTTTTCATGATTATATAGATAAAGATAGTAAAATACTTGTTCTTACATATGGTAAATGATTCCATGATCTACAAAGATTTTGTTTTAGCTTCGTTCTTTACACGAAACCACTGAATAACACGGCATTCTGATATTGTTTCACGATTACGGTTGAAAGTATACTAATACGCAAAGACGGCCATTTGAATAGAACCTGAGCATTTTGATCATATCGTGCGGACACAGACACGCCCTTTTGCCACTTCTCCTCTATTATAATTTCTATGGTAGCGGCCATCCATATTTGCAAAGCCAGCATCATTTTCTGTACAGAAACCGACAAAGTGTTGCTCAAGGCATTATAAAAAAAGCAGCTGATAAAATGTTACACTCATAACTGTTAACAAAAACTGTTTCTGCAAATGGTCTTATAGATAATAATAACTATTCCGCCGTGTTAGGTGCAGGAGCTATTATTACAAGGAGAAGAGGTAAAATTTTGTTTTAGAAATGCGCAATCAATATTGTTTTGTCTGCAATTGAGCGATTATTAAAATAAAAAATAACTTCAGCCAAAGAGCATAACTGGCACTATCCTCAGGCCCATCAATAGGTATGGAAAAAAATAATTTTACCAGGTTTAAAAAAATCAATCAAAATTCAAAAAAACATAAATATTAAAATCAAAAAATTAATATATGTATGTCTATACATACATATAATGATTTATGGCCGCTTAGTATCTGACAGTGACTCAGTATAACATCCTACAGTCACGCCGAAACTAAGAGGAGAGAATCACTGTAGAAAAGGTAATAATTTATTGCGGAAATTTTGTGATAAAATTAAAAAAATTACAAACTTATCAAAGTTAATCTAGCTTAGTCTAACTTATCCTTATGCCTTACAAAAAAAAAACAAATAATAAAATAGTCAGATGGCGTCAGTTTTTAAGAAGATATAACAAAAATAAACAAAAAAATAAATTTCAAAGAAGTTCAGTATTTAATTGATTATATACCGCTGACACTTAATCACGCTTTTCGAAACCACGCCAGTTGTAAACAATAAAAAGTGAAAAGACAAAATCTTCTTTACAAATTTTCGCCGAGTTGTAAGTAGAAAGCCAAATAGGTCATGTGTCAATTTTAATTAAATATATTTTATATGAAGTGATCTTGACTACGTTTCATCAATTAACCATTAGTAAAAATTAAAACAGGAATTTTACAATTGTGTTTACAAGAAACATTATTAGTTGTGGCATGACACGGTGAGAGATATGATATGGTCGAAATTGGTGTCTACAAATACTTGACACGATAAAGCTTATTTTGAAATTCAAGATGACACAAGTGTGATACAAGTGTGAACCCGGCTTAAGAGGATTGTGAAGTGCCGATACGCGTCCCGAGCAGGTATTTTCAAAAATACTATTTGTTTCATACCGCTCACTCCGTATCGCCGTATAGTGCGATAGAGAGATTTGCAAGTATTGAAAGAAATTTTTGAAATATGGTTTCGGGTGGTAAAGTTTTCACCCCCACCTTTAAGAAATCATAGAGCTGTTTTTTAGAAACCAATATGTAACGTAACAAAATATAGTATACACATTTAAATACAAGTAATAAAATATAGGAGAAATCCTAAACTATAAGATATTGTGCCTATTTCAACATTTACGCCTGTTAATATACTGTTCATTTTACGAAATAATTATTTATGAGGGTTCGTCCTCTGCGAATGATCTGTCGTAACGCAAATTGCCTGGTCCTTATCTAACACCAATTAACGTCTGTGGTATAAAGGTAACTTAGAGTAAACTTATTATCTCAAGTGAATATCAAGTGTTTCTGAAGAATTGAAACCGAGAACGTTCTGACCAAACTAAATCAACAGGTCGCTTAAAGCGTTTTGTCATCCATCAGTTAAACGATTCCACCATACTCTAGAAAAACGTCACTGTACTAATCAATTATTTTCCACCCATCCATTCATTGCAGACTATCAAAAATCCACTGCTGAGCAAGGATCTCCCCATAAATTGCCTCTTATAATATACGAATATTTGCCGTTATAGGCTGTCCAGTAAAACAAATTAACCGATTTTTTGAAAAATGATTTTTTGTAAAATTCGTTGACCAGAAAGCTTCTTAAAATGTCTCTGAAATCGTTACTAAGCCTTACACTAATCGATTAAATATTTCATTATTGTATGCTAATATCTATTTTATCTGTGTTATTTTACTTTAATATCTATTTCTTGAACTATTAATCCTTAGAGATCTATGGGGTATCCATAGAATCCAATAATTATCAGATAAACAGTATGCTTCTTTAACAGGAAATAGTCTGGGGCAAAATAAAAGTTGATTTCTTATTAAATTATTTTTTGGCAGACATCAAAAATGGAGGAGAATCTCAACTGTGTGCTCGTTTGTTCTTGCCTTTCCCTTTTTCTATGCAAAAAAATGGACTGCATGTTAATGTTTCTATTTTCTGCCGACTTCCAAAAAGGAGACGGTACTCAATTCGAGTGTATGTTTTTTTTATGTGTGTTACCACATAACTTTGTACTGGGCGAACCGAATTCGATGATTCTTTTATTTATGAAAGCTGATAGTTCTCGTGTGGTCCCATATGAATTTGATCAAGGTCAGACCAATGGTTATAGAGTTATTCTTAAATAACCTATATTGAAGTCGCTTATATTGAAGTCGGCTGTACAATATTTTTAATTTTAAATTATTAGGAATATCCGTAGTATGGTTTATTTATTTCTAAACTAATAAATAATAAAATAAACAGCGCACTTCATGTTTGTCTGTTACGAACTTTGTAATGGTTTACATTTATAATTTAAAATTATTAATTTTGTACACCCGACTTCAAAATGAGTTATTAAGAATAACTCAAAAACTATTGGTCTAATCTAGACCACACGAGAAGTATCAGCTTTCAAATAAAAAAAGAATCATCGAAATCGGTTCACCCAGTTACATGTTATGAGGTAACACACATAAAAAAACATACAGTCGAATTCAGTACCGTCTCCTTTTTAGGAGTCGGCAGATAACTGAAGGTAGCGGGGCTAACTATGACATCGGGACGTCAAACACCTCAGTTCCCACTCACCAGACCTTGCGCTTACAGACCTCTACTTTTTCCAAAATTTGTATAACTGTTTGGCGGGAAAAAAATGTAATGCCATCAAAACATAACTTGTAAAAGAAGCCAAGTCTCGCAACTCAGTTCTTCTACCGTAAAAAGTTGTCAGATCCATGTAATACCAAGTCGGTTAATTTATTCAGTCCCTACTTAAGGGTCGTTTTGTCCTTAAATTATTACGTAATTAGCTAACCTAACAAAATCTTATAGTGACCATATCAATATCCAAAATTTTTTAAGTTTTAAATAAATAAATTGACTTGGCGATCGCACTAAACAATCTAATTTAATATAATATGTATTACTTGAGAGATACATTGGGTTATCATGCGATGGCTGGCATTCAGGCTTCTAGTTTGATCTACAGCAAAGTTATAGGGTTTCGAAAATGGCCTGAACTGCTTCGAGAAAAGGATGGTACGGCCGTGCCGCTTTTTTGCTCGACTTGGCGGGGGCACTGCCGTGCACCCAGATACCCGAGAGAGAGTACAAAATGCCTTTGCATAATCTGTTGCCTCACGTGCAGCTGATTTCTCCAAGAAGGGCATCGATTGCATGGGTGATTACTTTGATTAATAGAAAAATAAAAAATTATGAAAAAAGTTACGTTAACTTATTTCATAAGAAACGGGAATTTAATAGGTACATCTTCCCAGTGTTGAAGCAGCTAGAATAGTTTACTTTTAACTATTTTCATAGCATAATGTCGTATGGTATTTTGCTATGGTGACACGCAGCTGACACTGAAATTATATTTGTTAAAGAGAAGAGGACCATTAGAGCAATTTATGATTTAAAGCCTAAAGAGCCGCTGCGACAAAAATTTAAGGAAAGCAATATATTAACTTTGGCCTCTCAATATTTTTATGAAAATGTAATGTAACACAAAAATAAAATTAGTTTTACAAAACTTAGTGATATTCATTCTGTAAATACTAGGAACAGACGCAAGCTAGTAGTACCAGTTACTCAACTCCATCGAGTCAGTAATTCATTTTTGGGGCGATGTATACGTTTTACAACAAAATTCCAAAAAATATACAAAAATTGCTCAAAGCTCAACTTTATTAAACTAAGTTTGTATAAAAAGGGTTATTATAATATTAAGGAATTTATAGATGATAATAAGCCCTGGAAAAGAGGTGATCGCTACCAAACTATTTCTAATTTTTTGTGTTGTTAATTGTGTAAAATACATGATTGTAAGCTGTTATTTAAATAAAAAATCCCGCTGGGTTTCTTGCTGGTTCTTCCCAGGACAGAGGTTTCTTTTCGAACCAGTGGTAGTTATTATGTTGTAAGAAATTTAAATGTAAAGCTACAGGAAAAGGCTTTAATCCCACTTCTGATTTTAGAAACTATTCCTCTTCTGATGTTAGAAATCATTATCAAAATAATTTAAATGAAAGAATGTTAGTCGTATTAGAATTTACTCTGAAAGTTAATTGTTAAAAATAATAAAAGTGTGAGAGCGGATCATCAACTTGCTCTCTTGCTTAGGCAATCAATCATTATCAGGAATAAGTCAGCATACAGCACTACACATTCAGTATAGAGCAAATACAGTTCGACCAACCGTAATATGTACCAGACACAATCACACATTAGTGTAACGTGAAGGACATAATTACATTACAAAGTATGCAAAGCAACAGCAACACTACTCATTTAAATAAAACTAATTTTACGGATTTTTTCGCGTATATTAACTTATTTTACATTCCCGACGTTTCGAGCACTTTACAGCACCCATGGTCACGGGGGGGACTGAGGTGTATGACGTCCCAATGTCATAGTTAACCACGGCTACCTCCAGATTAAAAATTATTAATTTTTGTTCCGATTTACGCAGTATGAACTTACAGTATCATGAAGTCTTGCAGTTGTATGCTTGGGTTGGGATTTAATTTTATTAATTATGGGATCCCAAGCAGATGGTAGCACCCAGCCATCTTCTCTATTGAAATTAGGATGTTTCTTGATTTCAATAGCCTCGCGAATCATCCTTGGAAGGAATCGGTGTTCTTTAGCGAGGATTTGTGGTCTATCAATTCTACGGGCATGTTGTTTTGCTCTAGCCTTCTAGTAACAATCGAGATGCAGTCTGCAACAGGTAAGCATGTGAACAGAGACTGCATATCAAAACTGACCATAGTTTCATTGTCTGCCAGATGTAGGTCTTTAATCTCGCTGACAAAATGGTAGGAATCCTTTGTGTGTGCTCTTGTATGTCCCCTGAGCGGTGAGAGTATATTCGCTAAGTGTTGAGCCAATTTGTAAGTTGGTAGAATATGCAGTATTACTTAGACACTGCCTTACATCTGGCTACCTATTGTGGAAGGAGGAGTTCTACAAGCAAGTAGATGGAGTGGCGATGGGCTCACCTGTATCTCCCATTGTTGCCGATATATTCATGGAGGACTTTGAGGAGAAAGCCCTGCGTACTTCTCCCGTAAACCCAAGATTCTACAAGCGGTACGTAGACGACACTTTCACAATTCTCCCTTTAGATAAAGTAACTGCATTTCTAGACCATCTTAACTCCTTAAATTCTAAAATTCAGTTCACAATGGAGTTAGAGGCAACCAATTCTTTAGCTTTTCTAGATGTGTTAGTAATTCGGAATCCTGATAACACCTTGAGCCACACTGTGTATAGAAAAAAGACCCATACAGATAGATATTTAAACGGTGATTCTCACCACCATCCTTCACAGTTAGCTACCGTGGGTAAATCTTTGTTTCAGAGAGCACGAGGGATCTGTGACAGTAAACACCTGGCCGCCGAGCTCCAACACGTCAAGCAAGTTTTGCACGACAATAAGCTTCGGGACCCGCGCCTACGTCACAGTGAACGAGTGAAGCCGGCCACAGTCGAGCGAGTGCCTGCTGTACTGCCATATGTCAGAGGTGTCACTGATAAGATTGGCTACATCTTGAAGCGTGCTTCCATTAAAACATATTTCAAGCCGCCGAAGAAGATTAGTCAGTTTTTACCATCAGTCAAGTGTAATATTCCTCTGCAAGATGCAGGAGTGTACAAGCTTGATTGTGAATGTGGTTTCTCTTATATAGGACAAACTAAAAGATCTATAAAAACCCGTGTTAAAGAACACATTGCTGATGTGAAGAATAGACGCTCCGGGAAGTTTGCAGTCTGTGAACACGTACAGGATCGCCCCCGTCACTACATTAGATTTGATAGACCACAAATCCTCGCTAAAGAACACCGATTCCTTCCAAGGATGATTCGCGAGGCTATTGAAATCAAGAAACATCCTAATTTCAATAGAGAAGATGGCTGGGTGCTACCATCTGCTTGGGATCCCATAATTAATAAAATTAAATCCCAACCCAAGCATACAACTGCAAGACTTCATGATACTGTAAGTTCATACTGCGTAGATCGGAACAAAAATTAATAATTTTTAATCTGGAGGTAGCCGTGGTTAACTATGACATTGGGACGTCATACACCTCAGTCCCCCCCGTGACCATGGGTGCTGTAAAGTGCTCGAAACGTCGGGAATGTAAAATAAGTTAATATACGCGAAAAAATCCGTAAAATTAGTTTTATTTAAATGTGTAGTGTTCGCGTAAATATAAGAAATCATTAAGCAACACTACTCATCTCAATGCAACACAGGGCAGCCTCTCAGCAACGCGATCCATCCTTGCTTACACTAGAAGAACTACTACATGAATAAAACTACATCACTTGTCTTATTTGGGCAGAATCTCAGTGTAGAAGTAATGTTTTAGCCCAACGGGCATAATAACGATATGAGACTCGTAGAATTACAGACTGTTGTCTCTTAGTCGCCTGTGCGATACTTTATACTGCTAAAATAAGTGGGAGATTACCATTCTACCTTCAATTGTTCATATTTTCTTTTATTTTTTTCTAGGTAGGTAGTAGGTATATGGATGTGGAGGAAGCGAGAGAGGTGGGTCAGGATCGTGCCAAATGGAAGTCCATAGTCTCTGCCTACCCCTCTGGGTGATAGACGTGAGTGTTTATGTTTATGGTAATTAAACAAAAGAATGACTTGCAATAAGTATTATTTATTATCTATATTGAATTTAAAAAAGTTTCCGTTTGTAATGTTTCTGTTTACAGACCTAATTTAAGCATATTTTCTATTCTAAATTTAAATGCCTATAACAAAAGACGGCTACGAGCAAAAAAAAACGGAAAAACTTTGTGACTTCAACGTCAAAAAACGTAACAGCTTGTCAGTTTTGTACATTTTGTACCTTTGTTGTCGTATACAATATTGCTCAAAGTAAAATTATACAACGTTGCTGTTACAATGGTGACTTTAATTTAACACACGGGTAGGGCTAGTGCCCATTAATTATATTATTAATTTTGATAGGTTAAAAAAACTCGTTATATGAATTTTTTTCAAACAAACTTAATAATAAAATAATAACCAAAATTGGGATCAACCTTGCAAAAATTCATTTATGAAATTACTTATCTAGCTGGTTTACGTTAAATCGGAGCGGCAGCACGTCGCTTCGCAAGCTGGCAACCGCGCAATACCTCTTGTACCTACTCGTGATCGGGGTCCGATTCTTTTATTATTATCAAAGAAACCGAGTGACGCCGGAGAGTACCTATAGCGGAGGTACTTAGTTAAATACTTATCATATCACCCTGTCTTGTTACTATTAGTTATAACTGTAGTCACTAATCACTGCTTTTATTTGTCTTTATTTTAAATTTTCTTATTTTCAATGAGACCACCGTGTTGGCGGATACAAAGTGCTAAACGGCGTTTAATGTTTTCCCGCACATTTGAATATAAATTGTCACTTATAGCTATTTCCCTCAATTTCTCAAACGCATTTATTATTTGATGGCGTAATTGTTCCACCGAATCCACGTTATCCACGTACACGTCGTCTTTGATACAATCCCAGAAAAAATATCGGATGGCGTGAGGTCTAGCGATCTTGCTGGCCACCTGCGAGGTCTAAATCTACCAATGGGTGCTCAATGGTGCGGACTGTGCTGGTTCCACACACCGTTTCTGGTGAACGTGCTTTCGTCAGTTCAACAAATTTGGGAAAGAAAGTCACTGTCCTCTTCAATTTTACTCAGTAACCACTGACAATAATTCACTCTTATTAATTTATCACTCGATAGCGGAGTAAGTACTTTTCCAAACTTGAATGGGTGCCACTTTTCGCACTTTTTATCCTGTGGACGGTTCTGTGATGGACTTGAAAATGCCTAGCGCTCTGGCGGAGGCTAGTTTTTTTGTTTGTCTTCGAAATTTTGTATCAAATTTTCAATTAACTGGATTGGGTTTTGTCTTGGCGGTCGATCAGGGCGTTGAGACCTAAGATCCACTGGCCAGTTTCCACGGATGCGCTGAAGAGCTCCTACAACAGTGCGAGGATGAGTAGGACATTGCCTTGAATGACCATATCTCTCGCGATATAGGATATATATATCGCAAGGACGGCATTTTGACGACATTCCCCGTAAACCCGGATCAGCTGCTGTGTAGTTCGGATGTGTACTTGCCATTACGATCACAATTTTACACAAGCACTAATAACATAAATAAAAGCGTCCGTATCGCAAAAGATGTAAACGTACCTACTAGATTAAAAACTGAAAACAAAACAAAGCGTCCTTATTGCAGTACCATAATCAAAGTACTATTCTAATTATACAAAAATTAATGAATAAAACAAAAACTAAGCGTTTTTTTCGCGGAAAAAGTTCACAAAAATATTAGCCGACGTAATTATGCGCACTACTGTGAAGAAGTTTGTCTAGGACACAGATTCGTCTAGCACTAGAAAAGCATGCAGGAAGCATGCAAGCAGGTATTCATTTCGGTGCAGCGTAGTGGGAGGGCGCGTATCGCCTGCGCCGCCCGCTCACCGACAAAGGGACATCCCTTCTTTCCTTCAATGGTATTGCTTATTCGTTTTAATTTTAATGATGCGATCTTATAATCCATGACCCCGTCAAATGACCGCTGCGCGACAGTTCTCTTCTTCTCTTCAGTATAACTTGCCTCAATAGTCACAAGGGACATTGTAGATTTCATTTTAAATGTAGGGTCTGTAAGAAAGGCCACAATACACTGCTGCAAAGTAATAGTAGTGCAAATCAAGAGAAAAAAATCTCTTCACACAAATATCTCATCTTCCGCACGGGTTGTTTTGCTAAAGGTCAAAGTAAAAGTGCTTAACATTAAGGTACAACAATTATTTGTGAAGGGATTCCTTTATAACGGCAGTCAACTTGAAAGATCAGTTCATTTTTTCTATTTCAACATTGGATGAAAAAGAATTCATCATCATCATCATTACAGCCCTTCACAAGTCCACTGCTGAACATAGGCCTCCCCCAAGGAATGCCACAAAGCACGGTCCCGAGCCACCTGCATCCATCGACTTCCTGCATGTCTTACCAGGTCGTCACTCCATCTTGTGGGGGGACGCCCTACACTTCGCCTACCGGTACGAGGCTGCCACTCGAGAACCTTTCTTCTCCATCGGTTGTTGGTTCTTCGAGCTATATGGCCGGCCCACTGCCACTTCAGCTTACTAATCCGTTGGGCTATGTCGGTTACTCTGGTTCTACTGCGGATATTCTCATTCCTAAGTTTATCACGCAGAGAAACTCCGAGCATAGCCCTCTCCATAGCTCGCTGAGCGACCTTGAGCTTCCTCATACGGCCAGCAGTGAAGGACCACGTCTCAGTTCCGTAAGTCATCACTGGCAACACGCAGTGGTTGTACAATTTTGTTTTAAGGTTTTGAGGTATTTCTGACGAGAAGATGTGTCGTAGCTTCCCGAACGCTGCCCAGCCGAGTTGAATCCGTCGATTGACCTCTCGGTCGAAGTTGGACTTACCTAGTCGGACTATTTGTGCCAGGTAAACATACTCGTCAACAACTTCGAGCTTAGTGCTCCCAACAACTACCGGCATAGGTGTGACATGGACATTAAACATAATCTTTGTTTTGTCCATGTTCATCTTAAGACCTATCCGTTGGGAGACACTATTGAGGTCATTGAGCATAGTGCTTAGTTCCTCCAGCGATTCTGCCATGAGGACTATATCGTCGGCAAATCGAAGGTGAGTGATGTACTCGCCATTGATATTAATTCTGTATCCTTTCCAGTCCAGAAGCTTGAAAACATCTTCCAATGCAGCGGTGAAGAGTTTTGGGGATATAACGTCACCCTGTCTTACACCTCTCTGCAATTGGATAGGTTTCGTACTCTGGTTCTGTACTCGGATAGCCATCGTAGCTCTATTGTACAAACACTTCAGCACTTCGATATACCGACAGTCAACTTGGCACCGCTGAAGGGACTGCAGCACCGCCCAAATTTCGACGGAATCAAAGGCTTTCTCATTGTCCACATACGCCAGACATAGTGGCAAATTGTACTCCTCGGACTTCTGTACAATTTGCCGTAGGGTATGTATGTGGTCTATGGTGCTAAAGCCCTTTCGGAAACCGGCTTGTTCGGGAGGCTGGAAGTCGTCAAGTCTGCGCGCGAGACGATTCGTAATGACTCTCGAAAACAGCACGTAGACGCGGCTCAGAAGGGAAATCGGTCTGTAGTTCTTCAAGAGAGCTTTGTCACCTTTCTTGAAGAACAAGACCACCGCACTTCTGCTCCACGCCTCCGGTGTAATGCCACCATGGAGGACGGAATTAAAGAGCTTCTAAAGGACTTCAAGTACCGGTCTTCCACCCGCTTTCAGAAGCTCCGCTGTAATTCCATCCTCGCCTGGGGCCTTGCCGTTTTTAAGGTGCTGGAGAGCCATTCTAATCTCGCTCAGACTGACGTCCGGGATATCTTCGGAATAGTGTCGAATAAGACTCGCTCTTTGATCGTTACTCACACTTGCGTGTGGCTCCAACGATGACGTGTACAGCTGCCCATAAAACCTCTCAATCTCACTCAAAATCTCAGGTGCCCCGGAAACGATGCTGCCACATTCGGTCTTCAGCTTTGACAGTTGGCTTTTTCTGGCAGACAAATCTCTGGCAAAGACTTTGGAGCCTTGGTTCCGCTCGATCGCTTCTTCAATACGAGCTGTATTGAAGTTGCGTAAGTCTCGCCGCATGCATTTGGAGATCTGTCTGGTCAGTTGCCTGTATGCTGTCAAATCTGTTGAAGAATGTAGCCTCATCTCCCGTCTAACAACCAGGAGATTAAGAGTGTGATCGGAGAGTTTTTGTGTTCTTCTGCGGCGGGTCTTGCAGAACTTAGCTCCGACCGCATGGACAGTTTCCACGAGTTTGTCATTCATATCGTCCACTTCATTGCAGTCTTCTAGGCACTGAAAACGGTTTTGTAACTCGAGCTGAAAGGTTGCGGGACTTTGGATTAGAGCATGAGGGGGACGGAGCGTTGACTTCATCAGACGAGACCTCTCCAACTTAACATTTAGGTTCAGTGTGCCTCTAACCATTCGGTGATCGCTGCCGGTTTTCACCCTCGCGATCACTGAGACATCACTGAACAGTTGTCGTCTGGTCGTCATAATGAAGTCAATCTCATTTTTTGTCGAACCGTCGGGGCTCGACCAGGTCCACTTCCTGTGGGGCCGCTTCCGAAAAAGAATTACAAACTAAAAAAAGATTTTAAGCTATAATGGAAAATATTTGATATTTTAGGGTTAGTTGGTTCAATCATTGTAATTGCAGTTATTTATGTAAGAGTTATATCATTCCTTAAGAATGGATTCACAGTTACCTAAAGCCCAATTGGATTTTTGGAAAAGAATTATGTGCAATCTTATTGACATGGGGTTAATTATAGTGCCCCGTGGTATAGTTTGCCGAGAGATGAAATCTGTAGAGTTAATTGGATTCGCAGATGCCTCTCAAAGAGCATACGGTTGTTGTCTTTACCTTAGAATTCTCAATGAAAATAATGAAGCAGTTGTTAATTTGTTTTGCTCAAAATCACGAGTTGAACCATTAAACAAATTGTGAACAATCCCAAAACTAGAGTTTAATGCAACTTAATTTTGTCTCAGCTTGCACATAGAGTTTATCATAAATTATGTAATCGATTTTCTATGATTTCTAGCTTTACAATGACCCACAAATAGTTCTAGCCTGGTTAAAGACTTCCAAATATATTCGAGATACTTATGTTTCCAGTCGACTAAATTAGATCTGCAGATTGACTCAAAACTTTAAGTGGTCTCATGTAAAATCAGGTGATAATCCTGCTGACTTGTTGTCAAGAGGCTCTATTCCTCAGAAACTTAAGTCGAACAACTTATGGGGCATATGTCAAAGGTAGAGTTCACTCACACTCCTGCAGATCTTGAGCTACTTATTCCTTATGACAACGAACTTTTAGCTAATTCTTGCTGAACAAAAGAAGGATCAGATTTTACATTATTTGAAAATATTCTAGCATTAACCAACTACAATCTATTGTAGCTCTATTATTAATACTATTAATTTAAAAATAATTCTTTAAACAAAAATGCCAAGCTTCAGGGACCCTTGACATCTGAGACGTTAACTACTTCATTAAATGTTATCATTCGTACAGCTCAGAGAAGAAAACTTATATTAGGTTTGTCTTACTAAAGGTAAGGCAATTCATTCCATTTTTAAATCAAAACAATGTTTTGAGAGTTGGAGGACTTCTTCAGAATGGAGACAGAATGCTTTATGATAAAAGGCACCATATATATAATATATATAGTGATAATATCTAAATTCTCATACATTTTTAAGATCTTAGTAGAAAGAGAGCACCTTCGTTTTCTTCGTGCAGGTCCTAAACTAGTTTTAAGCTCACTTTCACAGAAATTTTACCTTATTTGTGGCATATGTGAGGTGAAAAAAGTGGTGCATAAGTGCATTAAGTGCCAACGCATGAAGGCATCAGCAGCTAAACAGCTAATGGGCTCTCACCCTAGGGAAATAATTAGTGAGTTTAGATCTTTTCAAATTGTAGATGTAGATTTTTGTGGCCCATTCAATGTAAAGGTAGCTATTAGACAATGCTGAAACTTTTAAAGGAGCATCCAATAAATTAAGAGAATTGTATAATCTATTTATTACAAAAGAAATCAAAAATAATGTAAGCCAATTTTGCTTAGAAAGATATATTAAATTTTCTTTTATACCTAGCTATCCTCCAGAGTTTGGTGGGCTATGGGAAGCAGGAGTCAAAGGTTTAAAATTTCATTTGAAGCGAACAGTAGGAAATATCAGTCTCAGTTTTGAAGGACTTTACACAGTCGTTACAGAAATTGAAGCTGTTCTTAACTCCAGACTTTTGTTTCACATGTCGTCTAATCTCCAGAGTTTGGTGGGCTATGGGAAGCAGGAATCAAAAGCTTAGAATTTCATTTGAAAAGAATAAAAGGAAATATCAGTCTCACTTTTGAAGGACTTTACACAGTCGTTACAGAAATGGAAGTTATTCTTAACTCCAGACTTTTGTTTTACATGTCTTCTAATGTCTCTGATACAAATTATTTTACGCCTGTTCACTTTCCTATCGGTACAGCAATGACAAGTTATCCAGAAATAAATGGCTCTCATGAAAATATTAATAATTTATAGCTTTGGAACATTCTGTCTATATTGAAACAGGACTTCTGGAAAACTTGGTCCAATGACTACTTGACACAGTTAGAGTAGCCAAAATGGAACAATGAGGGATGCTCACTGTTCCATTTTGGCTACTAATTTAAAGGAAGGAGACCTTGTGATTGTTCGGTGTGATAATACTCCTCCGTTTCAATGGCCCATGGCTAGAATAATTAAAACTTTCCCTGGATCTGACGGGAGATTAAGATTGGCAGAAATAAAAATGAAAAACAAGACCTTCATAAGATCTTTCAAAAAGTGAAGTCCCTTACTACATATTAATTAAAATATTATGTATTTAAGAACTTCTAAAGTTTTGTTACTCAGTTAGTAGTAAAGGTTTTTTTACATTGATTTAATTTAAGATGTAAGTTTATTTATATTGCATTTGAATATCTGTTTAAAATTTTCTTGTTACGTACCTTACTTAATATTATTATTCTGTTTAGTTATGGTCCTGAACTGTGTTTAATAAATTATCAAACATTAATATTTATTTGTAGTCTGTATGTATTAATTATTGTCTGTTTATTTCACTTGTAATACATTAATTTAAGTTTACTAATTTTTGTATTGGCAACTTCCCTTCTGATGCCCGTATTCAAAGTGTGTAGTAGGCTCGCCAGAAAATAATAGTAAAATTAGATTCCTAAATTAAATTTAAACTTTCATTCTATTTATACACAGGCCACCTCCAAAGGGGTATTTGCCATAGTTGCCACACTGGGCAGGTGGTTTGGCAACAGCAGTTTCTTTTTAGATGTTATTAGGAAAACTCTGCCGTCTATCTCTTGGCTTGGTTCGTTATCCCCTGTCACCTTTTACGACACTTATGGGATGTTATGAGGTAGTGCATAACCTTACTGAACGACATATCGGCGAATAATTTAACAGTTACCCCCCGTGCAAGGTGGACACGTTCGGCATAGATAACGCAATCAGCATAATTATTAACTAATGCGTTACGTTCAAAATATCATGCTTTCTTAAAATACATTCGTGGACAAATTTAATGGAATGCAAAGGAAAAAAGATAATTTTCCCTGTTGTAGTTAACGTGAGTACTCGCCACAAACATTAGTAAATATTATTATTTAAAGAAAAGAAATTTTTGTAACTTTTTTCCCGAATCTCATTTATTTTTATGTAATTATTGCGTAATATTGAGTTCTTTCATACTACAAAAATTTTGTCATTTTTCAATTTGTTTAATTTTTTGCCTTGACGGCCTTGTGAATCGTGTTAAGTGAGAATTGTTACTGCTAATATACTAATGCCTAATCTAAATGACTCTCAAGTTCTTAGGGCTATTACTTTAATTGAAACTGGGCACACCTACAAACATGTGACCCAAACATTACGAGTATCAAAATCTGTGGGACACCGAGTTGCCAAGAGGTGTAGGCAGACCGGACAGTATACGAAACTCATTGGATAGAGATGTAACGAAAAACTGTGACATTATTGTGATATGGTCCATCGTTACCAGCGTGCTTAAAAACTGGACTCTTCTGGGTAAGAAAGAAGCTCCAAGAAATGCGATGGGTTACAGGAAGCACAAAACTGTGAGAAAAAGATTAAAATCGACCGAAATAAATTCATACTTGTCTGCAAAAAGCCTCCTTCTTGCCACATGCCATCGAGTAGCTCGAATTAGTTTTGCTCGATATCACGAAAATAGTTATGACGAAGCTTGGAATCAAGTTCTATTGACACATGAGTCCAGATTTTGCGTGAAGCCAGATGATAGAAGTGAGAAGACGCCCGGGAGAGAGATGCGTCCAGTGCAACATCATTGAAAAAGACGTGTATGGTGAAGGGTCACGTATGGTATGGGGCGGTACTCGTATTTCATTTCAGTTTTTTGAAGTTGATTTTATTTTTTTAAAGTTTATATTGTTAAAAATACTTTTCTTTTATTAATTTACGATGGCTTTGTCACCATATAGGTCTATATAACAGCTTTATTTACTAAAATCAATAAGCGAATATTTCCAGTATTTAAAGTTCATCAAAAACTTTATAGCAAGTAATTTGACAATGGAGCTAATTTAGTTCGTTTACATAATAAGCGTCAGTTGCAGTTGCAGGTAAGCCACAGGCTGCTAATGTTCTATTCATTGTCATAAATAATATCATCGATAATGTCAATTACTTGCAGTGACATAAGTTCACAGATGAATATACAATTAATTTATCAATTTAACATACTGAAAGGTATAAAATAATATATAAGAAATGCTTTTATTGAACAGACGTACATACTATGCATTTAAAATAAGTTTTCTTATTTTGAATTCCGAAGTATGTTTGTGGTTGAAACTTTATTTTCCAAGAGAGTATATACTCGCTTACTGAGGAACATAAAAAAAAGTTAACCAAAAGAGTAACGATTGCGTTCAGTAGGCATAACGTATTTGTGTAATTAAAACTTAATTTAAAATCAACAATATAAATTTGTGCACATCATAGAAATATTAAATAGAGGAGAAGTGGCAAGGGGGCGTGTCTGTGTCCGCACGCTATGATCAAAATGCTCAGGTTCTATTCAAACGGCCGTCTTTGCGTATTAGTATACTTTCAACCGTAATCGTGAAACAATATCAGAATGCCGTGTTATTCAGTGGTTTCTTGTAAAAACCGAAGCCAAAACAAAATCTTTGTAGATCATGGAATCACTTACCATATGTAAGAACAAGTATTTTACTATCTTTATCTTTAAAATTATGAAAAAACAACAAATCGTAATATATTTTTTGCTCTTAATGCGTTATTTTTGTTTTCAAATATCACTGCAACGGTACTATTTTGTAGTAAATACATTGCTCCTTAACCACTACTTATGTATATCGCTAAGCGACTGAACAAGCAATGTAAATATGACAAAACTATATACTATACTTATACAAAACTATACTTTATTTATGGGGATGCATCGTGTAGTACGGCCACTGTATCTTGCGATGAGTTAGTGTTGTGCTTGCGCAGATCAACTAACGTATGCTATTGACAACAATGTCGATTGGCGAATTGCTATTATAGTTTATTCTTTCAATTTGTAAACCGTTTCAGCCCGGTGGGAAGACTCATGTGACATAATGGTATTTAATTATTTTGATTATTTTCAGCATTTAGTACACTGAATTCGTAACTAGCGATCATAAAGTAAGTTGCTTAAATAATTAGGTTAATCATCGGTGAAGTGTTTTGGGTTGAATTATAGTATATTATGCCTTATCTTCGTGTTAATTCCATACTTTTATGTTTTCAAAAGCTTCGAATGCGTTATTATACCTAGTTGGCATGGTTCAGAATTCAGATAATATTATAATAGTGACTTTTACTAAAAATAAGTCAACATAATTCTCCTGGCTATTTATTTGTTATGCATGAGTGTGTGTTTGTTTTCATATATTTAACAATATCTTAACCAATAAGGGGTTTTTAACAAAGGCTTGCCAGGTACATGGTGAGGTTAAGAAATTGCGTAGGATATATGTAAATGATAAATAAATTATTATCGTACATTTTCAGCTTCCCAAAAGATGATAATTTAAAAAAGAAATGAATTGATGCCACAGGAAGGCCACCAAACTAGTTCCCTACAAAAACTAGTACCATATGCCAAAACACCTACTTTTTCAATACGCTATGACAATCTAAACCAACATAACCGGATTTTTTAATTGCATTTCGTTAGGTAGGTTAGGCACTTAATAATTTACGTTTAGCTACATATTGTTTATTTTTATTATATAATTTCCTGTGCATATCGTTTTTTATTTATTTTCTTTTCAATTTAAGAGCAATTTCAGTATAAATGGAAGAGAGTCGATAACTTTCCAATTTAGTCAATCACTAATGTATATGTAAAATAAATGGCTTTTGTTTTTAAAATGCATAGCACAACGATAGCGACTGATATTTTTGTGTGAGTAAGTAGTACGGTGCATGGTGAATGCACGCTGTTTTTGTAGAGATACGGTTTATAATTGATTGTATAGTACGTTCTGATTTATAAAATGCGGGTGTGTGTGCGCGACTGTGTACCTATTGCTTTTACTGATCTGCAAGTGTAGTAGTAGGCGGGTGGTAGGGGCCAACTGGAGACACCGGGTTCCGATACATTTTCATGTACCGGGCATATCTCCTTCTATTATTATATCTATGGTGCACATAGTACGAAAAAGCAAAGGATAACAGCACGTTCGCACACGGTACGCAATCCTGAATTCTCATAAAAATGCACAAAATTTTTCGTATAAATTTTGAACGCGGCTATATCCGTACAATGACATACTTATCGACTCACCCAGGTAAGAAGGCCGCGAGCATAACCGTAGTAGGGTCCTTCATTCAGGAAGCTTCTATTTCACCACTAACGTAAAAGCTGTAGATTTTGGTAAAAGTAAAGATACAAAATTAGAAGGGTTTCCTTTGGTTATTATAATTCTTACTCATTGTCATCTACATTAGATGATTTTTTATAGGATAGGGTGACAAACGAGCACACAGTTCATCTAATGGTAAGTGGTTGCTATGACCCATAGACATCTACATTTATCATCAATAATTAATCAAAATGCAGATGCTTGAGGACTAGGATGGAATGCCTCTTTTCCAGTAAAATGGGTCTCTGGTTCTCTACACTCAACATTCGAAACACAGCAGTGTCAAGCTGCCATTTTACGCTCGTATTCTATGAGAGCATAGTTCTTCCCCGGTCGAGCCGACCCATTCGTGCTATAACTATACTACTAATATAGCTGCAGCGTGACTCTATCACGTATATGAATTTTTCGTAAAGGGTTGAAAATGGTCACTTTGCTCCTCATCGTCACCGGAACTGGATAAATCTTCAGTATCTGGGTAATAGTCTTTATCCGACCCATATTCACCGTCTTTGTGACTTACGGATCACGTTCTTCATTTGATGATGATTCAGGAGTAAACATTGAGTTATATGTACTACGTACTAGAGAAGCCATTCCGAATATTGACTATATTCAACTGAACTGTAGTGCAATCCATACAAACTAAATATTGCGTAAATTGAAGATTTGTGAATTCCATAAAATAATAATTATTACATTTTATTTAGAAATATAATATGTTTGTTTAGATTAAATTAAGATATTTTATATTAAATTCTTATATTTATTTTATATTAATATCTTATTTTATATTAAATTAAAGTCTTCGCGCATGCGCGACTTCTACTCCCGCGCATGCGCGAAGACATAGAGTAGGACACAATTTTTATTTGGAATGGCTTCTCTAGTACGTAGTACATATAACTTAATAGGAGTAAAGGTATCTTCTAAAAGCTTTCTTTGTCGCTATTCGCCCTTTTCTCAGCTCATCTTCAACTGGGAAAGTACACAGAAATTAGTAACGATAAACTGCGTCCTACTCTGCTGATTGCAGTTTATTAACGAAAAATAAACACAGTACCTATTGTTTATTCAACTTGCTGTACTATGCAACTAATCGAAATTAATCGTTTTTTTACTCTTACCTTCGAAGTGGGAGCGCGATAATTTTTTTGGTGTGAAACCTGATGTACACACTACCACCGTCGACCGCGTTCGGTGTGCCACTGAATAAACTAGACGTGGGCGTTATTTCACGTCACTAGATACAATAACTGGTTACGCGGCATGTAACCGAATCACTAGTTTCGAGTCATATTACAAGTAGTGATTTTTGTAAATGCGCTATTACTGTTAACTGTGATTGTTGCGAGAGTCGACTGTCGGTCGGTCGAGCGCAAAGCGCACATGTGGCATACAACAATAAACAAAACAGCGTATGTAGCAGTATTATTGTACGTTTAATTTTCATACGTAAGATTTTTGACGGAGTCATGCACTCGTTTATTCATAAAATTAAAATAAAACTAAAAAATGTGTATAAAAATTCAAATGTGTATAATATTATAAAACTTAAAAACTGTGTGTAAATAGCTAAACAAACAAACAAAATAATTGTACAGTGTAAATAAAAGTGCAAAAATAAATGACAGTGAAAACGTTGAAAAAGTGTATATAAATTGTAAATATCAATAATCACTGTATATAACATCAAATTTACTTGTAAATACGCCTGTATTAATAATTTTATGAAAATCTTAGTTTCATAGTAAACACAAATCAATTATAAATACATTTAATGCAGTCAGTCCTAAACCTGAATAACGTATGAAGGAAGTTAAATTATTGATTTAACTGTATAGCTACAAACACTTAGGTAGTGATTAAATTTATTTTTGTTTCGTGTGTAACTGTATAGTTGATGGTGGTATTTATGCAAACAATCACAGTAGCAGAATAAAAATAACTAGCTACAAAAATCACTAATTTTGAAACAGGTGACGCCAATCAAGTCACTGGTTTCGTTACGTTTCTTGAAAATGACGTAACGACCCACGTCTAGAATAAACCCCTTATGCTCGGGCTACACTAACGAGAAATGCCGTTAATTATCGCGTTGATGGGGGTGTGGCCACCACTTAACGCGATAATTCTACAACGGCAAGAACAACGCCGTTTCCCGTTGGGCGATAACTCGAGTGGCGGTACATCAAAGAGATTAACGCAAGAATTAACGCGTTGAAGCGGCCACACTACGTGTCTCATTGTGCACGGTGAGCGCAACGGAGTCGCACGTATGGCTACGATAGAGTGGAATAATGAAAAAGTTATTACGTTTCTTGAGATTCTGCAAACAGAACCATGCTTAGGCAATGATAAAATATATTCATATAATAAAAATTTACACTCATCAAATATAAAGTAGCAGCGTCAACGTTCATCTTGCTTGAAATTCAAGGAATATTAACGTAAAGTGACCATAGGTCCCGTTTTGAACAGGACTGTCCCTTTTCTCGGTCACCTGTCCCGTTGTTCCCAAACAAAGCTCCGGGACGCAAAATAGTCCCGTTATCCTAAACCGTTAGAAAATTTAAAACTATGAAGTTCGTCAGACACGAACGGTGCGAGAGCGGGACCGACCCAAAAATAAGCGAATGGGATAATTTCAAAGTTTTCGCAGAAATTCGTTGGGTGATTCAAACATTTCTCACCAACATTCTCAACATAAATTCTCTTCCATTTTAATCGAATATATTTTATGTATACCTGGTACAAATGCTCCAGTAGAAAAAGTATTTTTCTATTATGAATAAATTGTGGACGTCTGAAAATAAATCACTTACAGGTTTCAGTTCTAAAGGCGATGTTGATAACAAAAATCAATATAAAAAAAAACTTGCCCTTATTTAAAATCATCACCAACTTTATTAAAGCAAATTTGTTCCACTGACAAATATAAATATAATTATAAAAAATGTTGCATTTAATAATTACTGTCTGAGGAGCTTTGCTTTAATGAAGCTGGTGAACTGGTGATTAATTTTTATTTTTCACAATTTGTTAAAATATAAATAATTATAATTAATGTGATTATAATTATAGTGAACACTAATTGTATAAAGTTACAGTTTTTTTAAATAAATAATAATTTCTTTTTATTGTTAACCTGCTAACTGGGGAGTATCTATAAATAAACCCATGTCCCGTTTTGAGTTAATAAATAAATGGTCAGTTTACTTTAACGCCGTTGAACGGCAAATGACGTCGACCGTTCCAAGTGTGGCCACTCAGTTTATCGCGTTAAAATTAAGGCAATAATTGTTGCGTTTTTGGGCATTGACGTTTCTCGTTACTGTGGCCCGAGCATTAGCCGCGGGCGTTCATACATTTGCAACGGAATATGCCGCACTGTCAATTTTATATTATGCTACGCTTGTATTTGTTCTGGAATGAACAATCTATTCGATGGTGTATGTGACAGTCGGACTTTAGCTCAGCTACTCTGAATGATACAAATTCTGTCCAACACGGCAGTCTTGCACATTTACCAAAGGCAATAACCCTAGCGACTTTTAAAGCAATTGTGGTAATCACGGGAACCACAGTAGTGTCACACTGTATGAGTTCGGTCTGTCGAAATATCCCGTTACTGAGCGCGAACGTGTAGAACGTATGGATAACGATAAGGAGAAAGTTAGGAACATGACAAAGAAATATAACACAAACGAAGTGCAGTTGAAAATGGGTTAACTATAATAAATTAGACTTATTAGAAAAAGTTCACGTCACGGGTTAAAAGAATAGGCTTTCTCATGAAATAAATACTTTAGCTGCAGTCTTCGCAATATTTAACATTTCTAATTCTATAATTCACATTTAAGTTACCATATATTGAACGGTATTTTTCTATTGAATATTACGAATAATAAAATAATAAATAATAATATTGACGGTATTTATCTAATTGGTTTGAACTTGTAATAAGACGCGGTTTTATTCCGACTATCAGTTAAGTACGTTTTGTAAAGATCATATCCATTAATAAATAAGACCAAAAACAATAAATTAAGAGCTGAAATTATAAACAGTAAAAATAACCCTAGGCACTTATGGCAAATACTAAATAAAATAACAGGTAAAATTAAATCATGTATAGATGAGACATTAATAAAGGCATTTAAAGACAACAACACAACTGACAAAGACATTGCAAATTCATTTGCTACCACATTTGGAAAAAGTGTCCATAAAATAATTCCAAATTGCCCTAAACAGTTGCTTGATGAATCAGCCTACAGAAGATCTGCTGATTTATCTATGAGATTTAAGGCGACTGATTCCAACTCTGTAGAAAAAATTATTAATGCATTAAATAGTTACAAAGCTCCTAGTTTTGATGGCATTAGAGCCATAGACATAAAAAATATTTGCAAAAAAATTAGTATAGCCATTGCTAATCTCATTAATGCAAGTATTAAGATGAGTAACTATCCCAATGGATTAAAAATCGGTATTGTCAGACCGATATACAAAAAAGGTGGAACATCGGAATACGAAAACTATAGGCCAATAACTATTCTTCCGACAATTGATAAAATTGTTGAAAAATATATTTGTAAACAAATTTATGAGTTTTATGGCAACAACAAAATACTACAAGAAAAACAATATGGATTTCAGCCTCATAAGAACACATCACAGTTGTTAACATCATTTACTGATAGTATTACAAACATCTAAACGAAAAGAAACACATATTTGTAGTATTCATCGACTACAGTAAAGCTTTTGACACACTCAGGCATAATAAGCTTATAAATAGTTTGCATTATAGTGGGGTTAGAGGACCTTTATTAAATTGGTGCAAGGATTACCTTGCAAACAGGAAGTTTGTTGTAAAAGTAAAAGATGGAATAAGCAAAACTGTAAATGTAACTTTGGGTACGACTCAAGGATCAGTGTTGGGCCCGTTACACTATCTCACATATGTTAATAACTTAATAAACACATTGAACATTGTGAAATATATGAATACGCAGATGACACATGTTTATTTATAGCTGGGAAAAATATCAAGCACACCATGAGTCAACTGCAAGATGACTTTAACGTGTTAACCAAATGGTCGCATGATATGGGCCTAGTAATTAATTTTAATAAAACTAAAGTTATGTACATCAGTAGTACCAAAAACAGAAGCGACGATATACCCAAACTAATAGCTCATAGCCACCAATGCTTACACACCACAAGCGTGTCCTGTTGCTGTGTCAATATTGATCTAGTGGAACAACATACCTACCTTGGGCTTATCATTGATAGTCACCTTAACTGGAAAGGGCATATTGACCATCTATGCGACAGACTTCGAGGAATTCTAGCCAAATTTTCTTTAATAAAATACAAAACACCACTCAATATAAGAATACAATTATATATCTCATTAGCAGAATCCATAATATCGTATGGTCTTTCTAGCTATGGTAGGACCTACAAAACACACCTAGACCGTATTTACACCTTACAACTCCGTATTTTAAAAACCTTAGTACCAAAAACTGTCATGAACACATTTAAAGACCAACAACATAATATCTTTAATTTTTGTAAAATATTACCTGTACATAATAAAGTAAAGTATATATTACTTATTGAAAATGTCTTTAATAAAAATCTACAAATTCCAATACAATACAATTTTAACACACGAAAGTCAAAGACGCCAAACTTAACTTTACCAAAATTCATAAATCTATATGGAAAAAGAACGTTAGAATGCATGATTCCCGATATAATAAACAAACTTCCATCACAACTAAAAGAACAAATTAATCAACGCAACATCAAAAATATATTAAATAATTATTTCTTAAGTAACCTATAATAAAAAAAAAACTTTAGTAAAAAAAAAATTATATTATGAGTTACACATTAATATTCTACAACTCTATCAATAATATAAAATAAGTTTATCTTTAATATCAATAATTAGTATCAAAGTATGTGAACAGCCTGTATATGCAAACTCGACGCGTCAAGCCAGGTAGGCAAAGGACGCACTAAGACCCGAGAGCAAACCGGTTTCTTGACTGTACGGCGAGCGCGGTACAATTCGTGCATCACAACATTATGATGTATGACATAATTATTACGAATAACAATTATTATATGTTTGTTGATGGCATCGGTATACGGTAAAGCTGTATAGCTTATGTTTATGCCGTAAAATATCAATTTAAATATTGTCAAATTATTATCAAATAAATAAATAAAAAAATCTAATCATCAAAAAGTAGTTTATAGTTAAGGTCGTCGTACACGTAAGGGTGTATCTGACAGGTTTACCTGCGTCAGGTAAACTTGAGCTGAGTAGAAGACATACATCTAGCGGTAAGCCTGTACAAGCTCTGAGTTGAAACCATAGACCCGGTAGCAGCGCTCGGTCTCAACGCAGTAGTGCTAATAGGTTTATTGTTTATTTTATTAAAGAAAAGAAATTTAAACGAAGGTACTGCAAACAGTGGTGTAAAGTATGGTTACTGCAACTTATTGAAAGGATAAAAATTTTAGCGTCAAACTACTGCAATTATCTACGAATATATTTTTACTTGTGGTTATATATCGTGTACAGTTTAACTATGCAAGCAAAACTGAGCGTGTGTGGCGGTTGCCTGTGCAGCTGTCAGTTGTGGCATAGTAGAATATTTGAGACAAATGTATGTCCTCTATTCGGCTTAAACTTACATGACGGATGTAACTGTACAAGCAAACCTGACAGGTATACCCTAGCGAGTATGGTTGCCTTTAGTTTTAGGTTTAAACTTGAATCTACCACATGAAATATGAGTACTAAAAAGTTCAGGCAGCAGATCTGAAGGTGTATAGACAGCCAGTGCAATTACAGATTGTTAGGCAAAAAGGTCCTCAAAAGTGACAACGTATCGGTAACTCTCCTTGTTTGAAGTTGGCTGCAAACGTCCATATACTGCAGTAAAAACTTACTATTATGCTTGTTTATTACTTCAGTTTCATTAATAAAACTTTGACATATGTGTGGACTATATTTTTTTTTCTAACTGGATCAAACAATTCAATGTTATTGACAGTTGAAATAATGTGTTTAATAAATTGTCTAAAAACTAAATCAGAAAATAATTTAGGACTTAAATGGTTCAAGTTATTCAATTACTGCTATATTAAATACATTTTACTTATGATTTCTGTAGCGAGTAACATTCAGGAGAATAGTTTAACCACACCAAAAGTAGCAAGTAGTCTTTAATTATTAGAACTTTCAAGTTAGAGAGTTATTACACCGGTAACCGAGTAACGAGCAAACTTTAGGAGACTGTAACTAGTAATTGCATAGACGTGTTAAAATATTTTAGTAGGTCGTCTACTGTTATTGTTAATACATTATTAAAGAGCCATATGATAATCGACAGAAAAAATTGATGCCAAGTGGTACCGTCCAACATTATTACGAGATTTACAGCAACAGTTTTTGACTGTCTCTTGACACGATGGTAAGCCAAAATGATTTACCCACACACTGGTTTCCAACCGACTTTTATTTCTTTATTTTCTTGTGTCTTCTCCCCACTTTGGGAGCACTAAAATTAAAATTTTTCAAGTGACTCTTATAAGTTAAAATAAATATCATTATTTTCTATGCATCGATATAAATTAATATTACAATTCAAAAGATATTTTCAATCATGATAAGTATTAAGACAATTTTAATAATTGGATCAGATGTTACAATAATGGAGCCCTGTTATAAGTACGTGCACTCACGGTCAGTTTGTAGTGCCCTGTAGCCTCCCCTTCACCCCGATAATATACATTTATGATGTTATAAGTATAGAATAAGAAAACAGTATAATTAAAGATTTAGTATCAACAACACGTCTCTTTCATTAACACCTGCCGACATCACATGGCGACCCTGAGAGACGGTGCGCTGCTACAATACACACAAACTGCCGTGGCCTGCAAAAATTGTTGAAAATAATGTAAATATTTACACGGACTACACGGAATATAAACCCGGATGTGACGAAAAAAATAAATAAATATATATATAAGAAGAGGCCACAATAATAATTTTACAGAAGGTGACTGAAAAATTAAAAAGTATTTTATTAAATTTAATTAAAAGTATTTCATATGAAGTAGTACTATGAAGGCAACTAAAAATAAAAAGTGATTTTTTATATAATGAACAAAATTCAAGAAACGGCAGATTTATTTAAAAAGGAAAGCAACGGTTGTACTCTTGCAAGCTTCGTCCAGAAGAACAAAGAAGAACTTAAGAGGTAACATCGCACCTGTGTGATTTTAATTCCATTTAAAACTTTATCAATTTGAGATTGTTTATTGATTGTATTTCTTTTTGCTATTATACTTGTTGAAGTTAAGTATTGAATATTCTGTATTTAAATTACCTATGTTTAAATTAAAAGTAGTGAAGAAATAATTCACGATTCCATTGACTTTTTAATAATTTTTTTACCGTAAGTATCATATAAGTAGAAAAAAAAATTATAAATTAGGTTACATAAGCATTTCTGTGGCATATTTTAAGGCACAAGAGGATTTTATGTTTACCTTTATTAAGTTATCTTTTTATTGATTTATTTGGCTTTTTTTTTACTGTGTCCTGCAAAATGATTGAAATGATATAGTGAACTACATTTTTACGTACATAATTAAATTATATATATAATATTTCAGATTTTGTAGTTGTAACACATCAATAATAGATTCCGTTGCTACTTTTTTCGGTAGTAAATTTCAATTTTGACAATGGTTATAAACAATTAGCTATTGTTATAAGTTTTTATTTTAATTTTTTAAGAACAATAAACGTTAAAGTAATATAATAACATACTTAAAAATTTAAATTATTCTTTTGAATTCTTAAATTAATTAACGTTTTGTTGTGTAAAGTTGAAAGGTGTTATAGTGATTATTCAATTATTTTCTGTAAACGATTTAGTAAATATAATACTTGTAGAAATCGTAATTGAAAAAAAAACTAACGCATTTTTGATGGATGTAAAATAAGAAATTTAAAACTTTCATTTTATTTCTATCCATATATGTATATAATAATAACATTGTACAAGTTATGTTAAAATTACGTGATCATAAAACGATGTAATTGCAAACGTTTCCATATACGTACTTTGGTAATTAAAACAAAGGCACAGTATAAATTTATATTTATACTGTGACAAAGGTGTCTCAAATCGCTTACGCGGATGGGATCGTGGCTTGTATTTCGATCTGGATGTTGTTATGATAATAAGAATGATTACATTGCTTAACATAGACTTCTTTGTTATGTTTATCTTAATATGAAATGAAATAATAAAATTTTTGGTTAAATTGAATGACCTCAGCGAATTATAAGATTTATAATATTGTGGAATTATTCATTTAGGAAAGTATTTAAGGGATTTAAATAGTTTATTTATGATATGTAATTAAATTGTGAGCCTCGATTCTTAAATATATATATATATATATATATATATATATATATATATATATATATATATATATATATATATATATATGTAAAGAATATAATTCTTCATGCAAAAGATATGTATAATTTTTATGACTAAGTTATGAGTACGTAACTATTTTTATTATAATAGGGCCAATTTAATTGATCACATTTGACACTTCATTAAAATTCAACAACGTAACCTTGAAACGGTGGGCATAAAATATTATTTATTTTTTCGAAGTTAGAACTGCACAATTCCTTAACTTTTTTCAATTACGTATACATATTTATTGTAATAATGACAAAAGAATTTAAATTTTAAATTTAATTTCGCTAATAAACGAATTAAATATAATAATATAATAAATAATTTCTATTCTAAAGAGAACTGGACGTCGTTACAATGTTGCGTCAGTGAACCCTTTTTCTTTTTAAATACTAGGGATGTTACCTAAAAAAACTGAAAGTTGATAAGTATATTCGAAAGCAGTGATTATTTTTGTACTTGTGAAGGAATATTTCACCATAAATGAATAACCACATTGTGATAATAATAAAAAATCTTATTCTTTTAATTAACTAAAAAATACAAAAATAATTGTCTTGTCGCCATTACATGACGCAGTCTTTTGTTGTTGTGCGAAGTGACTGTGCGGTGCGTTTATGGTGTGCTCTCCATTATTTTCTTCTGACCCGGTTTTTTAATGGACTGATTTTACTTTGACGTTTATCTGGCTATAAATTGAACTCCGATTGCTTAACCATTAGTAAACAAGAAAAACAGTGTTGTTTTGCCATGTCGAAGCGAGGAACAGTCAATCTCGCGAACTATTGGTGAAATTGTACAATTATTTTGAACGTGAATCAATTAACAATACGCCTCTTTTACAATTGACACAAATAAGAGAACGTGTCGCCGAAGCATTGGGAATAGGGAAGAGAACAGTCACTCAAATTCTCAAAGATAATACTTTACGTACACCGAAAAAAAGAAAGAGGAACAAGAAAATTGTTGCCGTTGATATTTTTGATGCTGCTGCAATTCGCAATCACATTTATGGATATTATTCGAGAAAAGAATATCCTACACTGAAAAAGCTATTGGGCTCGTCATAAGAGGCAGGATTATTTTTTGGCGGTAAATCGTCTCTATTTAAGGTTTTAAAATCGATTGGTTTTAGTTTTAAATAATCTAACAAGCGCAAAATCCTGCTGGCCCCCTACGATATTATTTTGAAGAGAGTAACATTCTTAGGTCAAGAAAATAAAATTAAAGATTAGGACAATGTCGTGTTTATTGATGAAACATGGTTGAATGCAAACCACACGGTTTCGCGGTCATGGACCGATTATACAGCGGCCTCCATCTCAAAAGTTCCATCATGAAAAGGAGCCCACCTTATTATATGTCACGCGGGCTCAGCTTCCCAAGATTTTATACCAGACTGCCACCTCGCATTCGTGTCTAAAACTACAAGTGATTACCATAAGGAAATGAACTTTGAGGTTTATAAAGAGTGGTTTGAAATGCTGCTAGTCAGATAAGAAACCCCATCGAAAATTATTATAAACAATGCATTGTATCATTCTGTACAAGTTGATAAACCACCAACTCAAGCAAATAAAAAGCGAGAAATTGTCTCGTGGCTGGTAAGACATAGTGTGGAAGCAAGTTCCACTTTATCGAAAGTTGAGTTGTTAAATCTGGTACTAAACTATCCCTACAGTATAGACACGAAGTTATTCGATTGCCTCCCTACCATTGCCAGTATAACGTTATTGAGCTTATTTGGGCATAAATAAACGGTCATACATCGAGGAATAATACTGAACCATCCTTCATTACTGCTAAAATGCTGACTCTGCTACAAACTGCCTGTGCAGAAATCACTACAGAAGACTGGAGAAAGGTCATGGAGAAAACAAAGGAAATAATTTTACAAGATTTTGAACGAGATGTGAATATAGACAATATTATTGAAATGAATTAATAATATCTCTGAATGCTGACAGCAGTGATGATGACAATACAACTAGTATTGTATATATCCAGTTCTGATAGTTCAACTGTTCAACAGTTTTTCTCGATATAAAAAAAGCCTTTGATAGCGTCTCTGTCCCCACTCTTGTAAATAAACTTGAACATATAGGCATACGAGGTAAACCCCTAGACTTATTTAAAGATTACTTAACAAACCGTAGACAACGGGTCAAAATAGGAGAGCACTGTAGTCATGACTCTTCCATTACCTACGGTGTTCCACAGGGGAGTGTTTTAGGCCCGACTCTATTTTTGGTTTACGTAAACAGCCTTTGTAAAATATCGCTTCAAAATGGGCACTTATTCTCGTATGCAGATGACACTGCTTTGGTATTTTGTGGTCGAACCTGGGAAGATGTTCGGCACAGCGCTGAAGTAGGGTTAGCCAAGGTTGCGGAGTGGTTAAGAATACATTTGTTAACTCTGAATACATCTAAGACAAACTATATATGTTTTACTAACTACAATAGGACTCAACCAAATTTTAATATTAAAATTCATTCTTGTGTTGACCATAATAGCTCTAACTGCTCATGCCCATATATAAACAAGGTATCCAGCACAAAATATCTTGGAATAATATTGGATCAGCGTTTATCCTGGTATCTACACATCGAACTTTTAATGACAAGAATTAGAAAATTCATATGGTTTTTCAAAATTTTAAGACATCTCACAACAACTCAGATATTAAAACAAGTGTATCTTTCTTTAGTTCAATCAGTTCTGGCATACTGTATTAGTATATGGGGAGGTGCTACGAAAACAAAGTTTTTGGATTTAGAGAGAGTTCAAAGATCATTACTGAAAGTTATGAATTTTAAGCCTTACAGATTCCCAACACACGATTTATACGCCCTGTGTGATCTTCTTACAGTTCGCAAGTTATACATATTAAATATAGTTCTTAAGCTACACAAGTCCCTTGCATATAATCTTGAAGTCAAAAATAAAAGGAGAAAAACTAACGTAGCTCCAAGTGCTCCGGTTAAAACAGCATTTGCTAGACGGCAACAGGCAAAAAAGGCGTCTTATTTGTACAATTACTTGAACAAAGAATTGAATATTTATTCAAAAACTAGTAAAGAATGTAAGAAACTTCTTATTGAATGGCTCAAATCGAAAGATTATCAGGAAATCGAAAATTTGTTAAAATAACACGGCCTACAAAGCACGTGCGTACACGTGCAATCACGCAAACACATACAAAAACGCACGCACGCACACACACACACACACACACACACACACACACACACACACACACACACACACACACACACAAACGCACGCATACACACACACACACACACACACACACAAACGCACGCATACACACACACACACACACATATTTTTTTTAAATTAATTTATAAAATGGAAATGAATTTTATGTTATTCTTGTAACTACAAGTATTGTATGTTAATTATGGAAGAGCGAGTTTTCCTGTCACAAGTATTGAAAAATACTTAAAAGGAGAACTCTGTGTACTGCTGATGATGTAAATTTATTGTTACAGAATAAACATTTTTGATTTTGATTTTTTGAACTGAATAATTGCAATTTTTTGTTAAATTATGTACTTGCCTTATTTTGTTCCTTAAATTTACAATAGAAAATAATGATGGGACAGGGATTCGACTGCTATTATTTTTTATAAAATTACAGTACCTATTCAGTTATTATGAAAAAGTACTTATAGTTACTGTAATTTTCTCACATATATTTGAAGTCCGTATCGATTCATTCACTTTAGTCGATGTTTTTAAGTCACCTCACTATAAAGCTAAAACTGACAAAAATGTCAAATGTGATCTATTAAATTGGCCCTACTATAAGTGAAATGAGAATCATGGAAAGGACTATATACATTGGCCATTTTCTTAATTATGTATACGCGAGCTGTGTACGTGAAAGAAAAGACGGAATTATTTGATGAATATTATTATTAATGATATTTAATGCCATGCAGTAAAATGAAAAATAAATAATAGTTACCGAAGAATAAAGTAAATATATAAAGTTAATAAAAAAGTGAATTAAATAAAAGTATCTTGAAATGTAAGACGAAATATAAGAAAATATTTTTTATAAGTTTAAAAAAAAATGTAATCATTCCCCTTTTTATATTTTTTGTCGGTGGGAGGTGTAGTGCGTGTAAGCTACAGCTTCCCTTTCACCCCCGACAATATACATTTATGATATTAGTATTAAATATAGTATAAGAAAACAGTATAATCAAAGATTTAGTATCAACAACACGTCGCTTTCATTAACACCTGCCGACATCACAAGTTTGTCGTGATACAAACGAACTGAAGCCAGCGGTATATGGTGCGCCCGGAAAAATCTGTCAGTTCCGTCAGTTAAAAATTTCAACTTAAGGTTTCACACTCTCGATCACTTTTGGATGTACGTCAGTGCAACTGATCAGATTAACTGACCGTGCGCCCGGAAAATCCGTGAATTGCCGTCAGTTAAATATTTCAATGTAAGATTTCACACTCACGATCAGTTTTTGGATGTACGTCAGTGCAACTGATCAGTTTAACTGACCGTGCGCCCAGAAAAATCTGTGAATTGCCGTCAGTTAAAAATTTCAACTTAAGATTTCACACTCACTATCAGTTTTAAGATGTACGTCAGTTCAACTGATCAGTTTAATTGACTGTGCGCCCGTAAAAATCCATGAGTTGCCGTCAGTTAAAAATTTCAACTTAAAATTTCACACGCACGGTTAGTTTTTGGATGTATGTCAAATCAACTAATCACTTTAACTGACTGTGTGTGTCGGCCATTACCATCATAGATTATAAAATAATATACTGATACCTACTATACCCAGGCATCAGACATTGGCGCTCGCAAATCTTATAATTCATCATTTTTCTACTGACTTCAAAAAGGAGGAGGTGATCAATTCGACTGTATGTTCTTTTTTTTAATGTTACCTCATAACTTTTTCGTGGGGAACTGATTTCGATGATTTTACTTTGGTGCTTCTCATAGGTCCCATATAAATTTGACCAAGGCCTCCCCAATAATTTTTGAGTTTTTCTTAATAACTTATATTAAAGTCGGTTTTACAACATTTTTAATTTTAAATTATATTAAGTAGTTTTTAAACGAAAACCATTATATTAGTTTTTAATATATTTATACACTGTGTATCGTTTCTTCAGTAGGCAATAACAGGCCAAGAATTGTGCGCACCGTCAAAATTATGTTTGCTGGGACAAAAAAAAAATTGCCCCAGCCGGATATAACGCAAAAACTGACCGAGCGCATAGACGACCTATAGCAGAGAATCGCTGCTTGGGGAAGTCGGATTCGGCGATATACCGAAAGGTCGACACGAATCACCAGAAAATCACCAGAATTTTCTCTTCCAGAGTGATCAGAAGAGGCTCTATGAATAATTGAAGCAACCAATGACACGTGGAACGGGCCCAGCAACGAATCAGGCCGACACTGTCGCATTCTGGCCCGGCCTGTGGTCAGAGCCCGTAAACCACAGCGAGGGCCCTTGGACGGAAGTTGTGGCTAATCAGTGTGCGAGTGTTACGCCCATGGACCCCATGGAGGCGGTCCGTAAGGCCCCGAACTGGAAATGCCCGGCACTTGACGGACTGCATTACTACTGGCTCAAGGGGTTCGTGGTGTGTCACGCTGTACCTCCCCGACAGTTTCAAGAGGCTCTCGATCAAAAGCCGCTCCCGAGCCTCTTCAATACTGGGATCACTCATTTGGTTTCTAAAGATCATGATTCCACAGACCCTAGCAAATACCGCCCCATTACGTGTCTACCCACCATGTATAAGAAATCAAACATTCATCACCTGGTTTTAAATCAGGTCATGTCGCATGCTCAAAAAGAATTTCGGGGCGATAATCGTGGAACCAAGGAACCACTCCTCATTGACGCGGACATTGGCAAAGTGTTTAAACGCAACCGTCGGAACTTCTTCGCCGCTTGGATAGACTATAGAAAGGCATTCGACTCGGTGCCCCATACATAGCTAAAGAGGGTTCTCGAGCTGTACAAAGTTGACTGTACAGTTAGAGACTTCCTCAGGCAGTGTATGGGGCAGTAGAGTACAATCCATTGCCATCCAGGCGAGCGGATGACGGATACGGAAAGCCACATAAGGATAAGAAGGGGTATCTTCCAGGGCGATCGTTTGAGTCCAATCTGGTTTTGCCTTTCCCTAAACCCTACCAGTACCTTACTACAGTGCTTCGGGAGGGGATTTCAGCTTCGGAAAGAAGTTACAAAAGTGACCCAACTTTTCTAAATGCATGATCTCAAATTATTCGCCTATAATATAATTATTTGCTAAACATCACTTGTGATTTTAGTAATTCTATTAGAATGGAGCTGAGTACAGTTAAGTGTGCGGTCCTCCATGTTGAAAGGGGAAGGATTCCTAACTCTGAGGGCATAAACTTATTTATGCCCATCAACATAAGGACCCTTTCCGAAGCTGAAACATACCGATACCTGGGAATGTTTATCACTTTCATTTACATCTAGATATTTAACAATGGTAGAGCCACACAGCAGCTTTTGCTGTCGGTGGGTCGGCTCGAACCAGGGTGGTACCACAACCTCACAGAATACCAGCGTAAAGTAGAAGTATAGTTCTGCACTTCGCCTGGTAAGTGCAGGTGGCCGGAGGCCCAATCCCCACCCCATCAACATGGAAGGGTGCCAGTATCCGTGGAAAATCCCTCGCTGGGCATCCACGCCCAAGCTACCTTACTTTTTCTGAGTGTGGATGCTCAGGCTGCCCCGCGTACTTTGTGTGGGGGTGGGGCGAAATTCCGCTCAAGGCGAAACCTGCTCGGGGCAAGCGGAGCAATAAGACAAAGGCAACCGCTGCCTCGCTTTCCGTGAATTTCTGCAATATCAGGGGACTTCGTTTAAACCTTAACGCTGTCCACTACCATCTGGAGATGGCAAAGCCAGCCATGCTCTTTCTAACCGGGACACAGGCGTCCTCTCCGGCTGATACTTCGTATCTCTCCTACACGGGGTACAAATTAGAACACTCCTTTGTGCCCCGGGCTGGAGTTTGCGTATATATCAGAGAGCACATCTGATTTCGGCGGCTCGGCAGTCTTGAAGGCACGGACCTGTCCATCCTAATAGCTGCGCGTAGACACCGACGACCATCTCCGCGTCTACGGGTGCCTCTGTAGGTCCCATAGCGGTAATGCCGACACAGAACGACTCATCGACCACATCCAAATGACTGCAAACTCCGTGCTACAAAAGGTCCCTTCCGCAGAAATCGTGATACTCGGTGATTTTAACGCCCAGCACGCTGATTGGCTTGGTTCCCATTAAACTGATCATGCGGGTAGATCTGTCTATGACTTTGCCTTGGCATATGGTCTAACACAACTGGTTACTTCGCCTACGCGGACCCCAGTTGTGGAGGATCACGTACTTTCCCTGTTGGACCTTCTGCTGACCTCTCATCCGGACGGATATCAGGTCACCGTCAATGCCCCTCTGGGCTCTTTGTACCATTGTCTGATCTGGAGTATGGTGCCACACACGCTCCCATCGCAGTTGCGATCTGCAGCTTGCCGTCGTGTTTGGCACTATAGGTCAGCCGATTGGGACGGGATGCGGTCTTTTTTTGCATCCTACCCTTGGAGGCGGGTTTGCTTCTCGCCGGATGATCCCAACGTTGTTGTTGATTCTGTCGCACATGTGGTACTTCAGGGTATGAAACTTTTAATTTCATCCTCTGTGGTGCTCATCGGACGCAAAACCCAGCCATGGTTTTTTCACTCTTGTATAATTGCACCATGCTATAAGCAGACGTGCAAACGGGCCTAGGCTGACGCATCAACGTCCTGGGATATAACCACCAGCGCTCTTAAAAAGAAGTATAATTCCGCCGCCAGGTCCTTAAAAGTGTCATTGCCAAGGCAAAGTCAGAGCACATCGGCAGAATTGGCGAGAAACAATTTCGCCTACCTTCGGGAACACGTGCATTTTGGTCTCTCGCAAAGGCTGTCCAAGGAAACCTCTGTCAGGCATCTCTACCATCTCTGCACAGGATGGACGACTCACTGGATCATGACACATAGGAGAAAGCCGATCTGCTAGGCTTTCTTGTTGCTTTCAACTCGACTCTAGATGACGGGGGGAACACAACGCCGACCATCCCGCGGTGTGCGTGCTCCATGCAAGAAGTGCTGTTTACACAGCACTTGGTGCATAAAGCTCTCCTCTCCATGGACGTCAACATGTCGAGTGGGCCTGATGGAGTCCCACCTATTGTGCTGACGACGTGTGGTCCGAAGTTGGCACCGGTTTTAACGCGTCTTTCTCGGTACTCCTACTCCATAGGCGTAGTTCCGAACTCATGGAAGACAGCTTCGACGCACCTGGTCCCTAATAAAGGTGACCGCTCAGATCCGTCCAACTACAGGCCTATCGCTATCAACTCCTTGTTCTCCAAAGTAATGGAAATCATTATTAACAGCCAGCTCATGCGGTACCTTGAGGATCACCAGCCGATTAGTGACCGCCAGTACGGTTTCCGTCGAGGTCGCTCAGCTGGTGATTTTCTAGGTTACCTAACTCATAGATGGGCGGATGCAGTGGAGTCCAAGGAGGAGGCGATGGCCGTTTTGGACATAGCGAAGGCTTTCGATCGGGTTCGGCACAAAGCACTTTTTTCAAAGCTCCCTTCCTATGAGCTTCCCGAGAAATCACCAGTTTTTCTGCAGATCGGAGAATCAAGGTCGTAGTATAAGGTGTATGCTCCAATTACAAGCCCATTGACGCTGGTCTTCCACAAGGCTGCGTGCTATTACCAACGCTGTTTCTTCTGCATATCAATGATATGTTACAAACCAGTAACATTCATTGCTATGCAGACGACAGCACTGGTGATGCTTTAAACACCGGCCGTGCCAATGTTTCTCGGGAAAACGTCGCCGAGTACCGGAACAAACTTGTGTCTGAAGTCGAGACTTTCTTGAACAAAGTCTTAGACTAGGGGCGACTAAATCTAGTCCAGTTCAATCCCCAGAAGACACAAATTTGCGAGTTTACCGCTAAAAAGAACCCCTTTGTCGTATCTCCTCAGTTTTAAGGTACTCCCCTTGTTGCCTCAGCCAGTATCGGAATCCTCGGTGTCAACATATCGAGTAACGTGCATTTTTGTGTTAACTTGGAAGAGAAGGCCAAATTAGCCTCTAAAAGCTTGGCGTGCTCAGCAGAGCGAGACGGTATTTCATGCCGGCATATCGCTTGCAACTTTACAAAGCGCAAATCCGGCCTTACATGGAATACTGTTCTCATCTCTGGGCCGAGGCACCCCAGTGCCAGCTCCTTCCACTTGACCGAATCCAGCGCAGAGCGGTTTGAATCGTCGACGACCGAGTTCTTCCTGATCGGCTCGATACACTGGCACTGCGTAGAGATGTTGCATCTCTTTGCGTATTTTATCGTATCTACCACGGGTAGTGCTCTGAGGAATTATTCGGACTAATTCCAGCCGCTCATTCTCACCATCGCACATCGCGACAAAACTTGCGATACCATCCTTTCCACCTTGATGATTGGCGGTCCACCACTGTGTGATTCAGAAGATGTTTTCTTCCTCGCACAACTTCCTTGTGGAATCGACTACCACCAACGATTTTTCCGGACCAATACGACTTAGGGACACTCAAGAAAAGAGCCTAATCCTTTTTAAAAGGCTGGCAACGCATTTGCAATTCCCCTGGTTTTGCAGTTGTTCATGGGCGGCGGTAGTCACTTACCATCAGGTGAGCCGCATGCTCGTATGCCCCCTCTCGGGTACGGGATGCTTCACCTACGTTTCAAGGCACGGGGCTGCAGCACCGCCAACATCCAGATACGGGCTGCTACGGCTAATTTCTGTACAGAAAAACTCACCGACGGATTTTGGCACGACCTGCGATTTGAGCCCGGGCCCTTATGGGGGCAATAGCGTTTACGCATACTAGGCTTTGTTAGTTAGTTAACTTATTAATACTAAAAAAGACACAATTTTACAAATAAATTAATTAAAAAACAAAGACAAACTGTAAAAGTCGCTTTATGACTTTTTTGACATTTACTGACAAAGACTGATGAAGTAAAAGTAAAAGTTTGTAAAGCTATCTAGTATTAAAAAACGTTGTCTAATCCATGAGGCTGTAATCATTTTTAGAGAATAAATTAAAAATGTATTTCTCAACAAATTCATAAAATGTTTACCCATCGAATCGCCTTACATGGCAAAATATGGGACAAAAGTAGTCGTGACCGTTGGATAACAATACCGCCAAATGTTCCAAGATTTCCTAAAAATTAAGTAAAACCTAGTATATATCATGGATATTAAATAACAATAATACTCTATTATATTCATAAATAATGTGATGTTGGCCTTACTCTTTCTAACCGCGACGCAGGTGTCCTCTCCGGCTGATACTTCGTATCTCTCCTACACGGGATACAAATTAGGACACTCCTTTGTGCCCCGGGATAGAGTTTGCGTATATGTCATAGAGGACATCTGTTTTCGATGCCTCAGCAGTCTTGAAAGTACGGACCTGTCCATCCTATAGCTACGCGTAGACAGCGACGACCATCCCCGCGTCTATGGGTGCCTCTGTAGGTCACATAGCGGTAATGCTGACAAAGACCGACTCATCGACCACGTTCAAATGGCTACAGACTCCGTGCTACAACATGTCCCTACCGCAGAAATCATGATACTCGGTGATTTAAACGCCCAGCACGCTGATTGGCTTAGTTCCCATTAAACTGATCATGCGGGTAGATCTGTCTATGACTTTGCCTTCGACTTGGACTTGGTTGTGTTAGACCATATGTCTAACACAACTGGTTACTTCGCCTACGCGGACCCCAGTTGTGGAGGAGCACGTACCTTCCCTGTTGGACCTTCTGCTGACCTCTCATCCGGGCGGATATCAGGTTTCCGTCGATGCCCCTCAGGGTTCTTCGGACCATTGTCTGATTCGGAGTACGGTGCCACACACGCTCCCATCGCAGTTGCGATCTGCAGCTTGCCGCCGTGTTTGGCACTATAGGTCAGCCGATTGTAACGGCTTGCGGCCTTTCTATAAACTCGCGATACCATCCATACCATCTGGATGATTGGCAGTCCGCCACTGTGCAATTTAGAAGAAGTTTTCTCCCTCGCACTACTTCCTTGTGGAATCGATTACCACCAACGATTTTTCCGAACCGATACGACTTAGAGATCTTCAAGAAAAGAGCCTGCTACTTTTTTAAAGGCCGGCAACGCATCTGCAATTCCGCTGGTGTTGCATTTGTTCATGGGCGGCGGTAGTCACTTACCATCAGGTGAGCCGCATGCTCGTTGGCCCCCTCTCCTATAAAAGAAAATTTATACAGCCCAACCAGATGACAAAACTTTTTAGATACCCAGTAATAATTATGTCCAGACCAAATTTCGGTCCAGGCGACCAGTCTCAACGTCTAGTGTATGCGCAAGCACAATAGCACTCTCTATTACTTTACTCTCTTATTCCAGTGGTACTGTAACGCGCCATGACCGGTGGGAGATCAGACGCAGGATCAACGGCTTTACGTGCAAGGTACGGGATGCTTCACCCACGTTTCAAGGCACGGAGCTGCAGCACAGCCAACTTCCAGATTCGGGCTGCTACGGAGAATTTCTTTACAGAAAAACTCAACAACGGATTTTGGCCCGATCTGGTATTTGAGCCCGGGCCCTTATGACGGCAATAGCGTTTAGACTACTAGAATTTATTAGTTAGTTAACATATTAATACTAAAAAGACACAATTTTACAAATAAATTCTAACAAAGACAAATTGTAAAAGTCGTTTTATGTCGCTGATTAAAACTGTTTGAATCTAAGGTTTCGCACGAACAATAAGATGGTAGAAGCCAACAAAGTGTACTTATAGCGAAATTGTTACAACCTTTAAGCGTCATGAATTCACCGTCTATTTGCCACGGGTACAGTTACTTTATGACTATGAAGATTTTTGTGCTAAAATATATGTTAATAATTCAAACATGTTTATTTTTAATTATTGTATTTCTTATCGCTTGTTTGATTTATGCCCAACTTTTTAATTTTCCGATAAAATGTTAGATAACTAAATAACGAATAAAATTATTTGGCTAATTAACTATCGAATAATTGGTTGTATATTTTCCGATTGTGATTCATCTCACGACGATAGCAATGCTATCTTCTGGGAGATAAAACAAAAATATTACAAAAGCAAATGTTGGAACAAGATAAACTATTTCTATTTTCTGTGATAAAAAACATAATTACGAAGTTTAAGTTCGAAGCACAGAATATTATTAGCAAAAAGTTCGAGGCTAGTGATTATTTATTTGTGTAGTCATTTCTAAGCATATTCTTTTTAATTTTAGTTCATTATACAACCCTAAATAAATCAAAGAAAAGAATGCGTTTGTGAGTTTCGTCGAAAGATTTAGAAAGTTTTAGAAAATAAAAGTATTGATGGAATGACGAACAGAGATAAGGAATCTACATGGGACACACAGAGTTATTTTATTCATGTGAAATTACGACAATATCAGTTAATTGAAAAATTTAAAGTTAAAATAAGTAAGCATTAAAAAAGTACCAATAAGAAATCCCCTTTACCATGACAGAAGGCATATAAAACCGGAAGGCGGCTTTCAAATGCTTTTTTAAAACTAGAGGACCTCCCCGGCTTTTCCTGGATATGATCTCGTTATTTTGATTACAGATAATAAACAAAGACCATATATATCACGGGCTTTCTTTGAAAAAAAAATTACAAAATAGCCTAGATCCCACTTGTCGTTGCTCTCTATTTGTTTGTTAAGTTTCATCACAATTGGGTACGGACAGACAAGCAAACGTTTTAAAACTGGTTGTTTACGTCTAAATAGCATGCAACTCAGACGGCGGTCAACAATTTGCTCTTAAACGGCAATAAGACAAAATGTATTAAATTTAAATAACTAATGTAAAACATTCGAATACCAATGTGCTCTTAAATGTGTAGGGGTTGAGTCTTGGATACCACTGTTTTTCTTGGTATTACTATTGACGCGAAACTTCAATGGCGCCCCCATATATTCAAGTTAGCAAGCAGACTTAGTTCTGCAGCATATGCTGTAAGAAATATTAGAAGTCTCACAGATGTGAGACAGCTAGATTAGTGTTTTTAGGTACTTTCATAGCATAATATCTTATGGAATTTTGCTATGGGGTAATGCGACTGATATGGAAGCTATATTTGTTTTGCAAAAGAGAGCCGTACGAGCGATTTATAACCTAAATTGTAGAGAGTCCCTCAAGAAAAATTTAAAGAAAAAAAACATATTAACTTTGGCATCGCAATATATTTATGAAAATGTAATGTATGTACATAAAAACATAAAGAGCTTTAATAAGAATAATGATGTTCATACTTTAAACACTAGAAACAAACATAAGCTTGTAATGCCAGTTGCTAAACTCCACAGAATCAGTAATTAATTTATGGGGCAATGTATACGCTTTTACAACAAAATTCCATAACATGTTCAAAGTTTCTCAATAAATAAGTTAAAAAGTTTTATTAAAGATAAACTGTACAAAACGGGTTATTATAATATCAAGGAATACATGAATGAAAATAACCCCTGGAAATAAGGTGATCGCCACCATGCTGGTTCTATGAAAATTCATTTAAAAATTGTATAATCAAAATTATTGTGAAATATTTTTAAAAAAATCCCGCCGGGTTTCTTGCTGGTTCTTCCTGGGACAGAGGTATTTTCCGAACCAGTGGTAAATAAAAAATGACTTTCAATAAGTATTATGTAATAATAAATGAAAAATCATTCTATTCCATTCTATTCTAATCCATGCAAATAACCTGATGAGCTTAATAAAAGTCAGTTACTTCAATATTACAGACAAACACTTTAATTTAAATTTTAATTTTTGATTTGTATAAATAAATGTTAAATCAATAAATATCGCGTAAAAGTTAACTGATGAACAAAGGCCTCACAATAGAATAGTTCATAAGGTGATATTTGTCATAGTTGCATGACTTGAGAGGCTGCTAGGCAACCGCAGTTTTTTAATTATTTACAATTACGCACTGTGTTCATAGGGTATTAAGACAAAGCTAACTCTAAAATTTCTTCTAAAACAGAATGTTTTAGTAACTTTTTGAGCAGGGTCATGCAGTCTAGTACTTAGTTGTTATGTAATCCGGAACATGGTTTTCAAAATAGGTTTGATTTATTCGTACCTCGTGACCAGGATTAGTCTTGCTGAAAATTCCACGATACATTTTTATAAGAGTGTATTATTACGATACATAATATACGCTATACAATCTAAGCCATTCTCTTTATAAACCTACCTACCACCTTACGTACCTTCTTGGTAAAAACTATGGTGGACCTTTTCCAATAAGTTGCTTGGCTTCTTTACAGCTTTGAAACTATAAATTTTAATGTGTAAAGAGCATAAAATATAAAAAATAGAGTAGAATTCGGAACATTTTTCTTTTTTGAAGTCGACTACAAATTAAATATTCTTTATAATTCTATGCTAGTTTGGTGCCTCTATTTTGAACAACCATTACTATTCAGTTGCGAATATAGTTAAACCACACCAAAGCAAGAGTTGTTAACTGTTCAAACTTGAAGTCGAAGTAGGTGAGTTATTACGCAGTTGACTGAATAACGAGAAAACTTTTGTTCGGCTTCGGAGAGAGGTAAGAAAAATAAATGTTATGTAAGATTTCGGTACCTGAAAATTTTTCATTATAACTTGAAAACAATATTAAATTAAAAAACGGAATTTACAGCCTCAATATGTCCCACTTTCAGGCAATAATTAATTTTGCCTTTCCTTGCCATGGTTGATGGACTTCACAACATATCCTCGAAATATTTCTTGCATTTCTCACGATGTTTTCCTTTTGCACCAAACATTTGGTAAAAACAAGAAACTGCTATTAAAAATATCAGTGGTGCTGGCGGGGATCGAAATTGGTTTGCTTGTTTATGAACAAGGGTGGTACTTTACGTAGAGTATTACGCCCCTGAATACTAGTAAAATAAGTAAGAAGTCGATACTAAAAAAAAAACTTTTTTATAAATAAAAGTCGACTGAAAAACCAAAAAGAACAAAATAATTTCTAATAGCTTTTGTAGTCAGTGCTGCGACATCTGTATCGAAGAATTAAAGCCCAAAAAGTTTTGGATAGACTAATGAATATCACAACTATAAGGTAAGACCTGAAATGTCGTCTAAATAAATTTACTTTAAAAGTACGTTAAAAAATTCATCCCTATTTTCCGCCCTTAAAACTTATATACCCCTGAAACTAACTACTGAAACTGACCTGATAGCTAAGTATAGCTTTAGGGATATTCCCTACCAAGGGATCGAAGTTTTAAGGGTGGAAAATAAGAATGATTTTTTTAACGTACAGGAATAACTAACCACTAACCTATAAGGTCGGGGAAAAAGTTTCTTGGTATTTTATATACAAATCAAGACATTTTTTCCAAAGTTTAATTACATTTTGTAAGTGGTAGAACCATGCTGCAGCTATATTAATAGTATAGTTGTAGCAATAATGGGTCGGTTCGACCGGGGAAGGGCCACCATCATCCATCCATCAGGTGTATGTGTGTGCAACTGTGTGCTCATTTGTCACTCTTATGCTATATAAAAAAAACATTTATAATATATATATGTGCCTTTTGTTCGAGAACTTGTTGCCATCTTATAGGTAGTGACATAATGCCGTTGTTGGAGAAACCTCGGGATTTTTGATCAAAACAATGCGACAAGTAGTTTTGTCATTCCTCTCTTGATGTTAACCTAACACTAGCCAAAGAATTTGAAGAGAACGAATGAGGTGAAAATCTGAGCGTGCAAAATCAAAATTATATTATGGATGCATCAACATCTGTTCTCTTCTGTTGATCAATTTCGGCCGTTTCTTCTCAATGTCTTGCTTGAGTTTCATTAGTTATTGGCAGTAGAGATCCGAATCGATGGTCTAGCCCGTCGGTAAAAGCTTTTTTTTTTTTAAAGAAAATACTAGTAATGCTGTTAATCCTTACTAATATTCCCTTTAACCACTTCTGGTAAACTTAAATTGCTTGTGTTAGAAGTGGTTCACGACAGTAGTCGAATTGCGGATTCGAACCCACGACCTTTCGAGTTCGCGGTCCGCGCCCTGCCATTAGGCTACTGACGCTTCAAGTTTATAATAAATTATTCCCTTCCAATCGCACCATACACTCAGCATTACCTGTGCGTGTGAAACTTAACCACCCTTTGACTATGATCTTTTACGCACGTTCTTGTCGTAGGTGATCCACTTTTCATCACCAGTGATCAATCTTTTCAAAAATGGTTCGGTTTCATTACGTTTCAATAGAGAATCGGATTATACGATACATTAGGTTTCATTCAGTGAGCTCCTGTGTTACCTAAATTTCGATCTTTTTTGTATAGTCAGACTTCTTCAAATGGGTCAAAACTGTTTTGTGGTTAATCACACTCACACATACAACTCACACGATTTGTCTTCAGCGACAATGAAGCGCATTATGTCCACACAATATCCACACACTGTCTGATGAATTGTTACTTCGTTTTCACTTTTATTCTTCTTTTGTCGGATTGACGAACACAGTCACAGGTGACATGTCCGGGTATTTTACACTTGGTATGAGCGAGCTGGTTATACCACCATCTGTTGGAATCCATAAAAAAATTAGCATTTTCCATACTCTCCTTTTACGATCTCTTCGGGACGACATAGGGTAACATGTTATTTTACGCCGCTACCACACGGCAGTTTTTACTCTAATGTTATAATAAATAGGTTCGGATTTACTACATAGCAGTATCAGATATAATATGACGATAATGCCATAACAAAACATTGGGGCTCAAAAATGAACAATTTGGTAACGAGGTTGTCAAAATTATTAATATGAAAAGGAAACGATTATATTATGATTTAAATTAGACACGCATTGTACTATACATATGTTTTAATCTGAAAACGCCCTTAAAAAAAGCTTTTCTCTGTTCTTTGAAAACGTCATGCGGACAAAGCGTCATTTACTCCAGTTTCGAGTTCCTTTTGTTTTATCTAGAAAGTATTTGTCATGTGCAGTGTTTCATTATCATCATTATAATCTAATTTCACAATGCTGAAATAGATCTTCCACAAAGTCTAACGCAAAACACGTTTCTGAGTCGCCTGCATTTATTGACTTCCTTCTCACACCAGGTTGTCACTTTATCTAGTGATAGTACAATGCGCTAACCGTTAAAAGGTACACGACAACCTATCTTCCCTATCGGTTAACGGGTCTTCGATCTATACAGCTGGCCTACATACACAGCTTACGGAACCGTTTAGTTATGTCGGTTACTCCCACTCTTGTTATGCTGTGAAAATCTTCGATACAGATCTGTTAGTTTGGAGAATGTTTTTAATTTTTCCGTACTGTGATATAATCATTTGATTTGAATTTATGATTTTTTTAAATAATACCACTCTGCTTATCACTAAATTTGTACAAAAGGTTTTGTCCAAATTCAAAATATCTTATAATGAAATTTAATACATAATATTACGTTGTTAGAAAAGATTTATTATGTTTTTCGTCCTCTTAGAGATTTGAGACGAAAAGGAGAAAAAAACGTTAAATATAATTCCTACGTCCTATTACCACAGGAATGCTTACTTAAATTGCCTATTATTCTAATTTAGTGAAAACTTAATTAGTTTTCATTATGCAATTACACGTCGAATGAAATTAGTTGGGAATATATATTTATTTATTTACGACGTACAAACGAAATAAAAAAGATTACTAACGTAGGAACTTACTGTTTACTAACACACAAATAAAAAAGTAAAGTAAAGTTGCAGCCTATATACGTTCCACTGCTGGGCACAGGCCTCCTCTCATTTCTGAGAGGGTTTTAGGGCAAGGAAATGTCCGCCGCGCTGCCCCAATGCGTGTCGGCGAACTTCACATGTCTTCGAGATATATTTTTTATTTCTCAGACATGCAGGTTTCCTCACGATGTTTTCCTTCACCACCGAGCACTTGGTAAATTAGCACTTAAAATTGCAATTAACAATTTCATTGGTTCCGGCGTGGACCGGGTTGCTCGTGTACTGTAAAACTTACAGCGAGCGCTAACCATCTGAGCTACCACGGCTCACACAAATATACACACAAATATTTTAACATAATTATGATGGATCGGTAGGGCTATAGCAAACGATTGACTGTCGTGTTAAGAGATTCAATTCCCCTACGGAACGGTACTTGTTTAAGCAGCAACTCATTTAGGTTGTTAAAAAAAACTGTAAGAGCGACTTGCTCTATTGGTTCCACGTGATTGAGGAATTGTGAATAATACTTTGTCAGTAATAAAACGGCGTAACACACTAAAATTTCAGCATAGAGCGATTACAATTCGACCATACCGTAATACCTGCCGGTCACAATCACACTTACAGTGTAATGCAATGGCGTAATTACATCATGATAATACCAAAATAGATTAATTATATTAACATACAGCAGCTCTGCTTATCACGATTATACATCCGTTACACAGATTACAATCTGTGTAACGGACTCACGGTTTTCTTTCCTGCGAATTCAGCGATGTGTCTCCGCATGAGTCGCGTAGGTTATGATAACTCAAGCATTTTTAGCTTACTAAATCACTCCAGTTTATTTTAATATTAGGTAATGTTAATAGCATTTCTAGTAAGTACTTCAAATAATTAAAAATTAAAAATTTTGTACAGCTGACTTCAATATGTTATTAAGAATAACTCAAAAACTATTGGTCTGACCTTGATTAAATTCATATAGGACCACACTAAAAGTACCAGCTTTCAAATAAAAAAAGAATCATCGAAATCGGTTCTCCCAGTAAAAAATTATGAGGTAACACACATTAAAAAACATACAGTCGAATTGAGTACCGCCTCCTTTTTGGAAGTCGGCAGAAAATAACACTATGTATCGTGAAATAGCGAAACTAAGCTTAGAAAAATACCTTCTGCTAAAATACACCGCAACTCGCAAATTTTATATGTGATCTTATCTGAGGGTCGGTTATACTTAGTGGCAACATTGCGACGTATAACGCGCTGCAATAATCTGTGGAGTCAAAAAAATGAAGAGGGTATGAAGCTTTAGAAGCCGCGTACATCTCTTTGTATTGTCGTAATATCTCTTTACAAAAACGCTAAAAAGGACTTCCCTAGAGTGTACCGTATACAATCTAATTACTAATTTATTCTGCCATGTAAAAGACACTACCAGAAGCTGTCAACATTTTGCTGATCTTGGGAGGCTGGCTAGTAAGAACGTGAGTAGTTTATTGCTGTCTTGGTATAATCTTGTGACTGCGGTAACTGAACGTTTCAGGGAATTTTTGATCTCAATACAGTCTACTAATATCTATTAATATATTCCCAAATCCCAAGGCGCCATAAAACCAATAGATGCCATACTAGAAATGGAAAAAATATTCAAGTTCCGTTTCTTTCACAATAAACATCAATTTATATTTAAACAATAATTATATTAGTTTTTGTCAATGGGCACAAGTTTGTGTGCGATAAAATGTAGTGATAGCCAAGTCTATTCAATAAATTAATGAAAATGAAAAATTGTTTAGAAGAAGCGCTGAATCGAATACGTTTTCCCATTTATTGTGGCATATTCTAATAGCAGTCTAAAATTTTATGGTTGTAATGCAATTTTTTAATGTTTCCATAATAAATTGTACACTATGTTGTGTTGTAAATATTACTTTAAAAAGTCCCGCTGGGTTTCTTGCTGGTTTTTCAGTAGTGATATCATAAATTACTATTTCTAAGTATCCTTCACACATGTATTTTATACTTTCTTCCGAAGTAGTAATCATCTAGTTCATCATCATCGTCATTCGTCATCATCATCATTACAGCCCTTCACAAGTTCCCTGCTGAACATAGGCCACCCCCAAGTAATACCACAAAGGACGGTCCTGAGCCACGTGCATCCATTGACTTTCTGCATGTCTTAGCAGGTTGGCACTTCATCTAGTGGTGTGCCCTACACTTCTACCTTGTACCTTGTACCTCGAGCTGGAGATCTTGCTGACCATTTAATTCTTTCGGTTGTACTTATCCAGACGTCGAAGTAGTTACTGAAATAAGCAGTGCATATGCTTCTATTATGGACAGAGGCACCGTCTTGTTGAAATATAATTTTATTTCGCTCCACCTTCGGCAGATATATATACGTGGTAGAGCCATGCTGCAGCTATATTAGTAGTATAGTTGTAGCACGAATGGGTCGGCTTAACCGGGGAAGGACCACGCTCTCACAGAATACCAGCGTAAAATAGCAGCTTAAAACTGCTTTGTTTCGTATGGTGAGTGTAGAGAACCAGAGACCCTTTTTACTGGAAATGAGGCATTCCATCTTAGTCCACACGGGTGACAACGCATCTGCATTTTGATTTGCAAACGAGGATATATGCAGATGTCTATGGGCAACAGCAACCACTTACCATCAGGTGGACTGTGTGCTCGGTTGTCACCCTATCCTACAAAAAAAGACAGTTAAATTCATTTCGTAGAATGTTTAATATTTCTATTTATTTTCTAGTATTCAAGTGTCCTTCAGACACGTACACCATCACAACCATGTTTCACTTAACTATTTACTACTGCTACTAATGATAGCTAAAGTTTGCATTCCATTATTGCTAATCTGTTTCTTCAGACCACACAACACAGTCTTAGAAGTTTGGATTGCGGGCTTTTCCTGTTTGAATATTCTGTTAGAATTTGTAAACCAATCATCCATTAAAATAACATTTGTATTTGTAATCTTTCAGCATATTTAAGTCGCTTCTCTACTTGAAAAGGAGAAGGAGACATCTCCATACATTTTTGGGCCCAGATGTTAACAAGATGAAAGTCAGACCATTTGAAAGCTTATACATAAAACATTCATACCTGAAAATCTGGCTAGGTTTGTCAATCTAGGAGCTGAGTTATTGAAGAAAAATAAAAGTGATTTTATGTATTACCTACACTGTAACAGGCGATTTTTCACTGTAATAACACTGTAACAGGTTATTTTTCACTATAATTTCTTAAAGATATAAAAGGCGAATCAGTATAAAATCACCAAAGAAAAGCTGAGGTTATCTAGGAAATAAAATATTGAAACGCTTAACGAAAATTAAAACAACAACTAATTGAAATGAATATTAGAAATATCGATCTGAGATTGATAACTTGAATTATTGTTGTTACTGTTATTTGTTGACATGTTGATACTTTGTATTTTTTCATATCATTTTGTAGATATGTTTTTTATCTGCCTAGTTAACACAGATAAATAATTAAAAATAGATATTAAAATGCTGGATTTAATCGAGAATCGATTATATTGCACTCGTTTCAAATCAAATCGAAAATTGGTCTTTTTCTTTTTTTTTAAATGAATAGTTTTGAAGTTTGAACTGTCAAACAAACTAATAGAAACAAGGAGGTTATAATATAATAAATAGAAATTACTAGTTGTAGGTAGTGTACAGAAAAGAGAATTTCACTAGTGTATTCTTTATGGTAATCGATTTATTTTTATTTAAGATTTTTATTTCTTTTTTCCTTATGCGAATAATAATATACTTTATTTCCAAATGAATACATCATATCAATATATCAACTTTATCATTTAATTTTTTTGGATCCGTATGAATATAAAATCGATTGCATCAATACAATCGATTTTCTAACTTATTTATTATTTTATTGTTTTTTCGAAATCTAGATTGTAAAATGAGCTAGTTTTTTGTATTTAAATTTAGAAAAATATAGCCAATTTTTTAAAGTATAAACCAATTAGTTAACTTCAGGCCCAAAAATCCCATTCTCCTTTGGATAACACTCAGTGTGTCAAATATGCAGATTTTTCTGAGGTCGTTATACTGTGTAATTTTTTTACCATTCGTAACAACTTCTAGACGGTGTCTATCCGAATACCTCTATATATATGTACATGATTTTTAAAAGTACGTTTTCTTTAAAAATATACCATGCTAAACTATAGCAAGCGAAAAAGCGAAAACAATTTGACAGTCTCACTAGAATCACTGCCTTAAAAAAATAAAATTTACAGCTTGGTTATAAAAAAAGAAAGTTACAATCTGTATAAGTCCCACAGCTGGGCAGGGGTCTCTTTTACTTTCTTAATTTTATTACTCCGCTATGCAGGTGTCCTTACTATACCTCCTTTCACTCGTATCTCGTATCTCCTCGGTTTCAGGACACTCCCTTCATTGCCTCAGCCAGTATCGGAATCCTCGGCGTCAACATATCGAATGCCGTGCGGAATAACTTGAAAGAGAAGGCCAAATTGGCCTCTAAAAAGCTTGGCGTACTCAGCAGAGCGGGACAGTATTTCATGCCGGGTACCACCTGCAATTTTGCAAGGCGCAGGTTCAGCCCCACATGGAATATTGTTCCCATCTCTGGACCGGGGCTTCCCAGTGCCAGTTCCTTTTCCGTTTGATCAAATCCAGCGCAGAGCGGTTCGAATCGTCGGCGACCGTGTTTTTTGAGATCGGCTTGACTCACTGGCACTGTGAAGAAATGTTGCACCTCTTTGCGTATTTCATCGCATTTACCACAGGGAGTGCTCAGAGGAATTGTTCGGACTAATTCCAGCTGCTCAATTTCACCATCGCACATTGTAACGAAACTCGCGAGACCATCCACAGCATCTGTATGATTGAAGGTCCATCACTGAGCGATTTACAAGATGTTTTCTTCCTCGCATAACTTTCTTGTGAAATAGACTACCATCAAAGATTTTTCCGGACCAATACGACTTAGGGACCTTCAAGAAAAGAGCCTACTCTCTCTTTAAAGGCCAGCAATATACCTGCGATCCCCTGGTGTTGCCGTTATTCATGGATGGTGGTTGGCTTACCATCAGATAAGCAGCACGCTCGTTTACCCCCTCTTCCATAACAATAAATTTTGCGGTAAGTGAAATTTTAAGTATTAACAATTTCAATGGTGCTGGCGGGGATCGAAAACGTATAGGTACTAAGCTACTGCCGGTGGGTATATTTAACATGATGTGTTATATGATACAGGGGTGTAAAGAAGAATATACCAACCTTTTCTCTAAATTCCAATCTTACTTATCGCGGTGCAGCTTGCTAGATGGATGATCTGGTTCTTGTGACCGACCGATGACGGATATGGTTGAAATTTTCCGAGTATAAAGTACAAGTGAGCGCATTCTTAGGATGGCCTATTTCCAGCAGGTGAGGGCTAAGAGAATCTTTCAAATTGGAACTTAGCAAAGTGAGATTGAACTCTGCTTGGCGGCCGAAAAAAGTAAGAGTATGACAACAAAACGAACGGACTCCTAGGTAGATGAGAGCTGTACTAAATTCAATTATGTAATTTAGAATTCAGGACGCATACATGACAACTACTTGTGAGTCCATTCTGAATGCGAGTAGGTAAATTGTTGGGGAGGTGGTGTCCTCTCTCCCTGACCACTCCAGCCGAAAAGAAGTCTTGAGGGAACAGGAATTTTTAGTTTTGATATAAGCTATCGAACTGGACGGAACAACACGCGTAGTCAAAGAATCTAGTTCAAATTGTAGTCACTAAAAAAGCCGCATAAAAGTATGCATGCATTACACAGCACAATATACGAGTATCAAGCCATAGCACTATTTAATTCTTTGCCTCCTTCATTTAAAACTTTTTTTTGCCACCACAAATTTAAAAATAAACTTAAATCATTATTAATTATAATAAGCTACTACTCAGTTGTCGATTACCTAAATAACATAAATAAACTTAATTGATGTTACCTTTACTGTTTATGTACTGTATAATTTAGAATCTATTATGCCATGAAAAGTATTCAATTAATGTAGCATGATTTATTTAAGATAATTGCATGAAAATGTTATCCTTCATTCATGTAATATATTTTCAATACAATGTAATATTGTTCTATGGTATAAATGTGATTGACTATGACAATGACATACACCTGACCTGACCAGATCAAATCGAATGCTACAACTGCGACACAACACAACTGCTTTTTAGCGGCAGAAACCGGTAAAAGACTGGTACTCATCCAGACGGACTACCAGAAAATGCTTTCAAGTTTAGAAGTTGTGACTGATCCTACATTCTGACAGTAACACTCTAACCTTCCCTATATTTTACTGCATCTTACCGCATTAGCGTCAGGTCGGACACAGGTAAGTTAGGAAGAGTGAGTAGTCTTCTTGCTAGTACAGTCACTTCTTCTTTCGCGTCTTTGTCATCCTGTAAAATTCCACTCCTGAACATGTGCCTTTTTTGTCGTAGAAGGGATTTTCTTAACCTTCACGCTTAGCAAGCGATTGAAGATCGTAGCGCCAGACGTATTTTGCGTATTTTATGTCTGAAGTAAAGAAGAACGTTTTTCTATCACTTCTCAATGATAAAAACACACAAGGGATAAAATGGATTGATGGATATGTGGTGATACTTACGTAAACTGAATATAATCCTTTTGAAATTTTTAAGAAGACGCATCTACTTGTTTAAAAGCTTTTGTGGCATTTCTGGATTAAATATATCTTCATAATCAATAATATGAAAAATAAGGGAATGAACCAGCATTAGCTTGATTTTGAAAGGAAGGAATTATTTATATGATTAAGGGAACGCAAGGTGGTAAAGGCTAAATTTCAGAGATCTACAATTACCAGGTCATTATATTATTTACATATAAGTTATAAGGATTTTTATGGAATTATAATATGGAATTAAAGTCCCATTATAAAGTATGGGAGTGAGATATATTTGAGAATATTTTTTTAACCTCAACGAGAAATCATGAACTTTCAATATGTTTTGATATCATGGTCACGACACTACCAATCGGTCAATAAATAAAATACAAAATAACCTCATAAAACCATTTGTTACCATATTCTACACTGAAACAAACGTATTCCGTTTGTTTTGCTTTAGCCCCCATCTGAAAAACAGAGTTAAATCGACAAAGTCGTACCGCAGCACTGAGATCTTTTGTTCGAGTTTCTTTGTCCCACACAGCCTTAATTCTCTTTTTTCCCCAGTGCATGTTCGTTTTAACAATTTCTAACGTTAATTTTGAACAATAGTACTCAGTGTGATTTTCCGTACTTTAATAAACTGTTATCTTTTTTCTGTGCTTAATCTTTTTAGTTAAATATTAGGATTACGGTTTTAAATAATGACCTAGTGTTGTTTTCGTTTGAATTTCATTAGTAAAAAGCCTCGTGCTATTATTAAAAGTTGCTCAATGCTTATATTTTCGTTGTTTGTTCATAACTCCGTGGACGAAAGCTATTCTTCTAATTTAGATGAGACTTTTATCCAGTAATGGACTGACAAAGACTGATGAAGTTAAAGTAAAAGTTTGTAAAAGCTATCTAGTATTAAAAACGTTGTCTAATCCATGAGGCTGTAATAATTTTTAGAGAATAAATTAAAAATGTCTTTCTCAACAAATTCATAAAATGTTTACCCATCTAATTTCCTTACATGGTAAAATATGGGACGTAGGTAACCGTGACCGTTGGATAACAATACCGCCAAATATTCCAAGATATAATCGTTGACGGTGTTGCCAGATTATTAAAATTTGTTAAAAATAAAGCAAAATCTAGTAAATATCATGGATTTTAAATAACAATAATACTCTTTTATATTCATAAATAATATGATGTTTTAATAATTTTTTATAATGTCATTACAGTACCAATGTGCCCTTTTCTGTCCGGACAGGGTTTTCATTACATATAGTATAGATAAAAATTCAGTGCATTCATTGTATCAGGAATTAACCTTGAATTCTTCTTTTTATATAGGATAAGGGTGACAAACGAGCACAGAGTTCACCTGATGGTAAGTGATTGCTGCGGCCCATAGACATCTACATCTATCCTCTATTACAAATCAAAATGCAGATGCAACGCACCCATCATTCATTCAACATTCCATCTTAGTCCTCACCCGTGAGTTCTAAGTTGGAATGCCTCATTTCCAGTCAAAAGGATCTCCGGTTCTGTACATTCACCATACGAAACACAGCAGCGTTAAGCTGCTATTTTACGCTGGTATTCTGTGAGAGCGTGGTTCTTCCCCGGTCGAGCCGACCCATTCGTGCTACAACTATACTACTAATATAGCTGCAGCATGGCTCTACCACTTAAAAAATATTCTATTATATCTTCCATTATACTTTGACAAGATAAGCATGTACAAATTCCAAGCATTTATACTAACGGACAGAAACAAAGTATTTAGCCTGGTCGTTTGTTGTGATCCGAGCTTGAAATTGGCATTGTTCAACTTTTCAAGACAAACATACATCATTGTTCAATACAAGGGTAAACAGGCACCCACAAGGCGAAAGTGCTTACTAAATTATAATTTACAATTTAACTGTTGTAAGGATTTCTATAATTATTCGCCTTTTAATATACCTAAATGGTATGTTAAATATTATTTTTGAACTCAGATTTTATTTCTAGGTGTCGCTTAAAGTAAAATTAATATAGATAATATAGAACAGCGGTGTAGTCAAGTTTTCCTTCTCGGCTTAATATTGATTGCAAATTCACGGATCCTCCTAGTATAAAGCTGTAAAATAAAACACTTTCGATATTTTTCACGTCTAGATTTTTTCTTTTTTTTTAAAACATTACCCCCACACTAGGATTTTCTCCTGTATCGTGGAGGCAGTTTACAAACATAAATTGCACGAGGACAAACATCCAGACGCAGCGCAACAACTCATTGCTAAGCCACTGCACCACGGAGCCGTCGATTCGTCGTCTATTCACAAGCCTTGCCTAACCATCTCCACACCTTTTACATATATCTCTTATAAGTAAATGTCACCTACCCTAGAGACTATATAATATATTACACCCTCGCCCTTAGTTTAACAAAATAACAAGTTTTCTTATAATATAACATTACAATATACATTAAGTATCAATGAAGTACAATGTATAACTTAACATAAAAACAATAATAACAGGGTACACTTAATAAATAACTTAAAGTGATCAATCAAGCTCTGGAAACCGTATTGGTAAGAAATAGGAAACCACCACCAAACCACATTTCTTAGGGGATAACGGCGTGTCAGTCCGGTTGTACAACTTTGTGGTTGTATGGTATTATTAATATCTGGCGTTGTCATACCCAGCTAGACTCCTGCGCCCTCCTCTATCGTACCTGTTGACTGCTCCGAGACCTCGCCTGGTTTATCGCTCTGTCTGGACATTGCATCTAGAAATAGGTTCATTGAACTGCGCCTGCATTTCTCACTTTGTATGGGCGTGTCATTCAAAGCAACATTAAATGCATCTCTTAATTGGTCTGCGTGTCTATGGTGTACGATTTCGTCGATACCTTAAATTTCATAAGCCGTATTACCTAACTTACACTGAATTTTACCTTCTAACCATTTCCTTTTCGCGCCATAGTTACGGTACCAAATTGTGTCCCCTTCCCTAAAATTCCGATGCAGACCGCCTGAAGCTAACTACTGACGTTTCTTTGAGGTGTGAACGCGATCTGTTCGCTCGGGTTTTAAGCAGTCAAGTCGCATACGTAACGCGCGGCCTTGTAATAATTTTACCGGACTCTCTGCCGTGATACGGTGTTTAGTATTTTCATATCATCATTATCATCATTACAACCCTTCACAAGTCCACTGCTGAACATTGGCCTCCCCCAAAGAATGCCACAAAGCACGGTCCTGAGCCACCTGCATCCATTGACTTCGTCACTCCATATAGTGGGGGGACGCCCTACACTTCGTCCGCCGGTACGAGGCCGCCACTCGAGAACCTTTTTTCCCCATCGGTTGTCGGTTCTTCGAGCTATATGGCCGGCCCATTGCCACTTTAGCTTACTAATCCGTTGGGCTATGTCGGTCACTCTGGTTCTACTGCGGATATCCTTATTTCTAAGTTTATCACGCAGAGACACCCCGAGCATAGCCCTCTCCATAGCTCGCTGAGTGACCTTGAGCTTCCTCATCCGGCCAGCAGTGAAGGACCACGTCTCTGTTCCATAGGTCATCACTGGCAACACGCACTGGTTGTAAGGTCTCGCTTCCAAGTTTTGAGGTATACCTGACGAGAAGATGTGCCGTAATTTCCCGAACGCTGCCCAACCGAGTTAAATCCGTCGATTAACCTTTCGGTCGAAGTTGGACTTCCTTTTTCTTACGGCTTACGTATTACGGACTAAGTATTTCCATATACCAAAATAAATCTCAGGAGCGCAATGTCCACGTCTAAGTTCTGTGATATAGCCTTTTTAATTACGTTTTTGCAAGTTTTAACCGCTGTTTAAGCTGCTCCGTTTGATAAAGGAAGATACGGTGCCGAATACGTCTGTTCTATCCCGTTAGTCACTAAAAATTGTTTAAATTCGGAACTCGTGAAGGGTGGTCTCGTGGGCCTAATTGTTTTGGTAAACTAAACCGAGACCATAATCCTCTTAATGCTTTAATCACCAACTTGAATTGGTATGATGTTAAATACATAGGTATGATGTTATTCACATATCTACAATTTCATATACCATGTTATGATACTTCATCATGGAACCGCAATTTACGTTTTGAGTTGCTTAATATAATTACCTGCGAGTGTTATTCGCGAATTTCATAACAAATTTCGAAGCAAATACACATGTAAAATATATATTTTGTGGTTGCCTGATATCACTTTGAATATGCTATAATATATTTATTGTATAGTGGCGGCTTAAAAGAATCCATCGTCCCATTTTGTTCCCATTTTGGTGCAAAAAATATCGTATGGCTTTCGATATATGGCGATACAACTATCAAGTTAAAGCGAGACGTTAATAGGAACTGGAAACAACGTCAGGGGTGCGAAACGTAATTCGATCGTCTTTCTGTCTGCCGAGCGTGACTATAAAGGCAAATATTCCCTATAATGGGAGAATTAACAAGTGGTAGAGCCGTGCTGCAGCTATATTAGTAGTATAGTTGTAGAACGAATAGGCCGGCTCGACCTCGGAAGGACCACGCTCTCACAGAATACCAGCGTCAAATAGCAGCTTAACACTGCTGTGTTTCGTATGGTGAGTGTAGAGAACCGGAGACCCTTTTTACTGGAAACGAGGCATTCTATCTTAGTCCTCACGGGTGGCAACGCATCTGTATTTTGATTCGCAAACGAGGATAAATTTAGATGTCTATGGGCCACAGCAGCCACTTACCATCATGTGGACTGTGTGCACGTTTGTCTCCCTATACTATAAAAAAAGAGGCTAATGACCAGAAGTGAACTTTGACGGCCCGATGAAGAAGAAAAAGAATGTATATATAAGAATTAAATTATACTTGTGTATAGACATAATAATAAAAGATTTATTTATTGTAAAACATCACTTCTTTCTATAACCCATCTCTTGCTTCGTTTCCCTCTGTTCCCTTACGACACCCACGGGATAATATATAGTAGTATAGTAGATTTTCCTATGCCGCCACTACACGGCTCATTTTGCTCGCGAACTCTTGAGCTGTAACTGCTTTACCCATAATTCCACCACTCATAATAAGGTTTAGGTTTAATGTTGAGAATCCATGAATCTGTTTCTAACAACGAAGCAAAAGCGAGGCGATGGGTGTCGTTCAAAGTCAAAGTCAAAATATTTTTATTCAAAGTATACTAGACACTTTTTGAAGCCATAAAAGCTACGCCATCGTTTCTATAACCGCTCCTGTGGGAAACCTTGTGAGAAGAAGCGACAAGAAACTTATAAGCAGATTATTTTTCTCCCAACTGTTACAATTAACTATTAATTAATAATCAATTAATTCTAGAAAGATCATTCCGCTCAGTCAAAGCATTTCTTTGATTTAAATAATCTTTTAATTTTTGGTTACTTTTTTCCTTAATTTTTTTTTAAATGCGCCTTGAATTTATGGAAAGGCAACTCGGTAATAACACATCTTGCTATCTCAAAAATGAGCCATTAGTTTTATGAAGCCTGTACTTGGGAGAAGTAAGTTTAGATTTATTTTTTAATAAGTTTTAGATTATAATATACGGGACAGTATTCTGCTGGCAACTCATCAAGGCGAAGATTCGGCCTTACATAGAATACTATTCTTATATCTGGGCCAGGGCACCACTTGTTTTCCACATGACCGTATTCAATGGAGAATGGCCCGAATCGTCGACGATCAAGTTCTTCAAGATCGGCTTGAGCCATTGGCTTGGCGAAGAGACATGCATGCATCATCTAACGCATATATCATGGGGAGTGCTTAAAGGAATTTTGCGGATTAATTCCAGCAGCCATATTTTAACAACGCACATCACGACAAAACTTACGTTACCATGCACATCACCTGGATGTTTGGCGGTCCACTACTATGCGATTTACTAGGAGTTTCTTTTTCCTCGTACGACTTTTCTGTGGAATTGTTTATTACCTCTGGTGATTTTTTTCAAGACCAATACGACTTAGGAAACTTCATGAAACGAGCTAACTCCTTTAAAAGGCCGGCAAGACGCCTGCAATTCCCTTGGTGTTGCAGTTGTTCATGGGCGGCGGTCGACACTTACCATCAGGTAAGCCACATGCTCATTTGCCCCCTTTTCTATTAAAAAAACTAAGCTGTACTAAGTCTCTATTCCAAGGCTTCACTATGAGAACTCCATAGTAGATGGGAGTCTATTTAAAAGGTTTAGCTCTTAATGTATGCTAGATTAATTTTAGATTCAACGCGTACGACGCAAAAGAACGACTAAGTTAAATGACGATGTCATGTGCGATTAGTAGTCAGTATATTTGTATGCAATTAGCATACGGAAATCTTAACCACGTTAACGTTACAAACTCATTAATTTATCAATCTCAGCAAGCGGTGACAATTCGGTGGATATTGGATTGCCCTGTACTCCTGAGATGAGTGTGACTTTAGACCTGTTGGTTTCTCTTCTCGTCTGGTCCGTGTCCGTGTTCCAAGCTGTTATTGATTGGAACAAGCGGCAAGGGCAAAAGCTCGTACATAATTCACATACTGTAAACAATTTAGACATCAAATTGACGGCTCGATAACGCAGTGACTGAAAGTAAGAAACTATTCCACAGAAAAATGTACATCTAACATAACTGATAGAAAGGCTGGCAAGCTCGTAAGGCTTTTTTATTTGTGCTAGCACAGTCATAGGATATATAGTTTTCCATTTAAGTCCTAACAATACACGTGTAGCATTTTTTTAAAGTGCATTGTAGGTGTACATAGTTTAGTGTAGATGGATTATCAGCTCCTTAAGCACTGCATTATTATTGTAGTGTATGAGTTAAAGTTATACGCATGTACCTAACGATATCGTTATTAGGCCATGACACAATTGTATGACGTGATTGCAACTAAGCAATTTAATTTATTTATTACCTTAGTATTTTAGTATTATCGAAATTGGCTTTCATTATGGGCATTCAATAAATAGACCTAAACGAGTAAAGTCTCTTTCAATCGCTACACCAACGACCCTAATATACTCGTAGCATTATATTAGGTCCTTACATATGAAATTAGCGTTTTGTCGTACTGACCACTTTGAACTGAAATATCTCCTCTTTGGTTAAGAATTCCAAATTCAAATTTATAAATTCATTTAGCTGGTACATTTGAGATTTGAAAACAGTCATTCCTTTGTTTTTTCCTTATTATTTTTTTTTCTTTGGCGTCGCTTATTACCGCACAATGGAAAACATGAAATATTGGTATATTTACGAGTACGAGTTCTACTGTGGCACCAGTGCTGCAGAAACAGCAAAAGAAAGCACATTACTTATTTGGTTTCAACGTTTTCGTTCTGGAAATTTCACCCTTCGGAACCAACCCCGTGGACGGCCGGAGACCAAAGTGGAAAATGAAAATTAAGGGTAAGTGATAAAACTGTATTAATCCATTTGAAGCAAATCGGGAAAGTAAAAAAACTCGAACAATGGGTACCTCATGAATTGAGTGAATCGAACTTGCAAACACGCGTCGACTGCTGTGTAACTTTGCTCTACCGATACAATAATGAAGGGATTTTAAATCGAATCATTACTTGTGATGAAAAGTGGATACAGTACAATAATCGGAAGCGCTCGTCGCATTGACTGAACCCTGGAGACCCAGCCAAATCCTGCCCTAAACGAAAATTGACTCAGAAAAAGTTACTTGTGAGCGTTTGGTGGACTAGCACCGGTGTCATTTACTACAGCTTTCTAAAATAAACAGTGGTAGAGTCACGCGGCAGCTTTTGCTGTCGCACGGATGGGCCGGCTCAAACCGGGGTGGTACCACGACCTCACAGAATACCAGCGTGAAGTAGAGGTTTACCTCTGCGTTTCGCTTGGTGAGTGCAGGTGGCCGGAGCCCCATTTTACTGGAAATGAGGCATTCCATCTTAGTCCTCACGGGTGACAACGCATCTGCATTTTGATTCGCAAACGAGCATAGATGTAGATATCTATGGGCCGCAGCAACCACTTACCATCAGGTGGACTGTGTGCTCGTTTGTCACCCTCATCCTATAAAAAAAAATCTGGCCAAACGATTACTGTTGATATCTATTGACAGCAACTGCAAACCATGAAGGAAGAACTAGCTGCTAAGCAACCGAGATTGGTCAATCGCTGTAGGCCACTGCTGCTTCACGACAACGCAATACCACACACTGCACAACAAACTAAGTTAGATGAGCTACAATTGGAATGTCTGCGACATCCACTGTACTCCCCGGACCAACTCCAACAGATTACCATTTTTCCTAGAATTTGGACAACTTCTTACAAGGAAAAAAATTCAACTCCGATGCGGCAGTCCAAATCGCCTTCAAAGAGTTTATTGATTCTCACCCCCATGGTTTTTTTTAGTAAAGGGTTCAATTAACTACCTATGATATGGCATAAATAACAACGGAAAAGTGCATAGATAACAACGGTGCATACTTTGATTAATTAAATATATTTTCCAAGAAAGATTGACTTTCTATTCCTCCCGTACAAAACGCTAATTTCATATTTAAGGATCTAATATAACAAGAAAATATCGCGTAAATTGCCGGATCCAAAAAAGTCGTGGTAAGAACATTTAATCCGTCACCTAATAGTGTATAGTTCGGATTTTGTATTTTATTTACTAAAATGGAAGAGAACGCATTAATGTTGCAATTTTTTTTATTTCTTTATTTAATTAAAATGCTCTCTACGAAATAAAATGACGTCAATCTAGAACAAATTATTTTTAATTTAAATTTGGCTTTCTTAAAATTACGATAATGATGATGTTTGTTATTTCGTTTTGATATGAAGCTTCAAACTTCGATTCTAGAACAACCACATCGTTTGTTGTTATTTAGTAAACTTGATTTATGTATTTGTGGCAAACACACTGGAAGCAAATGATATTGACATGAATCATGCACCGTCGTCGTGACAATTCCTCCCAAAGAGTAGAGTAAAATTATTTCTTTCATGATTATTTCATATAATCTTTTTATTTTGTCTGAGCATATAATCAAAAGTATTCTTTCAAGTTAAATTCGTTTACGTGTCATATGATACTCAATAAGTGCTTATTGCATATCAATTATCGCATCATTAAGTGTTATGCGTTTTATAGTATAAACCGTAGAATTTATTTCAAATTACTTACAAATCGATGTAAGTAACAAAATTGATGTAGATAATTAAAATCAAATATATTTTAGGCGATTGTGAATCTCGATATTTAAGCTTGTTTTAAAATACATTTCTAATGATACAACAATCGCCGTAGGTGTCGTAAGAGGTGACAGAAGAAAATAAACGAAGAGATGGGCAGCAACGTCTTCCTAATAACAACTAAAAAAACTGCGGATCTCATACCATTAACGAGAAGAGAATACCATTTTACTGGTAAAAAGGCATTCCATCTTATCCTCAGGGTGTCAACGCACCTCCATTTTGATTCTCGTGTTAGATGTAAATGTCTATGTAGATGTCTGTGCCGTAACATCCATTTATCATCAGGTAGACTGTACGGATTTTTTATCATCCTCAAACATATTAAAAAAACGGACAAAATGGAGTTTCAAAAGTTTTTTCTAAATAGGTCACAGTTCAAATTTACGTACCGACAAAAAGAGCATTCAAAATTATTAATTACTTTAATAGAAAATTATGTACCCATAAAATAATGTATTGCATCGCATTTATAATGCGAGTCGATTTGATTTAATATGACTTTTATTCTATTTACTTCAGCTTTGACGCAATGACGTGCATAATAAAGATCGTAAAATCTATTTCGATTCGTATGCAAATTAAACTGCAAGTCGTCGCACTCCATATGCAGAGGAAATGGAAAATTTAAAAAAAAGAATCGTGCGATTTATTCCGTATGAATTTTGTAAAGGAAATTCTCTTATTGAGAGGCAGTTCAATTATCTTTTTTATCAATCTTTTTTTTTTAATAACAATGTAGTTTCTTGAATATTTGAAAGTGGCGTTGGAATCCTCAATCACATTTTATAATATGTCAGTCGTAATGGAAAGACTAGAAAATCTTATGGCTTACAATAATTGCGGAATAATTATCTCGTTCTTTCTTCTGAGGATATTAGTGTGGTAATATTTGAAATATATTTATCTTTTGTGAAAATTTGCAGTTCAGACCACTAAAAACCTTATTTAAAAAGGCTAAAAGGCTGGCATTAGGGACGGGGCTGGTATAACGGGCATCCGTAGTATGAATAGGCATAGTTTAAATCTTTAGATGTAGCGGAACACCTGTTAACCACTAGGCCGTATATTTGACAAGATTGTTCTTGATCAAATTAATGTCCAATTTTATACATTGTCGTTTGAATTTAATAGCGAGCCAGTCACTGAATACCATACCAGAGCGCGTTCGCAATAACCGCGCATTATTTGTACCTGCGTTGGCAGTTATAGAAATGTTAGGAAACTGTAAGAAACACATTACGCCGCCTACGTCCATGTGCAGTACGTATGTATCTAACCCTAATTGTCAGCACACGCAGCGTCTTTACACGATAAACCGAGCCTAAGTCCATGACTACTCGTATGTTGCGTGCAGCTAAGAGTATATTTATAATTTTAGTGTGCAGGGGAATGAAACGTCGCGCCACTATGAAATTGTATTCTATGAAGGTTTTACTTCTAAAGTAGTTTGGTGTCACTATGTTGCTCATTATAAGGAACATATACACTGTTCAAATTTTAGATGTTTACTCTTCTCCTTCTCACTGCCCTTATCCTAATTTATTTCGAGTTGACCTATTATGTCGCTTTTTTTCATTATTCCTCTATCAGTCGTTATCTCACCACGAACAATTCTTACGCATATCATCTTTCCCGCACACTTCATTCATCTTTTCTTGACATACAATCTGTAAACAATAGGAACAAACAGCAGCTGGTGATACCAGTTTCGCAATTCCATGGAATCAGTTATACCTTCTTAGGGTATACACTTAAATAACAAAGTCCTATTATTAAATTTTAATATTTTATAAAACAAAAACTGTATAAAAAGTGCTATTATAATACGAGTATAAATAAATACATGGTTGATAATAACCCCTGCGTATGAGGTTCCTAGCTGTCTCTAAATAAATTTTGTTAATAGTTTGTGACATTTCATATTGTATAATTTACTTTAATAAAGTCCCGCTGGGTTTCTTACTGGTTCTTCCCAGGACAGAGGTTTTTCTTCCGAAACAGTTGTAAAGTAAAAAAAAATTACTTTAGATAAGAATTACATGAAATCTATAGTAAACAAAAAATATTCTATTCTATTCTATTCTATTCTTTCTATTCTGTATCCATCCACTTTGATATTCAACATTCTGCTTGTTACACGATTATCTTTAAATCAACTTACTTGTCAGTGATGTTAAGAGTAATATTTATTATCAATTTCTTTTTATCTCCATTTGAGTATTACAATAGTGTATTCTTATTGCTCTTTAGAATTAAATTTATTTATTATTTAGAATTAAATTTAGATGGCTCCATGTAGGGTTACCAGATGAAAAAATCAAAAGTCCGGAGATAAAGCCAGATTTTCATTGAAAAAGCCAGATTTTCATTGAAAAATCCTGAGATTTTTTACAGTTTGATATGTTTCTCTCCAACGTACTTAACAATTTAAAAAGGTCATAATATTATATTTTTATACACCATGGATCTCATTCACTCAGTTCCACCTCATTGCTTTAACCATACTCAAGTAAATCATCGTCATCAATCAATCTCAATTTAAAATTAAATACTCAATACCATGCTTTAACCAATTTCCAATAGGTATAACACGATTCCCAGAAATAATGCGTATTTGTCAATATATATTTGCAATTACAGCCCAGAATGCAAACGTAGAAACTTTTTTTTCTATTATGGGGGCTCAATGGTTGAATGAAAGAAACCGAATAGCGGTATCTTCAGTTCGAGCTATACTTTTAATTCAATATAATCTGAAGACTTAAACATGTGGGACATTTTATAAATCAATGTTTAAAGATAAAAACCTAACTTAAAAAGTTACCTTCACGTATTAAGTATGATAAAACGAAGAATGAAATCAAAAACGAAGAAAGAATGAAGATTTTAATTATGCAATTATTAAGAAATGAAGATTATTTTTAGTATATTTTACTTTTTATTAAAGAGATATTTAAAATGTAAGCTGTATTGTATTGAAAATTCTAAAAATCCTGAGATTTCATGAGATTTGCAAAATCCAGCCACAATCCTGAGAAGAGTCCAAAAATCTCAGGACAAATCCTTAGATATGGTAACCCTAGCTCCATGGCGCATTGGCTTGGCACTGAGTTGCAGCGCTGAGAACCACGGATTCGAATTCTGCACGGTACAAGTATTTGTATGGCCAAAAAATTGTTCCGGGTCTAGTTTGTCCTTGTGCAATTTATGCATGTAAACTGCCTCCACGATACAGACGAAAATCTTAGTAAATAAAAGGTAGATATAACATCGGTGTTTGTGGTAGTATAAACTATGTGACATACGACGTGATGACAAATATCATTAGTAAGAGAGATAAATAATACCCAAACATCAGTTATGAAGTCTCAAAGGGCAATTATTACAAATGATTATAACTAATAAATGAAATATATCGCTAAAGTAATTACTGAGTCACTGTTGTGTATGTGAACAAAACTTTCCGCTTTACAATGTTATAGTCTAAGGTCTCTAATTTTGATCGTCCCTTATTTTATATATATCACCATCATTATTACAGAACATAGGCCTCCCCCAAGTAATACCACAAAGGACGGTCCTGAGCCACCTGCATCCGTCGACTTCCTGCATGTCTCACAAGGTCGTCACTCCATCTAGTGGGGGAGGGTGTCGCCCTATACTTCCCCATCGGTTGTTGGGTCTTTGAGCTATATGGCCGGCCCATTGGCATTTCAATCTGTTGGGCTACATCGGCCACTTTAGTTCTATTCTTATTTATAAGTTTATTACACAGAGAAAACCTAAACATAACTCGCTGAGCGACCTTGAGCGTCCTGATATGGCCAGCAGTGAAGTACCACATTCCAGATCCATAAGTCATCGCTGGCAACACACACTGATTGTGTAATCTCGTTTTCAGGTTTTGAGGTATACCTAACGAGAAGATGTGTCATAATTTCCCGAACGCTGCCCAGCCGAGTTGAAACCTTCGATTGACCTCGCGGTCGAAGTTGGACATACCTTGTTGGACTTTTCGTACCAGGTAAACATACTCGTCAACAACTTCGAGCTTAGTGCTCCCAACAACTACCGACATAGGCGTGACATGGACATCACACATGATCTTTGTTTTCATCTTAAGAACTATCCGTTAAGAGACACTATTGAGTTCTTAGTGCTGAGGTCCTCCAGCGATTGTGCTACAAGGACTAACTTGTTGGCAAGTTGAAGGTGAGTGATGCACTCGCCATTGATATTAATACCATATCCTTTCCAATTCAGTAGCTTGAAAACGTCTTTCAATGCAGCGGTGAAGAGTTTCGGGGATATATCGTTACCCTGTCTAACACTTCTCTGCAGTTGGATAGTCTATTTCTGTACGGGGTTTTGATATTCTAGTTCTATACTCGGATAGCATGGTAGCCCTACTGTACAAACACTCCAGCACTTCGCTATACCGACAGTATACTTGGCACCGTTGAAGAGACTATAGCACTGCCCAAGTTTCAAGGAAATGAAAGGCTTTCTCATAGTCTACATACACAAAGCAGATTGTACTCTTCGGTCTTCTGCACAATTTGCCAAAGGGTATGTATATGGTCTATGGTACTAAAACTTTTTCGGAAACCGTCTTATTCGGGAGGCTGGAAGTCGTCAATTCTGCGTGCGAGACGATACGTAATGACTATCGAAAACAGCACATAGACGCGGCTCAGAAGGGAAATTGGTCTGTAATTTTTTAAGAGAGCGTTGTCGCCTATCTTGAAGCTTAGACGAATTACAATACGAAACATCAACTGTTAAAATGTTTGTCAAAAAGGTTCCAAAGTTTAAAGAATAAAAATATTAAATAATCGTAACTGGTGTGAATCATATTATCTAACTTTCGGGGGAAGAAAATTACAGAGAGATGTAAAATCAAATGAAAGTGATATCTATTGTTCACTGATAGGCATACTATATATAAAGAATATTGGAATATGTGTTCTTATTTAAGAACTTCTCGTATTTGTTTGTAGAACCTGCTACAGCATCGACTTACCATCAAGTAGACTGGGTGTCATCAATACCATTAAAGGGAAGCTACTACACAAGAAAAATCACTAACTTAAAAAGATATCTAACGTTATTTTTAAATTTATAAGAAATTAATAATTTGTACTGAGGGGAAACCCGAAAAACCTTCATCAAAAATGTACTTTTCACTTTTAGAAGTTCACTAAGAATTATTAAGTGGCGAAGCTTGCGAAGTCACTTATTGATTTCACGATGTCTGTCCGTCTGTCCGTCTGTCCGTCCGTCTGTCCGTCTGTCCCACGATTACCTCGAGAACGGTTTCGAATTTTCCAATTCTGTTTTCAGCAATCGATTACTGATAACCCAGGCATCTGAACCTCCTATTTTGAAACTGATTGCTCAACGGCAACCGTTAGAAACCGCTACAAAGCTGATTGCTTCGCCACTTTGCTATGCTGTTAGCTTGCTAGGTTTATTTATAATCTATATTAAATAAAAAGTATTCTATTCTATTCTGTGATGAATTTAAAATGAACATACGATGTACTGAAAGTGAACAAAGCAAACGTATTTTATTAGTTAACATAATCACTTATAATTTAGGTTATGCAATCGAATTATGAAGTTCAGAAGTTATCATTGATTTACGTATATTCGTAACTCCATCTTGGTTATACATATTGCGAGTGGGCTCATCAAACCACTTAGAGCCAGACTTCAGCCGGGTGTATAATTCACCGTAGCCAAGAAAGCCCCTTCGGTATTATAAAACGGAGCGCTACGCAGTTTTTGTACTCGTATGTAAATTTTATTTCTATGTTGCCTATCTTCCTGTTATATTAAGTACATAGATAATTTTGGTTTGATAGGTGAGTATTCTGCTCTTAATAAAATTAAGATATTAATAAAAAAATAAATTAAAGAATTTTATATCTTTAATAAAAGTAAGGAGACAAAGGAACGGAACGGAAGAACACAATTATTCTGATGGTAAGTTGATGCTGTGACCCGTCTAGCTTCGAATATAACCAAATCGTGGATGCGTTGTGTCTCTCGAGCATAATAGTGGGTTGCCTAATTAAATTTAAATTAATAAAAGGGTCTCCGGCTCTCGGCACTCACCATACAAAATACTTGAACTACGAAGAACTGCAAATGCGGACTTCGTAGTTCAAGCCGACCAATACCGATGAAATATTGTTTTATATTGCGAAGTATATTAGTATAAAGTATATTTTTATATAAAACTTTATTAAAAAAAATCAAACCAAACAATTAAAACATTCTTGCCCAAATATAGGTAATTTGTTGAAGCCCTTGCTATTGGAATTTTTGAATTGTGGATGAGGATGTTAAGTTTTAATCCTACTAACTTTGCCAATTTCTGTTTGGCTAGCTAGTGTCACGAAGAATCAATGAATAAAACCAGTTCAGCAATCTGGGTTATTTAAACGCCACCGCCACTTGCAGTTATAGAATATAACGATCAGAAGTAACAGTAGCACTATCTGTGAAGAAAGAAGTTATTGCGAACAGCACCAGCAGAAAACCACTAACCTGTCAACATAAGCTTCTTCTAGCTAATCTTTCGTTGCGGAGACTTTTCGCCTTGGCCATCTGGATTAAGCCACTGTGATCAGCATTTGCAATCTTCATATATATATATATATATATATATATATATATATATAATAATTATATATATATATACATATATATATAAATATATATATATATATATATATTTATATATATATATATATATATATTATATATATACATTTTACAAGGGGTCGCTCGACAACTGACGCTGGAGTTGAGCTTATTAAACATATTTTTTGTGCATGGGAGAATTTAGAGGATGCTTTGGGTATATTTTGTGACCTTTCCAAGGCCTTCGACTGCGTTCACCATGAGACATTAATCAGGAAGCTACAGTACTATGGTGTCAAGAACACAGCGCTTTAACTTATTATTTCATATTTAAGTAATAGAATGCAGAAAGTTATTATCAATGGTAAAAGTTCTTCCGGGTCACCTCTACTAATGGGTGTCCCTCGGGGCTCGATTCTCGGCCCATTCCTATTTCTAGTATATATTAATATCTTACCTTCTCTTGTAGAGGATAATCATGATATAGTATTATTTGCTGATGATACTTCCTTGATTTTTAAACTTAAACGTCAATCATTTAAATGTGACGAAGTGAATAATGCTATATCAAAACTAGTGCATTGGTTTAACGTTAATAATCTACATTTAAACGGAAATAAAACTAAATGTATTAAATTTACGACAACTAATGTTAAAAATCTGAGTACCAATGTGTTTTTAAATGGGAAAGAATTGAACCCTGTTGAATCCACTGTTTTTCTTGGCATCACTCTCGCCGCAAAGCTTCAGTGGGGCCCTTTATATCCAAACCAGCAAGCAGACTAAGTTCTGCAGCTTATGCTGTAAAAAGGTTAGAGGTCTCACTAGTGTCGAGACAGCTAGATTAGTTTATTTCAGTTATTTCCATAGCATAATGTCTTATGGGATTTTGCTATGGGGAAATGCGGCTGATTCAGAAACTATTTTTGTTTTACAGAAGAGGGCCATTAGAGCTATTTACAACCTAAAACCGAGAGAGTCTCTTAGAGATAAATTTAAAGAAATAAATATATTAACTTTGGCCTCTCAGTATATTTACGAAAATTTAATGTATGTTCACAAAAACAAAGGTAGTTTTTGTAAAAAAGTGATGTGCATTCTGTAAACACTAGGAACAAACACAAGCTAGTGATACCAGTTTCTCGACTCCACAGAGTTAGTAATTCATTCTCGGGGCAATGTATACGCTATTACAACAAGGTCCTGGAAAGTCTACAGGCTCTCTCTATTAGCAATTTTAAATGTTTTGTTAAGTTGAAACTGTATAAAAAGGGTTATTATACGAGTAGTATAAATGAATACATGGTTGATAATAACCCCTGGGAATGAGGTGATCGCTTCCAAGCTGTTTCTAAAATAAATTGTGTACCTATATAGTTTGTATAACCATTATTGTAAAATTTGCTTTAAAAAAAAAGTCCCGCTGGGTTTCTTGCTGGTTCTTTCCAGGACGGAGGTTCTTTTTCGAACCAGTGGTAAAGTAAAAAATGACTTTCAATAAGAATTACACATGTGATCTAATTGAATAAAAAATTATTCTATTCTATTCTATTATATATATATATATATATATATATATATATATATATATATATACCTTATGATAACCGAGAAGACACTTCTCGTTTGTGTACGATTATTCACTACCAGACAGATATTATCGTTCATATGAGGCGACACAGGAAATGGGCAGTAGCATCTTCTTGACAATAACTTATTGAAAAGGACACCGCTTAAAAAGGAACATGGTTGCGTTCAATAGAGGATTCTTTAACCTCCTATAACACCTACGTTGTGTTCGGGGACAACGAGGCGTATGTGAACCCCGTGAAGGAGTATCACACGAGAGTGTCTGCAGCTTCCTTTTCTTCAAATAGGTTCAGGCGGGGATTACGGGTCTTCCGAGGTCGTCCCGGTTCCAGCGTCTTAATTCTTCAATATGTGCCGCGTTAGCGATACAAAATGGACTGTATTAATATTTAAAGGTGAAGGATCCCTTGGGAATAAAACAGCAATTATCTTCAAACCACTCCGTGAGAGAGTAATTACTTTCCCTACCACTTCCCTATACGATTTCTTTCTTGATTATATATTATACTGGTAGCTGGTCCCGAACGATTTGTATGAAAACCAGTCTAATGGGGCATCAAAAATGCTATACTCGAAAAAAAGCCGCGCCCACTGTACGATTTCGCAACTCAATTACATCAAATTTGTACTATCATTCCCTCACAGTTTGCCCAATATCTTTATTTGTATAATACATACATTTATACATTTTATTTATAAAGATAGCACAAAAAATATCTATACTATAATATACAATACATTTTTATATCACATAAAACCTTTTATTTATTCAACAAAATATGCCTATTTTATAACATATGTACTAAGTTAGAATTCTTAAATATCTTATATATAAGGTTGGAACAATGCTCTTTATTTGAAAATACAAATATCTTAACTAATATGTACAATAGTTTGATTTACTTTTTTTTTACACATTTTACTTTTTAAAACACTTTTAAATTTCTTATACAAAACTAACAATATTTCACTAGGATAAGAGAGTTTACATATGGAATCCACACGGAATTCACCTATTTTGCTCATACAGTCAACTTGAAACATTTTACAAGTCAATTTTACATAAATTGCTGGAATTTACAAACATTTAAATTTCCCCTTATTTACTTTTAATTCTACAGATCAGCGCACTGCTTTTATCCGCAACTAAGTGAACAACTAACCTGCACACGACACCCCATTGTCGGTAAAGCAGGTTGCAAATTTAGCATATTATACTGCTATCCACTAACACAAAATGAGCAATCGATCCTTGCACGACCCCAATTGTCGGCAAGGTAGCATCCAATAAGATCTCTTATCAGTTATCAAAGTTCTTATCAGTTATCATGTACTTATCAGATAACACAAAGAAAATATTTTATAAATAAAACATTGAAAATAGACATTTTATTTTTCATACAAATGTACTTGACTTATATAAGACAATACTATGCAACATTTTACATTAATTTCACTTATACACAAAGTAATCATTTCGACCGGGGAACAAATCCTGGTCTCTAACTTTATTTTAATAATTCTTTAAATTAACAATATTATTGGAAAGGGTGATTCAACCGGGGAACTGAACCCGGAAACATGATTTTTATCTTAAAAATTCCCTATATGAATTTATTAAGAAAATGAATGATTTATTAAGAAGATGAATCTTAGTATCATATATTACTATTTATATTACTAATAAAACGACGAACTAGTCCGGTCTGGGAATCGAACCCAAGACCTTCAAATTATTAATTCGATATTTCTTTAAGATTTAACTAAGCGTTTTCTTATAAGTTAATTATGGCTTGATAATTTAGTTTTAGAAGCTATTCGTAATCGGTTAACTAATGAATTGAAATATTTTTGTAGATGCGTTGCCAACACTTATAATAGTAGAAAAGCGCAAGCGGGCCAAATATGGCAAGATAGGGGGGATGTGACAAACTATGGGAGCCGCTTCAGCAGTGCACTTTAATAGACTGTAATGTAGAGGATGGATAAAAAGAATTAATATTTTTTTATCGCGTTTGTTTAAGGTGAAAGATTCGCAAGATTACTAGTGAAAGTTGGACTAGCATGGCTTCTAAGACTGTATACATTGTAGGAACAAGTGTACAACCCGAAGCACTTTGAACCAAACTCCTTCAGTAGTCGAGACCCGAACGCAGGTTTCCATCTTATTGCCAGAGGAAAATTCTAAATAGTATATAAAGAAAGCTTTATATTAAATGTATTAGATATTAAGTTCATTTTCCATTGTAATATTACTACTTTAAAAACGTCTATTGTAATAAATCACTTGTTCATTAGTACGTCGTAATGTAAAGTGCTTTTTTTAAAGGGTAAGGATGAAAAGAAAGCACACAGTCCACCGGATTATAATTGGTTGTTGTGGCCCATAGACATCTACATCTATCCTCTTTTGCAAATCAAAATGCAGATGCGTTGTCAGCCGTCAAACTAAGATTGAATGCCTCTTTTCCAGTAAAAAGAGTATCCGGTTCTCTACACTAAACCATACGAAACACAGCAGCATTAAGCTGCTATTTTACCGCTGGTATTCTGTAAGAGCGTGCTCATGCCCCGGTAGAGCCGACCCATTCGTGCTACAACTATACAATTAATATAGCTGCAGCATGGCTCTACCACGTCGTGGTTAATCGTTTTGTAAAAGTAGTTGTTATATTACAATCCCTGATTATGAATATAATTTGTCGGCTCCGTGGTGCAGTGACTTAGCAATGAGTTGTAGTTATAAAAGCCGCGGGTTCGAATCCCGCACGGGACAAGTATTTGTATGGCTTACAAATAATTGTTCCGGCTCTGAATATTTGTCCTTGCGAATTCTAGTGTGGAAAATCTTATCAAGAAAAAAATTGTTCGAAGTTTAAAAGCATATTTCACAGAGTTATTTCAAGAGATCAATATATTATGTCGATCAACTAAAAGTGCGAAAGAGGTTTTTTTATAGCATAAGGGTGACAAACGAGCACACAGTCCACCTGATGGTAAGTGGTTGCTGTGGCCCATAGACATCTACATCTATCTTCGATAACGAATCAAAATGCAGATGCGTTTTCACCCGTGAGGACTAAGATGGAACGCCTAGTTTCCAGTAAAAAGGGTCTCCGGTTCTCTACACTCACCATACGAAACACAGTAGCGTTAAGCTGCTATTTTACGCTGGTATTCTGTGAGAGCGTAGCCCCTCCCCGGTCGTGCCGACCCATTCGTGCTACAACCATAATATACCTGCAGCATTGCTCTACCACGTACAACAACAAAACTGAAAACAAACTGACATGAGATTGGCAGCAGCATATTTATGATAACAACTTAAAATAATAAAAAAATACAGCCAACTCAAAATCCGCTTACGAGAAAATCTATTGCGGAGGCCAATGTTCAGTTGTGGACTTTTATGGATTGTTATGTATGGATGGAACTAAAATTCGCTTATTGGGCATGGCGATTGAGGGAAATCCTTCCTACAGTGTAAGAGACCTATCTCCAGCAGTGGACTAATTGATTCTCCACTCCAGTAGAGTTCGATGCAGTCCAGTGGTCTGTGCATCCTTAGCGCCGGTGGGTAATGCGTGCTGAGTGCGCAAGGACAAATAATACTGGTGCGAACGATATGCTGGTGATCCCTACTTAGCGGTCAGCCATCGCAGTCTATTCCATCTGAGAATACCTGGTTTAATGACAAAACACGTGTCGTATTATAAGCGATGGCGTGTCTTTCCTAGTGTAGTTGTTTTGCAGTTAGTGGTGACGCGGATAGTGCTCGAAATTGCGGGAGCGCGGGAGGTGCTCTTCATATTCAAATTAAGCAAAGTAAATTATTTTATTTTATTACGCGGATCTTAACTAATTATTTTTTCCATCCTTAATAAAGTTGATTTAAGCAAACTAATGCCTGATTCCATTAATTATCTATTGTTTGATATTTCACTTTTTTACATTTATTTAATTAACTCTACTCGTAAATAACATTTCCATCGAAATAGATAACTATGTATAAACTGGCCACAATCTCGACCGTCCGACCCGTACTTTGTTTTCTAACTCATTTGGGAACGTTATTTGACTAGACAGATTAATTTGTACACCCTCGTTGTGTGCCGAACAAGCAAATGTACTGGCAGTACATAATATATTCGACTTGCCAAGGTATAGAAAATGGTTTAATTTTGTATGAATTTAATTAAGCGAAGATTTTTTTTTTATAATACCGAGTACCCGTAAAAAAATTAGCGAGATTCCATGTTATATTATATCATATATGAACTAGATCTACGCCGCAGAGTAAGCTCGAATAGGTCGACTCACGCGAAGAAGCACCACCGTTTCCGTTACAGCTTATCTATTGAACATAGGCCTCCCATAGGTTAACACGTTTGGCAGGTGGGTTGAAAAGATTTTTATTTTTAATAGCAATAAGAAAGGCGCTGCTGCCCATCAGCTGATTTGTTTTGTTCTGTCACTGTGACGACAAGGGGTAGTCGATATTCGATTATTGAAGGGACCACGCTCGGATAGAATACCAATGTAAAATAGGAACTTAGCGCTGTGTTTATATGTATATAACATACCTTTGTTTGACGATAACTTGAGACGCTTTTACTGGTGGTATCAAGAAATGTAATCTTATTTCTCAGAGGTAACAAAGTATTTGAATTTTGATTCTTGATCAGAGATATTCGCCGGTGGATCTTCCCGCGTATTGTATCAGTTTTCACGACACCACTAATATCCATTGAGCACGTTAAAGTGGCTTATATTCATATGAGTGGCTTGGCTTGGTCAATTTTATTAATCGACGTAAGTAAAATCCAAGTTGTAAATTTACTCGTGGCTAACGATCATCGACACCAAGTTCTTGGATGAGTGTAAAGTGTTGAGCCTGTAAGCCGCTTTCGTAAGGTATACAAGCGGCACGGGATCTCCTTTCGGAAAACAACCGGGGTCCCTGCACGCTTTGCTTGATTATTAGTACGTCTCGGTACCCGGGGAAGTACTGACTGCCTTCAGCAACCTCGTTGTTACCACGATGTCTCGTTATCACTACCGTGTCATCGTCATCTCGGGGTTACAATACTAGGTGTTTGCGACCTCTGCCTCGAGCGCATGCAAACCCCAGAGTTGGAGTTTATGCCGTTTCAAGTAAGGATCACCTTCATTAAGATAAACACCATGACGAATGACTGGGCGACGTCGTTTCCTTCCTCTCCCGATCCTGCTTAACACCCTCCTTCTAAAACTTTACGTCTATTGTAACACAAATAATCGCCTTGCGTCATATATGGTGCTTTATTGTGAATTCTGCTATTTTTTTTAAAACGTTACCTCCACACTGTGTGTGTATGTATGTATCGGTGAGGCAATTTATATACATAAATTTCACAATGACAAACGTCATCAACATGACATTCAAGAATCGATTAATATCGACTGACATAATATAAAAATTCTAATGCTGGACTCGTGCCTGTTTAGTTGTAGTGAGGATTTAGCCGGATCGTCACGCTTGGCAAGCACTGTTTCAGAAGTTTCGCACCTTTGAGGCTGCTGTCCGTCGTCGGTATGGGTATTTAATACCTGCCGTAAACGAGATGGTTACCGACATCTATCGGAGGCCATTCGTTTTTTCTGATATTTCTCGTAGTCACCACTTACGATACCCACGACATTAAACGATGGATTCTCGCACGCCACCACTACACGGCTAATTTCTCTCGGCTCTTTTCTACGTCATGGTATATTGTCCAAACGTTCATGATTGTTGACTGACCCCCAAATGTAATTATTAATTACTTCCTCTGAGTATAGGAATTCATTAAAAATGCGTAACATAAAATTTCGTCTTAAAATATTTCACAAACGCGTCTTGAATTTGAAGTACAAGTAAAACAAATATGTGGAGCAAACTAAATATACGTACGTTCAACTAATAATATAGCATCGTCATGGCATCCATCATTCCATCAATAACTTCCAACAGTAAACCTATTTTAGCATTCCGCACGCACATACATAGATGTAAATCCTGCTAGAGATTACCTAGCGTCATCATTACATCATTACAGCCCTTCACAAGTCCACTGCTGAACATAGGCCTCCCCAAAAGAATGCTACAAAGCACGGTCCTGAGCCACCTGCATCCATCGACTTCCTGCATGTCTTACCAGGTCGTCACTCCATCTCGTGGAGGGACGCCCTACACTTCGCCTACCAGTACGAGGCTGCCACTCGAGAAACTTTCTTACCCATCGGATGTCAGTTCTTAGAGCTATGTGGCCGGCCCACTGCCACTTCAGCTTACTAATCCGTTGGGCTATGTCGGTTACTCTGGTTCTGCTGCGGATATCCTTATTCCTGAGTTTATCACGCAGAGAAACTCCGAGCATAGCCCTCTCCATAGCTCGCTGAGCGACCTTGAGCTTCCTCATACGGCCAGCAGTGAAGGACCACGTCTCAGTTCCGTAAGTCATCACTGGCAACACGCACTGGTTGTACAATTTAGTTTTAAGGTTTTGAGGTATGTCTGACGAGAAGATGTGTCGTAGCTTCCCGAACGCTGCCCAGCCGAGTTGAATCCGTCGATTGACCTCTCGGTCGAAGTTGGACTTACCTAGTTGGACTATTTGTCCCAGGTAAACATACTCGTCAACAACTTCGAGCTTAGTGCTCCCAACAACTACCAGCATAGGTGTGACATGGACATTAAACATAATCTTTGTTTTGTCCATGTTCATCTTATGACCTATCCGTTGGGAGACACTATTGAGGTCATTGAGCATAGTGCTTAGGTCCTCCAGCGATTCTGCCATAAGGACTATATCGTCGGCAAATCGAAGGTAAGTGATGTACTCGCCATTGATGTTAATACCGTATCCTTTCCAGTCCAGAAGCTTGAAAACGTCTTCCAATGCAGCGGTGAAGAGTTTCGGGGAAATGACGTCACCCTGTCTTACACCTCTCTGCAATTGGATAGGTTTCGTACTGTGGTTCTGTACTCGGATAGCCATCGTAGCTCTACTGTACAAACACTTGACTTGTCTCGTAATAGTTATTAAATTATATACCATTTATATTTATATTGCCTGTTTGAGAAATGTGGTTTTGTTGTAGGTATATTTTGGTTAGAGAACTGAAGCCACCAGCACCGCCCAAATTTCGACGGAATCAAAGGCTTTCTCATAGTCCACATACGCCAGACATAGTGGCAAATTGTACTCTTCGGACTTCTGTACAATTTGCCATAGGGTATGTATGTGGTCTATGGTGCTAAAGCCCTTTCGGAAACCGGCTTGTTCGGGAGGCTGGAAGTTGTCAAGTCTGCGCGCGAGACGATTCGTAATGACTCTCGAAAACAGCACGTAGACGCGGCTCAGAAGGGAAATCGGTACTGTAGTTCTTCAAGGGAGCGTTATCACCTTTCTTGAAGAATAAAACCACCGCACTTCTGCTCCACGCCCCCGGTGTAATGCTACCATGGCAGACGGAATTAAAGAGCTTTTGATGGACTTCAAGTACTGGTCTTCCACCCGCTTTCAGAAGCTCCGCTGTTTTTCCATCCTCGCCTGGGGCGTTGCCGTTTTCAAGGTGCTGGAGAGCCATTCTAATCTCGCTCAGACTGACGTCCGTGTATATCTTCGGAATAGTGTCGGATAAGACTCGCTCTTGGATCGTTACTCACACTTGCGTGTGGCTCCAACGATGACGTGTACAGCTGCCCATAGAACCTCTCAATCTCACTCAAAATCTCAGGTGCCCCGGAAACGATGCTGCCACATTCGGTCTTCAGCTTTAACAGTTGGCTCTTTCTGGCATACAGATCTCTGGCAAAGACTTTGGAGCCTTGGTTCCGCTCGATCGCTTCTTCATTACGAGCTGTATTGAAGTTGCGTAAGTTCTGCCGCATGCATTTGGAGATCTGTCTGTTCAGTTGCCTGTATGCTGTCAAATCTGTTGAAGAATGTAGCCTCATCTCCCGTCTAACAGCCATGATATTAAGAGTGTAATCGGAGAGTTTATGTGTTCTTCTGCGGCGGGTCTTGCAGAACTTAGCTCCGACCGCATGGACAGTTTCCACGAACTTGTCGTTCATATCGTCCACTTCATTGCAGTCTTCTAGGCACTGAAAACGGTTTTGTAACTCGAGCTGAAAGGTTTCGGGACTTTGGATTAGAGCACGAGAGGGACGGAGCGTTGACTTCATCAGACGAGACCTCTCTAACTTAACATTTAGGTTCAGTGTGCCTTTAATCATTCGGTGATCGCTGCCGGTTTTCACCCTCACGATCACTGAGACATCACTGAACAGTTGTCGTCTGGTCGTCATAATGAAGTCAATCTCATTTTTTGTCGAACCGTCGGGGCTCGACCAGGTCCACTTCCTGTAGGGCCGCTTCTTGAAGAAAAAGTTCATCATAAAGAGTCCCTTTTTCTCCATGAAGTCGGCCAGCTGCTGGCCCCTTGGGTTCCGTTGCCTTATTCCAAATTTCCCTACTTTCAGCTCACCGTTCCCTCTTGTGCCTAGTTTTGCATTGAAGTCTCCCATTAACACCGTATATTGGGTTTTGGCGGAATGCATGGCTCTAGAGATATCCTCTTACATTTCCTCCACCTCCTCATCGGGGTGTGCCGAGGTTGGTGCGTAAACCTGTATGACCTTCAGGGAATACCGTTTGGTGATTCTGAGTATAAGGTACGCAACCCTCGTCGACACACTCCCGATCTTTACAACGTTGTAACGAGAGACTTGTGGACGATAAATCCGACACCTCCTTGGGACAGATGGTCGCCCTCCCGGTGATAGAGCAATTTGCCGGATTCGAGGATTACCGTGTCCTCCCCCTCTCTTCGGTCTTCGGATAATCCTATAATATGCCAGCGCAACTTGTCTATCTCTTCTTCCAGCTCCACGATCTTCTCGTCAGTCCTCAGGGTGCGTGCGTTGTACGTTGCCAGGTCGAGTCGTCTAAGGTGGCAACCAAACCTCCACTGGAGATTCTTAGCACCCCCTGCCCCGCCGTTACCATGGTCGCCACCGTAGTCAGGAATAGCGGGGCCGCCGGGGACTGGGGTCTGTCTCTTTGTTACTCTCGTCATTGGGGGGTATTTGCCATAGTTGCCACGCTTGGCGAGCGGGTTGGCAACCGCAGTTTTTTTATTGTAACTTTGGCTATTATCAGGAAGATACTGCTGCCCATCTCCCGCCTGTTTCCTTTTGTCGCCTTTTACGACACCCACGGGAGGATATGGGGTAGTGGATATTCTTGACCGCCACTACACGGCAATTACCTAGCGTATAACTAATGTTATCATAATTAATTATTTAATGTATAAAGTATACATTAAATATATTCTATTTCTTTCAAATTTTTTTGTCAGTTGCTCAAGTTTAACTAAAATATGTAATTTAGGCCCGTGACTGATAACATTTTTATGTAATAAAAAAGAGGGAAACGGGTATAATGTTCTTTTGTTTTTGTATGGTTAAGACTACTATTTGATACGGGACATCATAATCCCGGCGAGTCTGTGTGTGTGTTTTTTATAGGAGAGGGGACTCACCTTATTGTACGTGACTACCGCCACAACAACTGCCGTGAACACCAAGGGAATTGCAGGTGCGTTGCCAGCTTTTTAAAAAGGAGTAAGCTCTTTTCTCTAAGGCCTCTAAGTCAAGCAGCGCCAGTGAATCAAGCCGATCGGTAAGGTCTCGGTCGCCGACGATTCGAGCCACTCTGCGCTGGATGCGGTCAAGTGGAAGGAGCTGGCACTGGGTAGCCCCTTCACAGAGATGAGTACAGTATTCCATGTGAGGCCGAACCTGCGCCCTGTAAAGTTGCAGGCGGTGTGCCGGCATGAAATACTGTCGGGCTCTGCTGAGTACGCCAAGTTTTTAGAGGCCAATCTAGCCTTCTTATCCAAGTGACCACGAAACTGCACGTCACTCGATATCTCGAAGACGAAGATTCCGATACTGGCTAAGGCAACAATGGGAGTACCTTGTAACTAAGAAGATACGACAAAGGGGTTCTTTTTAGCGGTAAACGCGCAAACTTGTTTCTTCTGAGGATTAAACTGGACTAGATTTAGTTGCCCTCAATCCGAGTTTGTTTAACAGACTCTAATTCAGACATAAGTTTGTTAAAAAACGTCGTTTTCCCGAGAAATATTGACATTGACGGTGTATAGAGCATCACCTGTGCTGTCATCTGAATAGCAATGAATGTTACCGGTTCGCAACATATCATTGATATGCAGAAAAAACAGCGTTGGCGATAGCACGCAGCCTTGTGGAACACCAACATTAATAGGCTTATAGTCCGAGCATGCACCGTCTGCAAAAATAGAATAGAATAGAATAATTTTTTATTCAATATAGATCACATGTGTAATTGTTATTGAAAGTCATTTTTTACTTTACCACTGGTTCGAAAAAATACCTCTGTCCTAGGAAGAACCAGCAAGAAACCCAGCGGATTTTTTTTAAAAGCATATTTTACATTAATGATTGGTAGATACAAAATTTATTTTAGAAACAGCTTGGAAGCGACCACCTCATTCCCAGGGGTTATTATCAACCATGTATTGATTTATACTATAATAACCCTTTTTATACAGTTTCAACTTAACAAAACATTTAAACTTGGTAATAGCAAAGACCTTGATGCTCCGATCTGCAAGAAAGCTGGTGATCCAATTGCACTCGGGAAGCCCATAGGAAGGAAGCTTCGAAAGAAGCGCTTTGTGCCAAATCCGATGGAAGGTCGTCGCAATGTCAAAACTAACAGCCAATGCCTCCCCCTTAGACTCTACTACCTCCGCTCATCTATGAGTCAGGTAGACCAGATGATCACCAGCTACTCGACTCAGACGAAAACCGTATTGGCGGTCACTAATCAGCTGGTGATCCTCAAGGTACCGCATGAGCTGGCAGTTTGTAATGGATTCCATTATTTTGGAGAACTAGAAGGTGATGGTGATAGGCTTGTAGTTAAACGATCTGAGTGGTTTCCTTTTTTAGGGATCGGGTGGACAAAAGCCGTATGCCATGATTTTGATACTACGTCTAGGGAATAGGAGTACCGGAAAAGATGCGTTAGAACCGGTGCTAACTCCGGGGCACACGTCCTCAGCATGATTGAGTGGATTCCGTCAGGCCCAGTCGACTTGTGGATGTCCAGGGAGAGGAGTGCTTTGCGAACCAAGCGCGGTGTGAACCACACATACGGCGTGGAGCACTTACACCGCGGGGTGGTCGGCCATGTGTTCCCCTGGTCATCGAGAGTCGAACTGGGCGCAAAGAAAGAGTGCAAAACCAACTCAAGAAGGTGTGAAGTACTTCGAACGATTAGCCTTATGAGCCAAGTATTGAAACTATTTCTAAGTGTCTAAGTTTGGCTTTCGAACATGAGTGGGTACGAGAGAAGCTCTTTTAGCAATGCAGTTTCTGGTACAAAAATGCAGAGATATGCAACAAGATGTTTTCCTTTGATTCATCGGTTATGAAAAAGCCTTTGACAGAGTACAACATGACAGTCTTATTTCAATATAACATGATATCGGCTTAGATGACAAACATATTCGTATTTTCCAGAATATGTACTGGAACCAAAAAGCTATTGTACGCGTTGACGATCAGAAGACTGATGAGGTTGAAATATAGAGACTCGACATGGTTGTATAATTATCACCCACGCTATTTAATTTGTACTCGGAAAAAATAATAGCAGAAACAATTGAAGACATAGAATATACGCATAGAGTCAAAATAAATGGCCGGTTTATTAACAATATCAGATACGCTGATGATACAGTCCTAATAATATCATCTCCTGAAGATTTACAATTGATTGTGACCCATGTTAATGAGTGCAGTGAAAACGCTGTTCTGCGAATGAACACATTAAAAACGAAGATCATGGTATTATCTGAACATAGCTTCGATGACATTGCTATCATTGCAGCGGGCCAAAAAATTGATAGGTTGCACAAGTACAAGTATCTAGGGACATGGCTTAATGACACCTGGATCTGTGAACAGGAGGTAAAGACTCGCATAGAAATAGCTCGAAATGCCTTCTGTACGTTAAAGAATTACTCTGCAATCGCAGACTTAATATCCCTGTGTGCATACGACTCCTACATTGCTACATCTGGCCTATACTTCTTTACGGATGCAAGGCGTGGACAATTAAAGAAGACCTCATGAAATATAAACTTAATGAATATAAGCTTATATAGCTATAATGAATATAAGCTTTCGAGATATGGGCGTATGTTGGCCATTAGTTGGACTCAAAAGATCTCGAACGTTCGATTGAGTCGAATCGAGAAGTTCTGCGACGCGTCTACCTGACCCGGCAACTTTTGAAGACTGTCAAGAAAAAAAGTAGCATATCTTGGACACGTGCTTAGGCATGGAAGATATGAACTTCTGCAACTCATCATGATGGGAATAGTTGCCGGAAGGAGAGCTGTTGGTTGCAGAAAAATGTCTTGGCTGCACAACATCCGAGAATGAACGAGAATCGGGAGTGCTACCGAGCCCTTTCGCCTCGCGAAGAACAAGAAGGAGTATTCAAAGCTGACTGCAAACCTTCGCTAGTCGGAAAGGCACTCGAAGAAGAAGGAGTGTCAACTCAAACCCTTAAGGACGTACTGTCACTTACACCTATACAATTTTTTTATAGGATAGGGTGACAAACGAGCACACAGTTCACCTGATGATAAGTGGTAGCTGTGGCCCATAGATATCTACATCTATCCTTGTTTGCGAATCAAAATGCAGATGCGTTGTCACCCGTGAGGACTAAGGTGGAATGCCTCTTTTTCAGTAAAAAGGGCCTGCGGCCACCTGCACTCACCGAGCGAAGCGCAGAGGTAAACCTCTACTTCACGCCGGTATTCTGTGAGATCGTGGTACCACCCCGGTTTGAGCCGGCCCATCCGTGAGACAGCAAAAGCTGCTGCGTGGCTCTATCACTGTCAAAAACAATGTTTGAACATTTCTAAAAATAAGTATTTGAAAACTTAATCGCTACCAACATACTATCGTGGGCTAGGGAGACTACCTGTGTTCACTAGGTCTACTAATATTCCCTTTAACCACTTCTGGTGAGCTTAAAATGCTTGTGTTAAAAGTTATTCACGACAGTAGTCTAATGGCGGATTCGAACCCACGACCTTTCGAGTTCGCGGTCCGCGCCCTGCCATTAGGCTACTGACGCTGAGGCTACAAAGTATATAGGAACGTACGCGTTATTGGAACTAACTGAGTTTGGATAGCAAGCTGTATAAAATTGTAAGCACTCCACTCAAAAGTTTGCGTGTGTATAATGCCGCGGAATAAAGGCCTCATAGAACCTAATACTGATCTATTTACCTATTTATCTATGAGCATCGCAGTAACATTTCATACCAAAAATCTCGTTTCTTAATTCAAAGTATTAAAAAATGCAAGATTTTTGCATAATTTATATATGTATATGTCGGAGTGACTATAAAACACCCGGTTGGATCAAGGCAGAATGGAGGGTATATCGAGAAACCCTCTCTTGTGTCTGTAGTATAAAGTTCACTGTAGGTACCGTGCGCGAGAGATTCCGCTTCAGTCATTCAACGAGTGTGATCACTCTACTAGTGGTGCTAAGATAGTGTCGTGGTTCTGTTCGTTGTTGTAATTCTTCTAGTTCAGGCAAGGAGGATTGGTGTCCCTGGGAGGCTGCCCTGTGTTACATTGAGATAAGTAGTGTTGCTGTTGGTTTACATATTTTGGTGTTATCATGTTATTACGTACCTCACGTTACACTGGTGTGTGATTGTGGCGGAGACGTGTTACGGTGTGGTCGAACTGTAATTTCACTATACTGAATGTATGGTGCGTTACGTTGTCTTATTACCGATAATGATCATTTGCGTAAGCAAGAGAGCAAGTTGAACATCCGCTCTCATACTTTTATTATTTTTAACAATTAACGCTATCCTGATGTAATTCCGAGATCAGAACTGGGATCCTCTGTTGAAATCTCCGACATCAGAAGTGGGATCTCCTGTTGTCATTTCCGATATATATATACTTTATTGCAAAATCATCATAAATATAATGTAATACTAGCTAAAAATTATATCGAATTGTTTATAAACTTAAGTTTTCCTTCTAGCTTTCCCTTACAACTAATTAACAAAATACCTAAATAGATCATAGACATTTGACATGCTGTAATTAATGAATGAAACCCAAAAGTATAACTTTTCGTATTCATTGTCTTTTTAAATTGTCAAACCCAAAGCGGGAAGGGCCTAATCATAAAAACAACCCTCAAAATTAAAAAAAGAAATCAAGTACAGTCAATTCTGGCAACATTGCCAATGGAAGTTAATTTTGCCATCAGGGGGTACTTTTTTATCTTGAAAAAAACGTTACCCCCACACTTGGATTTTCTCCTGTATCGTGGAGGCAGTTTACAAACACAAATTGCACAAGGAAAAACATCCAGACCCGGAACAATTATTTGTAGGCCATACAAATACTTGTTCCGTGCGGGATTCGAACCCGCAGCCCCCAACGCAGCAACTCAATGCTAAGCCACTGCACCAGGGAGCCGTACTGGTATAAAATTACAATTAACATGGAAAACGTAACGTTTTTCGAGATATGCCATTTATTGCATGAAAATACAGTAACTAATTGCCAGCATTGCTTTCAAAATGGTAACTTTGAATTACAATTACAATTAATTTTGGCATTTTATTGTAACGCGGAATAGTGCCGGCGAAATAATCTCTCTCTTCAGTGCTCCAGATCTTTTGTTGATTCAGTTTCAAATACTGAATATATGTATTTATATCTTTGTAGTAACGTAATGTTAATGGTTATGAAATGTAATATGACGTATTTAACATGTTGGGTCTTAATATTCATCTATAAAACTAACTTGGCAAAGTTACCATACTAGTGATATCACGATGTGACGGTTACTTTGCCATGTTTTGCTACAACCAAATGTTGTCACTTTTAACCTATATTTTTAACCGATTACAACTATTTAAAAAAGTATTTTGTAATTGAGATTCTATGTATGTATGTTTCACAGTAGCAGCCCAATAGACCGATCTTACCAAATGAGTCGTCAATCAATTGATCTTTATCAAAAGCGAAAGAAAAGAAAAGAGCAATCTATATTAATTTTACTCGTTGTCGGGCATAAATAATATTATGACTACTCAGTATTTTTCATAATTTCAACTTAGTGTATTGATATTAATTTGCACCCAAAAAGCAGTGTCATTTTTTATGATTTTTAATGTTTTGCTATTGTGGGAAAATAATATTTAGATTGATTAGAATATTTATGAGCTGACATATTTTATTACGACCGACCTGTAATAAACTTTGCTATTTACAACAATATTGAAGGAGCAAATGATAACTATGAGTTTTGTGTATTATATTATGAGATAAACTTATCTGGAACCTTGAAATCAAATCCTATTATTTTCATAACAAACCCTGACGTCAAAGTTGCCACAAAGTGTGATTCACGTAATCATTTTATATTTTTGAGTATTTTGTCTATTTAATGTAAGCATATGTTTAAATTACTAATAAATACCAAATCTATGAAGAATATAATGTGACATTTATCATTGACGCCCAGATTGACAGTACATTTTTTGTTGGAAAATTGGTCCTAAACATTTAAGTCCTTCCAAAAATGGTAAGGTTACCAGGTTTCACGGTATTTGAAATCGCTATTCCGCGGTATATGTCTGTCAAAATATAAAACAAATTGCAAGATATATTTTCGTCTTGATTTATTGAGAAAAATATACAAAAGTTTGGTGTTTCCTATTAAAAATATAATCCATGAAATATTTTATCTCAAAGTATAACACATACGGTACAAAAATCACCAAGAATCACTATTTAAACAACATGATACCCACGTGCATAACTAACCAAATGTTTTTAAATGTATAACTACGCAAAGTTTTATTATCAATTCAATAAGAGATTTTGCAGTAAAAGAGTAAACGCAGTATTTCTGAATACCTCGAAATATGCAGCCAATTTTAGAACCTCTCAGAACTAGGTATCCTTACGTTAACTTGGTATCCTTTATTTAGTCCACTGGACTCGTTTTTCTACGAAATATTAGAATTACAGACACGGCTTTTCTACAGATTTATTATATGTATGGACACAATAAACTTAATGTATACTTGAGGATAAGTAGATATCATTATCATTGTATTTATTGGTATAGATTAAATTTACGTTAAATAAAACAAAATGTTTAATATGAGAACCGTCCTTAAAAGTTTTAAGTACAAATCTGTACACAATATAATTTTTGAATTGCATTGCATAGTTTAAAAATAAAATATTATAACAGCTTTTAATTTAAATATGTTATACTCGTACATATAAATGCAACACTGCTTATAAAATTGGTATTATATGATTATTTTATGGCTTTACTTCGAAATTCCTTGGTATAAATTCTACATCAGCATTTGAGGGTCTAACTTGAAACTGTTCCTTCATATACTTAATTTCATAACCTTCAACGTGAGTTTTTACTGTAAAGTATCGAAGAAGATATATGAAACCAATCATTATTTGTATTCTAGCAAATCTTTCTCCAATACAGATTCTCATTCCTCTTCCAAAAGGCATGAAAGCATGATCTGTAAATGCTTCGGATTCACCTGAAAATCTTTCCGGAATAAATTTGTCAGGTTCTGGAAAGAGTTTCGGATCACGTTGAACTGCAAAAGGACTTAGTAATATTCTTGTGCCTTTCTCTATTTTGATATTCCCGACGGGTAGTACGGAATCTTTTATACATTCTCTTCCGATTACACCAATAGGAGGATACATTCTCAGGCTTTCATTCAAAACCATTTCAAGATATTTTGCATCAGACAGGCACTCATAAGTCGGATTGTTATTATACTTCTTAAAAATATCATCTATTTCATCATGAACCCGTTTCAATATTTCTGGATTACGACCTAGTTCAATTAACGTACAAAACAAAGCTAATGCACTTGGTTCAACACCGGCTATGAAAAAGAAAAATGCTTGAGCCGCCATAAGCTCATCAGTGGGCTCAATGCTGTATCCAGTTTCATCATCTTTCATTATTCCTTTTTTTTGTAAATTTATGCATATATCTGCAAAATCGGATTTCTTCACACCTTCTTTCTCCCTTTGTCGTATCAGGTGTTTTACAGCATTGATGAAAAATGTTTCATGCTCTGCGAATAACGCTAGTTTCAACTTCCGGAATAACCATGGAAAGACGAGTAAAAGTGAAAACCTCAAATTTGTCCAAAATGTAGGCAAGACTGAATTTTGGGCCATACGTAGAAAAGGCGAATCAAAGATGGACTCTGTAGTAATACCAAATACTGAAGCGCCAATTGCTGCACTACAGAAAGTACAGAGGGTTTCAAATGTATTGTCTTTTAACTTCTCTGGGTGATCTCTCAAGTATTTTACGAAGTCTTGCGCACTTTTGTCCATAACAATGTACATCTTCTTGAGTTTGGCGGCGCTAAATAAAGGTGTCATATTTTGCCGCATTAGCTTCCACCGCTTGCCGTTCATAAACGGAATACAGTCAGCCAAACGGTCTCCTGGTTGTGTTTCAAATCCTTTGTGAAAGAACGACTCAAAATCCACTTGCACAATATGCCGTATGTTTGTAGCATCCCTGACGACTATTGTCGGAGTACTAGAACCAACACCAACGACGGGTTCATCAGGGTATTTTTTGTAAATGTCACTGAGTACTTCAAAAAACGCCCGCTCATCAAAAACGAAGTCCCAATATGGACCCCACATTTTATTCCTTGGATAAAAGGGAATACCACGTCGTTTCCAGTAATTTTCATTATATTTTCCAAAGTAATGAGTGTAACCAAGCACTAAAGCAATTAATAAAATTAACGCCGGAATTAACATTTCGGTGTATTATTGATGCGTACAATGTACATAATGACATAAATGCGAGTAACTCATTCGCTTATATAGTCAGAGACCTATCTTGAGGTAATTAGACACGCTTCTAAGTACGTATCAAGTTTACAAACAGTGAGCAAATACTAAACTAGTAATAGACGAAAGTCTACATTTATTATTTTATACATTTTGTTTACGTGTGCATTTAATTACAATATTAATATATTCACTAATTCTGTATAAAATATTTACTTGAATTATTACCGAAAATGCTATTAATTTTTTTTATAGAATAAGGGTAACAAACGAGCACAAAGTCCACCTGATCGTAAGTGGTTGCTGTGGCCCATAGACATCTACATCTATCTTCGTTTGCGAATTAAAATGCAGATGCGTTGTCAGCCGAGAGGACTAAGATAGAATGCTTTTTTTTCAGTAAAAATGGTCTCCGGTTCTCTACACTCACCATACGAAACACAGCAGTGTTAAGCTGCTATTTTACGCTGGTATTCTGTGAGAGCGTGGTCCTACCCTAGTCGAGCCGACCCATTCGTGCTACAACTATACTACTAATACAGCTGCAGCATGACTCTACCACGTATAATATTAGAATCTTAATAGTGTAGAAAGGTCGACTCGACCAGATTAGAACCACGCTATCACACAAGAATATCAGCATATAAAAGTCTTCTATGTAGCATACGATTTGTGAGGAAAACCGGAGACATATTTTATGAAATAAAGCACTCCATCGCAGCCCTCTATGATGGAAACACATTCGCACTTAGATCATCAATCAAAGATATATGGAGGAGCAATATAAGTATTTATGGGCTATAGCAACAACTTAATATCAATATCTATACGTGGTAGAGCCATGTAGCAGCTATACTACTGGTATAGTTGTAGCACGAATGGGTCGGCTCGACCGGTGTAGGATTACGCTCTCACAAAATACCAGCGTAAAATAGCAGCTTAATGCTTCTGTGTTTCGTATGGTGAGTGTAGAGAACCGGAAACCCTTTTTACTGGGAAAGAGGCATTCCATCTCACTCCTCACGGGTGGCAAGGCATCTGTATTTTGATTCTTTATTGTGGATAGATGTAGATGTCTATGGGTCGCAGCAACCACTTACCATCAGGTGGACTTTGTGCTCGTTTGTTACCCTATCCTATTAAAAAAAATTGGAAATTGAGTTTAATTCGTGATCTACGATAGATAATTATATTTATATGGGCTACAGCATCTACTTATAATCAAGTGGACTGTATTATCGTTATCTAACCTCATTCAGAAACATTATTCTGCTTGCATTTTTACAGGAAATCGTCTTAGGCAAGCTACAACCAGTGGTTTTCGTTGAATATTATTTTGTTAGTAACTTAAAAAACAATAACGTAAAGCACTGCATTTGTTTTTATTAAGTATTGCTCTTATTGAATTTGACCATGGGACACTGAACCCTGAGCGAAAAGGCAACTATCCTCTCCTTTCATTACATCAAATCAGTTAAAATTCATTTCATACTAATTGTAACTGTACTCGTATCTATCTCTCGATAGTAGTCATGAGAAGTCTGCTGAACATTCCATTACATTGTATTAAATGTTCACTGCTGAACATAGGCCTTACCGATAGATAGCCCTATGGCGATATTTGTCAAAGATTACACATTTGACAAGCGGGTTGGCAACCGCAGTCTTTCTTTGTTGTTAATAGGAAGACGCTGCTGTCCATCTCCTGGATTGTGTCCCTTTAATGGGCGTGTGTAGGTGTCGTAAAAGGCGACCTCTTACGACATCCATGGGACGATATAGGATAGTGGATATTCTTACAATACTCGGCCACATGCTGAACATAGATCTGACCTAAACAGACACGATCCTAAACCATGCTATGTTCACTTTCAAATACCGACACCACGTATGCTTCATCAGGTCGTCTATCCATGATTTAATAATGCCGCAGCATGTCTCCACTACGTAAAAAAAACTTTTATAACTGTCAAAATCCTAAATGCTATAGAAGTTCTTATAGTTTAACTATTCATACAATATCTTGCTATCGTGAGAAGCGGTCTAGTGATAAAATTGTGAAACCAGCAGAATGGCCTCCTTGTGTAGACAATTTGTTCGCGCAAATGCTTGCAGAAATCTTATTTTATCAACCGCTCGTCGAGGTTATGCGGATAGAATGATGCCTGATACCTTGGAGCATGCTACTGGTCTCGAGAAGAAAGAATTGTTGGCACTACAGTCTGGAAATGACGATCCATTCAACATGAAAGTGTTAAAGAAGGCAGCAGGAACACGTGACAATCCCACCCTTGTACCTTCTTGCTTCGATGCACGCATTGTGGGATGTATATGTGAAGAACACTCCACAGCAATCAATTGGCTTTGGGTACACAAGGATCACCCTCGTCGCTGTGAGTGCGGCCATTGGTACAAACTAATCGAGAAGTCACCTCTCTAAGCGCTGTTTGTTTTTAGTTTAACGTTATAGTAGTGATTATTATAATAAATGCAATAAAAAGCATCTTGAGGACCGCACAGCATTTCGTTGTAACATTGTTCCTTGATATACGCCATGTATGAAAGATATAACAGTTTGAAAATGCGCATGTTTTGAATTCTAAAATCATATTCGAACAATTCAATAATAAATATCAATTTTAAAAATCTGTTATTGCATATTTTTAAGATAGGTATCTTATTATATAAGCGTACATGCATAGATAAATTACTTTTATTAAATTTTCTTATTTTGGGATTATAGTTGAGAGGTTTATTTCTAGCAAGAGATATTTATAGGCTGTTTGTTTTCTTTTCTTATACATCAAAATTCAGTCTTATTAATTTTTAATTATATATAGTTATATATATATATATATATATATATATATATATATATATATAATATGTCGTAAGAAGCGACAGAGGGAAACTGAGGCAGAAGATGGGCAGCAGCATCTTTCTGATAACATCAAAACAACAACAAAAAAACTGCGGGTGACAAACCGTTCGCCATCTCCGTGGCATCTATGGCAATATACCCCCCATGATTAAAGTTACGAAGAGACGGCCCCCAGTCCCTGGCGGTCCCGCTATTCCTGGCTACGGTAGCGACCATGGTAACGGCAGAGCAGGGGGTGCAAAGAATCTCTGGTAGAGGTTCGTTGCCACGTAAGACGGCTCGACTTGGCAACATATAACGCACGCACCCTGAGGACTGACGAAAAGATCCTGGAGCTGGAAGAAGAGATAGACAAGTTACGCTGGAATATTATAGGATTATCTGAAATCCGAAGAGAGGGGGAGGACATGGTAATCCTCGAATCCGGCAACTTGTTCTACCACCGGGAGGGCGACCATCTGTCCCAAGGGGGTGTCGGATTTATCGTCCACAAGTCTCTCGTTAACAACGTTGTAAAGATATAGAGTATGTTGACGAGGGTGCGTACCTTACACTCAGAATCATCAAACGGTATTCGCTGAAAGTCATACAGGTTTACGCACCAACCTCGGCACATCCGGGTGAGGAGGTGGAGGAAATGTATGAGGATGTATCTAGAGCCATGCATTCCTACAAAACCCACTATACGGTTTTAATGGGAGACTTCAACGTAAAAGTAGGCACAAGAGAGAACGGTGAGCTGAAGGTAGGGAAATTTGGAATAGGGCAACGGAATCCAAAGGGCCAGCAGTTGGCCCACTTCATGGAGATAGAAGGACTCTTAATGATGAACTCTTTCTTCCAGAAGTGAGCCCACAGGAAGTGGACCTGGTCGAGCCCCGACGGTTCGACAAAAAATGAGATTAACTTCATTATTACGACCAGACGACAGCTGTTCAGTGATGTCTCAGTGATCAAGAGGGTAAAAACCAGCAGCGATCACCGAATGGATACAGGCACACTGAACCTAAACGTTAAGTTGGAGGGGTCACGTCTAATGAAGTCCGTCCCCCTCGTGCTCTAATCCAAAGTTCCGAAACCTTTAAGGTCTAGCTACAAAACCGTTTTCAGTGCCTAGAAGATTGCAATGCAGTGGGCGATATGAATGACAAGCTCATGGAAACTGTCCATGCTGTCGCAGCTAAGTTCTGTAAGACCCGCCGCAGAAGGACACATAAACTCTCCGATTATACTCTTAATCTCATGGCTGTTAGACGAGAAATGAAGCTGCAGTCTTCAGTAGATTTGACAGCATACAGGCAACTGATCAGACAGATCTCCAAATACATACGGCGGGACTTACAAAACTTCCAAAGTTTTTGCTAGAGATCTGTCTGCCAGAAAGAGCCAACTGTCGAAGCTGTAGACCGAGTGTGGCAGCGTCGTTTCCGAGACACCTGAGATTTTGAGTGAGATTGAGAGTTTTTATAAGCAGCTGTACATATCATTGTTGGAGCCACACGCAAGTATGAGTAGCGATTCAAGAGCAAGTCTTATCCGACACCATTCCGATGATATTGTCTGAGCGAGATTAAAATGGCTCTCCAGCACCTTAAAAAGGGTAAAGCCCCAGGCAAGGTAGGAATTACAGCGGAGCTTCTGAAAGCGGGTGGAAAACCGGTACTTAAAGTCCTTCAGAAGCTCTTTAATTCTGTTCTCCATTGTGGTACTACACCGGAGGCGTTGAGCGGAAGTGGTGGTCTTGTTCATCAAGAAAGGCGGCAACGCTCTCTTGAAGAACAACAGACCGATTTCCCTTCTGAGCCTCGTCGACGTGCTGTTTTCGAGAGTCATTACGAATCCTCTCGCGCGCAGACTTGACGACTTCCAGCCTCCCGAACGAGCCGGTTTCCGAAAATGCTTTAGTGCCATAGACTACATACATACCCTTCGGCAAATTGTACAGAAGTCCGAGGAGCATATATACTGTTTCGAGTTGTTATCAAGAAGATAGTGCTGGCCATCTGTTTCATTTCGCTCTGTCATCTCCTACGACACCCAATGGAAGAATTATATTAATAGTATAAGGGTGACAAACGAGCATACAGTCCTTATGATGGTAAGTGAATGTTGTGGCCCATGAGCGTCTACATTTATCCTCGATTAATAATCAAAATGCAGATGCGTTGCCTCCACTGAGGACTAAATATGGAATGCCTCGTTTCCAGTAAAAGGGACTCCGATTTTCGCCACTAATCTTACGAAACACGGCAGTACCAGTATATTTATATATAAAAAACCATAACATAGCTGCAGCACGTCTCTGCCAAGATTATTGGGTAGCGGTTTCCCTTGCACCGCCACTCCACGACACTATTTGTGTTTGTCTAAATGCCTGTGTTTCTTTAAACAAAAACATCAATTGAACCTTAGTTTTATAAACGATGTTCGTGAATTGTGAACACAATCATAAAAGAACAAGAATGAGAAACGTCTAATTCGCTTTTTATTTGCTTATAATGGTTTGACTTGTCTCGTAATAGTTATTAAATTGTACACCATTATATTTATATTGCCTGTTGGAGAAATGTGGTTTTGTTGTAGGTATATTTTGGTTAGAGAACTGAAGCCACCTGCACCGCCCAAATTTCGACGGAATCAAAGGCTTTCTCATAGTCCACATACGCCAGACATAGTGGCAAATTGTACTCCTCGAACTGCTGTACAATTTGCCGAAGGGTATGTATATGCTCTATGGTGCTAAAGCCTTTTTGGATACTGAATCTAATGAGACCAAAATTCTGTTATTTCGTTAAGGTTTAGGGAGGTGAATACGTTATCGCCCGAAATAATGTTCCAAAAAGGAAATGTAGGCAATTGCTTCCAAGACTTGCAACTATTTCTATCGCACGATGCGGTGATACGGAGCGAGCGGTATGAAACAGATAGATAGCATTTTGAAAATACGTACTCGCGCCGCGTATCGGCACCTCACAATTCTCTTAACAGGTTGCCTGCGTGTTTACAGATTACAGTTCAGTAAAGGTCGAAACACATCATAAAAATTTATTCGTTCATTCATCACAGCCTTTCAAACGTCTACTGTTGAATATAAGTCTCTCCCACAGATCGCCCAATCGGGGGGTATTTGCCATAGCTGCCAAGCTGGGCAGGTGGTTTGGTAACAGTTTTTTTTTCCAAATAATTTTGAGTTGAATGTATATCAAACATTTAGTGAAGATGCAGCTATCTTTCCTATATTTTTTCTATCTATCGCTCCTTGCGACATCCACGGGATAATATGAGGTACCTTGTGGATTCTCTTACGCAACCACTACACGGCACCACCACCAAAATTACAGATATAGCATTTATGTTCATGGAAATAAATACTATATTCTCATTAAACAAACATGACTATAAGAATATTGCATTTAATAAACAATTAAAAATAAAATTCAACAACAAATGTAATGAAATTGAAATATCTAGAAATACTACAACACGACCGCTGCACAAATTTTACAAAAATAAATCCTATTTGTACTTTTTCACCATTAACTTTATTGTTCTTTGGTCATCTTTCGGATATTTTAGACCCGCCTCGGCCATTTCACTGAGAGACGCTTCCGCAATCGTCGTGAATCCGCATTTAGCGGCCAACTTCTGTGACGATATACCGGTGAAAACCGTCGACGTTGCTTTTATACCCAGGACATTAGAAAGAGGCTCTCTGCAAATCAAACACATATTATAACCACTAAAATCATTAACATGTATTTGTCGGAGATAGAGATTAAAAGATAAAGAGATAAATGGAAGTAAGGGAACAACTCAAAACCTCCATTCATTTAAACAGTACCAAGTTCAATGCAGACGATATGCCCGGGCATGCCGTACTCTATCCTCCGGCGGTTACCTTGTTTGTAATGATTGCCAACAGGAGTATTAAACTCAATGTCCTATATGGCAATTTAGTTAGCTAGCAGGCCAGACTGTTCATCTCCTGTTTCAGTTTCCCTCCATAAATTTATGCAAAAAATCTTATTTAGGAACTAAAGATCTGCCAGTGTGAGTGAGCCACTTGTCCAATTTTTTTAAGTTTGTCAGTCAATAATAATATATGGTGAATAACTTACTTAGGTTTGTCAGTATATGATCTTGGAAATAACCATCTTTTGCCATCTTTCTGTATTTACTGTGTATGTGTGTGTGTATGTAATTCTTTCATTTTCCTTAGTTGATCTACGACCTAGATTCATCATCATCATCATCATTACAGCCCTTCACAAGTTCACTGCTAAACATAGGTTTCATCATCATTCATCATCATTACAGCCTTTCATAAGTCCACTGCTGAACATAGGCCTCCCCCAAGGAATACCACAAAGCACGGTCCTGAGCCACCTGCATCCATCGACTTCCTGCATTCCTTACCATGTCGTCACACCATCTCGTGGGGGGTCGCCCTACACTTCGCCTACCGGTACGAGGCTGCCACTCGAGAACCTTTCTTCCCCATCGGTTGTGGGTTCTTCGAGCTATATGGCCGGCCCACTTCCACTTCAGCTTACTAATCCGTTGGGCTATGTCGGTTACTCTAGTTCTACTGCGGATATCCTTATTTCTTAGTATATCACGCAGAAAAACTCCGAGCATAGCCCTCTCCACATCTTGTTGAGCGACCTTGAGCTTCCTCATACGGCCAGCTGTGAAGGACCACGTCTCAGTTCCGTAAGTCATCACTGGCAACACGCACTGGTTGTACAATTTCGTTTTAAGGTTTTGAGGTATGTCTGACGAGAAGATGTGTCGTAGCTTCCCGAACGCTGCCCAGCCGAGTTGAATCCGTCGATTGACCTCTCGGTCGAAGTTGGACTTACCTAGTCGGACTATTTGTCCCAGGTAAACATACTCGTCAACAACTTCGAGTTTAGTGCTCCCAACAACTACCGGCATAGGTGTCACATGGACATTAAACATAATCTTTGTTTTGTCCATGTTCATCTTAAGACCTATCCGTTGGGAGACACTATTGAGGTCATTGAGCATAGTGCTTAGGTCCTCCAGCGATTCTGCCATAAGCACTATATTGTCGGCAAATCGAAGGTGAGTGATGTACTCGCCATTGATGTTGATACCGTATCATTTCCAGTCCAGAAGCTTGAAAACGTCTTCCAATAAAGCGGTGAAGAGTTTCGGGGATATGACGTCACCCTGTCTTACACCTCTCTGCAAATGGATAGGATTCGTACTCTGGTACTGTACTCGGATAGCCATTGTAGCTCTACTGTACAAACACTTCAGCACTTGGATATACCGACAGTCAACTTGGCACCGCTAAAGGGACTGCAGCACCGCCCAAATTTCGACGGAATCAAAGGCTTTCTCATAGTCCACATACGCCAGACATAGTGGCAAATTGTACTCTTCGGACTTCTGTACAATTTGCCGAAGGGTATGTATGTGGTCTATGGTACTAAAGTCCTTTCGGAAACCAGCTTGTTCGCGAGGCTGGAAGTCGTCGAGTCTGCGTGCGAGACGATGCGTAATGACTCTCGAAAACAGTACGTAGACTCGGCTCAGAAGAGAAATCAGTCTGTAGTTCTTCAATAGAGCGATGTCGCCTTTCTTGAAGAACAAGACCACCGCGCTTCTGCTCTACGCCTCCGGAGCAGTGGCACCATGTAGGACGGATTTAAAGAGGTTTTAAAGAACTTCAAGTACTGGTTTTCCACGCGCTTTCAGAAGCTCCGCTGTAATTCCACCTCACCTGGGGCCTTGCCGTTTTTAAGGTGCTGGAGAGTCATTCTAATCTCACTCAGACTGACGTCCGGGATATGTTCGGAATAGTGTCGGATAAGACTCACTCTTGGATCCTTACTCACACTTGCGTGTGGCTCCAACGATGATGCGTACAGCTGCTAATAGAACCTCTCAATCTCATTCAAAATCTCAGGTGTCTCGGAAACGATGCTGCCAAACTCGGTCTTTAGCTTTGACAGTTGACTCTTTTTGGCAGACAGATCTCTGGCGAAGACTTTGGAGCCTTGGTTACACTCGATCACTTCTCCAATACAAGCTGTATTGAAATTGCGTAAGTCCCGCCGCATGCATTTAGAGATATGTCTGTTCAGTTGCCTGTATGTTGTCAAATCTACTGAAGACTGCAGCTTCATTTCCCTTCTAACAGCCATGAGATTAAGAGTGTGATTGGAGAGTTTTTGTGTTCTTCTGCAGCGGGTCTTGGAGAACGTAACGCAGACCGCATGGACAGTTTCCAAGAGCTTATCATTCATATCGTCCACTTCATTGTAGTCTTGTAGGCACTAAGAACGGTTTTGTAACTCGAGCTGAAAGTTTTCGGGACTGTGGACTAGAGCACAATGGGGACGGAGCGTTGACTTCATTAGACGTGATCTCTCTAACTTAACGTTTTGGTTTAGTGTACCTCTAACCATTCGGTGATTGCTACCAGTTTTCACCCTCGCGATCACTGAGATCACTGAACAGTTGTCGTCTGGTCGTCACAATTAAGTCAATCTCATTTTTGTCAAACCGTCGGGGCTCAACCAGGTCCACTTTCTGTGGGGCTGCCCCTGGAAGAAAGAGTTTATCACAAAGAATCCCTCTTTTTCCATGAAGTCGGCCAGCTGTTGGCCCCTTGGGTTCCGTTGCCCTATTCCAAATTTCCCTACCTTCAGCTCATCGTTCTCTCTTGTGCCTAGTTTTGTATTGAAGTCTTCTAGATATATTCTCATACATTTCCGCTACCTCCTCATCGGGATGTGCCGAGGTTAGTGCGTAAACCTGTATGACCTTCAACGAATACCGTTTGGTGATTCTGAGTAAAAGGTATGCAACCCTCGTTGATACATTCTCAATCTTTACAACGTTGTTAACGAGAGACTTGTGGACGATAAATCCGACACCTCCTGGGGACAGATTACCGTGACCTTCCCCTCTTTTCGGATCTCGGATAATCCTACAATATGCCAGCGTAACTTGTCTATCTCTTCTTCCAGCTCCACGATCTTCTCGTCAGGGTGCGTGCGTTGTATTTTGCCAGGTTGAATCGTCTTAGGTAACAACCGAACCTACCACCGGAGATTCTTAGCACCCCCTGCCCCGCCATTATCATGGTCGCCACCGTAGCCAGGAATAGCGGGACCACCGGGGACTGGGGGCCGTCTTTTCGTAACTTTCATTATGGGCGATATTTGCCATAGTTGCCACGCTTGGCGAGCGGATTGGCAACCGCAGTTTTTATTGTAATATTGCTGTTATCAGAAAGATGCTGCTGCCCATCTCCTGCCTGTTTCCCACTGTCGCCTCTTATGACACCCACGGGAAGATATGAGGTAGTAGATATTCTTAACCGCCACTACACGGCACACTACCTAGATTGGACGAGACAAAAATAACAGATGACTGACTATTCACAACCTAGTTATTATAATATAACATTAACCATACATAATATTTTACCTTGCATTCAATAACCTGGCCCCGAGCTTAGCTCCTCTGTATTCTCTTTTCACGAGCAATCCGTAAGCACCCAGTACCATATCCAGATTCAAGTACTCATATGGATCACATTTAGCTTCTATGAACTCCAGAGCGTGGTACACATTTTGCCATTCCTCACCTTCTATCTGAGAACATATGGACAAACATGTTGAAAAATAATTTGGAAGTATGAATACATCTTTGACCCCATACAGCTTTAAGGGGTGAATTATTAAGCTAGTGAATTCGGTCTTTTTTCATATAGTGGTAAGTGTTGATGAAGTCCTACATGGTAAATCGCACTGTTTCAGCATTACAAGAGCCTGTTCACTCTTAACACAGGCATCCTATGTGCCATCCTTAAACCGTCTGGTTGTCCGATGGTGGAGAGGAGAGAGAGAATAATAACGCTTTCGCACATGGCCGCCTCATGGTAACCCCTCCTCGGGATAGGACAACTTCTCCCCGTTTTCCTTCTCAATTAAAGCGCACCAGAACACAAGGCGCCTTCCTTCGCGACTTTCAAACTTTACACGCACAACGAATTCCCCAAGGCCGATACGCGAAGGCCACATGAGTCCAGGAAAAACGAGCATTAGAAAACTCAAATTTCGGCCGCGGATAAAAGAGGAGCAGCGCTTTGCAATACCGATACTCCTCTCCCCCCGTGGCTTCATTACCACCGCATCAAAGGCGCGGCCCTGCCAGAGTCGCGGGGGCATGTACTAACACCATTATTCTCGCGCGATTCCGCCTCAGCCGCGGCGGTAGGGAGAAAGGATACCCGTATCGCCTACCGGCCTACTCCTTGTCAAAGTGCCGTTAAAATGTAATACCCCTGGTATTACAGTTGTTAATGGGCGGCGGCAGTCTTTTACCATATGAACGAAAGGCGAGCAGCTTACCCCGTCTATAAAAAAATATAATTTGATTCAAAGCTTCGACAAAAATAAATGTGACTGTTTTCGCTACAGAAAGTGCGTAAAATTAGACTGTTAACTAATTAAAATAAGCAGAACTCAAAAAAGGAGGCGGTTCTCAATTAGAGTGTATATTTTATGCGTGATAAACCTCAAAAATGTTTTCTAGGTGAACCGATTTTGATGATTCTTTGTTTATTTGAAAGCTGGTAGCACCAGCAGCAGCAGCAGCAGCTCATGTGATGGTCCCATATAGTTTTTGAGTTATCATTAATAATGCGTATTTTATCGACTTCGACTAGATTGATGATGTTCTTATTTAATTTATATTGAATTCGGTTGTAGAAATTTTTTAATTTTACTACTTCTTACTATAATAATATGTCAGCTTTATTAATAAACTATAATTGTATAAAAAATGTGAAAGTTTGTTTGGATGTTTATTGCTCAATCTCGGAAAAACTACTGAACGGATTTTTATGAAATTTGCAAATATTATAGATAACAAGCCAAAATAGGACATTACAGTTTTTTAGTCCATGGTGCTAAAAATTCAGTAATAAAACTTTTATTTCTTGGCATGCCTTGCATGAACTATTATAAATGAAACAAAAAATTAACTTGCACGAATTAGATTTCTTATTCCTCAAAAAGTCCGCAATACAAATTACAACGAACGATTTCAATTCCCATTGAATGGAATATTTTCAACACAATTAACAAATCTCTGGCTCAAACTTTATGCCGCGTCCGCACGCTTGGCAAACCTCAACAAGCCGTCACAAAGTCAAACGTGTGGATAGAGTGTTTGGCTTTCTTTGCGTAGGTTTGCGAGCGCTAGTAGCCAATCGGATCGTTGTACGTTTCTTGTCACAAATCAAAGGGAATTTGCCGCAAGTCCTTGCGACTCGTTCACACGTTTGTGCCAATCAGCCTCATTTCTGCGCGGGTGGCGAAAATAAATACCTATAATAAAATAATTTCATAATTACCTGGTACAGTGTTTATGAATTTTTAACATCTACCATCTACTTTGCCGTATTTTTCGTTTCATTTCACTTGTTTTCTTGTGTTTATAGTAAAAACAACTTAAGTCAAATGTTATGACCGACACATCGACCTCGATGTCCGTGATACTTGCCTCTTCAGAACAAGCTAACAGAACTTCAGAAAAGCACTCACAAGCGCGCAGAATGTGGAAAGCGACGTTTGATTCCCAAAGTCAACCCAAACGTGTGAGAGTTTGCGGCCAGTGCCAAGCGTGCAATCGCGGTATTAAAAGTAGCGGAATTAACCTTCGGTTGCCTTCGGTACGGGAAATTTTTCCCATGGTCAGCTCTACGCAGCTTGTCCATCGTGTTTCTAAGTCCCAAAGGTTTTGAATGAGTGAAAGAAATCTTTTAATGTAGTCTGTAGAAGTGTGTTGTAGTTTCAGTAATAAACAATTCGTCGGATTTTAATTAAACGCGAACGGAGCCTTAGGTAAAATCAAGTTGTTAATAAAGGAACCTGTGAATAATTGCATGATTAGTACTGCTACTATTTTTCTTAATTTTCATCAGCTCACAAAACTCCACTATTGGTTAGGGGCCTCCCCTGTTATTAGAAGGATTAAGACCGGTTTCCACCGCGGTAGGGTAATAAGTGGGAAATGGTAAGCGGAACGGACTCCTTTTAAACAAAATAGGTTTGCGTTCCCACCAACAAAGAGTTTTGCCTGTTGATTTCCACTGCAAACGGATAACGACAGAGAGTAATCAGCGGAGCGAGTTGAACGGAATATGAGAAATGGGAAATGAATAGTCAATTTCCACCGAGAGCGAGTTCAGTTGGAGTTTTGAACTGGTTACGTGCGGTAATGTTTTGTTGTGTGAATTCGCGATGTTATCGAGTGACACGGAATCAAGTGAGGACAGTGATTATGTATACCGAAAGAAAAAATATATATCATTATATCTTAAGCACAGAAAAAAACGTGTAAAACAGAGATTTTGGTTATGTCGGCACATTCGAGAAAAACGTTGAAAGGGGAATATAGGCTATTCCATAATTTGGACGAAGAAAAATTTAAGAACTATGACAGTGTTAGCAGAGAACAATTTCATGAACTTTTGCCATTTGTAAAGGCCGACATTTTAAAATTTTAAACTTTAAAATTTAAATTTTAAAACAGCAGCGTCGAGCGAGTCCGTTTCAAACTAGTCGGCGAGACCGTGACGCAGCGGACACATGTTACTCGTTTGGTCCGCTCCGCTCAACTCTTTTTCGGTGGAACCACTACTTTGTAAAATTCAATTGCGAGTTGAAAGGACTCATTGATTACTCCGGTCCGATCCGCAGCTCATTTTTACTCTTTTCGCCCTCGTTGTCATTTACACTCGACTCTTTGTTGGTGGAAACACATGTATGCAGTTTTGTATTGCGAGGTAAAAGGAGTAATTAATGGGTCCGTTCCGCTCGCGGTGGAAAACGGGCTTTAGCCTTTATCGTCACGCTTGGAAGGCGGATCAACAATATGAATACGAGCTATCTCGCATCTTTGACATTGTTTTCCGCCGCCGGCCTGATTTATTGACCTTGGCGTAAACAAATTGATAACAACGCCATCTATCGGAAGCCTCATACAACACCCACGTGACAAAATGGAGAAATGGATTCTTTTACGCCATCACCACACGTCATGTCACTGGCATACCTTAACGTTATTATCGGTTTCTCCTTTCTGTTCAGGAACGCACACATTAACGCCAACGAGACTTCTGACGCCGTTTTCTTCTGCGTAGCAAGCGAGACTCGTGCGCTGTTTTATACAGTGTCGCCAGAAATCTAAAATACCTTGGAGGCTTTTGGGATTGCTACTCAAACCTGTAAAAGCATTGTTAATTAATTTATCCTATTCATATAAATAAATTTGAAGTGTATGCGGGCATTATCGAAATAACTAACAATATGAAGAAGTGGATATTGTAACACCACTATACGACGTTATAATACGAGCTATAGATATGCGTATTATCTCTGTTTGTTATTTGGGTCAATCCAGTCAGTCAAATCAAAAGATATTAGCTTAATTACATTCTTATCACATAATAACTGAAATATAGAACACAAAGAAAATAAGGAGTGTACCTATGCGATAACATTTCATCTGTATAATAATATTTCTGTAGCCCGAATATTTTTTAGTTTTTACAACTGTTATGGGGATAACAGGTGTTCGTCCAATCGTCCACACAAACGTACGCTTTTGTTTTCTGCCTAGAGACTAGAGTAAATATTTTTTTACGATACAATCTATATCTACTACTGCTATGTTCGTATGTATTGTTGTTTTTAGGGTTCCGTACCTCAAAAGGAAAAAAACGGAACCCTTATAGGATCACTTTGTTGTCCGTCTGTCTGTTTGTCAAGACCCTTTTTCTCAGGAACGGGTTGAGGTATCAAGCTGAAATTCATATCAAATACTCAAGTCTACTGTCCCTTGGAGCTGTAAAAAAATCAAACTTCCTAGCCAACGCAATCAAAAGATACAGCCGTTTATGCCGCAAATTTTCGACATTCGCAAGGGAATCAAAACCTACAGGGTACTTACCGTGAACTCAGATCCTTAAAATTTGGTACGAAGCAACGTATTATAGCACAGATAAAGGAAAAACTGCGAAAAGCATAAAGTTTTAGTAATAATAATTTAGCATAAAATATTTTTAGTAATTTTAAACTCGTATACCTACGGATTTGTTCCGAACCCTCGGTACGCGAGTCCGACTCGCACTTGGCCAGTTTTTTTATTAATTACTCATTTTAAATTAAAGATTGTAAAATTACTAAAATGACCCAGTTGTACCGACGTTATCAAACAGCCGACAAAGAAATTTAACGATTATAAAAAAATAAAAAAAAAACAAAAACTTTTAACATAAAATAAAAGCCGATACCAACTTCAAAGAACTAAAAATAATACAGTACTTTTACATTCTGAAGTAACAAAAGAAAACTAGTTGAATTACGAATCCCTCAGACGTTCCATTTATTGAGAAAGAAACAAGGGAATTGGCGCAATGTCAATAGATTTCTTAAACCCTAGGAGAAGAAGAAACCTTTGAATAATAGTATTCTAATGTCTTGCTCTCCAGATATCCTCTCAACACAAATATCTATAAACAGAAATGTGGTGAGCGCAAGAAATAAGTTTAATATGCTATTCAGCAGTTATAACAGTCCATCAGGCTGCTTTTGAGTGTATGGGCTCTATGGAGTCTAGGGATACTTTCAACTTCCCAGATTGATTCCACTTAGTCTTACCTTTAACGTATAGAACTCTGGTTAGTTGTAACATATAATATATAATAGGTTATAATAAGCACATAAATCAAATAATTCAAGATTTGTTTTCTTTAAAAATTTTGTACAACCGACTTCAATATAAAAAAACGACGGGTTGCACTCCGGGAGTGCCGGCAGAAGTGGAAACTTGAATATTAACGTTGTACATTTTTGATATTTTGAAATGGTTAGGGAATAATTTTGCACGAATTGCTTTAATTATCAGTATAAAAGTACTATCATTTATGTGGTAGAATACAATATTTATTTATTGCGCTATCGTACACAAACATGACAATTTATAATAAATGCGGCGTCGCCGCGCCAGCTGTCTACTCTCCGTCCGTCTTACGAACTTTCGATCAGGTCACGTGTCCTGACGCGAGTTTAACATTTTTTACCCATTACAGAAAAAGTACACAACGCCGCTAAAGAAGTTTTCACTTCAAAAAAAATGAGAATATCATCAATGTAGTCGAATTAATTAAATACGTATTGTTAAGGATCTTGAACAAATTTATATGGGACCACATAAGAAGCACTAACTTTCAAATAAAATAGACTCATCAAAATCGGGTCACCTATAAAAAGAATCTGAGGTTACACGCATATAAAACATACAGTCGAAGGTTGTCAACCTTCTCCTTTTTTGAAGTAGGTTGAAAATGGAAGATAAATACATTTTTACTTGATAGTGTTCCTACAGCTAAGCTAAAGCCAAAGTTTACAGCACGAATCGGTCGGCTCGACCGAGGAAGGACCACACTTGCACAGAATAAAAAATGATGCTACTGTGTTTCGTATGTTGAGTGCTATAACCACATATAAATACCACCGGCTATCGTTTTTACAGGTATGAGCTATTCCATCTGAGTCTTAGATGTGACAACGCATTTGTATTTCGTATCTCAATCGTGGAAATCCGTGGTAACTGATGATAAACGCGCGCTGTAAATTTCACAGTAAGCAAGCGACCCGGGTTTGATTCCCGATGCCATCAAAGGAAACGGTAATAGCAAGTTAAGTGCTGATTTAGCACATGTTTGGCGGAGAGCAGACGGGCATGTTTGAGAAATTAAAAGTAAACAATGTGTAGTCCACCAACACACATTGAGGCAGCGCGGAGGACACTTCCTTTCCCTAAAATCCTCTTCGAGATGAGAGGAGGCCCTGACTCAGAAGTGGGACGTACATAGGCTATAATTTAATTTTTTTTTATCAACTGTGGATATATATTGGTGTCTTTGAACCACAGTATCCACTTGCCATAGGGTACGCTGTACGCTTCTTTTTCATTTATACTTCTACAAAAAAAATATAAAAGCTGTGCAACTAATATCGTCAACGTCACTACTAATTGAGTCTGTTTGTTTCTGCTTTGTAATTAAGTTTAGTAAACTACTAATTATAGCACAATAGTAGCGGGAACGGTATTGTATTACGAGGTTGAATTTGCCACAAAATATTCAACAATGGTCTAAATTGTGTTTGTTTATCCTGACGTTAGTTCATTCTAATTTATGTACAAGCTTACGTAATGTTTTTATACATATTGAGAACTGTGGTTACTTGAATCATGGGCGCTTCCCTTAAATGTCATAGTATGCGCTCTACTTGGTTGAATCACGCCTGTAGCCATCGATATATATGTACTACGCACTAGATTTCGAATTCCGAACATTGACTATGTTTAACTGAACTGTACTGCAATCCGTACACTAAACTAAATATTGCGTAAATTGATGTGAATCCCATAAGATAATTATTATTACATTTTATTTAGAAATATATTTGTTTAGATTAAAATAAGAGTATTTTTTATTAAATTCTTATATATTTTATATTAGTATTTTATATGAAATCCTTATATTCATTTTATGTTAATATCTTATTTTATATTAAATTAAAGTCTTCGCGAATACGCGACTCTACTATCTCTCGCGCATGCACGAAGACATAGAGTAGGGCACAATTTTTGGTGGGAATAGCTTCTCTAGTACGTACGTACATATAACTCAAGGCCTGTAGCAGGAATAAGTGGACTCGAATGAGAAAGGGCAAAGCTCTTACAATATTAAACATAGTATAATGCTAGTTTCTTTTCTACCGACTTCACACAGGAGGAGGTACTCAATTCAACTGTATGTTATTTTATGTGTGTATACCTCATAACTTCTTTCTGGGTGAACCGATTTCGATAATTATTTTTTTTTTGAAAGCTGGTGCTTTACATGTAGTCCCTTATAAATTTGCTCTAGGTCTGACTAATAGTTTTTGAATTATTCTTAATAATTTATATCGAAGTCGGTTTTACAACATTTTTAATTATAATAGTGAAACTATCGTGTTGTGGCGGCACAAGAATATCCACTACCCCATATCATCCCGTGGGTGTCGTAAGAGGCGACAGAGGGAAACAAACGAGGAGATGGGCGACAGCGTCTTTCTACTAACAACTAAAATTACAAAACTGCGGTGGCAGTCGCAGTTTATAACCCACCTACCAAGTGCGGCAGCTATAGCAAATATTACCCTATAGGAGAGTCTATGCAGGACTAGGTTTAGGTAGGCCTATGTAATGCAATGGAATTTGATGGGCTGTAACGGATAACGGATAGTAGAGTAATTTAGCAAGTGACTTACGGCTGGTAGAGCACAGGACTTCATCGTCGCAAAAGTCAGTACCGAAAATCTCTAGGGCTTTCTCGTCATCTTCAGGCGGCAGGTCTTGTACCACCCATTTAATACCATTGGACTCCCATCGCTCATATTCCCTTGGAAATAAGGAGCATATTTCCCTTTTGAAGACCATGTTTTTGAATCTGTAATTTTTTTTAAATTAAACCGAAATTATTGACAAACTCTGATGGGCGTTTCTACTCATCGTTTTTTTTACATTTTCATACTATTTTTAAGCTGGTTTTATCTAAAACTTTTATTATGTTACATTTCATTTTTATTATCTCTGATTATATAATTAATGTTGGCAACTTTATTACTTATAACACCGTCCGCCCCTCTTCATGCGCAATGGAAGAGAAGTAGAAAAGAAAATATTATAAAAAAGGTTGCATCCTGATTCTTAGTCATTCTGTTTCGAGAACACGTATAATTACGTGTCGTGAATACAAAGACTGTAGATAATATTGAGTGATCTGTACAAATATTAATTGAATAGATAGATTGTGTTATAAGTGCATATTTATTTATAATAAACTGTTTCTTGGTGCTAACATTAACTATCGGCCTGCCCCGGCTTTACTTAGTTGAAACTTTTTTAGAGCATTTCAATAGGATCTATTCAGCCATACATTATTTTCGTGAAACTTTAACTATTGACGCCGACTTTTTCCGACTTAGTCGACGAATATCATCGTAAATTTTTGCCAAATATATTTTTATACATACGAGCCTATATTCATCTGGAATAATGTACATTTCAAAAGTTTTTCAAATACATGCAGTGGTTCCGGAGATTGCCTTCCACATATACACATACTCATAAAATTCTCACTCTATGTATTTATACTCGTAACATTAGTAGATATAGATTAGTCTCATGTTTTGTGCTAGTAATGGCTTGCTTAAAGTTCTAGTAGTAAGTCGAGAGACTTACTATACCATATAGAATAGCGTCATGCTACTATTTTAGGTTGTTATATATTTAGTGCGAGCATAGCCCTTCCCCGGTCGAGACAACCCCTTCGTATTGTAGCCATAATATTATAACTGCGGGGTTGTTTCGTAAAATTTAAATGTAAAAGTGAAATTCGATTACGGAACGATTTTTTCTAGGAGAGTACGCAAGGCTTCTGTAAGTTTAAAAACAGCCTTACGAATAAGAGTATAATTAAATTTTTGCTTATTTATTTCTACCTATTCCAAGTTTCAAAATACTGGCTAGTTTGAAATTCGATATCTTGAACTTAGATTGCCAAATTTGAATTATTTTCAAGAAATACACTGTATATATTAATTATATGTATATCATATAGTATTCACCATGTAGTGGTGATGTAAGAACTTCTACTACCCTATATCATCCCGTGGGTGTCGTAAGAGGCGACAGAGGGAAATAAATCAGAAAATGGGGGGCAGGGTCTTTCTAAAAACGCGATTCGAGACGAATTTTTTTATACGCGGTAGAGTCAAGCTGCAGCTATATTAATAGTATAGTTGTAGCACGAATGGGTTGGCTTGACCGGGGCAGGACCACGCTCTCACAGAATACCAGCGTAAATAGCAGCTTAACGCTGCTGTGTTTCGTATGGTGAGTGTAGAGAACCGGAGACCCATTTTACTGGAAAAGGGGCATTCTATCTTAGTCCTCACGGCTGACAACGCATCTGCATTTTAATTTGTAAACGAAGATAGATGTAGATGTCTATGGGCCGCAGCAACCACTTACCATCAGGTGGACTGTGTGCTCGTTTGTCACCCTTATTCTATAAAAAAAATTCCTAACGGCGAAGCCGGTTGCCTAGCATGGCAACTATTTAAAATATCCCCCTATGAGGTAATCTGTGGGTGAGGCCTATGTTCAGCAATGGACTTTGACGGCTCTTTGGTGCAGTAGTTTAGCAATTGAGCTGCAGAGCTAATGGCCGCGCGCTCGAATCCCGCACGGAATATTTTTTTTTATAGGGTAAGGGTGACAAACGAGCACACAGTCCACCTGATGGTAAGTGGTTGCTGCGGCCCATAGACATCTACATCTATCCTCTATTACAAATCAAAATGCAGATGCGTTGTCACTCGTGAGGACTAAGATGGAATGCCTCATTTCCAGTAAAAAGGGTCTCCGGTCACCTGAACTCACCAAGCGAAACGCAGAGGTAAACCTCTACTTCACGCTGGTATTCTGTGAGGTCGTGGTACCACCCCGGTTCGAGCCGGCCCATCGGTGCGACAGCAAAAGCTGCCGCTTGGCTCTACCACTGTTAAAATATGTATGTATATTGTATGGCCTACAAATAATTGTACCGGGTCTAGATGTTTGTCCTTGTGCAATTTATGTTTCTAAACTGCCCCCACGATACAGAAGGAAATCCTAGTGTGGACGTTAAGATTTTAAAAAAATAAAAAATAAATAGGCTGTAGCGGTAACGGGTATATTATATATAGGTGGCAAATCTCCTTTTCTGTCTAAGACTCATACCTATTTCTGTCACCAATCAGCAGTGCCTGCACTGGTGTGTTCCGGTCTGAGGTGTATGAGAGCAAGTATTATTAAGAGCGTTTTTCATACTTAAGCTTATCCCGTTCGATGACCAACAAAACTCTAACTATCCCGTTGCAAAAATCTACATACTACTCGGATTCCTTTACGGTATCATCAATTACGCTTTGGAATAACCTTCCACGAGATATAAAAGATGCTCCCTCAATAAATTCATTTAAAAGTAAGGTTGAGGCACATTATTTAAAATTACTTGATTAATGTTATTGGTTTATATAATACTAGCTCGCCGGGCAGACGTTATTCTGCCCTTTCCAACGACCCTTCCTACAAAAATCTTTAAATTCGCAATAAAAAAATTTGAGGGTCATTTATTGGGATTAAAACTATCATATCTCTCAAGTTGGACCAAAATGCACACAGTGTGCAAAATTTCATTGAAATCAGTTCAGTAGTTTAGGAGTCCATCACGGACAAACAACGTGACACGTAATTTTTATATATAAAGATTATATTTTCTTATACTAGATTGTATGTATTTTTTGTTTGTATGTATATATACATTTATATATATGTATGTATATATTTGTGTGTATGAAGTGTAAATGTGTATAAAGTAACATATTTATATTATATTATTGAATAATATGTGAAAATAAGTTAGTTTTTTTTCCCTCTGTTGCGGCTCTACCCATAACTCTCACCACACTACCAAAGGTTAGCTGGCAGAGAATGCCTTTTTGGCATTAAGTTCGCCTTTGTACCAAATGTTTGTTTGTTTGAGTGCAATAAAGAATTTTCTATCTATCTATCTATTATCACAGGCTGTGAGGCACTCTATCTTAGTACTCAGGGTTGACAACGCGTCGGTCCTTAGAGCGCAGTAGTTACACATCATCAGGTGGACTGAAAGTTTGGTGGTCACCACAGTTTTATAAAAAATTTAATGTGCGAAAGTAATTAATACTTATAGGTGGTAGAGCCATGTTGGAGTTAGATTGTGGTTGCAACATAATGAGAAAGGATGCGCTCTTACAGAATATCAGCGTTAAATGCAGCTGTGTTTCGTGTGTTAAGACCATTGAAGTAATATGTACTTACGTACTAAAACAACTATTTCAAACAAAAAATGTTCGCTCTCCTGTCTTCGCGCATGCGCAGGGAAGAGTAGTGTGGCGCATGCGCGGTACACGCGTACGTAGTACATAATATGCTCCATGGCTAAGACCCCTTTTACTGGAAACGGGGCATTCCGTCTTAATCCTCAGAGGTCACAGCATATCTGCATTTAGATCATCAATCGAGGATAGATGTAGAATATAGATATCTATGAGCCACAGCAACCACTTACCATCAGGTGAACTGTGTGCTTGTTTGATACCGCTATTCTATAAAAATGCTTTACCTAGTTAATAACTCATAACAATGTATGCTACTGAATAAAACGTTTTTAACATTTTAGAAAGTCACTATAATTTGTAAAGAAATATAAAACGTCACGAGTGTACAATCATCGGTATAAAGTTCACAGATAATTGTTAAAACATTTATAGTTAAAAGAATTTTATAAATAATTTATTACGTCACAGCAATATTACACTGAACAAAATAGCTTTAAGAATGAAAATGCTTACTTAATATCCACTGGAAAGTGATCAAGCAAGAACTAACCTTTTGAATCACGATTCTAACTCAACTTGTTATCGCTTGCTAGGTTTTGAATTGAATGAACTGTCTGCGCCGTTAATAATTTATAACTAAAAATAGCCACTCGTATAGATCTAGATCATTCTAGATTAAACGCATTTACTGCGTTTATCTCTTTAAAAATTCAAAAGATAAATATTATAAAATTATTTTATTACTTACGAAGATTAAGAAGTTTTTATTTGAGAAGTCGTAATTTGGAAAGAATAAATTTATTACTACTTTCGAAAAATTTATTTTTTCCTATTTGTGAATTGGAACAGTCTAAGATATATCATATATAGATAATAGTATTTCTTTTTCCGTGTCGGTCGTTTTGTACTCACTTCTGTATTATATAATTAAAACTTTTAACGAAAACTAAAATCCGAATTTAAATTGCTAAAAAAATAAGTTATTTATTTGCTACCCTTAGGGATGAAATATTTTCTCCAAATTTATATGGGACCACCCTTGAAGTAAGTAATTAATCTATTAAATAAAAAAAGAATCATCAATTTTTTTTTTACAATCTTCGAAGATATCACGTAGTAGTGTGAGTAGTTAGTAACAGTAATGTTTTCTATAGGTTAAGAGTGACAAACGAGCACAGCTAGTCCACCTGATGGTAAGCAGTTGCTGCAACCCATAAACATCTACATCTATTCTCGGTTACGAATCAAATTACAGATACAGATGCGATGTTACCCGTGAGGACTAGGATGGAATGCCTCATTTCCAGTAAAAAGGGTCTCCGGTTCTCTACTCACCATACGGAACACAGCAGCGAGCTGATATTTTACGCTAGTATTCTGTGAGAGCGTGGTCCTTACCCGATCGAGGTGACTAATATAGCCGCAGTATGGCTCTACCACGTAATTTTTTATACAAAAAACGAGCACACAGCTTAGAAGGTGAATTCTATAACCCATAAACAACTCCATTTATCGTCGATTAGAAATTTAAAATGATTGAGGTGCATCGTCATCGTTATAGTATGCCTCGTTTCCAGTAGAAAATGTTTCCGACTTAAGTCACAAAACATGCGAAACGCAACAGGACTATGCTGCTATTTCGGTTAAAAGATCTTTATTTACTGATTAAGACCAATACATGTCACTTAAATGAGTACATTATACAATTTTAAATATAAGTCGCACAGAACAATAATACCAAAAAAGTGAACATAAATTAGGGTAGATTAAAATTAAATATAAGTAGCAAGTTAGCTGCGTAGGAGCAATGTTTCGAGTACTGACTATATAAGACGGTGGTCCAAGAGATAAAATGTCTTGGTTTTTAACATGGTCTAATAATTTTTTTGAAATAATATTGAGCGAACTTGCATCTTTTATATTTGAAGGGAATTTATTATATATATATATATATATATATATATATGTGCTCCTTTTATTTATATAGAATAGTGGGCAAACGAGCATGCTGCTCACCTGATGGTAAGTGACTACCGCCGCCCATTAACAACCGCAACACCAGGGGAATTGCAGATGCGTTGCCGGCCTTTTAGAAAAGTGTAAGCTCTTTTCTTGAAGGTTCCTAAGTCGTATCGGTCCGGAAAATTCGCTAGTGGTAATTGATTCCACAAGGAAGTTAAGCGAGGGAGAAAACTTCTTCTAAATCGCACAGTGGTGAACCGCCAATCATCCAGATGGTATGGATGGTAACGCGAGTTTTGTCGTGATGTGCGATGGTGAAATTGAGCGGCTGGAATTAGTCCGAACAATTCCTCAGAGCACTCCCCGTGATAGATGCGATAAAATACGCAAAGAGATGCAACATCTCTACGCAGTGCCAGTGTATCGAGCCGATCAGAAAGAACTCGGTCGTCGACGATTCGAACCGCTCTGCGCTGGATGCAGTCAAGTGGAAGGAGCTGGCACTGGGTTACCCCGGTCCCAGAGATAAGAACAGTATTCCATGTGGGGCCGAACTTGCGCTTTGTAAAGTTGCAAGCGATGTGCCGGCATGACATACTGTCTCGCTCTGCTGAGCACGCCAAGCTTTTTAGAGGCCAATTTGGCCTTCCCTTCCAAGTGACCGCGAAACTGCACACTATTCGATATGTCGACGCCAATGATTCCGATACTGGCTGAGGCAGCAAGGGGAGTGCCTTAAAACTGAGGAGATACGACAAAGGGGTTCTTTTTAGCGGTAAACGCGCAAACTTGTGTCTTCTGGGGATTGAACTGGACTAGATTTAGTCGGCCCCAATCCAAGACTTTGTTAAGCAAAGACTCGACTTCAAACACAAGTTTGTCCCGGTACTCGGCGACGTTTTCCCGAGAAATATTGGCACGGTCGGTATATAAGGCATTACCAGTGCTGTCGTCTGCATAGCAATGAATGCTACCAGTTAGCAACATATCATTGATATGCAGGAGAAACAGCTTTGGTGATTGCACGCAGCCTTGTGGAACACCAGCGTTAATAGGCTTGTAATCGGAGCATGCACCGTCTACAACGACCTTGATGCTCCGATCTGCAAGGAAGCTGGTGATCCAATTGCACAATTTCTCGGGAAGCCCATAAGAAGGAAGCTTCGAAAGAAGCGCTTTGTCCCAGATCCGATCGAAGGCCTTCGCTATGTCCAAGCTAACGGCCAATGCCTCCCCCTTGGACTCTGCTGCCTCCGCCCATCTATGGGTCAGGTAGACCAGAAGGTCACCAGCTGATCGACCCCAACGAAAACCGTACTGGCGGTCACTAATCAGCTGGTGATCCTCAAGGTTCCTCATGAGCTGGCAGTTTATAATGGCTTCCATTATTTTGGAGAACAAGGAGGTGATGGCGATAGGCCTGTAGTTGGACGGGTCTGAGCGGTCGCCTTTTTTAGGGATCGGGTGGACCAAAGCTGTCTTCCATGAATTCGGGACTACGCCTTGGGAGTAGGAGTATCGGAAAAGATGCGTTAAAACCGGTGCCAACTCCGGAGCACACGTCTTCAGCACAATGGGAGGGACTCCATCGGGCCCACTCAACTTGCTGACGTCCAGGGAGAAGAGTGCTTTGCGAACCGAGCACTGTGTAAATCGCACATCCGGCATGGAGCACTCACATCGCGGGATGGTCGGCGGTGTGTTCCCCCCGTCATCTAAAGTCGAGTTGGACGCAAAAAGAGAGCTCAAAAGATCGGCTTTCTCCTTTGCGGCATGGGCCAGTGAGTCGTCCTCTCTGTGCAGAGATGGAAGAGATGGCTGACAGAAGTTCCCTTGGACAGCCTTGGCGAGAGACCAGAATGCACGGGTTCCCGAAGGAAGGCGAACTAGCTTCTCGCCAATTCTGCCGATGTGCTCAGACCTTGCCTTGGCAATGACGCTTTTGAAAGACCTGGAGGCGGAAATATAATTCTTTTTAAGTGCGCTGGTGTTTACATCCCGAGACGTTGATGCGTGAGCCCAGGCCCGGTAGCACTCCTGCTTATAGCGTGATGCTATTTTACAGGAGCGACCAAACCATGACTGGGATCGGCCTCCGATGGGCACCACAGAGGATGGAATAAAAAGTTCCATACCCTGAAGTACCACATCAGCAACAGAATCGGCAACAACGCTGGGATCTTCCGGCGAGAAGCAAACCCACCCCCAAGGGTAGGATGCAAAAAAAGACCGCATCCCGTTCCAATCAGCTGACCTATAGTGCCAAACACGGCGACAAGCTGCAGATCGCAACTGCGATTGGAGCATGAGTGGCACCGTACTCCGGATCAGACAATGCTCCGAAGAGCCCAGAGGGGCATCGACGGAGACCTGATATCCGTCCGGATGAGAGGTCAGCAGAAGGTCCAACAGGGAAGGTATATGGTCTTCCACATCTGGGATCCGCGTAGGCGAAGTAACCAGTTGTGTTAAACCATATGCTAAAGCAAAGTCATAGACAGATCTACCCGCATGATCGGTTAAGCGAGAACCAAGCCATTCAGCGTGGTGGGCGTTGAAATCACCGAGTATCACGATCTCTGCGGATAGGACCTGTTGTAGCACGGAGTCTGCAGCCATTTAGACGTGATCGATGAGTCGGTCTGTGTCGGCATTACCGCTATGGGACCTATAGAGGCACCCGTAGACGCGGAGATGGTCGTTGCTGTCTACGCGCAGCCATAGGATGGACAAGTCCGTACTTTCAAGACTGCCGAGGCGTCGAAAACAGATGTCCACTCTGACGGCTTCGCCGTCTCTAGATGGTAATGGAAAGGTTGGAATGATGTACCCTGATGTTGCAAAAATTCACGGATAGCGTGACAGAGGTCGCCTTGGTTGTATTGCTCCGCTTGCCCCGAGCAGCATTAGTCGCGAGCGGAATTTTGCCCCCCCCCCCCCCCCCAGAATAAGCGGGGCAGCCTGAGCACCCACGCTCAGGAGTGAAGTAGTTTGGTCGTGGATGCTCAGCGACGGATTCTCCAGGGGTGCTGGTACCGTCCTGGGGTAGTCTTTTATTTAATTCCACTACCATGTTGATGGGGGGGGGGAGGAATTTGGCCTCCGGCCACCTGCAAATGTAACGGCATTTTTTCCATAGTGCGTGCGAATATTTGGTAATACAAGATGATCTGCGCGGCGTGATGTGTATTTTAGTGATTTTCCTTTTGTGGTGAACGCTGTGTTTGAATGGATCATATTACGTGTGATATTATATATTAATATACAGTGTTAAAGATGTATAATTGTTTAATGTTTAAGAATTTTGTTTCATGGTATATTTTTTTTGTTGAAGTTGATGTAAAGTAAGTATGGTTTAACCAACGCGTTATAGATCAAAGGCCGAGCTCTTGCTGGTATACATCAAGCCATACCGTATGTACAACCTATTAGAGATGAAAGCTTATTTTTCATAACTGGTAAATGACCATTCCATGACAGATGTTTAAGTAATAAGTTAATAATATCTTTTTTATATTATATAATTATAATTAATAATAATAGTCCAAGGTATTTTTCTTGATTAGATTGGCGTAGCATTTCTCCATTTTTGTGTAATTTTGTGTGGTGTAGTATTTTTTTGTTTTTTGCACTAAATAATACGTAAGATGTTTTGGCGGTATTTATTGTTAATAAGTTGTACTAAAACCATCTGTTTGGTGTGTTAAAATCTTGTTGAGCAAGCAAAGTAAGGTCATCTATATTTTGTCCAAAGTACAACAAACATACGTCGTCTGCATACAAACTGAGATGGTCGTGTAACTCTATTTTACAAATATTGTTAACATACACTTAAAACAATAGCGGACCAAGAATTGAACCTTGTGGTACTCCACAATTTATAGGTAGGGGACAGCTTTGATAATTTCCAATCCTTACAACCTGGTATCTGTTTTCAAGGTAAGATTTTAACATCTGGAGTGCCATGTCGGTAACACCAATACTTTCTAACTTTATTAGTAGCAATGAGTGACTCACTGTGTCAAAGGCCCTTTTTAAGTCAATTAACACACCCAGTGCTAGCTATTTTTGGTCTATTTTAGTTTTTAATTTAGTAGTTAAGTCAATAGCTGCACTAAGAGTACTTTATTTTGAACGAAAGCCATATTGTTAATCACACAAAAAAATTATTTCAGTTTAGTGGTCATTCAGTCGTTTATAAATTATTTTTTCCAGGACTTTTGAAAGCACTGGCAAAACCGACACCAGACGATAATTTCCTGGATCCGTCTTTATACCAGATTATAACCTGGAAAAAGAATATACCTTTCATCAGTAATTTATTAAGACAGCCAGTGATAATGAGAATAATTAGATTTTTAACACACTTTATAACTTTTGTACTAATGGAGTCAATCCCTGTGCTAGTGTTAGTTTCCAGACCATCGACAATATTAGCTATATCGTTCTTATCACATTGTTTGAAGTCTGACAGTTTGATTGGGATTGTATTCGATTTTAGTTTTGGCAGTGTATGTATATCGTTGTTATGATAATGGGACGGTATTTCGTTTGCAAGTTCCTTACCAATATTTGAGAAAGACTTATTGAATAACTCACAAACAACTACAGGATCTTTAATGACTAAGCCGTTATCCGTTTTGGGTTTGGGGGAGCACAACTTACAATAAGTTTATTCTTAGAAAGTGTATTTATCAGTTACCACAACTTTTTAGGTTTACTTGTACATTTTTCAAACTCTGTAATAATATCTGCTCTTTGAAGTCTTGGTAAGTCTCGTCACTTTTGTCTTTTCATCAATATATTCTGAGTTTTGTTCGTTATTCTCTGGGTCTTGCTTACATGAAAATTGAATCCTTTTCTGCCGACTTCCAAAAAGGAGACGGTACTCAATTCGACTGTATGTTTTTGTTTTTTTTTATGTGTGTTACCTCATAACTTTTTACTAGGTGAACCGATTTCGATGATTCTTTTTTTATTTGATAGCTGGTACTTCTCGTGTGGTCCCATATGAATTTGATCAGGTCAGACTAGTAGTTTTTGAGTTATTCTTAATAACTTATATTGAAGTCCGCTGAACATAATTTTTAATTATAAATTATTTTAATCCCCATTATGATTTTTTTACTAATTCATTCTTTCTGAGATAGATTGACAATTTTACATTTTATTTCTTTACTTTCTGGTATTTTTTTTTAATAATTTTTCTAGAGTGCCAAAATTAAAGTCATCATTTTGGAGCTCATGATCTCTAGTTCGTTTATATAAAATTTCATATTTAACAGCTTCATATCGTACCTTTTGAATTTGTGGTGGTTGCACTTTTTTCATTTCAACGTAGATATTTTTATGGTCTGAAAATGAAGATTCAATGATAGTCATATGAAATTTTTGGTTGTTGAGATTTGAAGCAACATGATCTATAATAGTTCTCGGCGTTGGTGACACACGAGTGCTGTGTAGTACTTCAATTTTGTTAATTAATTTGAAACTAGTTTCCTTCAGCAGATCATTATACAGCGTAGTCTTAGTATCGGATACTAAAACATCTATATTTGCATCGCCAAAGACAATTGCTCTTTTTTTGCTGCAGTTGTAGTTGATATGTGTTGAGAAAATTGTTAAGATTCATGTGACCTGGTTTGTACCAGTGCATATTTTTCAAGATGTATCCACAATTAGTAGTTTTCGCCAGTGTAAGTTTCCATACTTAGGTCATGCTTTAGACTATTATGCACAAAGATGGATACTCCGCCTCCAATGACATCCGATCGAATGTTGTAGTAGTGTGAATAGTTTGTTATTTGAAAACGTGCCACTTAGTCATCTGATCTTATCCAGGTCTCAGTCAGTAATATTATATGTATGGTTTTATTAAAAGCTTCGATAATGCACCTGCGTTCGTCAAAGTTACCTGGTTTACGAATACTTCTGGCATTAGCATAAAATAAATTAAGGTTAGATTTATTAGAGGTGACGTTTTGAAAACAATCAACTACTTGGTATGTAGTATCTTCTACATCTTGATTATTTAATGGATGTTGGCAGAAGAGCTCTTATCGTTTTTTGATTCCAATTTAACGATTTTGGGTATTCCTCTGCTGTACTTAATTGTGATATCATTCTCATAGTTAGATACTCTTCGTGCTATTTCTTCCTTCAAATTTTGTAAATATTTCTGTTGGGCTGGAATTTGATCAGAAAAGATCTCGATATTGCCTTTCAGTGTTCCTCTGTTACGTAACAACATTTTGACTGTGTCTGAAGACTCAAAGCATACTTTGATGTTGTGAATCTTGAGTGCGTTAAACTTGCCTATGCGAAATATTTTTAACAGGTTTAGGGTAATCTACAATCAAACTCCTGATTACAGCAACTACTTCTGTCATATCATGAGAATATGCTTAATTTGTGTTTGCGTCTTTATACTCTCTTACACCAACAACAATAATATTTTTTCTCGAACCATATGTTCTCTCATTTCTTGCATTTCACTGTTCGTATCTGTATTCAATTCTATGATTTTGGCCATTTCTGTTGCCAGTTTGAGAATGCTCGTATCACAATTATCAACTTTTTAATCAAAGTTGAGACTTGGGATTTTAGTACATTCTGTTCGTTGCAAAGTGTATCCGTAGATAATTTTATTTCATTTAGTTTAAAATTAACTTCCGCTAAATTATTAAGCATGAAATCCAATGTTTCTTCCTGTTTCTTTATGAATTTGGTCAGTAAAGACGTAATTTCCTTTCGAAATTCTTGTATCTCTTGGGTACAACTGCAGTCCAATTCAGGCTGTTTGGTTTTTCGCTAGGTAATTTGATCCTCCACTGCAGCCTCATTTCTTGTTAGATCTGTAAGCGAACTGCTCAGTCTGGGTGGTGACCGCTGTACGCTCATGACTTAGACGATACACCGTACTTCGATGTTACGAAAGTGGGCACACTTCGGATGCGTTCGCACTGATGCGACGACAAATGAGAAGGATAGAAAATAAATATCTGTGCTCCTTACCCGAACTGTTGAGGGGGACTACTAACTGATGGAACTTGTAAAGTGGTTAACGACACGTCGCAATAAACAGTGGACTCCAGTTGCAAACTAATCTTTGTCACTGTTCAGTTATGTTCAGTTTAGAAAAGTATGTTATTACAATTTTATTGGTGAACCAAATGCACGTGTGCTCTGTGTGACATACGACTTACGACCTTCATACCGGTATCCTGTGTGAGCGTAGCATTTTCCTGTTGAGCCGACTCCTTCGTGATGCCGACACGGTTCCTTGAGGCGTGGCTCTATCACATATAAATGCATTATTAAGAAAGCACTAACTACACAAAGATTTTTCGTGTTGGTGGGCGCAGCATCCTTTTCTAAGTGGTGTCGTTTTACCTCATTGTTGTTGTTGCCGTTCGTTAAATAAGATAGCTGTTTTTTCTACGAAGATTTTCTTAATTCGATTCGAGTATTATAATAATATAATAAAATAAACACAAAGAATGCATTTCTAAATGTGGTATCCAAACTGTACAACAACAATTTAAGATAATTTGTACTAATTTGTTATAGAGCATTATTTTGGTCTCATTGCTACGGAGAAATTTATTATTTCTGTAAAGAAATCACATTCTGGTGGCATATTTTATAATATATTCCATATGCATAAATCCTTAAATGTGAATTTGTCTCTCCTGTGCCTTTCAGTTTCTGTAAATTATTACTGTGAATGTGGTAAATGTAGTAAATGAAATTCACTTTCCTAACAAATTTTTCCGAAAAAAATTTGCGTAGTAACATTTGCAGAAGTGAGATCCTTATCTAGCACTGAGTTTCCCCTTCCTTTTGCTTCACGCTTAATTTACGAGTCTCAAGTCTCAACGGTTGCTGAATCAATTAGATTGCCGCGGTTACTATGAAGTGGTCAACTTGTTTTGCCCAATTAACAATTCGTCGAAGTTGTTTCTGGAGTTACGCTGCAATTCATTTAAAACGTTCGTGTGGTTGGCGAAGCAGAGTAGTAACATGTGGATGTCGTGACAGACTAAAATTTATCAGAATTAAACAGTTCTACTTGTGCAGGGCGAGCGCGATCTATAGATGCTTAAATATTATAAATAACTTAGAAGTTGTTGTTCACTGTCTAACTTGAAGACCAACGTCAACATTGCTGGCGACAATATACTTTGAATGAAACTATTTTTACGGATTCTATCGCGTTTAATTTAACTTTTTAATTCCAGACATTTCGGGTGCTGTCAAGCACCCGAAATGTCTGGAATTAAAAATGTGGTCATGGGGAGAACTGATGTGTTTAATGTCCAGATGTCATAGTTAGCCCAGCTAACTCCAGTATTTGAATATTAATTTTTGGTCTGATCTACGCAAAATAAGCTTATAGTATCTAGAAGTCTTGCAGTTGCTTGGGTTTGGATTTAATTTTATTAATTATATGGTCCCAAGCAGATGGCAGCACCCATCCATCTTCTCTGTTAAAATAAGGATGTTTTTAAATTTCAAATAGCCTCGCAAATCATCCTTGGTAGGAATCGGGTTTTCTTTTGCGAAGATTTGTGGTCTATCAAATTTGATGTAATGGTGGGGATGATCTTGAACATGTTCACAGACTGCAGACTTCCCAGAGCGTCGGTGCCTCACGCCAGCTATATGTTCTTTCTCGCGAGTTTTAATGGATATTTTTGTTTGTCCTATGTAAGACAGACCACATTCGCAATCAAACTTGTACACTTCTGTATCTTGTAGAGGGATATTAAACTTAATGGATGGTGAAAGTTGACTAATCTTCTTCGGCGGCTTGAATTATGTTCCCACTCCGATGTTTCGAAACGTTGGGAATTAAAAAAGTTAAATTAAACCCGATAGAAACCGTAAAAATAGTTTCATTTAATGTGTAGTATTCGCGTAAATGTAAGAAATCATTAAAATACTTTGATGAGATTAAGTGCAAATCTTATTCGATATTATCCTCCACATGGTGCCAAAAGCGTGTGCCAAAACGCCAAAAACCATAAATGCCGATACGTGGTGTATCGGTACTTAAAATTACGATTGTCAGTTTCGCAAGTGCCAGCGGGAATCGAACCTCCGTGCTGCGAAGACTCACAATATTGTATTTGTGTAAATTTAATATTTAATAAATGATTATAATGAATACGTCATCCAAAGGCTCATTCAAGCGCCGTTTCATAATTTCCGTCTCAAGATTATTGTCAATTAGCTTTGTCCAGTGGCTTTGCTCGTGTGGACTTCGCTTTACCGACATCATAAGATTTCCATTCGGAAAATAGATCACTTGTGAAATTTCTTAGTCGTCTTTTAGGCTCAGAGGCTATTTCACGTAATTGAATTAAGCTTTTCATAGTTCTGTGCAGTTACACAAACATGGATATGAAGTTTCAAATTCGAATATTGGAATTGAATTCGAATTGGAATGGTAAAAAATTGAAAAGCTATGAAATGTTTTTTTTTAAATAATCGAGTCATAAATTGATGCCTTTTTATAATTATACACTTAAACCTTAATTTGTGTGTATTTTTATTTCACACAAGCTTTTGCCCGGGGCTCCGCTCGCGTTTAATTAAAAAGCGACGAATTTATTATGGCACCACATAACAAAGGCTACACAGATAAAAAATACTGTAATTTAGGATATAGTAAAACTTTTATATACAAAAAATAAAGCCTATGTCCCGAACTGGTTCGTTATCTATAATAAAGTCAAGTTTCATCAAATTACGTTCAGTAAGTTTAGGTGATGTAGCCACAAATATACATCGTAATGAATTTTCACAATCATAATTTTAGTAGAATTATATTATGGTATGCTTTAAATTGCAGTCCTTCATCCTATCGCTAAAATATCTTCAATCATAACCTGTTATCAACAATAATCGCGATAATGTCGCGAATTTTTTACTTATCAGATTTGCAATACTTTAACTTATCTAATTGCATTTTCATTATATTCCTTCCTAAACCTTGCAGTTTTTTTTTAATTAAATTAAAGTGACGAACGAACTAACAGTCTATCTGGTGATGGTAAGTGGCGACTGCATAGACACCTGGAACCAACTACAAAAAAGAAGCGTTGTCATCAAAGAAAACTTTATAAAAATATTAAAGACTATATGTTGTATAATATGCAACCATATTAAGATATTATATCAGCTCGACTTACGATCGTATGTATGCGTTCATCGAAAATATCGCTCGTTGTTGTCGTTGATAAGCAAAATAGTGTTACTTCACGATATTGTTGCTAGATCAGCAATTTTAACAAAAGGTTCTTACTAATAGCCTAACTAGGTATTTTCAACTTACAAATAGCCCAACTAGGTATGTTCAACTTCGACTGAGAGGTCAATCGACGGATTCAACTCGGGTGGGCAACGTTCGGTAGATTACGACACATCTTCTCGTCAGGCATACTTCAAAACTTTAAAACAAAATTTTACAACCAGTGCGTGTTGCCAGTGATTTCCTTTGGATTTGAGACGCGGTTCTTCACTGCTAGCTGAATGAGGAAGCTCTAGGTTGTTCAGCGTGCTATGAAGGGAGCTGTGCTTGCGGTTTCTCTGCGTGATAAACTTAGATATGAAGATATCCGCAGTATCAGAATCAGAGTAACCGCCATAGCCCAAAGGATTGGCCATACAGGTCGAAAAACCGATAACGGATGGGGAAGCAAGGTTCTCGAGTGGCAGCCTCGTACTGTTAGGTGAAGTGTAGGGTGACCCCCCACTACGTGGAGTGATAACCTGGTTAGACACGCAGGAAGTCGATGGATACTACTACGTGGTAGAGCCATGCTGCAGCTATATTAGTAGTATAGTTGTAGCACGAATGGGTCGGCTCGACCGTGGCAGGACTACGCTCTCACAGAATACCAGCGTAAAATAGCAGCTTAACACTGCTGTGTTTTGTATGGTGAGTGTAGAGAACTGGAGACCCTTTCTACTGGAAAAGAGGCATTCCATCTTAGTACTCACGAGTGACAACGCATCTGCTTTTTGATTCGCAAACGAGGATAGATGTAGATGTAGGGATGTAGGGGCCACAGCAACCACTTACCATCAGATGGGCTGTGTGCTCGTTTGTCACCCTTTCCTATAATAAAAAAGTACAGGTAGCTCAGGACCATGCTTTGTGGCATTCCTTGGGGGACGACTATATTCAGCAGTAGACTTGTGAAGGATTCCCTTTTATCCATTCAAATTTTCATACTACTTCGTTCGACGGCAGTAGTTATAGTATATTAGTATCTGTAGTTTTTATTACACACACGTTTCGATTATCGGTGCAGCTTAAACGGATACAGTGCGATCGTACCGATTTCTCGGAGCGTGTGTGCCTCCCTTTACACTTTTTCATCATCGGCCCGTAAAAACTAGTACTATTACAGGCAAGGAGAAATTTTATCTTTATGCTCTTGGGCGACAACGCATATGCAACCTTCCTTATTTGTATATGGATTCCGATGCAGTCACCTTTATTTATAGTCGAAGTAGAACGAATGAACGGTGATCGAAATGTTATCTCTTTGAATTAAAGTAATGGTAAAAAAACGTCCAGTGTAGTGGCAGCTTAAAAATATTTACTATCCCATGGGTGTAGTTTAAGGCGACAGAAGGAATGAAACAGTATCTTCCTGTAAACAATTTAAAATAATAAAGGACTGCGGTTGTCAACATGCCTGCCAAGCGTGGAAATTATATCTTACGTTCACCTTATAAGGCAAACAATGGTAGAGCCCTATGTTCAGCAGAGGACTGTAGATAAGCTGTAATAGTGATGATGGTGACTTGGAAGTAAAGTAACTGACTTAGACCTCTATGCTCTTAAGAATATCTTCTTCTTATCTTCCTTATAAGCCCGTGAAAGTCCACTGCTTGACATGGACTTCTTGCGCGTAAAGAACACATAACTGATGTGAAGAATTGACGCTCCGGGAAATGTGCAGTCTGTGAACACGTACAACGTCGCCTCCGTTACTACATTCGATTTGATGACCACAAATCCTCGCTAAGGAACACCGATTCAACAAAAAAGATAGCAGAGAGATACCATCTGCTTGAGAACCTGTAATTAATAAAATTAAATTCCAACCCAAGCATACAACTGCACGACTTCATGATATTACGAGTATAAACGCATTCTGCGTAGATCGAACAAAAAGTTAATAATTTTAATGTGAATATACGTATAGCGGTGGTTAACTATGACATTGTGACATCAAAGACCTTAGTACCCCGCGTGACCATGGGGTGCTGTAAAGTAATCAAAACATCATTAAAATCTTAAAAAATTAAATGAACTAAAAATAAAAAATAAATTAAATGATCGCGCGATTGCAATATAGGGACGATCTTGCAACTCTCACTGTTGTCTGTTCTGTACCTGTTGAGGGGGTTAAAGGGTAAAACAGCCAATATAATTACAGGATTTCAGGTGTTTTAAATCTTATGAGTGACTTACATATCTATTTCATTATTTGAAGTTAGCAAGTGTCCATGTGCATTAGTTATTTACCACTGTGAGATGTCATCTTGTCACGTAAAAAAGTCAGTCAAAAGCAGAGCCATTTTGTTTTTTTTTAAAGAATAGAGTGACAAACAAGCACACAGTCCACCTGATGGTAAATGGTTGCTGTGACTCATAGACATCTACATCTATCCTCGTTGGCGAATCAAAACGCAGATGCGTTGTCAGTGAGCATTAAGATGGAATGCCTCTTTTCCAGTATAAAGGGTCTCCGGTTCTCTACACTCACCATACGAAACACAGCAGCATTAAGCTGCTATTTTACGCTGGTATTCTGTGAGAGCGTGGTCCTTCCCCGGTCGCGCCGACCCATTCGTGCTACAACTATACTACTAATATAACTGCAGCATAGCTCTACCACGTATAAACTCTATCACATATGTTTCCATCTGTCGTGGTAATATTTCCCATGTTATGCTTCCCAATAGATTTATTTAAAAATGTGTGTACCCCACTAATTCAACGAATTACTTACATAATACACAGGCAAATATTCTCTCCGCGACTAGGAGTTGCATTGAACTTAGAAAATTTAATTTTAAATTCAATGTACCTGGCTTTTTTGCTACGATATTGTATTTTGAAAACTTTATAGAACTACTGCTGTTAAATTAGCGTCATATTGCTGATTCGAAATTAATCAAAACCTTATATTATTCATTGTGTCAGTCCCTTTTCTGCTATTCTATATCTGTCTGGGGAGGCTCGTCGAAAACATCACTATTACTATTAGAAAGAGCCCAAAGAGCAATCTTAAAAGTACCATACTTTCGTAATTTTCTTTATCCTACTAAAGAACTTTACAAGGAATGGAAAGTACTGTTGCTCGCCTCGTAACAGTACTATCTGTGCGACAGCTATTTGTCCAATCCGTTATTTTTTTTATAGGATAAGGGTGACAAACGAGCATACAGTCCACCTGATGGTAAGTGGTTGCTGCGGCCCATAGACATCTACATCTATCCTCTATTTCAAATCAAAATGTAGATGCGTTGTCACCCGTGAAGACTAAGATGGAATGCCTCATTTCCAGTAAAAAGGGCCTCCGGCCACCTGCACTCACCAAGCGAAACGCAGAGGTAAACCTCTACTTCACGCTGGTTTTCTGTGAGGTCGTGGTACCACCCCGGTTCGAGCCGGCCCATCCGTGCGCCAGCAAAAGCTGCCGCGTGGCTCTACCATTGTTAAAAGAAAAAAAACATCGCTTGGTTCTTTATGATCCAGAGCTCAAAAGCAAAAAAGGAAGATATGATTTCGTGTGCACGAGCAAACTATTTAAAAAAAACTACTTTTATGTTTGTGTTCGTACATTACATTTTCATAAATGTATTGAGAGGCCAAAGTTAATATATTAATTTCCTTAAATTTTTGTATTGCTCTCTTGTGTAAAACAAATATAATTTCAGTGTCATTGTACCCCATTCATTCGCTCTCGAGCAGATATTGTTTGCTGCAGTCTTCACATTCTGCAAGGCATCTAACTTGTACAAAGGTTCTTCGCAGCACTCGAATAATAATGCTTCCTGTTCCTTAAAAGCTATTCTCTGTAGAGATGCACTCTGTATTCCCTCACTCCCATAGCCCGATGGGACGGTAATTCGACACGACCGCAGAGAGATCAAGCGCAGGACTAACGGCTTTACGTGCTTTCCGAGGCACGGGGGTGAGACACCGCCAAGTTCCTGACTCCGGGTAGCTACTGAGAATTTCTTGATGAAAAAACCCAATAACCGATTCACGCCTGACCCGGGAATCCAATCCGGGGCCTCATGATCAGTAATCGTGTTTACGACTACTAGACCAACGAGGTATTGAAAGATGTAATGAATGAGTGAGTGAAAAAATCACACCGTGTAGTGGAGCCTTAAGAATATCCACTGTATGACGTGGGTGTCGTTAAAACTAACAGAGGAAAATGAAACAAGAAAATGAAACAACAGACGTAGGAATTAAAATTAGCAAGTCTCCATGTGCAATAGTTATTTACCATTGTGAGATGTCAGCTCTTTGCGTTGAAAAAATTCCATAGTCTACAGGTATGCGTTCCGTAACATTGTAAACCAGAGCCCCTTTATTTCTCTCCGCCGTTGTTATATTATCCATCTTAGAGTATAAACAAGCAAGTATAAATACTCTAAGTTACCCACGCTATGGCACACAATGAGTTTATTTGAAAATGTGTGTAAAACCTACAGATTATTTACATGATACAAATTATTTACATAATATGACATACCGGTAAGGGCAAATATTCTCTCCCCATCTAGGAGTTGCATTGAACTTACAAAATTAAATTTTAAATTCAAATTACCTACCCTGACTTTTTAAAATTTGTTACGAATTTGTATTTTAAAACTTTTTTTATTTTTTTATAGGAGAGGGGCAAACGAGCATGCGGCTCACCTGATGGTATGATGATGTGATATGATGCGGATCACGGATGGATGGATGGTGACTACCACCGCCCATGAACAAATGCAACACCAGGGGAACCAGCGGAACTGCAGATGCGTTGACGGCCTTTTAAAAAAGGAGTAGGCTCTTTTCTTGAAGGTCCCTAAGTATGTGTGATGGAATCGATTCCAGGAAGTTGTACGAGGAAGAAAACATCTTCTAAATCGCACAGTGGTGGACCGCCAATTATCACTTGAAGTATGCATATTGACCGCAGCTGAGTACGTGATTGATTGCATGACGTAATCGCTCTCTACGTAATTAGAGCGCGGTTGCGTCAGCAAGCAGTATAAATAGCAGTAGTTTCGGCTCGCCGCTCACTTAGCGACCAGCCTCCGCAGAGTCTACTTCACCTGAGGATGCCTCGTATAGAGGCGAAACACGTGTCGTATTTTTGAGAGTGGTGTGTTGTGCCTAGTGTGGTGGTGCTGGGGATGGTAGTGCTGGGATTGACCGCGACGGGTATAGTGCGCGAGATTGAGGGAGGGTGAGAGGTTCCCTTAAAACTGGGCAGGACACATCATTTTCTTTCTTTAAGCGGAATCAAGCAAATTAGTTTATAACAACAAAGCGCAAATCCGGCCTTACATGGAATACTGTTCTCATCTCTGGGCCGAGGCACCCCAGTGCCAGCTCCTTCCACTTGACCGCATCCAGCGCAGAGCGATTCGAATCGTCGAAGACCGAGTTCTTCCTGATCGGCTCGATACACTGGCACTGCGTAGAGATGTTGCATCTCTTTGCTTATTTTATCGTATCTACCACGGGAAGTGCTCTGAGGAATTATTCGGACTAATTCCAGCCGCTCATTCTCACCATCGCACATCGCGACAAAACTTGCGATACCATCCTTTCCACCTTGATGATTGGCGGTCCACCACTGTGCGATTCAGAAGATGTTTTCTTCCTCGCACAACTTCCTTGTGGAATCGACTACCACCAACGATTTTTCCGGACCAATACGACTTAGGGACATTCAAGAAAAGAGCCTAATCTTTTTTAAAAGGCTGGCAACGCATCTGCAATTCCCCTGGTTTTGCAGTTGTTCATGGGTGGCGGTAGTCACTTACCATCAGGTGAGCCGCATGCTGGTATGCCCCCTCTTGGGTACGGGATGCTTCACCTACGTTTCAAGGCACGGGGCTGCATCACCGCCAACATCCAGATACGGGCTGCTACGGCTAATTTCTGTACAGAAAAACTCACCGACGAATTTTGGCACGACCTGCGATTTGAGCCCGGGCCCTTATGAGGGCAATAGCGTTTACGCATACTAGGCTTTGTTAGTTAGTTAACTTATTAATACTAAAAAGACACACTTTTACAAATAAATTAATTAAAAAACAAAGACAAACTGTAAAAATCGCTTTATGACTTTTTTGACATTTACTGACAAAGACTGATGAAGTAAAAGTAAAAGTTTGTAAAGCTATCTAGTATTAAAAAACGTTGTCTAATCCATGAGGCTGTAATCATTTTTAGAGAATAAATTAAAAATGTATTTCTCAACAAATTCATAAAATGTTTACCCATCGAATTTCCTTACATGGCAAAATATGGGACGAAAGTAGTCCTGACCGTTGGATAACAATACCGCCAAATGTTCCAAGATTTCCTAAAAATAAAGTAAAATCTAGTAAATATCATGGATATAAAATAACAATAATACTCTATTATATTCATAAATAATGTGATGTTGGCCTTGCTCTTTCTAACCGCGACGCAGGTGTCCTCTCCGGCTGATACTTCGTATCTCCTACCCGGGGTACAAATTAGAACACTCCTTTGTGCCCCGGGATGGAGTTTGCGTATATGTCATAGAGGACATCTGTTTTCGATGCCTCAGCAGTCTTGAAGGTACGGACCTGTCCATCCTATGGCTACGCGTAGACAGCGACGACCATCCCCGCGTCGATGGGTGCCTCTGTAGGTCACATAGCGGTAATGCTGACAAAGACCGACTCATCGACCACGTTCAAATGGCTACAGACTCCGTGCTACAACATGTCCCTACCGCAGAAATCATGATACTCGGTGATTTAAACGCCCAGCACGCTGATTGGCTTAGTTCCCATTAAACTGATCATGCGGGTAGATCTGTCTATGACTTTGCCTTGGCATATGGTCTAACACAACTGGTTACTTCGCCTACGCGGACCCCAGTTGTGGAGGAGCACGTACCTTCCCTGTTGGACCTTCTGCTGACCTCTCATTCGGGCGGATATCAGGTTTCCGTCGATGCCCCTCAGGGTTCTTCGGACCATTGTCTGATCCGGAGTACGGTGCCACACACGCTCCCATCGCAGTTGCGATATGCAGCTTGCCGCCGTGTTTGGCACTATAGGTCAGCCGATTGTAACGGCTTGCGGCCTTTCTATAAACTCGCGATACCATCCATACTATCTGGATGATTGGCAGTCCGCCACTGTGCAATTTAGAAAAAGTTTTCTCCCTCGCACTACTTCCTTGTGGAATTGATTACCACCAACGATTTTTCCGAACCGATACGACTTAGAGATCTTCAAGAAAAGAGCCTGCTACTTTTTTAAAGGCCGGCAACGCATCTGCAATTCCGCTGGTGTTGCATTTGTTCATGGGCGGCGGTAGTCACTTACCATCAGGTGAGCCGCATGCTCGTTGGCCCCCTCTCCTATAAAAGAAAATTTATACAGCCCAACCAGATGACAAAACTTTATAGATACCTCGTAATAATTATGTCCAGACCAAATTGCGGTCCAGGCGGCCGGTCTCAACGTCTAGTGTATGCGCAAGCACAATAGCACTCTCTATTACTTTACTCTCTTATTCCAGTGGGACTGTAACGCGCCATGACCGGTGGGAGATCAGACGCAGGACCAACGGCTTTACGCGCAAGGTACGGGATGCTTCACCCACGTTTCAAGGCACGGAGCTGCAGCACCGCCTACTTCCAGATTCGGGCTGCTACGGAGATTTCTTTACAGAAAAACTCAACAACGGATTTTGGCCCGACCTGGGATTTGAGCTCGGGCCTTTATGACGGCAATAGCGTTTAGACTACTAGAATTTGTTAGTTAGTTAACATATTGATATTAAAAAGACATAATTTTACAAATAAATTGTAACAAAGACAAACTATAAGAGTCGTTTTATGTTGCTGATTAAAACTGTTTGAATCTAAGGTTTCTCACGAACAATAAGATGGTAGAAGCCAACAAAGTGTACTTATAGCGAAATTTTACAACCTTTAAGCGTCATGAATTCACCGTCTATTTGCCACGGATACAGTTACTTTATGACTATGAAGATTTTTGTGCTAAAATATATGTTAATAATTCAAACATGTTTATTTTTAATTATTGTATTTCTTATCGCTTGTTTGATTTAGGCCCAACTTTTTAATTTTCCGATAAAATGTCAGATAACTAAATAACGAATAAAATTATTTGGCTAATTAACTATCGAATAATTGGTTGTATATTTTCCGATTGTGATTCATCTCACGACGATAGCAATGCTATCTTCTGGGAGATAAAACAAAAATATTACAAAAGCAAATGTTGGAACAAGATAAACTATTTCTATTTTCTGTGATAAAAAACATAACTACGAAGTTTAAGTTCAATGCACAGAATATTATTAGCAAAAAGTTCGAGGCTAGTGATTATTTATTTGTGTAGTCATTTCTAAGCATATTCTTTTTAATTTTAGTTCATTATACAACCCTAAATAAATCAAAGAAAAGAATGCGTATGTGAGTTTAGTCGAAAGATTTAGAAAGTTTTAGAAAATAAAAGTATTGATGGAATGACGAACAGAGATAAGGAATCTACATGGGACAAACAGAGTTATTTTATTCATGTGAAATTACGACAATATCAGTTAATTGAAAATTTTAAAGTTAAAATAAGTAAGCATTCAAAAAGTACCAATAAGAAATCCCCTTTACAATGACAGAAGGCATATAAAACCGAAAGGAGGCCTTCAAATGCTTTTTTAAAACTAGAGGACCTCCCCGGATTTTCCTGGATAGGATCTCCTTATTTTGATTACAGATAATAAACAAAGACCATATATATCACGGGCTTTCTTTGAATAAAAATTACAAAATAGCCTAGATCCCACTTGTCGTTGCTCTCTATTTGTTTGTTAAGTATCATCACAATTGGAAACGGAAAGACAAGCAAACGTTTTAAAACTGGTTGTTTACGTCTAAATAGCATGCAACTCAGACGGCGGTCAACAATTTGCTCTTAAACGGCAATAAGACAAAATGTATCAAATTTAAATAACTAATGTAAAGCCTTTGAATACCAATGTGCTCTTAAATGGGGAGGAGTTGAGTCTTGTGGATACCACTGTTTTTCTTGGTATTGCAATTAACGCGAAACTTCAATGGCACCCCCATATATCTAAATTAGCAAGCAGACTTAGTTCTGCAGCATGTGCTGTAAGAAAGATTAGAAGTCTCACAGATGTTGAGACAGCTAGATTAGTGTTTTTAGGTACTTTCATAGCATAATATCTTATGGAATTTTGCTATGCGGTAATGCGACTGATATGGAAGCTATATTTGTTATGTAAAAGAGAGCCGTACGAGCGATTTATAACCTAAATTGTAGAGTCCCTCAGAGAAAAATTTAAAGAAATAAACATATATTAACTTTGGCATCGCAATATATTTATGAAAATGTAATGTATGTACATAAAACATACTTTAAACACTAGAAACAAACAAGCTTGTAATACCAGTTACTTAACTCAACAGAATCAGTAATTCATTTATGGGGCAATGAATACGCTTTTACAACAAAATTCCAGAACATGTTCAAAGTTTGTCAATAAACAAGTTTAAAAGTTTTATTAAAGATAACTGTACAAAAAGGGTTATTATAATATCAAGGAATACATGAATGAAAATAACCCCTGGGAATAAGGTGATAGCCATCATGCTGGTTCTATGAAAATTCATTTAAAAATTGTATAATCAAAACTATTGTTAAGTGAAATATGTTTAAAAAAGTCTCGCCGGGTTTCTTGCTGGTTCTTCCCAGGACAGAAGTATTTTTCGAACCAGTGGTAAATAAAAAATGACTTTCAATAAGTATTATGTAATAATCAATAAAAAATCATTATATTTCATTCTATTCTATTCCATGCAAAGAACCTTATGAGCTTAATAGAAGTTAGTTACTTCAATATTAGCCGTGGTAGCTCAGATGGTTAGCGCTCGCTGTAAGCTTCACAGTAACAACCCGAGTTCGATCCCCGCCGGCACCAATGAAATTGTTAATTGCAATTTTAAGTGCTGATTTACCGCGTGCTCGGCGGTGAAGGAAAACATCGTGAGGAAACCTGCATGTCTAAAAAGTAAGATAAAAAAATATTTCAAAGACATGTGAAGTTCGCCAACACGCATTGGGGCAGCGCGGCGGACATTTCCTTGCCCTAAAACCCTCTCAGAAATGAGAGGAGGCCTGTGCCCAGCAGTGGGACGTAAATAAAAAAAATACTTTAACTTTAACTTCAATACTACAGACAGACACTTTAATTTTATTGATATGTAATGTATATGAATGTTGAATCAATAAATATCACGTAAAAGTCAACTGATGAACAAAGACCTCACAATAGAATAGTTCATAAGGGGATATTTGTAATAGTTGCGTGACTTGAGTGGCTGCTAGGCAACCGCAGTTTTTTAATTATTTACAATTACGCAATGTGTTCATAGGGTATTAAGCCAAAGCTAACTCTAAAATTTCTTCTAAAACAGAATGTTTTAGTAACGTTTTGAGCAGGGTCATGCAGTCTAGTATATAGTTGTTATATTATCCGGAACATGTTTTCAAAATAGGTTTGATTTGTTCGTACCTCGTGACCAGGATTAATCTTGCTGAAAATTCCACGACACATTTTTATAAGAGTGTATTATTACGATACATGATATACGCTATACAATCTAAGCCATTCTCTTTATAAACCTACCTACCACCTTACGTACCTTCTTGGTAAAAACTATGGTGGATCTTTTCCAAAAAGTTGCTTAGCTTCTTTACAGCTTTGAAACTATTAATTTTTATGTGTAAAGAGCATAAAAAAAGAGTAGAATTCGAAACCTTTTTCTTTTTTGAAGTCGGCTACAAATTAAATATTCTTTATAATTCTATGCTAGTTTGGTGCCTCTATTTTGAACAACCATTACTATTCAGTTGCGAATATAGTTAAACCACACCAAAGCAAGAGTTGTTAACTGTTCAAACTTAAAGTCGAAGTAGGTGAGTTATTACGCAGTTGACTGAATAACGAGAAAACTTTTGTTCGGCTTCGGAGAGAGGTAAGAAAAATTAATCAATGTTATGTAAGATTTCGGTACCTGAAAATTTTTCATTATAACTTGAAAACAATATTAAATTAAAAAATGTAATTTACAGCCTCAATATGTCCCACTTTCAGGCAATAATTAGTTTTGCCTTGCCTTGCCGCGGTTGGCGGACTTTACAACATATCCTCGAAATTTTTCCTGGTTTTCTCACAATGTTTTCCTTTTGCACGAAACAGTTGGTAAAAACAGGAAACCGCTATTAACAATATCATCAGTGGTAAAGGCGGGGATTGAACTTGGTTTAATTGTTTATGAACAAGGGTGGTACTTTACGGTGAGCATTAAGCCCCTGAATACTTAAGGAAAAATAAGTAAGAAGTCAGTACTAAAAAAACTTTTGTAAATATAAAAGCCGACTGAAAAACCAAAAAGAATGAAATAATTTCTACATAATAGCTTTTATAGTCAGTGCTGCGACATCTGTATGGAAAAATTAAAGCCCAAAAAGTTTTGGATAGACTAATGAATATCACAAGTTTATGGTGAGAACTGAAATGTCGTCTAAATAAGTTTACTTTAAAAGTACGTTAAGAAAATTCATCCTCCATTTTCCGCCCTTAAAACTTATACACCCCTGAAACTAAGGATAGCTTTAGGGGTGTATAAGTTTTAAGGGTGGAAAACAAGAATGATTTTTAATGTTTTTTGACGTACAGGAAAACTAACCACTAACCTATAAGGTCGCGGAAAAAATTTCTACGTATTTTATATACAAATCAAAACATTTTTTTTCAAATTTTAAATACATTTTATACGTGGTAGAACCATGCTGCAGCTATATTAATAGTATAGTTGTAGCACGAATCGATCGGCTCGACCTGGGAAGGACCACGCTCTCACAAAATACCACAGTAAAATAACAGCTTAACACTGCTGAGTTCCGTACGGTGAGTATAGAGAACTGGTGACCCCCTTTTACTGGAAATGAGGCATTCCATTTTAGTCCTCACGGTTGGCAACGCATCTGCATTTTGATTCGTAGTAGAGGATTGTAGATGTCTATGGACCACAGCATCTACCATCACACACATGTCCATCAGGTGTGTGCGTGCAACTGTATGCTCATTTGTCACCCTTATGCTATATAAAAAAAACATTTATATAATATATATGTGCCTTTTGTTCGATAACTTGTTGCCATCTTGTAGGTAGTGACATAATGCCGTTGTTGGAGATACCTCGGGATTTTTGATCAAAACAATGCGACAAGTAGTTTTGACATTCCTCTCTTGATGTTAACCTAACACTAGTCAAAGAATTTGAAGAGAACGAACGAGGTGAAAATATGAGCGTGCAAAATCAAAACTATATTATGGATGCATTAACATCTGTTCTCTTCTGTTGATCAATACCGCCCGTTTTTTCTCAATTTCTTGCTTGAGTTTCATTAGTTATTGGCAGTAGAGATCTGAATCGACGGTCTAGCCCGTCGGTAAAAGCTTTTTTTTTAAAGAAAATACTAGTAATGCTGTTAAACCTTACTAATATTCCCTTTGACCACTTCTGATAAGCTTAAAATGCTTGTGTTAGAAGTGGTTCACGACAGTAGTCGAATGGCGGATTCGAACCCACGACCTTTCGAGTTCGCGGTCTGCGCCCTGCCATTAGGCTACTGATGCTTTAAGCTTATAATAAATGATTCCCTTCCAATCGCACCATACACTCAGCATCACCTAATTGCGTGTGAAACTTGACCACCCTTTGACCATGATCTTTTACGCACGTTCTTGTCGTAGGTGATCCACTTTTCATCACCAGTGATCAATCTTTTCAAAAATGGTTCGGTTTCATTACGTTTCAATAGAGAATCGGATTACATGATACGTTAGGTTTCATTCAGTGAGCTCCTGGGTTACCCAAATTTCGAGCTTTTTTGTATAGTCAGACTTAGACTTAGACTTTTGTATAGTAAAACTGTTTTGTGGTTAATCACACTCACACATACTACTCACACGATTTGTATTCAGCGACAATGAAGCGCATTTTGTCCACACAATATCCACACACTGTCTGATGAATTGTTACTTCGTTTTCACTTTTCTTCTTCTTTTGTCGGATTGACGACCACAGTCACAGGTGACCTGTCTGGGTATTTTACACTTGGTATGAACGAGCTGGTTATACCACCATCTGTTGGAATCCATTAAAAAAATTAGCATTTTCCATACTCTCCTTTTACGACCCCTTTGGGACGACATAGCGTAATAGGTTATCTTACGCCGCTACCACATCGCATTTTTTACTCTAATATTATAATAAATAGGATCGGATTTACTACGTAGCAGTATCGGATATAATATGGCGATAATGCCATAACAAAACATTGGGGCTCAAAAATGAACAATTTGGTAACGAGGTTGTCAAAATTATTAATATGAAAAGGAAACGATTATTGTACTATACATAATATGTTTTAATCTGAAAAACGCTCTTGAAAAAAGCTTTTCTCTTTTCTTTGAAAACGTCATGCGGACAAAGCGTCATTTACTCCAGTTTCGAGTTCCTTTTGTTTTATCTAGAAAGTATTTTCATGTAGAGTGTCTCATTATCATCATTATAAATTATCTCAAGTCACAATACTGAAATAGATCTTCCACAAAGTCTAACGCAAAACACGTTTCTGAGTCGCCTGCATTTATTGACTTCCTTCTCACACCAGGTTGTCACTTTATCTAGTGATAGTACAATGCGCTAACCGTTAAAAGGTACACGACAACTTATCTTCCCTATCGGTTAACGGGTCTTCGATCTATACAGCCGGCCTACATACACAGCTTACTGAACCGTTTAGTTATGTCGGTTACTCCCACTCTTGTTATGCTGTGAAAATCTTCGATACAGATCTGTCAGCTTGTACAATGTTTTTAGTTTTTCCATACTCAGATATAATCATTTCATTTCAATTTATGATTTTTTTTAAATAATATTACTCTGCTTATCACTAAATTTGTACAAATGGTTTTGTCCAAATACAAAATATCTTATAATGAAATTTAATACATAATATTACGTTGTTAGAATAGATTTATTATGTTTTTCGTCCTCTTAGAGATTAGAGACGAAAAGGAGAAAAAAACGTTAAATGTAATTCCTACGTCCTATTACCACAGGAATGCTTAGTTAAATTGCCTATTATTCTAATTTAATAAAAACTTAATTAGATTTCATTATGCAAATGCACTTCGAATGAAATTAGTTTGGAATATATATTTATTTATATACGACGTACAAACGAAATAAAAAAGATTACTAACGTAGGAACTTACTGTTTACTAACACACAAATAAAAAAGTAAAGTAAAGTTGCAGCCTATATACGTCCCACTGCTAGGCACAGGCCTCCTCTCATTTCTGAGAGGGTTTTAGGGCAAGGAAATGTCCGCCGCGCTGCCCCAATGCGTGTCGGCGAACTTCACATGTCTTCGAGATATATTTTTTATTTCTCAGACATGCAGGTTTCCTCACGATGTTTTCCTTCACCACCGAGCACTTGGTAAATTAGCACTTAAAATTGCAATTAACAATTTCATTGGTTCCGGCGTGGACCGGGTTGCTCGTGTACTGTAAAACTTACAGCGAGCGCTAACCATCTGAGCTACCACGGCTCACACAAATATACACACAAATATTTTAACATAATTATGATGGATCGGTAGGGCTATAGCAAACGATTGACTGTCGTGTTAAGAGATTCAATTCCCCTACGGAACGGTACTTGTTTAATCAGCAACTCATTTAGGTTGTTAAAAAAAACTGTAAGAGCGACTTGCTCTATTGGTTCCACGTGATTGAGGAATTGTAAATAATACTTTGTCAGTAATAAAACGGCGTAACACACTAAAATTTCAGCATAGAGCGATTACAATTCGACCATACCGTAATACCTGCCGGTCACAATCACACTTACAGTGTAATGCAATGGCGTAATTACATCATGATAATACCAAAATAGATTAATTATATTAACATACAGCAGCTCTGCTTATCACGATTATACATCCGTTACACAGATTACAATCTGTGTAACGGACTCACGGTTTTCTTTCCTGCGAATTCAGCGATGTGTCTCCGCATGAGTCGCGTAGGTTATGATAACTCAAGCATTTTTAGCTTACTAAATCACTCCAGTTTATTTTAATATTAGGTAATGTTAATAGCATTTCTAGTAAGTACTTCAAATAATTAAAAATTAAAAATTTTGTACAGCTGACTTCAATATGTTATTAAGAATAACTCAAAAACTATTGGTCTGACCTTGATTAAATTCATATAGGACCACACTAAAAGTACCAGCTTTCAAATAAAAAAAGAATCATCGAAATCAGTTCACCCAGTAAAAAATTATGAGGTAACACACATAAAAAAACATACAGTCGAATTGAGTACCGCCTCCTTTTTGGAAGTCGGCAGAAAATAACACTATGTATCGTGAAATAGCGAAGCTAAGCTTAGAAAAATACCTTCTGCTAAAATACACCGCAACTCGCAAATTTTATATCTGATCTTATCTGAGGGTCGGTTATACTTAGTGGCAACATTGCGACGTATAACGCGCTGCAATAATCTGTGGAGTCAAAAAAATGAAGAGGGTATGAAGCTTTAGAAGCCGCGTACATCTCTTTGTATTATCGTAATATCTCTTTACAAAAACGCTAAAAAGGACTTCCCTAGAGTGTACCGTATACAATCTAATTACTAATTTATTCTGCCATGTAAAAGACACTACCAGAAGCTGTCAACATTTTGCTGATCTTGGGAGGCTGGCTAGTAAGAACGTGAGTAGTTTATTGCTGTCTTGGTATAATCTTGTGACTGCGGTAACTGAACGTTTCAGGGAATTTTGGATCTCAATACAGTCTACTAATATCTATTAATATATTCCCAAATCCCAAGGCGCCATAAAACCAATAGATGCCATACTAGAAATGGAAAAAATATTCAAATTCCGTTTCTTTCACATTAAAGGTCAATTTATATTTAATCAATAATTATATTAGTTTTTGTCAATGGGCACAAGTTTGTGTGCGATAAAATGTAGTGATAGCCAAGTCTATTCAATAAATTAATGAAAATGAAAAATTGTTTAGAAGAAGCGCTGAATCGAATACGTTTTCCTATTTATTGTGGCATATTCTAATAGCAGTCTAAAATTTTATGGTTGTAATGCAATTTTTTTATGTTTCCATAATAAATTGTACACTATGTTGTGTTGTAAATATTACTTTAAAAAGTCCCGCTGGGTTTCTTGCTGGTTTTTCAGTAGTGATATCATAAATAACTATTTCTAAGTATCCTTCACACATGTATTTTATATTTTCTTCCGAAGTAGTAATCATCTGGTTCATCATCATCGTCATCATTACAGCCCTTCACAAGTTCACTGCTGAACATAAGCCTCCCCCAAGTAATACCATAAAGGACGGTCCTGAGCCACGTGCATCCATTGACTTTCTGCATGTCTTAGCAGGTCGGCACTTCATCTAGTAGTGTGCCCTACACTTCGCCTACCAGTACGAGGCTGCCACTCTAGAACGTTTTCTCCCCATCGGTTGTAGGTTCTTCGAGATATATGGCCGGACTATCTTTTACTGAAATATTTTTTTTAAACTGAACAATAAGAGTACCTCGATCTGGAGATCTTGGTGACCATTTAATTCTTTCGTTTGTACTTATTCAGACGTCGAAGTAGTTATTGAAATAAGCAGTGCATATGCTTCTATTATGGACAGAGGCACCGTCTTGTTGAAATATAATTTTATTTCGCTCCACCTTCGGCAGATATATATACGTGGTAGAGCCATGCTGCAGCTATATTAGTAGTATAGTTGTAGCACGAATGGGTCGGATTAACCGGGGAAGGACCACGCTCTCAGAGAATACCAGCGTAAAATAGCAGCTTAAAACTGCTGTGTTTCGTATGGTGAGTGTAGAGAACCAGAGACCCTTTTTAATGGAAAAGAGGCATTCCATCTTAGTTCTCACGGGTGACAACGCATCTGCATTTTGATTTGCAAACGAGGGTATATGTAGATGTCTATGGGCCACAGCAACCACTTACCATCAGGTGGACTGTGTGCTCGGTTGTCACCCTATCCTATAAAAAAAGACAGTTAAATTCATTTCGTAGAATGTTTAATATTTCTATTTATTTTCTAGTATTCAAGTGTCCTTCAAATACGTACACCATCACAACCATGTTTCACTTAATTATTTACTACTGCTAATAATGATAGCTAAAGTTTGCATTCCATTATTGCTAATCTGTTTCTTCAGACCACACAACACAGTCTTAGAAGATTGGATTGCGGGCTTTTCCTGTTTCAATATTCTGTTATAATTTGTAAGCCAATCATCCATTACAATAACATTTGTATTTGTAATCTTTCAGCATATTTAAGCCGCTTCTCTACTTAAAAATTTGGATAACACTCAGTGTGTCAAATATGCAGATTTTTTCTGAGGTCGTTATACTGTGTAATTTTTTTTACCATTCGTAACAACTTCTAGACGGTGTCTATCCGGTGTCTGTCCTTTTCATACCACCGTAGAATTAAAGTGGGACTTTTGTGGTTTAAATTGTTCCAATTTCAAAATTACTATTTACATACTAAAACGTTGTATTTTTAAAATTGTCTTTTCTGAAATATACTTACTACCTTCAATTTAATTGAGAATTTAGTATTTATGTACAACATCGGATATACATATGTACATGATTTTTAAAAGTACGTTTTCTTCAAAAATATACCTTGCTAAACTATAGCAAGCGAAAAAGCGAAAACAACTTGACAGTCTGACTAAAATCACTGCCTTAAAAAAATTTATAGCTTGGTTATAAGAAAAAGAAAGTTACAATCTGTATAAGTCCCACAGCTGGGCACGGGTCTCTTTTACTTTCTTAATTTTATTACTCCGCCATGCAGGTGTCCTTACTATATCTCCTTTCACTCGTTTCTCGTATCTCCTCGGTTTCAGGACACTCCCTCTATTGCCGCAGCCAATATCGGAATCCTCGGCGTCAACATATCGAATGCCGTGCAAAATAACTTGAAAGAGAAGGCCAAATTGGACTCTAAAAAGCTTGGCGTGCTCAGCAGAGCGTGACAGTATTTCATGCCGGGTACCACCTGCAATTTTGCAAGGCGCAGGTTCAGCCCCACATAGAATATTGTTCCCATCTCTGGACCGGGGCTTCCCAGTGCCAGTTCCTTTTCCATTTGATCAAATCCAGCGCAGAGCGGTTCGAATCGTCGGCGACCGTGTTTTTTGTAATCGGCTTGACTCACTGGCACTGCGAAGAAATGTTGCATCTCTTTGCGTATTTCATCGCATTTACCACAGGGAGTGCTCAGAGGAATTGTTCGGACTAATTCCAGCTGCTCAATTTCATCGCATATTGCGACGAAACTTCCGAGACCATCCATAGCATCTGTATGATTGGAGGTCCATCACTGAGCGATTTACAAGATGTTTTCTTCCTCGCACTACTTTCTTGTGAAATAGACTACCATCAGCGTATTTTTCCGGACCAATACGACTTAGGGACCTTCAAAAAAAGAGCCTACTCTCTCTTTAAAGGCCAGCAACATACCTGCGATCCCCTGGTATTGCTGGTTAGCTTACCATCAGATGAGCAGCACGCTCGTTTACCCCCTCTTCTATAATAATAAAATGTGCGGTAAGTGAAATTTTAAGTATTAAAAATTTCAATGGTGCTGGCGGGGGTCGAAAACGTGTAGGTACTAAGCTACTGCCGGTGGGTAAATTTAACATGATGTGTTATGATACGTGTAAAGAAGAATATACCAACCTTTTCTCTAAACTCCAATCTCACTTATCGCGGTGCAGCTTGCTAGATGGATGATCTGGTTCTTGTGACCGACAGATGACGGATATGTTTGAAATTTTTCGAGTATAAAGTACAAGTGAGCGCATTCTTAGGACGGTCTATTTCCAGCAGGTGAGGGCTAAGAGAACCCTTCAAATTGGAACTTAGCAAAGTGAAATTGAACTCTGCTTGGCGGCCGAAAAAAGCAAGAGTATGGCAACAAAACAAACGGACTTCTAGGCAGATGGGAGCTGTACTAAAAGCAATTATGTAATTTAGAATTCAGGAGACACACATGACAACTACTTGTGAGTCCATTCTGAATGCGAGTAGGTAAATTGTTGGGGAGGTGATGTCCTCTCTCCCTGACCACTCCAGCCGAAAAGAAGTCTTGAGGGAACAGGAATTTTTACTTTTGATGTAAGCTATCGAACTGGACTGAACAAGTAGTCAAAGAATCCAGTTCAAATTGTAGTCACTAAAAAAGCCGCATAAAAGGATGCATGCATTATACAGCACAATATATCAAGCCATAGCACTATTTTATTCTTTGCCTTCCTCATTTAAAACTTTTTATTGCCACCACAAATTTCAAAATAAACTTAAATGATTATTAATTATAAAAAGCTACTACTCAGTTGTCGATTACCTAAATAACATAAATAAACATAATTAATGTTAACTTTACTGTTTATGTACTGTATAATTTATAATCTACTAGCTGACCAGGCAGACGTTGTTCTGCCCTTTCCGAACGACCTTTTGCTTTCCCAAAAAAAAACTCCTGAAAAAATTGACGGTCACTTATCGGAATAAAAACTATCCTATTTCTCAAGTTGGACCTGTTGAAACTGCACACAGTCTGCAATTTTTTTTTGGTATCGGTTCTATCTGTTGAATACTTACAGCAACACGTGGTGGTTATACTTCTAAATTGTAGCTTATATTAAACGTTTGAATTTTTAATATAGCGCCATCTATTAAATATTTACTCAATCCAGTCAACAGATATCGTCATCTGACAGAATCGTTTGGAGCTAACAGATAATTGTGACTGTCAAATAATAGACAAATAATTTTCAATAAACTAATATTGTATTGCGACTATAAATTGAGATGTAAGCTATCCTGTCTTTTAAGTTGAACCAAACTGCACATTGACCAAAAATTTCATTGAAATCAGTTCAGTAGTTTAGGAGTCCATCGCGGACAAACAACGTGACACGTACTTTTTATATATAAAGACTAGCTGACCTGGCAGACGTTGTTCTGCCCTTTCCGAACGACCATTTGCTTTCCCAAAAAACTCCTGAAATTAGCAATAAAAAAATTGAGGGTCACTTATCGGAATAAAGACTATCCTATCTCTCAAGTTGAACCAAACTGCACAGTCTGCAATTTTTTTTTGAAATCGGTTCTATTTGTTGAATACTTACAGCAACACGTGGTGGTTATACTACTAAATTGTAGCTTATATCAAACGTTTGCATTTTTAATATAGCGCCATCTATTAAATATTTACTCAATCCAGTCAACAGATATCGTCATCTGACAGAATCGTTTGAAGCTAACAGAAAATTGTGTCTGTCAAATAATAGACAAATAATTTTCAATAAAATAATATTGTATTACGACTATAAATTGAGATGTAAGCTATCCTATCTTTTATGTTGGACCAAACTGTACATTGACCAAAAATTTCATTGAAATCAGTTCAGTAGTTTAGGAGTCCATCGCGGACAAACAACGTGACACGTACTTTTTATATATAAAAGATTATGGCATGAAAAGTATTAAATTGATGTAGCATGTTTTATTTAAGATAATTGCATGAAAATGTTATCCTTCATTCATGTAATATATTTTCAAAACAATGTAATATTATTCTATGGTATAAATGTGATTGACTATGACTATGACATACACCTGACCTGACCAGATCAAATCGAATGCTACAACTGCGACACAACACAACTGCTTTTTAGCGGCAGAAACCGGTAAAAGACTGGTACACATCCAGACGGACTCCCAGAAAATGCTTTCAAGTTTAGAAGTTGTGACTGATCCTACATTCTGACAGTAACACTCTAACCTTCCCTATATTTTACCGCATTAGCGTTAGTTCGGACACAGGTAAGTTAGGAAGAGTGAGTAGTCTTCTTGCTAGTACAGTCACTTCTTCTTTCGCGTCTTTGTCATCCTGTGAAATTCCACTCCTGAACATGTGCCTTTTTTGTTGTAGAAGGGATTTTCTTAACCTTCACGGTTAGCAAACTATTGAAGATCGTAGTGCCAGACGTATTTTGCATATTTTATGTCTGAGGTAAACTAGATAGTTTTTCTATCACTTCTCAACGATAACAACACGCAAGGGATGAAATGGATTGATGCATATTTAGTGATACTTACATAAACTGAATTTAAAATCCTTTTAAAATCCTTTTACAATTTTTAAGAAGACGCACCTACTTGTTTAAAAGCTTTTGTGGCATTTCTGGATTAAATATATCTTCATAATCAATAATATGAAAAATAAGGGAATGAACCAGCATTAGCTTGATTTTGAAAGGAAGGAATTATTTATATGATTAAGGAAACGCAAGGTGGTAAAGGCTAAATTTCAGAGATCTACAATTACCAGGTCATTATATTTTTTACATATAAGTTATGAGGATTTTTATGGAATTATAATATGGAATTAAATTCCCATTATAAAGTATGGGAGTGAGATATATTTGAGAATAATTTTTTAACCTCAGCGAGAAATCATGAACTTTCTATATGTTTTGATATCATGGTCACGACACTACCACTCGTTCAATAAATAAAATACAAAATAACCTCATAAAACCATTTGTTACCATATTCTACACTGAAACAAACGTATTCCGTTTGTTTTGCTTTAGCCCCCATCTGAAAAACAGAGCTAAATCGACAAAGTCGTACCGCAGCACTGAGATCTTTTGTTCGAGTTTCTTTGTCCCACACAGCCTTAATTCTCTTTTTTCCCCAGTGCATGTTCGTTTTAACAATTTCTAACGTTAATTTTGAACAATAGTACTCAGTGTGATTTTCCGTACTTTAATAAACTGTTATCTGTTGTCTGTGCTTAATCTTTTTGGTAAAATATTAGGATTACGGTTTTAAATAATAGCCTAGTCTTGTTTTCGTTTGAATTTCATTAGTAAAAAGCCTCGTGCTATTATTAAAAGATGCTCAATGCTTATATTTTCGGTATTTGTTCATAAGTCCTTGGACAAAAGCTATTCTTCTAATTTAGATGAGACTTTTATCCAGTAATGGACTGACAAATACTGATGAAGTTAGAGTAAAAGTTTGTAAAAGCTATCTAGTATTAAAAAAAACGTTGTCTGATCCATGAGGTTATAATCTTTTTTAGAGAATAAATAAAAAATGTCTTTCTCAACAAATTCATAAAATGTTTACCCATCTGATTTCCTTACATGGCAATATATGAGACGTAGGTAGCCGTGCCCGTTGGGTAACAATACCGCCAAATGTTCCAAGATATAATCGTTGACGGTGTTGCCAGATTATTAAAATTTGCTAAATATAAAGCAAAATCTAGTAAATATCATTTATTTCAAATAACAATAATACTCTTTTATATTTATAAATAATATAATGTTTTAATAATTTTTTATAATGTCATTACAGTACTAATGTGCCCTTTTCTGTTCGGACAGGGTTTTCATTACATATAGTATAGATACAAATTCAGTGCATTCATTATAACAAGAATTAACCTTGAATACTTCTTTTTTTATAGGATAAGTGTGACAAACGAGCACAGAGTCCACCTGATGGTAAGTGATTGCTGCGGCCCATAGACATCTACATCTATCCTCTATTACAAATCAAAATGCAGATGCAACGCACCCATCATTCATACAACATTCCATCTTAGTCCTCACGGGTGAGGACTAAGATGGAATGCCTCATTTCCAGTCAAAAAGATCTCCGGTTCTCTACACTCACCATACGAAATACAGCAGCGTTAAGCTGCTATTTTACGCTGGTATTTTCTGAGAGCGTGGTCCTTCCCCGTCGAGCCGACCCATTCGTGCTCCAACTATACTACTAATATAGGTACTAAGCTTCTGCCGGTGGGTATATTTAACATGATGTGTTATGATACAGGGGTGTAAAGAAGAATATACCAACCTTTTCTCTAAATTCCAATCTCACTTATCGCGGTGCAGCTTGCTTGATGGATGATCTGGTTCTTGTGACCGACCGATGACGGATATGGTTGAAATTTTCCGAGTATAAAGTACAAGTGAGCGCATTCTTAGGACGGCCTATTTCCAGCAGGTGAGGGCTAAGAGAACCCTTCAAATTGGAACTTAGCAAAGTGAAATTGAACTCTGCTTGGCGGCCGAAAAAAGCAAGAGTATGGCAACAAAACAAACGGACTCCTAGGCAGATGGGAGCTGTACTAAATTCAATTATGTAATTTAGAATTCAGGAGGCACACATGACAACTACTTGTGAGTCCATTCTGAATGCGAGTGGGTAAATTGTTGGGGAGGTGGTGTCCTCTCTCCCTGACCACTCCAGCCGAAAAGAAGTCTTGAGGGAACAGGAAATTTTAGTTTTGATGTAAGCTATCGAACTGGACTGAACAACGCGCGTAGTCAAAGAATCCAGTTCAAATTGTAGTCACTAAAAAGCCGCATAAAAGGATGCATGCATTACACAGCACAATATATCAAGCCATAGCACTATTTAATTCTTTGCCTTCCTCATTTAAAACTTTTTATTGCGACCACAAATTTCAAAATAAACTTAAATGATTATTAATTATAAAAAGCTACTACTCAGTGGTCGATTACCTAAATAACATAAATAAACTTAATTGATATTTATTTTACTGTTTATGTACTGTATAATTTATAATCTATTATGGCATGAAAAGTATTTAATTAATGTAGCATGATTTATTTAAGATAATTGCATGCAAATGTTATCCTTCATTCATATAACAAATTTTCAATACAATGTAATATTGTTCTATGGAATAAATATGTATGACTATGACAATGACATACACCTGACCTGACCAGATCAAACCGAATGCTACAACTGCGACACAACACAACTGCTTTTTAGCGGCAGGAACCGGTAAAAGACTGGTACACATCCAGACGGACTACCAGAAAATGCTTTCAAGTTAAGAAGTTGTGACTGATCCTACATTCTGACAGCAACACTCTAACCTTCCCTATATCTTACCGCATCTTACCGCATTAGCGTTAGGTCGGACACAGGTAAGTTAGGAAGAGTGAGTAGTCTTCTTGCTAGTACAGTCACTTCTTCTTTCGTGTCTTTGTCATCCTGTGAAATTCCACTCCTGAACATGTGACTTTTTTGTTGTAGAAGGGATTTTCTTAACCTTCACGCTTAGCAAACTATTGAAGATCGTATCGCCAGACGTATTTTGGGTATTTTATGTCTGAATTAAAGCAGATCGTTTTTCTATCATTTCTCAACTATTACACCACCCACGGGATGAAATGGATTAATGCATAATATGTGGTGATACACAAACCTTTTGAAATTTTTAAAAAGACGCTCCTACTTGTTTATATGATTTTGTGACATATCGGGATTAAATATATCTTCATAATCAATTATAGCCGTTGTAGCTCAGATGGTTAGCGCTCGCTGTAAGTTTCACAGTACGCGAGCAACCCGGGTTCGATCCCCGCCGGCACCAATGAAATTGTTAATTGCAATTTTAAGTGCTGATTTACCACGTGCTCGGCGGTGAAGGAAAACATCGTGAGAAAACCTGCATGTCTGACAAATAAGAAAAAAAAATATTTCGAAGACATGTGAATTTCGCCAACACGCATTGGGGCAGCGCAGCGCACCTTTCCTTGCCCTAAAACCCTCTCAGAAATGAGAGGAGGCCTGTGCTCAGCAGTGGGACGTATATATAGGCTGTAATTTTAACTTAACTTTAATCAATTATAGAAAACACAAAGGATTGAACCAGTATAAGCTTGATTTTGAAAGGAAGGGATTTTTAAGATGATTAAGGAAACGCGAGGTGGTAACAGCTAAGTTTCAGAGATCTGCAATTTCTAGGTATTATTATATAAAAGTTAAGGATTTTTATGGAATTATAATATGGAATTAAAGTCCCATTATAAAGTATGGGAGAGAGATTTTCATAATATTTTTTTAACCTCAGACAGAAATCATGAACTTTCGATATTTTTTGATTTCATGGTCACGACACCACGACGTGGTCAATAAATGAATTACAAAACAACCTTATAAAACCATTTGTTACAATGTTCTATACTGAAACAAACTCATTCAGTTAGTTTTGCTTTAGCCCCCATCTGAAAAACAGAGCTAAATCTACAAAGTCGTACCGCAGCACTGAGATCTTTTGTTCGAGTTTCTTTGTCCTACACAGCCTTAATTCTCTTTTTTCCCCAGTGCATGTTCGTTTTAACAATTTCTAACGTTAATTTTGAACAATAGTACTCAGTGTGATTTTCCGTACTTTAATAAACTGTTATCTGTTGTCTGTGCTTAATCTTTTTGGTAAAATATTAGGATTACGGTTTTAAATAATGACCTAGTGTTGTTTTCGTTTGAATTTCATTAGTAAAAAGCCTCGTGCTATTATTAAAAGATGCTCAATGCTTATATTTTTGTTGTTTGTTCATAAGTCCGTGGACAAAAGCTATTCTTCTAATTTAGATGAGACTTTTATCCAGTAATGGACTGACAAAGACTGATGAAGTTAAAGTAAAAGTTTGGAAAAGCTATCTAGTATTAAAAAAAACGTTGTCTGATCCATGAGGTAATAATCTTTTTTAGAGAATAAATTAAAAATGTCTTTCTCAACAAATTCATAAAATGTTTACCCATCTAACTTCCTTATATGGCAATATATGAGACGTGGTAGCCGTGACCGTTGGGTAACAATACCGCCAAATGTTCCAAGATATATTTGTTAACAGTATAGCTAGATTATTAAAATTTGCTAATTATAAATCAAAATCTAGTAAATATCATGTATTTTAAATAACAATAATACTCTTTTATTTTCATAAATAACATGATGTTTTAATATTTTTTTATAATGTCATTACAGTACCAATGTGCCCTTTTCTGTTCGGACAGGGTTTTCATAACATATAGTATAGATAAAAATTTAGTGCATTCATTGTATCAGGAATTAACCTTGAATTCTTCTTTTTATATAGGATAAGGGTGAGAAACGAGCACAGAGTTCACCTGATGGTAAGTAATTGCTGCGGCCCATAGACATCTACATCTATCCTCTATTACAAATCAAAATGCAGATGCAACGCACCCATCATTCATTCAACATTCCATCTTAGTCCTCACCCGTGAGTTCTAAGATGGAATGCCTCATTTCCAGTCAAAAGGATCTCCGGTTCTGTACACTCACCATACGAAACACAGCAGCGTTAAGCTGCTATTTTACGCTGGTATTCTGTGAGAGCGTGGTCCTTCCCCGGTCGAGCCGACCCATTCGTGCTCCAACTATACTACTAATATAGCTGAAGCATGGCTCTACCACTTAAAAAATATTCTATTATATCTTCCATTATACTTTGACAAGATAAGCATGTACAAATTCCAAGCATTTATACTAACGGACAGAAACAAAGTATTTAGCCTGGTCGTTTGTTGTGATCCGAGCTTGAAATTGGCATTGTTCAACTTTTCAAGACAAACATACATCATTGTTCAATACAAGGGTAAAGAGGCACCCTCAAGGTGAAAGTGCTTACTAAATTATAATTTACAATTTAACTGTTATAAGGATTTTTACAATTATTCGCCTTTTGATATACCTAATTGGGATTTTAAATATTATTTTTGTACTCAGATTTTATTTCTAGGTGTCGCAATATAGATAATATAGAGCAGCGGTGTAGTCAAGTTTCCCTTCTCGGCTTACTATTGATTGCAAATTCATAGATCCTCCTAGTATAAAGCTGTAAAATAAAACACTCTCGATTTGTTTCACGTCTATTTTTTTTTCTTTTTTTAAAAACGTTATCCCCACACTAGGATTTTCTCCTGTATCGTGGAGGCAGTTTGCAAACATAAATTGCTCGAGGACAAACATCCAGACCCGGAACAATTTTTTTTGGGGACCATACAAAATAAAGTACAAATATCTTGTTCCGTGCGGGATTCAATCCCGCGGCCTCAGCGCAACAACTCATTGCTAAGCTAAGCTAGTGACCACGGAGCCGTCGATTCGTCGTCTATTCACAAGCCTTGCCTAACCATCTCCACACCTTTTACATATATCTCTTATAAGTAAATGTCACCTACCCTATAGACTATACAATATATTACACCCTCCCCCTTAGTTTAACAAAATATCAAGTTTTCTTATAATTGTATAACATTACAATATACATTAAGTATCAATAAAGTACAATGTACAACTTAACATAAAACAATAATAACAGGGTACACTTAATAATTAACTTAAAGTGATCAATCAAGCTCTGGAAACCGTATTGGTAAGAAATAGGAAACCACCACCAAACCACATTTCTTAGGGGATAACGGCGTGTCAGTCCGGTTGTACAACTTTGTGGTTGTATGGTATTATTAATATCTGGCGTTGTCATACCCAGCTAGACTCCTGCGCCCTCCTCTATCGAGCCTGTTGACTACTCCGAGACCTCGCCTGGTTTATCGCTCCGCCTGGACATTGCATCTAGAAATGGGTTCATTGAACAGCGCCTGCATTTCTCACTTTGTATGGGCGTGTCATTCAAAGCAACATTAAATGCATGTCTTAATTGGTCTGCGTGTCTATGGTGTACGATTTCGTCGACACCTTAAATTTTATAAGCCGTATTACCCAACTTACACTGAATTTTACCCTCTAACCATTTCCTTTCCGCGCCATAGTTACGGTACCAAATTGTGTCCCCTTCCCTAAAATTCCGATGCAGACCGCCTGATGCTAACTGCTGACGTTTCTGTGAGGTGTGAACGCGATCTGCTCGCTCGGGTTTTAAGCAGTCAAGTCTTGTAATAGTTTTGCCGCACTCTCTCCCGTAGTACGGTGTTTAGTATTTCCATATCATCATTATGATCATTACAGCCCTTCACAAGTCCACTGCTGAACATAGGCCTCCCCCAAGAAATGCCACAAAGCAAGTTCCTAAGCCACCTGCATCAATTGACTTCCTGCATATCTTGTTTTTTTTTTTTTGCGCCCGAAGCAATTGGAAAAGGGCTACCACAGAGGGAGGCGGAAAATGCATTATGCATACCACGACAGCCGGTCTGTCCTGGTTATGCGGGACTCACTGCCTACCGGGGGACCTAAGTGATAACCGCTAAAAACCGCCTTTGGGGACTGGCAACTAGCTGTTTAAAGTTTCTTATGCCGTATCGGAAGCGACCCTCTTTTGGGAAAAGAGGGTGTAGGCGGCTACGAGCCGCTGAGGGAGTGCCTACGAAGGCAAATTAATTATGAATAATTTAATTAGAGTTGGCCTGAGCCGCCATGAGGCAGTTCAGGTCGTTTGACAGTTTATTAGGCGGGTCCGAGAGAGAGTTTCTCGGCCTGCGGACTCGATAGCGAGAGGGGAGTGGGGCTGCATAAGTAGCTGCCTCACGAATAAGATGATTGGAGTGCGACTCTGAGGCTTTGAAGAAGTTCTCAGAGAGTTTTTTAAGAAATTGTTGAATTGTAGAGAGCTCTAGGTCCCGATGAAGGTCGGCATTACGGACGTACCAAGGTGCGTTCGCAGCTCGACGACAGAAAAGGTTTTGAACTACTTGGAGTTTTAATTGTTTTAGGGTTAGCGTGGGCAAAAATGGGGCCCGCGTAGGACATGACCGGTCGTATACAGACCTTATAAAGGGTACGCTTGTTTCTGAGGGACATTTTACTGTGTCGGCCCAACATACTGTTGAGCCTATTCAGGTAAAAACGTGTGTGACGGGTTACTCTTTTGACGTGGGGTCTGAAAGTTAGCCCTGTGTCTAGAGTGACACCTAAATATTTGGCAGACGTATGCCAGGGGACAGGGATCCCTAGCATACGTATTGGTGGAGTGTTTTTGAGACGGCGTCGTTTATAATCGAAGTGAACGGCGGAGCTCTTCTCCGGGTTCACATCGATGCGCCATTTTTTGAACCAAGCTCCTAGGTCATCAACTGACTTTTGGACCTTGTTCCGTATGAAAGGTAGTGAGATACCTTTACAGTAGAGAGCAGTGTCGTCTGCGAAGAGGGAGAGCTGAACACCTTTCGGCAGGATGGGAATGTCGTTGGTGAACAGGATGTACAGCAGAGGAGCAAGTACTGAGCCCTGAGGGACACCAGCTTTGATGGGGCGCTGTGAAGATAGCGTGCCTTCGTGTCTAAAACGAAAGGTACGATGATTTAGATAAGAGGCCACGAGACGTACTAGACGATCGGGGAGACTTATTTTGTATAGTTTGTAGATAAGGCCTGTATGCCAGACTCTATCGAAGGCTTTAGCGATGTCGAAAAAGACCGCGATAGTCTTATGACGACGGGGATAAAAACCGCTGAGGATATATTCCACAATACGGTGAACTTGTTGGGGGCAGGAGTGTTTCGCTCGGAAACCGAATTGAAGGGGAATGATAAGAGGGTCACCGTCTGTGGGAAACAGATGGCGCCTCATGTGATTTTGGATGACTCTTTCAAAGAGCTTATGGAGAATAAGGTTGTGCAAATAAGGTACCTGATGGTAAGTCCGTCGCCGGAATAAACAAATAAAGAACGGTTAGACAGTTATATATTTGTTGGCACAACACATAGAAACAGTCTCACATGAAGAAGCAGAAGGCGATAGATAAGATTACAAATAGATAAGAGATGATAGCAGGAAGTACAGTTTAAAGTCACTAACACAAGATAGGAAATGAGCACTTAAATAATACTTATTATGCGTAAGAACAAAGGTCAGCGTAGGCGCAAGTGGCACAGTATTCCCGTCAGACGATTAGATCGCGACTGGCTGGTCGTTGAACATCAGTGTTGCCACCTTGCAGAAAAATTTATCACTAGTTATGGTCTGAAATGTCACCAGATTTAGGGATATTTTTACTTAAAAAAATCCCTAGAATTCACCAAATTATTTAAAATCAAATCACGTGGTATGTAATAAAAATACTATTTTAATTGTGGAAATAATTACATTAAACATAACATATAAAATCGAGACGGCCTCATGGTCACAGTTTCTTCAACGGACAGCCAAGGAGTATCACAAGAGTGCAATATTTTTAAAGCATTCTCAGCACAATTTATTGTCTCATATATATCTTTGTACTCATCACAGCGTTTGGGTGAAAGTGAGAACTAATTCTAATTTTCTGTGATGAGAAACTCTATATTTCGCGTATGGAGTGTAGAGTACAAGGAGAACCATCTTATAAGGGGCGAAAGTTGAAAAAGTGTCCTACTATTTACTGAAAATAGAGGTTCCAAAACCTACCACAATAGCGCTGGCGTCTGAAAAACTACGATATGAAGATAGCTGTTGTGAACGGAGTGAAGTTAGCTGAATTCAAATATTTGAAAAATTTCATGATAAGAGTAGTTAGTAAAATGCCAGTATACAAAATCTTAACTATTTACATAGTACAAAACCAAGCGGATTGGTCGGTCCTTGTTTATTTCTCCATCTTATTCTAATTACTTTTGGCGCTTTTTTTAAATTTATCCTATGCTACTGCAGCGCCACCCTTATTGGACACGTTTTTAGAGTCACTTTTCATATATAGAGATGGTCCTCCTTCTCTCTACACTCCATAATTTCGCGGTAACGTTTGTTCTGACACATGTGAAACAGTGATAATGAGTACATGAGTGGTAAACACATCTGACTAGAATTTAATTAGGCATGCGTACGCCATTATTGATTCCAATCATGACAGAGGCATCTACCCCGATTCCAATTAGTTTTCTTTTATTAGGAGACCTTCTTACATTTCAATATTCATATATCAACCTTTCAGTATTCAGCGCTCATTGAAACCAACTTTACATACGTATTAGGTCTTCATTATTAGTCGGGAAAAGTCCAAGGTAGGCTTAGCATAACCAAACAAAGGTGTCTAATTACGTTTTTGTAATGTGAGAAAAGGATAGTGCTATTTTGGACATAAACTGGGGAATTTACCGACAGGTAAAGAGGGTTATCAATAGGTATTTTCTAAATTTTTCAAGATTTCATAAATATCACTAAAAGTCATCAAATGTTTTTTTAGTGATTTTCTTTTTCAAAATAATACTATATATATATCCAAAAATTCACTAAATCTAGTGACAAAATCACTAAAGTGGCAACGCTGTTGAACATATCGCGACGTAGGCAAAGTACTCAGGTACACGGTGTTGATAATAATTAAAACGAATGTTTGTTTCCACTGTGCTTCGACCGGCCGGCACCGAGAATTATACTATAATACAATACTCAAATAAAATTTACTATAATAAATAGAAATAGTATAATATATATGTGTGTGTGACTGTAATTGTATTATATATATTTATAAATATAATAAATGTTATAATATTAATATTAAATTGTATACATACATATCTGTGAAATAATAATTATTTCTTTAAATAAAATAAATAAATGTGTGTGTCGCCACATCACTCCCCTCCAGAGACAGTGTCTACGGGCGATAATAATCTGGGAAATGTACTCTGCGCCCAGAACGAGTTGTTTTGCACGCAGTTATTGGCGATGGGCTGCTATTTGGAAGTGGAGTAGGTGTGGGATTAGGAGTTGGTTTAAGTGGTGGAGAAGGAGTTGGAGTGGGGTCATTGGAGTGGGACAATATGTAGGCTGGTTTCAGTCGGTCTACCGATACTGTCACGACTTTGCCCTTTACTCTGATTTTAAAAGTTGTTTTATTTCTCTCAACCACCTCGTGAGGACCAGTATATGCCGGTTGTAATGCACCTCTCAAACTATCTTCTCTGAGGAAAATATGCGAACAAGATGTTAGATCTTTATAAATAAAGATTTTGTTTTTCGCATGGTGTGAAGTTGGCACTGGCTGTAGCTTATTGGCAAATGATCTGATACGGGCAGAAAAGTCCGTTATGTCAGTTGTACATTTGTCAACTTTGTGGCCAAAAAATTCACCAGGAAGTCGCAATGGCTCGCCGTACACAAACTCGGCTGAGGAAGACTGAAGATCTTCTTTGAAAGAGCTTCTTATGCCGAGAAGCACAATTGGCAAAGCTTCAGTCCAGCTGCTGTCGGCATGGCACATGATTGCTGTTTTTAATTGCCGATGAAATCTCTCGACGAGACCATTGCTTTGAGGGTGATAGCTGGTAGTCCTGCGATGTTTAAAGCCAATGAACCTTGATAACTGCGCGAATAGTGCTGATTCGAATTGCCTACCGCGATCGGTAACAATATCGGTAGGGCAACCGAACCGCGCTATCCATCCCGATAAAAACGCTTTAGCCACTGTTTCCGCGGTGATATCTTTTAGTGGTACAGCTTCAGTCCATCGCGTGAAGCGATCGACAGCTGTCAAACAGTACCGATAATCACCAGACGGAGGTAAAGGTCCGATAAGGTCTAAGTGGACGTATTTGAATCGCGCCGTAGGTAAATCGAGCGTACCAAAAGGCGTCGAAACGTGTCGATTTACCTTTGTGCGCTGGCAAGCCAAACACGCCTTAGACCATTCACGACAGTCTTTCCTCATCAGTGGCCAGACAAAGCGTTCTGCCACAAGTTTTGCGCTAGCGTTAGCGCCGGGATGGCTTAGCGAGTGCAAGCTATCAAAAATACTCTTGCGTAAGGCTTTAGGGACTAAAGGCCTGGGAGTCGTTGTGCTGACGTCGCAGTACAGTTCATTGCGACTACCAGGTATCTTTATTCTTTGAACTTGTAAGGAAGTGTCCTGCCCTAGCAAATCTGCAAATTCAGGATCGGAGTCTTGAGCCTTGGCAATGACATCTAGATCTACAGGGCTTAGCAGTTCATCGACCTGCTCAACCCGGGAAAGCGTGTCAGCAACAACATTATCTTTTCCGGCGATGTCTTGTATGTCGGTTGAGAACTGTGATATGTAGTCTAGATGCCTAAATTGCCGTGGACTGCAATTTGCCTTTCGCTCGCGAAATGCAAAGCACAGCGGCTTATGGTCGGTATAGATGGTGAATGGTGTTGCCTCTAGCCAATGTCTAAAGTACTTAATGCTCTCATAAACAGCAAGGAGCTCCCTATCGTACGGTGAGTATTTCCTTTGCGACGGGCACAATTTACGAGAGAAAAAGGCTAGGGGCTGCCACCTCCCACCAATTTGCTGCTGCAAGACTCCACCTATTGCAAGATGAGAAGCGTCGGTTACAAGACCCAGTTTTGCCTTTGAGTCAGGATGTGCCAACAATGCTGCATTGCATAAACTTTCCTTGCACTCTTCGAAGGCTTTCAACGAGTCTCCATTTAAATTGACCGGATGCGATGCTTTAACGTCGCCAGTCAGTAAGGCGTTCAAAGGGGCTTGGATTTTGGCAGCTTGGGGGATAAACCTCCTATAAAAGTTTATCATGCCCAAGAACCTCCTAAGCTGTTTGGCTGTTTTAGGAACAGGGTACTCCTTTATAGCCTGAACTTTACCTTCCAGAGGTTTCGTTCCATGTTGTGAGATGAGGTAGCCTAGAAATGTTACCTCTGATGCACCGAAAACGCATTTAGCGGTGTTGATGAGCATGCCATAATCCTTCATCCTCGTAAATACTTGACGAAGGTGCTTTTCATGCTCTAATTCATCGCGTGAAAATATAAGAAAATCATCAAGGTATGGGCAACAAAAATCTAGACCACGGGTCATCTCATCAACGAACCTCTGGAACGTCTGACTAGCTCTGCGCAATCCGAACGTCATATATGGGAAATCGAAGAGTCCAAAAGGTGTCGTAATGGCAGATTTGGGAATGTCCGCCTCAAAAATTGGTATCTGGTTATACGCCTTCACCAGATCTATGGTTGAAAAAAATTTGCAACCAGATAAATTGTGGGCAAAGTCATGTATGTGTCGGATAGGGTACTTATCTGGCACTTTCCGGGCGTTGAGCATGCGATAATCACCGCATGGTCGCCAACCATTGTCCTTTTTGGGAGCGAGGTGTAGTGGTGACGACCAGGGGCTCTGGGAAGGTCGAGCAGTTCCATTTGCCAACATTGCCTCGAACTCGAGCTTGGCAATTTTGAGCTTGTCCGGGGCGAGTCTGCGTGGTGTACACGATACTGGAGGGCCTGTCGTGGTACGGATGTGATGTACTGTGTGATGCTTGGGTGTGCGATGAGCGCCTGCCGGTCGTGTCAGTTCTGGAAATTCAGAAAGTATTTTATGAAATTTAGAATCACCAGTCACGACCTTTACACTCAAAATAAGGCTATCGCTAGAAGCGATAGAAGCTACAGCTGACAATTTAGTAGTGGCATCAATTAAAAGCTTATTACGAACGTCGACAATAAGGTTAAAATGTGACAAAAAATCTACGCCTATAATAGCTTTAGTTACATCAGCTACAGTAAAGCGCCACACAAAGTCTCTGCGTAGGCCTAAATTAAGCTTGAGCTCGACATAACCATATGTGTTTATTGGCGAACCGTTGGCTGCACACAGTTGGTAGTCCGTCTTCACCCGTTGTTGATGAAGCGCAGATCGAGGGAAGACGCATAAGTCGCTTCCAGTGTCCACCAGGAATTGAACTCGCGATCTGCGATCTGTCACGAAAAGGCGACCAGTAGTAGGAGACGGGCAATCTTCAGTCGCCATTATAGATTGCCTGTTGCGTTTCCCGATCTGTAGTCACATGGTTGGATGCACCTATTCGCTTTGCGACCATATTTGTGATGGTACCAGCAGTTAGGGAACTTCCTATAATTGGACTGCGACCTTCTCGATGGCGTACGGCTTCGCCCACGTGACGTCTGTCGTTGGTGGAGCGGTCGTTAAGTCTCGTAGTGAGTGCACTAACCTGTTTTGTTAGTTCCGTGATCTGCCGTGCCATGATATCTAATGTGGAGTCCACTCTGGAGCTGGATGTTGCTGCAACCAGCGGCGATGCCGGTGAGATATCGTGGACCCTGTCTGCCAGGTCAGCGAGTTCGCTGAGGGACAGGCTCATCTGGGATGCGATGATGGTCTGCAGGTTGCTTGGAAGGCGGCTCGTCCAAAGTGACCTCAAAAAATCGTCTGGTATCGTAGGGCCAGCGAGGTGTTGTAGGTGACGCAGGAACTGTGATGGCTTGCGATCACCTAACTCTTCCGACTGTAGGAGCTGTTTCACTTTCTTTTCTTTCGAAATAGAAAGACGCTTGATTAGCTCACTTTAAAGTTTCTCGTACTTCCCCGTGGCTGGAGGCGAAGTAATAATATCTTCTACCTCTACTGCATACTGCCGGTCCAAATGCGACAGAACGTAGTGAAATTTTGTCAAGTCATCCGTAATTCTTGATATACTAAACTGACCTTCAATTTGTGAAAACCATATCGTTGGTTTTTCCGGCCAAAACGGTGGTATTCTCACGCCAACACGAAATAAATCAGATGAATTATCGTGCGCCCTCACGTTTTTTCGTTGACCGCGCCCTTCTTTGCGAATGCGTTGTGTCACTACCGTCACTGCTCATCTTTCTTAAATGTTCTGCTCGGGGTCACCAGTTATGGAGGATAAGGTTGTGCAAATAAGGTACCTGATGGTAAGTCCGTCGCCGGAATAAACAAATAAAGCACGGTTAGACAGTTATATATTTGTTGGCACAACACATAGAAACAGTCTCACATGAAGAAGCAGAAGGCGATAGATCAGATTACAAATAGATAAGAGATGATAGCAGGAAGTACAGTTTAAAGTCACGTCATCACGTCGGGGTCACCAGTTATGGAGAATAAGGTTGTGCAAATAAGGTACCTGATGGTAAGTCCGTCGCCGGAATAAACAAATAAAGCACGGTTAGACAGTTATATATTTGTTGGCACAACACATAGAAACAGTCTCACATGAAGAAGCAGAAGGCGATAGATAAGATTACAAATAGATAAGAGATGATAGCAGGAAGTACAGTTTAAAGTCACTAACACAAGATAGGAAATGAGCACTTAAATAATACTTATTATGCGTAAGAACAAAGGTCAGCGTAGGCGCAAGTGGCACAGTATTCCCGTCAGACGATTAGATCGCGACTGGCTGGTCGTTGAACATATCGCGACGTAGGCAAAGTACTCAGGTACACGGTGTTGATAATAATTAAAACGAATGTTTGTTTCCACTGTGCTTCGACCGGCCGGCCCCGAGAATTATACTATAATACAATACTCAAATAAAATTTACTATAATAAATAGAAATAGTATAATATATATGTGTGTGTGACTGTAATTGTATTATAGATATATATAAATATAATAAATGTTATAATATTAATATTAAATTGTATACATACATATCTGTGAAATAATAATTATTTCTTTAAATAAAATAAATAAATGTGTGTGTCGCCACAAGCTTGCCCATGGCCTTGAGGAGGCTAATGGGGCGATGACTGGAGGGGAGGTTGAGAGGCTTGCCTGGCTTGGGAATACCAATCACAGTTGCCTCTTTCCACGTAGTGGTAAAGTAACTAAGGTTGAAGCAGGCGTTGAAGATAATAGATAAGAAGGTTAACACCTGCTCAGGAAAGTGTTTTAGGGCTTGGTTGGAGATGCCATCCGCACCCGGAGCCTTTTTGGGCTTAAGTCCTTTGATGAGGGATGAAATCTCATCATTGGACACAGAGATAGGTTCGGAGGCTGTAGGGGGTGAGTTCCGGTGGCGGACCTCATCCTCCACTGCCTGGACGTGTGAAGGGTCAACGGGTTGAGAGCTAGGAGAGCATTGAGCGGCAATGCTGTCTGCAAAGCACTCAGCCTTTTCCTCGTCCTCGAAGGCTACCGTACCGTCGGGACGGGAGAGAGGGGGAGTGTGGGTGATAGCGTCTATGCGGAGGGCTCTTGCCATCCGATAGTACGCTGTATGAGAGGGAGAGATATTCTCCATGAGTTTACTCTTTTCGAGGTCTCGAAATTCAGAGAGGCGGAAACGGAGTTCTCATTGAAGACGATTGGCCGTGTGCCTATATTCGGGCGTGGGATATTTTGCTGCTCTCCGGAAAGCAGCTTTCTTGGCTTTTAATAGGTTGCTAATATGTAGGGGAAGCCCACTATTATTAGCAACCGGGACTACCCTTTCATTCTCCTTAAGGGAGGTTTTAATAAGGGTGGAGAGTGAATCGACCGCGGTGTCGATTTTTTCGGGACTGTCTAAGTCCGACGATAGGGAGATGGGAGAGTCCTGTGAGTCCAGAGCATTCGCTAGGGACTCCTTGAAGCCCTTCCAATTTGTGAAGGTTTTAGTAGAGGGTGTTGAGGGGAGTGGCTGATAGCCAAGAATGAGGGAGACCGGTCGGTGGTCGGATCCTAGATCGTCTAGTGTCTCGATTGCCCTGAGGTTGAGGGAAACATTTTTGAGTAGTGCAAAATCTAGCACGTCGGGAGCGTGGTCGGTGACATCGGGATAGTGAGTAGCACCGAGGGGACTGTGAACGGTGAGGTCAAGAGACTGCGTGATATCGAGCAGTATCTTGCCACTAGGGGAGGTAGTACGGCATGTCCATTCAGTATGCTTGGAGTTAAAATCTCCAAACATAATGACTGAATTGCCTAAAGATAAAATAGACTCAAAATCTTTTTTGAGGGGATGGGTTCCTGAAGGGATGTAACAGGAGGCTATGAGGATGGACTGATGTCCAGTCATAGCTAGCCTGCATACCGTGGCTTCCATATTGGTAAGCTGCGGTGTAGAAATGGGAGAGCAGTGGAGTGACTTCTTGTAATAAATGGCCGTACCGCCACCTCGGCGGTCGTGCCTGTCATTACGAAGAAGAGAAAAGTTTTTAATAGAAAGGCCTTTAGTGTCCTTAGTTTTGAGATTAGTTTCCTGAATGAGCGGTCATTGACCGGCGGTGGAGCTTGCCTACTGGGGCGAGGATGAGGTGCGCAGGGGCAGCCTCTGTAGTTTGCCGGGTGGCCTGTTTGTTTACACAGGACACATGCGGGTGGGGATTCGGCGTCTTTGGGCCGAGGACACTCTTTAGTGTTGTGGGGTTCAAGGCACTTAACGCACCTGGGTGGGGCGGAGCAGTTGGCCGCCGCATGACTATATAGCTGGCAGCGGTGGCACTGCGCCGGGAACCCGCGCCTACGTGGGGGCTCAACCCTCACTCTCGACAGGCCACACACTGTGCGTACCTGCCGGAAGATGGCTTTTGCCTCCAGCACGTTGGTTAAGATGACTAGGGCCAGGTTGAACCTCTGGCCCGTTCTACTGTGCATCTTGTGCACGGCTTCTACAGGGAAACCTTGGGACTTAAGTTCCTCAAGGATTTCGTCGTTGGAAAATTCGAATGGCACGCCGCGGATGACGGCCCTGACTTTACGCTCTTCCGGAAGAGCGTATGTATGGTAAGAGACTTGTTCGGCTGTGAATAGCCTGGTGATACTACGGAGGGCATCGATAGAGTTGGGAATGATTTTAATAGTCTCCCCGAGGTTAATGGCATGGTCATATTTTTTGCCTGCGTCGTACAAGGATTTCGACAACTTGGTGAATCTAGCCTTGTCTCTTAGGAAGACAGGGGGCGGGACTTGCTTCTTTGCAAGGACTGAGGCACAGCGGGAAGCTGGCTTTGGTGGTGGGGCGATGTCCATCGACATTAGGGGAGCCGTAACAGCAGCGGGAGCTGCGGGGGCAGGGACGGCAGCGGGAGCTGTGGGGTTTGAGGCAGCAACGGGGGCTGCGGAGGTTGAAGGAGCGGCAGGGGCCGCTGAGACGGGAGGTGTGCGGTTTTTCGCGGTGCGTTTACCGCCGCGTTTTGAGGTGACAGTCGTGTAGGATGACTCCTCGGTTCCGTCGGAGTCACAGGACTCCGATGAATCGGTGCCAGAACTGGTGGCGGGCCTCTTCCGGGGGGCCGACGCAGTGGACTCAGACTCGGAGCATGCGTACTCCATATCTAGAGGGGCGAAAGAGTTCTTGGACTCTAGGTAGGCCGCTATAACGGGCGGCGGTTGAGTTGCCTGAGGGGCATATGAGGCAATAGTTGCCACTATTGCGGCGAGAGCTGAATTATCTAGCCTATTAAGGCCTGACACGATGGACCCTATAAGGTCTTGTTTAGACATGATGCTGAGAAACGAATGGGGCTGGGGGGATGCTGTTCTGAAAAGAACAGAGACGTTCTGAACCTATACAGTAAGGGCGGGATCACCATTCTCAGAAGAACGGGACGTTCTTTATTCCAGGAGAAATGCCCTTACTCTTAAAAGAGCAGGGCCTTGCTCTGAAAAGAGCAAGTAACTCCCTAGAAACAGTATACTTGTTTACGTTATACAATAAATAACGAAAACAAAAATAGAAATAGTTAACAAAAAATAACAAAAATATAACAGGTAACAAGCGGAGGTCAGTCAAACCTCCCCGCCCGAAGACAGGGGGCAAGAACTGATAGCAAAAATGACTCACCAAGGCGTCGACGCTGTACAGCGCGAGCAGGACAGCGGAGGCGCGAGAGCGAGAGAGCACTACCGTACGGGGACGGCTGCGCGGACTACCTGAACGACCGCTCGAGAGCGGTGCCACAGGCGGAAATCCTGCATATCTTACCAGGTCGTCACTCCATATAGTGGGAGGACGCTCTACACTTCATCCGCCGGTACGAGGCCGCCACTCGAGAATCTTTTTTCCCAATCGGTTGTCAGTTCTTCAAGCTATACGGCCGGCCCATTGCCACTTTAGCTTACTAATCCGTTGGGCTATGTCGGTCACTCTGGTTCTACTGCGGATATCCTCATTTCTAAGTTTACACACCCCGAGCATAGCGCTCTCCATAGCTCGCTGAGTGACCTTGAGCTTCCTCATCCGGCCAGCAGTGAAGGACCATGTCTCTGTTTCATAGGTCATCACTGGCAACACGCACTGGTTGTACAGTCTCGCTTCCAAGTTTTGAGGTAAACCTGAAGAGAAGATGTGCCGTAATTTCCCGAACGCTGCCCAACCAAGTTCAATCCGTCGATTAACCTCTCGGTCAAAGTTGGACTTCCTTTTTCTTACGGCTTACGTATTACGGTACGATTACGATTACGATACTTAGTATTTCCATATTCCAAAAGAAATCTCAAGAGCGCAATGTCCACGTCTAAGTTCTATGATATAGCCTTTTTAATTACGTTTTTGCAAGTTTTAACCGCTTTTTAAGCTCCTCTGTTGGATGAAGGAAGATACGGTGCTGAATACGTGTGTTCTATCCCGTTAGTCACTAAAAATTGTTTAAATTCTTAACTCGTGAAGGTTGGGCCGTTATCTGAAACTAATTGTTTTGGTAAACTAAACCGAGACCATAATCCTCTTAATATTTTAATCACCAACTTGGAATTGGTGTGATGTTAAATACATAGGTATGATGTTATTCACATATCTACAATTTCATATACCATGTACCATAACAGTGGTAGAGCCAGGCGGCAGCTTTTGCTGTCGCATGGATGGGCCGGCTCGAACCGGGGTGGTACCACGACCTCACAGAATACCAGCGTGAAGTAGAGGTTTACCTCTGCGTTTCGCTTGGTGAGTGCAGGTGACCGGAGGCCCTTTTTACTGGATATGAGGCATTCCATCCTATTCCTCACGGGTGAAAACGCATCTGCATTTTGATCTGTAACAGAGGATAGATGTAGATGTCTATGGGCCGCAGCAACCACTTACCATCAGGTGGACTGTGTGCTCGTTTTTCACCCTTATCCTATAAAAAAAATGTAATGATAATTAATCATGGAACCGCTATTTACGTTTTGAGTTGCTTAATATAATTACCTGCGAGTGTTATTCGCGAATTTCATAACAAATTTCGAAGCAAATACACATGTAAAATATATATTTTGTGGTTGCCTGATATCACTTTGAATATGCTATAATATATTTCTTGTATAGTGGCGGCTTAAAAGAATCCATCGTCCCATTTTGGTGCAAAAAAGATCGCATGGCTTTCGATATATGGCGGTAAAACTTGTAGTGTTATGCTACTTACATATCATTTTACACTATTTCTCCATTCTGTTTTTAATTTTCTGCATTCATATTTTGCATCACTTTTCACGCTATCAGTTATGCTACTTACATATCATTTTACACTATTTTTCCATTCTGTATGCAAAATATAAATGCAGAAAATCAATTTCTGCATTTATATTTTGCATCACCTTTATTTCCATAGGATCCTGTAACGTTTTTACACAATAACAAATCATTTTCACTTCGTATTTTCACGCTATCAGCACCGTTTAAATCGCTGTCAATGGAGTCTTACCTTTTTCTATCTTTTATTGAGTTCTCCGTAACTCTGCAATTTCAGGTTTCGTGCGCGCTGCCGCGCTATAGTTTTTCCTATATGAATAATATCTCATTTCTTACTTAAATGTAGCTGTTTTTCAATTATATACCTAAAACCAAAAATTTATATTTTTGACAACCATTATTTATATGATTGTTATGGTAACTTTTATTCAAATTCGTCACTGGTCTGATGTTTTTATTTCGATATTTCCACATAAATACTCTTTTGCCATTGCCATCTTTTGGCGGCGCTGAGTGCACCTACTGCCCGTGCTACCTTTGGGCGCTACGACTGCTTGCTCCAGGCGCTGAGTGCACCTACTGCCCGCGCTACCTTTGGGCGCTACGACTGCTTGCTCCAAGCACTGAGCGCACCTACTCCAGGCGCTACATGCGCCGGCTCCGGACGCTGCGTGTGCCCAGACCAGGCGCTGCGTGCCATCACCGCCAAGAAACTACAAGCTCAGCGTGTGCCTACTTCTACTCCAAGCGCAGCGTGTGTCACTTCGACCTTTAGGCTCCACTACAATACAATATTCTCCTATCTTTACTTTTTTTATCTAATTGTAATTACACTTCATCCATCATCATCATCATATTTCATTTTTTTATAAAATTGTAAATACCTTTTTAAAAATTTAAATATATTATTTTCTTGTTCTACTTTTGTTGTTTTGTTGTTCTTAGGTTAGGTTTTCTTTTATTTTTTTAAATGTCGCTTCACGACAAACTTTCAAGTTAAAGTACAACAACTGGAAGCATAGTCAGAGGTACGAAACATAATTCGATCATCTATCTGTCTGACAAGCGTGACTATAAAGATAAGTCTTCCCTACAATGGGAGAAGCTAATGACCAGAAGTGAACTTTGACGGCCCGATGAAGAAGAAAAAGAATGTATATATAAGAATTTAATTATACTTGTGTATAGACATAATAATAAAAGATTTATTTATTGTAAAACATCACTTCTTTCTATAACCCATCTCTTGCTTCGTTTCCCTCTGTTCCCTTACGACACCCACGGGATAATATAGGATAGAAGATTTTCCTATGCCGCCACTACACGGCTCATTTTGCTCGCGAACTCTTGAGCTGTAACTGCTTTACCCATAATTCCACCACTCATAATAAGGTTTAGGTTTAATGTTGAGAATCCATGAATCTGTTTCTAACAACGAAGCAGAAGCGAGGCGATGGGTGTCGTTCAAAGTCAAAGTCAAAATATTTTTATTCAAAGTATACTAGACACTTTTTGAAGTCATAAAAGCTACGCCATCGTTGCTATAATCGCTCCTGTGGGAAACCTTGTGAGAAGAAGCGACAAGAAACTTATAAGCAGATTATTTTTCTCCCAACTGTTACAATTAACTATTAATTAATAATCAATTAATTCTAGAAAGATCATTCAGCTCAGTCAAAGCATTTCTTTGATTTAAATAATCTTTTAATTTTTGGTTACTTTTTTCCTTAAATTTTTTTTAAATGCGCCTTGAATTTAAGGAAAGGCAACTCGGTAATAACACATCTTGCTATCTCAAAAATGAGCCATTAGTTTTATGAAGCCTGTACTTGGGAGAAGTAAGTTTAGATTTATTTTTAAGTAAGTTTTAGATTATAATATACGGGACAGTATTCTGCTGGTAACTCATCAAGGCGAAGATTCGGCCTTACATAGAATACTATTCTTATATCTGGGCCAGGGCACCACTTGTTTTCCACATGACCGTATTCAATGGAGAATGGCCCGAATCGTCGACGATCAAGTTCTTCAAGATCGGCTTGAGCCATTGGCTTGGCGAAGAGACATGCATGCATCATCTAACGCATATATCATGGGGAGTGCTTAAAGGAATTTTGCGGATTAATTCCAGCAGCCAAATTTTAACAACGCACATCACGACAAAACTTACGTTACCACGCATATCACCTGGATGTTTGGCGGTCCACTACTATGCGATTTACTAGGAGTTTTTTTTTCCTCGTACGACTTTTCTGTGGAATTGTTTACCTCTGGTGATTTTTTCCAGACCAATACGACTTAGGAACCTTCATGAAATGAGCTAACTCCTTTAAAAGGCCGGCAAGACGCCTGCAATTCCCTTGGTGTTGCAGTTGTTCATGGGCGGCGGTCGACACTTACCATCAGGTAAGCCATATGCTCATTTGCCCCCTTTTCTATTAAAAAAAAACTAAGTTGCACTAAGTCTCCTTTCCAAGGCTTCACTATGAGAACTCCATAGTAGATGGGGGTCTATATAAAACGTTTAGCTCTTAATGTATGCTAGATTAATTTTAGATTCAACGCCAATGTACGACGCAAAAGAACGACGAAGTTAAATGACGATGTCATGTGCGGTTAGTAGTCAGTATATTTGTATGCAATTAGCATACGGAAGTCTTAACCACGTTAACGTTACAAACTCATTAATTTATCAATCTCAGCAAGCGGTGACAATTCGGTGGATATTGGATTGCCCTGTACCCCTGGGATGAGTGTGACTTTAGACCTGTTGGTTTCTCTTCTCGTCTGGTCCGTGTCCGGGTTCGAAGCTGTTATACCTTGGAACAAGCGGCAAGGGCAAAAGCTCGTACATAATTCACATACTGTATATAATTTAGACATCAAATTGACGGCTCGATAACGCAGTGACTGAGAGTAAGAAACTATTCCACAGAAAAATGTACATCTAACATAACTGATAGAAAGGCTGGCAAGCTCGTAAGGCTCTTTTATTTGTGCTAGCACAATCATAGGATATATAGTTTTCCATTTAAGTCCTAACAATACACGTGTAGCATTTTTTAAAAGTGCATTGTAGGTGTACATAGTTTAGTGTAGATGGATTATCAGCTCCTTAAGCACTGCATTATTATTGTAGTGTATGAGTTAAAGTTATACGCATGTACCTAACGTAATCGTTATTAGGCCATGACACAAATGAATGACGTGATTGCAACTAAGCAATTTAATTTATTTATTACCTTAGTATTTTAGTATTATCGAAATTGGCTTTTATTATGGGCATTCAATAAATAGACCTAAACGAGTAAAGTCTCTTTCAATCGCTACACCAACGACCCTAATATAGCATTATATTAGGTCCTTACATATGAAATTAGCGTTTTGTCGTACTGACCACTTTGAACTGAAATATCTCCTCTTTGGTTAAGAATTCCAAATTCAAATTTATAAATTCATTTAGCTGGTACATTTGAGTTTTAAAAACAGTCATTCATTTGTTTTTTCCTCATTATTTTTTTTTCTTTGGCGTCGCTTATTACCGCACAACGGAAAACATGAAATATCGGTATATTTACGAGTACCAGTTCTACTGTGGCACCAGTGCTGCAGAAACAGCAAAAGAAAGCACGTTACTTATTTGGTTTCAACGTTTTCGTTCTGGAAATTTCACCCTTCGGAACCAACCCCGTGGACGGCCGGAGACCAAAGTGGAAAATGAAAATTAAGGGTAAGTGATAAAACTGTATTAATCCATTTGAAGCAAATCGGGAAAATAAAAAAACTCGAACGATGGGTACCTCATGAATTGAGTGAATCGCACTTGCAAACCCGCGTCGACTGCTGTGTAACTTTCCTCTACCGACACAATAATGAAGGGATTTTAAATCGAATCAATACTTGTGATGAAAAGTTGATACTGTACAAAAATCGGAAGTGCTCGTCGCATTGACTGAACCCTGGAGACCCAGCCAAATCCTGTCCTAAACGAAAATTGACTCAGAAAAAGTTACTTGTGAGCGTTTGGTGGACTAGCGCCGGTGTCATTTACTACAGCTTTCTAAAATCTGGCCAAACGATTACGGTAGATATCTATTGTCAGTAACTGCAAACAACCGAGATTGGTCAATCGCTGTAGGCCACTGCTGCTTCACGACAACGCAAGATCACATACTGCACAACAAACAAGTACTAAGTTAGATGAGCTACAATTGGAATGTCTGCGACATCCTCCGTACTCCCCGGACCTTGCTCCAACAGATTACCATTTTTCCTGGAATTTGGACAACTTCTTACAAGGAAAAAAATTCAACTCCGATGCGGCAGTCCAAATCGCCTTCAAAGAGTTTATTGATTCTCACCCCCATGGTTTTTTTTAGTAAAGGGTTCAATTAACTACCTATGATATGGCAAAAGTGCATAGATAACAACGGTGCATACTTTGATTAATTAAATATATTTTCCAAGAAAAATTGACTTTATATTTCTCCCGTACAAAACGCTAATTTCATATGTAAGGATCTAATATAACAAGAAAATATCGCGTAAATTGCCGGATCCAAAAAAGTCGTGGTAAGAACATTTAATCCGTCACCTAATAGTGTATAGTTCGGATTTTGTAATTTTTTTTACTAAAATGGAAGAGAACGCATTAATGTTGCAATTTTTTTTATTTATTTCTTTATTTAATTAGTAATAGAACAAATTATTTTTAATTTAAATTTGGCTTTCTTAAAATTACGATGATGATGATGTTTGTTATTTCGTTTTGATATAAAGCTTCAAACTTCGGTTCTAGAACATCGTTTGTTGTTATTTAGTTAACTTGATTTATGTATTTGTGGCAAACAAACTGGAAGCAAATGATATTGACATGAATCATGCACCGTCGTCATGACAATTCCTCCCAAAGAGTAGAGTAAAATTATTTCTTTCATGATTATTTCATATAATCAAAAGTATTCTTTCAAGTTAAATTCGTTTACGTGTCATATGATACTCAATAAGTGCTTATTGCATATCAATTATCGCATCATTAAGTGTTATGCGTTTGATAGTATAAATCGTAGAATTGATTTCAAATTACTTACAAATTGATGTAAGTAACAAAATTGATGTAGATAATTAAAATCAAATATATTTTAGGCGATTTTGAATCTCGATATTTAAGCTTGTTTTAAAATACATTTCTAATGATACAACAATCGCCGTAGGTGTCGTAAGAGGTGACAGAAGAAAATAAACGAAGAGATGGGCAGCAACGTCTTCCTAATAACATCTAAAAAAACTGCGGATCTCATACCATTAATGAGAAGAGAAATACCATTTTACTGGTAAAAAGGCATTCCATCTTATCCTCAGGGGTGTCAACGCACCTCCATTTTGATTCTCGTGTTACATGTAAATGTCTATGTAGATGTCTGTGCCGTAACATCCATTTATCATCAAGTAGACTGTAAGGATTTTTTATCATCCTCAAACATATGAAAAAAACGGACAAAATGGAGTTTCAAAAGTTTTTTCTAAATAGGTCACAGTTCAAATTTACGTACCGACGAAAAGAGCATTCAAAATTATTAATTACTTTAATAGAAAATTATGTACCCATAAAATAATGTATTGCATCGCATTTATAATGCGAGTCGATTTGATATGACTTTTATTCTATTTACTTCAGCTTTGACGCAATGACGTGCATAATAAAGATCGTAAAATCTATTTCGATTCGTATGAAAATTAAACTGCAAGTCGTCGCACTCCATATGCAGAGGAAATGGAAAATTTAAAAAAAAGAATCGTGTGATTTATTCCGTATGAATTTTGTAAAGCAAATTCTCTTATTGAGAGGCAGTTCAATTATCTTTTTTATCAATCTTTTTTTTTTAATAACAATGTAGTTTTTTGAATATTTAAAAGTGGCGTTGGAATCCTCAATCACATTTTATAATATGTCTGTCGTAAAGGAAAGACTAGAAAATCTTATGGCTTACAATAATTGCGGAATAATTATCTCGTTCTTTCGTCTGAGGATATTAGTGTGGTAATATTGGAAATATATTTATCTTTTGTGAATATTTGTAGTTCAGACGACTAGAAACCTTATTTAAAAATTTAAAAGACTAAAAGGCTGGCATTAGGGACGGGGCTGGTATTTCGGGCATCCGTAGTATGAATAGGCATCGTTTTAATCTTTAGATGTAGCGGAACACCTGCTAATAACTGGGCCGTATGTTTGACAAGATTGTTCTTGATCAAATTAATGTCCAAATTTGGACATTGTAGTTTGAATTTAATAGCGAGCCAGTCACTGAATACCATACCAGAGTGCGTGTGCAATAACCGCGCATTATTTGTACCTGCGTTGGCAGTTATAGAAATGTTAGGAAACTGTAAGTAACACATTACGCCGCCTACGTCCATGTGCAGTACGTATGTACCTAACACTAATTGTCAGCACATGCAGTGACTTTACACGATAAACCGAGCCTAAGTCCATGACTATTCGTATGTTGCGTGCAGCTAAGAATATATTTATAATTTTAGTGTGCAGGGGAATGGAAACGTCGTGCCTCTATGAAATTGTATCCTATGAAGGTTTTTACTTCTAAAGTAGTTTGGTGTCACTATGCTGCTCATTATTAAGTGGCGAAGCTTGCGAAGACACTTATTGATTTCACGATGTCTGTCTGTCTGTACGTCTGTCTCTCTGTCCGTCTGTCCGTCTGCCCACGATTATATCGAGAACGGTTTCGAATTTTCAAATTCTGTTTTCAGCAATCGATTACTGATCACGCAGGCATCTGAACCTCCTATTTTGAAACTGATTTCTCAACGGCAACCGTTAGAAACCGCTACAAAGCTGATTGCTTCGCCACTTTCCTATGCTGTTAGCTTGCTAGGTATATTAGGAACATAAACACTGTTAAAATTTTAGATGTTTACTCTTCTCCTTCTCACTGCCCTTATCCTAATTTATTTCGAGTCGACATAGTATGTCGTTCTTTTTCATTATTCCTCTATCAGCCGTTATCTCACCACGAACATTTCTTACGCATATCATCTTTCACGCACACTTCATTCATCTTTTCTTGACATATACAATCTGTAAACACTAGGAACAAACAGCTGGTGATACCAGTTTCTCAACTCCACGGAGTCAGTTATTCATTCTTGGGGTATACGCTAAAACAACAAAGTCCTTTTATTAAATTTTAATATTTATATAAAACAAAAACTGTAGAAAAAGGGTAATTTAATATAAATAAATACATGGTTGATAATAACCCCTGCGTATGAGGTTCCAAGCTGTTTCTAAAATAAATTTTGTTAATAGTTTGTGACATTTCATATTGTATAATTTACTTTAATAAAGTCCCGCTGGGTTTCTTACTGGTTCTTCCCAGGACAGAGGTTTTTCTTCCGAACCGATAGTAAAGTAAAAAAATGGCTTTAGATAAGAATTACATGAAATCTATAGTAAACAAAAAATATTCTATTCTATTCTATTCTATTCTCTCTATTCTGTATCCATCCACTTTGATATTCAACATTCTGCTTGTTACACGATTATCTTCAAATCAACTTACTTGTCAGTGATGTCAAGAGTAATATTTATTATCAATTTCTTTTTTATCTCCATTTGAGTATTACAATAGTGTATTCTTATTGCTCTTTAGAATTAAATTTATTTATTATTTAGAATTAAATTTAGATGGCTCCATGTAGGGTTACCAGATGAAAAAATCAAAAGTCCGGAGATAAAGCCAGATTTTCATTGAAAAAGCCAGATTTTCATTGAAAAATCCTGAGATATTTTACAGTTTGACATGTTTCTCTCCAACGTACTTAACAATTTAAAAAGGTCATAATATTATATTTTTATACACCATGGATCTCATTCACTCAGTTCCACCTCATTGCTTTAACCATACTCAAGTAAATCATCGTCATCAATCAATCTCAATTTAAAATTAAATACTCAATACCATGCTTTAACCAATTTCCAATAGGTATAACACGATTCCCAGAAATAATGCGTATTTGTCAATATATATTTGCAATTACAGTCCAGAATGCAAACGTAGAAAGATTTTTTTCTATTATGGGGGCTCAATGGTTGAATGAAAGAAACCGAATAACGGTATCTTCAGTTCGAGCTATACTTTTAATTCAATATAATTTGAAGAGTTTAACATGTGGGGCATTTTATAAATCAATGTTTAAAGATAAAAACCTAACTTAAAAAGTTACCTTCACATATTAAGTATGATAAAACGAAGAATGAAATCAAAAACGAAGAAAGAATGAAAATTTTAATTATGCAATTATTAAGAAATGAAGATTATTTTTAATTTATTTTACTTTTTATTAAAGAGATCTTTAAAATGTAAGCTGTATTGTATTGAAAATTCTAAAAATCCTGCGATTTCATGAGATTTGCAAAATCCAGCCACAATCCTGAGAAGAGTCCAAAAATCCTGAAATCTCAGGACAAATCCTTAGATATGGTAACCCTAGCTCCATGGCGCATTGGCTTGGCACTGAGTTGCAGCGCTGAGAACCACGGTTTCGAATTCTGCACGGTACAAGTATTTGTATGGCCAAAAAATTGTTCCGGGTCTAGTTTGTCCTTGTGCAATTTATGCATGTAAACTGCCTCCACGATACAGACGAAAATCTTAGTTACTAAAAAGGTAGATATAACATCGGTGTTTGTGGTAGTATAAACTATGTGACATACGACGTGATAACAAATATCATTAGTAAGAGAGATAAATAATACCCAAACATTAGTTATGAGGTCTCAAAGGACAATTATTACAAATGATTATAAATAATAAATGAAATATATCGCTAAAGTAATTACTGAGTCACTGTTACGCATGTGGACAAAACTTTCCGCTTTACAATGTTATAGTCTAAGGTCTCTAACTTCGATCGTCCCTTATTTTATATATATCACCATCATTATTACAGAACATAGGCCTCCCCCAAGTACTCGTAATAGCCACAAAGCACGGTCCTGAGCCACCTGCATCCGTCGACTTCCTGCATGTCTCACAAGGTCGTCACTCCATCTAGTGGGGGAGGGTGTCGCCCTATACTTCCCCATCGGTTGTCGGGTCTTCGAGCTATATGGCCAGCCCATTGGCATTTCAATATGTTGGGCTACATCGGCCACTTTAGTTCTGTTCTTATTTATAAGTTTATTACACAGAGAAAACCTAAGCATAACTCGCTGAGCAACCTTGAGCGTCCTCCTATGGCCAGCAGTGAAGTACCACGTTCCAGATCCATAAGTCATCGCTGGCAACACACACTGATTGTATAATCTCGTTTTCAGGTTTTGGGGTATACCTGACGAGAAGATGTGTCATAATTTCCCGAACGCTGCCCAGCCGAGTTGAAACCTTCGATTGACCTCTCGGTCGAAGTTGGACATACCTTGTTGGACTTTTCGTCCCAGGTAAACATACTCGTTAACAACTTCGAGCTTAGTGCTCCCAGCAACTACCGACATAGGCGTGACATGGACATCACACATGATCTTTATTTTGCCCATGTTCATCTTAAGAACTATCCGTTGAGAGACACTATTGAGGTCTTAAGGCTTAGGTCCTCCAGCGATTGTGCTACAAGGACTAGCTTGTTGGCAAGTTGAAGGTGAGTGATGTACTCGCCATTGATATTAATACCATATCCTTTCCAATCCAGTAGCTTGAAAACGTCTTCCAATGCAGCGGTGAAGAGTTTCGGGGATATATCGTTACCCTGTCTAACACTTCTCTGCAGTTGGATAGCACTATTTCTGTACGTGGTTTTGATATTCTAGTTCTATACTCGGATAGCAAGCATCGTAGCCCTACTGTACAAACACTCCAGCACTTCGATATACCGACAGTCTACTTGGCACCGCTGAAGAGACTGTAGCACTGCCCAAGTTTCAAGGAAATGAAAGGCTTTCTCAAAGTCTACATACACAAAGCAAATTGTACTCTTCGGTCTTCTGTACAATTTGCCAAAGGTATGTATATGGTCTATGGTACTAAAACTTTTTTGGAATCCGTCTTATTCGGGAGGCTGGTATTCGTCATTTTTGCGTGCGAGACGATTCGTAACGACTCTCGAAAACAGCACATAGACGCGGCTCAGAAGGGAAATTGGTCTGTAATTTTTTAAGAAAGCGTTGTCGCCTATCTTGAAGCTTACACGAATTACAATTCGAAACATCAACTGTTAAAATGTTTGTGAAAAAGGTTCCAAACTTTAAAGAATAAAAATATTAAATAATCGTAACTGATGTGAATCATATTATTTAACTTTCGGGGGAAGAAAATTACAGAGAGATGATTATTGATAGGCGTACTTACTGATAGGCATACTATATATAAAAAATATTGGAATATATGTGCTTATTTAAGAACTTCTCCTATTTGTTTGTAGAACTTGCTACAGCATCGACTTACCATCAAGTAGACTGGGTGTCATCAATACCATTAAACGGAAGCTACTACACAAGAAAAATCACTAACTTAAAAAGATATCTAACGTTATTTTTAAATTTATAAGAAATGAATAATTTGTACTGAGGCGAAACCCGAAAAACCTTCATCAAAAATATACTTTTCACTTTTAGAAGTTCACTAAGAATTATTAAGTGGCGAAGCTTGCGAAGTCACTTATTGATTTCACAATGTCTGTCCGTCTGTCCGTCTGTCCGTCCGTCTGTCCGTCTGTCCCACGATTATCTCGAGAACGGTTTCAAATTTTCAAATTCTGTTTTCAGCAATCGATTACTGATCACCCAGGCATCTGAACCTCCTATTTTGATTTTTTTTCCGTTAGAAACCGCTACAAAGCTGATTGCTTCGCCAGTTTGCTATGCTGTTAACTTGCTAGGTTTATTTATAATCTATATTAAATAAAAAGTATTCTATTCTATTCTGTGATGAATTTAAAATGTACATACTATGCACTGAAGGTGAACAAAGCAAACGTATTTTATTAGTTAACATAATCACTTTCTTATAATTTAGGTTATGTAATAGAATTATGAAGTTCAGATGTTATCAATGATTTACGTATATTCGTAACTCCATCTTCGTTATACATATTGCGAGTGGGCGCATCAAGCCACTTAGAACCAGATTTCAGCCGGGTGTATGTAATGTAATTCACCGTAGCCAAGAAAGCCCCTTCGGTATTATAAAACGGAGCGCTACGCAGTTTTTGTACTCGTATGTAAATTTTATTTCTATATTGCCTATCTTCCTGCTATATTAAGTACATAGATAATTTTGGTTTGCCAGGTGAGTATTCTGCTCTTAATAAAATTAAGATATTAATAAAATAATAAATTAAAGAATTTTATATCTTTAATAAATGTAAGGAGACAAAGGAACGGAACGGAAGAACGAAAGAACTGCACATGCAGACGCATGTGCAGTTCAAGGTACAAGGGGTCAAGATACAAGGTTCAGTACAAGGGGTCGCTCGACAACTGACGCTGGAGTTGAGCTTATTAAACATATTTTTGTGCATGGGAGAATTTAGAGGATGCTTTGGGTATATTTTGTGACCTTTCTAAGGCCTTCGACTGCGTTCACATGAGATGAGACATTAATCAGGAAGCTACAGTACTATGGTGTCAAGAACACAGCGCTTAAACTTATTATTTCATATTTAAGTAACAGAATGCAGAAAGTTATTATCAATGGTAAAAGTTCTTCCGGCTCACCTGTACTAATGGGTGTCCCTCAGGGCTCGATTCTCGGCTCATTCCTATTTCTAGTGCATATTAATGACTTACCTTCTCTTGTAGAGGATAATCATTATATAATATTATTTGCTGATGATACTTTCTTGATTTTTAAACTTAAACGTCAATCATTTAAATGTGACGAAGTGAATAATGCTATATCAAAATTAGTGCATTGGTTTAACTTTAATATTCTACATTTAAACGGAAATAAAACTAAATGTATTAAATTAACGACAACGAATGTTAAAAATCTGAGTACCAATGTGTTTTTAAATGGGAAAGAACTGAGCCCTGTTGAATCCACTGTTTTTCTTGGCATCACTCTCGAAGCAAAGCTTCAGTGGGGCCCCCATATATCCAAACTAGCAAGAAGACTAAGTTCTGCAGCCTATGCTGTAAAAAAATTAGAGGTCTCACTAGTGTCGAGACAGCTAGATTAGTTTATTTCAGTTATTTCCATAGCATAATTTCTTATGGGATTTTGCTATGGGGAAATGCGGCTGATTCAGAAACTATTTTTGTTTTACAGAAGAGGGCCATTAGAGCTATTTACGTCCTAAAACCGAAGAGTCTCTTAGAGGAAAATTTAAATAAATAAATATATTAACTTTGGCCTCTCAGTATATTTACGAAAATTTAATGTATGTTCACAAAAACAAAGGTAGTTTTAGTAAAAATGTGATGTGCATTCTGTAAACACTAGGAACAAACACAAGCTAGTGATACCAGTTTCTCGACTCCACAGAGTCAGTAATTCATTCTTGGGGCAATGTATACGCTATTACAACAAGGTCCCGGAAAGTGTACAGGCTCTCTCTATCAGCAATTTTAAAAGTTTTGTTAAGTTGAAACTGTATAAAAAGGGTTATTATAGTATAAATGAATACATGGTTGATAATAACCCCTGGGAATGAGGTGGTCGCTTCCAAGCTGTTTCTAAAATAAATTTTGTACTTATATAGTTTGTATAACCATTATTGTAGAATTTGCTTTAAAAAAAAGTCCCGCTGGGTTTCTTGCTGGTTCTTCCCAGGACGGAGGTTCTTTTTCGAACCAGTGGTAAAGTAAAAAATGACTTTCAATAAGAATTACACATGTGATCTATATTGAATAAAAAATTATTGTATTCTATTCTATTCTATTCTATATATATATATATATATATATATATATATATATATATATATATATATGTATATACCTTATGATAACCGAGAAGCTACACGATTATTCACTACCAGACAGATATATTATCGTTCATATGAGGCGACACAGGAAATGGGCAGTAGCATCTTCTTGACAATAACTTATTGAAAAGGACACCGCTTAAAAAGGAACACGGTTGCGTTCAACGGCGGATTCCTTAACGTCCTATAACACCTACGTTGGGTTCGGGGACAACGAGGCGTATGTGAACCCCGTGAAGGAGTATCACACGAGAGTGTCTGCAGCTTCCTTTTCTTCAAATAGGTTCAGGCGGGGATTACGGGTCTTCTGAGTTCGTCCCGGTCCCAGCGTCTTAATTCTTCATTATGTGCCGCGTTAGCAACACAAAATGGACTGTATTAATATTTAAAGGTGGAGGATCCCTTGGGAATAAAACAGCAATTATCTTCAAACCACTCCGTGAGAGAGTAATTACTTTCCCTACCACTTCCCTATACGATTTCTTTCTTGATTATATATTATACTGGTAGGTGGTCCCGAACGATTTGTATGAAAACCAGTCTAATTGGGCATCAAAAATGCTTTACTCGAAAAAGAGCCGCGCCCACTGTACGATTTCGCAACTCAATTACATCAAATTTGTACTATCATTCCCTCACAGTTTGCCCAATATCTTTATTTGTATAATACATACATTTATACATTTTATTTATAATGATAGCACAAAAAAAATCTATACTATAATATACAATACATTTTTTTATCACAAAAAACCTTTTATTTATTCAACAAAATATGCCTATTTTATAACATGTACTAAGTTAGAATTCTTAAATATCTTATATATAAGGTTGGAACAATGTTCTTTATTTGAAAATACAAATATCTTAACTAATACGTACAATAGTTTGATTTACTTTTTTTCTACACATTTTACTATTAAAAACACTTTTAAATTTCTTATACAAAACTAACAATATTTCACTAGGATAAGAGAGTTTACATATGGAATCCACACAGAATTCACCTATTTTGCTCATACAGTCAACTTGAAACATTTTACAAGTCAATTTTACATAAATTGCTGGAATTTACAAACATTTAAATTTCCCCTTATTTACTTTTAATTCTACAGATCAGCGCACTGCTTTTATCCGCAACTAAGTGAACAACTAACCTGCACACGACACCCCATTGTCGGTAAAGCAGGTTGCAAATTTAGCATATTATACTGCTATCCACTAACACAAAATGAGCAATCGATCCTTGCACGACCCCAATTGTCGGCAAGGTAGCATCCAATAAGATCTCTTATCAGTTATCAAAGTTCTTATCAGTTATCATGTACTTATCAGATAACACAAAGAAAATATTTTATGAATCAAACATTGAAAATAGACTTTTTATTTTTCATACAAATGTACTTGACTTATATAAGACAATACTATGCAACATTTTACATTAATTTCACTTATACACAAAGTAATCATTTCGACCGGGGAACAAATCTTGGTCTCTAACTTTATTTTATTATTTCTTTAAATTAACAATATCATTGGAAAGGGTGATTCAACCGGGGAACTGAACCCGGAAACATGATTTTTATCTTAAAAATTCCCTATATGAATTTATTAAGAAAATGAATGATTTATTAAGAATCTGAATGACAGAGTGAGAAATTGTTTAATAAGAGAAGAGTGTGGTTTGCAAGATGATGTTGTGACTAGGATTAAGAAAGGAATACTTCGGTGGTTTGGTCATGTAGAAAGAATGAATGAGGAAAGAGTGACAAAGCAAATTTATGTTGCAGAGGTGAATGGCAGAGTCGGGAAGGGTCGCCCTAGGCGAAAGTTTATCGACCAAATTGGCGATATATTGAAAATGGGCCAAATTAAGAGTACCTTTAACCGACGAGCGTGTATGCGTAGGTATATGGATGTGGAGGAAGCGAGAGAGGTGTGTCAAGATCGTGCCAAATGGAAGTCCATAGTCTCTGCCTACTCCTCTGGGTGACAGGCGTGAGTGTTTATGTTTATGTATTAAGAAAATATTACTAATAAAACGACGAACTAGTCTGGTCTGGGAATCGAACCCAAGACCTTCAAATTATTAATTCGATATTTCTTTAATATTTAACTAAGCGTTTTCTTATAAGTTGATTATGGCTTGATAATTTAGTTTTAGAAGCTATCCGTAATCGGTTAACTAATGAATTGAAATGTTTTTGTAGACGCGTCGCCAACACTTATAGTAGTAGAAAAGCGCAAGCGGGCCAAATATGGCAAGATAATATAAAAGGCTGTGTGTGAATAGGCTGTGACAAACTATGGGAGCCGCTTCAACAGTGCTCTTTAATAGACTGTTATATAGAGGATGGATAAAAAGAATTAATATTTTTTTATCGCGTTTGTTTAAGGTGAAAGATTCGCAAGATTACTAGTGAAAGTTGGACTAGCATGGCTTCTAAGACTGTATACATTGTAGGAACAAGTGTACAACCCGAAGCACTTTGAACCAAACTCCTTCAGTAGTCAAGACCCGAACGCAGGTTTCCATCTTTTTGCCAGAGGAAAATTCTAAATAGTATATAAAGAAAGCTTTATATTAAATGTATAAGATATTAAGTTCATTTTCCATTGTAATATTACTACTTAAAAAACGTCTATTGTAATAAATCACTTGTTCATTAGTATGTCGTAATGTAAAGTGCTTTTTTTAAAGGGTAAGGATGAAAAGAGAGCACACAGTCCACCGGATTATAATTGGTTGTTGTGGCCCATAGACATCTACATCTATCCTCGTTTGCAAATCAAAATACAGATGCGTTGTCAGCCGTCAAACTAAGATTGAATGCCTCTTTTCCAGTAAAAAGAGTATCCGGTTCTCTACACTAAACCATACGAATCACAGCAGCATTAAGCTGCTATTTTACCGCTGGTATTCTGTAAGAGCGTGCTCATGCCCCGGTAGAGCCGACCCATTCGTGCTACAACTATACAATTAATATAGCTGCAGCATGGCTCTACCACGTCGTGGTTAATCATTTTGTAAAAGTAGTTATTATATTACAATCCCTGATTATGAATATAATTTGTCGGCTCCGTGGTGCAGTGAATTAGCAATGAGTTGTAGTTATAAAAGCCGCGGGTTCGAATCCCGCACGGGACAAGTATTTGTATGGCTTACAAATAATTGTTCCGGCTCTGAATATTTGTCCTTGCGAAATTCTAGTGTGGAAAATCATATCAAGAAAAAAATTGTTCGAAGTTTAAAAGCTAATTTAATTTCACAGAGATATTTCAAGACATCAATATATTTTGTCTATCAACTAAAAGTGCGAAAGAGGTTTTTTTTATAGGATAAGGGTGACAAGCGAGCACACAGTCCACCTGATGGTAAATGGTTGCTGCGGCCCATAGACATCTACATCTATCCTCTATTACAAATCAAAATGCAGATGCAACGCATCCATCATTCATATAACATTCCATCTTAGTCCTCACCCATGAGGACTAAAATGGAATGCCTCATTTCCAGTCAAAAGGATCTCCGGTTCTCTACACTCACCATACAAAACACAGCAGCGTTAAGCTGCTATATTACGCTGGTATTCTGTGAGAGCGTGGCCCCTCCCCGGTCGTGCCGACCCATTCGTGCTACAACCATAGTATAACTGCAGTATGGCTCTACCACGTACAACAACAAAACTGAAAACAAACTGATACATGAGATTGGCAGCAGCATCTTTATAATAATAACTTAAAATAATAAAAAAATTCGGTTGCCAACTTGCTTGGCCAAGTATGGCAACTATGGCAAAATCCGCCTATGAGAAAATCTATTGGGGAGGTCAATGTTCAGTTGTGGACTTTTATGGATTGTTATGGATGGATGGAACTAAAATTCGCTTATTGGGCATGGCTATTGAGGGAAATCCTTCCTACAGTGTAAGAGACCTATCTCCAGCAGTGGACTAATTTATTCTCCACTCCAGTAGAGTTCGATGCAGTCCAGTGGCCGGTGCATCCTTAGCGCCGGTGGGTAATGCGTGCTGAGTGCGCAAGGACAAATGATACTGGTGCGAACGATATGCTGGTGATCCCTACTTAGCGGTCAGCCATCGCAGTCTATTCCATCTGAGGTTACCTCGTTTAATGGCAAAATACGTGTCGTATTATAAACGGTGGCGTGTCTTTCCTAGTGTAGTTGTTTTGCAGTTAGTGGTGACGCGGATAGTGCACGAAATTGCGGGAGCGCGGGAGGTGCTCTTCATATTCAAATTAACTAAAGTAAATTATTTTATTTTATTACGCGGATCTTAACTAATTATTTTTTCCATCCTTAGTAAAGTTGATTTCAGCAAACTAATGCCTGATTCCATTAATTATCTATTGTTTGATATTTCACTTTTTTACATTTATTTAATGAACTCTACTCGTAAATAATATTTCCATCAAAATAGATAACTATGTGTAAACTGGCCACAATCTCGACCGTCCGATCCGTACTTTGTTTTCTAACTCATTTGGGAACGTTATTTGACTAGACAGATTAATTTGTACACCCTCGTTGTGTGCCGAACAAGCAAATGTACTGGCAGTACATAATATATTCGACTTGTCAAGGTATAGAAAATGGTTTAATTTTGTATGAATTTAATTAAGCGAAGAATTTTTTTTATAATTCCGAGTACTCGAAAAAAAATTAGCGAGAATCCATGTTATATTATATCATATACGGACTAGATCTACGCCGCAGAGTAAGCTCGAATAGGTCGACTCACGCGAAGAAGCACCACCGTTTCCGTTACAGCTTATCTATTGAACATAGGCCTCCCATAGGTTAACACGTTTGGCAGGTGGGTTGAAAAGATTTTTATTTTTAATAGCAATAAGAAAGGCGCTGCTGCCCATCAGCTGATTTGTTTCGTTCTGTCACTGTGGCGACAAGGGGTAGTCGATATTCGATTATTGAAGGGACCACGCTCGGATAGAATACCAATGTAAAATAGCAACTTAGCGCTGTGTTTATATGTATATAACATACCTTTGTTTGACGATAACTTGAGACGCTTTTACTGATGGTATCAAGAAATGTAATCTTATTTCTCAGAGGTAACAAAGTATTTGAATTTTGATTCTTGATCAGAGATATTCGCCGGTGGATCCTCCCGCGTATTGTATCAGTTTTCACGACACCACTAATATCCATTGAGCACGTTAAAGTGACTTATATTCATATGAGTGGCTTGGTCAATTTTTTTAATTGACGTAAGTAAAAACCAAGTTGGAAATTCACTCGTGGCTAACGATCATCGACACCAAGTTCTTGGATGAGTGTAAAGTGTTGAGCCTGTAAGCCGCTTTCGTAAGGTATACAAGCGGCACGGGATCTCCTTTCGGAAAACAACCGGGGTCCCTGCACGCTTTGCTTGATTATTAGCACGTCTCGGTACCCGGAGAAGTACTTGCTGCCTTTAGCAACCTCGTTGTTACAACGATGTCTCGTTATCACTACCGAGTCATCGTCATCTCGGGGTTACAATACTAGGTGTTTGCGACCTCTGCCTCAAGCGCATGCAAACCCCAGAGTTGGAGTTTATGCCGTTTCAAGTAAGGATCACCTTCATTAAGATAAACGCCATGACGAATGACTGGGCGATGTCGTTTCCTCCCTCTCCCGATCCTGCTTAGCACCCTCCTTTTAAACCTTTACGTCTATTGTGACACAAATAATCGCCTTGCGTCATATATGGTGCTTTATTGTGAATTCTGCTATTTTTTTTTAAAGTTTGCTCCACACTAGGATTGTCTCATGTATCGTTGGGGCAATTTATATACATAAATTTCACAATGACAAATCATCATCATGACATTCAAGAATCGATTAATGTCGACTGACATAATATAAAAATTCTAATGCTGGACTCGTGCCTGTTTAGTTGTAGTGAGGATTTACCCGGATCGTCACGCTTGGCAAGCGCTGTTTCAGAAGTCTCGCACCTTTGAGGCTGCTGTCCATCGTCGGTATGGGTATTTAATACCTGCCGTAAACGAGATGGTTACCGACATCTATCGGAGGCCATTCGTTTTTTTGATAATTCTGGTAGTCACCTCTTACGATACCCACGACATGAAACGATGGATTCTCGCACGCCACCACTACACGGCTAATTTCTCTCGGCTCTTTTCTACGTCATGGTATATTGTCCGAACGTTCGTGATTGTTGACTGACCCCCAAATGTAATAATTAATTACTTCCTCCAAGTATAGGAATTAATTAAAAATGCGTAACATAAAATTTCGTCTTAAAATATTTCACAAACGCGTCTTGAATTTGAAGTACAAGTAAAACAAATGTGTGGAGCAAACTGAATATACGTACGTTCAACTAATAATATAGCATCGTCATGGCTTCCATCATTCCATCAATAATTTCCAACAGTAAACCTATTTTACCATTCCGCACGCACATACATAGATGTAAATCCTGCTAGAGATTACCTAGCGTATAACTAATGTAATCATAATTAATTATTTAATGTATAAAGTATGTATACATTAAATATATTCTATTTCTTTAATTTTTTTTTTTGTCAGTTGCTCATGTTTAACTGAAATATGTAATTTAGGCCCGTGACTGATAACATTTTTATGTAATAAAAAAGAGGGAAACGGGTATAATGTTCTTTTGTTTTTGTATGGTTAAGACTACTATTTGATACTGGACATCATAAGCCCGGCGAGTCTGTGTGTGTGTTTTTTATAGGAGAGGGGGCTCACCTGATGGTAAGTAACTACCGCCACAACAACTGCCGTGAACACCAAGGAAATTGCAGGTGCGTTGCCAGCTTTTTAAAAAGGAGTAAGCTCTTTTCTTGAAGGCCCCTAAGTCAAGCAGCGCCAGTGAATCAAGCCGATCGGTAAGGTCTCGGTCGTCGACGATTCGAGCCACTCTGCGCTGGATGCGCTCAAGTGGAAGCAGCTGGCACTGGGTAGCCCCTGCACAGAGATGAGTACAGTATTCCATGTAAGGCTGAACCTGCGCCCTGTAAAGTTGCAGGCGGTGTGCCGGCATGAAATACTGTCGGGCTCTGCCGAGCACGCCAAGTTTTTAGAGGCCAATCTAGCCTTCTCATCCAAATGACCACGAAACTGCATGTCAGTCGATATGTCGAAGACGAGGATTCCGATAGTGGCTAAAGCAACAATGGGAGTACCTTGTAACTAAGGAAATACAACAAAGAGGTTCTTTATAGCGGTAAACGCGCAAACTTGTATCTTCTGAGGATTAAACTGGACTAGATTTAGTTGCCCTCAATCCGAGCCTTTGTTCAACAGACTCTACTTCAGACATAAGTTTGTTAAAAAACGTCGTTTTCTCGAGAAATATTGACATGGACGGTGTATAGAGCATCACCTGTGCTGTCATCTGCAGAGCATGCACCGTCTGCAAAAATAGAATAGAATAGAATAATTTTTTATTCAATATAGATCACATGTGTAATTGTTATTGAAAGTAATTTTTTACTTTACCACTGGTTCGAAAAAAAACCTCTGTCCTAGGAAGAACCAGCAAGAAACCCAGCGGGATTTTTTTTAAAAGCATATTTTACATTAATGATTAATAGAAACAAAATTTATTTTAGAAACAGCTTGGAAGCGACCACCTCATTCCCAGGGGTTATCATCAACCATGTATTCATTTATACTATAATAACCCTCTTTATACAGTTTCAACATAACAAAACATTTAAACTTGGTAATAGCAAAGACCTTGATGCTCGGATCTGCAAGAAAGCTTGTGATCCAGGTGCACAATTTCTCGGGAAGCCCATAGGAAGGAAGCTTCGAAAGAAGCGCTTTGTGCCAAATCCGATCGAAGGTATTCGCAATGTCCTAACTAACAGCCAATGCCTCCCCCTTAGACTCTACTACCTCCGCTCATCTATGAGTCAGGTAGACCAGACGATCACCAGCTAGTCGACCCAGACGAAAACCGTATTGGCGGTCACTAATCAGCTAGTGATCCTCAAAGTATCGCATGAGCTGCCAGTTTGTAATGGATTCCATTATTTTGGAGAACAAGAAGGTGATGGTGATAGGCTTGTAGTTAAACGGATCTGAGCGGTTGCCTTTTTTTGGGATCGGGTGGACAAAAGCCGTCTTCCATGATTTTGATACTACGTCTAGGGAGTAAGAGTACCGGAAAAGATGCGTTAGAACCGATGCCAACTCCGGGGCACATGTCCTCAGCATGATTGGATGGATTCCGTCAGGCCCAATCGACTTGTGGATGTCCAGGGAGAGGAGTGCTTTGCGAACCGAGTGCTGTGTGAACCGCACATACGGCGTAGAGCACTTACACCGCGGGGTGGTCGGCCGTGTGTTCCCCTGGTCATCGAGAGTCGAATTGGGCGCAAAAAAAGAGTGCAAAACCAACTCAAGAAGGTGCGAAGTGTTTCGAACGATTAGCCTTATGAGCCAAGTATTGAAACTATTTCTAACTGTCATATACGAACTAATAAGAGCTAAATGTGACGAACATCTCGCAGATAGTCAGTTTGGCTTTCAAACATGAGTGGGTACGAGAGAAGCTCTTTTAGCAATGCAGGTTCTGGTACAAAAATGCAGAGATCTGCAACAAGATGTTTTCCTTTGATTCATCGGTTATGAAAAAGCCTTTGACAGAGTACAACATGACCGTCTTATTTCAATATAACATGATATCGGCTTAGATGACAAACATATTCGTATTGTCCAGAATCTGTACTGCAACCAAAAAGCTATTGTACGCGTTAACGATCAGGAGACTGATGAGGTTGAAATATAGAGACTCGACATGGTTGTATAATTATCACCCACGCTATTTAATTTGTACTCGGAAAAAATTATAGCAGAAACAATTGAAGACATAGAATATACACATAGAGTCAAAATAAATGGCCGGTTTATTAACAATATCAGTTACGCTGATGATACAGTCCTAATAATATCATCTCCTGAAGATTTACAATTGATTGTGACCCATGTTAATGAGTGCAGTGAAAACGCTGTTCTGCGAATGAACACATTAAAAACGAAGATCATGGTATTATCTAAACATAGCTTCGATGACATTGCTATCATTGCAGCGGGCCAAAAAATTGATAGGTTGCATAAGTACAAATATCTAGGGACATGGCTTAATGACACCTGGAGCTGTGAACAGGAGGTAAAGACTCGCATAGAAATAGCTCGAAATGTCTTCTGTACGTTAAAGAATTACTCTGCAATCGCAGACTTAATATCCCTGTTTGCATACGACTCCTACTTTACTACATCTGGCCTATACTTCTTTACGGATGCAAGGCGTGGACAATTAAAGAAGACCTCATGAAATATAAACTTAATAAATATAAACTTATATAGCTATAATGAATATAAGCTTTCGAGATATGGGCGTATGCTGGCCATTAGTTGGACTCAAAAGATCTCGAACGTTCGATTGAGTCGAATCGAGAAGTTCTGCGACGCGTCTACCTGACCCGACAACTTTTGGAGACTGTCAAGAAAAAAAGTAGCATATCTTGGACACGTGCTTAGGCAACTCATCATGATGGGAATGGTTGCCGGAATGAGAGCTGTTGGTTGTAGAAAAAAGTCTTGGCTGCACAACATCCGAGAATGAACGAGAATCGAGAGTGCTACCGAGCTCTTTCACCTCGCGAAGAACAAGAAGGAGTATTCAAAGCTAACTGCAAACCTTCGCTAGTCGGAAAGGCACTCGAAGAAGAAGGAGTGTCAACTCAAACCCTTAAGGACATACTGTCCATTACACCTATACAATTTTTTTTATAGGATAGGGTGACGAACGAGCACACAGTCCACCTGATGGTAAGTGGTAGCTGTGGCCCATAGATATCTACATCTATCCTCGTTTGCGAATCAAAATGCAGATGTGTTGTCACCCGTGAGGACTAAGGTGGAATGCCTCTTTTTCAGTAAAAAGGGCCTCCGGTCACCTGCACTCACCGAGCGAAACGCAGAGGTAAACCTTTACTTCACGCTGGTATTCTGTGAGATCGTGGTACCACCCCGGTTTGAGCCGGCCCATCCGTGCGACAGCAAAAGCTGCCGCGTGGCTCTATCACTGTCAAACACAATGTTTGAACATTTCTAAAAATAAGTATTTGAAAACTTAATCGCAACCAACATACTATCGTGGGCTAGGGAGACTACCTGTGATCACTAGGTCTACTAATATTCCATTTAACCACTTCTGGTGAGCTTGAAATGCTTTTGTTAAAAGTGATTCACGACAGTAGTCGAATGGCGGATTCGAACCCACGACCTTTCGAGTTCGCGGTCCGCGCCCTGCCATTAGGCTACTGACGCTGAGGCTACAAAGTATATAGGAACGTACTCGTTATTGGAACTAACTGAGTTTGGATAGCAAGCTGTATAAAATTGTAAGCACTCCACTCAAAACTTTGCGTGTGTATAATGCCGCGGAATAAAGGCCTCATAGAACCTAATACTGATCTATTTACCTATTTATCTATGAGCATCGTAGTAACATTTCATACCATAAATCTCGTTTCTTAATTCAGAGTATTAAAAAATGCAAGATTTTAGCATAATTTATATATGTATATATACTTTATTGCAAAATCATCATAAATATAATGTAATACTTGCTAATAATTATATCGAATTGTTTATAAACTTAAATTTTCCTTCTAGCTTTCCCTTACAACTAATTAACAAAATACCTAATTAGATCATAGACATTTGACATGCTATAATTAGTGAATGAAACCCAAAAGTATAATTTTTCTTATTCATTGTCTTTTAGGCCCTTCCCGCTTTGGGTTTGACAATTTACCCAAAGCGGGAAGGGCCTAATCATAAAAACAACGCTCAAAATTAAAAAAGAAATCAAGTACAGTCAATTCTAGCAACATTGCCAATGGAAGTTAATTTTGCCATCAGGGTTGTACTTTATTATCACGAAAAAAAACGTTACCCCCACACTAGGATTTTCTCCTGTATTGTGGAGGCAGTCTACAAACACAAATTGCACAAGGACAAACATCCAGACCCGGAACAATTATTTGTAGGCCATACAAATACTTGTTCCATGCGGGATTCGAATCCGCAGCCCCCAGCGCAGCAACTCATTGCTAAGCCATTGCGTCAGGGAGCCGTACTGGTATAAAATTACAGTTAACATGGAAACGTAACGTTTTTCAAGATATGCCATTTATTGCATGAAAATACAGTTACTAATTGCCAGCATTGCTTTCAAAATGGTAACTTTGAATTACAATTACAATTAATTTTGGCATTTTATTGTAACGCGGAATAGTGCCGGCGAAATAATATCTCTCTTCAGTGCTCCAGAACTTTTGTTGATTTTGTTTCAAATACTTAATATATGTATCTATATCTTTGTAGTTACGTAATGTTAATGGTTATGAAATGTAATATGTCGTTTTTAACATGTTGGTCTTAAAATTTATCTATAAAACTAACTTGGCAAAGTTACCATACTAGTGATACCACGATGTGACGGTTAGTTTGCCATGTTTTGCTACAACCAAGTGTTGTCACTTTTAACCTATATATTTAACCGATTACAACTATTTAAAAAAAGTGTTTTGTAATTGAGATTCTATGTATGTTTGTTTCACAGTAGCAGCCCAATAGTCCGATCTTACCAAATGAGTCATCAATCAATTGATCTTTATCAAAAGCGAAAGGAAAAGAAAAGAGAAATCTATATTTACTCGTTGTCGGGCATTAATAATATTATTTCTACTCAGTATTTTTCATAATTTCAACTTAGTGTATTGATATTAATTTGCACCCAAAACTCAGTGTCATTTTTTATGATTTTTAATGTTTTGCTATTGTGGGAAAATAATATTTAGATTGATTAGAATATTTATGAGCTGACATATTTTATTACGACCGACCTGTAATAAACTTTGCTATTTACAACAATATTGAAGGAGCAAATCATAACTATGAGTTTTGTGTATTATATTATGAGATAAACTTATCTGGAACCTTGAAATCAAATCCTATTATTTTCATAATAAACCCTGATGTCAAAGTTGCCACAAAGTGTGGTTCACTTAGCCATTTTCTATTTTTGAGTATTTAGCCTATTTAATGTTAGCATATGTTTAATTCACTAATAAATACCAAATCTATGAAGAATATAATGTCACATTTAACATTAACGCCCAGACTGACAGTACATTTTTTGTTGGAAAATTGGTCCTAAACATTTAAGTCCTTCCAAAAACGGTAAAGTTACCAGGTTTCACGGTATCTGAAACCGCTATTCCGCGGTATATATCCGTCAAAATATAAAACAAATTTCAAGATATATTTTTGTCTTGAGTTATTGAGAAAAATATACAAAAAATTAGTGTTTTCGATTAAAAATATAATCCATGAAATATTTTATCTAAAAGTATAACACATACGGTACAAAAATCACCAAAAATCACTATTTAAACAACATGATACCCACGTGCACAATGTCCAAAATATATGAAGCGTGGGTTCAGACCAGCTGCTGACGCAAAACTAACCAAATTTTTTAAAATGTATAACTACGCAAAGTTTTATTATCAATTCAATAAGAGATTTTGCAGTAAAAGAGTAAACGCAGTATTTCTGAATACCTCGAAATATGCAGCCAATTTTAGAACCTCTCAGAACTAGGTATCCTTACGTTAACTTGGTATCCTTTATTTAGTCCACTGGACTCGTTTTTTCTAGGAAATATTAGAATTACAGACACGGCTTTTCTACAGATTTATTATATGTATGGACACATTAAACTTAATGTATACTTGAGGATAAGTAGATATCATTATCATTGTATTTATTGGTATAGATTAAATTTACGTTAAATAAAACAAAATGTTTAATTTGAGAACCGTCCTTAAAAGTTTTAAGTACAAATCTGTACACAATATAATTTTTGAATTGCATTGCATAGTTTAAAAATAAAATATCATAACAGCTTTTAATTTAAATATGTTATACTCGTACATATCAATGCAACACTGCTTATAAAATTGGTATTATATGATTATTTTATGGCTTTACTTCGAAATTCCTTGGTATAAATTCTACATCAGCATTTGTGGGTCTAACTTGAAACTGTTCCTTCATATACTTAATTTCATAACCTTCGACGTGAGTTTTTACTGTAAAGTATCGAAGAAGATATATGAAACCAATCATTATTTGTATTCTAGCAAATCTTTCTCCAATACAGATTCTCATTCCTCTTCCAAAAGGCATGAAAGCATGATCTGTAAATGCTTCGGATTCACCTGAAAATCTTTCCGGAATAAATTTGTCAGGTTCTGGAAAGAGTTTCGGATCACGTTGAACTGCAAAAGGACTTAGTAATATTCTTGTGCCTTTCTCTATTTTGATATTCCCGACGGGTAGTACGGAATCTTTTACACATTCTCTTCCGATTACACCAATAGGAGGATACATTCTCAGGCCTTCATTCAAAACCATTTCAAGATATTTTGCATCAGACAGGCACTCATAAGTCGGATTGTTATTATACTTCTTAAAAATATCATCTATTTCATCATGAACCCGTTTCAATATTTCTGGATTACGACCTAGTTCAATTAACGTACAAAACAAAGCTAATGCACTTGGTTCAACACCGGCTATGAAAAAGAAAAATGCTTGAGCCGCCATAAGCTCATCAGTGGGCTCAATGCTGTATCCAGTTTCATCATCTTTCATTATTCCTTTTTTTTGTAAATTTATGCATACATCTGCAAAATCGGATTTCTTCACACCTTCTTTCTCCCTTTGTCGTATCAGGTGTTTTACAGCATTGATGAAAAATGTTTCATGATCTGCGAATAACGCTAGTTTCAACTTCCGGAATAACCACGGAAAGACGAGTAAAAGTGAAAACCTCAAATTTGTCCAAAATGTAGGCAAGACTGAATTTTGGGCCATACGTAGAAAAGGCGAATCAAAGATGGACTCTGTAGTAATACCAAATACTGAAGCGCCAATTGCTGCACTACAGAAAGTACAGAGGGTTTCAAATGTATTGTCTTTTAACTTCTCTGGGTGATCATTCAAGTATTTAACGAAGTCTTGCGCACTTTTGTCCATAACAATGTACATCTTCTTGAGTTTGGCGGCACTAAATAAAGGTGTCATATTTTGCCGCATTAGCTTCCACCGCTTGCCGTTCATAAACGGAATACAGTCAGCCAAACGGTCTCCTGGTTGTGTTTCAAATCCTTTGTGAAAGAACGACTCAAAATCCACTTGCACAATATGCCGTATGTTTGTAGCATCCCTGACGACTATAGTCGGAGTACTAGAACCAACACCAACGACGGGTTCATCAGGGTATTTTTTGTAAATGTCACTGAGTACTTCAAAAAACGCCCGCTCATCAAAAACGAAGTCCCAATATGGACCCCACATTTTATTCCTTGGATAAAAGGGAATACCACGTCGTTTCCAGTAATTTTCATTATATTTTCCAAAGTAATGAGTGTAACCAAGCACTAAAGCAATTAATAAAATTAACGCCGGAATTAACATTTCGATGTATTATTGATGCGTACAATGTACATAATGACATAAATGCGAGTAACTCATTCGCTTATATAGTCAGAGACCTATGTTGAGGTAATTAGACACGCTTCTAAGTACGTATCATGTTTACAAACAGTGAGCAAATACTAAACTAGTAACAGAAGAAAGTCTAAATTTATTATTTTATACATTTTGTTTACGTGTGCATTTAATTACATTATTAATATATTCACTAATTCTGTATAAAATATTTACTTGAATTATTACCGAAAATGCTGCTATTAATTTTTTTTTTATAGACTAAGGGTAACAAACGAGCACAAAGTCCACCTGATCGTAAGTGGTTGCTGTGGCCCATAGACATCTACATGTATCTTCGTTTGCGAATTAAAATGCAGATGCGTTGTCAGCCGAGAGGACTAAGATAGAATGCTTCTTTTTCGGTTAAAATGGTCTCCGGTTCTCTACACTCACCATACGAAACACAGCAGTGTTAAGCTGCTATTTTACGCTGGTATTCTGTGAGAGCGTGGTCCTACCCCAGTCGAGCCGACCCATTCGTGCTACAACGCTTGCTTGCTACAAAGCTTGAACGAAAGTCTGCTGAACATTCCATTACATTGTATTAAACGTTCACTGCTGAACATAGGCCTTACCGATAAATATATATATATGGCGATATTTGTCAAAGATTACACATTTGACAAGCGGGTTGGCAACCGCAGTCTTTCTTTGTTGTTAATAGGAAGACGCTGCTGCCCATCTCCTGGATTGTGTCCATTTAATGGGCGTGTGTGGGTGTCGTAAAAGGCGACCTCTTACGACATCCATGGGACGATATAGGATAGAGGATATTCTTACAACACTCGGCCACATGCTGAACATAGATCTGACCTAAGCAGACACGATCCTAAACCACGCTATGTTCACTTTCAAATACCGACACCACGTATGCTTCATCAGGTCGTCTATCCATGATTTAATAATGCCGCAGCATGTCTCCACCACGTAAAAAAAAACTTTTATAACTGTCAAAATCCTAAATGCTATAGAAGTTCTTATAGTTTAACTATTCATACAATATCTTACTATCGTGAGAAGCGGTCTAGTGATAAAATTGTGAAACCAGCAGAATGGCCTCCTTGTGTAGACAATTTGTTCGCGCAAATGCTTGCAGAAATCTTATTTTATCAACCGCTCGTCGAGGTTATGCGGATAGAATGATGCCTGATACCTTGGAGCATGCTACTGGTCTCGAGAAGAAAGAATTGTTGGCACTACAGTCTGGAAATGACGATCCATTCAACATGAAAGTGTTAAAGAAGGCAGCAGGAACACGTGACAATCCCACCCTTGTACCTTCTTGCTTCGATGCACGTATTGTGGGATGTATATGTGAAGAACACTCCACAGCAATCAATTGGCTTTGGGTACACAAGGATCACCCTCGTCGCTGTGAGTGCGGCCATTGGTACAAACTAATCGAGAAGTCACCTCTCTAAGCGCTGTTTGTTTTTAGTTTAACGTTATAGTAGTGATTATTATAATAAATGCAATAAAAAGCATCTTGAGGACCGCACAGCATTTCGTTGTAACATTGTTCCTTGATATACGCCATGTATGAAAGATATAACAGTTTGAAAATGCGCATGTTTTGAATTCTAAAATCATATTCGAACAGTTCAATAATAAATATCAATTTTAAAAATCTGTTATTGCATATTTTTAAGATAGGTATCTTATTATATAAGCGTACATGCATAGATAAATTACTTTTATTAAATTTTCTTATTTTGGGATTATAGTTGAGAGGTTTATTTCTAGCAAGAGGATATTTATAGGCTGTTTGTTTTCTTTTCTTATACATCATAATTCAGTCTTATTAATTTTTAATTATATATATATATATATATATATATATATATATATATATATATATATATATATAATATGTCGTAAGAAGCGACAGAGGGAAACTGAGGCAGAAGATGGGCAGCAGCATCTTTCTGATAACATCAAAACAACAACAAAAAAACTGCGGGTGACAAACCGTTCGCCATCTCCGTGGCATCTATGGCAATATACCCCCCATGATTAAAGTTACGAAGAGACGGCCCCAGTCCCCGGCGGTCCCGCTATTCCTGGCTACGGTAGCGACCATGGTAACGGCAGAGCAGGGGGTGCAAAGAATCTCTGGTAGAGGTTCGTTGCCACGTAAGATGGCTCGACTTGGCAACATATAACGCACGCACCCTGAGGACTGACGAAAAGATCCTGGAGCTGGAAGAAGAGATAGACAAGTTACGCTGGAATATTATAGGATTATCTGAAATCCGAAGAGAGGGGGAGGACATGGTAATCCTCGAATCCGGCAACTTGTTCTACCACCGGGAGGGCGACCATCTGTCCCAAGGGGGTGTCGGATTTATCGTCCACAAGTCTCTCGTTAACAACGTTGTAAAGATATAGAGTATGTTGACGAGGGTGCGTACCTTACACTCAAAATCATCAAACGGTATTCGCTGAAAGTCATACAGGTTTACGCACCAACCTCGGCACATCCGGGTGAGGAGGTGGAGGAAATGTATGAGGATGTATCTAGAGCCATGCATTCCTACAAAACCCACTATACGGTTTTAATGGGAGACTTCAACGTAAAAGTAGGCACAAGAGAGAACGGTGAGCTGAAGGTAGGGAAATTTGGAATAGGGCAACGGAATCCAAAGGGCCAGCAGTTGGCCCACTTCATGGAGATAGGAGGACTCTTTATGATGAACTCTTTCTTCCAGAAGTGAGCCCACAGGAAGTGGACCTGGTCGAGCCCCGACGGTTCGACAAAAAATGAGATTAACTTCATTATGACGACCAGACGACAGCTGTTCAGTGATGTCTCAGTGATCAAGAGGGTAAAAACCAGCAGCGATCACCGAATGGATACAGGCACACTGAACCTAAACGTTAAGTTGGAGGGGTCACGTCTAATGAAGTCCGTCCCCCTCGTGCTCTAATCCAAAGTTCCGAAACCTTTAAGGTCTAGCTACAAAACCGTTTTCAGTGCCTAGAAGATTGCAATGCAGTGGGCGATATGAATGACAAGCTCATGGAAACTGTCCATGCTGTCGCAGCTAAGTTCTGCAAGACCCGCCGCAGAAGGACACACAAACTCTCCGATTATACTCTTAATCTCATGCTGTTAGACGAGAAATGAAGCTGCAGTCTTCAGTAGATTTGACAGCATACAGGCAACTGATCAGACAGATCTCCAAATACATACGGCGGGACTTACAAAACTTCCAAAGTTTTTGCTAGAGATCTGTCTGCCAGAAAGAGCCAACTGTCGAAGCTGTAGACCGAGTGTGGCAGCGTCGTTTCCGAGACACCTGAGATTTTGAGTGAGATTGAGAGTTTTTATAAGCAGCTGTACATATCATTGTTGGAGCCACACGCAAGTATGAGTAACGATTCAAGAGCAAGTCTTATCCGACACCATTCCGATGATATTGTCTGAGCGAGATTAAAATGGCTCTCCAGCACCTTAAAAAGGGTAAAGCCCCAGGCAAGGTAGGAATTACAGCGGAGCTTCTGAAAGCGGGTGGAAAACCGGTACTTAAAGTCCTTCAGAAGCTCTTTAATTCTGTTCTCCATTGTGGCACTACACCGGAGGCGTTGAGCGAAAGTGGTGGTCTTGTTCATCAAGAAAGGCGGCAACGCTCTCTTGAAGAACAACAGACCGATTTCCCTTCTGAGCCTCGTCGACGTGCTGTTTTCGAGAGTCATTACGAATCCTCTCGCGCGCAGACTTGACGACTTCCAGCCTCCCGAACGAGCCGGTTTCCGAAAATGCTTTAGTGCCATAGACTACATACATACCCTTCGGCAAATTGTACAGAAGTCCGAGGAGCATATATACTGTTTCGAGTTGTTATCAAGAAGATAGTGCTGGCCATCTGTTTCATTTCGCTCTGTCATCTCCTACGACACCCAATGGAAGAATTATATTAATAGTATAAGGGTGACAAACGAGCATACAGTCCTTATGATGGTAAGTGGATGTTGTGGCCCATGAGCGTCTACATTTATCCTCGATTAATAATCAAAATGCAGATGCGTTGCCTCCACTGAGGACTAAATATGGAATGCCTCGTTTCCAGTAAAAGGGACTCCGATTTTCGCCACTAGTCTTACGAAACACGGCAGTACCAGTATATTTATATATAAAAAACCATAACATAGCTGCAGCACGTCTCTGCCAAGATTATTGGGTAGCGGTTTCCCTTGCACCGCCACTCCACGACACTATTTGTGTTTGTCTAAATGCCTGTGTTTCTTTAAACAAAAACATCAATTGAACCTTAGTTTTATAAACGATGTTCGTGAATTGTGAACACAATCATAAAAGAACAAGAATGAGAAACGTCTAATTCGCTTTTTATTTGCTTATAATGGTTTGACTTGTCTCGTAATAGTTATTAAATTGTACACCAATTATATTTATATTGCCTGTTGGAGAAATGTGGTTTTGTTGTAGGTATATTTTGGTTAGAGAACTGAAGCCACCTGCACCGCCCAAATTTCGACGGAATCAAAGGCTTTCTCATAGTCCACATACGCCAGACATAGTGGCAAATTGTACTCCTCGAACTGCTGTACAATTTGCCGAAGGGTATGTATATGCTCTATGGTGCTAAAGCCTTTTTGGATACTGAATCTAATGAGACCAAAATTCTCTTATTTCGTTAAGGTTTAGGGAGGTGAATACGTTATCGCCCGAAATAATGTTCCAAAAAGGAAATGTAGGCAATTGCTTCTAAGACTTGCAACTATTTCTATCGCACGATGCGGTGATACGGAGCGAGCGGTATGAAACAGATAGATAGCATTTTGAAAATACGTACTCGCGCCGCGTATCGGCACCTCACAATTCTCTTAACAGGTTGCCTGCGTGTTTACAGATTACAGTTCAGTAAAGGTCGAAACACATCATAAAAATTTATTCGTTTATTCATCACAACCTTTCAAACGTCTACTGTTGAATATAAGTCTCTCCCACAGATCGCCCAATCGGCGGGTATTTGCCATAGCTGCCAAGCTGGGCAGGTGGGTTGGTAACAGTTTCTTTTTCCAAATAATTTTGAGTTGAATGTATATCAAACATTTAGTGAAGATGCAGCTATCTTTCCTATATTTTTTCTATCTATCGCTCCTTGCGACATCCACGGGATAATATGGGGTACCTTGTGGATTCTCTTACGCAACCACTACACGGCACCGTCACCAAAATTACAGATATAGCATTTATGTTCATGGAAATAAATACTATATTCTCATAAAACAAACATGACTATAAGAATATTGCATATAATAAACAACTAAAAATAAAATTCAATAACAAATGTAATGAAATTGAAAATATCTAGAAATACTTCAACACGACCGCTGCACAAATTTTACAAAAATAAATCCTATTTGTACTTTTTCACCATTAACTTTATTGTTCTTTGGTCATCTTTCGGATATTTAAGACCCGCCTCGGCCATTTCACTGAGAGATGCTTCCGCAATCGTCGTAAAACCGCATTTAGCGGCCAACTTCTGTGACGATATACCGGTGAAAACAGTCGACGTTGCTTTTATACCCAGGACATTAGAAAGAGGCTCTCTGCAAATCAAACACATAATAAAATCACTAAAATCATTAACATGTATTTGGCGGACATAGAGATTAGAAGATAAAGAGATAAATAGAAGTAAGGGACAACTCAAAACCTCCATTCATTTAAACAGTACCAAGTTCAATGCAGACGATATGCCCGGGCATGCCGTATTCTATCCTCCGGCGGTTACCTTGTTTGTAATGATTACCAACAGGAGTATTAAACTCAATGTCCTATATGGCAATTTAGGTAGCTAGCAGGCCAGACTGTTCATCTCCTGTTTCAGTTTCCCTCCATAAATTTATGCAAAAAATTTTATTTAGGAACTAAAGTTCTGCCAGTGTGAGTGAGCCACTTGTCCAATTTTTTTTAAGTTTGTCAGTCAATAATTAGTATCTTGTGAATAGCTTACTTAGGTTTGTAAGTATATGATCTTGGAAAAAACCATCTTTTGCCATCTTTCTGTACTTACTGTGTAAAGGCGGTAAATTCTTCCATTTCCCTTAGTTGATCTATGACCTAGATTCATCATCATCATCATTACAGCCCTTCACAAGTCCACTGCTGAACATAGGCCTCCCCGAGGAATGCCACAAAGCACGGTTCCGCATCCATCGAATTCCTGCATGACTTACCAGGTCGTCACTCCATCTAGTGGGGTCGCCCTACACTTCGCCTACTGTACGAGGCTGCCATTCGATAACCTTTCTTCCCCATCGGTTGTCGGTTCTTCGAGCTATATGGACGGCCCATTGCCACTTCAGCTTACTAATCCGTTTGGCTATGCCGGTCACTCTGGTTCTACTGCGGATATCCTCATTTCTAACTTTATCATGCAGAAAAACTCCGAGCAAATCCCTCTCCATAGTTCGCTGAACGACCTAAAGCGTCCTCATACGGCCAGCAGTGAAGGACCACGTCTCAGATCCATAAGTCACCACTGGCAAAATAAACTGATTGTACAATCTCGTTTTCAGGTTTTGAGGTATACCTGACGAGAAGATGTGTCGTAGTTTCTCGAACGCTGCCCAGCCGAGTTGAATCCGTCGATTGACCTCTCGGTTGAATTTAGACTTACTTAGTCGGATTATTTGTCCCAGGTAAATATACTCGTCAACAACTTCGAGCTTAGTGCTCCCAACAACTACCGGCATAGGTGTGACATGGATAATAAACATGATATTTGTTTTGTCCATGTTCATCTTAAGACCTATCCTTTGGGAGACACTATTGAGGTAATTGAACATAATGCTTAGGTCCTCTAGCGGTTCTGCCATAAGCACTATATCTTCGGCAAATCGATGATGAGTGATGTACTCGACAATACTGTAATAGTGTGTTAATACTGTATCCTTTTCAGTTCAGTAGCTAGAAAACGTTTTTCGATGCAGCGGTGAAGAATTTCGTGGATATAACTTCACCCTGTCTTACGCCTCACTGCATTTGAGTAGGTTTCGTACTCTGATTCTGTACTCGGATAGCCATGGTAGCCCTACCGTACAAACACTTCAGCACTTCGCTGGATGTTCGTCCTCGTGCAACTTATGTTTGTAAACTGCCTCCACGATACAGGAGAAAATCCTAGTGTGGGGGTAACGTTTTTAAAAAAAGAAAAAAATAGACGTGAAACAAATCGAGAGTGTTTTATTTTACAGCTTTATACTAGGAGGATCTAGTATATCAAAGGGGGAATAATTGTAGAAATCCTTATAACAGTAAAATTGTAAATTATAATTTAGTAAGTACTTTCGCCTTGAGGGTGCCTGTTTACCCTTGTATTGAACAATGCTGCATGTTTGTCTTGAAAAGTTGAACAATGCCAATCTCAAGCTCGGATCACAACATACGGCCAGGCTAAATGCTTTGTTTCTGTCCGATAGTATAAATGCTTGGAAGTATAATTGCCTTCCCTTGATTTTACCGCATCTTACCGCATTGGTGTTAGTTCGGACACAGGTAAGTTAGGAAGAGTGAGTATATTCTTGCTAGTACAATCACTTCTTCTTTCGCTTCTTTATCATCCTGTAAAAGTTCACTCTTGAACATGTGCCTTTTTTGTTGTAGAAGGGATTTTCTTAACCTTCACGCATAGCAAACTATTGAAGATCGTAGCGCCAGAAGTATTTTGCATATTTTATGCCTGAAGTAAACTAGATAGTTTTTCTATCACTTCTCAACGATAACAACACACAAGGGATGAAATGGATTGATGCATATGTGGTGATACTTACATAAACTGAATGGAATCCTTTTGAAATTTTTAAGAAGACGCTCCTACTTCTTTAAAAGATTTTGTGACATTTCTGGATTAAATATATCTTCATAATCAATAATAGTAAAATAAGGGTATGAACCAGCATTAGCTTGATTTTGAAAGGAAGGAATTATTTAAATGATTAAGGGAACGCAAGTTGGTAACGGCTAAATTTCAGAGATCTGCAATTTCCAGGTATTATTATACAACGTGTATCAAATACCATGTCGTTCCCTTTAAGTGCGTTGTTAGAGTCAGTATTCAAACGTAAAGAAATAAGTTTTTTTTGTTTAAAAAACTTGCACATTAAAAAAATAATTTTAATTAAAAAAATTAATTTGCAAATTGTATGTGGTTTAATTATCTCTAACTGACACGAGCATCGGTGAAGGGTGGTCTTTCACAAACCTCTTATTCTCCGGATAGTGCAGAGGTAATAAAACCACATACAATTCGCAAATTATTATTTTTTTTAATTTTTTTTTTTAATTTTCAAGTTTTTTGCAAAAAAGTTATTTCTTTACGTTTGAATACTAACTCTGATAACGCAATTAACGGGCACCACAGGATTTTTGTTACACGTTGTATATAACTTAAGGATTTTTATGGAATTACAATATGGAATTAAAGTCCCATTATAAAGTATGGGAGAGAGATTTTCATAATATTTTTTTTAAACTCAGATTGAAATCATGAACTTTCTATATATTTTGATCCCATGGTCACGACACCACCACGCGGTCAATAAATAAAATACAAATCAACCTTATAAAACCATTTGTTACAATATTCTACACTGAAACAGACGTATTCCATTTGTTTTGCTTTAGCCCCCATCTGAAAAACAGAGCTAAATCTACAAAGTCATTCCGCAGCACTGAGATCTTTTGTTCGAGTTTCTTTGTCCCACACAGCCTTAATTCTCTTTTTCCCCAGTGCATGTTCGTTTTAACAATTTCTAACGTTAATTTTGAACAATAGTACTCAGTGTGATTTTCCGTACTTTAATAAACTGTTATCTGTTGTCTGTGCTTAATCTTTTTGGTAAAATATTAGGATTACGGTTATAAATAATGACCTAGTGTTGTTTCCGTTTGAATTTCATTAGTAAAAAGCCTTGTGCTATTATTAAAAGATGCTCAATGCTTATATATTTGTTGTTTGTTCATAAGTCCGTGGACAAAAGCTATTCTTCTAATTTATATCAGACTTTTATCCTGACACGGACTGACAAAGGCTGATGAAGTTAACCAGTTCAGTGCGGATGGCACGCCATCGATTACTTTTGCGTGTGGCGTATGACACACGCAAAAATCGTTATAACTCGCTCAAATTGCGTTTTTGGAAAATTTATCCAGAACAAAATATTCATTATTATGCAAGTAGTTCATGCATGCGGATTCGTTTCTGGATATTTTGAAAATTTGAAATTTTTAGGGGTTGACAACCTTTTTTTAACTTGTACATGGTACTCTTTTTACTTTGTGGGTTTTCAATCATGTTGTGGAAAAATAGTCTAATAAATAACAAATAATAGCACTCATTGCGATCGCTCAAAAACTCTAGTTGTAAATAAATTTCTGGAAAACAAGTGTCCTGTTAAAAAAAAGAATGCGTTTGTCTTATTGTTTAATTTTGCTTAAAATAGTTGAACTGCCGTCTTATTACTATCATATGGCCGAACAGACCTACGAAGTACCATGTGCTCTTGTGATATGGTATAAGGTTTACTTTTTGCTTGAAACAGTTTGAAACCGTTCATGCATAAAAAAAGTTCGCTAGTAAATAGTCTTTTGTCAATCTGCCGCCGTATAGCGCCGGCGTTTGTTTCCTTTTGAAAACACTTGCTTTGCTATTCTTACTAATTAGACGTTTTCAAATCGACTTTACTTTTACATTTGTATAACATTAAATAATATTTAACATTTGTAAATATTAATGAATCATAAACCTTATTTTTTTCCAAATTAAGGTTCTTGATTGTTTGATATTTACAAATATTATTATAAGGTGAAAATTTAATTTAATGAAAACCAAGGTTTTCCAGGGTGATTTAGCTGTACATACTTATATAAATGATTTTTTTATAAAATAAAAAATAGTACAAAATGTTTGTAATCTCTGCATAAAAAAGTCACTCTCATTTTCAAAGAAAACACGTAGAAAAACACTTAGTTACCCACTAAAAACAAGTATCCTTCCGTTCATAACTGATGTTTGATGTCAACTAAACTTAATTAGGTCTAAACAAGTGAAAAAAGCATAAAAAAGAACATTACTTGTCTGTGGCGCTTGACACGCCAGGCATGTCATGAAATATTTGTTCGCCGCCACAGCTAAAAGTTGTCGAAAATCGGTGCCGCAACGGATCGGTTAAAGTAAAAGTTTGTAAAGGCTATCTAGTATTAAAAAAAGTTGTCTGATCCATGAAGCTATAATCTTTTTTAAAAAATAAATTAAAAATGTCTTTCTCAACAAATTCATAAAATGTTTACCCATCTAATTTCCTTACATGGCAATATATGAGACGTGGTAGCCGTGATCGTTAGGTAACAATACCGCCACATGTTCCAAGATATAATCGTTAGCGGTGTTGCCAGATTATTAAAATTTGCTAAATATAAAGCAAAGTCTAGTAAACATCATGTATTTCAAATAACAATAATACTCTTTTATATTTATAAATACTATAATGTTTTAATAATTTTTTATAATGTCATTACAGTACCAATGTGCCCTTTTCTGTTCGGACAGGGCTTTCATTACATATAGCATAGATAAAAATTCAGTGCATTCATTGTATCAGGAATTAACCTTGAATTCTTCTTTTTTTATAGGATAAGGGTGACAAACGAGCACAGAGTTCACCTGATGGTAAGTGATTGCTGCGGCCCATAGACATCTACATCTATCCTCTATTACAAATCAAAATGCAGATGCAACGCACCCATCATTCATTCAACATTCCATCTTAGTCCTCACCCGTGAGGAGATGCCTCATTTCCAGTCAAAAGGATCTCCGGTTCTGTACACTCACCATACGAAACACAGCAGCGTTAAGCTGCTATTTTACGCTGGTATTCTGTGAGAGCGTGGTCCTTCCCCGGTCGAGCCAACCCATTCGTGCTCCAACTATACTACTAATATAGCTGCAGCATGGCTCTACCACGTAAAAAAATTTTCTATTATATCTTCCATTATACTTTGACAAGATAAACATGTACAAATTCCAAGCATTTATAACTGACAGACAGAAACAAAGCATTTAGCCTGGCCGTTTGTTGTGATCCGAGCTTGAGATTGGCATTGTTCAATTTTACAAGACAAACATGCAGCATTGTTCAATACAAGGGTAAACAGGCACCCTCAAGGCGAAAGTGCTTACTAAATTATAATTTACAGTTTAACTGTTATAAGGATTTCTACAATTATTCCCCCTTTGATATACCTAAATGGGATTTTAAATATTATTTTTGTACTCAGATTTTATTTCTAGGTGTCGCTTAAAGTAAAATTAATATAGATAATATAGAACAGCGGTGTAGTCAAGTTTTCCTTCTCGGCTTAATATTGATTGCAAATTCATGGATCCTCCTAGTATAAAGCTGTAAAATAAAACACTCTCGATTTGTTTCACGTCTATTTTTTTTCTTTTTTTAAAAACATTACCCCACACTAGGATTTTCTCCTGTATCGTGGAGGCAGTTTACAAACATAAATTGCACGAGGACAAACATCCAGACGCAGCGCAACAACTCATTGCTAAGCCACTGCACCACGGAGCCGTCGATTCGTCGTCTATTCACAAGCCTTGCCTAACCATCTCCACACCTTTTACATATATCTCTTTTATGTAAATGTCATCTACCCTACAGAGTATATATTATATTACACCCTCCCCCTTAGTTTAACAAAATAACAAGTTTTCTTATAATATAACATTACAATATACATTAAGTATCAATGAAGTACAATGTATAACTTAACATAAAAACAATAATAACAGGGTACACTTAATAATTAACTTAAAGTGATCAATCAAGCTCTGGAAACCGTATTGGTAAGAAATAGGAAACCACCACCAAACCACATTTCTTAGGAGATAACGGCGTGTCAGTCCGGTTGTACAACTTTGTGGTTGTATGGTATTATTAATATCTGGCGTTATCATACCCAGCTAGACTCCTGCGCCCTCCTCTATCGAGCCTGTTGACTGCTCCGAGACCTCGCCTGGTTTATCGCTCTGCCTGGACAATGCATCTAGAAATGGGTTAATTGAACTGCGCCTGCATTTCTCACTTTGTATGGGCGTGTCATTCAAAGCAACATTAATTGCATTTCTTAATAGGTCTGCGTGTCTATGGTGTACGATTTCGTCGATACCTTAAATTTCATAAGCCGTATTACCCAACTTACACTGAATTTTACCCTCTAACCATTTCCTTTCCGCGCCATAGTTACGGTACCAAATTGTGTCCCCTTCCCTAAAATTCCGATGCAGACCGCCTGATGCTAACTGCTGACGTTTCTGTGAGGTGTGAACGCGATCTGTTCGCTCGGGTTTTAAGCAGTCAAGTCGCATACGTAACGCGCGGCCTTGTAATAATTTTACCGGACTCTCTGCCGTGATACGGTGTTTAGTATTTTCATATCATCATTATCATCATTACAACCCTTCACAAGTCCACTGCTGAACATTGGCCTCCCCCAAAGAATGCCACAAAGCACGGTCCTGAGCCACCTGCATCCATTGACTTCGTCACTCCATATAGTGGGGGGACGCCCTACACTTCGTCCGCCGGTACGAGGCCGCCACTCGAGAACCTTTTTTCCCCATCGGTTGTCGGTTCTTCGAGCTATATGGCCGGCCCATTGCCACTTTAGCTTACTAATCCGTTGGGCTATGTCGGTCACTCTGGTTCTACTGCGGATATCCTTATTTCTAAGTTTATCACGCAGAGACACCCCGAGCATAGCCCTCTCCATAGCTCGCTGAGTGACCTTGAGCTTCCTCATCCGGCCAGCAGTGAAGGACCACGTCTCTGTTCCATAGGTCATCACTGGCAACACGCACTGGTTGTAAGGTCTCGCTTCCAAGTTTTGAGGTATACCTGACGAGAAGATGTGCCGTAATTTCCCGAACGCTGCCCAACCGAGTTAAATCCGTCGATTAACCTTTCGGTCGAAGTTGGACTTCCTTTTTCTTACGGCTTACGTATTACGGACTTAGTATTTCCATATACCAAAATAAATCTCAGGAGCGCAATGTCCACGTCTAAGTTCTGTGATATAGCCTTTTTAATTACGTTTTTGCAAGTTTTAACCGCTGTTTAAGCTGCTCCGTTTGATAAAGGAAGATACGGTGCCGAATACGTCTGTTCTATCCCGTTAGTCACTAAAAATTGTTTAAATTCGGAACTCGTGAAGGGTGGTCTCGTGGGCCTAATTGTTTTGGTAAACTAAACCGAGACCATAATCCTCTTAATGCTTTAATCACCAACTTGGAATTGGTATGATGTTAATACATAGGTATGATGTTATTCACATATCTACAATTTCATATACCATGTTATGATACTTCATCATGGAACCGCAATTTACGTTTTGAGTTGCTTAATATAATTACCTGCGAGTGTAATTCAAGAATTTCATAACAAATTTCAAAGCAATTACACATGTAAAATATATATTTTGTGGTTGCCTGATATCACTTTGAATATGCTATAATATATTTATTGTATAGTGGCGGCTTAAAAGAATCCATCGTTCCATTTTGTTCCCATTTTGGTGCAAAAAAGATCGTATGGCTTTCGATGTATGGCAGTACAACTATCAAGTTAAAGCCAGACGTGAAATGCTTAGATAGGAACTGGAAACAGCGTCAGGGGTGCAAAACGTAATTCGATCGTCTTTCTGTCTGCCGAGCGTGACTATAAAGACAAATATTCCCTATAATGGGAGAGTTAACACGTAGTAGAGCCATGCTGCAACTATATTAGTAGTATAGTTGTAGCACGAATGGGCCGGCTCGACCTCGGAAGGACCACGCTCTCACAGAATACCAGCGTCAAATAGCAGCTTAACACTGCTGTGTTTCGTATGGTGAGTGTAGAGAACCGGAGACCCTTTTTACAGGAAACGAGGCATTCTATCTTAGTCCTCACGGGTGGCAACGCATCTGCATTTTGATTCGCAAACGAGGATAAATTTAGATGTCTATGGGCCACAGCAGCCACTTACCATCATGTGGACTGTGTGCACGTTTGTCTCCCTATACTATAAAAAAAGAGGCTAATGACCAGAAGTGAACTTTGACGGCCCGATGAAGAAGAAAAAGAATGTATATATAAGAATTAAATTATACTTGCGTATAGACATAATAATAAAAGATTTCTTATTGTAAAACATCACTTCTTTCTATAACCCATCTCTTGCTTCGTTTCCCTCTGTTCCCGTACGACACCCACGGGATAATATAGGATAGTAGATTTTCCTATGCCGCCACTACACGGCTCATTTTGCTCGCGAACTCTTGAGCTGTAACTGCTTTACCCATAATTCCACCACTCATAATAAGGTTTAGGTTTAATGTTGAGAATCCATGAATCTGTTTCTAACAACGAAGCAAAAGCGAGGCGATGGGTGTCGTTCAAAGTCAAAGTCAAAATATTTTTATTCAAAGTATACTAGACACTTTTTGAAGCCATAAAAGCTACGCCATCGTTTCTATAACCGCTCCTGTGGGAAACCTTGTGAGAAGAAGCGACAAGAAACTTATAAGCAGATTATTTTTCTCCCAACTGTTACAATTAACTATTAATTAATAATCAATTAATTCTAGAAAGATCATTCAGCTCAGTCAAAGCATTTCTTTGATTTAAATAATCTTTTAATTTTTGGTTACTTTTTTCCTTAATTTTTTTTAAATGCGCCTTGAATTTATGGAACGGCAACTCGGTAATAACACATCTTGCTATCTCAAAAATGAGCCATTAGTTTTATGAAGCCTGTACTTGAGAGAAGTAAGTTTAGATTTATTTTTAAGTAAGTTTTAGATTATAATATACGGGACAGTATTCTGCTGGCAACTCATCAAGGCGAAGATTCGGCCTTACATAGAATACTATTCTTATATCTGGGCCAGGGCACCACTTGTTTTCCACATGACCGTATTCAATGGAGAATGGCCCGAATCGTCGATGATCAAGTTCTTCAAGATCGGCTTGAGCCATTGGCTTGGCGAAGAGACATGCATGCATCATCTAACGCATATATCATGGGGAGTGCTTAAAGGAATTTTGCGGATTAATTCCAGCAGCCAAATTTTAACAACACACATCACGACAAAACTTACGTTACCATGCACATCACCTGGATGTTTGGCGGTCCACTACTATTCGATTTACTAGGAGTTTCTTTTTCCTCGTACGACTTTTCTGTGGAATTGTTTACCTCTGGTGATTTTTTCCAGACCAATACGACTTAGGAACCTTCAAGAAACGAGCTAACTCCTTTAAAAGGCCGGCAAGACGCCTGCAATTCCCTTGGTGTTGCAGTTGTTCATGGGCGGCGGTCGACACTTACCATCAGGTAAGCCACATGCTCATTTGCCCCCTCTTCTATTAAAAAAACTAAGCTGTACTAAGTATCCTTTCCAAGGCTTCACTATGAGAACTCTATAGTAGATGGGGGTCTATTTAAAACGTTTAGCTCTTAATGTATGCTAGATTAATTATTTTAGATTCAACGCCAATGTACGATGCAAAAGAACGACGAAGTTAAATGACGATGTCATGTGCGGTTAGTAGTCAGTATATTTGTATGCAATTAGCATACGGAAGTCTTAACCACGTAAACGTTACAAACTGATTAATTTATCAATCTCAGCAAGCGGTGACAATTCGGTGGATATTGGATTGCCCTGTACTCCTGAGATGAGTAAGACTTTAGACCTGTTGGTTTCTCTTCTCGTCTGGTCCGTGTCCGGGTTCCAAGCTGTTATACCTTGGAACAAGCGGCAAGGGCAAAAGCTCGTACATAATTCGCATACTGTATACAATTTAGACATCAAATTGACGGCTCGATAACGCAGTGACTGAGAGTAAGAAACTATTCCACAGAAAAATGTACATCTAACATAACTGCTAGAAAGGCTGGCAACCTCGTAAGGCTTTTTTATTTGTGCTAGCACAAATAAAAAAGCCTTACGATACGATATATAGTTTACGATATATAGTTTTCCATTTAAGTCCTAACAATACACGTGTAGCATTTTTTTAAAGTGCATTGTAGGTGTACATAGTTTAGTGTAGATGGATTATCAGCTCCTTAAGCACTGCATTATTATTGTAGTGTATGAGTTAAAGTTATACGCATGTACCTAACGATATCGTTATTAGGCCATGACACAATTGTATGACGTGATTGCAACTAAGCAATTTAATTTATTTATTACCTTAGTATTTTAGTATTATCGAAATTGGCTTTCATTATGGGCATTCAATAAATAGACCTAAACGAGTAAAGTCTCTTTCAATCGCTACACCAACGACCCTAATATAGCATTATATTAGGTCCTTACATATGAAATTAGCGTTTTGTCGTACTGACCACTTTGAACTGAAATATCTCCTCTTTGGTTAAGAATTCCAAATTCAAATTTATAAATTCATTTAGCTGGTACATTTGAGTTTTGAAAACAGTCATTCATTTGTTTTTTCCTCATTATTTTTTTTCTTTGGCGTCGCTTATTACCGCACAATGGAAAACATGAAATATCGGTATATTTACGAGTACAAGTTCTACTGTGGCACCAGTGCTGCAGAAACAGCAAAAGAAAGCACATTACTTATTTGGTTTCAACGTTTTCGTTCTGGAAATTTCACCCTTCGGAACCAACCCCGTGGACGGCCGGAGGCCAAAGTGGAAAATGAAAATTAAGGGTAAGTGATAAAACTGTATTAATCGATTTGAAGCAAATCGGGAAAGTAAAAAAACTCGAACGATGGGTACGTCATGAATTGAGTGAATCGCACACGCGTCGACTGCTGTGTAACTTTCCTCTACCGACACAATAATGAAGGGATTTTAAATCGAATCATTACTTGTGATGAAAAATGGATACTGTACAATAATCGGAAGCGCTCGTCGCATTGGCTGAACCCTGGAGACCCAGCCAAATCCTGCCCGTAACGAAAATTGACTCAGAAAAAGTTACTTGTGAGCGTTTGGTGGACTAGCGCCGGTGTCATTTACTACAGCTTTCTAAAATAAACAGTGGTAGAGTCACGCGGCAGCTTTTGCTGTCGCACGGATGGGCCGGCTCGAACCGGGATGGTACCACGACCTCACAGAATACCAGCGGGAAGTAGAGGTTTACCTCTGCGTTTCGCTTGGTGAGTGCAGGTGGCCGGAGGCCCTTTTTACTGGAAATGAGGCATTCCATCTTAGTCCTCACGGGTGACAACGCATCTGCATTTTGATTCGCAAACGAGCATAGATGTAGATATCTATGGGCCGCAGCAACCACTTACCATCAGGTGGACTGTGTGCTCGTTTGTCACCCTCCTCCTATAAAAAAAATCTGGCCAAACGATTACGGTAGATATCTATTGTCAGCAACTGCAAACCATGAAGAAAGAACTAGCTGCTAAGCAACCGAGATTGGTCAATCGCTGTAGGCCACTGCTGCTTCACGACAACGCAATACCACACACTGCACAACAAACTAAGTAAGATGAGCTACAATTGGAATCTCTGCGACATCCACCGTACTCCCCGGACCAACTCCAACAGATTACCATTTTTCCTGGAATTTGGACAACTTCTTACAAGGAAAAAAATTCAACTCCGATGCGGCAGTCCAAATCGCCTTCAAAGAGTTTATTGATTCTCACCCCCATGATTTTTTTTTTAGTAAAGGGTTCAATTAACTACCTATGATATGGCATAAATAACAACGGAAAAGTGCATAGATAACAACGGTGCATACTTTGATTTATTAAATATATTTTCCAAGAAAGATTGACTTTCTATTCCTCCCGTACAAAACGCTAATTTAATATTTAAGGATCTAATATAACAAGAAAATATCGCGTAAATTGCCGGATCCAAAAAAGTCGTGGTAAGAACATTTAATCCGTCACCTAATAGTGTATAGTTCGGATTTTGTATTTTTTTTACTAAAATGGAAGAGAACGCATTAATGTTGCAATTTTTTTTTTATTTCTTTATTTAATTAAAATGCTCTCTACGAAATAAAATGACGGCTTTCTTAAAATTACGATAATGATGATGTTTGTTATTTCGTTTTGATATGAAGCTTCAAACTACGGTTCTAGAACAACCACATCGTTTGTTGTTATTTAGTTAACTTGATTTATGTATTTGTGGCAAACAAACTGGAAGCAAATGATATTGACATGAATCATGCACCGTCGTCATGACAATTCCTCCCAAAGAGTAGAGTAAAATTATTTCTTTCATGATTATTTCATATAATCAAAAGTATTCTTTCAAGTTAAATTCGTTTACGTGTCATATGATACTCAATAAGTGCTTATTGCATATCAATTATCGCATCATTAAGTGTTATGCGTTTGATAGTATAAACCGAAGAATTGATTTCAAATTACTTAAAAATTGATGTAAGTAACAAAATTGATGTAGATAATTAAAATCAAATATATTTTAGGCGATTTTGAATCTCGATATTTAAGTTTGTTTTAAAATACATTTCTAAAATAATAAATTTTAAAATAATTTCCCCATTTGCCGTAGGTGTCGTAAGAGGTGACAGAGGAAAATAAACGAAGAGATGGACAGCAACGTCTTCCTAATAACAACTAAAAAAACTGCGGATCTCATACCATTAACGAGAAGAGAAATACCATTTTACTGGTAAAAAGGCATTCCATCTCATACTCAGGGGTGTCAACGCACCTCCATTTTGATTCTCGTGTTAGATGTAAATGTCTATGTAGATGTCTGTGCCGTAACATCCATTTATCATCAGGTAGACGTATACGGATTTTTTATCATCCTCAAATATATTAAAAAACGGACAAAATGGAGTTTCAAAAGTTTTTTCTAAATAGGTCACAGTTCAAATTTACGTACCGACGAAAAGAGCATTCAAAATTATTAATTACTTTAATAGAAAATTATGTACCCATAAAATAATGTATTGCATCGCATTTATAATGCGAGTCGATTTAATATGATTTTTATTCTATTTACTTCAGCTTTGACGCAGTGACGTGCATAATAAAGATCGTAAAATCTATTTCGATTCGTATGCAAATTAAACTGCAAGTCGTCGCACTCCATATGCATAGGAAATGGAAAATTTAAAAAAAAGAATCGTGCGATTTATTCCGTATGAATTTTGTAAAGGAAATTCTCTTATTGAGAGGCAGTTCAATTATCTTTTTTATCAATCTTTTTTTTAATAACAATGTAGTTTTTTGAATATTTAAAAGTAGCGTTGGAATCCTCAATCACATTTTATAATATGTCTGTCGTAAAGGAAAGACTAGAAAATCTTATGGCTTACAATAATTGCGGAATAATTATCTCGTTCTTTCGTCTGAGGATATTAGTGTGGTAATATTGGAAATATATTTATCTTTTGTGAATATTTGTAGTTCAGACCACTAGAAACCTTATTTAAAAATTTAAAAGACTAAAAGGCTGGCATTAGGGACGGGGCTGGTATTTCGGGCATCCGTAGTATGAATAGGCATCGTTTTAATCTTTAGATGTAGCGGAACACCTGCTAATAACTGGGCCGTATGTTTGACAAGATTGTTCTTGATCAAATTAATGTCCAATTTTATACATTGTTGTTTGAATTTAATGGAGAGCCAGTCACTGAATACCATACCAGAGTGCGTGCGCAATAACCGCGCATGATTTGTACCTGCGTTGACAGTTATAGAAATGTTAGGAAACTGTAAGAAACACATTACGCCGCCTACGTCCATGTGCAGTACGTATGTACCTAACACTAATTGTCAGCACACGCCGTGTCTTTACACGATAAACCGAGCCTAAGTCCATGACTATTCGTATGTTGCGTGCAGCTAAGAGTATATTTATAATTTTAGTGTGCAGGGGAATGGAAACGTCGCGGCTCTATGAAATTGTATCCTATGAAGGTTTTACTTCTAAAGTAGTTTGGTGTCACTATGCTGCTCATTATTAAGTGGCGAAGCTTGCGAAGACACTTATTGATTTCACGATGTCTGTCCGTCTGTACGTCTGTCTGTCTGTCCGTCTGTCCGTCTGTCCGTCTGCCCACGATTATATCGAGAACGGTTTCGAATTTTCAAATTCTGTTTTTAGCAATCGATTAGTGATCACCCAGGCATCTGAACCTCCTATTTTGAAACTGATTGCTCAACGGCAACCGTTAGAAACCGCTACAAAGCTGATTGCTTCGCCACTTTCCTATGCTGTTAGCTTGCTAGGTTTATTAGGAACATAAACACTGTTAAAATTTTAGATGTTTACTCTTCTCCTTCTCACTGCCCTTATCCTAATTTATTTCGAGTCGACATAGTATGTCGTTCTTTTTCATTATTCCTCTATCAGCCGTTATCTCACCACGAACATTTCTTACGCATAATATCATCTTTCACGCACACTTCATTCATCTTTTCTTGACATACAATCTGTAAACAATAGGAACAAACAGCTGGTGATACCAGTTTCTCAACTCCACGAAGTCAGTTATTCATTCTTGGGGTATACGCTAAAACAACAAAGTCCTATTATTAAATTTTAATATTTATATAAAACAAAAACTGTATAAAAAGGGTTACTATAATATAAATAAATACATGGTTTATAATAACCCCTGTGTATGAGGTTCCAAGCTTTTTCTAAAATAAATTTTGTTAATAGTTTGTGACATTTCATATTGTATAATTTACTTTAATAAATTCCCGCTGGGTTTCTTACTGGTTTTTCTTCCGAACCAATAGTAAAGTAAAAAAATGGCTTTAGATAAGAATTACATGAAATCTATAGTAAACAAAAAATATTCTATTCTATTCTATTCTATTCTCTCTATTCTGTATCCATCCAGTTTGATATTAACATTCTGCTTGTTACACGATTATCTTCAAATCAACTTACTTGTCAGTGATGTTAAGAATAATATTAATTATCAATTTCTTTTTATCTCCATTTGAGTATTACAATAGTGTATTCTGATTGCTCTTTAGAATTAAATTTATTTATTATTTATAATTAAATTTAGATGGCTCCATGGCACATTGGCTTGGCGCTGAGAACCACGGATTCGAATCCTGCACGGTACAAGTATTTGTATGGCCAAAACTTCGGTCCGGGTCTAGTTTGTCGTTGTGCAATTTATGCATGTAAACTGCCTCCACGATACAGATGAAAATCTTAGTAAATAAAAAGGTAGATATAACATCGGTGTTTGTGGTAGTATAAACTATGTGACATACGACGTGATAACAAATATCATTAGTAAGAGAGATAAATAATACCCAAACATTAGTTATGAGGTCTCAAAGGGCAATTATTACAAATGATTATTACTAATAAATGAAATATATCGCTAAAGTAATTACTGAGTCACTGTTGTGTATGTGGACAAAACTTTCCGCTTTACAATGTTATAGTCTAAGGTCTCTAATTTCGATCGTCCCTTATTTTATATATACTCGTATCACCATCATTATTACAGAACATAGGCCTGCCCCAAGTAATACCACAAAGCACGGTCCTGAGCCACCTGCATCCGTCGACTTCCTGCATGTCTCACAAGGTCGTCACTCCATCTAGTCGGGGAGGGTGTCGCCCTATACTTCCCCATCGGTTGTCGGGTCTTCGAGCTATATGGCCAGCCCATTGGCATTTCAATCTGTTGGGCTACATCGGCCACTTTAGTTCTGTTCTTATTTATAAGTTTATTACACAGAGAAAACCTAAGCATAACTCGCTGAGCAACCTTGAGCGTCCTCCTATGGCCAGCAGTGAAGTACCACGTTCCAGATCCATAAGTCATCGCTGGCAACACACACTGATTGTATAATCTCGTTTTCAGGTTTTGGGGTATACCTGACGAGAAGATGTGTCATAATTTCCCGAACGCTGCCCAGCCGAGTTGAAACCTTCGATTGACCTCTCGGTCGAAGTTGGACATACCTTGTTGGACTTTTCGTCCCAGGTAAACATACTCGTCAACAACTTCGAGCTTAGTGCTCCCAACAACTACCGACATAGGCGTGGTATGGACATCACACATGATCTTTGTTTTGCCTATGTTCATCTTAAGAACTATCCGTTTAGAGACACTATTGAGGTCTTAGTGCTTAGGTGCTCCAGCGATTGTGCTACAAGGACTAACTTGTTGGCAAGTTGAAGGTAGAAGGATATTAATACCATATCCTTTCCAATCCAGTAGCTTGAAAACGTCTTCCAATGCAGCGGTGAAGAGTTTCGGGGATATATCGTTACCCTGTCTAACACTTCTCTGCAGTTGGATAGCACTATTTCTGTACGTGATTTTGATATTCTAGTTCTATACTCGGATAGCATCGTAGCTCTACTGTACAAACACTCCAGCACTTCGATATACCGACAGTCTACTTGGCACCGTTGAAGAGACTGTAGCACTGCCCAAGTTTCAAGGAAATGAAAGGCTTTCTCATAGTCTACATACACAAAGCAAATTGTACTCTTCGGTCTTCTGTACAATTTGCCAAAGGTATGTATATGGTCTATGGTACTAAAACTTTTTCGGAATCCGTCTTATTCGGGAGGCTGGAATTCGTCAATTTTGCGTGCGAGAGGATTCGTAACGACTCTCGAAAACAGCACATAGACGCGGCTCAGAAGGGAAATTGGTCTGTAATTTTTTAAGAAAGCGTTGTCGCCTATCTTGAAGCTTACACGAATTACAATTCGAAACATCAACTGTTAAAATGTTTGTGAAAAGGTTCCAAACTTTAAATAATAAAAATATTAAATAATCGTAACTGTTGTGAATCATATTATTTAACTTTGGGGGGAAGAAAATTACAGAGAAATGATTATTGATAGGCGTACTTACTGATAGGCATACTATATATAAAAAATATTGGATTATATGTTCTTATTTAAGAACTTCTCCTATTTCTTTGTAGAACTTGCTACAGCATCGACTTACCATCAAGTAGACTGGGTGTCATCAATACCATTAAACGGAAGGTACTACACAAGAAAAATCACTAACTTAGAAAGATATCTCACATTATTTTTAAATTTATAAGAAATGAATAATTTGTACTGAGAGGAAACCCGAAAAACCTTCATCAAAAATGTACTTTTCACTTTTAGAAGTTCACTAAGAATTATTAAGTGGCGATGCTTGCGAAGTCACTTATTGATTTCACGATGTCTGTCCGTCTGTCCGTCAGTCTGTCCGTCTGTCCCACGATTATCTCGAGAACGGTTTCGAATTTTCAAATTCTGTTTTCAGCAATCGATTACTGATCACCCAGGCATCTGAACCTCCTATTTTGAATTTTTTTTTTCCGTTAGAAACCGCTACAAAGCTGATTGCTTCGCCACTTTGCTATGCTGTTAGATATTAAATAAAAAGTATTCTATTCTATTCTGTGATGAATTTATAATGAACATACTATGTACTGAAGGTGAACAAAGCAAACGATTTTATTACTTAACATAATCACTTACTTATAATTTTCAACAGTGGTAGAGCCACGTGGCGGCTTTTGCTGTCGCACGGATGGGCCGGCTCGAACCGGGGTGGTACCACGACCTCACAGAAAACCGGCGTGAAGTAGAGGTTTACCTCTGCGTTTCGCTTGGTGAGTGCAGGTGGCCGGAGGCCCTTTTTACTGGAAATGAGGCATTCCATCTTAGTCCTCACGGGTGAAAACGCATCTTCATTTTGATTTGTAATAGAGGACAGATGTAGATGTCTATGGGCCGCAGCAACCACTTACCATCAGGTGGACTGTGTGCTCGTTTGTCACCCTTATCCTATAAAAAAAAGGTTATGTAATAGAATTATGAAGTTCAGAAGTTATCAATGATTTACGTATATTCGTAACTCCATCTTGGTTATACATATTGCGAGTGGGTGCATCAAGCCACTTAGAGCCAGACTTCAGCCGGGTGTATAATTCACCGTAGCCAAGAAAGCCCCTTCGGTATTATAAAACGGAGCGCTACGCAGTTTTTGTACTCGTATGTAAATTTTATTTCTATATTGCCTATCTTCCTGTTATATTAAGTACATAGATAATTTTGGTTTGCCAGGTGAGTATTCTGCTCTTAATAAAATTAAGATATTAATAAAATAATAAATAAAGAATTTTATATCTTTAATAAAAGTAAGGAGACAAAGGAACGGAACGGAAGAACACAATTATCCTGATGGTAAGTTGATGCTGTGACCCGTCTAACTTCGAATATAACCAAATCGTGGATGCGTTGTGTCTATCGAGCATAATAATGGGTTGCCTAATTAAATTTAAATTAATAAAAGGGTCTCCGGCTCTTGGCACTCACCATACAAAATCCTTGAACTACGAAGAACTGCACATGCGGACGCATGTGCAGTACTTCGTAGTTTAAGCCGGCCAATACCGATGAAATATTTTTTTATATTGCGAAGTATATAAGTATAATGTATATTTTTATATAAAACTTCATTAAAAAAATCAAACCAAACAATTAAAACATGCTTGCCCAAATATAGGTAATTTCTTGACGCCCTTGCTATTGGAATTTTTGAATTGTGGATGAGAATGTTAAGTTTTAATCCTACTAACTTTAACAATTTCTATTTAGCTGGCTAGTGTCACGAAGAATCAATAAAAAAAAAACCAGTTCACCAATCTGGGTTATTTAAAGGCCACCGCCACTTGCAGTTATAGAATATAACGATCAGAAGTAACAGTTGCACTATCTGTGAAGAAAGAAGTTATTGCGAACAGCACCGGCAGAAAACCACTAACCTGTCAACATAAGCTTCTTCTAGCTAATCTTTCGTTTCGGAGACTTTTCGGCTTGGCCATCTGGATTAAGCCACTGTGATAAGCATTTGCAATTTTCGTATAGTTATTTTCATCGCAGGTAACAACTAGAATCCAAATTTCTCTCCTTTCTGTTCCAATTTAGCAATATCATGCTAGCTTAAACCCGACCTTTCAGCTGTGCGTCATTCTATTCTTGAAGTAGTGATACTCAAACTTTTGATTCTACCGATGCTCTAACTCAAAGTTGAGATGGATCCACTTTCACTTTTGCCTTCTGTTTGTCATTATCAATCACGAGGTTCATTTGTAAGGTCAAATTCTCCCATATGAAAGCGATAGAACAAATAACGATCAGTTCCTTCCTCAGTAGTGCTAGATCAAAATACATCATTGATATTATGTGCCGTTTCAAACGTATTGTTTCCACATCGGGACTAATATTTAAAATAAAGACAAATCTCTTAAGAGCCCATGGTTATGAATATAGGGCTGAAACAAATTTTCCAAATGATTTCGAATAATAGGAATATTATTCGTTAATTATATATATGTATATATATATATACACATATATATATATATATATATATATATATATATATATATATATATATATATATATATATATATATATATATACATTTTACAAGGGGTCGCTCGACAACTGACGCTGGAGTTGAGCTTATTAAACATATTTTTTGTGCATGGGAGAATTTAGAGGATGCTTTGGGTATATTTTGTGACCTTTCCAAGGCCTTCGACTGCGTTCACCATAAGACATTAATCAGGAAGCTACAGTACTATGGTGTCAAGAACACAGCGCTTAAACTTATTATTTCATATTTAAGTAATAGAATGCAGAAAGTTATTATCAATGCTAATAGTTCTTCCGGCTCACCTGTACTAATGGGTGTCCCTCAGGGCTCGATTCTCGGCCCTTTCCTATTTCTAGTGTATATTAATGACTTAAATTCTCTTGCAGAGGATAATCATGATATAGTATTATTTGCTGATGATACTTCCTTGATTTTTAAATTTAAACGTCAATCATTTAAATGTGACGAAGTGAATAATGCTATATCATAATTAGTGCATTGATTTAACGTTAATAATCCACATTTAAACGGAAATAAAACTAAATGTATTAAATTTACGACAAAGAATTTTAAAAATCTGAGTACCAATGTGTTTTTAAATGGGAAAGAACTGAGCCCTGTTGAATCCACTGTTTTTTTTGGCATCACTCTCGACGCAAAGCTTCAGTGGGGCCCCCATATATCCAAACTAGCAAGCAGACTAAGTTTTGCAGCCTATGCTGTAAAAAAGATTAGAGGTCTCACTAGTGTCGAGACGGCTAGATTAGTTTATTTTAGTTATTTCCACAGCATAATGTCTTATGGGATTTTGCTATGGAGAAATGCGGCTGATTCAGAAACTATTTTTGTTTTACAGAAGAGGGCCATTAGAGCTATTTACAACCTAAAACCGAGAGAGTCTCTTATAGATAAATTTAAAGGAATAAATATATTAACTTTGGCCTCTCAGTATATTTACGAAAATTTAATGTATGTTCACAAAAACAGAGGTAGTTTTAGTAAAAAAAGTGATGTGCATTCTGTAAACACTAGGAACAAACACAAGCTAGTGATACCAGTTTCTCGACTCCACAGAGTCAGTAATTCATTCTTGGCGCAATGTATACGCTATTACAACAAGGTCCCGGAAAGTGTACAGGCTCTCTCTATTAGCAATTTTAAATGTTTTGTTAAGTTGAAACTGTATAAAAAGGGTTATTATAGTATAAGTTAATACATGGTTGATAATAACCCCTGGGAATGAGGTGATCGCTTCCAAGCTGTTTCTAAAATAAATTTTGTACTTATATAGTTTGTATAACCATTATTGTAAAATTTGCTTTAAAAAAAAGTCCCGCTGGGCTTCTTGCTAGTTCTTCCCAGGACGGAGGTTATTTTTCGAACCAGTGGTAAAGTAAAAAATGACTTTCAATAAGAATTTCACATGTGATATATATTGAATAAAAAATTATTCTATTCTATTTTATTATATATATATATATATATATATATATATATATATATATATATATATATATACCTTATGATAACCGAGAAGCCACTTCTCGTTTGTGTACGATTATTCACTACCAGACAAATATATTATCTTTCATATGAGGTGACACAGGAAATGGGCAGTAGCATCTTCTTGACAATAACTTATTGAAAAGGACACCGCTTAAGAAGGAACACGGTTGCGTTCAACAGCGGATTCCTTAACCTCCTATGACACCTACGTTGGGTTCGGGGACAACGAGGCGTATGTGAACCCCGTGAAGGAGTATCACACGAGAGTCTCTGCAGCTTCCTATTCTTCAAATAGGTTCAGGCGGGGATTACGGGTCTTCCGAGGTCGTCCCGGTTCCAGCGTCTTAATTCTTCAATATGTGCCGCGTTAGCGACACAAAATGGACTGTATTAATATTTAAAAGTGAAGGATCCCTTGGGAATAAAACAGCAATTATCTTCAAACCACTCTGTGAGAGAGTAATTACTTTCCCTATCACTTCCCTATACGATTTCTTTCTTGATTATATATTATACTGGTAGCTGGTCCCTAACGATTTGTATGAAAACCAGTCTAATGGGGTATCAAAAATGCTTTACTCGGAAAAGAGCCGCGCCCACTGTACGATTTCGCAACTCAATTACATCAAATTTGTACTATCATTCCCTCACGGTTTGCCCGATATCTTTATTTGTATAATACATACATTTATACATTTTATTTATAAAGATAGCACAAAAAATATCTGTACTATAATATACAATACATTTTTATATCACAAAAAACCTTTTATTTAGTCAACAAAATATGCCTATTTTACAACATATGTACTAAATTAGAATTCTTAAATATCTAACATATAAGGTTGGAACAATGTTCTTTATTTGAAATGCAAATATCTTAACTAATATGTACAATAGTTTAATTTACATTTTTACTACACATCTTACTATTTAAAACACTTTTAAATTTCTTATACAAAACTAACAATATTTCACTAGGATAAGAGAGTTTACATATGGAATCCACACAGAATTCACCTATTTTGCTCATACAGTCAACCTGAAACACTTTACAAGTCAATTTTACATAAATTGCTGAAATTTACAAACATTTAAATTTCCACTTATTTACTTTTAATTCTACAGATCAGCGCACTGCTTTTATCCGCAACTAAGTGAACAACTAACCTTCACACGACACCCCATTGTCGGTAAAGCAGGTTGCAAATTTAGCATATTATTATTTATTAATTACATTTACTGCTATCCACTTACACAAATTGAGCAATCGATCCTTGCACGACCCCAGTTGTCGGCAAGGTAGCATCCAATAAGATCTCTTATCAGTTATCAAAGTTCTTATCAGTTATCATGTACTTATCAGTTAACACAAAGAAAATATTTTATGAATCAAACATTGAAAATAGACAATTTATTTTTCATACAAATGTACTTGACTTATATAAGACAATACTATGCAACATTTTACATTAATTTTACTTATACACAAAGTGATCATTTCGACCGGGGAACAAATCCTGGTCTCTAACTTTATTTTAATATTTCTTTAAATTAACAATATCATTGGAAAGGGTGATTCAACCGGGGAACTGAACCCGGAAACATGATTTTTATCTTGAAAATTCCCTATATGAATTTAATAAGGAAATGAATGATTTATTAAGAAGATGAATCTGAATGACAGAGTGAGAAATTGTTTAATAAGAGAAGAGTGTGGATTGCAAGATGATGTTGTAACTAGGATTAAGAAAGGAATGCTTCGGTGGTTTGGTCATGTAGAAAGAATGAGTGAGGAAAAAGGGACAAAGAAAATTTATGTTGCAGAGGTGAATGGCAGAGTCGGGAAGGGTCACCCTAGGTAAAAGTTTATCGACCAAATTGGCGATATATTGAAAATGGGCCAAATTAGGAGTACCTTTAACCGACGAGCGTGTATGCGTAGGTATATGGATGTGGAGGAAACGAGAGAGGTGTGTCAGGATCGTTCCAAATGGAAGTCCATAGTCTCTGCCTACCCCTCTGGGTGACAGGCGTGAGCGTTTATGTTTATGTATTAAGAAAATATTACTAATAAAACGACGAACTAGTCCGGTCTGGGAATCGAACCCAAGACCTTCAAATTATTAATTCGATATTTCTTTAAGGGGCTACTCCATGCGAACAACCTTGAGCATTTAGTATGCCATGCCGCGCCGACTCGCTACAATATAGGATCGCGTAAGAAATATGTAAGACGCCACCTACTGTACGGACGTAGTATTTTTCAACATCAATAAACTATTTTATGGAAATACACACAGCGTACAACGATAAATGTATTTTAATTTTTTTATTCGGTATATTAGTTGCTTTATAATAGAATTATGTATTCTCATATATTATCTAATTATGAAATATTATAATTAATTATATATTAAAAATGAAGCATTGAAAATTGTGAGTTTAAAAGATACCTACTCGCTATAGGTAAATAGATAGATAGCTCGCCTTTTGTACAAATATTTGGTGCAATAAAGAATAAACAAATAAATAGGATGTTTCGCAGAGTGAGAGTAATATAGAATGAGAGTCGTGGAGGTAGTTTACAAACATAATTTTTTTTTTTTTTTTTTTTTTTTTAACTTTTTAAAAATTTTTAATTGCACAAGGACAAACATCCAGACCCGGAACGGAACAATTATTTGTAGGCCTTACAAATATTTGTTCCGTGCGGGATTCGAACCCGCGGCCCCCAGCGCAACAACAGATTACTAAGCCACTGCGCCACGTAGCCGTCGCCGGGTTATTGGTAAAGTGACCATACGTCCCGTTTTGAACGGGACTGTCCCTTTTCTCGGTCACCTGTCCCATTGTCCCCAAATAAAGCTCCAGGACACAAAATTGTCCCGTAACTCGTTGGATGGAAGTATTCAAAGTCAACAATCTTCAACATAATTTTTTTTACTCAAATATATTTTATGTCTACCTGGTACAAATGCTCCGGTAGAAAGAGTGTTTTATTATTTTGAATAAATTGTGGACGTCTGAAAGAATCACTTACGGTTCCAGTTCTAAAGGCGATGTTGTTAACAAAGATAACAATAAAAAAAACTTGAGCAGAATTTTATTCTTATTTAAAATCATCACCAACTTTATTAAATCAAATTTAATCCACTGACAAATGTAATTAATAATTAAAAAAAAATATGTTGCATTTAATAATTACCGTCTATACCGAATATAATTTTATAGTGAACACTAATTGTATAAAGTTATAGTTTTTAGAGTATAAATAAACCCATGTCCTGTTTTGGAAAAAGTAGGTATATTAGTACCTACTTTTTTTTTTTTTTTATTTCAATCAAAATCCACAGCTCTTTGTTACATCGTACGTACATCTTATGATCTTAAATTATAGCCAAAAACGGATTTACATTATTTAAATAGTATTTTCAATTTATAACGGACATGTTGAAGACAAAGTAGTTGGGACTAAAAATACATATTTTTAAACATCTAGAAAACATTACAAGAAAAAATTTTCAAAAGATTTTCAACATACATAATGCTCGTATGCGCCTCCTTCGCACGCGGGCATGTGTGTGTGTGTGTGTGTGTGTGTGTGTGTGTGTGTGTGTGTGTGTGTGTGTGTGTGTGTGTGTGTGTGAGTTAATGAGTTACCTAACCTCACTACATCAGAAGTTTCAAGACATCCTTTTTAAACTTATCCTTACTGAAATGGAAAATATCAACTGAGTGGAATCTTTTATTATAAACTTTTTGTAAACGATTCACCAGAGAGTTTTGTGCATAGCTTGTCTTTGTCTTAACAACCGCAAACAAAGGTGTATGTCTCGTTCTACGTTTCGGAGTACAAAAGCAGAGAACTCTATCAGCTAAAGTTACACAGTCAATACTTCCATTACATAAACCATGCAAAAATGCCATGTCCATTAAAGTACGTCTATCCTCAAGGCTTATTATATTGAAATATCTACAAGACTCTTCATAGTTATTAGTGTAAATAAAATTTCTATAATTTAAATGTCTCATGAATTTGTGCTGAATTTGTTCTAGGTTATTTATATGAACAGTGTAATGCGGGTTCCATACAGTACTACAATATTCAAGGACGCTTCTAACATATGAATTGTAAAGTAATTTAATACAGTTAATATCAGTAAAGGGTCTGCTTACGCGTAGGATGAAGCCAAGGCTTTTGTAGGCCGAATGCGTAATTGTTTCAATATGTTCTGAGAAGCTTAACTTGCAATCCAGTAATATCCCCAGATCCTTCACTAATTCTTTCTTAGTTATATTAAGGTGATTTATTTGGTAGTTGAAATTTGTAGGTTCTCTTTTCCTTGTGAAAGAAACGTAAAGACACTTGCTGACATTAACTCCTATACGATTTACTACATAATAGTTACCAAGTCGCACAAGATCATCTTGAAGTTTCATGCAATCTACATAATCAGTGATTTTCATATATATTTTAGTGTCATCAGCGTACATCAGAAACTTAGCATTATGAAAACACTTACCCACATCATATAGATAGCACACGTACAGTAGAGGACCCAAAATAGAACCTTGTGGAACTCCGGATGTTATTTCCACGAAGTCAGAACGGAACCCTCCTAAGACTACTGCCTGAGATCGTTTCCACAGATATGATTCCATCCACCTGAATAGGTTACCTCGTATGCCCAGCTCAAAAAGCTTACGTAGTAATATGATGTGATCTACGCGATCAAAGGCTTTCTCAAAATCAGTGTAAATGACATCTACTTGCGACCCTCCATCCATATTTGTGGTAGTATAATCAATAAATGCGCCCAAGTTAGTTGCTGTAGAGCGCCCTTTCACAAAGCCATGTTGTTCTGGGGGTATTGAAGGTAATATGATGGGGTATATGTGCATATGAACGATTCTTTCTAGCAATTTGCTTAACACGTTGAGTATTGATATTGGCCGGTAATTCTCAATTATTGTCTTCAGCCCTTTCTTGTGTATAGGTACAACATGAGCTTCCTTCCAATACTTGGAAAGTAGCCATCGCGAAGACACCTATTGAATAATAGTGCTATAGGAACAGATAAGGATTTTGCACATTTTACAAATAATACAGGAGGCAATTTATCGCTACCGGCACCTTTCGTAATGTCAAGCTTACAAATTAAATTCTTAACTTTCTCTGGATTTATTTCAATATCTTGGATTACATTTAAATTTAAATTATCGGATCGTATAGTCAAATTATTGTCAACAGATTTAGTAAAATTACTTTTAAAAAAATCGTTAAATGACGAGCAGATTGCTATTGCGTTATTCAATTTAGTGTCTCCGTATGTCATTTCTTGAGGATAATCAGAATGGTTTTTACGCTTAGACTTTACATAACTCCAGAAAGCTTTGGGGTTATGTTTAATATTCTCTTGAGTGCGTGCTAGGTACTGTTTATAACATTGTTGCTGGAGTATCTTTTGTCGTTTTCTCAGCTCCGAAAAGTCTGCGTAATCAATCGGATTTTTATGCTTCTTCCAACTAGAGTGCAATTTACTCTTTTCTTTTATAAGGTTAATTAGTGCTCTGCTGTACCATATTGGATAAGAATAATTACTACTACATCGGATTTTAGGAACGAATTTTTCAATTAATTCATTTATTATACTGTAAAATTTATCAGTAACACGATCTAAACTTGTTTCCCTTGTGATAAAAGCCCAGTCTTGTTTCAAAAGTAAATCATTCATACTACGGTAGTCTGCTCGCTTAAATTGATATTTAGTCCTAAAAGAAGGCCTACGTGAAGGTACTAAGATGTCCGTCGCAGATATGTACAGAGCTGGATGATATACATCTTCTATAACAAGCACAAATTCAGATTTTTGAACTTTTATTGGGAAGGATGAAAAGATTAAGTCTAGAGTGTTCTTGCTACTGTTTAAGAGTGTATTGTATTGAGAAAGGCCTATGAAAGAACAACAAGATATAAGATCAGATGCTGCAGTTTGAACTTCGACTGATCCTTTCCTACGTACAACTGGGTCTCCAGAAGTCCAGTCAATACATGGTAAATTAAAATCTCCTGAAACAATTATATAGTCATTTGGGTATTTATCACGAACAGCTAACAGTGTGTTAATGAGATCCTTTATGCGCGAAGATATTTGATGATTAGGTGGTATATAAACTACCGAAATGTGTATGTCATACGAAGAGCCTATGTTACTTCCTGGAATGGTAATCCAAATGCATTCCAGATCGGTATTATTCCATTCTGGTCTCATGCGCGCGTGTAGCTTTGATTTACAAAGTAACATTACACCACCTCCTAATGATCCTCGATCTCTACGAAAAATTTTATAATTATCGTCACTTAGTTCTGCGTCCAAAATACCATCACATAACTATGTTTCAGAAATCATAACTACATCGATCTCAGACAGTAACAGATTATTATAAAACGTATCAGTCTTTGTTCGTAGCCCTCTAACGTTTTGATAAAGCAATGTAAGGTTGTTACTATTTTTACTATTTTCATCCATTTCTGACAGGGTAGTAGTGGTGAAATCGATAAACGTACACTCTATAAAATGTTAAATATTTAAAGGAAAAATAAACTATTATTTTTAAGACATAGTTATTAATTAATATAGATAAATATTCGCAAACCTTAATGGTCAATGTATAACTATAAGTTAAGCCGTAGTTTTTAATAGCATTTAAATGTGGCACTACGAGAAATTGCTTCGGTTTAAAACAGGAGAGTAGTTCACATGGAAAGGATATACTTGTGAGGTACTCTTGCACTGCATAATCAGTAAGTGTGTAAATAGTGTTGAGTGTAGAGAAGTGTAAAATTATTTTATGTAAGTGTAAGGGAGGATTATTGCATACATTGAAAGGTGAGTAATTATTAAATATCAAACAGTGTTTTACATTATTTTGGATATATCGGTTGATGAGGATATTGGAATAGGGGGTGAGACCTCGTCCTTTCGAACGAAGATACGGCAGTTTTTTGTCCAGACAAATTTATAATTTATCTCCTTGGCTTTTTGTTTGCATGTATTTAAAAGAATTTTATTTTCTTTTGTAAGGTGCTTATTGATATAAACTCTGTTAGTCTCATCACCCATTCCCAAATCCTTAGCATTCAGAGTACGATACTTGCGACCCGCTGCTATAAGTTTGTCTTTGACGGCACGTTGTCTTAGATGCACAACAATGGGGCGTGCGCGGGCAGCACTCACAGCGCGCCGAGGTTGGACCCGGTGTGCGAAATCGATATCAGTCTGCTGAATAGGAGCCCCAATATGCTGCGAGAGTTTCAATACTATTTGTTTAGTATCTTCGGCCTTATTCTCAGGAATCCCTGTTATTTCTATATTCTGCATTCGTGTCCACTGTTGTTGTCTCAAGTTTTCGTCTTCCAATGCCTTAATCCTTGCAGCTTGTGCAGTAACACTACTTTTTAGACTTTTATTTTCTTCTCTTATACATTTCAATTCAGAAGTGGTTGTTGAAATTTTTACCGAATTATAAGTATGAAACACCTTATGTACTCAATTATTTTTTGAAAAAGAAGAAAAAACAAGCAATAAATAATATACTATATTTAAGCAAAAAAACTATAACTTAGTAATACTAATTATAACTTAGAACATAAATGAAAAACTCATAACTGACTTTTTGACCCGACCCAAGATTCGAACCCGGGACCTCATGATCAGCAGTCGCACTACTACAACCACTAGACCAACGAGGTAGTACTATACCTAATAAGATATTGTGGTTGGGTATTAGAATTATTTTTAACTGTATACTATACTGATAATATTGAATTAGCCATTTATAGTGTAAATTATAATATTTGTCGAAATGTTAATTATGGATTCGAACCTTACATACTAATCGTGCTTCATTTTTTTATTTGCATTTACTTCCAAGAAAACACACGCAAAAAGCTTCATCGCGCAGTAAAAAACACAACAAATATATGTATATAAAATAAAGTCACAATAAAAAAGAAAGGTGACAGGTGACAACTGTCTTTATTTGAAATATTTTATGTAAAATAACTATTTATTATAATAATATCATATAAATATAATTTATATTCAACGGAAATCCTAATTCCATCTACAATGGTGTTAAAAAAATGTTCGAAGTGTAAAAAAATATCACGAAGAAAGCCCCAGGCCTAGAGTGTAGCAGATGTGAGAAGATAGTTCACACTGATGCCACCTGCTCTAAACTATCTAACAAGCAGCTGAATACGCTACGCAATTCTCCGGGAATTGAGTGGAGCTGTGAAGACTGCTTAAAAAATATTTCCAGAAGATCTTCATTCATAACTCCAGAAGACGACGATGGAGATGATGAATCCGAAGTAGGGTCCAACCTACAGCCTATTGACACACGCAAGCTAGTACAAGATATTAGTCGCGAGATTAAAAAAACCTTTAAGGAGGAGATACGCAACCTCGAGTCCTCCCTGGAGTTCTTGAGTGATCAAATATCTACTATGGAGCAATCTATAAGAAAACAGGATGGTGCCATCAGGGATTTGGAGACCAAAAACCAAGACCTAGTTAACAAAAATAAAAATCTAGAACTGAGGATATCTGCGATGGAACAAGAGATGAATAATTACGAACAAAAAAGTCTTGCATCTACTCTAGAAATAGCTGGTTTACCCGATACACCTCCAAAAGATATACCAGAAGTACTTGCAACAATAGCTGTTAAACTCGAATTAAACAAAGATGACATCAAATCTTCGTCACGCCTACCTGGATCAAAAAATAAACTTGGCCCGATTCTCGTCGAAATGAAGAGTGAAACTATCCGTAGCCAATGGATTGAAGTCAGCAAAAGAAGAACGCTCACAGCTGGAGCTCTAATACCCAACACCCCCCAGGATTCCGTCGAAAACCGTGTATACTTCAGGGAAGCACTTACGAAATTGAATAAAACACTATTGTATACAGCAAAATCCCAACTAGGTAAATCTTTTCAATTTATATGGTGCAAAGATGGAAAAGTGTGTGTTCGAAAAACTAGCAATAGTAGAATATTTTATATCCGATCTATTTATGATATTGATCGCATACGAAAACAGCAGGAAGGCTCCGTGATTCTTAATTAGTCACTCACTTTCAAATCACAGCTTTCGTAATTAAAAACAGTTGTAATAGTATGTCAGAACAAATAAATCAATTAACAAATTGCTCTTCAATAAACTCGTTTTTCAAACAGCTACCTAGCAACTGTCATTTAAATATTTCTTGTTTGCACGTTAACATAAGATCGATGATAAAAAACTTTACGAAATTACAACAAGTAATTCACAACTGCACGTTCCCTGTAGACATAATAGTTGTAACAGAGGCTGGTATATCCAATAGTATTGTAAATTTATATAACTTGACGGGCTATAACATGTATCCACAACTACGGTCTAACAAAAGAGGGGGTGGCATTATTGTATACATTAAAAATTACCTTAAATTCACCTTAATACAACAGCAAACCAAAACATTTGAAAACATAACAGGTATTATTAAACTTAACTCAAATCAAGATATAGTTTTGTATGCTGTATATAGGCCGCCAAAAACAAATAGATATATTTTTGTAAAGGAGTTGAGCAAATGCATATCTACGTTTCACAGTAAAAGAAATCTTATCTTGATAGGTGATACCAATATTGACCTAAAAAGTGCCTCATCACTTACAGACTCATACCTAGAAATGCTCAGCGAGTACGGATTAATGTGTGGAATATCTGACTACACTAGGATAGAAAAAAAACTAAGTCTTATCACAAAGTCCTGCATTGACCACATATTTTTACGTCTCCCCACATTTAATCCCTACGCCGCGGCGTTAGATACTACACTGGCAGATCACCGAGCAATCATGCTCGCTTGCATGGGCGATTCAGTTAGTGTTGACACACGGGAGGTTTTAAAACAAGTCATTGATTATGATATCCTTTACAAAGAATTAAAAAACGTAAAATGGCTTCAAACAAACTCTACGAAATCACCTGCTGAGATCTTTAATTTCATTAAACGAGCTTTTCAAAATGCTAAAAAGCAGCTACGAGTATTATTAAACATAAGTTTAACAAACTAAATACTACTAATCAATATAAACTACCATGGATTGATGATAATATCAATCGATTATGCGAAAAACGTGACAAACTGTTCCGTTCTTGGAAACGAAATCCACTCGACTCTAAATTAAGATTAGAATACAATACAATAAGAAATAAAGTTCATAAAGTATTAGAGAATAAACGAAATAGATACTATATTCAAAATATTCAACAGAATTTCAGAAATACAAGAAAAGTTTATCAAATAATCAACAAAATGCTAGGGCGTGTAACATCATCAGTGGATGCGGCAGTTTTAAAAGCCTTTGAAGGGCAGACTACCAAAGATATCGCAAATAACTTTGCGATGGGATTTGATAACGCTGTAAAAAACATAATTCAAACCTGTAACACGAATTTGTTAAGTCCCAGTAAGTATTCTCGGCCAAATAATTCTAGTATATACTTTCAAAAAGCAACCCGCGACAAGGTTAATAAAATAATCAAAAAACTTAGCTCTAAAAAGGCACCAGGCTCTGATAATATTGGGGTTTCTGATATAAAATGTATGGACACAGAAGGGGCCTCGGCCATTGCCAATCTAATTAATACAAGTGTTGAAACTGGCATTTATCCCGACGAACTAAAGACAGGATGTGTTAGACCAATATACAAGAAAGGAAGACGGGATGATTTCCTGAACTATCGACCAATCACCTTATTATCTTCAATAAACAAAATTGTAGAAAAGTATGTGTGTGAACAAATTTATAAATTCTACAATACGCATAATGTAATATATGAAAATCAGTTTGGTTTTCAAGCTGGGAAGGGTTCAAATGATCTTTTGATGAAGTTAACAGATGAAATTAACGAGTATCTAAATAACAAAAACCATGTACTCGTCCTATTTATTGACTTTTCACGGGCATTCGACACTCTTGATCATAAAAAAATCATCACTAAGTTGGACAATTGTGGAATACGGGGACCTCTTCTGAAATGGTGTACAAATTATCTGAAAAATAGGAAATTCTCTGTGAAAATAAATGACACACACAGCGACCCAGTGACTGTAACTGAAGGCACAGCACAGGGATCTGTGCTTGGCCCCCTCCATTTTCTATCATATGTAAACGACATGCATTTTTACATAAATCACTGTTCATGCTACCAGTTTGCTGATGACACATGTTTGCTAGTCGCCGATAAAGACCCTGATATAGCATGTGACCTGTTACAGTCTGACTTTAATATGCTTGCAAAATGGTGTCATGATGCCGGATTGGTTCTGAACTCCTCTAAAACCAAGCTGTTACACATAAAGTCTCCTTATATCAAGTGTACTTTATCCAAGCACATTATTGCTCACAATCATAATTGCCTTCACTCGACTTGTAAAAACACTTGCAGTTGCCCCTCTATAGATCTCGTCAATACCCAGACATATCTCGGAATGCAGATCGATAGTAAGTTTACTTGGCATAACCACATCGAGGGTGTTTGTAACAAATTAAGACAATTCTTAGCTAATATTATAATACTGAAGAACAGAATTCCGTTCCCAGTTAAGATGATGTTATATAACTCTCTGGCAGAATCTTATATACAGTATGGTTTAGGTAGCTATGGTCGTACATTTAATACTTATTTAAACAAAATATATAACCTCCAGATAAGAATCCTTAAAAACATTGTAACAGACAAAATTCGACGTCAATTTCATGATGACGATAGTATGCTCTTTAAGCACTGCAATATACTACCAGTTCATACACAAGTCAAATATTTACTTTTAAAAAAACACTTTTTTAATGAAGAGTTGAAATTAGAAATTAAGCATCCCGTGTGTACGCGCGCCTTAAACAGCCGCAAGCTGCAGACGAGCCATGCAAACAATATGTACGGGGAACGAACGGCAAGTTACATTGTTCCACGACTTATAAACAACCTACCCCCAGATTTCCGCGATAACTTAAATATAAAAAACATTAAAAAAAAAACTTAAATTATACTTTTTGAATAATTTATAAAAAAAAATAATACTTAAAACAGCGTATATGCGTTTGCTCAGGTCCTAATTAGGCTGTAATGTTTCCTTTTTACAAACTATATTAAATATACTTAATGTAACGTCGACTCTGGTCGCGTCATCACAAACCTTAGTGGTTTTCTGTATGCGACTTTTTAGTAATTTTTTTTTTGTAATGCTTTGTAATATGGTAAATAAATAATAATAATAATAATATCTAATACGAAAAATTATACCCAAAACAAACAAATAATACTACCTATAAATAACCTAATAAGTAATAATATTATCGACTGATATGAGGTGAGCGTGTGCACTGGCCGACGCTCTAACGACACGGACTTCACGTCGAAGAGCTCAGCGCTCACTGACTAGTGACTACAGCAAGCCCGTGGGCAGTGAATACGCCCAGATTTTAAAATAATTTCTTAATAAAATCAAATTTTGGTCTTTTGAAAAAAAAAATTACAATAGAAATGTTCATTAATAAATTGCCTATCCATTGGTGTAAATCGCAAAATAAAATAATACTTACTTTACGAGGAGATGCATGTTATCAATAATAATTTCACATTGATGTGGTTTCGTTGTAAGGAGATTATATTAATATTTATTACTTTAAAAAAATTGGATATAGCTCTTATGAAATCAAGATTATGTAGAAATATAATGTGTTTTTTATTTGTTGATATATCTTTTAAATAAAAAGTAGATAGCTCCTAAAAACCGCACAAATAACGACTAGCGCGACATTTTGCTCAACCTGCGCCTTAAGATTTAACTAAGCGTTTTCTTATAAGTTGATTACGGCTTGATAATTTAGTTTTAGAAGCTATTCGTAATCGGTTAACTAATGAATTGAAATATTTTTGTAGACGCGTCGCCAACACTTATAGTAGTAGAAAAGCGCAAGCGGGCCAAATATGGCAAGATAGGGGGGATGTGACAAACTATGGGAGCCGCTTCAGCAGTGCACTTTAATAGACTGTTATGTAGAGGGTGGATAAAAAAATTAATATTTTTTTATCGCGTTTGTTTAAGGTGAAAGTTTCGCAATATTACTAGTGAAAGTTGGACTAGCATGGCTTCTAAGACTGTTTACATTGTAGGAACAAGTGTACAACCCGAAGCACTTTGAACGAAACTCCTTCAGTAGTCGAGACCCGAACGCGGCTTCCATCTTATTGCCAGAGGAAAATACTAAATAGTATATAAAGAAAACTTTATATTAAATGTATTAGATATTAAGTTCATTTTCCATAGTAATATTACTACTTAAAAAACATCTATTCTAATAAATCACTTGTTCATTAGTACGTCGTAATGTAAAGTGATTTTTTTTAAAGGGTAAGGATGAAAAAAGAGCACACAGTCCACCGAATTATAATTGGTTGTTGTGGCCCATAGACATCTACATCTATCCTCGTTTGCGAATCAAAATGCAGATGCGTTGTCAGCCGTCCAAATAAGATTGAATGCCTCTTTTCCAGTAAAAAGAGTATCCAGTTCTCTACAATAAACCATACGATTACTACTTAAAAAACGTCTATTGTAATAAATCACTTGTTCATTAGTACGTCGTAATGTAAAGTGATTTTTTTTAAAGGATAAGGATGAAAAAAGAGCACACAGTCCGCCGGATTATAATTGGTTGTTGTGGCTCATAGACATCTACATCTATCCTCGTTTGCGAATCAAAATGCAGATGCGTTGTCAGCCGTCCAAATAAGTTTGAATGCCTATTTTCCAGTAAAAAGAGTATCCGGTTCTCTACAATAAACCATACGAAACACAGCAGCATTAAGCTGCTATTTTACCGCTGGTATTCTGAGAGAGCGTGCTCCTGCCCCGGTAGAGCCGAATCATTCGTGCTCAACTATACAATTAATATAGCTGCAGCATGGTTCTACCACGTCTTTGTTAATCATTTTGTAAAAGTAGTTGTTATATTACAATCCCTGATTATGAATATAATTTGTCGGCTCCATGGTGCAGTGACTTAGCAATGAGTTGTAGTTATAAAAGCCGCGGGTTCGAATCTCGCACGGGTTAATTATTTGTATGGCTTACAAATTATTGTTCCGGCTCTGGATATTTGTCCTTGCGAAATTCTAGTGTGGAAAATCATATCAAGAGAAAAATTGTTCGAAGTTTAAAAGCATATTTCACATAGATATTTCAAGACATCAATATATTATGTCTATCAACTAAAAGTGCGAAAAAGGTTTTTTTTATAGGAAAAGGGTTACAAACAAGCACACAGTCCACCTGATGGTAAGTAGTTGCTTTGGCCCATAGACATCTACATCTATCTTCTATCACGAATCAAAATGCAGATGCGTTGTCACCCGTGAGGACTAAGATGGAACGCTCGTTTCCAGTAAAAAGGGTCTCCGGTTCTCTACACTCACCATACAAAACACAGCAGCGTTAAGCTGCTATATTACGCTGGTATTCTGTGAGAGCGTGGCCCTTCCCCGGTCGTGCCGACCCATTCGTGCTACAACCATAGTATAACTGCAGTATGGCTCTACCACGTACAACAACAAAACTGAAAACAAACTGATACATGAGATTGGCAGCAGCATCTTTATGATAATAACTTAATATAATTAAAAAATTCGGTTGCCAACTTGCTTGGCCAAGTATGGCAACTATGGCAAAATCCGCCTATGAGAAAATCTATTGGGGAGGTCAATGTTCAGTTGTGGACTTTTATGGATTGTTATGGATGGATGGAACTAAAATTCGCTTATTGGGCATGGCGATTGAGGGAAATCCTTCCTACAGTGTAAGAGACCTATCTCCAGCAGTGGACTAATTTATTCTCCACTCCAGTAGAGTTCGATGCAGTCCAGTGGCCGGTGCATCCTTAGCGCCGGTGGGTAATGCATGCTGAGTGCGCAAGGACAAATGATACTGGTGCGAACGATATGCTGGTGATCCCTACTTAGCGGTCAGCCATCGCAGTCTATTCCATCTGAGGTTACCTCGTTTAATGGCAAAATACGTGTCGTATTATAAACGGTGGCGTGTCTTTCCTAGTGTAGTTGTTTTGCAGTTAGTGGTGACGCGGATAGTGCACGAAATTGCGGGAGCGCGGGAGATGCTCTTCATATTCAAATTAACTAAAGTAAATTATTTTATTTTATTACGCGGATCTTAACTAATTATTTTTTCCATCCTTAATAAAGTTGATTTCAGCAAACTAATGCCTAATTCCATTAATTATCTATTGTTTGATATTTCACTTTTTTACATTTATTTAATGAACTCTACTCGTAAATAATATTTCCATCGAAATAGATAACTATGTGTAAACTGGCCACAATCTCGACCGTCCGATCCGTACTTTGTTTTCTAACTCATTTGGGAACGTTATTTGACTAGACAGATTAATTTGTACACCCTCGTTGTGTGCCGAACAAGCAAATGTACTGGCAGTACATAATATATTCGACTTGTCAAGGTATCGAAAATGGTTTAATTTTGTATGAATTTAATTAAGCGAAGAATTTTTTTTATAATTCCGAGTACCCGAAAAAAAATTAGCGAGAATCCATGTTATATTATATCATATACGGACTAGATCTACGCCGCAGAGTAAGCTCGAATAGGTCGATTCACGCGAAGAAGCACCACCGTTTCCGTTACAGCTTATCTATTGAACATAGGCCTCCCATAGGTTAACACGTTTGGCAGGTGGGTTGAAAAGATTTTTATTTTTAATAGCAATAAGAAAGGCGCTGCTGCCCATCAGCTGATTTGTTTCGTTCTGTCACTGTGGCGACAAGGGGTAGTCGATATTCGATTATTGAAGGGACCACGCTCGGATAGAATACCAATGTAAAATAGCAACTTAGCGCTGTGTTTATATGTATATAACATACCTTTGTTTGACGATAACTTGAGACGCTTTTACTGGTGGTATCAAGAAATGTAATCTTATTTCTCAGAGGCAACAAAGTATTTGAATTTTGATTCTTGATCAGAGATATTCGCCGGTGGATCCTCCCGCGTATTGTATCAGTTTTCACGACACCACTAATATCCATTGAGCACGTTAAAGTGACTTATATTCATATGAGTGGCTTGGTCAATTTTTTTAATTGACGTAAGTAAAAACCAAGTTGGAAATTCACTCGTGGCTAACGATCATCGACACCAAGTTCTTGGATGAGTGTAAAGTGTTGAGCCTGTAAGCCGCTTTCGTAAGGTATACAAGCGGCACGGGATCTCCTTTCGGAAAACAACCGGGGTCCCTGCACGCTTTGCTTGATTATTAGCACGTCTCGGTACCCAGGGAAGTACTTGCTGCTTTTAGCAACCTCGTTGTTACAACGATGTCTCGTTATCACTACCGAGTCATCGTCATCTCGGGGTTACAATACTAGGTGTTTGCGACCTCTGCCTCGAGCGCATGCAAACCCCAGAGTTGGAGTTTATGCCGTTTCAAGTAAGGATCACCTTCATTAAGATAAACGCCATGACGAATCACTGGGCGATGTCGTTTCCTCCCTCTCCCGTTCCTGCTTAGCACCCTCCTTTTAAACCTTTACGTCTATTGTGACACAAATAATCGCCTTGCGTCATATATGGTGCTTTATTGTGAATTCTGCTATTTTTTTTAAAGTTTGCTCCACACTAGGATTTTCTCATGTATCGTTGGGGCAATTTATATATATAAATTTCACAATGACAAATCATCATCATGACATTCAAGAATCGATTAATGTCGACTGACATAATATAAAAATTCTAATGCTGGACTCGTGCGTGTTTAGTTGTAGTGAGGATTTACCCGGATCGTCACGCTTGGCAAGCGCTGTTTCAGAAGTCTCGCACTTTTGAGGCTGCTGTCCATCGTCGGTATGGGTATTTAATACCTGCCGTAAACGAGATGGTTACCGACATCTATCGGAGGCCATTCGTTTTTTTTGATAATTCTGGTAGTCACCTCTTACGATACCCACGACATGAAACGATGGATTCTCGCACGCCACCACTACACGGCTAATTTCTCTCGGCTCTTTTCTACGTCATGGTATATTGTCCAAACGTTCATGATTGTTGACTGACCCCCAAATGTAATTATTAATTACTTCCTCTGAGTATAGGAATTCATTAAAAATGCGTAACATAAAATTTCGTCTTAAAATGTTTCACCAACGCGTCTTGAATTTGAAGTACAAGTAAAACAAATATGTGGAGCAAACTAAATATACGTACGTTCAACTAATAATATAGCATCGTCATGGCATCCATCATTCCATCAATAACTTCCAACAGTAAACCTATTTTAGCATTCCGCACGCACATACATAGATGTAAATCCTGCTAGAGATTACCTAGCGTCATCATTACATCATTACAGCCCTTCACAAGTCCACTGCTGAACATAGGCCTCCCCCAAAGAATGCTACAAAGCACGGTCCTGAGCCACCTGCATCCATCGACTTCCTGCATGTCTTACCAGGTCGTCACTCCATCTCGTGGAGGGACGCCCTACACTTCTCCTACCGGTACGAGGCTGCCACTCGAGAAACTTTCTTCCCCATCGGATGTCAGTTCTTAGAGCTATGTGGCCGGCCCACTGCCACTTCAGCTTACTAATCCGTTGGGCTATGTCGGTTACTCTGGTTCTGCTGCGGATATCCTTATTCCTGAGTTTATCACGCAGAGAAACTCCGAGCATAGCCCTCTCCATAGCTCGCTGAGCGACCTAGAGCTTCCTCATACGGCCAGCAGTGAAGGACCACGTCTCAGTTCCGTAAGTCATCACTGGCAACACGCACTGGTTGTACAATTTAGTTTTAAGGTTTTGAGGTATGTCTGACGAGAAGATGTGTCGTAGCTTCCCGAACGCTGCCCAGCCGAGTTGAATCCGTCGATTGACCTCTCGGTCGAAGTTGGACTTACTTAGTTGGACTATTTGTCCCAGGTAAACATACTCGTCAACAACTTCGAGCTTACTGCTCCCAACAACTACCAGCATAGGTGTGACATGGACATTAAACATAATCTTTGTTTTGTCCATGTTCATCTTATGACCTATCCGTTGGGAGACACTATTGAGGTCATTGAGCATAGTGCTTAGGCCCTCCAGCGATTCTGCCATAAGGACTATATAGTCGGCAAATCGAAGGTAAGTGATGTACTCGCCATTGATGTTAATACCGTATCCTTTCCAGTCCAGAAGCTTGAAAACGTCTTCCAATGCAGCGGTGAAGAGTTTCGGGGAAATGACGTCACCCTGTCTTACACCTCTCTGCAATTGGATAGGTTTTGTACTGTGGTTCTGTACTCGGATAGCCATCGTAGCTCTACTGTACAAACACTTGACTTGTCTCGTAATAGTTATTAAATTATATACCAATTATATTTATATTGCCTGTTTGAGAAATGTGGTTTTGTTGTAGGTATATTTTGGTTAGAGAACTGAAGCCACCAGCACCGCCCAAATTTCAACGGAATCAAAGGCTTTCTCATAGTCCACATACGCCAGACATAGTGGCAAATTGTACTCTTCGGACTTCTGTACAATTTGCCATAGGGTATGTATGTGGTCTATGGTGCTAAAGTCCTTTCGGAAACCGGCTTGTTCGGGAGGCTGGAAGTCGTCAAGTCTGCGCGCGAGACGATTCGTAATGACTCTCGAAAACAGCACGTAGACGCGGCTCAGAAGGGAAATCGGTCTGTAGTTCTTCAAGGGAGCGTTGTCACCTTTCTTGAAGAATAAAACCACCGCACTTCTGCTCCACGCCTCCGGTGTAATGCTACCATAGCTGACGGAATTAAAGAGCTTTTGATGGACTTCAAGTACTGGTCTTCCACCCGCTTTCAGAAGCTCCGCTGTAATTCCATCCTCGCCTGGGGCGTTGCCGTTTTTAAGGTGCTGAAGAGCCATTCTAATCTCGCTCAGACTGACGTCCGTGTATATCTTCGGAATAGTGTCGGATAAGACTCGCTCTTGGATCGTTACTCACACTTGCGTGTGGCTCCAACGATGACGTGTACAGCTGCCCATAGAACCTCTCAATCTCACTCAAAATCTCAGGTGCCCCGGAAACGATGCTGCCACATTCGGTCTTCAGCTTTGACAGTTGTGTGCCGGACGGGCGTAACTCTTCGGAGTAAATGTTGTCGAAGATACTCCGCGAGTCGCTCACGTCCTACACCTGTAGGTTCCGGAATCCTCCCACTGCCGTCTTTCACTGCCGTCTCTGCGGTTGCTGCGGATAAACTGTGGACTGAGGTTCAAAATTAAAATGCACGATTATAAATTTAAATAGCAAGGGAGTGGCCAGCGGTTCGACTAATTAATTTGCCGCGAAATTTTACAACTATTATTTATTTATCACTATTATTCAAAACGGTTGGTCAACTATGGTTGTTCACTATAGGTTGTTCACTATATATTTTAAAATATTTAAATTAAATGAGCGGTAGTATAAAAATATCTGTCCGGAGTAGTTGGTTCTTTAACACTATTGACTAGCAGCTATTCATCAACTAAATTAGTTGAATTTAACACTTGTGTAACTGCGAATATCAGTTATCACTTTTTCCGCCTAGCTAACACTTTTCACTATATGTCACACCGAATTTTCAGTTGTGACCTTTTTCCGCTAGCTAACACTTTTTCACTATATGCCGCACCGAATTTTCAGTTACGACCTTTTTCCGCTAGCTAACACTTTTTTACTATATGCAACACCGAATTTTCAGTTGCCACTTTTTTCGGCTAGCTAAACACTTTCACTATATATTTCTGCTAGTCACTGCAACTACTACCGGATACTACTGCTGGGCACTGGTAGTTCTTCCTACTACAATATTACAATGTTTCGCCCCCATAAGGTAGACTTCGGCTATACTCTATAGTGAGCCGCTTGCCATTTCCCATTTGCCTCTTTATTTTCAAACATTTTTCTTTATGCAAATGGCACAAATTGCAATATTTTCTATATAATACTAATCTTAATTTTAACATGCTATACATCATTAAATAGACACTTTTGGTCTTCATTAGTACGTGATAAAGGATAATTAATATATTTACATTCAACAAAGTTATTAAGTAAAATGTCCTAAACTTTTACACTAAATGGGCATATTAATTCTTTAATTATCCTATAACTTTTGAATCGTGCTTAATTATACGAAATACTTCTTTATTATAACGATCTATACATCATATGCTAACTAAATATCATATTTACAACTCTTTTCAGATATAAAATATTCTCATTAATTTTTTGCTTAAAACTATTACGCAGTTAATTTAAATTTCCAGAATGTTCTATAGCGCGGCGCGCTGTGATTGGTCGGTTTTTCTTAAACAAAATAAAGTTGTTTATATTAACTATCATTAAACCGACCTTCTATATAGACATATTGAGAGTTGTAAATACATGGTAAAACTATATTAATACATTATTTAGTCAATATTTTCCGTATTTGCACTTTTTAAACAAATCAATATTCTTTAATCACTTTTTCGTTTAAAGTCTTTTTGGCCGTCTCGAACATTTCTCCCGCCGTGCAGCGTCGCGAAGACTCGTCGCAGCGTCGCTGCATAAATTTCGGTGAGAGACGTTGCCTCTACTTCGGTAGCGGCACGAGTTTCCTGGTTGGCCTCTTGATTAGTCCGTTTGCTGTGCGTACCTCCACAGTGCGGATCTGTCCGTCCGCACCGGGGTAAATGTTTTCAATCCTTCCTCGTGGCCAGGTGTTACGAGGTAACTGGCTGTCGGCTATGAGGACTGGATCGCCCACCTGGAGATCGGGGCCTTGACCATGGGCCTCCCGCCGGTTTTGAAGTTCCGGCAGATATTCTTTGACCCAACGCTGCCAGAACATGTCAGCGAGTATCTGGGAGCGTCGCCAGTGTTTTTTGCTGTTCGCATCTTTTTCACTAAAAACTCCAGGTGTTGGCAGTCTCGCAGATCCTCCCAATAGGAAGTGATTTGGAGTGATGGACTCGTTGTCTTCGCTGTCTACTGAGATGTGAGTCAATGGTCTGCTGTTTACTGTGTACTCCACCTCGCAGAGCAGCGTGGTCAAGACATCTTCGTGCGGATGTCTCTCATGAAGGACGGTGTATAGTGCCGTCTTTACGCATCGAACAAGGCGTTCCCACACCCCTCCCATAAAAGGCGCGGAGGGGGTTATAAATCGCCATACTATGCCTCGTCGGCTGGCTTCTTCTCGGAAAGCCTCTCGAAGCTCCTTGTCGGCACTGTGCATATTGGTGCCGTTGTCAGAGTAAATCTCGGTGGGACATCCTCGGCGCGCTGCAAATCTTCTTAATGCCAGTATGGCAGAGTCTGCGCTGAGATCTGCCACAATTTCCAAATGTACAGCTCGTGATGTAAGGCAGGTGAAGAGAGCCACGTATCTCTTCTGATGCTGACGTCCCACTGTTACGGAGAGTGGCCCAAAATAATCCAGGCCGGTGAACGTGAACGGTCTCTGGTGATGTGCGAGACGCGTGCTGGGATGATCACCGGTGGCTGGCATGGATGGTTGTGCCTTTCTTATGCGGCACTGAACGCATTGGCTTACTATTCTTTTAGTAGTGGGTCTTAGTCTGATTACCCAGTAATGCTGTCGAACCTCGTTGATGGTAGGTTCGGTCCCGCAATGATGCAGGCTACGATGCGTCCAATCAATATACAATTGGGTGATGTGATGATCACCATCCAATATAGCTGGCCCTTTCATATCTTCAGAGACTCCTTTTACAGCGGCTATGCGACTTCGTAGCGCAATGATCCCGTCTTTCAATTGTATTTGAAGCGGTCGTAGGCGGCTATCATGGGCGACCCTCTTATCGTTACGGAGATCGGCTATCTCTTGTGTGAAGGAGTCTTCCTGGATGACATGTATCAGGAGCTTTTCGGCCTTTCTTATATATTCGGCCTCCAGTGTGATGTATTTGTTTACATCTTTATTTTTCACCTGACTGGGAGGCTGCGCGAGACGTCGCGGATTACATTTCAATCTCCTCCAGTCGGGGTCTTCCTCTCTATTTCTTTTCGTCCTTTTGTAAAAGGTCCTGTCGGTGGTTTTGCGGCAGAGTGTTATGAATTGAAGCACTCTGGCCGTAGCTCGCACTAAGCGTTCCCATTTCGAAAATTTCGTCGGATCGGGAATGGCTTCTCTGTATAGCGGAGCTCTATATTTTTCTTTAATTGTCAACGATCTTTCCTCACTAGTAGGTACGGAGGACGAGGGTGTAGACCTCTCAACTGTCGTTTTTTCGTTGACAGGCATCGTGACATCTTTCTTTGTCCAGAGAAGCTCTTTTTCTATATGCTCGTCTTCCAACTGACGGGTGCTGCTATTTAGTATTTCTTCAGCTTTCTTCTCTGGACCGGAGTCTGATCTTCTCGGGTTAACTACGAGAGATTCTGGCGCGAAATATTCGCGGAGTTGGTCATCTGTGTTCTCCTCGCTCGTGTACAGCTCATTGGCCGTGTAGATGCGCTGATGTGGGGCTTTTGTGTGTGCCCCGTGTAGCACCCATCCCAGTTCTGTGAGCGAGGCGATTGGCTGGTGCGGTGGACCTCTGCGGACTTTAGTGGCTATTAAGAGTCTCCAGTTGTCTTGTCCTATCAGGATCCTGGGGTTGCCTGAATCATATATCAATTGATCCTTTAAATCTTTCAAATGCTTACATTTTTCTATGTCTGTTGCACGCACAGTCTGCGGCCCCAAGTTTAGGCTGGCGACCGTGCGTGCTCTGAATGGCACCCTTTTTCTATGGAGACTCTTCAGTGAAACTTTGACTCTTTGGGAGTCCGGCGAATCGAGGGTAGTGTTCCCGATAGCTGTGATCTTGAATGGGTCCAACCGCCCTGTAGCTCCAATTTGATTGGCAATCTCTTGATCCATTAATGAGACTGTCGACCCATCATCCAGCAGAGCGTGTGTGTTTATCGCTCCCGCCGGTCCAATTACTCGAACTGGAATTATCTTCAAGTAAGCTTGATGCTTTGATACAGCGAATGAGTTTGCAACTGTTTCTTGAGGTTCTTTTAGTGTTACCTCTGTCTTCTCTTTTTTATTATGATGAAGAAGTCGATTGTGTGTCGCGTTGCATCCTTTTATTCCACACTTTGTGGTTTTGCATCTGTGTGTCTGACTTCTATAATGTAGACACCGGAAACATAAATTCCTTTGCTTGGCGAGTTGCCATCTTTTATCAATATCTGCTTCTTTAAACTTGTTGCAGTCGGATCCGTAATGACCCTCTTTTTCGCACACACTGCATTTCGGAGATGGCTTAGAGGTAGCCGTGTGCGTCCTATGTACTGGACGATTATTTTGCGCTCCGTTTATGATTTCAGGAGGCGCAAATGCACTGCAGAAGCGAGCTTGCTCGGTTATAAATTCACTGAAAGAACCGAGGTCTGGTCTCGAGTCGTACTTTTCTGTATAAATTCTATACCACTGCGCGCGTATAGAGTTTGGCAGTTTGTCTGTGAGGTGTCGTAGCAGCTCTGCGTTAACGAGGTAATGGTCTCGTTTGAGTGCTCGAAGAGTGACGACGCTTCCCCTCACTTTGCTCGCGAATGCACAAATATCTCTGGGTGCCTCTGTACAGCGTGGTAATCCCCGTAATTTTTCGGTTTCGGCTTGCGCGATTGAATCTGGACGCCCGAATTGTAGCTCCAGTTCTCGCATAATCTCATCTGGTTTAGCATGCCCGATGAGTTCTGAACTGACTGTTTCCAAGGCTCTTCCTTGTAGACTTCTTCGTAGTCTTGCAGTATTTTCTATGTCATTGAAGTAGCCTCGGGTTGTTTCATAAATGGCACGGAACGAAAGCCATTCGGTATGTGCTCCGCTAAAGCTCGGCAGCGTCATTATCGCTTTTGATGCTGCGAAAGTATTCGACGATGCACTCTCTGGTTTTGGTTTGTCAGCGAGTGCGGCTATAGCGGACGTGAGCTCCGATATGAATGGTCGGAGCACCCTGTCTTCATTGCTGACAGGTGCCTGGTTAGGCCTTTTTGTTATGGGATTCTTGGTTGCTTCTTCCGGATAGGGATCCTGGTAGGTGGACTCTGATACAATTGGTAGGAGCCCCCTGTCTTCATCAACCTTGGAGTCCTGGCAAATCTTCTGAGGTATGGGACTCTTCGGTATATTTTCTGCATTGGGATCCTGGTAGGTGAGCTCTGATACAACAGGTAGGAGCTCCCTTTCTTCATCAACCTTCGAATCCTTGTTTGTGAGCTTCATCGGCGGCTCACTGAGGTCGACAACCTCCGGGGGTGGCCTTGTGATGTTTTTATTAAGTGGGGCCTCCCCACCGGTGGTTGCGCCTTGCGTTGGCTTTTGCTTGGCTACAGAATTTTCGAGCCAAGATCGGACATACTCACTTTTGGAGTGACCATCCTCATCATAGTCGTCCGATTCATCATCTTCTTCAGCCATCTGTAATGAGATCTGTGCGAGTTCCAATTTTATTCTCAGCACTTCCTCACGAGCCTTCAAAACTTTTTTATTGGGCCGGATGGTCTTTTTTGACCTTGTACTTCTGTCGGCGTGGCCCCTTAGTGGCTCTTCGGCGCGGGAATATACCCGGGCTGTTGGCGGTGATGCACAGCGAATGTCATCGTTGCCTTCTATCTGTTCCCTCTGCTTCGATGTACCAGCTTTAACGGCGGCTGGCACTGGCAGGAGTACCCCCCCATCGCGGGGGCAAGCTATCTGTTCTCTCTGCTTCGGTGTACCGGCTTTAACGACGGCTGGCACAGGCAGGAGTACCCCCCCATCGCGGGGGCAAGCTGGCGCCTCAGCGCCTTCTGTTGTGGATGGTGAGCGTGGTGGCATCTGGTGGCGGACGGTGTCGGTATTGTCCGACGGTCCATCATCCAGACCGACAGTCCACGCCATGGCTCCCCTTCCTTGCGAACGAGTGATCGGCATCTTGATTCTGAAAATTCAGCAACTTTAAAACGGTAGTGACTATGTACCCGGTTCCGAAATACTAACGGATTGACGAATCTCGTTCGAATGACCAGCAAATGTGGTCCGGTGTATACGGATGATTCGGCTCAAAGGACCATAAAATGGTCCGATCGGCAGTACAGGCGGATGAATCCGGCTCGAAGGACCATAAAATGGTCCGGTCGGCAGTACGGGCGAAAAGATCCGGCTCGAAGGACCATAAAATGTGCCGGACGGGCGTAACTCTTCGGAGTAAATGTTGTCGAAGATACTCCGCGAGTCGCTCACGTCCTACACCTGTAGGTTCCGGAATCCTCCCACTGCCGTCTTTCACTGCCGTCTCTGCGGTTGCTGCGGATAAACTGTGGACTGAGGTTCAAAATTAAAATGCACGATTATAAATTTAAATAGCAAGGGAGTGGCCAGCGGTTCGACTAATTAATTTGTCGCGAAATTTTACAACTATTATTTATTTATCACTATTATTCAAAACGGTTGGTCAACTATGGTTGTTCACTATAGGTTGTTCACTATATATTTTAAAATATTTAAATTAAATGAGCGGTAGTATAAAAATATCTGTCCGGAGTAGTTGGTTCTTTAACACTATTGACTAGCAGCTATTCATCAACTAAATTAGTTGAATTTAACACTTGTGTAACTGCGAATATCAGTTATCACTTTTTCCGTCTAGCTAACACTTTTCACTATATGTCACACCGAATTTTCAGTTGTGACCTTTTTCCGCTAGCTAACACTTTTTCACTATATGCCGCACCGAATTTTCAGTTACGACCTTTTTCCGCTAGCTAACACTTTTTTACTATATGCAACACCGAATTTTCAGTTGCCACTTTTTTCGGCTAGCTAAACACTTTCACTATATATTTCTGCTAGTCACTGCAACTACTACCGGATACTACTGCTGGGCACTGGTAGTTCTTCCTACTACAATATTACAATGTTTCGCCCCCATAAGGTAGACTTCGGCTATACTCTATAGTGAGCCGCTTGCCATTTCCCATTTGCCTCTTTATTTTCAAACATTTTTCTTTATGCAAATGGCACAAATTGCAATATTTTCTATATAATACTAATCTTAATTTTAACATGCTATACATCATTAAATAGACACTTTTGGTCTTCATTAGTACGTGATAAAGGATAATTAATATATTTACATTCAACAAAGTTATTAAGTAAAATGTCCTAAACTTTTACACTAAATGGGCATATTAATTCTTTAATTATCCTATAACTTTTGAATCGTGCTTAATTATACGAAATACTTCTTTATTATAACGATCTATACATCATATGCTAACTAAATATCATATTTACAACTCTTTTCAGATATAAAATATTCTCATTAATTTTTTGCTTAAAACTATTACGCAGTTAATTTAAATTTCCAGAATGTTCTATAGCGCGGCGCGCTGTGATTGGTCGGTTTTTCTTAAACAAAATAAAGTTGTTTATATTAACTATCATTAAACCGACCTTCTATATAGACATATTGAGAGTTGTAAATACATGGTAAAACTATATTAATACATTATTTAGTCAATATTTTCCGTATTTGCACTTTTTAAACAAATCAATATTCTTTAATCACTTTTTCGTTTAAAGTCTTTTTGGCCGTCTCGAACAAGTTGGCTCTTTCTGGCATACAGATCTCTGGCAAAGACTTTGGAGCCTTGGTTCCGCTCGATCGCTTCTTCATTACGAGCTGTATTGAAGTTGCGTAAGTCCTGCCGCATGCATTTGGAGATCTGTCTGTTCAGTTGCCTGTATGCTGTCAAATCTATTGAAGAATGTAGCCTCATCTCCCGTCTAACAGCCATGATATTAAGAGTGTAATCGGAGAGTTTATGTGTTCTTCTGCGGCGGGTCTTGCAGAACTTAGCTCCGACCGCATAGACAGTTTCCACGAACTTGTCGTTCATATCGTCCACTTCATTGCAGTCTTCTAGGCACTGAAAACGGTTTTGTAACTCGAGCTGAAAGGTTTCGGGACTTTGGATTAGAGCACGAGAGGGACGGAGCGTTGACTTCATCAGACGAGACCTCTCTAACTTAACATTTAGGTTCAGTGTGCCTTTAATCATTCGGTGATCGCTGCCGGTTTTCACCCTCACGATCACTGAACAGTTGTCGTCTGGTCGTCATAATGAAGTCAATCTCATTTTTTGTCGAACCGTCGGGGCTCGACCAGGTCCACTTCCTGTAGGGCCGCTTCATGAAGAAAAAGTTCATCATAAAGAGTCCCTTTTTCCCCATGAAGTCGGCCAGCTGCTGGCCCCTTGGGTTCCGTTGCCTTATTCCAAATTTCCCTACTTTCAGCTCACCGTTCTCTCTTGTGCCTAGTTTTGCATTGAAGTCTCCCATTAACACCGTATATTGGGTTTTGGCGGAATGCATGGCTCTAGAGATATCCTCTTACATTTCCTCCACCTCCTCATCGGGGTGTGCCGAGGTTGGTGCGTAAACCTGTATGACCTTCAGGGAATACCGTTTGGTGATTCTGAGTATAAGGTACGCAACCCTCGTCGACACACTCCCGATCTTTACAACGTTGTAACGAGAGACTTGTGGACGATAAATCCGACACCTCCTTGGGACAGATGGTCGCCCTCCCGGTGATAGAGCAATTTGCCGGATTCGAGGATTACCGTGTCCTCCCCCTCTCTTCGGTCTTCGAATAATCCTATAATATGCCAGCGCAACTTGTCTATCTCTTCTTCCAGCTCCACGATCTTCTCGTCAGTCCTCAGGGTGCGTGCGTTGTACGTTGCCAGGTCGAGTCGTCTAAGGTGGCAACCAAACCTCCACTGGAGATTCTTAGCACCCCCTGCCCCGCCGTTACCATGGTCGCCACCGTAGTCAGGAATAGCGGGGCCGCCAGGGACTGGGGTCTGTCTCTTTGTTACTCTCGTCATTGGGGGGTATTTGCCATAGTTGCCACGCTTGGCGAGCGGGTTGGCAACCGCAGTTTTTTTATTGTAACTTTGGCTATTATCAGTAAGATACTGCTGCCCATCTCCCGCCTGTTTCCTTTTGTCGCCTTTTACGACACCCACGAGAGGATATGGGGTAGTGGATATTCTTGACCGCCACTACACGGCAATTACCTAGCGTATAACTAATGTTATCATAATTAATTATTTAATGTATAAAGTATACATTAAATATATTCTATTTCTTTCAAATTTTTTTGTCAGTTGCTCAAGTTTAACTAAAATATGTAATTTAGGCCCGTGACTGATAACATTTTTATGTAATAAAAAAGAGGGAAACGGGTATAATGTTCTTTTGTTTTTGTATGGTTAAGACTACTATTTGATACGGGACATCATAATCCCGGCGAAACACACACGGCGATCTGTGTGTGTGTTTTTTATAGGAGAGGGGACTCACCTTATTGTACGTGACTACCGCCACAACAACTGCCGTGAACACCAAGGGAATTGCAGGTGCGTTGCCAGCTTTTTAAAAAGGAGTAAGCTCTTTTCTCTAAGGCCTCTAAGTCAAGCAGCGCCAGTGAATCAAGCCGATCGGTAAGGTCTCGGTCGCCGACGATTCGAGCCACTCTGCGCTGGATGCGGTCAAGTGGAAGGAGCTGGCACTGGGTAGCCCCTTCACAGAGATGAGTACAGTATTCCATGTGAGGCCCAACCTGCGCCCTGTAAAGTTGCAGGCGGTGTGCCGGCATGAAATACTGTCGGGCTCTGCTGAGTACGCCAAGTTTTTAGAGGCCAATCTAGCCTTCTTATCCAAGTGACCACGAAACTGCACGTCACTCGATATCTCGAAGACGAAGATTCCGATACTGGCTAAGGCAACAATGGGAGTACCTTGTAACTAAGAAGATACGACAAAGGGGTTCCTTTTAGCGGTAAACGCGCAAACTTGTATCTTCTGAGGATTAAACTGGACTAGATTTAGTTGCCCTCAATCCGAGTTTGTTCAACAGACTCTAATTCAGACATAAGTTTGTTAAAAAACGTCGTTTTCCCGAGAAATATTTACATGGACGGTGTATAGAGCATCACCTGTGCTGTCATCTGAATAGCAATGAATGTTACCGGTTCGCAACATATCATTGATATGCAGAAAAAACAGCGTTGGCGATAGCACGCAGCCTTGTGGAACACCAACATTAATAGGCTTATAGTCCGAGCATGCACCGTCTGCAAAAATAGAATAGAATAGAATAATTTTTTATTCAATATAGATCACATGGGTAATTCTTATTGAAAGTCAGTTTTTACTTTACCACTGGTTCGAAAAAAACCTCTGTCCTAGGAAGAACCAGCAAGAAACCCAGCGGAATTTTTTTTTAAAGCATATTTTACATTAATGATTGGTAGATACAAAATTTATTTTAGAAACAGCTTGGAAGCGACCACCTCATTCCCAGGGGTTATTATCAACCATGTATTGATTTATACTATAATAACCCTTTTTATACAGTTTCAACTAAACAAAACATTTAAACTTGGTAATAGCAAAGACCTTGATGCTCCGATCTGCAAGAAAGCTGGTGATCCAATTGCACTCGGGAAGCCCATAGGAAGGAAGCTTCGAAAGAAGCGCTTTGTGCCAAATCCGATCGAAGGTCGTCGCAATGTCAAAACCAACAGCCAGCCTCCCCCTTAGACTCTACTACCTCCGCTCATCTATGAGTCAGGTAGACCAGATGATCACCAGCTACTCGACTCAGACGAAAACCGTATTGGCGGTCACTAATCAGCTGGTGATCCTCAAGGTACCGCATGAGCTGGCAGTTTGTAATGGATTCCATTATTTTGGAGAACTAGAAGGTGATGGTGATAGGCTTGTAGTTAAACGATCTGAGTGCTTGCCTTTTTTAGGGATCGGGTGGACAAAAGCCGTATGCCATGATTTTGATACTACGTCTAGGGAATAGGAGTACCGGAAAAGATGCGTTAGAACCGGTGCTAACTCCGTGGCACACGTCCTCAGCATGATTGAGTGGATTCCGTCAGGCCCAGTCGACTTGTGGATGTCCAGGGAGAGGAGTGCTTTGCGAACCAAGCGCTGTGTGAACCACACATACGGCGTGGAGCACTTACACCGCGGGGTGATCGGCCGTGTGTTCCCCTGGTCATCGAGAGTCGAACTGGGCGCAAAGAAAGAGTGCAAAACCAACTCAAGAAGGTGTGAAGTACTTCGAACGATTAGCCTTATGAGCCAAGTATTGAAACTATTTCTAAGTGTCTAAGTTTGGCTTTCGAACATGAGTGGGTACGAGAGAAGCTCTTTTAGCAATGCAGTTTCTGGTACAAAAATGAAGAGATATGCAACAAGATGTTTTCCTTTGATTCATCGGTTATGAAAAAACCTTTGACAGAGTACAACATGACCGTCTTATTTCAATATAACATGATATCGGCTTAGATGACAAACATATTCGTATTTTCCAGAATATGTACTGGAACCAAAAAGCTATTGTAGGCGTTGACGATCAGAAGACTGATGAGGTTGAAATATAGAGACTCGACATGGTTGTATAATTATCACCCACGCTATTTAATTTGTACTCGGAAAAAATAATAGCAGAAACAATTGAAGACATAGAATATACACATAGAGTCAAAATAAATGGCCGGTTTATTAACAATATCAGATACGCTGATGATACAGTCCTAATAATATCATCTCCTGAAGATTTACAATTGATTGTGACCCATGTTAATGAGTGCAGTGAAAACGCTGTTCTGCGAATGAACACATTAAAAACGAAGATCATGGTATTATCTGAACATAGCTTCGATGACATTACTATCATTGCAGCGGGCCAAAAAATTGATAGGTTGCACAAGTACAAGTATCTAGGGACATGGCTTAATGACACCTGGATCTGTGAACAGGAGGTAAAGACTTGCATAGAAATAGCTCGAAATGCCTTCTGTACGTTAAAGAATTACTCTGCAATCGCAGACTTAATATCCCTGCGTGCATACGACTCCTACATTGCTACATCTGGCCTATACTTCTTTACGGATGCAAGGCGTGGACAATTAAAGAAGACCTCATGAAATATAAACTTAATGAATATAAGCTTATATAGCTATAATGAATATAAGCTTTCGAGATATGGGCGTATGTTGGCCATTAGTTGGACTCAAAAGATCTCGAACGTTCGATTGAGTCGAATCGAGAAGTTCTGCGACGCGTCTACCTGACCCGGCAACTTTTGAAGACTGTCAAGAAAAAAAGTAGCATATCTTGGACACGTGCTTAGGCATGGAAGATATGAACTTCTGCAACTCATCATGATGGGAATAGTTGCCGGAAGGAGAGCTGTTGGTTGCAGAAAAATGTCTTGGCTGCACAACATCCGAGAATGAACGAGAATCGGGAGTGCTACCGAGCCCTTTCGCCTCGCGAAGAACAAGAAGGAGTATTCAAAGCTGACTGCAAACCTTCGCTAGTCCGAAAGGCACTCGAAGAAGAAGGAGTGTCAACTCAAACCCTTAAGGACGTACTGTCACTTACACCTATACAATTTTTTTACAGGATAGGGTGACAAACGAGCACACAGTTCACCTGATGATAAGTGGTAGCTGTGGCCCATAGATATCTACATCTATTCTTGTTTGCGAATCAAAATGCAGATGCGTTGTCACATGTGAGGACTAAGGTGGAATTGCTCTTTTTCAGTAAAAAGGGCCTGCGGCCACCTGCACTCACCGAGCGAAGCGCAGAGGTAAACCTCTACTTCACGCCGGTATTCTGTGAGATCGTGGTACCACCCCGGTTTGAGCCGGCCCATCCGTGCGACAGCAAAAGCTGCTGCGTGGCTCTATCACTGTCAAAAACAATGTTTGAACATTTCTAAAAATAAGTATTTGAAAACTTAATCGCAACCAACATACTATCGTGGGCTAGGGAGACTACCTGTGTTCACTAGATCTACTAATATTCCCTTTAACCACTTCTGGTGAGCTTAAAATGCTTGTGTTAAAAGTTATTCACGACAGTAGTCTAATGGCGGATTCGAACCCACGACCTTTCGAGTTCGCGGTCCGCGCCCTGCCATTAGGCTACTGACGTACGCGTTATTGGAACTAACTGAGTTTGGATAGCAAGCTGTATAAAATTGTAAGCACTCCACTCAAAACTTTGCGTGTGTATAATGCCGCGGAATAAAGGCCTCATAGAACCTAATACTGATCTATTTACTTATTTATCTATGAGCATCGCAGTAACATTTCATACCAAAAATCTCGTTTCTTAATTCAGAGTATTAAAAAATCCAAGATTTTTGCATAATTTATATATGTATATGTCGGAGTGACTATAAAACACCCGGTTGGATCAAGGTAGAATAGAGGGTATAAGAGGGTGCGCGAGAGATTCCGCTTCAGTCATTCAACGAGTGTGGTCACTCTACTAGTGGTGCTAAGATAGTGTCGTGGTTCTGTTCGTTGTTGTAATTCTTCTAGTTCAGGCAAGGAGGATTGGTGTCCCTGGGAGGCTGCCCTGTGTTACATTGAGATAAGTAGTATTGCTGTTGGTTTACATATTTTGGTGTTATCATGTAATTACGTACCTCACGTTACACTGGTGTGTGATTGTGGCGGAGACGTGTTACGGTGTGGTCGAACTGTAATTTCACTATACTGAATGTATGGTGCGTTACGTTGTCTTATTACCGATAATGATCATTTGCGTAAGCAAGAGAGCAAGTTGAACATACGCTCTCACACTTTTATTATTTTTAACAATTAACGCTATCCTGATGTAATTCCGAGATCAAAACCGGGATCCTCTGTTGAAATCTCCGACATCAGAAGTGGATCTCCTGTTATCATTTCCGATATATATATATATATATATATATATATATATATATATATATTTACTTTATTGCAAAATCATCATAAATATAATGTAATACTTGCTAAAAATTATGTCGAATTGTTTATAAACTTAAATTTTCCTTCTAGCTTTCCCTTCCAACTAATTAACAAAATACCTAAATAGATCATCATAGACATTTGACATGCTATAATTAGTGAATGAAACCCAAAAGTATAACTTTTCGTATTCATTGTATTTTTAAATTGTCAAACCCAAAGCGGGAAGGGCCTAATCATAAAAACAACCCTCAAAATTAAAAAAGAAATCAAGTACAGTCAATTCTGGCAACATTCCCAATGGAAGTTAATTTTGCCATCAGGGGTGTACTTTTTTATCTTGAAAAAAAACGTTACCCCCACACTAGGATTTTCTCCTGTATCGTGGAGGCAGTTTACAAACACAAATTGCACAAGGAAAAACATCCAGACCCGGAACAATTATTTGTAGGCCATACAAATACTTGTTCCGTGCGGGATTCGAACCCGCAGGCCCCAGCGCAGCAACTCATTGCTAAGCCACTGCGCCAGGGAGCCGTACTGGTATAAAATTACAATTAACATGGAAAACGTAACGTTTTTCGAGATATGCCATTTATTGCATGAAAATACAGTAACTAATTGCCAGCATTGCTTTCAAAATGGTAACTTTGAATTACAATTACAATTAATTTTGGCATTTTATTGTAACGCGGAATAGTGCCGGCGAAATAATCTCTCTCTTCAGTGCTCCAGATCTTTTGTTGATACAGTTTCAAATACTGAATATATGTATCTATATCTTTGTAGTAACGTTATGTTAATGGTAATGAAATGTAATATAACGTTTTTAACATGTTGGGTCTTAATATTCATCTATAAAACTAACTTGGCAAAGTTACCATACTAGTGATACCACGATGTGACGGTTACTTTGCCATGTTTTGCTACATCCAAATGTTGTCACTTTTAACCTATATTTTTAACAGATTACAACTATTTAAAAAAGTGTTTTGTAATTGAGATTCTATGTATGTATGTTTCACAGTAGCAGCCCAATAGACCGATCTTACCAAATGAGTCGTCAATCAATTGATCTTTATCAAAAGTGAAAGAAAATAAAAGAGCAATCTATATTAATTTTACTCGTTGTCGGGCATAAATAATATTATGACTACTCAGTATTTTTCATAATTTCAACTTAGTGTATTGATATTAATTTGCACCCAAAAAGCAGTGTCATTTTTTATGATTTTTGCTATTGTGGGAAAATAATATTTAGTTTGATTAGAATATTTATGAGCTGACTTATTTTATTACGACCGACCTGTAATAAACTTTGCTATTTACAACAATATTGAAGGAGCAAATGATAACTATGAGTTTTGTGTATTATATTATGAGATAAACTTATCTGGAACCTTGAAATCAAATCCTATTATTTTCATAATAAACCCTGACGTCAAAGTTGCCACAAAGTGTGATTCACTTAGCCATTTTCTATTTTTGAGTATTTTGTCTATTTAATGTAAGCATATGTTTAAATTACTAATAAATACCAAATCTATGAAGAATATAATGTCACATTTATCATTGACGCCCAGACTGACAGTACATTTTTTGTTGGAAAATTGGTCCTAAACTTTTAAGTCCTTCCAAAAATGGTAAAGTTACCAGGTTTCACGGTATTTGAAATCGCTATTCCGCGGTATATGTCTGTCAAAATATAAAACAAATTGCAAGATATATTTTCGTCTTGATTTATTGAGAAAAATATACAAAAGTTTAGTGTTTCCGATTAAAAATATAATCCATGAAATATTTTATCTCAAAGTATAACACATACGGTACAAAAATCACCAAAAATCACTATTTAAACAACATGATACCCACGTGGAAAATATCCAAAATATATGAAGCGTGGGTTCAGACCAGCTGCTGATACAAAACTAATCAAATTTTTTTAAATGTATAACTACGCAAAGTTTTATTATCAATTCAATAAGAGATTTTGCAGTTAAAGAGTAAACGCAGTATTTCTAAATACCTCGAAATATGCAGCCAATTTTAGAACCGCTCAGAACTAGGTATCCTTACGTTAACTTTGTATCCTTTAATTACTCCACTGGACTCGTTTTTTCTAGGAAATATTAGAATTACAGACACGGCTTTTCTACTGATTTATTATATGTATGGACACATTAAACTTAATGTATACTTGAGGATAAGTAGATATCATTATCATTGTATTTATTGGTATAGATTAAATTTACGTTAAATAAAACAAAATGTGTAATATGAGAACCGTCCTTAAAAGTTTTAAGTACAAATCTGTACACAATATAATTTTTGAATTGCATTGCATAGTTTAAAAATAAAATATCATAACAGCTTTTAATTTAAATATGTTATACTCGTACATATAAATGCAACACTGCTTATAAAATTGGTATTATATGATTATTTTATGGCTTTACTTCGAAATTCCTTGGTATAAATTCTACATCAGCATTTGAGGGTCTAACTTGAAACTGTTCCTTCATATACTTAATTTCATAACCTTCAACGTGAGTTTTTACTGTAAAGTATCGAAGAAGATATATGAAACCAATCATTATTTGTATTCTAGCAAATCTTTCTCCAATACAGATTCTCATTCCTCTTCCAAAAGGTATGAAAGCATGATCTGTAAATGCTTCGGATTTACCTGAAGATCTTTCCGGAATAAATTTGTCAGGTTCTGGAAAGAGTTTCGGATCACGTTGAACTGCAAAAGGACTTAGTAATATTCTTGTGCCTTTCTCTATTTTGATATTCCCGACGGGTAGTACGGAATCTTTTACACATTCTCTTCCGATTACACCAATAGGAGGATACATTCTCAGGCTTTCATTCAAAACCATTTCAAGATATTTTGCATCAGACAGGCACTCATAAGTCGGATTGTTATTATACTTCTTAAAAATATCATCTATTTCATCATGAACCCGTTTCAATATTTCTGGATTACGACCTAGTTCAATTAACGTACAAAACAAAGCTAATGCACTTGGTTCAACACCGGCTATGAAAAAGAAAAATGCTTGAGCCGCCATAAGCTCATCAGTGGGCTCAATGCTGTATCCAGTTTCATCATCTTTCATTATTCCTTTTTTTTGTAAATTTATGCATATATCTGCAAAATCGGATTTCTTCACACCTTCTTTCTCCCTTTGTCGTATCAGGTGTTTTACAGCATTGATGAAAAATGTTTCATGCTCTGCGAATAACGCTAGTTTCAACTTCCGGAATAACCACGGAAAGACGAGTAAAAGTGAAAACCTCAAATTTGTCCAAAATGTAGGCAAGACTGAATTTTGGGCCATACGTAGAAAAGGCGAATCAAAGATGGACTTTGTAGTAATACCAAATACTGAAGCGCCAATTGCTGCACTACAGAAAGTACAGAGGGTTTCAAATGTATTGTCTTTTAACTTCTCTGGGTGATCATTCAAGTATTTTACGAAGTCTTGCGCACTTTTGTCCATAACAATGTACATCTTCTTGAGTTTGGCGGCACTAAATAAAGGTGTCATATTTTGCCGCATTAGCTTCCACCGCTTGCCGTTCATAAACGGAATACAGTCAGCCAAACGGTCTCCTGGTTGTGTTTCAAATCCTTTGTGAAAGAACGACTCAAAATCCACTTGCACAATATGCCGTATGTTTGTAGCATCTCTGACGACTATTGTCGGAGTACTAGAACCAACACCAACGACGGGTTCATCAGGGTATTTTTTGTAAATGTCACTGAGTACTTCAAAAAACGCCCGCTCATCAAAAACGAAGTCCCAATATGGACCCCACATTTTATTCCTTGGATAAAAGGGAATGCCACGTAGTTTCCAGTAATTTTCATTATATTTTCCAAAGTAATGAGTGTAACCAAGCACTAAAGCAATTAATAAAATTAACGCCGGAATTAACATTTCGATGTATTATTGATGCGTACAATGTACATAATGACATAAATGCGAGTAACTCATTCGCTTATATAGTCAGAGACCAATCTTGAGGTAATTAGACACGCTTCTAAGTACGTATCATGTTTACAAACAGTGAGCAAATACTAAACTAGTAACAGAAGAAAGTCTAAATTTATTATTTTATACATTTTGTTTACGTGTGCATTTAATTACATTATTAATATATTCACTAATTCTGTATAAAATATTTACTTGAATTATTACCGAAAATGCTGCTATTAATTTTTTTTTATAGAATAAGGGTAACAAACGAGCACAAAGTCCACCTGATCGTAAGTGGTTGCTGTGGCCCATAGACATCTACATCTATCTTCGTTTGCGAATTAAAATGCAGATGCGTTGTCAGCCGAGAGGACTAAGATAGAATGCCTCTTTTTCAGTAAAAAGGGTCTCCGGTTCTTTACATTCACCATACGAAACACAGCAGTATTAAGCTGCTATTTTACGCTGGTATTCTGTGAGAGCGTGGTCCTACCCCAGTCGAGCCGACCCATTCGTGCTACAACTATACTACTAATACAGCTGCAGCATGACTCTACCACGTATAATATTAGAATCTTAATAGTGTAGAAAGGTCGACTCGACCAGATAAGAACCACGCTATCACACAAGAATATCAGCATATAAAAGGCTTCTATGTAGCATACGATTTGTGAAGAAAACCGGAGATATATTTTATGAAATAAAGCACTCCATCGCAGCCCTCTATGGTGGATACACATTCGCACTTAGATCATCAATCGAAGATATATGGAGGAGCAATATAAGTATTTATGGGCTATAGCAACAACTTAACATCAATATCTATACGTGGTAGAGCCATGTAGCAGCTATACTACTGGTATAGTTGTAGCACGAATGGGTCGGCTCGACCGGGGTAGGATTACGCTCTCACAAAATACCAGCGTAAAATAGCAGCTTAATGCTTCTGTGTTTCGTATGGTGAGTGTAGAGAACCGGAAATCCTTTTTACTGGGAAAGACGCATTCCATCTCACTCCTCACGGGTGACAACGCATCTGTATTTTGATTCTTTATTGTGGATAGATGTAGATGTCTATGGGTTGCAGCAACCACTTACCATCAGGTGGACAGTGTGCTCGTTTGTCACCCTATCCTATTAAAAAAAATTGGAAATTGTGTTTAATTTGTGATCTACGATAGATACGTATATTTATATGGGCTACAGCATCTAGTTATAATCAAGTGGACTGTATTATCGTTATTTAACCTCATTCAGAAACATTATTCTCCTTGCATTTTCACAGGAAATCGTCTTAGGCAAGCTACAACCATGGATTTTCGTTGAATATTATTTTATTAGTTAACTTAAAAAACAATAACGTAAAGCACTGCATTTGTTTTTATTAAGTATTGCTCTTATTGACTTTGACCATGGGACACTGAACCCTGAGCGAAAAGGCAACTATCCTCTTCTTTCATTACATCAAATCAGTTAAAATTCATTTCATACTAATTGTAACTGTACTCGTATCTATCTCTCGATAGTAGTCATGAGAAGTCTGCTGAACATTCCATTACATTGTATTAAATGTTCACTGCTGAACATAGGCCTTACCGATAGATAGCCCTATGGTGATATTTGTCAAAGATTACACATTTGACAAGCGGGTTGGCAACCGCAGTCTTTCTTTGTTGTTAATAAGAAGACGCTGCTGTCCATCTCCTGGATTGTGTCATGTTAATGGGCGTGTGTGGGTGTCGTAAAAGGCAACCTCTTACGACATCCATGGGACGATATAGGATAGAGGATATTCTTACAATACTCGGCCACATGCTGAACATAGATCTGACCTAAGCAGACACGATCCTAAACCACGCTATGTTCACTTTCAAATACCAACACCACGTATGCTTCATCAGGTCGTCTATCCATGATTTAATAATGCCGCAGCATGTCTCCACCACGTAAAAAAAAACTTTTATAACTGTCAAAATCCTAAATGCTATAGAAGTTCTTATAGTTTAACTATTCATACAATATCTTACTATCGTGAGAAGCGGTCTATAGTATGTGCCAAATCGATTGAGAAAAACGGACAATGACCTTTCGGTCGTTTAACCAGGGGTTACAAACCTTCAATATATAGGCACATTTTATATGTAGTACTTTTTTATTTATAATGATTTTTTTATAATGATTGATATAATATATATTTATTAACTATTATTAAAAAGTTATGTGAAAGATCGCTGTAGAAGAAAAATCATCTATTGTTATAAAGTACTTTATTCATTTAACAACAAAAAACATTAATTTATAACACATATAAAGATTCGAGTGATAACGACACCGAATAAGTACGTACTTATGCAAAAGATAAAACTTTATTTTTAATATTATATAAGAACTTTATTTTTATTCGGTGCAATCATCACTCGTATCTTCACTTGATGAACTATCTGTAACATTAATTATAAAGCGATCTGCAGTTTGGTCAATTCTATCATCCATGCCACGCATTTTTTGTTCAACCTTAAGGACATGCTGAACACAGTTTTTCCATTTATCTGGCGTGATTTGAGTTAAACCATCTTTAAGTAAATTTTTAACATCTTTTAACTTGAAAGTTGTATTTTTTCGTGCAACGTACCCTTTCACATCTGCCCACACAAGTTCAATGGGGTTAAGCTCACAGTGATAAGGAGGTAACCTTACCACTGTGATGCTTTTTTCTTTTGCCATCTCGTCGGTGACGTAACTTCGATAGTTATCTTTAACTGCCTTTATTTTTTCCATTAAGTGGGTCTTTGTGTCCGAGGGCACGTATGCGATCTGTTTAGATTCTAGCCATTCCTGCATATTTTGTTTCCGCCAAGACATTGTTGGGGTTTTTTCTAAACGTCTGGAGTGGTAACTAGCGTTATCCATAACTATGACATCGCCGCTTTGCAGTTTTTCTATTACTTTTCTAAACCAGTCCTCGAAATGGAGAGCGTCCATACTCTCATGGTAGTCACCAGTAGATGATGATTCAAATACCCAATCACATCCCTCCAAAAAGCCATTTTCATTGCCAACGTGTACAACTATTAATCGCTTTCCTTTACCCGAAGGGGCTTTCGCGCCAGTAGAGTAGCCTTCTAACCGTGATTGACGAGAAGATTCAATTGTGGTGTCTTCCCATACCTTTCCCATAGTATGACCTGCGTTAATCCATGTTTCGTCAAGGTAAAAAATGTTACGTCCCTCGTTTCTTAATATTTGTATTTCTCTCAAATATCTGGTACGCCACAGAACTATCTCTGGGCGATCTATTAGACCACTTTTTCTGTTTCTCTTTATATATTTGAATTTTAAATGGCGCAACACACGTCGCAGGGAAGTTTTGCTCAAGTTTGGCAACTGGTCATCTTGATTTATACTGAGCAAAATTTTGTCTAAAGTCGGTAATTCTCTTGCAAGAAAGAACTGATGCACTTTCGCTCTTATAGCCGATTTATCAAAATCGTCCAACTTGTCAATTACAGACTTTTTTCTTTTATTAATTATTCCCTTTTCTGGTATTTTATGGGAATCTCTATACACGCTTAATACGCGATATATAGTGCTCTTGCTGACTCCTGAGATCTCCGAAACCTTTTCTACCATATTAACGTTTGAAGGATACACGTCTTCGGGCCAGGTGTTTTTGACATATTTGTATACATTAATGATAATCTCTTGTTCCCCGACCGACAAAGTGGTAGGTTTTCTCTTTTTTACTGGTGACGTTAAAGGTGCTCCAGAAGATGGGCCTGTAAATAAATGACAAAAATATACTACCATAGTACTACATCACATAAATACATATTGTTTTAGAAAATAAATACCACATGGTCACATAAAAAGAGCGCTTTAAGAAATAGAAAGGCTACGTCGTCGCATTTGTACCTATTTGTACGTACCTGCTACGTTTATTATGGGTCGGCGACGTCTCTTTCCACTTGATGTTGAAGGACCGGGTCCTTCACCAAATTCTCCTGAACTCATGTCGATTTAGTAACGACCGTCACAGTAAAACTAATATAACAGATTCAAAAAACAAAAACTTAACGATATAACAAATTTAACAGTAAAAACTCAACTAAAACAATGCAATGAATGCTATGAATTACCCGAGACGTACACACGCAAGCGCTATCCGAACACGAATGAAAACAAAATGGCGGACCGGCCCAAAAAAGGTGACGCATCTCTGGCTGCCATTGTCACGTTTCTTTTAGAACGAACTGACGTAACGCGCGTTTTGTTTATTTTAAAGGGATGAATTTGCAAAAGCTCAATATGGTGATTATATTGCTTCAAATATTTTTTTTAATATGAAACTGTTATTAAATGAATTGCTGCGTTACTTACCATAAATTGAAATATAAAATATAACACATTTTTCGCGATGTACCGTAAGATTTTACTATGTTTATAGGAACCACAGACAATATTATTTAAGAAACAAAAAAACAAAACATATGTGCTGACCTAGAAGTGGGAATAATATCAATATTTAAATATTGTTATCACATCTAAATTGAGATTTTGTAAGTTACGCCTTTTGACACTCGGCTCATATCTGAGGTCATTGTCCGTTTTTCTCAATCGATATGGCACATACTATAGTGATAAAATTGTGAAACCAGCAGAATGGCCTCTTTGTGTAGACAATTTGTTCGCGCAAATGCTTGCAGAAATCTTATTTTATCAACCGCTCTTTGAGGTTATGCGGATAGAATGATGCCTGATACCTTGGAGCATGCTACTGGTCTCGAGAAGAAAGAATTGTTGGCACTACAGTCTGGAAATGACGATCCATTCAACATGAAAGTGTTAAAGAAGGCAGCAGGAACACGTGACAATCCCACCCTTGTACCTTCTTGCTTCGATGCACGCATTGTGGGATGTATATGTGAAAAACACTCCACAGCAATCAATTGGCTTTGGCTACACAAGGATCACCCTCGTCGCTGTGAGTGCGGCCATTGGTACAAACTAATCGAGAAGTCACCTCTCTAAGCGCTGTTTGTTTTTAGTTTAACGTTATAGTAGTGATTATTATAATAAATGCAATAAAAAGCATCTTGAGGACCACACAGCATTTCGTTGTAACATTGTTCCTTGATATACGCCATGTATGAAAGATATAACAGTTTGAAAATGCGCAAGTTTTGAATTCTAAAATCATATTCGAACAGTTCAATAATAAATATAAATTTTTAAAAATCTGCTATTGCATATTTTTAAGATAGGTATCTTATTATATAAGCGTACATGCATAGATAAATTACTTTTATAAAATTTTCTTATTTTGGGATTATAGTTGAGAGGTTTATTTCTAGCAAGAGGATATTCATAGGCTGTTTGTTTTCTTTTCTTATACATCAAAATTCAGTCTTATTAATTTTTAATTATATATAGTTATATATATATATATATCGCTGTGTAGTAGCGGGTAAGCATACCCACTACCCCATATCATCCTGTGGGTGTCGTAAGAAGCGACAGAGGGAAACTGAGGCAGAAGATGGGCAGCAGCATCTTTCTGATAACATCAAAACAACAACAAAAAAACTGCGGGTGACAAACCGTTCGCCATCTCCGTGGCATCTATGGCAATATACCCCCTATGATTAAAGTTACGAAGAGACGGCCCCCAGTCCCCGGCGGTCCCGCTATTCCTGGCTACGGTAGCGACCATGGTAACGGCAGAGCAGAGGGTGCAAAGAATCTCCGGTAGAGGTTCGTTGCCACCTAAGACGGCTCGACTTGGCAACATATAACGCACGCACCCTAAGGACTGACGAGAAGATCCTGGAGCTGGAAGAAGAGATAGACAAGTTGCGCTGGAATATTATAGGATTATCTGAAATCCGAAGAGATGGGGAGGACATGGTAATCCTCGAATCCGGCAACTTGTTCTACCACCGGGAGGGCGACCATCTGTCCCAAGGGGGTGTCGGATTTATCGTCCACAAGTCTCTCGTTAACAACGTTGTAAAGATATATAGTATGTCGACGAGGGAACCTTATACTCAGTATCACCAAACGGTATTCGCTGAAAGTCATACAGGTTTATGCACCAACCTCGGCACATCCGGGGAGGAGGTGGAGGAAATGTATGAGGATGTATCTAGAGCCATGCGTTCCTCCAAAACCCACTATACGGTTTTAATGGGAGACTTCAACGTAAAAGTAGGCACAAGAGAGAACGGTGAGCTGAAGGTAGGTTAATTTGGAATAGAGCAACGAAATCCAAAGGGCCAGCAGTCGGCCGACTTCATGGAGATAGAAGGACTCTTTATGGTGAACTCTTTCTTCCAGAAGTGAGCCCACAGGGAGTGGACCTGGTCAAGCCCCGACGGTTCGACAAAAAATGAGATTAACTTCATTATGACGACCAGACGACAGCTATTCAATGATGTCTCAGTGATCAAGAGGGTAAAAACCAGCAGCGATCACCGAATGGTTACAGGCACACTGAACCTAAACGTTAAGTTGGAGAGGTCACGTCTAATGAAGTCCGTCCCCCTCGTGCTCTAATTCAAAGTTCCGAAACCTTTAAGGTCTAGCTACAAAACCGTTTTCAGTGCCTAGAACATTGCAATGCAGTGGGCGATATGAACGACAAGCTCATGGAAACTGTCCATGCTGTCGCAGCTAAGTTCTGCAAGACCCGCCGCAGAAGGACACACAAACTCTCCGATTATACTCTTAATCTCATGGCTGTTAGACGAGAAATGAAGCTGCAGTCTTCAGTAGATTTGACAGCATACAGGCAACTGATCAGACAGATCTCCAATTACATACGGCGGGACTTACAAAACTTCCAAAAATTTTGCTAGAGATCTGTCTGCCAGAAAGAGCCAACTGTCGAAGCTGTAGACCGAGTGTGGCAGCGTCGTTTCCGGGACACCTGAGATTTTGAGTGAGATTGAGAGGTTTTATAAGCAGCTGTACATATCATTGTTGGAGCGCAAGTATGAGTAACGATTCAAGAGCAAGTCTTATCCGACACTATTCCGATGATATTCCAGACGTCAGTCTGAGCGAGATTAAAATTGCTCTCCAGCACCTTAAAAAGGGTAAAGCCTGGGGCTTTACACTTTTAAAGGTGCTGCATTGCATTCTTCAACATATTTGACAGCATACAGGCAACTGAACAGACAGATCTCCAAATGCATGCGGCGGGACTTACGCAACTTCAATACAGCTCGTATTGAAGAAGCGATCGAGCGGAACCAAGGCTCCAAAGTCTTTGCCAGAGATTTGTCAGCCAGAAAGAGCCAACTGTGGAAGCTGAAGACAGAATGTGGCAGCATCGTTTCCGGGGCACCTGAGATTTTGAGTGAGATTGAGAGGTTCTATGGGCAGCTGTACACATCATCGTTGGAGCCACACGCAAGTGTGAGTAACGATCCAAGAGCGAGTCTTATCCGACATTATTCCCATGATATCCCGGACGTCAGTCTGAACGAGATTAGAATGGCTCTCCAGCACCTTAAAAACGGCAAGGCCCCAGGCGAGGATGGAATTACAGCGGAGCTTCTGAAAGCGGGTGGAAAACCGGTACTTTAAGTCCTTCAGAAGCTCTTTAATTCTTTTCTCCGTTGTGGCACTACTCCGGAGGCGTGGAGCAGAAGTGCGGTGGTCTTGTTCTTCAAGAAAGGCGACAACGCTCTCTTGAAGAACTACAGACGTATTTCCCTTCTGAGCCGCGTCCAAATACTGTTTTCTAGAGTCATTACAAATCGTCTCGCACGCAGTCTTGACGACTTCCAACCCCCCGAACGAGCTGGTTTCCGAGAAGGTTTTAGCACCATAGACTACATACATACCCTTCGGCAAATTGTACAGAAGTCCGAGGAGCATATATACTGTTTTGAGTTGTTATCAGGAAGAAAGTGCTGGCCATCTGTTTCATTTCGCTCCGTCATCTCCTACGACACCCAATGGAAGATTTTTATTGATAGTATAAGGGTGACAAACGGGCATATAGAGAACTATATGCCCGTTTGTCACAGAAGAACTGATGGTAAGTGGATGTTGTGGCCCATGAGCGTCTACATTTATCCTCGATTAATAATCAAAATGCAGATGCGTTGCCACCACTCAGGCCTAAACATGGAATGCCTCGTTTCCAGTAAAAGGGATTCCGATTCTCCCCACTAGCCTTACGAAACACGGCAGTATCAGTACCTATATATAGAAAATCATAATATAGGTGCAGCACGTCTCTGCCAAGATTACTGGTTAGTGAATTCACTTACACCCCCACTCCACGACACTATGTGTTTGTCTAAATGCCGGAGTTTCTTTTAACAAAAACATCAATTGACATATACTTTAGTTTTATAAACGATCTTCGTGAATTGTGAACATAATCATAAAAGAACAAGTATGAGAAACGTCTAATTCGCTTTTTATTTGCTTATAATGGTTTGACTTGTCTCGTAATAGTTATTAAATTGTATACCAATTATATTTATATTGCGTGTTTGAGAAATGTGGTTTTGTTGTAGGTATATTTTGGTTAGAGAACTGAAGCCACCAGCACTGCCCAAATTTCGACGGAATCAAAAGCTTTCTCATAGTCCACATACGCCAGACATAGTGGCAAATTGTACTCCTCGAACTGCTGTACAATTTGCCGAAGGGTATGTATATGCTCTATGGTGCTAAAGCCTTTTTGGATACTGAATCTAATGAAACCAAAATTCTCTTATTTCGTTAAGGTTTAGGGAGGTGAATACGTTATCGCCCGAAATAATGTTCCAAAAAGGAAATGTAGGCAATTGCTTCCAAGACTTGCAACTATTTCTATTGCACGATGCGGTGATACGGAGCGAGCGGTATGAAACAGATAGATAGCATTTTGAAAATACGTACTCGCGCCGCGTATCGGCACCTCACAATTCTCTTAACAGGTTGCCTGCGTGTTTACAGATTACAGTTCAGTAAAGGTCGAAACACATCATAAAAATTTATTCGTTCATTCATCACAACCTTTCAAAGGTCTACTGTTGAATATAAGTCTCTCTCACAGATCGCCCAATCGGGGGGTATTTGCCATAGCTGCCAAGCTGGGCAGGTGGGTTGGTAACAGTTTTTTTTTTCCAAATAATTTTGAGTTGAATGTATATCAAACATTTAGTGAAGATGCAGCTATCTTTCCTATATTTTTTCTATCTATCGCTCCTTGCGACATCCACGGGATAATATGGGGTACCTTGTGGATTCTCTTACGTAACCACTACACGGCACCGTCACCAAAATTACAGATATAGCATTTATGTTCATGGAAATAAATACTATATTCTCATAAAACAAACATGACTATAAGAATATTGCATATAATAAACAACTAAAAATAAAATTCAATAACAAATGTAATGAAATTGAAAATATCTAGAAATACTTCAACACGACCGCTGCACAAATTTTACAAAAATAAATCCTATTTGTACTTTTTCACCATTAACTTTATTGTTCTTTGGTCATCTTTCGGATATTTAAGACCCGCCTCGGCCATTTCACTGAGAGATGCTTCCGCAATCGTCGTAAATCCGCATTTAGCGGCCAACTTCTGTGACGATATACCGGTGAAAACAGTCGACGTTGCTTTTATACCCAGGACATTAGAAAGAGGCTCTCTGCAAATCAAACACATAATTAAATCACCAAAATCATTAACATGTATTTGGTGGAGATAGAGATTAGAAGATAAAGAGATAAATAGAAGTAAGGGACAACTCAAAACCTCCATTCATTTAAACAGTACCAAGTTCAATGCAGACGATGTGCTCGGGCATGCCGTATTCTATCCTCCGGCGGTTACCTTGTTTGTAATAATTACCAACAAGAGTATTAAACTCAATGTCCTATATGGTAATTTAGGTAGCTAGCAGGCCAGACTGTTCATCTCCTGTTTCAGTTTCCCCCCATAAATTTATGCAAAAAATCTTATTTAGGAACTAAAGTTCTGCCAGTGTGAGTGAGTCACTTGTCCAATTAGTTTTAAGTTTGTCAGTCAATAATAATATCTTGTGAATAACTTTCTTAGGTTTGTCAGTATATGATCTTAGAAATTACCATCTTTTGCCATCTTTCTGTATTTACTGTGTAAAGGCGGTAAATTTTTTCATTTTCCTTAGTTGATCTATGACCTAGATTCATCATCATCATCATCATTACATGCCTTCACAAGTCCACTGCTGAACATAGGCCTCTCCCAAGGAATGCCACAAAGCACGGTTCCGAGCCACCCGCATCCATCGAATTCCTGTATGACTTACCAGGTCGTCACTCCATCTAGTGGGGGGTCGCCCTACACTTTGCCTACTGGTACGAGGCTGCAATTCGATAACTTTTCTTCCCCATCGGTTGTCGGTTCTTCGAGCTATATGGACGGCCCATTGCCACTTCAGCTTACTAATCCGTTGCGCTATGCCGGTCACTCTGGTTCTACTGCGGATATCCTCATTTCTAAGTTTATCATGCAGAGAAACTCCGAGCAAAGCCCTCTCCATAGTTCGCTGAACGACCTAGAGCGTCCTCATACGGCCAGCAGTGAAGGACCACGTCTCAGATCCATAAGTCATCACTGGCAACATAAACTGGTTGTACAATCACGTTTTCAGGTTTTGAGGTATACCTGGCGAGAAGATGTGTCGTAGTTTCCCGAACGCTGCCCAACCGAGTTGAATCCGTCGATTGACCTCTCGGTCGAAGTTAGACTTACCTAGTCGGATTATTTGTCCCAGGTAAATATACTCGTCAATAACTTCGAGCTAAGTGCTCCCAACAACTACCGGCATAGGTGTGACATGGATATTAAACATGATATTTGTTTTGTCCATGTTCATGTTAAGACCTATCCGTTGGGAGACACTATTGAGGTAATTGAACATAATGCTTAGGCCCTCCAGCGGTTCTGCCATAAGGACTGTATCTTCGGCAAATCGATGATGAGTGATGTACTCGGTATTTATGTTAATACTGTATCCTTTTCAGTTCAGTAGCTAGAAAACGTTTTCCGATGCAGCGGTGAAGAATTTCGTGGATATAACATCACTCTGTCTTACGCCTCACTGCAATTGAGTAGGTTTCGTACTCTGATTCTGTACTCGGATAGCCAAGGTAGCCCTACTGTACAAACACTTCAGCACTTCTATATACCGACAGTCAACTTGGCACCGCTGAAGGTACTGTAGCATCGCCCAAATTTCGATGAAATCAAAGGCTTTCTTTTAGTCCACATACGCAAGGCAAAGTGACAGATTTCTGTCTTCTGTACAATTTGCCGAAGGATGTGTTTGTGGTTTACGGAACTAAAGCCTTCTCGAAATCCGGCTTGTTCGCGAGGCCGGAAGTCGTCGAGTCTGCGTGCGATACGATTCATAATGACTCTCAAAACAGCGCATAGACGCGGCTCAGAAGGGAAATCGGTCTGTAGTACTTCAGCAGAGCGATGTCGCCTTTCTTGAAGAATAAGACTACCGCACTTCTGCTTTACGCCTTCGGAGTAGTGCCACCATGTAGAACGGAATTAAAGAGGTTCTAAAGAACTTCAATTACCGGTTTCCCACACGCTTTTAGAAGCTCAGCTGTAATTCCACCTCACCTGGGGCATTGCCGTTTCAAGTTGCTGGAGAGCCATTCTAATCTCACTCAGATTAACGTCCGGGATATCTTCGGAATTGTGTCGGATAAGACTCGCTCTTGGATGATGGTGTGTACAGCTGCCAATAGAATCTCACTCAAAATCTCGGGTGTCCTGGAAACGATGCTGCCACACTCGGTCTTCAGCTTTGATAGCTAACTCTTTCTGGCAGACAGATCTCTGGCAAAGACTTTGGAGCCCTGGTTACGCTCGATCGCTTCTCCAATACAAGCTGTATTGAAGTTGCGTAAGTCCCGCCGCATGCTTTTGGAGATCTGTCTGTTCAGTTGCCTATATGCAGTCAAATATACTGAAGACTGCAGCGTCATTTCCCGTCTAACAGTCATGAGATTAAGAGTGTGATTGGAGAGTTTTTCTATTCTTCTGCGGCGGGTCTTGCAGAATCTAACGCAGACCGCATGGACTGTTTCCAAGAGCTTATCATTCATATCGTCCACTTTATTGTAGTCTTCTAGGCACTGAGAACGGTTTTGTAACTCGAGCTGAAAGGTTTCGGTACTCTGGACTAGAGCACAAGGGGGACGGAGCGTTGACTTCATTAGACGAGACCTCTCCAACTTAACGTTTAGGTTTAGTCTGCCTCTAACCATTCGGTGATCGCTACCAGTTTTCACCCTCGCGATCACTGAGACATCACTGAACAATTTTCGTCTGGTCGTCATAATGAAGCCAATCTCATTTTTGTCGAACCGTCGGGGCGCGACCAGGTCCACTTCCTATGGGGCCGCTTCTGGAAGAAAGAGTTCATCACAAATAGTCCCTCTTTCTCCATGAAGTCGGCCAGCCGCTGACCCCTTGGGTTTTTTTTTTTTTATAGGATAAGGGTGACAAACGAGCACACAGTCCACCTGATGGTAAGTGGTTGCTGCGGCCCATAGACATCTACATCTATCCTCTATTACAATTCAAAATGTAGATGCGTTGTCACCCGTGAGGACTAAGATGGAATGCCTCATTTCCAGTAAAAAGGGCCTCCGGCCACCTGCACTCACCAAGCGAAACGCAGAGGTAAACCTCTACTTCACGCTGGTATTCTGTGAGGTCGTGGTACCACCCCGGTTCGAGCCGGCCCATCCGTGTGACAGCAAACGCTGCCGCGTAGCTCTACCACTGTTAAAAATTCCGTTGCTCTGTTCCAAATTTCCCTACCTTCAGCTCATCGTACTTTCTTGTGCCTAGTTTTGCATTGAAGTGTCCCATTAACACCGTATAGTGGGTTTTAGAGGAATGCATGGCTCTAGATATATCCTCTACCTCCTCGTCGGGATGTGTCGAGGTTGGTGCGTAAACCTGTATGACCTTCAGCGAATACCGTTTGGTGATTCTTAGTATAAGCTACGCAACCCTAGTTGACAAATTCTCAATCTTTACAACGTTATTAACGAGAGACTTGTGGACGATAAATCCGACACCTCCTGGGGACAGAACGATATAATAGAACAAGTTGCCGGATTCGAGGATTACCGTGTCCTTCCCCTCTCTTCGGACCTCGGATAAACCTATAATATGCCAGCGTAACTTGTCTATCTCTCCTTCCAGCCCAGAATAGCGGGACCGCCGGGGAGTGGGGGCCGTCTGTTCGTATCTTTCATTATGGGCGATATATGTCATAGTTGCCACGCTTGGCGAGCGGGTTGGCAACCACAGTTTTTATTGTAATATTGCTGTCATAAGGAAGATGCTGCTGCCCATCTCCTGCCTGTTTCCCATTGTCGCCTCTTACGACACCCACGGGAAGATATGGGGTAGTAGATATTTTTAACCGCCACTACACGGCACACGACTTAGATTGGACGAGACAAAAGTAACAGATGACTGCCTATTCACAACCTAGTTATTGTAATATAACATTAACCACACGTAATATTTTACCTTGCATTCAATAACCTGGCCCCGAGCTTAGCTCCTCTGTATTCTCTTTTCACTAGCAATCCGTAAGCACCCAGTACCATATCCAGATTCAAGTACTCATATGGATCACATTTAGCTTCTATGAACTCCAGAGCGTGGTACACATTTTGCCATTCCTCACCTTCTATCTGAGAACATATGGACAAACATGTTGAAAAATAATTTGGAAGCATGAATACATCTTTGACCCCATACAGTTTGAGGGGTGAATTATTAAGCTAGTGAATTCGGCCTTTTTCATATAGTGGTAAGTATTGATGAAGTCCTTAATAGTAAATCGCACTGTTTCAGCATTACAAGAGCCTGTTCACTCTTAACACAGGCATCCAAATTGTAATCGGTCGGAATGAAAGACGCAGGTAAATTATTGTATTCCTTTGTTACTGTCGGTACACGCCTTACGAAAGACGAAGTAAACCGTCTGGTAATCCGATGGTGGAAAGAAGAGAGAGGATAATAATGCTTTCGCACATGGCCGCCTCATGGTAGCCGCTCCCCGGGATAGGACAACTTCTCCCCGTTCTCTTTCTCAATTAAGGCGCACCAGAACACAAGGCGCGCCTTCCTTTACGACTTTCAAACTTTACATGTACAACGAATTCCCCGAGGCCGATACGCGAACGCCACATGAGTCTAGGAAAAACGAGCATTAGAAAACTCAAATTTCGGCGGCGGATAAAAGAGGAGCAGCGCTTTGCAATTGCGATACTCCTCTCCCCCCGCGGCTTCATTACCACCGCATCAAAGGGCATTTACTAACACCATTATTCTCGCGCGACTCCGCCTCAACTGCGGCGGTAGGGAGAAAGGACACCTGTATCGCCTTCCGGTCTACTCCTTGTCGAAGTGCCGTTAAAATGTAATACCCCTGATATTGCAGTTGTTAATGGGCGGCGGTAGTCATTTACCAAATGAACGAAAGGTGAGCAGCATGCTCGCTTATCCCGTCTATAAAAAAATATAATTCTATTCCAAGCTTCGACAAAAATAAATTAGACTGGTTTCGCTGCAGAAAGTGCGTAATATTAGACTGTTAACTAATTAAAATAAGCAGAACTCAAAAAAGGAGGCGGTTCTCAATTAGAGTGTATTTTTTATGCGTGATAAACCTCAAAAATGTTTTCTAGGTGAACCGATTTTGATGATTCTTTGTTTATTTGAAAGCTGGTAGTACCAGCAGCAGCAGCAGCAGCTCATGTGATGGTCCCATATAGTTTTTGAGTTATCCTTAATAATGCGTATTTTATCGACTTCGACTAGATTGATGATGTTCTTATTTAATTTATATTGAATTCGGTTGTAGAAATTTTTTAATTTTACTACTTCTTACTATAATAATATGTCAGCTTTATTAATAAACTATAATTGTATAAAAAATGTGAAAGTTTGTTTGGATGTTTATTGCTCAATTTCGGAAAAACTACTGAACGGATTTTTATGAAATTTGCAAATATTATAGATAACAAGCCAAAATAGGACATTACAGTTTTTTAGTCCATGGTGCTAAAAATTCAGTAATAAAACTTTTATTTCTTGGCATGCCTTGCATGAACTATTATAAATGAAACAAAAAATTAACTTGCACGAATTAGATTTCTTATTCCTCAAAAAGTCCGCAATACAAATTACAACGAACGATTTCAGTTCCCATTGAATGGAATATTTTCAACACAATTAACAAATCTCTGGCTCAAACTTAATGCCGCGTCCGCACGCTTGGCAAACCCCAACAAGCCGTCACAAATTCAAACGTGTGGATAGAGTGTTTGGCTTTCTTTGCGTAGGTTTGCGAGCGCTAGTAGCCAATCGGATCGTTGTACGTTTCTTGTCACAAATCAAAGGGAATTTGCCGCAAGTCCTTACGACTCGTTCACACGTTTGTGCCAATCAGCCTCATTTCTGCGCGGGTGGCGAAAATAAATACCTATAATAAAATAATTTCATAATTACCTGGTACAGTGTTTATGAATTTTTAACATCTACCATCTACTTTGCCGTATTTTTCGTTTCATTTCACTTGTTTTCTTGTGTTTATAGTAAAAACAACTTAAGTCAAGTGTTATGACCGACACATCGACCTCGATGTCCGTGATACTTGCCTCTTCAGAACAAGCTAACAGAACTTCAGAAAAGCACTCACAAGCGCGCAGAATGTGGAAAGCGACGTTTGATTCCCAAAGTCATCCCAAACGTATGAGAGTTTGCGGCCAGTGCCAAGCGTGCAATCGCGGTATTAAAAGTAGCGGAATTAACCTTCGGTTGCCTTCGGTACGGGAAATTTTTCCCATGGTCAGCTCTACGCAGCTTGTCCATCGTGTTTCTAAGTCCCAAAGGTTTTGAATGAGTGAAAGAAATCTTTTAATGTAGTCTGTAGAAGTGTGTTGTAGTTTCAGTAATAAACAATTCGTCGGATTTTAATTAAACGCGAACGGAGCCTCAGGTAAAATCAAGTTGTTAATAAAGGAACCTGTGAATAATTGCATGATTAGTACTGCTACTATTTTTCTTAATTTTCATCAGCTCACAAAACTCCACTATTGGTTAGGGGCCTCCCCTGTTATTAGAAGGATTAAGACCGGTTTCCACCGCGGTAGGGTAATAAGTGGGAAATGGTAGGCGGAACGGACTCCTTTTAAACAAAATAGGTTTGCGTTCCCACCAACAAAGAGTTTTGCCTGTTGATTTCCACTGCAAACGGATAACGACAGAGAGTAATCAGCGGAGCGAGTTGAACGGAATATGAGAAATGGGAAATGAATAGTCAATTTCCACCGAGAGCGAGTTCAGTTGGAGTTTTGAACTGGTTACGTGCGGTAATGTTTTGTTGTGTGAATTCGCGATGTTATCGAGTGACACGGAATCAAGTGAGGACAGTGATTATGTATACCGAAAGAAAAAATATATATCATTATATCTTAAGCACAGAAAAAAACGTGCAAAACAGAGATTTTGGTTATGTCGGCACATTCGAGAAAAACGTTGAAAGGGGAATATAGGCTATTCCATAATTTGGACGAAGAAAAATTTAAGAACTATGACAGTGTTAGCAGAGAACAATTTCATGAACTTTTGCCATTTGTAAAGGCCGACATTTTAAAATTTTAAACTTTAAAATTTAAATTTTAAAACAGCAGCGTCGAGCGAGTCTGTTTCAAACTAGTCGGCGAGACCGTGACGCAGCGGACACATGTTACTCGTTTGGTCCGCTCTGCTCAACTCTTTTTCGGTGGAACCACTACTTTGTAAAATTCAATTGCGAGTTGAAAGGACTCATTTATTACTCCGGTCCGATCCGCAGCTCATTTTTACTCTTTTCGCCCTCGTTGTCATTTACACTCGACTCTTTGTTGGTGGAAACACATGTATGCAGTTTTGTATTGCGAGGTAAAAGGAGTAATTAATGGGTCCGTTCCGCTCGCGGTGGAAAACGGGCTTTAGCCTTTATCGTCACGCTTGGAAGGCGGATCAACAATATGAATACGAGCTATCTCGCATCTTTGACATTGTTTTCCGCCGCCGGCCTGATTTATTGACCTTGGCGTAAACAAATTGATAACAACGCCATCTATCGGAAGCCTCATACAACACCCACGTGACAAAATGGAGAAATGGATTCTTTTACGCCATCACCACACGTCATGTCACTGGCATACCTCAACGTTATTATCGGTTTCTCCTTTCTGTTCAGGAACGCACACATTAACGCCAACGAGACTTCTGACGCCGTTTTCTTCTGCGTAGCAAGCGAGACTCGTGCGCTGTTTTATACAGTGTCGCCAGAAATCTAAAATACCTTGGAGGCTTTTGGGATTGCTACTCAAACCTGTAAAAGCATTGTTAATTAATTTATCCTATTCATATAAATAAATTTGAAGTGTATGCGGGCATTATCCAAATAACTGACAATATGAAGAAGTAGATATTGTAACACCACTATACGACGTTATAATACGAGCTATAGATATGCGTATTATCTCTGTTTGTTATTTGGGTCAATCCAGTCAGTCAAATCAAAAGATATTAGCTTAATTACATTCTTATCACATAATAACTGAAATATAGAACACAAAGAAAATAAGGAGTGTACCTATGCGATAACATTTCATCTGTATAATAATATTTCTGTAGCCCGAATATTTTTTAGTTTTTACAACTGTTATGGGGATAACAGGTGTTCGTCCAATCGTCCACACAAACGTACGCTTTTGTTTTCTGCCTAGAGACTAGAGTAAATATTTTTTACGATACAATCTATATCTACTACTGCTATGTTCGTATGTATTGTTGTTTTTAGGGTTCCGTACCTCAAAAGGAAAAAAACGGAACCCTTATAGGATCACTTTGTTGTCCGTCTGTCTGTTTGTCAAGACCCTTTTTCTCAGGAACGGGTTGAGGTATCAAGCTGAAATTCATATCAAATACTCAAGTCTACTGTCCCTTGGAGCTGTAAAAAAATCAAACTTCCTAGCCAACGCAATCAAAAGATACAGCCGTTTATGCCGCAAATTTTCGACATTCGCAAGGGAATCAAAACCTACAGGATACTTTCCGTGAACTCAGATCCTTAAAATTTGGTACGAAGCAACGTATTATAGCACAGATAAAGGAAAAATTGCGAAAAGCATAAAGTTTTAGTAATAATAATTTAGCATAAAATATTTTTAGTAATTTTAAACTCGTATACCTACGGATTTGTTCCGAACCCTCGGTACGCGAGTCCGACTCGCACTTGGCCAATTTTTTTATTAATTACTTATTTTAAATTAAAGATTGTAAAATTACTAAAATGACCCAGTTGTACCGACGTTATCAAACAGCCGACAAAGAAATTTAACGATTATATAAAAAAAAAAAAAACAAAAACTTTTAACATAAAATAAAAGCCGATACCAACTTCAAAGAACTAAAAATAATACAGTACTTTTACATTCTGAAGTAACAAAAGAAAACTAGTTGAATTACGAATCCCTCAGACGTTCTATTTATTGAGAAAGAAACAAGGGAATTGGCGCAACGTCAATAGATTTCTTAAACCCTAGGAGAAGAAGAAACCTTTGAATAATAGTATTCTAATGTCTTGCTCTCCAGATATCCTTTTAATACAAATATCTATAAACAGAAATGTGGTGAGCGCAAGAAATAAGTTTAATATGCTATTCAGCAGTTATAACAGTCCATCAGGCTGCTTTTGAGTGTATGGGCTCTATGGAGTCTAGGGATACTTTCAACTTCCCAGATTGATTCCACTTAGTCTTACCTTTAACGTATAGAACTCTGGTTAGTTGTAACATATAATATATAATAGGTTATAATAAGCACATAAATCAAATAATTCAAGATTTGTTTTCTTTAAAAATTTTGTACAACCGACTTCAATATAAAAAAACGACGGGTTGCACTCCGGGAGTGCCGGCAGAAGTGGAAACTTGAATATTAACGTTGAACATTTTTGATATTTTGGAATGGTTAGGGAATAATTTTGCACGAATTGTTTTAATTATCAGTATAAAAGTACTATCATTTATGTGGTAGAATACAATATTTATTTATTGCGCTATCGTACACAAACATGACAATTTATAATAAATGCGGCGTCGCCGCGCCAGCTGTCTACTCTCCGTCCGTCTTACGAATTTTCGATCAGGTCACGTGTCCTGACGCGAGTTTAACATTTTTTACCCATTACAGAAAAAGTACACAACGCCGCTAAAGAAGTTTTCACTTCGAAAAAAATGAGAATATCATCAATGTAGTCGAAGTTAATTAAATACGTATTGTTAAGGATCTTGAACAAATTTATATGGGACCACATAAGAAGCACTAACTTTCAAATAAAATAGACTCATCAAAATCGGGTCACCTATAAAAAGAATCTGAGGTTACACGCATATAAAACATACAGTCGAAGGTTGTCAACCTTCTCCTTTTTTGAAGTAGGTTGAAAATGGAAGATAAATACATTTTTACTTGATAGTGTTCCTACAGCTAAGCTAAAGCTAAGTTTACAGCACGAATCGGTCGGCTCGACCGAGGAAGGACCACACTTGCACAGAATAAAAAATGATGCTACTGCGTTTCGTATGTTGAGTGCTATAACCACATATAAATACCACCGGCTATCGTTTTTACAGGTATGAGCTATTCCATCTGAGTCTTAGATGTGACAACGCATTTGTATTTCGTATCTCAATCGTGGAAATCCGTGGTAACTGATGATAAACGCGCGCTGTAAATTTCACAGTAAGCAAGCGACCCGGGTTTGATTCCCGATGACATCAAAGGAAACGGTAATAGCAAGTTAAGTGCTGATTTAGCACATGTTTGGCGGAGAGCAGACGGGCATGTTTGAGAAATTAAAAGTAAACAATGTGTAGTCCACCAACACACATTGAGGCAGCGCGGAGGACACTTCCTTTCCCTAAAATCCTCTTCGAGATGAGAGGAGGCCCTGACTCAGAAGTGGGACGTACATAGGCTATAATTTTTTTTTTATCAACTGTGGATATTGGTATTGCTATTGGTGTCTTTGAACCACAGTATCCACTTGCCATAGGGTACGCTGTACGCTTGTTTTTCATTTATACTTCTACAAAAAAAATATAAAAGCTGTGCAACTAATATCGTCAACGTCACTACTAATTGAGTCTGTTTGTTTCTGCTTTGTAATTAAGTTTAGTAAACTACTAATTATAGCACAATAGTAGCGGGAACGGTATTGTATTACGAGGTTGAATTTGCCACAAAACATTCAACAATGGTCTAAATTGTGTTTGTTTATCCTGACGTTAGTTCATTCTAATTTATGTACAAGCTTACGTAATGTTTTTATACATATTGAGAACTGTGGTTATTTGAATCATGGGCGCTTCCCTTAAATGTCATAGTATGCGCTCTACTTGGTTGAATCACGCCTGTAGCCATCGATATATATGTACTACGCACTAGATTTCGAATTCCGAACATTGACTATGTTTAACTGAACTGTACTGCAATCCGTACACTAAACTAAATATTGCGTAAATTGATGTGAATCCCATAAGATAATTATTATTACATTTTATTTAGAAATATATTTGTTTAGATTAAAATAAGAGTATTTTTTATTAAATTCTTATATATTTTATATTAGTATTTTATATGAAATCCTTATATTCATTTTATGTTAATATCTTATTTTATATTAAATTAAAGTCTTCGCGAATACGCGACTCTACTATCTCTCGCGCATGCACGAAGACATAGAGTAGGGCACAATTTTTGGTGGGAATAGCTTCTCTAGTACGTAGTACATATAACTCAAGGCCTGTAGCAGGAATAAGTGGACTCGAATGAGAAAGGGCAAAGCTCTTACAATATTAAACATAGTATAATGCTAGTTTCTTTTCTACCGACTTCACACAGGAGGAGGTACTCAATTCAACTGTATGTTATTTTATGTGTGTATACCTCATAACTTCTTTCTGGGTGAACCGATTTCGATAATTATTTTTTTTTTGAAAGCTGGTGCTTTACATGTAGTCCCTTATAAATTTGCTCTAGGTCTGACTAATAGTTTTTGAATTATTCTTAATAATTTATATCGAAGTCGGTTTTACAACATTTTTAATTATAATAGTGAAACTATCGTGTTGTGGCGGCACAAGAATATCCACTACCCCATATCATCCCGTGGGTGTCGTAAGAGGCGACAGAGGGAAACAAACGAGGAGATGGGCGACAGCGTCTTTCTACTAACAACTAAAATTACAAAACTGCGGTGGCAGTCGCAGTTTATAACCCACCTACCAAGTGCGGCAGCTATAGCAAATATTACCCTATAGGAGAGTCTATGCAGGACTAGGTTTAGGTAGGCCTATGTAATGCAATGGAATTTGATGGGCTGTAACGGATAACGGATAGTAGAGTAATTTAGCAAGTGACTTACGGCTGGTAGAGCACAGGACTTCATCGTCGCAAAAGTCAGTACCGAAAATCTCTAGGGCTTTCTCGTCATCTTCAGGCGGCAGGTCTTGTACCACCCATTTAATACCATTGGACTCCCATCGCTCATATTCCCTTGGAAATAAGGAGCATATTTCCCTTTTGAAGACCATGTTTTTGAATCTGTAATTTTTTTTAAATTAAACCGAAATTATTGACAAACTCTGATGGGCGTTTCTACTCATCGTTTTTTTTTACATTTTCATACTATTTTTAAGCTGGTTTTATCTAAAACTTTTATTATGTTACATTTCATTTTTATTATCTCTGATTATATAATTAATGTTGGCAACTTTATTACTTATAACACCGTCCGCCCCTCTTCATGCGCAATGGAAGAGAAGTAGAAAAGAAAATATTATAAAAAAGGTTGCATCCTGATTCTTAGCCATTCTGTTTCGAAAACACGTATAATTACGTGTCGTGAATACAAAGACTGTAGATAATATTGAGTGATCTGTACAAATATTAATTGAATATATAGATTGTGTTATAAGTGCATATTTATTTATAATAAACTGTTTCTTGGTGCTAACATTAACTATCGGCCTGCCCCGGCTTTACTTAGTTGAAACTTTTTTAGAGCATTTCAATAGGATCTATTCAGCCATACATTATTTTCGTGAAACTTTAACTATTGACGCCGACTTTTTCCGACTTAGTCGACGAATATCATCGTAAATTTTTGCCAAATATATTTTTATACATACGAGCCTATATTCATCTGGAATAATGTACATTTCAAAAGTTTTTCAAATACATGCAGTGGTTCCGGAGATTGCCTTCCACATATACACATACTCATAAAATTCTCACTCTATGTATTTATACTCGTAACATTAGTAGATATAGATTAGTCTCATGTTTTGTGCTAGTAGTGGCTTGCCTAAAGTTCTAGTAGTAAGTCGAGAGATTTACTATACCAAATAGAATAGCGTCATGCTACTATTTTAGGTTGTTATATGTTTAGTGCGAGCGTAGCCCTTCCCCGGTCGAGACAACCCCATCGTATTGTAGCCAAAATATTATAACTTTTTCGTTTCGTAAAATTTAAATGTAAAAGTGAAATTCGAGTATGGAACGATTTTTTCTAGGAGAGTACGCAAGGCTTCTGTAAGTTTAAAAACTGCCTTACGAATTAGAGTATAATTAAATTTTTGCTTATTTATTTCCTACCTATTCCAAGTTTCAAAATACTGGCTAGTTTGAAATTCGATATCTTGAACTTAGATTTCCAAATTTGAATTATTTTCAAGAAATACACTGTATATATTAATTATATGTATATCATATAGTATTCACCATGTAGTGGTGATGTAAGAACTTCTACTACCCTATATCATCCCGTGGGTGTCGTAAGAGGCGACAGAGGGAAATAAATCAGAAAATGGGGGGCAGGGTCTTTCTAAAAACGCGATTCGAGACGAATTTTTTTATACGCGGTAGAGTCAAGCTGCAGCTATATTAATAGTATAGTTGTAGCACGAATGGGTTGGCTTGACCGGGGCAGGACCACGCTCTCACAGAATACCAGCGTAAATAGCAGCTTAACGCTGCTGTGTTTCGTATGGTGAGTGTAGAGAACCGGAGACCCATTTTACTGGAAAAGGGGCATTCTATCTTAGTCCTCACGGCTGACAACGCATCTGCATTTTAATTTGTAAACGAAGATAGATGTAGATGTCTATGGGCCACAGCAACCACTTACCATCAGGTGGACTGTGTGCTCGTTTGTCACCCTTATTCTATAAAAAAAATTCCTAACAGCGAAGCCGGTTGCCTAGCATGGCAACTATGGAAAATATCCCCCTATGAGGTAATCTGTGGGTGAGGCCTATGTTCAGCAATGGACTTTGACGGCTCTGTGGTGCAGTAGTTTAGCAATTGAGCTGCAGAGCTACTGGCCGCGCGCTCGAATCCCGCACGGAATATTTTTTTTTATAGGGTAAGGGTGACAAACGAGCACACAGTCCACCTGATGGTAAGTGGTTGCTGCGGCCCATAGACATCTACATCTATCCTCTATTACAAATCAAAATGCAGATGCGTTGTCACTCGTGAGGACTAAGATGGAATGCCTCATTTCCAGTAAAAAGGGTCTCCGGTCACCTGCACTCACCAAGCGAAACGCAGAGGTAAACCTCTACTTCACGCTGGTATTCTGTGAGGTAGTGGTACCACCCCGGTTCGAGCCGGCCCATCCGTGCGACAGCAAAAGCTGCCGCTTGGCTCTACCACTGTTAAAATATGTATGTATATTGTATGGCCTACAAATAATTGTACCGGGTCTAGATGTTTGTCCTTGTGCAATTTATGTTTCTAAACTGCCCCCACGATACAGAAGGAAATCCTAGTGTGGACGTTAAGATTTAAAAAAAATAAAAAAAAAAATAGGCTGTAGCGGTAACGGGTATATTATATATAGGTGGCAAATCTCCTTTTCTGTCTAAGACTCATACCTATTTCTGTCACCAATCAGCAGTGCCTGCACTGGTGTGTTCCGGTCTGAGGTGTATGAGAGCAAGTATTATTAAGAGCGTTTTTCATACTTAAGCTTATCCCGTTCGATGACCAACAAAACTCTAACTATCCCGTTGCAAAAATCTACATACTACTCGGATTCCTTTACGGTATCATCAATTACGCTTTGGAATAACCTTCCACGAGATATAAAAGATGCTCCCTCAATAAATTCATTTAAAAGTAAGGTTGAGGCACATTATTTAAAATTACTTGATTAATGTTATTGGTTTATATAATACTAGCTCGCCGGGCAGACGTTATTCTGCCCTTTCCAACGACCCTTCCTACAAAAATCTTTAAATTCGCAATAAAAAAATTTGAGGGTCATTTATTGGGATTAAAACTATCATATCTCTCAAGTTGGACCAAAATGCACACAGTGTGCAAAATTTCATTGAAATCAGTTCAGTAGTTTAGGAGTCCATCACGGACAAACAACGTGACACGTAATTTTTATATATAAAGATTATATTTTCTTATACTAGATTGTATGTATTTTTTGTTTGTATGTATATATACATTTATATATATGTATGTATATATTTGTGTGTATGAAGTGTAAATGTGTATAAAGTAACATATTTATTTTATATTATTGAATAATATGTGAAAATAAGTTAGTTTTTTTTCCCTCTGTTGCGGCTCTACCCATAACTCTCACCACACTACCAAAGGTTAGCTGGCAGAGAATGCCTTTTTGGCATTAAGTTCGCCTTTGTACCAAATGTTTGTTTGTTTGAGTGCAATAAAGAATTTTCTATCTATCTATCTATTATCACAGGCTGTGAGGCACTCTATCTTAGTACTCAGGGTTGACAACGCGTCGGTCCTTAGAGCGCAGTAGTTACACATCATCAGGTGGACTGAAAGTTTGGTGGTCACCACAGTTTTATAAAAAATTTAATGTGCGAAAGTAATTAATACTTATAGGTGGTAGAGCCATGTTGGAGTTAGATTGTGGTTGCAACATAATGAGAAAGGATGCGCTCTTACAGAATATCAGCGTTAAATGCAGCTGTGTTTCGTGTGTTAAGACCATTGAAGTAATATGTACTTACGTACTAAAACAACTATTTCAAACAAAAAATGTTCGCTCTCCTGTCTTCGCGCATGCGCAGGGAAGAGTAGTGTGGCGCATGCGCGGTACACGCGTACGTAGTACATAATATGCTCCATGGCTAAGACCCCTTTTACTGGAAACGGGGCATTCCGTCTTAATCCTCAGAGGTCACAGCATATCTGCATTTTGATCATCAATCGAGGATAGATGTAGAATATAGATATCTATGAGCCACAGCAACCACTTACCATCAGGTGAACTGTGTGCTTGTTTGATACCGCTATTCTATAAAAATGCTTTACCTAGTTAATAACTCATAACAATGTATGCTACTGAATAAAACGTTTTTAACATTTTAGAAAGTCACTATAATTTGTAAAGAAATATAAAACGTCACGAGTGTACAATCATCGGTATAAAGTTCACAGATAATTGTTAAAACATTTATAGTTAAAAGAATTTTATAAATAATTTATTACGTCACAGCAATATTACACTGAACAAAATAGCTTTAAGAATGAAAATGCTTACTTAATATCCACTGGAAAGTGATCAAGCAAGAACTAACCTTTTGAATCACGATTCTAACTCAACTTGTTATCGCTTGCTAGGTTTTGAATTGAATGAACTGTCTGCGCCGTTAATAATTTATAACTAAAAATAGCCACTCGTATAGATCTAGATCATTCTAGATTAAACGCATTTACTGCGTTTATCTCTTTAAAAATTCAAAAGATAAATATTATAAAATTATTTTATTACTTACGAAGATTAAGAAGTTTTTATTTGAGAAGTCGTAATTTGGAAAGAATAAATTTATTACTACTTTCGAAAAATTTATTTTTTCTTATTTGTGAATTGGAACAGTCTAAGATATATTATATATAGATAATAGTATTTCTTTTTCCGTGTCGGTCGTTTTGTACTCACTTCTGTATTATATAATTAAAACTTTTAACGAAAACTAAAATCCGAATTTAAATTGCTAAAAAAGTTATTTATTTGCTACCCTTAGGGATGAAATATTTTCTCCAAATTTATATGGGACCACCCTTGAAGTAAGTAATTAATCTATTAAATAAAAAAAGAATCATCAATTTTTTTTTACAATCTTCGAAGATATCACGTAGTAGTGTGAGTAGTTAGTAACAGTAATGTTTTCTATAGGTTAAGAGTGACAAACGAGCACAGCTAGTCCACCTGATGGTAAGCAGTTGCTGCAACCCATAAACATCTACATCTATTCTCGGTTACGAATCAAATTACAGATACAGATGCGATGACTAGGATGGAATGCCTCATTTCCAGTAAAAAGGGTCTCCGGTTCTCTACTCACCATACGGAACACAGCAGCGAGCTGATATTTTACGCTAGTATTCTGTGAGAGCGTGGTCCTTACCCGATCGAGGTGACTAATATAGCCGCAGTATGGCTCTACCACGTAATTTTTTATACAAAAAACGAGCACACAGCTTAGAAGGTGAATTCTATAACCCATAAACAACTCCATTTATCGTCGATTAGAAATTTAAAATGATTGAGGTGCATCGTCATCGTTATAGTATGCCTCGTTTCCAGTAGAAAATGTTTCCGACTTAAGTCACAAAACATGCGAAACGCAACAGGACTATGCTGCTATTTCGGTTAAAAGATCTTTATTTACTGATTAAGACCAATACATGTCACTTAAATGAGTACATTATACAATTTTAAATATAAGTCGCACAGAACAATAATACCAAAAAAGTGAACATAATTTAGGGTAGATTAAAATTAAATATAAGTAGCAAGTTAGCTGCGTAGGAGCAATGTTTCGAGTACTGACTATATAAGACGGTGGTCCAAGAGATAAAATGTCTTGGTTTTTAACATGGTCTAATAATTTTTTTGAAATAATATTGAGCGAACTTGCATCTTTTATATTTGAAGGGAATTTATTATATATATATATATATGTGCTCCTTTTATTTATATAGAATAGTGGGCAAACGAGCATGCGGCTCACTTGATGGTAAGTGACTACCGCCGCCCATTAACAACCGCAACACCAGGGGAATTGCAGATGCGTTGCCGGCCTTTTAGAAAAGTGTAAGCTCTTTTCTTGAAGGTTCCTAAGTCGTATCGGTCCGGAAAATTCGCTAGTGGTAATTGATTCCACAAGGAAGTTAAGCGAGGGAGAAAACTTCTTCTAAATCGCACAGTGGTGAACCGCCAATCATCCAGATGGTATGGATGGTAACGCGAGTTTTGTCGTGATGTGCGATGGTGAAATTGAGCGGCTGGAATTAGTCCGAACAATTCCTCAGAGCACTCCCCGTGATAGATGCGATAAAATACGCAAAGAGATGCAACATCTCTACGCAGTGCCAGTGTATCGAGCCGATCAGAAAGAACTCGGTCGTCGACGATTCGAACCGCTCTGCGCTGGATGCAGTCAAGTGGAAGGAGCTGGCACTGGGTTACCCCGGTCCCAGAGATAAGAACAGTATTCCATGTGGGGCCGAACTTGCGCTTTGTAAAGTTGCAAGCGATGTGCCGGCATGACATACTGTCTCGCTCTGCTGAGCACGCCAAGCTTTTTAGAGGCCAATTTGGCCTTCCCTTCCAAGTGACCGCGAAACTGCACACTATTCGATATGTCGACGCCAATGATTCCGATACTGGCTGAGGCAGCAAGGGGAGTGCCTTAAAACTGAGGAGATACGACAAAGGGGTTCTTTTTAGCGGTAAACGCGCAAACTTGTGTCTTCTGGGGATTGAACTGGACTAGATTTAGTCGGCCCCAATCCAAGACTTTGTTAAGCAAAGACTCGACTTCAAACACAAGTTTGTCCCGGTACTCGGCGACGTTTTCCCGAGAAATATTGGCACGGTCGGTATATAAGGCATTACCAGTGCTGTCGTCTGCATAGCAATGAATGCTACCAGTTAGCAACATATCATTGATATGCAGGAGAAACAGCTTTGGTGATTGCACGCAGCCTTGTGGAACACCAGCGTTAATAGGCTTGTAATCGGAGCATGCACCGTCTACAACGACCTTGATGCTCCGATCTGCAAGGAAGCTGGTGATCCAATTGCACAATTTCTCGGGAAGCCCATAGGAAGGAAGCTTCGAAAGAAGCGCTTTGTCCCAGATCCGATCGAAGGCCTTCGCTATGTCCAAGCTAACGGCCAATGCCTCCCCCTTGGACTCTGCTGCCTCCGCCCATCTATGGGTCAGGTAGACCAGAAGGTCACCAGCTGATCGACCCCAACGAAAACCGTACTGGCGGTCACTAATCAGCTGGTGATCCTCAAGGTTCCTCATGAGCTGGCAGTTTATAATGGCTTCCATTATTTTGGAGAACAAGGAGGTGATGGCGATAGGCCTGTAGTTGGACGGGTCTGAGCGGTCGCCTTTTTTAGGGATCGGGTGGACCAAAGCTGTCTTCCATGAATTCGGGACTACGCCTTGGGAGTAGGAGTATCGGAAAAGATGCGTTAAAACCGGTGCCAACTCCGGAGCACACGTCTTCAGCACAATGGGAGGGACTCCATCGGGCCCACTCAACTTGCTGACGTCCAGGGAGAAGAGTGCTTTGCGAACCGAGCACTGTGTAAATCGCACATCCGGCATGGAGCACTCACATCGCGGGATGGTCGGCGGTGTGTTCCCCCCGTCATCTAAAGTCGAGTTGGACGCAAAAAGAGAGCTCAAAAGATCGGCTTTCTCCTTTGCGGCATGGGCCAGTGAGTCGTCCTCTCTGTGCAGAGATGGAAGAGATGGCTGACAGAAGTTCCCTTGGACAGCCTTGGCGAGAGACCAGAATGCACGGGTTCCCGAAGGAAGGCGAACTAGCTTCTCGCCAATTCTGCCGATGTGCTCAGACCTTGCCTTGGCAATGACGCTTTTGAAAGACCTGGAGGCGGAAATATAATTCTTTTTAAGTGCGCTGGTGTTTACATCCCGAGACGTTGATGCGTGAGCCCAGGCCCGGTAGCACTCCTGCTTATAGCGTGATGCTATTTTACAGGAGCGACCAAACCATGACTGGGATCGGCCTCCGATGGGCACCACAGAGGATGGAATAAAAAGTTCCATACCCTGAAGTACCACATCAGCAACAGAATCGGCAACAACGCTGGGATCTTCCGGCGAGAAGCAAACCCACCCCCAAGGGTAGGATGCAAAAAAAGATCGCATCCCGTTCCAATCAGCTGACCTATAGTGCCAAACACGGCGACAAGCTGCAGATCGCAACTGCGATTGGAGCATGAGTGGCACCGTACTCCGGATCAGACAATGCTCCGAAGAGCCCAGAGGGGCATCGACGGAGACCTGATATCCGTCCGGATGAGAGGTCAGCAGAAGGTCCAACAGGGAAGGTATATGGTCTTCCACATCTGGGATCCGCGTAGGCGAAGTAACCAGTTGTGTTAAACCATATGCTAAAGCAAAGTCATAGACAGATCTACCCGCATGATCGGTTAAGCGAGAACCAAGCCATTCAGCGTGGTGGGCGTTGAAATCACCGAGTATCACGATCTCTGCGGATAGGACCTGTTGTAGCACGGAGTCTGCAGCCATTTAGACGTGATCGATGAGTCGGTCTGTGTCGGCATTACCGCTATGGGACCTATAGAGGCACCCGTAGACGCGGAGATGGTCGTTGCTGTCTACGCGCAGCCATAGGATGGACAAGTCCGTACTTTCAAGACTGCCGAGGCGTCGAAAACAGATGTCCACTCTGACGGCTTCGCCGTCTCTAGATGGTAATGGAAAGGTTGGAATGATGTACCCTGATGTTGCAAAAATTCACGGATAGCGTGAGGTCGCCTTGGTTGTATTGCTCCGCTTGCCCCGAGCAGCATTAGTCGCGAGCGGAATTTTGCCCCCCCCCCCCCCAGAATAAGCGGGGCAGCCTGAGCACCCACGCTCAGGAGTGAAGTAGTTTGGTCGTGGATGCTCAGCGACGGATTCTCCAGGGGTGCTGGTACCGTCCTGGGGTAGTCTTTTATTTAATTCCACTACCATGTTGATGGGGGGGGGGAGGAATTTGGCCTCCGGCCACCTGCAAATGTAACGGCATTTTTTCCATAGTGCGTGCGAATATTTGGTAATACAAGATGATCTGCGCGGCGTGATGTGTATTTTAGTGATTTTCCTTTTGTGGTGAACGCTGTGTTTGAATGGATCATATTACGTGTGATATTATATATTAATATACAGTGTTAAAGATGTATAATTGTTTAATGTTTAAGAATTTTGTTTCATGGTATATTTTTTTTGTTGAAGTTGATGTAAAGTAAGTATGGTTTAACCAACGCGTTATAGATCAAAGGCCGAGCTCTTGCTGGTATACATCAAGCCATACCGTATGTACAACCTATTAGAGATGAAAGCTTATTTTTCATAACTGGTAAATGACCATTCCATGACAGATGTTTAAGTAATAAGTTAATAATAACTTTTTTATATTATATAATTATAATTAATAATAATAGTCCAAGGTATTTTTCTTGATTAGATTGGCGTAGCATTTCTCCATTTTTGTGTAATTTTGTGTGGTGTAGTATTTTTTTTGTTTTTTGCACTAAATAATACGTAAGATGTTTTGGCGGTATTTATTGTTAATAAGTTGTACTAAAACCATCTGTTTGGTGTGTTAAAATCTTGTTGAGCAAGCAAAGTAAGGTCATCTATATTTTGTCCAAAGTACAACAAACATACGTCGTCTGCATACAAACTGAGATGGTCGTGTAACTCTATTTTACAAATATTGTTAACATACACTTAAAACAATAGCGGACCAAGAATTGAACCTTGTGGTACTCCACAATTTATAGGTAGGGGACAGCTTTGATAATTTCCAATCCTTACAACCTGGTATCTGTTTTCAAGGTAAGATTTTAACATCTGGAGTGCGATGTCGGTAACACCAATACTTTCTAACTTTATTAGTAGCAATGAGTGACTCACTGTGTCAAAGGCCTTTTTTAAGTCAATTAACACACCCAGTGCTAGCTATTTTTGGTCTATTTTAGTTTTTAATTTAGTAGTTAAGTCAATAGCTGCACTAAGAGTACTTTATTTTGAACGAAAGCCATATTGTTAATCACACAAAAAAATTATTTCAGTTTAGTGGTCATTCAGTCGTTTATAAATTATTTTTTCCAGGACTTTTGAAAGCACTGGCAAAACCGACACCAGACGATAATTTCCTGGATCCGTCTTTATACCAGATTATAACCTGGAAAAAGAATATACCTTTCATCAGTAATTTATTAAGACAGCCAGTGATAATGAGAATAATTAGATTTTTAACACACTTTATAACTTTTGTACTAATGGAGTCAATCCCTGTGCTAGTGTTAGTTTCCAGACCATCGACAATATTAGCTATATCGTTCTTATTACATTGTTTGAAGTCTGACAGTTTGATTGGGATTGTATTCGATTTTAGTTTTGGCAGTGTATGTATATCGTTGTTATGATAATGGGACGGTATTTCGTTTGCAAGTTCCTTACCAATATTTGAGAAAGACTTATTGAATAACTCACAAACAACTACAGGATCTTTAATGACTAAGCCGTTATCCGTTTTGGGTTTGGGGGAGCACAACTTACAATAAGTTTATTCTTAGAAAGTGTATTTATCAGTTACCACAACTTTTTAGGTTTGCTTGTACATTTTTCAAACTCTCTGTAATAATATCTGTTCTTTGAAGTCTTGGTAAGTCTCGTCACTTTTGTCTTTTCATCAATATATTCTGAGTTTTGTTCGTTATTCTCTGGGTCTTGCTTACATGAAAATTGAATCCTTTTCTGCCGACTTCCAAAAAGGAGACGGTACTCAATTCGACTGTATGTTTTTGTTTTTTTTTTATGTGTGTTACCTCATAACTTTTTACTGGGTGAACCGATTTCGATGATTCTTTTTTTATTTGATAGCTGGTACTTCTCGTGTGGTCCCATATGAATTTGATCAGGTCAGACTAGTAGTTTTTGAGTTATTCTTAATAACTTATATTGAAGTCCGCTGAACATAATTTTTAATTATAAATTATTTTAATCCCCATTATGATTTTTTTACTAATTCATTCTTTCTGAGATAGATTGACAATTTTACATTTTATTTCTTTACTTTCTGGTATTTTTTTTTAATAATTTTTCTAGAGTGCCAAAATTAAAGTCATCATTTTGGAGCTCATGATCTCTAGTTCGTTTATATAAAATTTCATATTTAACAGCTTCATATCGTACCTTTTGAATTTGTGGTGGTTGCACTTTTTTCATTTCAACGTAGATATTTTTATGGTCTGAAAATGAAGATTCAATGATAGTCATATGAAATTTTTGGTTGTTGAGATTTGAAGCAACATGATCTATAATAGTTCTCGGCGTTGGTGACACACGAGTGCTGTGTAGTACTTCAATTTTGTTAATTAATTTGAAACTAGTTTCCTTCAGCAGATCATTATACAGCGTAGTCTTAGTATCGGATACTAAAACATCTATATTTGCATCGCCAAAGACAATTGCTCTTTTTTTGCTGCAGTTGTAGTTGATATGTGTTGAGAAAATTGTTAAGATTCATGTGACCTGGTTTGTACCAGTGCATATTTTTCAAGATGTATCCACAATTAGTAGTTTTCGCCAGTGTAAGTTTCCATACTTAGGTCATGCTTTAGACTATTATGCACAAAGATGGATACTCCGCCTCCAATGACATCCGATCGAATGTTGTAGTAGTGTGAATAGTTTGTTATTTGAAAACGTGCCACTTAGTCATCTGATCTTATCCAGGTCTCAGTCAGTAATATTATATGTATGGTTTTATTAAAAGCTTCGATAATGCACCTGCGTTCGTCAAAGTTACCTGGTTTACGAATACTTCTGGCATTAGCATAAAATAAATTAAGGTTAGATTTATTAGAGGTGACGTTTTGAAAACAATCAACTACTTGGTATGTAGTATCTTCTACATCTTGATTATTTAATGGATGTTGGCAGAAGAGCTCTTATCGTTTTTTGATTCCAATTTAACGATTTTGGGTATTCCTCTGCTGTACTTAATTGTGATATCATTCTCATAGTTAGATACTCTTCGTGCTATTTCTTCCTTCAAATTTTGTAAATATTTCTGTTGGGCTGGAATTTGATCAGAAATTGCCTTTCAGTGTTCCTCTGTTACGTAACAACATTTTGACTGTGTCTGAAGACTCAAAGCATACTTTGATGTTGTGAATCTTGAGTGCGTTAAACTTGCCTATGCGAAATATTTTTAACAGGTTTAGGGTAATCTACAATCAAACTCCTGATTACAGCAACTACTTCTGTCATATCATGAGAATATGCTTAATTTGTGTTTGCGTCTTTATACTCTCTTACACCAACAACAATAATATTTTTTCTCGAACCATATGTTCTCTCATTTCTTGCATTTCACTGTTCGTATCTGTATTCAAGTCTATGATTTTGGCCATTTCTGTTGCCAGTTTGAGAATGCTCGTATCACAATTATCAACTTTTTAATCAAAGTTGAGACTTGGGATTTTAGTACATTCTGTTCGTTGCAAAGTGTATCCGTAGATAATTTTATTTCATTTAGTTTAAAATTAACTTCCGCTAAATTATTAAGCATGAAATCCAATGTTTCTTCCTGTTTCTTTATGAATTTGGTCAGTAAAGACGTAATTTCCTTTCGAAATTCTTGTATCTCTTGGTTACAACTGCAGTCCAATTCAGGCTGTTTGGTTTTTCGCTAGGTAATTTGGTCCTCCACTGCAGCCTCATTTCTTGTTAGATCTGTAAGCGAACTGCTCAGTCTGGGTGGTGACCGCTGTACGCTCATGACTTAGACGATACACCGTACTTCGATGTTACGAAAGTGGGCACACTTCGGATGCGTTCGCACTGATGCGACGACAAATGAGAAGGATAGAAAATAAATATCTGTGCTCCTTACCCGAACTGTTGAGGGGGACTACTAACTGATGGAACTTGTAAAGTGGTTAACGACACGTCGCAATAAACAGTGGACTCCAGTTGCAAACTTATCTTTGTCACTGTTCAGTTATGTTAGAAAAGTATGTTATTACAATTTTATTGGTGAACCAAATGCACGTGTGCTCTGTGTGACATACGACTTACGACCTTCATACCGGTATCCTGTGTGAGCGTAGCATTTTCCTGTTGAGCCGACTCCTTCGTGATGCCGACACGGTTCCTTGAGGCGTGGCTCTATCACATATAAATGCATTATTAAGAAAGCACTAACTACACAAAGATTTTTCGTGTTGGTGGGCGCAGCATCCTTTCGAAGTGATGTCGTTTTACCTCATTGTTGTTGTTGCCGTTCGTTAAATAAGATAGCTATTTTTTCTACGAAGATTTTTTTAATTCGATTTGAGTATTATAATAATATAATAAACACAAAGAATGCATTGCTGTGCTGTGTAGTATCCAAACTGTACAACAACAATTTAAGATAATTTGTACTAATTTGTTATAGAGCATTATTTTGGTCTCATTGCTACGGAGAAATTTATTATTTCTGTAAAGAAATCACATTCTGGTGGCATATTTTATAATATATTCCATATGCATAAATCCATAAATGTGAATTTGTCTCTCCTGTGCCTTTCAGTTTCTGTAAATTATTACTGTGAATGTGGTAATTGTAGTAAATTAAATTCACTTTCCTAACAAATTTTTCCGAAAAAAATTTGCGTAGTAACATTTGCAGAAGTGAGATCCTTATCTAGCACTGAGTTTCCCCTTCCTTTTGCTTCACGCTTAATTTACGAGTCTCAAGTCTCAACGGTTGCTGAATCAATTAGATTGCCGCGGTTACTATGAAGTGGTCAACTTGTTTTGCCCAATTAACAATTCGTCGAAGTTGTTTCTGGAGTTACGCTGCAATTCATTTAAAACGTTCGTGTGGTTGGCGAAGCAGAGTAGTAACATGTGGATGTCGTGACAGACTAAAATTTATCAGAATTAAACAGTTCTGCTTGTGCAGGGCGAGCGCGATCTATAGATGTTTAAATATTATAAATAACTTAGAAGTTGTTGTTCATTGTCTAACTTGAAGACCAACAGCATCAGCAACATTGCTGGCGATAAGATACTTTGAATGAAAATATTTTTACGGATTCTATCGCGTTTAATTTAACTTTTTAATTCCAGACATTTCGGGTGCTTTACAGCACCAGTGGTCATGGGGAGAACTGGTGTGTTTAATATCCAGATGTCATAGTTAGCCCAGCTAGCTCCAGTATTTGAATATTAATTTTTGGTCTGATCTACGCAAAATAAGCTTATAGTATCTAGAAGTCTTGCAATTGCTTGGGTTTGGATTTAATTATATTAATTATATGGTCCCAAGCAGATGGCAGCACCCATCCATCTTCTCTGTTAAAATAAGGATGTTTTTAAATTTCAAATAGCCTCGCAAATCATCCTTGGTAGGAATCGGGTTTTCTTTTGCGAAGATTTGTGGTCTATCAAATTTGACGTAATGGTGGGGACGATCTTGAACATGTTCACAGACTGCATACTTCCCAGAGCGTCGGTGCCTCACGCCAGCTATATGTTCTTTCACGCGGGTTTTAATGGATATTTTTGTTTGGCCTATGTAAGACAGACCACATTCGCAATCAAACATGTACACTCCTGCATCTTGTAGAGGGATATTAAACTTAACGGATGGTAAAAATTGACTAATCTTCTTCGGCGGCTTGAACTATGTTTCCATTCCGATGTTTCGAAACGTTGGGAATTAAAAAGTTAAATTAAACGCGATAGAAACCGTAAAAATAGTTTCATTGAATGTGTAGAATTCGCGTAAATGTAAGAAATCATTAAAATAATTTGAGTGAGATTAAGTGCAAATCTTATTCGATATTATCCTCCACTTGGTGCTTAGCCAAAAGTGTGTGCCACAACGCCAAAAACCGTAAATGCCGATACGTGGTGTATCGGTACTTAAAATTACGATTGTCAATTTCGCAAGAGCCAGCGGACTTCGAAACTCCGTGCTGCGAAGACTCACAATATTGTATTTGTGTAAATTTAATATTTATTAAGTGATTATAATGAATGCGTCATCCAAAAGCTCATTCAAGCGCCGTTTCATAACTTCCGTCTCAAGATTATTGTTAATTAGCTTTGTCCAGTGACTTTCCTCGTGTGGACTTCGCTTTACCGACATCATATTAAGATTTCTATTCGGAAAATAGATCACTTGCGAAATTTCTTAGTTGTCTATCAGGCTCAGAGGCTATTTCACGTAATTGATTTAAGCTTTGCATAGTTCTGTGCAGTTACACAAACATGAATATGAAGTTCAAAATTCGAATATTGGAATTGAATTCGTTTATCTCTGTTTCTATGTTTTTTTTTAAATAATCGACTCATAAATTGATGCCTTTTTATAATTATACACTTGAACCTTAATTTGTGGGTATTTTATTTCACACAAGCTTTTACCCGGGGCTCCGCTCGCGTTTAATTAAAAAGCGACGAATTTATTATGGCACCACATAACAAAGGCTACACAGATAAAAAATACTGTAATTTAGGATATAGTAAAACTTTTATATACAAAAAATAAAGCCTATGTCCCGAACTGGTTCGTTATCTATAATACAGTCAAGTTTCATCAAATTACGTTCAGTAAGTTTAGGTGATGTAGCCACAAATATACATCGTAATGAATTTTCACAATCATAATTTTAGTAGAATTATATTATTTTATGCTTTAAATTGCAGTCCTCCATCTTATCGCTAAATCTTCAATCATAACCTGTTATCAACAATAATCGCGATAATGTCGCGAATTTTTTACTTATCAGATTTGCAATACTTTAACTTATCTAATTGCATTTTCATTATATTCCTTCCTAAATCTTGCAGTTTTTTTTAAATTAAATTAAAGTGACGAACGAACTTACAGTTTATCAGATGATGGTAAGTGGCTACTGCATAGACAGACACCTGGAACCAACTACAAAAAGAAGCGTTGTCATCAATGTTGAATAGAAAACTTTATAAAAATATTAAAGAATATATGTTGTATAATATAAAACCATATCAAGATATTATATCAGCTCGACTTACAATCTTCTGTATGCGTTCATCGGAAATACCGCTCGTTGATAAGTAAAACAGTGTTACTTCACGACATTGTTGCTAGATTAGCAATTTTAGCAAAAGGTTCTTACTAAGAGCCTAACTAGGTATTTTCAACTTACAAATAGCCCAACTAGGTATGTTCAACTTCGACTGAGAGGTCAATCGACGGATTCAACTCGGATGGGTAACGTTCGGGAGATTACGACACATCTTCTCGTCAGGCATACTTCAAAACTTTAAAACAAAATTTTACGACTAGTGCGTGTTGCCAGTGATTTCCTTTGGATTTGAGACGTGGTTCTTCACTGCTAGATGTATGAGGAAGCTCTAGGTTGTTCAGCGTGCTATGGAGGGGGCTGTGCTTGAGGTTTCTCTGCGTGATAAACTTAGAAATGAAGATATCCTCAGTAGAACCAGAGTAACCGACATAGCCCAAAGGGTCGAAAAATCGAAAACGGATGGGGAAGCAAGGTTCTCGAGTGGCAGCCTCGTATTGTTAGGTTAAGTGTAGGGTGACTCCCCACTACATGGAGTGACAACCTGGTAAGACACGCAGGAAGTCGATGGATACTACTACGTGGTAGAGCCATGCTGCAGCTATATTAGTAGTATAGTTGTAGCACGAATGGGTCGGCTCGACCGGGGTAGGACCACGCTCTCACAGAATACCAGCGTAAAATAGCAGCTTAACACTGCTGTGTTTTGTATGGTGAGTGTAGAGAACTGGAGACCCTTTCTACTGGAAAAGAGGCATTCCATCTTAGTACTCACGAGTGACAACGCATCTGCTTTTTGATTCGCAAACGAGGATAGATGTAGATGTAGGGATGTAGGGGCCACAGCAACCACTTACCATCAGGTGGGCTGTGTGCTCGTTTGTCACCCTTTCCTATAATAAAAAAGTACAGGTAGCTCAGGACCATGCTTTGTGGCATTCCTTGGGGGACGACTATATTCAGCAGTAGACTTGTGAAGGATTCCTTTTTATCCATTCAAATTTTCATACTACGTACGTTCGACGGCAGTAGTTATAGTATATTAGTATCTGTAGTTTTTATTACACACACGTTTCGATTATCGGTGCAGCTTAAACGGATACAGTGCGATCGTACCGATTTCTCGGAGCGTGTGTGCCACCCTTAACACTTTTTCGTCATCGGCCCGTAAAAACCAGTACTATTACAGGCAAGGAGAAATTTTATCTTTATGCTCTTGGGCGACAACGCATATGCAACCTTCCTTATTTGTATATGGATTCCGATGCAGTCACCTTTATTTATAGTCGAAGTAGAACGAATGAACGGTGATCGAAATGTTATCTCTTTGAATTAAAGTAATTGTAAAAAAACGTGCAGTGTAGTGGCAGCTTAAAAATATTTATTATCCCATGGGTGTAGTTTAAGGCGACAGAAGGAATGAAACAGTATCTTCCTGCTAACAATTTAAAATAATAAAGGACTGCGGTTGTCAACACGCCTGCCAAGCGTGGAAATTATATCTTACGTTCACCTTATAAGGCAAACAATGGTAGAGCCCGATGTTCAGCAGAGGACTGTAGATAAGCTATAATAATGATGATGGTGACTTGGAAGTAAAGTAAAAAGACTTAGACCTCTATGCTCTTAAGAATATCTTCTTCATATCTTCCTTATAAGCCCGTAAAAGTACACTGCTTGACATGGACTTCTTACGCGTAAAGAACACATAACTGATGTGAAGAATTGACGCTCCGGGAAATGTGCAGTCTGTGAACACGTACAACATCGCCTCCGTTACTACATTCGATTTGATTGACAACAAATCCTCGCTAAGGAACACCGATTCAACAGAAAAGGCAGCTGGGTTTGATACCATCTGCTTCAGAGCCCGTAATTAATAAGATTAAATTCTAACCCAAGCATACAACTGCACGACTTCATGATATTACGAGTATAAACTCATTCTGCGTAGATCGAACAAAAAATTAATAATTTTAATGTGAATATACGTATAGCGGTGGTTAACTATGACATTGTGACATCAAAGACCTCAGTACCCCGCGTGACCATGGGGTGCTGTAAAGTAATCAAAACATCATTAAAATCTTAAAAAATTAAATGAACTAAAAATAAAAAATAAATTAAATGATCGCGCGATCGCAATATAGGGACGATCTTGCAACTCTCACTGTTGTCTGTTCTGTACCTGTTGAGGGGGTTAAAGGATAAAACAGCCAATATAATTACAGGATTTCAGGTGTTTTAAATCTTATGAGTGACTTACATATCTATTTCATTATTTGAAGTTAGCACGTGTCCATGTGCATTAGTTATTTACCACTGTGAGATGTCATCTTGTCACGTAAAAAAGTCCTATAGTCTTCAGACATGAGATCATAACATTGTAAAGCAGAGCCATTTGGTTTTTTTTTTATAGAATAGAGTGATAAACGAGCACACAGTCCACCTGATAATAAATGGTTGCTGTGACCCATAGACATCTACATTTATCCTCGTTTGCGAATCAAAATGCAGATGCGTTGTCACCCGTGAGGACTAAGATGGAATGCCTCTTTTCCAGTAAAAAGGGTGTACGGATCTCAACACTCACCATACGAAACACAGCAGCATTAAGCTGCTATTTTACGCTGGTATTCTGTGAGAGCGTGGTCCTTCCCCGGTCGCGCCGACCCATTCGTGCTACAACTATACTACTAATATAACTGCAGCATAGCTCTACCACGTATAAACTCTATCACATATGTTTCCATCTGCCGTGGTTATATTTCCCTTGTTATGTTTCCCAATAGATTTATTTAAAAATGTGTGTACCCCACTAATGCAATGAATTACTTACATAATACACAGGCAAATATTCTCTCCGCGACTAGGAGTTGCATTGAACTTAGAAAATTTAATTTTAAATTCAATGTACCTGGCTTTTTTGCTACGATATTGTATTTTGAAAACTTTATAGAACTACTGCTGTTAAATTAGCGTCATATTGCTGATTCGAACTTAATCAAAACCTTATATTATTCATTGTGTCAGTCTCTTTTCTGCTATTCTATATCTGTCTGGGGAGGCTCGTCGAAAACATCACTATTACTATTAGAAAGAGCCCAAAGAGCAATCTTAAAAGTACCATCCTTTCGTAATTTTCTTTATCCTACTAAAGAACTTTACAAGGAATGGAAAGTACTGTTGCGTGCCACTATTAATGTCTTGTACATGGCAACACTAGTTACACTAGCGCCCTCTAGTGTCGACTAGCAGAACTAGGAGAGTCAAGATCCTTCCAGAAATTTCGGGACCGATATGTACTCGAACATTCTAGATGTTGCTACAGTAGAAGGTTCTGGAAACTGTCTGAGGCTATATATAAGGCCGGTATAGACCACGACCGAAGCAGTATTAAATTTGCGATACAAGAGAATACTTCGAAGCGAAACAACCGCGAACTTAAGTGATCAGTAGTACAACTGTGTTTTATAATTGTGTGGTTTTAGATTGTAATTAGTGTTGTGTAATTAAAGTGTCAATTTTAGTAATTCAATCGGCAGTTTTTAATTGTCTCGAACCCCAAGCTCGTAACAATTGGTGTCAGTAGTGGGATCAAATATGCCGATTTTACCTAAAGACGACCCGGAGGGTATCCGTACCCGAAGTCAACGCCAACAGGAGACGGACCAGAGACGATTTGTTGATGCAACGCCGCAAACGTCGGAGGGCCAGCTGCTAACCACGGAGGCTGGCCCGTCAGCAGCTCCTGCATCTGCAGCACCTGACTTAGGTGCTCTGATAATGATGCTGCAGTATCAGGCTCGCCGACAGGAGGAACAGGCTCGCCCACAGGAGGAACAGGCCCGCCGACAGGAGGAACAGGCTCGCCGACAGGAGGAATAGGCCCGTCTGTTGGAAGAGCAGCTGCAGCGCGGACTGGAGAAATAAGTCCGTCGGTTGGAAGAGCAGCTGCAGCGCGGACAGGAGGAACAGGCCCGTTGCTTGAAAACGCAGCTCAAACGCGATAAGGAAGAGCAGATGCTCCTCATGAAAAACCTTCACACTACCTTCGGGAAAGAGATAAAGGAGGTGAAGGATAGGGTTGCTCAACATGACAACCGCCTGTCGGAAGCTGAAACCCGAATCGACCAAGGGAACAACCGAGTTGACAACGTGATGGTTGACTTGAAGAAAACGCTGGATGACCTCAAAATTGGGGATGGAGTTACAACTCCCGTGGTAGCTGCAACACCTTCGCTACGTGGATTCAAAGTGCCACCGTTCGACGGGACTTCTTCCTGGTCGGCCTACAAAATCCAGTTCGAGGCTGTCGTGAAAGCGAACGGCTGGAATAAAAGTCAGGCCATGACTGCTCTCACCCTAGGCCTGCGAGACCAGGCCTTAACTGTTCTGGAAGCCCTCGGTAAGGAAGTGACTTACGAGCAGCTCCTTGAGGCGTTGGAGGTGAGATATGGCGACGCTCACCTGGAACAAGTCTTTCGTGCGCAGCTCGAAGATCGCGTGCAACGCAGTAACGAAAACCTGCAGCAGTGGGCCCTTGAGGTGGAGAAGCTGATTCGAAAAGCGTACCAGTCTGTACCTGCGCTCATTGTAGGGAACCTGGTACAGACATTCATCGATGGCATCCGCGACCTTGAAGTCAGAGCTGCTGTGAGGCTCGGGCACTACGAGACGCTTTAGGACGCGTTGGCCCATACACTGGAGGTGGAAGCCGTGCGACAGGATCATCGTTCCTATCGCGTCAAGGAGGTTGCAGCAGATACGATTCGTGACCGCAGTAAAGGCCTAGGTGCTACGGCTGTGGGGAGATGGGCCATCTTCAATTCAGCTGCCCTAAGCGAACTGTAGAAAGGGAAGGTGATCGATCTCGAGAGGGTAGTGCGGCTAACAGCACCGGCCAGCGCAGCGGAAAATCTCATGACAATGCAAGACCGTGTCCTGAAGATTGCAAGCATTGTACTTGGCAAGAGGGTAAGGAAGTGGTATCTGTGAGGATACTCACGACAGACCAGCTCAGCAATGAATGGAAGGATAGCCTACAACATGCACAGCAGGAAGATTCGGACATTAAGTCGATTCTGGAATGTATGAAGGCCAGTGCCCCTAAGCCCAAGTGGAGCAAAGTCTCAGCAATGAGTTCGACCGCGAAAAGCTATTGGGCCCAATGGGACAGCTTGCTGATTCAGGATGGAGTCCTGTGCCGCAAATGGGAAAATGGTCGTGGAGACAATTGTCATTTGCAAATGGTTGTCCCTAAGGCTAAAGTGCCGGATGTTCTACAGCTGTACCATAGTGGTTATTCAGGGGGCCACCTAGGAGTTAAACGAACTCTATTGAAGATCCGAGAACGATTTTACTGGGTCCACTGTCGTAACGATGCCGAGGACTGGTGCCGTAAATGTACAAGTTGTGCGGTTATAAAGGGACCTTAAACTCGTAGTAGAGGCGCATTGAAATTGTACAATGTTGGTGCACCATGCGAGAGGATAGCCTTTGACGTTGCGGGACCGTTTCCGGAAAGTGGTAACAAGTATTTCATGGTTGTGATGGATTACTTCACTAAGTGGCCAGAAGTCTTCGCCATTCCAAATCAAGAAGCTTCAACAGTTGCAGATAAACTAGTTCATGAAGTCTTTTGTCGTTTTGGAGTACCTTTAGAGATTCACTGACTGGGACAGGCACATACAACCATTTTTGTTGACATATCGAAACGCTGTTCACGTAAGTACATCAGTGACACCAGCTTTCGCAAACTTTGGGAGAGAATTACGGCTGCCTGCAGACCTGATCACCGGAATACCACCTGATGCCCCACGCAGTATAACCGATTATGCAAAGGGCTTGCGGAAAAAAATGAATGACATTTATGAGCATGTTAAACAGTCAGGCCAGCAAACGTCTGAGAAGATGAAAACACGGTTTGACCGCAAAATGAACAACAGTGTTGACGAAGGTTCACTAGTGTGGTTACACAATCCAGCTCGCAGCAAAGGGAAATCTCCTAAGCTTCAAGCTAAATGGGACGGACCGAACCGGATTGTGACAAGGATCAATGACGTAACCTACCGGATACAGAAATGTGCCAGAGGTACTCCTAAGATCGTCCATGTGGATCGACCGGCGCGTTATTATAGGGCCAATAATGCTCGGGACGAGCATGTCTTAGGAGGGGGCAGTGTTGCGCGCCACTATTAATGTCTTGTACATGGCAACACTAGTTACACTAGCGCCCTCTAGTGTCGACTAGCAGAACTAGGAGAGTCAAGATCCTTCCAGAAATTTCGGGACCGATATGTACTCGAACATTCTAGATGTCGCTACAGTAGAAGGTTCTGGAAACTGTCTGAGGCTCTATATAAGGCCGGTATAGACCACGACCGAAGCAGTATTAAATTGGCGATACAAGAAAATACTTCGAAGCGAAACAACCGCGAACTTAAGTGATCAGTAGTACAACTGTGTTTTATAATTGTGTGGTTTTAGATTGTAATTAGTGTTATGTAATTAAAGTGTCAATTTTAGTAATTCAATCGGCAGTTTTTAATTTTCTCGAACCCCAAGCTCGTAACAGCTACTACTGTACTATCTGTGCGACAGCTATTTGTCCAATCCGTTATTTTTTTTTATAGAATAAGGGTGACAAACGAGCACACAGTCCACCTGATGGTAAGTGGTTGCTGCGGCCCATAGACATCTACATCTATCCTCTATTACAAATCAAAATGTAGATGCGTTGTCACCCGTGAAGACTAAGATGGAATGCCTCATTTCCAGTAAAAAGGGCCTCCGGCCACCTGCACTCACCAAGCGGAACGCAGAGGTAAACCTCTACTTCACGCTGGTTTTCTGTGAGGTCGTGGTACCACCCCAGTTCGAGCCGGCCCATCCGTGCGACAGCAAAAGCTGCCGCGTGGCTCTACCGCTGTTAAAAGAAAAAAAACATCGCTTAGTTCTTTATGATCCAGAGCTCAAAAGCAAAAAAGGAAGATATGATTTAGTGTGCACGAGCAAACTATTTAAAAAAAAACTACTTTTATGTTTGTGTACGTACATTACATTTTCATAAATGTATTGAGAGGCCAAAGTTAATATATTAATTTCCTTAAATTTTTGTATGGCTCTCTTGTGTAAAACAAATATAATTTCACTGTCATTGTACCCCATTCATTCGCTCTCGAGCACATATTGTCTGCTGCAGTCTTCACATTCTGCAAGGCATCTAACTTGTACAAAGGTTCTTCGCAGCACTCGAATAATAATGATTCCTGTTCCTTCAAAGCTATTCTCTGCAGAGATGCACTCTGTATTCCTTCACTCCCATAGCCCGATGGGACGGTAATTCGACACGACCGCAGAGAGATCAGGCGCAGGGCCAACGGCTTTACGTGCTTTCCGAGGCACGGGGGTGAGACACTGCCAACTTCCTGACTCCGGGCAGCTACTGAGAATTTCTTGATGGAAAAACCCAATAACCGATTTACGCCTGATACGGGAATCCAATCCGAGGCCTCATGATCAGTAATCGCGTTTACGACTACTAGACCAACGAGGTATTGAAAAATGTAATGAATGAGTGAGTGAAAAAATCACACCGTGTAGTGGAGCCTTAGGAATATCCACTGTATGACGTGGGTGTCGTTAAAACTAACAGAGGAAAATGAAACAACAGACGTAGGAATTGAAATTAGCAAGTCTCCATGTGCAGCAGTTATTTACCATTGTGCGATGTCAGCTCGTTGCGTTGAAAAAATTCCATAGTCTACAGGTATGCGTTCCGTAACATTGTAAATATGGAGTGTAGAGTAGAAGGAGAACCATCTTATAAGGTGCGAAAGTTGAAAAAGTGTCCCAATATATACTGAAAATAAAGGTTCCAAAACCTACCACAATAAAGCTGGCGTCTGAAAAACTACGAGATGAATATAGCTGTTGTAGACGGAGTGAAGTCAGCTGAATTCAAATATTTAAAAAATTTCATGACTAGAGTAGTTAGTAAAATGCCAGTATACAAAACCTCAACTATTTACGTAGTACAAAACCAAGCGAATTGGTCGGTCCTTGTTTATTTCTCCATCTTATTCTAATTAATTTTGGCGTTTCTTTTTTAATTTATCCTATGCTACTGCAGCGCCACCCTTATTGGACGCGTTTTTAGGGACACTTTTCATATTTAGAGATGGTCCTCCTTCTACTCTACACTCCATAATTGTAAACCAGAGCCCCTTTATTTCTCTCCGCCGTTGTTATATTATCCATCTTAGAGTATAAACAAGCAAGTATAAATACTCTAAGTTACCCACGCTATGGCACACAATGAGTTTATTTGAAAATGTGTGTAAAACCTACAGATTATTTACATGATACGAATTATTTACATAATATGACATACCGGTAAGGGCAAATATTCTCTCCCCATCTAGGAGTTGCATTGAACTTACAAAATTAAATTTTAAATTCAAATTACCTACCCTGACTTTTTAAAATTTGTTACGAATTTGTATTTTAAAACGTTTTTTTTATTTTTTTATAGGAGAGGGGGCAAACGAGCATGCGGCTCACCTGATGGTAAGTGACTACCACCGCCCATGAACAACTGCAACACCAGGGGAACCAGCGGAACTGCAGTTGCGTTGCCGGCCTTTTAAAAAGGAGTAGGCTCTTTTCTTGAAGGTCCCTAAGTCGTATCGGTTCGAAAAAATTGCTGGTGGAATCGATTCCAGGAAGTTGTGCGAGGAAGAAAACATCTTCTAAATCGCACAGTGGTGGACCGCCAATTATCACTTGAAGTATGCATATTGACCGCAGCTGAGTACGTGATTGATTGCATGACGTAATCGCTCTCTACGTAATTGGAGCGCGGTTGCGTCAGCAAGCAGTATAAATAGCAGTAGTTTCGGCTCGCCGCTCACTTAGCGACCAGCCTCCGCAGAGTCTACTTCACCTGAGGATGCCTCGTATAGAGGCGAAACACGTGTCGTATTTTTGAGAGTGGTGTGTTGTGCCTAGTGTGGTGGTGCTGGGGATGGTAGTGCTGGGATTGACCGCGACGGGTATAGTGCGCGCGATTGAGGGAGGGTGAGAGGTTCCCTTAAAACTGGGCAGGACTCATCATTTTCTTTCTTTACGCGGAATCAAGCAAATTAGTTTATAACAACCCCATTATAATGGGTTTCCGCAAAGTAACGCCTGATTCTATTAATTATCTAAATTTCAAATTAAAGTGTCTCTGTTAGATCATAAATTATTAGAAAAGAAATTTCACACTAATTGCTATTTGGATCAAGACCAATATTTTTGAAATTTCAAAAAAATCTGAGTTAGATTACTAAGGACGCCATCTGCTCTACATTACAGTGTACCGTCGTCCAGGTACCAGATATTCAGCTTGGATGTCTAATTTGAAATAATGGGTTGAATTCCCAAACTGAAAATTGCAGGACCTAGTGGGTCACCATGCTAAACACTAACAGCAGAATCGATACGGTATTCGTAAAACAAGTTAGTATTTTGACTATAAATTGCCAAAATAAATTTCGTTCGTATAAAATAAAATTATTTCATCTCGCTCGCTCTATAGAAAAGGGATCGTGGCGGAAAAATCTTACGCTTTTCTCTCCTAGCCCCCATCCGACCAATTCGTACCGTGCGATAAGGAACTTCGTTCGAATAATATGTTTGTCTCTCATGTTTACACAACTAACTTATATACGTCCAATTTTGAGAAGGAGACAATAGTTCGCCGCGTCGCTTCAGTGCATTTTAGCAAATTCAAATTCCACTTCAAATGTCCACGCAATATTTGATTCCTCAAACGTACAGATTTCCTCAGATTGTTTTCCTTCACCGCCGAGTACGTGGTAAATTAGCATTTAAAACCGCTACTAACAATAACATCATCATTGGTATTAATCATTGGCGCTTAACTTCTGAGCCGTCACGTGCGTGCAGAATTCGTAATGAATAGCCGTAGAACCACGGTGAACAACATAGCTCAAAAAATCAGTAGGCTGAATTGACAATTAGCAAGTGCAACTGCAGTCAATTGTCAATTTGCTGGATGTGACATCACTCATATTGGGGATTAAGTGGCCGTTGATCATCCCTTTTTAGAAAATCGGAACTGGTTCACCTCAATTTACGCGTCTTTAATAAAGTGGGATCACTACACGAAATTAGATCGGTTGGGTTTATGTAAGTACATTTGCCCGAAACTTATAAAGTTGTCGCGATTCTATACCGTACGAATCGCTGTTATACTATTGAGGAGGCCACTTTTTTTAGCTTACCTAATACGACCATAGAATTAATCCAAAAAAAGTGAACTCGCATAGAAGCAAACGCCAACTACGGCACCGAACAGCTCGATTCTGGGAATTGTTCTGGGTTTCAAGGGCCACTCTGCTCTTCGCTAACAATAAACTAAAGAGAACTTTCCAAGCTCGTTTGTACTTCGCATTCGCACGTACACAACTTCCATAAGCGGGTTGTGAAGCATCTATGCAAATATGCAAGTAAATATGTTTATAATGAGCACAAACTACACAATACACCGGTAACACGCAAATCACTTAAGGTTGGAAAACTGCAGGCTACTTCTATTCAATGCTTATGGAATATGGATCTCATGTACATTCCGATGTACATGAAGAATTCCGATTCTTTCGACATACTTTCATTAGAGAAGATCTTAATTTCGAAGGAACGTGGCAGCTGTTTGAAATGCCCCAACGCCTGTTTCTTATAAACTAGAGTAACTAGACAATAGCTTGAAGTGCACCTTTGTTGTCAATAAGCTGAGGAGCCTTTGTGACGTCATGTTGAAACGAGACCTGTAGTCGGGGCGCCTTTGTGTCCACGTTCATTATATTAGCTCAGACGGACAGATTAAAACAGTTTCAATAGTTATTTATTTTGCCTGCGTTGTACTTGTTGTAATTAAATTATTACCTGTAAAAATATTAAAATTGATCGTTTCCAATCAGAAAATATTACTTAAAAATATCCAATTAAAAAAATATATTATTAGCACGTGCGTTGATTACAACTGAACATGGTAGTAAGTGATGCCGTACCCCTAGATGGCTGCAATCGCACGTCTTAGCATATTAAACCCATATTTACACACATACCTTTGCCTTGAAGACACACGTGATGATTTCGCCCCACACCAATTTTATTCAGCACTTACATAAGCAAAATTTAATTATATAATTATTTCAATGATGACGATGGTTCTTGAGTGGCTACCTCGCACCGTCAAGCGAAGTGTAGGGCGGCCCGTCACAAGGTGAATAAGTGACTACTTAGTAAGAGATGCAAGTCGATGAATCAGGACTGTGCTTTGCAGCATTCCATGGGGGAGGCCTATATTCAGCAGAGGGCTTGTGATGGACTGATAATGACGTAGTTATGTATAATTATCATAGTTAGCCTTAATTAAATTCGATATATTAGCGTGTAGTGGCGGTGTAAGAATATCCACTACTCCATATCGTCCTATGCGTGTCGGAAGAGGCGACAGAGGGAAACAAATCAAGAGAAGGGCAGTAGTGTCTTCCAAATAACGAGTGAAATATTAATAACTGCGATTGCCAACCCGCTTGCTAAACGTGGCAACTGCAGCAAATATCCCTCCTATGAAGCAATCTACGGGGGAGGTCTATGTTTTTATTTATTTATTTATCCTTTATTGCATTCCTTAAAATAATACAAAGGGTGGACTTAATGCCTTGAGGCATTCTCTACAAGTCAACCCATGGAGTGGTGAGAATTTGACGTAGGTATAGCAATATAGAATAAAAACAATTTAAAATTGATAAATAACTACGTAATATATACAATTTACTAATATATAAAATGCACAAACTACAGTAATATCTTCTATTTATACATATATACAACGTGTCACAAAATTCAACGATAAGCCATCACCGGAGGATAGACCTGTCCCGGACTAATCGGGGATTTTTTTTTTTATAGGCAACCTGAATAGTACTGCTATCTACCACAGTTCTTAAAAACTCCAGAATAACTCTTGTTTTATCACGAAAATTAATGAAACTTATTTTATTCCGTAAATTTTTTGAAGTCTTTTACTTTTAACCAAATTTAACTTATCGTGGTGTAAAAAAAAAGTATGAACACTAGTATGGCAAGTTTTTTTTAAAATTGACGCAACTAACCAACATTCCAAAATGGTATAATACTCTAGGAAAATAAGTTATGAAAAAATATGGGCCTGTTATTTCTTAACAGGGGCCAAATGACGGTCGGGTGTAATAAAAGTACTAGTTCTTGAAAAATGTTTAATATTTCAAAACAAATGGTACAAACAGTTTCACGTGTAATTTATTAAGTTATTAACATTATAGCAAATGTTCGAACTGTTTTCCACCAGCATTAATACATGCACGACATCGCCTTAAAAATGATCGTTTTATTTGTCTTGAATATCTTCTACTATTAATGTAATCAGCAGCCTGAGTGATATTTCGACGAAGCTCGTCCAATGTCACAATGGGTTTTGAGTAGACCCTGTTTTTAAGACAACCCCAATAGAAGAAGTCCAGGGGGTTCAAATCGGGTGAACGGGGTGGCCATAATATAGGACCAAGTCGCCCGATCCAACGCTCTGGATACTCTTGATTTAAATATTCTCGCACAGGACGGGCATAATGTGCTGGGCAACCATCATTTTGGAACCACATGTTTTGAAGATCACTTAAGGGCATGTCGTTTAACAATTCTTGCAAGTCATTTTGTAAAAAGTTTAAATAACTATTGCCATCTAAGTTTCCTTGTAACTCAAAGGGCCCAATTACTTTTCCATTTAATATGCCGGTCCATAGGTTAACCTTGAATTGATATTGGGATTTGTCTTGTCTCATCAAGTGTGGATTTTCATTACTCCAACTATGTAGGTTGTGAAGATTTAAATACCCATCTTTCTTGCACGTTGTTTCATCCGACCATAGAAATTTGTCTAGGAAGTGGGGATCTTCACTGTGCCTTTGCAGCATTACACGGCAAAATGTGACCCGTAGCGGATAGTCCCACGGTAATAAAGTCTGCACACGCCTGCAGTGATATGGGTGAAGCTTGTGACGTTTTAATATTCGATGTGCAGAACTTTTCGGGATTCCTGTAGCTTCTTCTATGGCACGTACCGAAGTAGTCGAGTCATTTTCTATCTCATTGAGAACTTCTTCATCACGATCCAATCTAGGTCTTCCAGCGCTTCTCCTATTGGATGGCATACGACCCTCCGAAAACGCTTGATGCACATTAATAAACACTCGATAATCAGGATATTTTTGAGCATTTGGGTATCTTTCTCGATACAGTCTGCTAGCAGCGTTAGCATTACATCGGCATTCTCCATAGATTAAATGCATATTAGCGTATTCCTGTGGTGTGTACGGTTGCGGCATGTTAAACGCCAAACAGTCCAAAATGCGCCAGAACTCTAAATCACAAAACACACAATCGTAGTCCAAGATAATGCCAGGTCAGTTCAGTTTGCAGATCACTTCCAGTCCAAATAATGCCAGGTCAGTTAAGTTTGCAGGTCGATTCCAGTCCAAAAAGCCAAGCCAAAAGTCGATAGTATGTACGAGGGCCACGTAAGTTGAATTGGGAACGGTGCGCAGTAAACATAGGAGCAGAGCGTACTGAACCGACTTGCTGAGAATAGTAACAGCTTCTCTACCTGCCCTGTTGTTGTCTCTTTTTAACGTAAATATCTCTATCTATCTATCTCTCTCTAACATCTAAGGTATTAATGCCCCATTCGAATTCCTAGAAATTGTAACAGGAACCCATTTTGGGCATGTAGTAAAAGTGATTACTGACAATTACAATTTAAGGAATTTCGCCCCTGTTTAGAAATAATAGGCCCATATTTTTTTATAACTTGTTTTCCTAGAGTATTATACCATTTTGGAATGTTGGTTAGTTGCGTCAATTTTTAAAAAAACTTGCCATACTAGTGTTCATACTTTTTTTTTTACACCATGATAAGTTAAATTTGGTTAAAAGTAAAAGTCTTAAAAAAATTTAGGGAATAAAAAAAAGAAAAAAATATTTAAAAAATTGTGGTCATGGTAGTGAAAAATATCATAAACGGTCTCAATTTCTGAAGAATTTAATTTTTTTATATAACTTAAAATATAATTGGGATATATTTTTTTTTTCTTTTTTTCGCCTATTAGTCCGGGGCAGGTGTATCCTCCGGTGTTGGCTTATCGTTGAATTTTGGGACACGTTGTACAAATATATACATATCAGCATACATATATAATTAATATATATGAATAACTATGAATATTTACGTCTGTTAACAATATAAATGACATGGATGATTTATGTAAGAAGCGTTGTCTTTAATAGATGAGAACGCACAAGTTTTTTTTAAACGTTACCCCCACACTAGAATTTTCTCCTGTATCGTGGAGGCAGTTTACAAACATATATTACAGAAGGACAAACATCCAGACCCGGAACAATTATTTACTTAACTAATTTATTATTAATTTAGTAGTTACTTAACGGACAGGAGACAAAGAGTAAAACTACCTGGTTGCACTAGTGAAGCTGTTGATGTGACGTGTGGCGTGCCGCAGGGCAGCTTTTTAGGACCTACCCTCTTTCTCATTTACATCAACGACCTATGTAGCATGAAGATCTATAACGCCAGAGTTTTGTCATACGCTGATGATACGGCTGTAGTATTTGCCGGTGATTCTTGGGAGGTGGTCAAAACTAGTGCTGAGGCTAGTCTGTTGCGAATCGCTCAGTGGCTGAAACACAACCTCCTGACCCTAAATACTTTTAAAACCAACTATATATGTTTTAGTACTAACACACTAACAACTCGCAACCTCAGGCCGACTTCAGTTTAAAAATTCATTTATGTACAACGGATACTAATAAAAACACCTGTAACTGCCCTAAGATTGATAAGGTAGTTCAGACAAAATATCTGGGAGTAATTGTAGACCAAAGACTATCATGGTACCCACACCTTGATCATACATATACATACATACATAAACACTCACGCCTGTCACCCAGAGGGGTAGGCAGAGACTATGGACTTCCATTTGGCACGATCCTGACAGACCTCCCTCGCTTCCTCCACATCCATATACCTACGCATACACGCTCGTCGGTTAAAGGTACTCTTGATTTGGCCCATTTTCAACATATCGCCAATTTGGTCGATAAACTTTCGCCTATGGCGACCCTTCCCGACTCTGCCGTTCACCTCTGCAACATAAATTTGCTTTGTCACTCTTTCCTCATTCATTCTTTCCACATGACCAAACCACCGAAGCATTCCTTTCTTAATTCTGGTCACAACATCATCTTGCAAACCACACTCTTTTCTTATTAAACAATTTCTCACTCTGTCATTCAGATTCATCCCTAACATACTCCTTAATGATCGCATTTCTACAGCATTTATTCTACTCTCGTGCTTCTTCTGCCACACCCAACTTTCACTACCGTACATTAAAGTAGGCACTAACACAGCATTGTGAATTGCCATACGTGCCTTTTTGGACACATTCTGACTTTTCACAATAGAGTGTAGATCCCCATTCACTCTATTTCCTGCATTCACTCGTCGTTCTATACCCTTATCATATCTACCATCCCTGCTAAACACACATCCCAAATACACAAACTCATCTACTTGCTCTACCAACTCCCCTTCTATTCTTATTTCACATATCGTTTTACTTTCTTCTCTTTCAAAAACCATAACTTTCGTCTTACTTGCGTTCACTTTCATTCCCTTTTATTTTAATGTCCTGTTCATTAATGTAACCATCATTTGCAACTCGGCTGCCGAAGACGCAAGTATGACTTGATCATCGGCGTACAAAGGGCATTTGACGGTTAACTCACCCATTCTTAACCCGCATTCTTCTGCTTTCAAATTTTCCAAACAACTGTCCATAAATAGGTTGAACAGCCACGGGGAAGCCACACAGCCCTGTCTGACACCTTTATGGATGCCAAACCAGTCCGAGTAGGCCCCGTTGATCCTGACACAAGCACTAGAGTCCCTATATAGAGACTTCAATGCCTGTATCAGACCAGCCCAAATGAGGTCAGTGTTTGCCATAACACGTTCCTGTCCATTCTGTCATAAACCTTTTCCAAGTCCATGAACGCACAAAAAACTTTCTGGTTTTTGGCCAAAAATTTCTCCGCAATCATGCGCATGGAAAAGACTTGATCCGTACACCCCATCCCCTTTCTAAATCCAGCTTGCACATCCTAAATTTTTCCATTAGTTTCTTCCATAACTCTTTCAATTAACACCTTAGCATACAGTTTACCCACAATGCTAAGCAAGCTGATACCACGGTAGTTTTTACAGTCCTGCTGCGACCCCTTTCCCTTATATATTGGGACTATAACGGCTTTGCACCAGTCTTCCGGTACCCGCTTCAGTTCCCAACATAAATTAAACAAGATGTACAGCAGGCCTGCAACCACACTCTCTCCAGCCCTTAGCATTTCGAGTGATACTCTATCATATCCGGCTGCCTTACCTGCTTTCATGCTTTTCATTGCTTTCACTATTTCATCTACACTTATTTCTCTACCTCTCTCCACTTCTTCCGGAATTTCCATTTCACTTACTTCAGACGACTCTTCACTCTTAAACACGCTTTCAAAGTATTCCTTCCATCTCATTAAATTCGAAACTTCATCATTCAGCATGCAGCCATTCTCGTCTCGTATAGCATTCATTCTAGGCTGTTTTGAATTTCCCCTGGCAGTTCTTACGAGCTTCCAGAACATTTTAATATTTGCCTGGAAGTTATCAGATATTCTTCTATCATTCTTATCTATTCTTTCTTACTTTTTCCTTTCAACAACTTCTTTTACTCTCTTATTTATACATCTAAAGTCTGCCTTTTTTCTTTCAATCTCATTATTCATACCGCCAGAATTACCAGCTTTGGTTGCTAGTAAATCTAGCCATGCCCTCTTCTTTGCTTCAACTTCCATCCATACCTCATCATCCCACCACAAAGTATTACTTTTCCTTTCATTCGTTCTCTTACTTACACCACATACTTCAGTGGCTGTATCCACCAAAACTTTCTTAACATTATTCCATACATTCTTCAAGTCTAAATCATTCATACAAAATTCATTCAACACACTTATATTTTCCCTCAGTCTGCATTTATACTTCTCTTTCACACCTTCATCTTGTAACCTCTCTATTCTTATACGCTGTAACGCAGTGGTAGACACAGATGTCCGATGCCGCCAACGCTTGAATAGACCATTAATTCGGCATAAGACCAAGTAATGATCCGTCCCTACGTTGGACCCCCGGTAAACCCTTGTATCTACCACTGCGCTCCTCATTCTTCCATCCACAATTATGAAATCTATCATGCTTCTATCATCCCCTCTTTCCCATGTATACATGTGAATCCTCTTATGGCGAAAGAAAGTGTTCGCCACAAAAAGATTCTTTTCCACACATATGGTGAGGAGGTCTTCACCATTCTCATTTATTATTTCATCGCCAAACGCTCCTAATATCCTTTCATAACCAGACCTCTTCACTCCCACCCTTCCATTAAAATCTCCTAACATAATAATATTTTCATTTTCCTTGCACTTCGTCAACACCAGCCTTACCATGTCCCAAAACTGCTCTCGGATATAAGTGGGCTTAGACATATCTGGGGCGTACACCCCAAGCACAAACAACTTCTTTAAGCCCACTTTCATTCGTATCCACAGCAGCCTTGGGCTTACACTTTCATACTCTTTCACACATTGACCCATTCTTTCTGAAAGGATGACACCGACTCCCTGGCATGCCCGCTCGGTCTCGTCTACACCAGACCAGTAAACGGTATACATGCCATGTGCAGTGACATCTCTTCCCTTTCGTTTCGTCTCATTCACACATAATACATCTATTCCTCTATCATTCATCATTTCGCACCTTGATCATGTCATCAATGAAGTGAGGAAACTAACTTGGATCTTCAAAACCCTCAGACATGTAATGCTGGGCAAATCGGATGAGGACTCATCAAATTATCTCCTCAATCAAATCTACATTGCTCTTGCTCAATCCGTCTTTGCCTCTGTATTTCTGTCTGGGGTGGTGCAGCAAAAACTCGATTTCTGGAGTTAGAGAGGGCGCAACGTTCTCTTATTAAAGTTATGTACTTTAAGAAGAGACGTTTTTCTACCGATCTTCTATTTCGTATCAGCGGCTTACTCTCTGTCAGGAAGTTGTAAATATTCTGTACAACCCTCAAAACTCACAAATCATTGTCTTATGATCCATGCCATTTAAATAAACGACGTAGAAACATGGTTGCCCAGACGTACAGAACTAAAAACACATTTGCAAGCAGACAATTTATATCGCGTTCTGCCTTTCTTTATAATAAAATAAACAAAGATATTTATATATACGACAAAACATATCACAATTGTAAAAAACTTTTGTTAAATTGGATTCATCACAAGACATATGACGAAACTGAGAAGCTACTGGATCGTGTAGCATGATTTGTCCAGATTCAGATACTGTAATTACACACACTCTTTTTAACTCACGCAAGCATAGACTCAAACACACATAAATCCCCACACGCACGCATGCACGCACTCACGCACGCACGCGCACGCACACGCACAAACACGCGCACGCGCAAATTCACGCGCACGCGCACGCGCACGCGCACGCGCACGCGCACGCGCACGCGCACGCGCACGCGCACGCGCACGCACGCACGCACGCACGCACGCACGCACGCACGCACGCTCGCTCGCACGCACGCACGCACGCACGCGCGCTCGCGCGCGCACACGCACACGCACATGCACACAAACACACAAACACACAAGCACGCAAACACACAAACACAAAAACACACACAAACACACACAAACACACACAAACACACACACACAAACGCGCACACACGCACACACGCACACACGCACACACGCACAAACGCACAAACGCACAAACGCACACGCGCACGCGTGCACGGGCGCACGCGCGCACGCACGCACGCACGCACGCACGCACGCACGCACGCACGCACGCACGCACGCTCGCACGCACGCACGCACGCACGCACGCACGCACGCACGCACGCACGCACGTTTTTCTGATGTCATCAGGCAAGGAGTTCCAAAGGCCTATGTTCAGCCTATGTTCAATAGAATTTAATAGGCTGTAACGATAACGGTTAATTCGATCCAGCAATTATTCATAAGAGTAAATTATGTTTGTTATTTTGTAGCCACAACCAAATTAGAAATTGATAGTGTTGCCAATCGAATAGTAATCAAACATATTTTCACTTAAATTTAAATAAAATAATATGTGTTATCAATAATAATAATTTATAACATCATTTGCATCGGTGGGCCATTTATAGTCTGCGGTTTACGTACTACCAACGTACCACCGGCAACCATTATTTTAATGTACATTAATTCAATTATTATAGTATTCGATCCAAAAAATTTAATAGGAAATCAAAAGTTTTGCAAAACTCTTAAATTATTTACTATATTTTGATTTTGTTTAGATTTCCTGATTTACGTCGTCGATTATTAAATTTCTAAGTATTAAAATTAAAATAAACTAAGTTTTTTATAGGATAACGGTGACAAACGAGCACGCAGTCTACCTGATGGTAAGTGGATGCTGCAGCCCATTGGCATCTATGTCTATGGTGTGTGGCCCATAGATATCTACATTTATCCTCGATTGAGAATCAAAACGCAGTTGCGTCGAAACCCCGAAGACTAAGATGGAATGCCTCGTTTCCAGTAAAATGGGTCTCCGGTTCTCTACATTCACCATACGAAACACAACAACATTAAGCTGCTCTTTTACGCGGCATTCTGTGAGAACATGGTCATAACCTGGTCATTCCGACTGATGCATTCATACTACAACGATAATATAGCTGCAGCATGGCTCTACCACGTAGAAAAGAGCTAGGTAAACATCGGTTTGACTTTCATATACTCGTATATGTTCCAAAATACATCCAATTATAAGAAATAATATTTTAGTCAAATCACTCCAGCTTATCAGCTATAAACTGTACAAAAGTTACCTTTTTACATAAATAAGCAATAATTTATTACAGGGCCTTATAATTTTATTTTGTTCATAAATCTATAATATGGGCTGTTGTTTTACCAATATATTGAATCAAAGAAATCCCAAGTGTACACATAAATTGGGGTGATCAGTAAGATCAGAGAAATATGTAGGTGTTAGAAAAATATAGTGTCACATGATCAATCACGAAAGTAATTAGCCAAAGTACGGGTATGCCACGTCATGTACAACTGTACATGAGTTTTCCTTTACAAAAGCGTATTTTTTTAAGTTATGTTGTTTTTAAAAAGTTTCTGCTAATTTTTAATAAAGCTTATTACGTAACATTGATTTCATTTCGAATAAGAGAAATTAAGAGAAGAAACGCATCTAAAATTTGATTCAATACACAAAAAATTGTACATTCTCTGATATTAACTTTAAAACATGGCAAAACTTTTTAAATTACTGGTATCCCTAAACACACACAGACGAGGAGATTGGTACTTGACCGATGACGGATTGTTGCTCCTATATTATCGTTTAAATATGGTTTGAAATGGATTTTGAGACGTAAAAGTGGTGCGGTTTTGTGAATTAAATATATGCGCATTTTTTTTATTAGATACGGGTGACAAACGAGCACACAGTCCACCTGATGGTAAGTGGTTGCTGTGGCCCATAGACATCTACATCTATCGTCTATTACAAATCAAAATGCAGATGCGTTGTCACCCGTGAGGACTAAGATGGAATGCCTCATTTCCATTAAAAAGGCTGTCTGGTTCTCTACACTCACCATACGAAACACAGCAGCGTTAAGTTGCTATTTTACGCTGGTATTCTGTGAGAGCGTGGTCCTTCCCCAGTCGAGCCGACCCATTCGTGCTACAACTATACTACTAATATAGCTGCAGCATGGCTCTACCACGTAAATATAATAAATAATAATAATAATCCCTTCTCGGAGGGTTCCGCGAGGGGATTTCAGCTTCGGGAAGGAGGTACAAAAGTGACCCCCACCTTCTCTATATGGATGATCTCAAGTTATTCGCCTCCAGTCGCTCCCATCTTATGGAATTCCTAAACATCGATCGCAGTTCTATTAGAATAAGTGTGCGGTCCTCCATGTCTAAAGGGGTAGGGTTGCTAACTCTAAGGGCATAGACTTGCCTATCCTCACCAATATAAAGACTCTTTCCAAAGCTGAAACATACCGATACCTACCTAGGTATCGGTATGGTCTGTGCCATACCTATGTTACAGACCATGGGTATCGATGAGGTGGAAATGAAAAAATCAGTTTGCGATCTGTTTTACGCGCGCTTGACCAAAGTGCTTAACAGCCTTTTGTCGGGCGTGTATAAGATATAAGAATATAATGGTTAGGTCATGCCTGTTTTCATGTATACTTTTGGCATACTCAGGTGAACTCGTACCGAACTGAATGCTCAATGATGTATCGCCATTGATGTTAATACCGTACCCTTTCCAGTTCAGTAGCTTGAACAGTTAACTTGGCACCGCTGAAGGGACTGTAGTTCAGCCAAAATTTCGATGGAATCAAAGGCTTTCTCATAGTCCACATACGCAAGGCAAACTGGCAGATTGTACTCTGCTGTCTTCTGTACAATTTGCCGACGGGTGTGTATCTGGTCTATGGTTCTAAATCCTTTTCGAAAACTTGTTCTTTGTCTCTTGTTCGGGAGGCTGGAAGTCGTCGAGTCTGCGTGCGTATTCGTAATGACTCTTGAAAACAGCACGTAGACGCGGCTCAGAAGAGAAATCGGTCTGTAGTTCTTCAAGAGAGCGTTGTCGCCTTTCTTAAAGAACAAAACCATTGTACTTCTGCTCCACGCCTCCGGTGTAATGCCACCATGTAGGACGAAATTAAAGAGCTTCTGAAGGACTTCAAGTACCGGTTTTACACCCGCTTTCAGAAGCTCCGCTGTAATTCTATCCTCACCTAGTGCTTGCCGTTTTTAAGGTGCTGGAGAGCCATCCAAAAAATTCTCGCTCAGACGTCCGGAATATTTTTAGAATAGTGTCGGATAAGACTCGCTCTTGGATCGTTACTCACACTTGCGTGTGGCTCCATCGATGACGTGTACAGCTGCCCATAGAACCTCTCAATCTTACTCAAAATCTCAGGTGCCCCGGAAACGATACTGCCCTACTCGATCTTCATCTTTGACAGTTGGCTCTTTCTGGCAGACAGATCTCTGGCAAAGACTTTGGAGCCTTGGTTACGCACTCTATTGAAGTTGCGTAAATCCCGCCGCATGCACTTGGAGATCTGTGTGCGTGCGAGCGTGCGTGCGTGCGTGCGTGCGTGCGTGCGTGCGTGCGTGCGTGCCTGCGTGCGTGCGTACGTGCGTGCGTGCGTGCGTGCGTGCGTGCGTGCGTGCGTGCCTGCGTGCGTGCCTGCGTGCGTGCGTGCGTGCGTGCGTGCTTGCGTGCGTACCTGCGTGCGTGCGTGCGTGCGTGCGTGCGCATGTGCTTGCGTGCGTGCGTATGTGCGTGCGTGCGTGTGTGCGTGCGTGCGTGCGTGCGTGCGTGCGTGCTTGCGTGCGTGCGTGCGTGCGTGCGTGCGTGCGTGCGTGCGTGCGTGCGTGCGTGCGTGCGTGCGTGCGTGCGTGCGTGTCAGTCACAGAATTTCAGCGTAAAATGGCAGCTTAACACTGCTGTGTTTCGTATGGTGAGTGTAGAGATCCGGGGACCATTTTTACTGGAAAAGAGGCATTCCATTTTAGTCCTCACGGGTGGCAACGCATGTGCGTTTTGATTCGCAAACGAGGATAGATGTAGATGTCTATGGGCCACAGCAACCACTTATCATCAGGTGGACTGTGTGCTCGTTTGCCACCCTATCCTATAAAAAAAGTATAAAGCGGTACTACTAGATGGAGTAACGACAGGGTAACACATGCAGGAAGTCAATAGTTAATAGAAAAACGAAGCATACATATAACCTATATTGATGTGGTTAGTAATATAACTTTGAAATAAATAAAAAAACAGGTAAGGTCGGCGTTTTTAATTAAGTAAACACGCGGTGACGACATATTAAAACGGGGCCTACAAATATCGTTTAAATGAGATTTTTTAGGCACAGAATTGGAATTTTATTGAAGCCCTCTCAAAAGAGCCTTTAGGAAAATGTAATTACGTTCAACGATAACAAGTAACGAAAAATAACCATATGAGGATATAATAAAGGCCGAAAGAAATAATTTTTAATTTTAATATTTTGATGCATTATATATTATGTATTAATATGTATTAATTTTTTCTATATTATTATGTATAAATTTTTTCTTAACATAAATATTACTGTGGCTCCGTGACTCTGTGGCGCAGTGCCTTAGCAATGAACTACAGCGTCATGGACCTCGGGTTGGAATCCCGCACCGAACACTGTTTGTATGGCCTACGAATAATTGTTCCGGGTTCTAATATATTGAAGTGAAAACTTATTTAGAATCTTTGTCATTTGAAATTCGATGAAAAGAAAAGCGACACTAAAAATGAGACTATGTTGGCATTGGCATAGACATAGACATATGTTTTATTAGCATCAATACACATACAAAATATACATTTAGAAGTGGATAAAACATAAAAACATACAAGGTAGGAGGAAAACATAAATAAAAATAAAACTAAATCTTAGCAAGAGTGAGTGATGTGATGCCAAAAAGGATTCCGACTCAGCATACACTACCACAGGTACTGTAGCAGCGCTGATTTTCAGCGGAGCCCTGTTAACCACTCAACCGTCCGCCCCGCGCGAGTTATTTTCGCCTAACCTATCCGTGAGTTTTTTTTTTATAGAAGAGGGGCAAACGAGCATGCGGCTCACCTGATGGTAAGTGACTACCGCCGCCCATGAACAACCGCAACACCAGGGGAATTGCAGATGCGTTGCCGGCCTTTTAGAAAGGTGTGGGCTCTTTTCTTGAAGGTTCCTAAGTCGTATCACAAAAGAACATAAAATTATATGTCGCAGATTTGATTTCATCTATACAAATAAATAAAATTGTAGTGTATGTTTGTAATATCAAAATTACAGCTTTTTACTAAATGCATATGAAACTATATACGGTTTTAATTTTAAGTAAGTTACATTGTTTAGTAAAGTTTAAATTTTCTATTTGAATAACCATACAAATCCAAAGCTCCCACTGAATTTGTTTAATTTGCCGCCGCGCCACACGCACTACATTTGACACTGTTTGATTGCCGCCACAGAGTACGCTTTAAAGAATAAAATAAGTTTCCGGGTGCTCAGAATGGACACGAATACATTATGCTGATCTCGCAAGGAATATTTTAATTGGATAATGGTAAGGATAGGAAGGTATCATAATAATTTATTCTAGTAAGTAATTATTATAACATTAACAATATGGATTTATAATAATTACTTACTATTATTATTATTATTACCTAATAGATGATCAATAAGTTCACTGCAAATCTCGACTTTTGGAAGTGTGTGTTTTTAAAACACAAAGTGCTCGAATATGTCGTCACACATTTGATAAATATGGTTGACAGTTTTAAAACACTTGAAATGTGTAAAAATCGATCCGGATCTTGTCTTCAAGGCTTAGTTATTAACGAGTTGGAGGAGTACCTGGGTAAACACAGAGCCGCCAGCTCGGAAGACATTTTAGACTGGTGGCCCGTGATTTTCTTTCAATACCTGCAACTTCAGTACCTGCTGAGAGATTATTTTCTAAAGCATTATTAGTAATTAGAAAACATAGAAATAGGTTAAATGATGAGTCAGCCAGATGGTTACTTTGTATTAATGCTTTGTCAAAAGAATTAATAGAAAGTAACTGTAATGTCAAAGCTATTATGTACATACTGTGAAGTCATTTAATTTGCATCGTATTTTATTTTTTATTTAAATAAATGGTATATTGTATAACTCTTTTATTCCATTTCATATATGGTGAGGATCCATCAATCTCTTTCTAGAAATATAATGTTATTTAAAATACAGTGAAATTATTGCCATTAATTTGTTTTTATATGTATGTTTAACCATGTTTTAGCACATGTAAGCTTATTAAATGTAAACGTTTATTAAAAAACTGACGCCCGTGGCCGTGGGACACAGTAGATAGTTCAGTTAGTTAGAGCATCGGCACGGATCACTTAGGTCGTGGGTTCAAACCCCATCCGGTGTCAGTTCATTTTTCGAATTTCTCATTAATTGTTTAGACATTTATTAATTTGGTTGGTTTTTACTATGGCTATGTTAATTCAAGCTCAATATGTACCTACTCTGTTAAGTTGTTCTAAGATCTAAAGTAACGTTTAATAAATAGTAATAGGCTAATAGGTAATTGCGAGACTTGCGAGACTCTTGATGCAAGACCAAGACCAAGACCAAGACAGAGAGCGCAATACCAAGACCAAGACCAAGACCAGGTGTATTGGCGCAAGACCAAGACCAAGACTTGCTAAGTCTCGTCTTGTTCTTGCATTTGGGCAACACTAATCACATCGTATTTTACAAAGAGCAAATTTTAACAGTTCGTTGCGGTAAAAATTAGAAAACTCGACCAAAAAGGAAATAAATTAGATTTATATAAGTCAAATTTAAAATTTATAAAATCCCCGAAAAAACCAACCGACGACCTTAAAACGGCAGAACCGATTTTGGTAAAACATGTCTAAAAACCACCGCTAGAAAACCTGCTTTTAAATAAAAGAAACTGCACCCAAATCGGTTCATTCATTTAAGAGCAGCGGTGCCACAGATGTAAGGAATAAATGAATTTGTGAATAATGTTATTGCACGCCTCATAACGCCAAGCATTATTACTTATTAGGTAGTGCTCTACTCTCGATACGTTAATGTCAAGCAACATTGTGTTCTTAAAATGCCTCTATCATAACCATAATGCACTATGATTTGCCATATATCAAGAAAAACCTCTAAATAATCCATCTTAAATTTTCTAAAAATTAATTTGCATTGCTACTTTCAAGAAGTAAACGCTTTGAAAAATTTTACGTGGACGTCCGGTCCGATGTTGATTTTGTATGTGGTCACGCTAACTCTCAGAAAATTTGACGTATCGAGACCGGTTTTTTTATTAGCTTCAGAATTACATCAACTGGTTCCCTATGTCATATCAATAGCCTAGTAATCGTAGTTTGTTAATAAAATTATATGAATAATTAATAAAATTATATATATATGTATAAAATTATATGTTAATATAATTAACAGTGGTAGAGCCACGCGGCAGCTTTTGCTGTCGCACGGATGGGCCGACTCGAACCGGGGTGGTACCACGACCTCCCACAAAACCAGCGTGAAGTAGAGGTTTACCTCTGCGTTTCGCTTGGTGAGTGCAGGTGGCCGGAGGCCCTTTTTACTGGAAATGAGGCATTCCATCTTAGCCCTCACGGGTGACAACGCATCTACATTTTGATTTGTAATAGAGGATAGATGTAGATGTCTATGGGCCGCAGCAACCACTTACCATCAGGTGGACTGTGTGCTCGTTTGTCACCCTTACCCTATAAAAAAATGATTTTCAACTTTTATCACTTTTATTGCTATAAAAAATTTAAAGGCGCTTTCATATTTTTTTAGCCCTTGATAGACAGAGGACAAATGTACTATGCAGCCTATATGAAAATGAAAAAAAAATGAAAAATACTTTATTTGACAGTTAGCACCTTTACAAATAATTTAGCAGTGGTTCTCACACTAGGCTCGCAGACCTGTATCGTGAGAGCCATATACACATATTAACAAAAACGGAATTAGTGCACGGCTTACTTTACAAAGCTTTCCTTACTTTAAATGTCTTCCTCATTTTATTTAATACTTTGTGTAATCGATTTAGTTTGCTAAACATTATTAATTTTTTCCCTGTAGGTGACTCTACCTGTTAAAATAATAGAGCGCAAAATTTTAAACACGTAAATAATATATTATCAAACGCTCATGAGGCGTGCACTTTTGGATTTTCCAAACTATCTTATCATACTCGTATACTCGTAGAAGTCGTGTTTAATTTCGTCTTGTTAGTTGCGATATCTTGTTTACTTTCGGGCTACGCACGTAACACAATTATCGTGTAGGGACTTAGGGGCTTCTAAATAGATCAGAAATAAGTAACATGTTAGAACATTTCCTTCGAGATTTGAAGCAATAATTTATTAACGCCTAGGCTACTTATCTTTACTAATCAACAATTTTGTTAATATATAATGACAAAGTATCTTTTTCGTATTCAAGTTATAAAAAAGGATTTTTTTTATTGGAATACTGACAAAATCTTTTTTCTCTTCTTCTGTATTCAAATAAAAATATTTATATATTTAAAAATATGTAAACAAAAAGATTAGTTAATTACAAGAACAAATGTCATAGATTCATAATATCATCTTCATCATCATCCTTACAGCCCTTTATAAGTCCACTGCTGCACATAAGCTTCTTCCAAGGAAGGGAAAGAAAGGAATCACAAAACATGGTCCTAAACCATTCCTCGACTTTACGCATGTCTTTTCTTTTAGGATAAGGATGACAAACGAGCACACAGTCCACCTGATGGTAAGTGGTTGCTGCGGCCCATAGACATCTACATCTATCCTCTATTACAAATGAAAATGCAGATGCGTTGTCACCCGTGAGGACTAAGATGGAATGCCTCATTTCCAGTAAAAAGGGCCTCCGGCCACCTGCACTCACCAAGCGAAACGCAGAGGTAAACCTCTAATTAACGCTGGTATTCTGTGAGGTCGTGGTACCACCCCGGTTCGAGCCGGCCCATCCGTGCGACAGCAAAAGCTGCCGCGTGGCTCTACCACTGTTAATGGTACTACAACTGTCTTATCAGGTCGTCAACCTATTTAGTAGGAGGACCTCCTACATTTCTCTTACCGATATGAGGCTGCCATTTGAGAACCATTCTTGTCGGTTGATAGTTTTTTGAGCTATATGGCCGACCCATTGATAATACTGCTTACGTTAGACATGTAGGTTACTCTAGTTCTACTGTGGATATATGTTGATATCTATCAGGCAGAGAAATTCCGAGCATAGCCCCTTTCCATAGCTTGCTGAGCGACTTTCATACGGCTAGCAGTGAAGGAGTGGTCTCAGGTCCCTATGTCATATTGCGAAACACCCACTGGTTGTACACTCTTGTTTTCACATTTTGAGGAATACGAGACGAGAAGACGATTTGTTGTACCGAACGCTGCGCCGAGACGAGTTGAATCCGTCGATTGATATTTGTCCAGTTTAAGTAAGTCCAGTTGGACTTACTCAAACGGATAATTTGCCGTAAGTATATATATATATATATATATATATATATATATATATATATATATATATATATATATTATATATAAAAAGTACGTGTCACGTTGTTTGTCCGCGATGGACTCCTAAACTACTGAACTGATTTCAATGAAATTTTTGGTCAATGTGCAGTTTGGTCTAACTTAATAGATAGGATAGCTTACATCTCAATTTATTGTCGCAATACAATATTATTTTATTGAAAATTATTTGTCTACTATTTGACAGTCACAATTATCTGTTAGCTTCAAACGATTCTGTCAGATGACGATATCTGTTGACTGGATTGAGTAAATATTTAATAGATGGCGCTATGTTAAAAATACAAACGTTTAATATTAGCTACAATTTAGTAGTATAACCACCACGTGTTGCTGTAAGTATTCAACAAAAAGAACAGATTTCAAAAAAATTTTGCAGACTGTGTGCAGTTTGGTCCAACTTGAGAGATAGGATAGTTTTTATCCCGATAAGTGACCCTCAATTTTTTTATTGCTAATTTCAGGAGTTGTTTTGGGAAAGCAAATGGTCGTTCGGAAAGGGCAGAACAACGTCTGCCTGGTCAGCTAGTATATATATATATATATATATATATATATATATATATATATATATATATATATATATATATATATGTATATATGTATATATATATCTATATATATTTCTAAAAATGGTTTAAAAATTACTAAACTTCCTCGTCGTTTTATTTATTTTTATATTTGTTTAATCACTAATGTATCTTAAATTATATATTTTACTACACACATATATTTATTATTAACTGGGGGAATAGTTGAAACCTCTTGTTCTAACACTAAAGAAATTGCCAATTAGCTTTGGATAGATTATACTTTAGTTTATTTTAGAAAATTTATTCTACAACAACGGGAGAAGTGATAAATATGGGGAAATAGTCACTGTCATGGCTAGAAGCTAATAATATTTGCTACAAAAGCAGGGAAGTAAGTTCTGGGGAACAGAGACTAAGGTCAACGTCGCTTCTAACATTTCGTAATGGGTTTTTAATTATACATACATATGAAGGTTAAAATCAGTAATAAGATCTAACAATAAGGGAGTGACAGAATCACAAAAATGGGAACTCCAAACAGTATAGTGCATATTATAATCTCCTAAAATAACCATTGGAGGTGAAAGAGAAGAAATAAGTGTTGCAAGTGCTATTAAGAAATTTACATCAGATAAGGAATAACAACAGCATTAATTGCTTAAATATGAGAAGGGAGAGAAATTGTAAAAATATTACTATTCTTGAAATTAAAAAAGAAGTACCAGCACGATCCTTACTACTTTCATCCTGAAGGCATACGTAGCTTGACCCTAAGATGAGACTCAAGCCTAAGCCACATCTTCTGGGTGGCAAGTATGAAGGCATAAAATGTATTAATGAAGTAAATGAGTTAAGTTTTTTATTTCTATTGCTCTGACAATTCCATTGAAGAATTGATGGGACTGTGAATGTTACGGATTAAGGAGGAAAACTCAGTAAGTTTCTAACGTAAATTACATGGAAGTTCAGTATCACATGAAAATTAACAGCTCAAATTGGTTATCATTTCGCGAAATGGAATCTCTGTTAAGGCACAACCATTAGATATAAAAGAGGCAGTTGTTGCAATGATTCATCGATGAGCAGGTTAGTCATATCCAATACCTGACGCTAGATTTGGAAAACCTCTGAGAATTAATATAGTTTTTCTATTGGAGGATATTTGGGATGAGGAAGTTAATGATGATAGAAGGATCTCTTGGTACAGTATGGGTACAGTGTAGTGTCTGCAAAAGATCTTCTCACTGGAGGGAATCTTGGTGAGGCTTTCTAGTAAGAAATATTCTAGAGACCTTACTAATTTTAGATATTTTTGTATGGAGTATTCAGTGCAAAAAAGATCTTTTGCTGAATGAGAGTCAGAGCAAAATAGGCAAATAGGAGATAGGCGATAACAAGATAATCCTTCATGGTTTTGAGCTTATATAAAACAGGGAGGGGAAAACACACTTGGAAATTACATGCCCATATCGACAACATTTATGGCATTGGATAATAGGTAAAACATATGTAGGTTTTTAACAGTGGTAGAGCCACGCGGCAGCTTTTGCTGTCGCACGGAGGGGCCGGCTCAAACCGGGGTGGTACCACGACCTCACAGAAAACCAGCGTGAAGTAGAGGTTTACCTCTGCGTTTCGCTTGGTGAGTGCAGGTGGCCGGAGGCCCTTTTTACTGGAAATGAGGCATTCCATCTTAGTCCTCACGGGTAACAACGCATCTGCATTTTGATTCGCAAACGAGGATAGATATAGATGTATATGGGCCGCAGTAACCACTTACCATCAGGTGGACTGTGTGCTCGTTTGTCACCCTCATCCTATAAAAAAAGGTCTCTTCGGGCACAAATAATGAATAGGAGTTGGTAATTTTTGTCCTGAGAAAGTCAAAACAACAGTCTGAGTGGTGATCCTAATTAGATTATTACTCTCGTTAACAGATCTTCAATTCAGTCGGGGTGCTTTGATAACTTTACCAAAACCAGAGGGGACTTTAATGGAAGTGACTAACTCTTCCAATATCCACTCTACTGGGACTTATCTAACTATTCTCACTCGAGTGAAATTATATGAGGGTATCGCCGTTTCATAATTGGCTGCCGAAAGGGCTGGATGGTCGATAAAAATGTTGGCATCAGCTGAACTTTTAAATCGAACAAATATTCTGTTGCGTTCTACTAGCTTACAATATATATAATATTATTGTGAAAAAGGAAGTGGCCAAATTTAATAGGTTTTAAGACAGTTCCAGATGATAAATCATTCGCTATTTTGCTCACATGACCTACCAAAAGTGAAGTATCCTAATTATATGGAAAAAAGTATATAAACTTTTTTTCCATATAATTAGAGTACCTATATATATATATATATAGATTGAATCGATGGTAAAGGTTTGTGCAGGGTTTATTATCAACCTTATTTGTGAGCTAATGGTATTACTACAGCTTTGCGATTAATTTGCTCAATGTTACTCTTACCCATTGGTATGAGAGGACGAGGATTACCGGGAACCATTTTATTATTATTGGAATTACATTTTATTTTAGGAAATTAGATATAAAACTAAACTACTAATTTACACTTGCTAAGTAATTTACAGTTTTAAACTAACACCATCACAATTAAGGTAAATTAAAGTAAATTAACATTTCTGCAATAAAAAAAACGCCTAAAATAGCACAAAACTTGCTATCTCATTTGACTTCAAAATGTTCTCCCATTCAAATGTAGTGTAAGTGGCAATAGGCTGGCCACATAGACCGATGAATAAATCACTTTCAACTGACGGGGATGAAATGTTCCAGCCCCCAGTTCTACCCGCCTAGTACCCGATATGACGCCACGAACTTCAGAATCCTATAATATTGTTTACTGAGCAATGCTCTGTTTCGTAATCTGACGAACAGACCGATCCAATTTATAGCACTGAATGCCATTAAAATTTATTTTTTTATTTTTTTAGTTTATTCTTCGCCCTGCTACGCTCGGTTCGTGCTGCAGAAACACGAACGATAATAGAGAACGATATACCTACTTAAATACAAAACAATTTTGTTCTGATTTTAATCACCGTCTTTCCAAAGTTTTCGTTCAACCAATACAAGTTTTTAAGATAAGAGAATTTGAAATAAATTTATTTTTAATGGTACCGTAAACTGCCGCAACATTGTCTGAATTTTGAACCTTTTTGCCTACATATCAAAATTTACCTTATAATATTAAAATCTATTGCATGAGAAATAAAGTTAAAGTTAGGATCTTGTTTATAGTGCTTGGACTCACAATGATGTTTTGCAGAAACTTACCTATTACCGATTTAGTAAGCAAGCAAAGATATTATGATCATTATCCCTAACACATTGCGTGATGTCATATTTGAAAAATGTTATGATTATTTTCAACTGGACGGCTAAAATGTACCTTAAATTTTGATTACTAGATTGTTAATCTATTATCGTTATTTGAGCCTTATTTCTTTGTATATATGACGTGGCAAAGTTAGGACAGAATTATGTTAAGTTTTCATACACTCAATCAATAATTCCTAGGGCTTATTCTTTTTAAATGAACACTTAAGTATTTAAATTATCAGGATTAATTATTTGAAGCTCTCGTCAGACTAATTCTCAACTCACTGCAGTTGTATATCGTTAAAATGCTATAATTATCTTAAAAAAGTAAAAAAAAATGTTCCTCACATAATTTGTGCCGTTTTTCTTTGAATATCAGAATAGAATATAATAGAATAACTTTATTTAATATAGATTTATTAGTTTATTTGCTTTTTAAGGGAAACGTACAGTACAATAATAAATTAAACAATAAAACATATAAAAGTAATCCTAAAAACCAATGAAGTTTCCACAGATATCTAAATACATAATAAAAGCTTGCCACCACAATATTATGTAGTATAAAAATTAAAATATAAAAGAATAAAACTAACTAAATGGTATTCATAAATTAAACATTAAGTACTAAGCAGATAAAAGTAACATTATATCATATATACAACTCAAAGTGATACTACCAATGATATATTAAGTTTTACAATATTTTCTTTGTAACTATCGTATTCGTAACAAAGAGACGGCCCCCAGTCCCTGGCGGCCACGCTATTCCTGGCTACGGTGGCGACCATGGTAACGGTGGGGCAGGGGTGCTAAGAATCTCCGGCGACCCGACATGACAACTTATAACGCACGCACCCTGAGGACTGACGAGAAGATCCTGGAGCTGGAAGAAGAGATAGACAAGTTGCGCTGGAATATCATAGGATTATCCGAGATCCGAAGAGAGGGGGAGGACACGGTAATCCTCGAATCCGACAACTTGTTCTATCACCGGGAGGGCGACCATCTGTCCCAAGGAGGTGTCGGATTTATCGTCCACAAGTCTCTCGTTAACAACCTTATAAAGATTGGGAGTGTGTACATCCGGGTATCCGTACAACGAGGGTTGCGTACCTTATACTCAGAATCACCAAACGGTATTCGCTGAAGGTCATACAGGTTTACGCACCAACCTCGGCACATCCCGATGAGGAGGTGGAGGAAATGTATGAGGATATCTCTAGAGCCATGCATTCCTCCAAAACCCACTATATATTGTTAATGGGAGACTTCAACGCAAAACTAGGCACAAGAGAGAACAGTGAGCTGAAAGTAGGGAAATTCGGAATAGAGTAACGGAACCCAAGGGGCCAGCAGCTGGCCGACTTCATGGAGAAAGAGGGACTCTTTATGATGAACTCGTTCTTTCAGAAGCGGCCCCACAGGAAGTGGACCTGGTCGAGCCCCGACGGTTCAACATAAAATGAGATTGACTTCATTATGACGAACAGACGACAACTGTTCAGTGATGTCTCAGTGATCGCGAGGGTGAAAACCAGCAGCGATCACCGAATGGTGAGAGGCACACTGAACCTAAACGTTAAGTTGGAGAGGTCACGTCTAATGAAGTTAACGCTCCGTCCCCCTCGTGCTCTAATCCAAAGTCCCGAAACCTTTCAGCTCAAGCTACGAAACCGTTTTCAGTGCCTAGAAGATTGCAAGGGAGTGGACGATTGAATGACAAGCTCGTGGAAACTGTCTATGTAGTCGGAGCTAAGTTTTGTAAGACCCGGCGCAGAAGAACACAAAAACTCTCCGATCACACTCTTAATCTCATGGCTGTTAGACGGGAGATGAAGCTACATTCTTCAACAGATTTGACAGCATACAGGCAACTGAACAGACAGATCTCCAAATGCATGCGGCGGGACTTACGCAACTTCAATACAGCTCGTATTGAAGAAGCGATCGAGCGGAACCAGGGCTCCAAAGTCTTTGCTAGAGATCTGTCTGCCAGAAAGAGCCAACTGTCGAAGCTGAAGATCGAGTGTGGCAGCGTCATTTCCGGGATATCTGAGATTTTGAGTGAGATTGAGAAGTTCTATGGGCAGCTGTACACATCATCGTTGGAGCCACACGCAAGTGTGAGTAACGATCCAAGAGCGAGTTTTATCCGACATTATTCCGATGATATCCCGGACGTCAGTCTGAGCGAGATTAGAATGGCTCTCCAGCACCTTAAAAACGGCGAGGCCCCAGGTGAGGATGGAATTACAGCAGAGCTTATGAAAGCGGGTGGAAAACCGGTATTTGAAGTTCTTCAGAATCTCTTTAATTCCGTCCTCCATGGTGGCATTACATCGGAGGCGTGGAGCAGACATGTGGTGGTCTTGTTCTCCAAGAAAGGCGACAACGCTCTCTTGAACCGATTTCCCTTCTGAGCCGCGTCTACGTGTTGTTTTCCAGAGTCATTACGAATCGTCTCGCGCGCAGACTTGAGGACTTCCAGCCTCCCGAACAAGCCGGTTTCCGAAAAGGCTTTAGCACCATAGATCACATACATACCCTTCGGCAAATTGTACAGAAGTGTGAGGAGTACAATTTGCCACTGTGTCGAAATTTGGGCGGTGCTGCAGTCCCTTCGGCGGTGCCAAGTTGACGGTCGGTATATCGAAGTGTTGAAGTGCTTAAACAATAGGGCTACGATGGCTATCCGAGTACATTACCAGAGTACGAAACCTATCCAATTGCAGAGAGGTGTAAGACAGGGTGACGTTATATCCCCGAATCTCATCACCACTGCATTGGAAGACGTTTTCAAGCTTCTGGACTGAAAAGGATACGGTATCAAAATCAATGGCGAGTACATCACTCACCTTCGATTTGCCGACGATATAGTCCTTATGGCAGAATCGCTGGAGGACCTAAGCACTATGCTCAATGACCTCAATAATGTTTCCAAACGGATAGGTCTTAAGATGAACATGGACAAAACAAAGATCATGTTTAATGTCCATGTCACACCTATGCTGGTAGTTGTTGGGAGCACTAAGCTCAAAGTTGTTGACGAGTATGTTTACCTGGGACAAATAGTTCGACTAGGTAAGTCCAACTTCCAACGAGAGGTCAATCGACGGATTCAACTCGGTTGGGCAGCGTTCGGGAAATTACGGCACATCTTCTCGTCAAGTATACCTCAAAACTTGGAAACGAGACTGTACAACCAGTGCGTGTTGCCAGTGAAAACCTATGGATCTGAGACGTGGTCTTTCACTGCTTGCCGGATGAGGAAGCTCCGACAACTGATGGGGGAAAAAAGGTTCTCGAGTGGCAGCTTCTTACTGGCAGGCGAAGTGTAGGGCGTCCCCCCACTAAATGGAGTGACGACCTGGTAAGATATGCAGGAAGTCGATGGATGCAGGTGGCTCAGGACCGTGCTTTGTGGCATTCGTTGGGAGAGGCCTATGTTCAGCAGTGGATTTGTGAAGGGCTGTAATGATGATATCATATTCCAGGTAAAATATATTTAATTTACAATACTTTAAGTTAAACTTTTTGCTTGTACGAGATACAAAATTATTTGAGGCATACCTTGTTTTAACTTTACGTAATGCAAAAACAGGTTTATTTCGTGCACCTAACCTGTGACACGCAAAATTCACTTTGCTTAAAAGTAGGGGAGAGTCGATGATATTATGAAGCAATTTGTACAAAAACATTTGATCTCTTATATCACGGCATTTCTCGAGGGTATTGCTGTCTAAGTTATCTATAATGGAGTCTACAGAAGAATTATATCGCTTTAAGTGACGTAGAAACTTATTGTTGATTGTTTCAATCGTTTTAGTATAAATTTTGTATTGAGGATTCCAACATGAAGAACAATACTCAAGAATAGACCGCACCAGAGTGTTAAATTGTATGATAACTGTTGAAGACTTTTTAAAATCTTTTGAGATACGCATAACAAAATCTAGCATTTTATAAGTTATGATATTAATATGTGACCTCAGTAACAACTTACTATCCAACTGAACACCAAGATCACGCAGTTCATTTACTCTCGTTTTTAAATTATCATTAAGCTTATAGTGCCGGCCTGAGGCAAGTTTTAGGATGGAGCGACACCCAATTATAGCGCCACCCTTGCCTGCCCCTGATATATACCAATTGTACGTGCACACTGCACATGCTAGCATGAAACTGGGAAGATATCAACAACACCTTAAGTCTATGTCTAATTTGTCGATTGAAAACAGCCATGCTCGTGGTATATTAGGCACTGCACTCCTTACGGTATCCTGTTTGACAATCGTAACTACTCAGCGAGTTGGTTGGATCCTGATTCAGCACCGAAATAATGCCCTAAGCGAAAACTTACCCCTAGAAAAGTAATGGCCACTATTTTTTGGTCTAGCGCCAGTGTGATTCATCACAGCTTCTTACCAAACAGGATGAGGATTACTGCAGATGTGTACTGTGAATAACTGAACAAAATGATGGAGAGGCTCACACGTCTCCAACCAGCTTTGATCAATCGCTAGTCCCAGCTGCTCCTGTACGGCAACGTGCGACTTCATACTGCACAACAGACAGTCTCCAAGTTACAAGAGCTTGGTTGAAAGCTCCTGTCATCCGCCGTACTCACCAGACCTTGCGCCTACAGACTTCTACTTTTTCCAGAACTTAAATAACTTTAAGGCGGGAATAAAATTGAATACCCGAGAGGCAGTACAAAATACCTTTGAAGAATTTATTGCCTCCCCCGTCCAGCTGATTTTTTCAAGAAGGGCATCAATAAACTGCTACTACATTAGCAAAAATGCATCGATTGCATGGGTGATTACTTTGATTAATAGAAATAAAAAATATAGAAAAATACTTACGTCAACTTATTTCATGAATAACGGCAATTTCATAGGTAAAGACCTAATATTAGGTAACGTATCTTGCCAATTATTTAATACTAAGAGCTGAAGGACTGCTTTCGGGTGACCTTTATCGATATGTAAAAACTTTTTCAAACACATTATTTCTCTTGAAAGCTCCAATCCCGAAATATCGCAACTAAGATCATGCGTTCATTTTTCCTCCAACTTTGAGCATACATTCTTAAAATTTTCATCGGTCTTTTTTTGAGAGCTTTGAGTTTTTTGAGAGCATATTTATACTGGGTGATTTTAATGCGCACCCACATGAAATGTTTTATAATGAATTAATTGGTTTTTGTTCTGATCAGAGTTGGATGTGCGCTGACATAGAAAAACTTGGCTTGCAGTCTAACGTGTACACCTATGTTAGCGCGGCGCACGGGTGCAGGCGATGGCTGGACCACTGTGTTGTTTCAAACTCGGCCTGGCAAACCGTTGTCGAAGTGGAGGTTATAGAAGACGTCTTTGTGTCTGATCATTTACCCTTAATAGTTAAATGTGACTTAAGGATTGTTAGGCCTAAATGGATAGCACACGACTTGCATCCTAGCTCAGTAATATGGGGGGAAAGAGATCAGAAACAAATATGTAATTATCAAAAACTCTGTCACAATAGACTACGCGAGATTAATTTCCCCTCGGAGTTTACAGAGTGCAGTCGCGGGCTATGCAGTTTGGATGAACACAAGCGGGTGTTAGACCGGATGTATGACAGCATTGTACGTGCCTTGAGTGATGCGGCTAGCAAAACTAAGAAAAAACCTTGCAACAAGCCAAGCAAAAACAGACACCTCTGTGGCTGGAACAAACATGTTCAAGAGGCGCATCGGATGGCCAGGCTTAACTTCAGGATATGGTTGTCGTATAATAGGCCATCATCTGGAAGGATCTATGATCAAATGAAAGAGTCCCGCAAAATGTTCAAAAGTCGGTTAAAATGGTGTCAACGAAACCAGGAACAATTAAAAATGGACATCCTAGCACAGCATAGGGTGGACAAAAACTTTAAACAGTTTTGGAAGGCTACCAAAAAATGTGATGTTAGGCCTGGCCTCCCGGTGAGTGTGGATGGGAATAGCGAGTCGGTACATATTGCGAATATTTTTGCTCAACATTTCAAAGTGCGTTCACCACTCGGGCCCTCTATCTCTGTATCTGTGAATAGTTCTAAGGCCGGATGTCAGGGGGACGTGCCACTGATGCGCGTTACTGCAAAGCAGGTTAGAGAGGCGCTAAAAAGAATGACCGGTGGCAAGTCCCCAGGTCATGACGGTATTATAGTATGTGCCAAATCGATTGAGAAAAACGGACAATGACCTTTCGGTCGTTTAACCAGGGGTTACAAACCTTCAATATATAGGCACATTTTATATGTAGTACTTTCTTTATTTATAATGATTTTTTTATAATGATTGATATAATATATATTTATTAACTATTATTAAAAAGTTATGTGAAAGATCGCTGTAGAAGAAAAATCATCTATTGTTATAAAGTACTTTATTCATTTAACAACAAAAAACATTAATTTATAACACATATAAAGATTCGAGTGATAACGACACCGAATAAGTACGTACTTATGCAAAAGATAAAACTTTATTTTTAATATTATATAAGAACTTTATTTTTATTCGGTGCAATCATCACTCGTATCTTCACTTGATGAACTATCTGTAACATTAATTATAAAGCGATCTGCAGTTTGGTCAATTCTATCATCCATGCCACGCATTTTTTGTTCAACCTTAAGGACATGCTGAACACAGTTTTTCCATTTATCTGGCGTGATTTGAGTTAAACCATCTTTAAGTAAATTTTTAACATCTTTTAACTTGAAAGTTGTATTTTTTCGTGCAACGTACCCTTTCACATCTGCCCACACAAGTTCAATGGGGTTAAGCTCACAGTGATAAGGAGGTAACCTTACCACTGTGATGCTTTTTTCTTTTGCCATCTCGTCGGTGACGTAACTTCGATAGTTATCTTTAACTGCCTTTATTTTTTCCATTAAGTGGGTCTTTGTGTCCGAGGGCACGTATGCGATCTGTTTAGATTCTAGCCATTCCTGCATATTTTGTTTCCGCCAAGACATTGTTGGGGTTTTTTCTAAACGTCTGGAGTGGTAACTAGCGTTATCCATAACTATGACATCGCCGCTTTGCAGTTTTTCTATTACTTTTCTAAACCAGTCCTCGAAATGGAGAGCGTCCATACTCTCATGGTAGTCACCAGTAGATGATGATTCAAATACCCAATCACATCCCTCCAAAAAGCCATTTTCATTGCCAACGTGTACAACTATTAATCGCTTTCCTTTACCCGAAGGGGCTTTCGCGCCAGTAGAGTAGCCTTCTAACCGTGATTGACGAGAAGATTCAATTGTGGTGTCTTCCCATACCTTTCCCATAGTATGACCTGCGTTAATCCATGTTTCGTCAAGGTAAAAAATGTTACGTCCCTCGTTTCTTAATATTTGTATTTCTCTCAAATATCTGGTACGCCACAGAACTATCTCTGGGCGATCTATTAGACCACTTTTTCTGTTTCTCTTTATATATTTGAATTTTAAATGGCGCAACACACGTCGCAGGGAAGTTTTGCTCAAGTTTGGCAACTGGTCATCTTGATTTATACTGAGCAAAATTTTGTCTAAAGTCGGTAATTCTCCTGCAAGAAAGAACTGATGCACTTTCGCTCTTATAGCCGATTTATCAAAATCGTCCAACTTGTCAATTACAGACTTTTTTCTTTTATTAATTATTCCCTTTTCTGGTATTTTATGGGAATCTCTATACACGCTTAATACGCGATATATAGTGCTCTTGCTGACTCCTGAGATCTCCGAAACCTTTTCTACCATATTAACGTTTGAAGGATACACGTCTTCGGGCCAGGTGTTTTTGACATATTTGTATACATTAATGATAATCTCTTGTTCCCCGACCGACAAAGTGGTAGGTTTTCTCTTTTTTACTGGTGACGTTAAAGGTGCTCCAGAAGATGGGCCTGTAAATAAATGACAAAAATATACTACCATAGTACTACATCACATAAATACATATTGTTTTAGAAAATAAATACCACATGGTCACATAAAAAGAGCGCTTTAAGAAATAGAAAGGCTACGTCGTCGCATTTGTACCTATTTGTACGTACCTGCTACGTTTATTATGGGTCGGCGACGTCTCTTTCCACTTGATGTTGAAGGACCGGGTCCTTCACCAAATTCTCCTGAACTCATGTCGATTTAGTAACGACCGTCACAGTAAAACTAATATAACAGATTCAAAAAACAAAAACTTAACGATATAACAAATTTAACAGTAAAAACTCAACTAAAACAATGCAATGAATGCTATGAATTACCCGAGACGTACACACGCAAGCGCTATCCGAACACGAATGAAAACAAAATGGCGGACCGGCCCAAAAAAGGTGACGCATCTCTGGCTGCCATTGTCACGTTTCTTTTAGAACGAACTGACGTAACGCGCGTTTTGTTTATTTTAAAGGGATGAATTTGCAAAAGCTCAATATGGTGATTATATTGCTTCAAATATTTTTTTAATATGAAACTGTTATTAAATGAATTGCTGCGTTACTTACCATAAATTGAAATATAAAATATAACACATTTTTCGCGATGTACCGTAAGATTTTACTATGTTTATAGGAACCACAGACAATATTATTTAAGAAACAAAAAAACAAAACATATGTGCTGACCTAGAAGTGGGAATAATATCAATATTTAAATATTGTTATCACATCTAAATTGAGATTTTGTAAGTTACGCCTTTTGACACTCGGCTCATATCTGAGGTCATTGTCCGTTTTTCTCAATCGATATGGCACATACTACCGAGTTGCTGGAAGTGTTTAGGTTTTGGTATTCCAACCAAACCAACTTTGTAAAGTGGGCTGATTCTCTGTCGGAAGGATACGTGTTGGAGTGCGGGGTAAGACAGGGGGGTTGACGTCTCCTAAGCTCTTCAACATGTATGTAAATGACCTTATCGTGGAGTTGAGCGGCATGCGCGTCGGATGTCGTATAGATGGCGTTAACGTTAATAATATAAGTTACGCTGACGATATGGTGCTGCTCAGCCCAACGGTGGGAGGCCTAAGTGAAATGTTAAAGGTATGTGAGATGTATGCTACTGAGCATGGGCTCACATATAATGTCAAAAAAACAGAGTACATGGTCTTTGAGGCCGCTGGTAAATGTCACAATATTGCAATTAATGTTACCCTTAATGGCATGAACGTGAAACGAGTCACTAAATTTAAATATCTGGGACATATTATTACTGGTGACCTCAAGGATGATGCTGACATTGAAAGGGAGCGCAGGGCTCTAGCGGTTAGAGGTAATATGTTGGCTCGCAGGTTTTCCCGTTGTACAAAAGAAGTTAAGATTACGCTTTTTAAAGCATACTGCCAGAGCGTATACACGGGGAGCCTATGGGTCAAATACACCAAAAGATCGCTTGAAGCCTTGCGCATCCAATATAATAATATATTCAGGATGCTGTTGGGACTGCCTCGTTTTTGTAGTGCATCAGGGATGTTTGCGGCATACCAAACAGACGGTTTTAATGCCATCATACGCAAGAAAACCGCATCCCTTATTAGCAGGGTACGAGCCAGTCACAACAGCATTCTGAGGACCATAGCGGACAGATATACATCGCCGCTGTGGAAATGTCTTGTGCAGAGACTGATAACTGGGCCCTATCCACCCCCATGACGATCTGTCTCGGCACAATGTATTTATTTTATTTCCCTAGATTTTAAGCAAACCGTTGTACTACCACTGTAACACCCTTGTTATTATTATTGTGTTACTAACCCACATATGGATTTTAATTATCTGAAATAAAGAATTTATTATATTTATTATTATTATTATTCAAATCATAGAGGAAACTTTCTATTCTATAAACTTGTAAGAAGTCGTGTAAAGTATGTCTCTATTTAAGTTTATGGTGGTGTCTAACCACAGTATAATAAACAAACAGTAGGACGGCGCCTTTGATCTCGTTGTAAATGCCGACAACGTCTAGACAGCGTATGGAGATTAGGGTTGTCACAAATTAACAACTTTTACTAATTTAATAAATTATTTTAGATCTACATCGTCATCACCATTATGATTACTAATATAAAAAATAAGTAACAATTTGTTCTTAGATTTTTTCTAAAAGTACTCAAAACGTTAATTGCATGCCTCACAATGTGAATGAGTGCTCTACTCTCGATATGTGGCCATACCTCAATTTCGCTACATAAAATCTTTCTTATACTCTTAGCTAGACATCAAATCCATATTATTATTAACGTTACAATGACTACAGATATTGAATTATTAGTTTGTTTTATAATTGATTCTTTAGGCTTTCGAAAGTTCTTCCAACTAAATCAGGTCTTCCAATAACTTTCATCCATAATTTGCATCTGAAATGTTTAAATACAATGCTTATTAATAAATCTTCATAATTATCACCCCCAGAAACCTTAAAATTGACATCCATATTCTATTATTAAAAAATATCCACCATCTTGGATATGAAAATTGATGCCGTTTTCGTAATTGGCACCCCAAGAAACCTCAAAATTGACATCCTTAACATTAAAAAAAATAATATCCACCATCTTGAATTTAAAAATGAATACCATTTTCGTAATCAGCAACCCAAGAAACCTCTAAATTGATACCCATATCATAATATTAAAAAAATGTCCGCCATCTTGGATATAAAAATGGATGCTATTTTCGTAATCATCACCCCAATAAACCTTGAAATTGACATCCATATCATACATATATTAAAAAATGACCGCCATCTTGGATTTAAAAATATATGCTATTTTCGTAATTAGCACCCCGACAAACCTATAAATTGAACCGTAAACCTTAATATTTCATAAAAACTTCGAAAGACCGAAGACGAGGCACTATAGTATGGTCTAAAATCTTAGCCTGTCCAACCACACGATTTAGATGAAGAAATAAAATCAAACTTCGAAACAATAATGCCCAGCGACTAGTACCTGTTTTTTACGTCCGCAATTTTTTTTACGTTGGCAATTTGGCATGACATGACAAAATATACATAATGTAAAAAATAATAACAATATCTATTTACCTTTCTTCTGTGTGCGGAATTTGGTGAAATCGCAGATCTTTATTTATGCGAGATGACGACTTGCAATCTCTCACAGCACACCTATGAACCATTTTAATTATAAGTATCAACACTAAATTTAAAAAGTTATAAAAGCAAACGCGCGTTAACCCTAAGTCGTGTCCCGAGCTACTAATACGATTGGCATAAGCAGCTCGGGCTCGTCCTTCCCGCATGTCACCCCTCACACCCCGCACGATTGCCCTGTCTAGACGTCTTCGTCGGACGACTGTATGGATTTATAGACTGTGGTCTAACATTGAATAGAAAACATTTGTTCTGAATGACATTTCTGGATCCGGAATATATTTATATTTTATTATTTTTCTTTACATATTGAGATTCAAAGGAATCTGAATTTGGGATCTTTCAAACCTTTAAAAATTCCGAAAATATTAACTTTATCGTTAAATGTTATGGGACTTTTTTATTTGTATTTTATTAAAGAATACAAAAAACTTTGTCCAGTTGGAAAATAATAATTCCTCTCAATTGAAAAAAAAATCGGTTTAAACAATATGGTACCGAGTTGCCACATGGCAACATGCATTTATATCATCAGGAGGAGAACTTGAAGAGAATCGCATGAAAAAATTGAGGTGGAATAGTTTTGGTCCTCATGCGCCGATTCCTTTTGAGCTATAAGAACATTTTCTTCTTTTTTCGTTCGTGGATTCTTTCAAACTCAAACGAGTTTATTTTAGCTTTTTCAGCGGTATCTTTAGCTGCAATGAAAACCTTTATTAATTGTTCGTCTCTAGGTATATTCTTTTTTGTGCATCAGTTTTGTAGCATCTGATAAATACGAGTATATGCGTCTGCTTGCATGCATGTGCTGACAAGATTAACGTGGTCAGGCACATAAGCAAAGAAACGGAACAGAGACTAAGCTTCTAAGGAGAGTGCAAAATTGTTACCGAAATAAACTAAATGTTGTATTTTTCTATTATGTTCTATTATGCTATCATAAAAAGTATACGAATAAAGAATAAAACGAAAAAATAAATAATAAAGCAGCCAAAGGTTATATGACCTTTACCATGAAAGATCATATATTCCTTCCGATGGTATTAAAGAATATGTCAAAAATTATTCTAAAATGTTTAGAAGAATTAGCTCCACAGCAACAAAATTAAGACGGCTAAGAATAAAATTAAAATGACGTGGAGTATAATTAACAGCGAAACCGGTAAAGACAAACCTCGTAACTCAAACTATCAATTAAAACTTAACAATGAATTGACTAAATCAAATCAAGAAGTCGCAGCGGTGTTTGGCAAATATTTCACTGATATTCCTATCTTGACAACAGAGTCATTGAATACTTCTCCAACTGTCGCCGAGTCATTACTCAAACGGAATGTTAATACCTGTTTAAAATAAAATACTGTAAAATACTTCAAAACCGTTGATGAAAACCGCAGATTTATGGGGGATTTCTGTTACAATTATTACGTCCATAATAGATTTAATTGCACCCCATCTAGCTATTATTTTTAATACTTGTATCGATCTTTATTTAAATCTGGTAGTACATTGGACCCCGCTAATTTTAGACCTATTTCTGTACTACCAACTCTCAGTAAAATTTTTGAAAAAATAATTTTAGATCAATTATTATTATTTTTTAAATACAAATAAATTACTTCATAAAAACCAATTTGGTTTTAAAAGGGGTCGCTCGACGTCGGACGCCGGTGTTGAGCTTATGAAATATATTTTTAATGTCTGGGAGAATTCACAAGATGCCTTAGGTATTTTCTGTGATCTTTCCAAGGCTTTCGATTGTGTTCATCATGAGACATTAATCAGGAAACTACAACATTACGGTGTAAAAAATTTGGCGCTTAGACTTATTACTTCATTTTTAAGTAACAGAACTCAAAAAGTCGTGATCAATGGTAAAGGTTCCTCCGAATCGGTAGTATCAATGGGCGTTCCTCAGCGCTCGATTCTTGGCCCATTCCTGTTCTTAATCTATATTAATGACTTATCTTATCTTGTAGGGGACAATCACGATATATTATTTGCTGACGATACCTCTTTAATTTTCAAACTCAAACGGTAGTCAATTAATTATGAAAATGTAAATAATGCTCTATCGAAATTAGTACATTGGTTTAATGCCAACAATATGCCCTTAAACGGCAATAAGATAAAGTGTATTAAATTTACAATACTTAATGTAAAACATTCGAATACCAATGTGCTGTTAAATGGGGAGGAGTTGAGTCTTGTGAATACCACTGTTTTTCTTGGTATTACTATTGACGCGAAACTTCAATGGGGCCCCCATATATCTAAATTAGCAAGCAGTCTGAGTTCTGCAGCATATGCTGTAAGAAAGGTTAGAAGTCTCACAGATGTTGAGACAGCTAGATTAGTGTATTTTTGTTACTTTCATAGCGAAATGTCTTATGGAATTTTCCTATGGGGTAATGCGGCTGATATTGAAGCTATATTTGTTTTGCAAAAGAGAGCCGTTCGGGCGATTTATAACCTAAATTGTAGAGTCCCTCAGACAAAAATTTAAAGAAATAATCATAATATTAACTTTGGTATCGCAATATATTTATGAAAATGTAATGTATGTACATAAAAACAAATAGCTTTAATAAGAATAAGGATGTGCATACTTTAAACACTAGGAACAAACATAAGCTTGTAATACCAGTTACTATACTCCACAGAATCAGTAATTCATTTATGGGGCAATGTATACGCTTTTACAACAAAATCCCAGAACATATTCACAGTTTGTCAATAAACAAGTTTAAAAGTTTTATTAAAGAAAAACTGTACAAAAGGGGTTATTATAATATCAAGGAATACATGAATGAATATAACCCCTGGGAATAAGGTGATTGCCACCATCCTGGTTCTATGAAAAATTATTTAAAATTGTATAAACGAAATTATTATTAAGTGAAATATGTTTGAAAAAAAAAGTCTCACTGGGTTTCTTACTGGTTCTTCCCAGGACAGAGATATTTTCCAAACCAGTGGTAAATAAAAAATGCCTTTCGATAAAAATTATGTAATAATCAATATTGAATAAAATTATTCTATTCTATTCTATAATATTTGACTAAGGCGCCTCCTGGGACATGGCACCTGGAGTGGCCGCTCTGTTCGCCCTATGGTAGGGCCGGCCCTGAGCTTTATAATCAAAGTGGATGGGATTCTTTTTCCTGGTAAATGAGAAAATGTTACATTTCCTAATGTTCAAACAAAGATCTTTTGCTTGGCAATATGCACTAAGCCCACAGATCTCCTTGAAGTAGATGGCAGTCCTCTATAGTTTTAATAGACCTGAAAATTTTCATATCATCTGCAAAAAGTAAAGTTTCGGAATTGTGGAAGCACGATATAACATCGTTTATAAATATTATAAACAGTAGTGGACCAAGATCAGAACCCTGAGGCACACGTGAAGAAACTGGGAGAAATGATGAACAGTATCCCTTTATTGCAACCGCCTGACTACGATTTCTAAGATAAGAGGATATCCATCGAAGCAAATTACCATGTACACTGACTTGATCTAATTTATGTATCAAAATATCATGTGAAATTTTGTCAAATGCTTTTGTATAATCGGTGTACACTGCATCTACCTGCAGACTATGGACACATAGCAGTATAAAGATGATCAAGAAATTCGCAGAGAATACTTTCTGTAGACTTTCGACTTATAAAACCATGTTGTTCAGGAATTATAATTGGTCGAATTATTTGAGAAAATGTGTCATAAATAATTTTCTCAAATAGTTTTGGAATCGAGCTTAATTTTGAAATAGGACGGTAATTTGAAATATCGTGCTTATTACCACTTTTAAATATGGGAGTTATGAATGATTTTTTCCATTGTAAAGGAATTTCGCCCAACTTCATAGAAGTTCTAAACAAAATTGCTAATAGTTTAGCCAATTGACGGTAACTTCTTTGTAAAAACAAGGGTGGCCACCAGGTCCTGGTCCCTTACTTATATCCAAGCGTTTTAAATAAATAGAAACTTGACGAACTGTAAATGTGACCGAATTTATACTGATCGACTGAGCCGAGGTAGAAATCTGAGTATTATGATTTGGACTATTAACACTAAAAGCTGAGCTAAAATGAGTATTAAATAAATCACATATATACACAGGATCTGAAGTCGTACGACCATCTAGAAACATTATATCTGGAAGATCTTTACATTTACGTTTTGATTTTACAAAAGACCAAAAGAATTTACTGTTAATACCAATCCCATATTCAGCATTATTGATATATTTGTTATAACAATCGTTCTCCATTAATTTCTCTCTCTCTCTCTCTCTCTCTCTCTCTCTTAGTACGGCAAAAGAATTGTAATCAATATTTTATAAATCTTCCACTTGCGATGAAATTTTAATTTTTCATTTATAGTTTTAATCAATGCCCTGTTACACCATATCGGTTATGTACTTAGTGTTAAAATTAATAGTTTTAGTAGGTACGTGTTTTTCTATTATATCATTCAAAATTTTATAAAAATTTGACACAGAGACATCAATATTACCGCCACTCAAATTAGATTGCCAGTCAATTTGCGAAAGATTTATATTTATTGCCTTATAATATATCTCTATACAACTTGACTGTGTGAGGCCGAGCCTTGAGCAGTTTCTCATGTGATTTTAAAATCGTAAACTCAAAAGGATGGTGCGAATCTTTTGAAACTATTGGAGCAGTCCCCTTCCATCCGGACATTTGAGAAGACCAGACGTGTTTTTTGGTTAATTGCTATTAATTAAAGTTCTATATTGTAATTCTTGCCAAATAATATTAGTGGAATAATAGGAGATCATACGTTTCGAAGAGCATCGAGCTTAAAATCGTCACCGCAGAGTGGATGCGTGTGCGACGAATCAACATAGATATAGAAGATATAAATACACTGTTATGCATGTGAGTTACTTTTGCAATCTACTATCCCCTTTTAAGCATAAGTACACTACCTCGCAACAAAATAGGACAGCATATATGCAATATCTATGAATTAAAGTAACTATTACCACCCAGGGATCTACTAATACTGGACGGAAAAGTAATTTGTAAGAAATCGTCGATTACCACCAATTTATCTTGACCTCTCCTGTCGTGGATCACTTTCATAAGGGTCGCTGTCCGTATAGTAATATAGTTGCTGTATCTACGATAATTTTTGTTGCCCTGGTACATCAACGTACGCGTACAACATGCCGCTTAAGAGGACCCCGCCGCTTACACCCACAAGTTTAAATGTTGCCTTAGCTCATTCTCATACACACTCAGATCCAAACTTGAGTATATCTGTGGATATTGAGGATGCATTATCTAATGTGACCCAACGTAATTTCAATACTAAAAGGAAGAGGGAAAATTTAGGAGAAAAGAGTGATTTAGACGAATTTAAGTCATTAATGACGAATATGTTTCAAGATCTGAAGAATACAATGAACGAGATAAAAGATCAAAACAATGAGCTTAAGGAATCAGTTAAATTCACAGCCGCTAAATATGAAGAGGTATTGGAAAAGTTGCAAAAAATTGAAGAAGATAGGGCCGAAGATCGGAAATACATACGTCAATTAGAAGACAAAATAGACCAACTAGAGCGGCAAGCTCGTGCTACTAGCTTAGAGATAAGAAATATACCAAAAATTAGTGACGAAAGTAAGCAGGGACTCTCTAAGATAGTCGTTGAAATAGGTAAAATTATTAATGTGCCGATACACGATGCCGATGTGAAGGATATATTCCGCATGAACGCTAAAAAAACTAAACCTCTAATAATTGAGCTTAATAATGTCATGATGAAGGAACGGATACTGCATGCTGTGAAAAAATTTAATAAGGATAATAAAGAAAATAAATTGAACACTAAACATTTAAAGATGGATATGCCTTATGTCCCGATTTTTATATCTGAGAATCTTACCACAAAAAGTAAACGACTGTTCTTCTTAGCGAGAGAATATGGATCCCAAAACAACTTTAAATATTGTTGGACGTCCTATGGAAAGGTGTTCCTCAGAAAAGAAGATGGTGCACCACTTATTCGGATTGAGTCAGAAATCGACATAAGTAAATTGAGAAATAAATTGTGACTAGTCTTATCAAGCTCAGATTTAAGTATTTGCTGTGCTATTAAATTTATTTATTCCCCTAATTTATTAAAAAAAAATATTTTTCTACTTAAATTAGTTTTGTCAAAATATTTTTATTTTACTTTCGTAATATCGAATAGGAAGTCGCTGCGAATGCTTTTTACACAAACACATTACATGAACGCCACAGAAATTCTTTTCATATATACTATCACACCACGCCAAGCTCTCACACAAATACTGACACAAACTATTATCCATAAACAATTAAAAATAACTCATTATACAATACAATTTATTGGTTTATATATCCGCCTGATACTCACAAATATTTTTATGATTGTTGTATACGAGCTCTGCAGTCCTTTAATTCTATTTATTCAAATTCAATAGTTTAAATTTAGATATAATTAGTGAAATTGACATCGCCGGTGACATCAATTGTACAATCGTAAATGATCTTGCATGCTTTAGAAAAGATACTGATTTTAAAAATTTAGGTAGTAATTCATTGAATATTATAACAGTTAACATTCGTAGTATTAAACGTAACCTAGAAACATTCTTAATATTCTTAGCTGAACTTGAAATTCCAATAGATATAATAGTACTGACGGAGTGTTGGATTAACGAAAACACAATTATCCCTGTAATTAATAATTATAATTCATTTAGTACTAAAATAAACCATAATCAGAATGACGGTGTTGTCCTATACGTAAAAGAAAATATTCCAAGTGTACAAATATATGAACCTAAAATCAATGATGGCAGCTGTTTAGTTCTAAAAATTCTAAATAAAATTTCTTTATTCGCTATTTATAGATCACCAAGTTTTAGAAACCCCACGGCGTACCTCGACTCTATAGAAAAATTACTAAGTGAAACTCACTCAGAACATATTATTTTTACAGGAGATATTAATCTTGACATCCTCCCGCAGAACATCACAGGATACTCGTTAGACTATTTAAATCTTATGGCAGCGTACGGCCTTCAACAAGGAATTAACAAACCAACAAGAAAAGATAGTTGTTTAGATCATTTTATGGTCAAAAGTAGTAGTTCAGTACAACAAACATCTGTATTTGCACCTTTTACTGATCATTGTCCTATACTCCTACATCTTGGAAATTCTAATCTGAAGAGAACTAATTACCAGTATGACAAAATTATTATAGACTTTGAAAAATTAGGCGTGGCACTAAGATCTCTTCCGTGGGTAGAATACTATAATTTAAAAACCGCTGATGAAATGGCAAGCTTCCTGATCTCCAAACTCCAAGAATGTATTGTAGACAACAGTACAGTGAAAACAATTGCAAGCAGACATAAACCCCTAAAGCCTTGGTTAACTCCAAATGTAATCAAATGTATACGCAACAGAGACAAATTATATAAAATCTTAAAGAAATCGGGAGATGAAGACTATCTAAAAAAGAACTACTTAAGTTATAGAAACATCTGTAATTCTATGTTGAAAAATCTAAAACGTAACTACTACCAATTACAGCTGACTAAATCCGTCGGCATTGACGACTAGACGACTTCCAGCCTCCCGAACAAGCCGGTTTCCGAAAGGGCTTTAGCACCATAGACCACATACATACCCTACGGCAAATTGTACAGAAGTCCGAAGAGTACAATTTGCCACTATGTCTGGCGTATGTGGACTATGAGAAAGCCTTTGATTCCGTCGAAATTTGGGCGGTGCTGCAGTCCCTTCAGCGGTGCCAAGTTGACTGTCGGTATATCGAAGTGTTGAAGTGCTTGTACAGTAGGGCTACGATGGCTATCCGAGTACAGAACCAGAGTACGAAACCTATCCAATTGCAGAGAGGTGTAAGACAGGGTGACGTTATATCCCCGAAACTCTTCACCGCTGCATTGGAAGACGTTTTCAAGCTTCTGGACTGGAAAGGATACGGAATTAACATCAATGGCGAGTACATCACTCACCTTCGATTTGCCGACGATATAGTCCTCATGGCAGAATCGCTGGAGGAGCTAAGCACTATGCTCAATGACCTCAATAGTGTCTCCCAACGGATAGGTCTTAAGATGAACATGGACAAAACAAAGATTATGTTTAATGTCCATGTCACACCTATGCCGGTAGTTGTTGGGAGCACTAAGCTCGAAGTTGTTGACGAGTATGTTTACCTGGGACAAATAGTCCGACTAGGTAAGTCCAACTTCGACCAAGAGGTCAATCGACGGATTCAACTCGGCTGGGCAGCGTTCGGGAAGCTACGACACATCTTCTCGTCAGAAATACCTCAAAACCTTAAAACAAAATTGTACAACCAGTGCGTGTTGCCAGTGATGACTTACGGAACTGAGACGTGGTCCTTCACTGCTGGCCGTATGAGGAAGCCCAAGGTCGCTCAGCGAGCTATGGAGAGGGCTATGCTCGGAGTTTCTCTGCGTGATAAACTTAGGAATAAGGATATCCGCAGTAGAACCAGAGTAACCGACATAGCCCAACGGATTAGTAAGCTGAAGTGGCAGTGGGCCGGCCATATAGCTCGAAGAACCGACAACCGATGGGGAAGAAAGGTTCTCGAGTGGCAGCCTCGTACCGGTAGGCGAAGTGTAGGGCGTCCCCCCACAAGATGGAGTGACGACCTGGTAAGACATGCAGGAAGTCGATGGATGCAGGTGGCTCAGGACCGTGCTTTGTGGCATTCCTTGGGGGAGGCCTATGTTCAGCAGTGGACTTGTGAAGGGCTGTAATGATGATGATGAATGATGAAATCCGTCGGCAACGCAAAAAGAACATGGCAAATAATAAAAGAAATAAGTAATTTAAAAGTAAATAAATCAGTATCTACAGAACTATTGAACAAAGAAAATAATCCATACTCGTCCCTAAACAAAGTAAATGAGTACTTTACCTCCATTGGTGGTGAATTAGCTCAGAGTATTCTGAACAAAAAAAATGAAAATGAATCATCCTTAGCTTGTAAAGCCAATTCATTAGACAAGGCCCCACTTCAATCGATGTCACTTAGTTCAGTGGACGCAGGCGAAGTTAGAAGTATTATTAGTAGCCTTAAAAATAGCAGTGCTTCAGGATGGGATGGGATACCTACTAATGTACTAAAATATTTTCAAGAAATCGTAGCAGAACCTATTTCATATCTTTGCAACACTAGTTTTATTACGGGAATTTTTCCAACTACGCTCAAAAAGTCAATAGTTATCCCAATTCACAAATCAGGTGACAAATCTTTAACATCTAATTATAGACCCATTTCGCTGTTATGTGTTTTATCCAAAGTAATCGAAAAATTAGTAAATAAAAGATTAACAAACTACTTAGAGTCAAATAACTATATTTCAAAAAATCAGTTCGGATTCAGACCTAACAAATCCACCGAAGATTCTCTTCTTAAGCTTACAGAATACATTACTCAACATGTAGATGAAGGCGATAAATGTATGGGTGTATTTATTGACTTGCAGAAAGCTTTCGATACCGTCTCAATACCAATTTTGTTGACTCGATTACAAAATGTGGGTGTCCGAGGTGTAGTTCTGTCATGGTTTGGAACTTACTTAACTGGGAGGACTCAGTGTGTCAGAGTTGATAAATATGTCAGTCAGGATCTTTCTTGCTCATATGGTGTCCCACAAGGCAGCACACTTGGGCCAACCCTTTTCTTAATATATATAAATCAGTTAGCCGAACTAGATCTTGAACGAGCAGACATAACCATGTATGCAGATGACACAGTGATTCTATTCCATGATAGTACATGGGAAAAAACTAAACACTTGGCTGAAAAAGGGTTACGTAAAGTGGCAAATTGGCTCGAAGATAATCTTCTTTCACTTAACGCTTCTAAAACCACATGCATCTGTTTTAGTAAAACTAGTGTCTCAAGTCCTTTAAGCGATCCTGGATTACAACTGCACTCAAATAAATGCAAAAGACAACCACATACCCCTTGCGATTGCCCAAAACTTAACAGGTCGAAAACTGTAAAATATTTAGGGATCACTGTCGATGAAAATTTGCATTGGGCTCCACATGTCAAAATCATATCAAACAGAATAAGGAAACTAATATATGTTTTTAAGTCACTGCGTCAAGTGGCTAATTCTAAATTACTGATACAAACATTCAATGCGCTTTGTCAATCAGTCATTACCTATGGGATCTGTTCATGGGGTGGGGCAGGCAAAACGTACCTAATAGATGTTGAAAGAGCACAACGTATTGTGCTCAAAGTGTTACTTTTTCTTCCGTATAGGCATCCCACAACACTGGTATATGAAAAAGCACAGGTGCTTAGTGTTAGAAAATTATTTATATACCAATGTATCAGACGATTCCATAGGTACTCTGCACCCAATAAAGTTGACATTGAAAACTATAATAGAAGAAATAAAGTAGATAAATACTTAGTCCCTAGAATACATAGCGCTTTTGCCAAACGACAATTTTATTACCTTGCACCGTTACTTTACAATAAATTTAATAAAATTTGTGTTAGTAAGAGCTACAACAACCATCAAATCAAAAGTAAAATAATTAATTGGCTGAAAACTTGTGACTATGAAGCTACTGAATGTCTATTAACCTCTAATTTGTAAATCATAATTAATTCAGGCAATCATAACAATCATACAAATTTAATAAAATTAAAATCATGTACGCACACACACTCACTCTCTCTGTCTCTCACACATACAAACATACACACTGACACACACACACACACACACACACACACACACACACACACACACACACACACACACACACAGGGCGCGCGTGCGCAGATTTAGAAACATGTGTCTATATGTATATTTTTTTTGTGTTTTATTCAACAAAAGTTTGCTAAATACTGGAAGGAACTATCTCCTGTTACTCAGGTTAACCTTTTACAGGAGATAGGGCCACATTGATATGTATAAATTGTTTTTTGTTGCAATAAATTTTTTTCAATTTTTCAATTAAAAGTTACTAATCTGACTTTGCAATTAATATTGGCTATTAAGAGATCCAAAATACGATTATGAACATTTTTAAATATTTTATACTGATTAAAATTATTAAAAGAAAGAAAATTAGCTAGTTCATTAACTGTATCCGATGAAAAGTCCCCATGTAAGGTCAGTTGGTACAGTTACACAGTTACACAGGTACACCGGTTGTGTTCATTAAAATTAAAACGATATTTGAAACTGTTTTTATTTAAAGAATTGTTAATTTATATGCTATTAAGAATTGTATATATTATTTTTAATACTATTATTTTAGTGATAATAATGATGCACAGTTACTTTTAGTTAAATTAAATAAATTCGTAACATTTTGAGAAACTTAATAACTGAATTAATAAATACAATTTTAAAAATATTCTTTGTTTTATTGCATTTATTTAATCCTTAATGAAACAATGAAATTATTGGTTAATTTTCTCTTTATTCTTTATTCACGTATTTATATTAAGTACAAATTCTCGCACCACTAAAAATTATATTATTTGAAATTAAATAACAACTTATTTACATAATATAATGAAGTAACAAAATATAACAATTAGGTTTCATACAGTTTTTGGATTATTTTTTAATAACATTATTCACTTCATCATATGCGTCCTCTACAACACATACTGGGCACTTATAGGACTGACTTTCACTATTCATAATCATTACAGCCCTTCACAAGTCCACTGCTGAACATAGGCCTCCCCCAAGGAATGCCACAAAGCACGATCCTGAGCCACCTGCATCCATCGACTTCCTGCATGTCTTACCAGGTCGTCACTCCATCTAGTGGGGGGACGTCTAACACTTCGCCTGCCGGTATGAGGCTGCTTCTCGAGAACCTTTCTTCCCGATCGGTTGTCGGTTCTTCGAAGTATATGGCCGACCCATTGCCACTTCAGCATACTAATTCTTTGGGCTATGTCAGTTACTCTGATTCTACTGCGGATATCCTCGTTTTTCAGTCTATCACGCAGAGAAACGCCGAGAATAGCTCTTCCTTAGCTCGCTGAGCGACTTTAAGCTTCCTCATACGGCCAGCAGTGAAGGACCACGTCTCAGATCCATAGGTCATCCCTGGCAACACGCACCGGTTGAACAATTTAGTTTTGAGGTTCTGAGGTATGTCTAACGAGAAGATGTGTGATTGTGTGTGATTTGATGTAATGTGTCGATTGACATCTTGATCGAAGTTGTACTTACCTGGTCAGAGCATTTGTCCTAGGTAATCATGCTCGTCAACAACTTCGAACTTAGTGCTCCCAACAACTATTGACATAGATGTGACATGGACGTTGCACGTGACTTTTGTTTTGTCCATGATCATTTTAAGACCTATCCGTTGGGAATTTCTATTGAGGTCATTGAGCATACAGCTCCTCCAGCGATTCTTTTATAAAGACTATATCGTCGGCAAATCGAAGGTGAGTTATGTACTCGCTATTGATGTTGACACCATATCCTTTCCAGTCCAGTAATTTGAAAACGTCTTCCAATGCAGCGGTAAAGAATTTCGCGGATATTACGTCACCCTTTTTTTCGGGGGTTTTCTCGGGGCAAACTGAGCAACAATACCAAGGCGACCCCTGCCACGCTATCCGTGAATTTCTGCAACATCAGGGGACTTCACTCGAACCTAAACGCCGTCCACTACCATCTCGAGACGGCAAAGCCGGCATTGCTCTTTTTGACCGAGACGCAGGTGTCTTCTCCGGCTGATACTTCGTATCTCTCCTACCCGGGGTACAAATTGGAGCGCTCCTTTGTGCCTCGAGCTGGAGTTTGCGTATATGTCAGAGAGGACATCTGTTTTCGTCGCCTCGACAGTCTCGAAGGTTCGGATCTGTCCATCCTTTGACTACGCGTAGACAGCAACGACCATCCGCTCGTCTACGGGTGCCTCTTTAGGTCCCATGGCGATAAAGCCGAAATAGACCGACTCATCGACTACAGATTCCTTGCTACAATAGGTCCCATCCACAGAGATCGTGATCCTTGGCGATTTTAACGCCCACCACGCCGAATGGCTCGATTCACGTTTAACCGATCATGCGGGGAGATCTGCTTATGACTTTGCCTTGACATACACAACTGGTTACTTCGCCTACGCGGATTCCAGATGTGGAGCATCATACACCTTTCCTGTTGGATCTTCTGCTGACCTCTCATCTGGACGGATATCAGGTTTCCATCGATGCCCCTCTCGGCTCTTCGGACCATAGTCTGATACGGAGTGTGGTGCCACTCACGCTCCCCACGCGGTTGCGTTCTGCAGGTTGCCGCCGTGTTTGGCATTACAGATCGGCGGATTGGAACGGAATGCGATCTTTCTTTGCATCCTACCCATAGGGGCGGGTTTGCTTCTCGCCGGATGATCCCAGTGCTGTTGCTGACTCTGTCACTGAAGTGGTGCTACAGGGAATGGAATTATTTATTCCATCATCTGCGGTACCCATCGGAGGCAGATCTCAGCCTTGGTTTGGTCGCTCCTGTAAGACTGCATTACGCAGTAAGCAGGAGTGTTATCAAGCCTGGTCTGCGGCTTCAGCGACTCGGGATGTAAACACCAGGATGCTTAAAAAGAAGTATAACTTCGCCTCCAGGTCCTTCAAAAGAGTTATTGCCAAGGCGAAGTCAGAGCACATAGGCAGAATTGGCGAGAAACTAGTTCACCTTCCTTCGGGAACCCGTGCATTCTAGTCTCTCGCCAAGGCTGTCCAAGGGAATTTCTGTAAGCCATCACTACCATCTCTGCACAGGGAGGACGACTCAATGGCAACCGCGCAAAAGAGAAAGCCGACTTTTTAGGCTCCTTTTTTGCGTCCAACTCGACTCTTGATGACGGGGGATACACACCGCCGACCATCACACGGTGTGAGTGCTCCATGGCGGATGTGCGATTCTAACAGCGCTCAGTCCGCAAAGCATTCCTCTCCTTGAACATCCACAAGTCGAGTGGGCCTGACGGAATCCCCCCAATTGTGCTGAGGACATGTGCTCCAGGGTTGGCACCGGTTTTAACGCGTCTTTTCCGATACTCCTACTCCCTAAGCGTAGTCCAAAATCATGGAAGACAGCTTTTGTCCACCCGATCCCAAAAACGGCGACCACTCAGACCCGTCCATCCTATCGCCATCACCTCCTTGTTCTCCAAAATAATGCAATCCATTAAAAACTACCAGCTCATGTGGTATCTTGAGGATCACCAGCTGATTAGTGACCGCCAATAGTTTTCGTCGGGGTGGATTAGCTGGTGATCTTCTGGTTTATCTGACTCATAGATGGACGGAGGCAGTAGAGTCCAAGGGGGAGGCATTGGCAGTTATTTTGGATATGACGAAGGCCTTCGATTGGGTTTGGAACAAAGCGTTTCTTTCAAAGCTCCCTTCCTATGGACTTCCCGAGAAATTGTACAAATGGATCACCAGCTTTCTTGCAGATCGGAGTATCAAGATCGTTGTAGACGGTGCATGCTCAGACTACAAGCCTATTAACGCTGGAGTTCCACAAAGCTGCGTGCTATCACCAACGCTGTTTCTTCTGCAATTCAATGATATGTTGCAAACCAGTAACATTTATTGCTATGCAGATGACAGTACTGGTGATGCTCTATACACCCGCCGTGCCAATATTTCTCGGGAAAACGTTGCCGAGTACCCAAACCAACTTGTGCCTGAAGTCGAGTCTTTGCTGAACAAAGTCTCGAATTGGGGGCGACTAAATCTAGTCCAGTTTAATCCTCAGAAAGCACAAGTTTACGCGTTTACCGCTAAAAAGTACTCCTTTGTCGTAGCTCCTCAATTTCAAGGCACTCCCCATGTTGCCTTAGCCAGTATCGGAATCCGACATATTGAGTGACATGCAGTTGCGCGTGGTCACTTAGAAGAGAAGGACAAATCGGCCTCTAAAAAGCTTGGCGTGCTCAGCAAGGCGGGACAGTATTTCATGCCGGCACAACACCTGCAACTTTACAAGGCGCAGGTTCGGCCTCACATGGAATAGTTCCCATGTCTGGGTTGGGGCTCCCCAGTGTCGGCTCCTTCCACTTGAACGCATTCAGCGCAGAGTGGCTCGAATCGTCGACGACAGTCTCTTCCGATCGGCTTGATTCATTCAGCGCTGCGAAGAGATATTGCATCTCTTTGTATATTTAATCGCATCTATCACGGGGAGTGCTTTGAGGAAATGTTCGGATTAATTCCAGCAGCTCAATTTCAGCATTGCACATCGCGACAAAACTCGCGATACCATCTGGATGATTGGCGGTCCACCACTGTGCGATTTAGATCTTTTCTTCCTCGCACAACTTCCTTGTGGAATCGGATACCACCAGCGATTTTTCCGTACCGATATGACTTAGGGACCTTCAAGAAAAGAGGCTACTCCTTTTTAAAAGGCTGACAAAGCATTTGCAATTCCCCTGGTGTTGCAGTTGTTCATGGACGGCGGTAGTCACTTACCATCAGGTGAGCCGTTTGCCCCCTCTCCTATAAAAAAAAACACGTAATTCCTGCGCACACTTACCTTACTTGCACCTTAATGATTTTGACGCACGATAATTGTTACTACTTGAAATAGCATAAATGCCCAAAAAATATGGACGTAAATTAAATACTCAATTATATTAATAACCAAATGGATTTTTAAAACAAAAAGGTATTAATCGAGATAAAAAGATTATATCTTTATCGCTGGGAAATACTTTGGCGTTCGTATTCTCGTTTTTTTTTTTTTTGAGCGATAACCATATTATCGAAAACTAGTATTGATTAGATATTAAATAGCCATGCTTCTTTAGGATTCAAGTTAGTCCCTTGCACCATACTTTATACTGCTCAAACAAGTGGGGTGGGGGAGTAGTTCTTCCCTGAATTCTTTCCTAATAGTAATTATCATTATATTTTTTACAACATTAAGAGTTACTAAAGAGCTTACGATCTTACCTTATGGTAAGTGGCTACTATAGCCTTCTGTAAACAACTTCAATCAGTAATTAAAAATTAAAAATTTGGACAACTGACTTAAATATAAATTATTAAGGATAACTCAAAAACTATTGGTCAGACCGTGATCAAATTCATATGGGTTGTATAAATTATAAGCACCAGCTTTCAAATAAAAATAGAATCATCAAAATCCATTCACCTAGAAAAAAGTCCTGAGGTGACACACAAAAACAAACTTTCCGTTGAATTGAATACCTACGCCTTTTTGAAGGCTGTAGAAAATGACTTTATTTCACCAAATATCGCATGCTTATTTTGTACTGGACAAATATGCATGCGGCGAAGAAGAGAGCGCTAAAAACGTTTTAGAGTCGAAAATCCTCGCCTTAAGCGTAATTCCTAAAAGATGGTGAGTTAATTGTGAAGTCAATCTTAGTTAAATCGAATATATTTGATAGCACACCAAAACTCAAAATAAAACCATTGATTGAATAGTAACAATTTTATGTTTCTTAAAATATATATTTTTACATTAATTTGTACTATTTAGTTCTAAATTCAGGTAAACAGTGCTGTTCCGGGTCCGGTCTGGTTTCTTCGGTGAGATAGGAACTGAGAAGGACTGGCGGGCAAACGGGAATCTTCCTTGATTTGAGCCAGGTAGAGTCCCTCTCTGATAGTGGATAACGCTTGATATCAGCGAAGCAGACCGTAATGTTTTCATTATTGTATGGAGGCCTGGTGGAGAATTAATAGGTATCAAAACATAATATTATACGTAGTAATCGTAGTGCAAGTAATTATACATAATAATATAATATATAAAAAATTTATCATCGTGACATTATATGAGAACGTGCGTAATTCCTACGGTTTGGGAATAGAAAGCAACTGCAAAAATTTTATTTATTTTATTTTTCTATATTATACATAATAATCTTTATACATAAAAAGTACGTGTCACGTTGTTTGTCCGGGATGGACTCCTAAACTACTGAACTGATTTCAATGAAATTTTGGGTCAATTTGCAATTTGGTCCAACTTAAAAGATAGGATAGCTTACATCTCAATTTATAGTCGCAATACAATATTATTTTATTAAAAATTATTTGTCTATTATTTGACAGTCACAATTATCTGTTAGCTCCAAACGATTCTGTCAGATGACGAAATCTGTTGACTGGATTGAGTAAATATTTAATAGATGGCGTTATGTTAAAATGGAAACGTTTAATATAAGCTACAATTTAGTAGTATAACCACCACGTGTTGCTGTAAGTATTCAACAAATAGAACCGATTTCAAAAAAAAATTGCAGACTGTGTGCACTTTGGTCCAACTTGAGAGATAGGATAGTTTTTATCCCGATAAGTGACCCTCAATTTTATTATTGCTAATTTCAGGAGTTTTTTTGGGAAAGCAAATGGTCGTTCGGAAAGGGCAGAATAACGTCTGCCTGGTCAGCTAGTATAATATATAAAAAATTTATCATCGTGACATATGATAACGTGCGTAATTCCTACGGTTTGGGAATAGAAAGCAACTGCAAAAATTTTAGTTATTTTATTTTTCTATATTGATTGCAGTTGTACCACACAATCGTGTAGTGGCAGTGTAAGAATAACCACAACCCTATATCATTCCGTGGGTGTCGTAAGGAGCTACGATGGTAAGGAAACAGATGTTATTTTTCTCTGTCACCTCTACAGGAGAAAGGCAGGGGCATCATTCTGACAATAACACAAAATAACAAACAGCTGCAGTTGTCGACCTACCTGCTAAGCTTGGCAACTGTAGCAAATATACCCCCTACGAGGCAATCTATGAGGAGGTCTCTGTTCAGCATTGAGATGACTATTTTCACCACTGGGTTGATGAGTCGTTATGTGAATGAACGAATGTTTGCACTAATGAATGAACGGTTGAAAGACCGAATTAATGATAGGGCGAAAGAATGTTGGGCAAATGAATGAGGGACCGAATGAATGAATGGTTGAATGTATGAACGATTTAAAGACTGAATGGCGGAACAAATAAATGGTCAGAGGATTGTATTGTTGAATTAACAAACGAATGAATGGCCGAATTAATGAATAGGTAAACGAATGAGTGGTCTAATGAATCAACGTATGAATGAATGTAAAAATGAATTGATTAATTAGAAAATGAACGAATAAATGAATGAAATAAATCCAATGAATGAGTGAACATAAGAATGAAAGAATCGATGTATGTATGACCGAAAGAGTCTATAAAATACCAACAACCCGATCCGAGTAACTTCAACTGACGCGACGAGACGCACGCGGGGTCGCGAGCGCGTCAGTGGGAGGGGTAGCGCATTCCAGCGAGTACGGTAATGTAACATGTGTCAATTATTAATTTCTAGTGAACGATATGAATCGGGTCGATCATTAATATGGATCATTTCAAGTTACAGTACTGTGATCTGTGAGACCCGATCAGTTCTCTCGTTCAGTTTCGATCGAACAAATGAATATTCTATTTTACCGTTTACATGTTTATCTTGAACGATACTGCACAGTCTAACTACTACTAACAGTCCGTCATCGAAGGTGTCTAGACGGGGCAATTGTGCGGTGCAGTGCGGGGCGAGACGCGGGCTAATGTTGTGAACTGTCGGCTAGAGTTGTTCTGTCACGTAAATATTATATTAAAATGGTTCACACTACACTACATGTGCGGTAAAAAACTGTAGGTCGTCCTAATTTAAATATAAGGAATAATTTCGTCAGTTTCTACATACACATTAAGTTGTTTAAACATCAATAAAATCAGTTTTTTACTTTTTTTATTACTTCCCGTTTTCACAACCCTAGTAATTTATTGTTTATGTCGGCTTTTTCGACAATATCAAACGCAATGATTGAATGTGTGTTTTTCTTAGGCTGTGGTTATTATGTGTGAATTCTTAATATTTTGAATAAACTTTACAACTTAATAAATGAAATGCTTATTTCTCTCACATATTAAGTCATATAATATGCAAGTTATTATCATGATTATCTCAAACTCACACACAAGCGTTTCTGTCTCAAATATAGATTGATCGTAGCGATTAACACAATTACTATGAACTGGCTGTTCGTCGCGACTTCGTCCGCGTGTAATTTAGGGTTTTAATTTTTTTGCGCGGAACCCTAATTTTTTTTCTAAAAGTAGCCTAAGTGACTCCTTATAACATCAGCTATCTGCCAGTGAAAGTCCCGCCAAAATCGTTCTAGCCGTTTCGGAGATTAGCCGGAACTAACAGACAGACAGATAACAAATTGTGTTTTTGTTATAAATACCGTATGTATACTTACACATGCATTTGGTAAAAAGCTGTTATTTCGACATTACAAAGAAACACTTTAATATTATTAATTTGTATAGATAATATATAGAAAAAAAAGCATATTTGTGTAATTACATTCACAATTCGCGCAAGTCAATTACAACTCACAGATTGTAGTTTCTGTAAATATTTGTTCCGGATCGTTCAATAAAATAAGATTACAATCAACAATTGAGTACCCGGGTAAAATCACCTATTCGTTCACGATTGACACAAACATGTCTAGCTCATTGGTCAAGGGGCGTCAGTCCGTCCGTTCGTCGGGCGCCTCCTGGTGACGAGTACGCGGCCTGAGCCAGGCTCCTCTACGCTTCGGATAGTGAATGAATGAATGAACGAATGAATGTAGGGCTGTGCTCACTCGTCGTCGGGCGCCAGTCCGTCGCCGGCGCGCACGAGGCGCGCCAGCAGGCGCCTCCTGGCGGCGGGCACGTGCAGCAGCGCCACTACGCCCGCGAACGGGCCCGGCCGGCCCGACACGCGGCACGCCCGCCAGCGGTACGCGGCCTGCGCCAGGCTCCTCTCCGCCCCGGATACTGCCGGTAGGCAGCTGGCGCGCGGGTTGCCCCATTCAAACTCTTCTTCCTGCGGTTAACAACAAACGTTTTTTTTTTATTTGCTTATTGCAAGTGTGTATGAGTGAATATCTGTGACAGATATCCGTGTTCAGCAGCGTCTCCTCGCTGCACTTACCTGCAGGAAGGTGCCGGCCGCCCTGCTGCGCGCCACGTACGCGGGGTGCAGCACCCAGCGCCCGGCCGCCACGGAGCCCAGCATCTTCTCGCTGCGGCCCGGCGCCGCACACAGCAGATGAGTCGCGAGGGGGTCCAGCTCAGCGCCTTCAGAAACTACGCCGCCCAGGTGTAGGATCATAGACGTTATCTCCTCGCGATTCTGAAGCAATCCGAATATATTATATTATATAATAATTATAATACCACTGAACTGGATTCGCTTCTCGCCGGTCCCAATGAAATGTAAATCGCAATTTTAAGCACTGATGTTTTTAAGAAAGAATCTGTATATTAGTACGTAAAGAGAAAACTTTGTTCCCCTTTTAAAGCATGGCAAAACCCCTGTCAAAGTTTACATTTTAATAGGAGTGTAGAAAGCTAAAATATATATAAATAATATATGTTACATATACAAAACACAATCGTTGTTTACGTACACCTAATAGTATTTTTTTTATAACTGGCTTTACGGCTCTGGGTTCTAGCCCTTCTGAGCCTGAAGTTACAAATATCATATCAATATCAAAAATCTTTTAAGTTTTAAAAAAATAAATTGACTTGGCTATCGCATGAAAACACAATGTATCTCTCAAGTAATACATATTAGATTGTTTAGTGCGATTACCAAGTCAATTTATTTATTTAAAACATGAAAAATGTTTGATATTGATATGGTCACTATAAGATTTTGTTAGGTTTGCTAATTACGTAATAACTTAAGGCAGAAGGACCATTAAGTCCTTTTTTATAGGATAAGGGTGACAAACGAGCACACAGTCCACCTGATGGTAACTGGTTGCTGCGGCCCATGGGCATCTACATCTATCCTCTATTACAAATCAAAATGCAAATGCGTTGTCACCTGTGAGGACTAAGATGGAATGCCTCATTTCCAGTAAAAAGGGCCTCCGGCCACTTGCACTCACCAAGCGAAACGCAGAGGTAAACCTCTACTTCACGCTGGTATTCTGTGAGGTCGTGGTACCACCCCGGTTCGAGCCGGCCCATCCGTGCGACAGCAAAAGCTGCCGCGTAGCTCTACCACTGTTAAAACTGAACTGTTAGGGACTGAATAAATTAACCGACTTGGTATTACATGGATCTCACAATTTTTTACGGTAGAAGAACTGAGTTGCGAGACTTGGCTTTTTTTACAAGTTATGTTTTTGATGGCATCTCATTTCTTTTTATAGATAGTTATATCTAGGTACCTATCTACACCTATTATTCCATTACATATAGGTACACTGATTCATTCACTGCAAATGTAACTTTGTAATCTTATTTATTTATATGGGATTACAAAGTTATTTATGCAGTTGGTGTATCTCGAAATTGGACCGAAATTGCAAAATATTTTAATTTTTACTTGATTTATATTTTAAACAATAATTGTATTTCAAATTTGAAGCTTCTATGTCTGCTAGAAGTGCCTTAGAGCGTTGATGATCGGTCAGTCAGTGAGTGACAAAATTAAGAAACTTTGACTGGTTATAATTCTTAAACTACTAGTTCAAATTTATGGAAATTTTAAATATATCGAGTTTATACAATGACTACTTGGTTAGTGAAAATTCAGGCTTCTAGTTTTATCCATAACGAAGTTACAATTTAGGGTTATAATTTTAATAAGGGTTATAATTATAGGGTTTCGAAAATGGCATGAACTGCTTCGATACAGGATCAGGTTATTAAGACCAACAATTATCGGAGATACATCCTAAAGGATGGCACCGTCGACGTCTGTCGAGCTTGTCGCCATCCCGGTGAGTCACTTAGGCATGTCATCTCCGGTTGTTCGACGCTTTCTAACTCTGAGTATTTACACAGGCACAACTTAATAGCCAGGATTCTGCACCAGAAGCTCGCTCTGAAATACGGTCTCGTGGATCGGAAACTGCCGTATTATAAGTAGTTGCCGGAAGCCGTACTCGAAAATGACCGCGCCAGGCTCTACTGGGACCGGGCCATCATCACAAACAGGACTATTCTAGCGAATAAGCCTGATATTGTGCTGATGGACCGGGCACAGTGAAGGATATTTTTGGTCGACATTACTATTCCTTATGACGAGAACCTCGTGAAAGCCGAAACAGATAAGCTGACAAAATATCTGGACCTGCCTCACGAGGTGACCGACATGTGGGGTGGATTGCCGGACGAAATTATACCTGTAGTCGTCTCTGCGAATGGGTTAATTCCAGTCAGCCTCTCGGGTCATCTGAGGCGACTGGGACTCCGTGACGGACCGCTCCAAGCTCAAATGCATAAGGCGGTGCTCCTTGATACCGCCCGCATCTTCCGCCGGTTTCTTTCCCTTTCCCCCTAACCCTCGGCCGTTTGGTCTCCCCTGCCGAGGACTTCCATCTGATTGGGTTTTTATATTTTTATGTATTTATTTTATTTTATTGATATTTATGTACGTTTACCACGTTTATTTACAATTATATATTTATATTGCCCAACCAGATGAGAAAACTTTATAGATACCACATAATAATTTAAATAATGTCATGCAAAATGCACAAGAATTAAATATTAAATTTAATAAAACAAGGTGTAAATTTTGTGCAACACAAATTAAATATTTCGGACATACTTATAGTCAAAATGGAGTTTCACCTGATCCTGAAAAGGTGGAAGCTATCAAATGTATGCCTTCACCTAATTGTGTAAAGGGTCTTCAAAGACTCTTAGGGATTTTGAACTATTTAGAAGGATTTATAAAAGATTTAGCAATGAAAAAGATCTAAAAAAATCAAGTTATTGGCAATGGAATGCAAGTCATGAATTAGTTTTTCAAAATTTAAAAGAGTTAATATGTCAAGCACCCGTCTTAGGTCACTTCAATGTTAACAAACCAGTCACAGTGTCAATTGATGCAAGTCAGTCAGCAGCGGGTGCCGTCTTATTACAAAATAGTCAACCTATATGTTATGCATCAAAAACATTAAGTACAAATCAAAAAAGAATGGTTCAATTTGAAAAAGAGTTATATGTCATTGTATTTGGATGTCTTCATTTTCTCCAGTACTGTTACGGCTTGCAACTGCCTTGACAAGAGTAGATTCCTCCCGGGCCCTGAAGGACGAACCTACAAGCAGGTGCAAGTCGGGCCTCACAAAGCCAAGTGGAAAGTCCTTAATAGCAATTAACTATAAGGGGCGACAGCCCGTTAATGGGAAGGCACTCACCTGCTTCTGGAGCGGAGACGGTTCACCAGGATCTGCCCGGCTGATGGAAGTGTAGTGAATGTATGTGTTAATTGTATGAAGCTGTGTGTAAGTGGCCTGGGCTAGATGATACAATACTGTCCTGGAGAAGGTATCCTCTGGTCGCTCCGGAACTATTCCCTTCTTGAGGCACCCTTTCATTCTAGTCACGTAACGGTACAGCCAAAGAAGAAGTTCAGAAGAAAATCACTATCAGAGTTGCACAATTAATTTAACCGAAGTTAATAAGTCTTTTAAGAACACACGAATTCTCGTGGACACAACGATTTTCGCGGGTTTTTACGTTCGTAATAAAATAGGCGCTAAAAAAAAACTAAAAACGTCCGTCGACTCGAAGTCCGTCCGTGGAATGTGACCGAAGAGGGGGGCCGGGCGACCTTGTGACCGGTGCTATACCCAGCGCGTACGTTTAACAAATTCACGTTTCAAAAATTTAATATTTTTTGCCTAAACAAACCCCTGCCCCGGACATAAGGAAATATGTCCGCGAGTAGATTGGCAAACGGGACAAGGTCGCGACAGCACGTTGCAAGACCGAATCTCCGACCAAAACCTCGGCCACTCTAGGCACCCATCCGATGCATACGACAACTTAACAATACGCCCACGGCGCCAATACAAAGGTAAAGCGTTGGGTTCTTTAACCAACACGAGGTCTCCAACGCGAGGAGGATCCGTCTTGTCAGACCACTTAACGCGCTGCTGCAAAAGATGTAGGTACTCCAGAGATCATCGGTGCCAAAAACTCTGAGTCATCTGTTGTAGCAGGTTAAATCTGTTCAACCGCGAAAAGTTCGTTTCCCTGAAAGGGTACTCGGGCAGGGCGTTAAGCGGCTGGCCAATCAGGAAGTGTGCCGGGGTTAGAACCTCCAAATCATTCGGGTCGGATGAGAGGGGACAGAGGGACCGAGAGTTGAGTACCGCCTCAATTTTACAGAATACAGTGGCGAGTTCCTCAAATGTCAAAATAGTTTCACCAATAACGCGACGGAGATGCGTTTTTGCAACTTTAACCACCGCCTCGAAAATACCGCCCCAGTGGGGACACGCCGGAGGGTCGAATTTCCACTGGTTGCCCCTTTTTGACATAGCATTGCCTAAATAAGTCTGGTGGCTGGACAGAAATTCGACGAACTCCTTTAGATACCTATCCGTGCCCTTATAATTCGTTCCGCAATCCGACCGGATCAAGTCCGGCAAACCGCGCCGCGACACGAAACGGCCAAGCGTGGCCAAGAAGGCTTCCGTGCTGAGGGCGCTTACAAGTTCCAAGTGAACGGCCTTAGTGGAGAGGCACACGAGGACGCAAAGATAGGCCTTATGCGAACGCGCGTTACGAAGGGTAGAGGACTTGACGAGGAAGGGGCCAGTAAAGTCTGTTCCGACTCCAGCGAATGGTCGGATGGCCCTGACGCGATCGGGCGGCAAGTCACCCATCAGAGGCTGCGATATGGGGGCCTTCAGTTTATAACAGGGGATGCACTTAAAGATGACGCTCCGAATGGTGCGTCGACCAGCCAAAATCCAAAACTCCCGCTGCAAAATAGCCGAAAGAGCATTACACCCAGCGTGGGCATTCTTAACATGGTGGTGGGTTACCAGCAACCGGACAAGGGTGCCGTCCTTAGGGATCAGCAACGGGTGTCGAGCCCCGCACGGCAGTTGAGAGTTTTTCAAACGTCCGCCCACGCGCAGCATCCCAGCGTCGTCCAGAAAGAGGTTCAGGCGGGCCAGAGCGCCCTTGATAACGGAGCCACGCTTCAAGTTTTCAATAACGGGCTCAAAATGCTCCGCTTGGACCATACGGGTCCAATGCATCAAAGCTTCACGACGCTCGCTAGGGGACAAAACGCAATCAGAGAGTCGGTTGGACGGATCTCTCGAATTGCGGACAAAGCGGCGCAGCCAAGCAGTCACTCCTAAGAGCTTATCTAGAGAGCTGTACCGTTCCAGAAGGGAGAGATCCCGAGTGGGCTTATCCTTGCCCACTCCTACTCGGGCTCGTAGGCCCGGCAAATCGGTAGGTTCGGAGTAATTACCCTGGGGCCAGAATGACTGAGGCTCAGATAACCAACCGGGACACCACCACAGTGGGTGGTCAACCAGCGCGGGGGCCTCACAGCCGCGAGAAGCGCAGTTTGCGGGATTCAACTCCTCTGGGACATGTCTCCAGTTGAGAGAAGTCTCAGAACTCTGGATTTGAGACACGCGGTTCGCCACAAAGACCTCAAGATTGTGAGGTGCGGCTCGGAGCCAACAAAGTACTATCTCACTGTCCGACCATGCGTAGACGTAAATCCGTAATGTCGATTACAGGCTTCAAGGACGAGTGAACGTGGTTGAGGCAACCTTGCTTTTGGCGAGTACGAGGTGGACTGCAGTATGACCAGAGGAACTCACAGTCCGCAAATATACGACAGCAGCATAGCCCTTCTCAGAGGCGTCGCAAAACCCATGTAGGGTAGCCCTGCATTTCCCTGGAGGGAGGAAGCACCTTAGCATGGAAACCCGGTTGATGTCCGGAAGGGAGGAGAGCATGGAGAGCCACTCTCGCAAGAGGAACCCGCTAATAGGCTCGTCCCAACCCAACCCGGACATCCAGAACTTTTGAAGAAAGCACTTAGCCAAAAAGATTACCGGGGTAATCCATCCATTAGGGTCGAAGGTTCGAGCTACGGTAGACAGCACGGAGCGCTTGGTTCATGCTTTGGGAGGTTGACCCACCTTAGTTTTACTCTATACGTGAAGGTGTCCTGAACTGGCTGATATTGAATGCCCAGCACAGTCAACAAATTAGGATTCTCAGGGTGCTCGAACAGATGAGGGTCTTGTTGATCCTCTCCTGGGAGGTCCTTCAGAACGTGAGGGGAGTTCGACAACCACTTGCGCAACTCATAACCTCCGGACTTCAGGATGGCAATTAATTCGTCTCGCAAGACAAGGGCTTCCTCGACGGTGGAAGCGCCCGTACAAATGTCGTCCATGTAGACCGAAGTCTCCAAAATAGAAGCTCCCCGAGCGTATCTCAGCCGCTCTCTCTCATCGAGTTCAAGGAGGGTTCACATGGCGATATACGGGCTGGACCGGAGTCCATATGTGGTGATGTTCAACTCAAACACCTGTAGAGGATCGCTGGGCTTTTCGGGCCACAATATCAGCTGATATCGACGGTCATCACGATAGACCACAGATTGTCGAAACATCATCCGAATGTCCGCTACAAAAACCACTCCCTTCAGAACGAGGGGCGCCGTGGTCAACCGGCGAGCGTCGAGCTTCGCCCGACAGAGGGCGTAGCGGAACGCCCCCGCCCGTGGGAGTCGGGGGGCTTGCAGGACCCGGGAAGGACGCGCCGCGCGCACCCAGGCACAACAACACGTGGTTGTTGCCCTGGCAGTGCGTACAGGGCAGCTGGTGCGGGCAGTCTCATTGTAAGTGCCTCTCCAGGCACGAGTAGCACCAGCGGCACTCCCTGGCGATGGTTCGCCTCACCGGAGCCGGCTTGCGCAACAACTTAGGGCACGACGTCGCTCGGTGGTCGGACGCTCGACAATAAGAGCAGGGAGGGTGCCTCTCCCTGGGCACCGCTCGGGCGGCAGCCGGGGGTCCCTCGACGGCGCCTGCTGCGTTCTCTAACTGCCTACACTGCTCCTCAATGAACTATAAGGGGCGACAGCCCGTTAATGGGAAGGCACTCACCTGCTTCTGGAGCGAAGACGGTTCACCAGGATCTGCCCGGCTGATGGAAGTGTAGTTAATGTATGTGTTAATTGTATGAAGCTGTGTGTAAGTGGCTTGGGCTAGATGACACAATACTGTCCTGGAGAAGGTATCCTCTGGTCGCTCCGGAACTAATCCCTTCTTGAGGCACCCTTTCAGTCTAGTCACGTAACGGTACAGACAAAGAAGAAGTTCAGAAGAAAATCACTATCAGAGTTGCACAATTAATTTAACCGAAGTTAATAAGTCTCTTAAGAACACACGGGTTCTCGTGGACACAACGATTTTCGTGGGTTTTTACGTTCGTAACAAAATAGGCGCTAAAAAAAACTAAAAACGTACGTCGACTCGAAGTCCGTCCGTGGAATGTGACTGAGGAGGGGAGCCGGGCGACCTTGTGACCGGTGCTATACCCCGCGCGTACGTTTCACAAATTCACGTTTCAAAAATTTAATATTTTTTGCCTAAACAAGTACATACATGGAGAAGTTGTGAAAGTTGAAATTGATCATCGGCCTTTAATAACATTATATAAAAAACCATTGGCTGAAGTTCCAACAAGTTTACAAAGACTGATTTTTTTTTATAGGATAAGGGTGAAAAACGAGCACACAGTCCACCTGATGGTAAGTGGTTGCTGCGGTTCATAGACATCTACATCTATCCTTTGTTACAGATCAAAATGCAGATGCGTTTTCACCCGTGAGGACTAGGATGGAATGCCTCATTTCCAGTAAAAAGGGCCTCCGGCCACCTGCACTCACCAAGCGAAACGCAGAGGTAAACCTCTACTTCACGCTGGTATTCTGTGAGGTCGTGGTACTACCCCGGTTCGAGCCGGCCCATCCATGCGACAGCAAAAGCTGCCGCCTGGCTCTACCACTGTTAAAAATGAATGATGTTAAAGATTCAAAGTTATGATTTAAGAGTTGAATATAAGCAAGGTTCAAAAATGTATATTGTGTAATCCTTATCACGTGCAGCTATGCCAGAAATAATTGAAGATGTAATGGATGAAGATGTAGTAATTCATGTTAATTTACTCATAAAAAGCTTACCAATTTCACCAGACAGGCAGCAGTGGTTAAGCGAAGCTAATAAGAATGATAAGGATAACTCTTAAAATTTTATTACAAAACGGGATGGCCTGAAAAGAAGTCTGATGTCAACCCATTCGTTTTACCTTACTGGAATAGTCGTCATGAGATACATAATGTCGAAGATTTAATATTTAAAGGTAATAGTCTTATTATACCATCACAGCTACGAGCAGATGTATTAAAAATAATTCATAGTGGTCACCAAGGGATTGAAAAATCGAAGAACTTTGCTCGTGGAATTGTATTTTGGCCTCTAATGTCATATTATATTCAGAATATTGTAGAATCCTCCTCCACAACCACTAATGTCTCATAAAATTGCTCGCTTTCCATGGGAAAAGGTGAAGAAGTAGTTGAAGATTATTATTCTAATTATATTGAGATTGCTACTACGAATACTCTAAGTGCAAAATATCTAATAAATGTTTTTAAACCAAAATTTAGTCGACATGGAATACCAGTTGAACTTATTAGTGACAACGGACCACCCTTTAATTCTAATTAATTTCAACAATTCTTAAAAGAATGGGATATTCAACACACCACATCTAGTCCATATTTACCACGTTCTAATGGTTCAGTAGAATCTGATGTTAAAATTGTTAAAAGAATTCTTACAAAGTGTGAAGAGTCTGGAAATGATTTTCATTTAGCTTTATTACAACATATAACTACACCAAGAGGAAAAATACCATCTCCAGCACAACTATTAATGTTCACGTTCACTAAGAACACAGATGCCTACAGTTATAGAGCATTTAAAACCACAAGTTGTAAACCATTTCTAGGATGTTAAAAATAAAAGAAATTATAACAAAAAACAAAAAATGTATTATGATAGAAAAGCAAGGAAGTTACCTGTTTTAAAAATTGGAGATAAAGTTTATTTTAAAAAGAGTCCACACACGAATTGGAAAGCAGGAATAATCGTTGAAAAGTGTCAGCAGCCAAGATCATTTATTATACAATCATCAGATGGAACTTACCGAAGAAACCGGCAACATATTTTAAAATCTGTCATTAAACAAGTAACTCCTACTACATTAAATATATGTCTAGGTGAGAAAGAAAGAAATAGAATTGAAGATAGTAAGGAGGAAAATAATAAAGGAATATAGATTGTGGCGGAGGAAGATAAGGACAGAAATATAGAAAATAAGGGCAGTAATATAGAGGAGTCAAAAAACCCCACAATTAAGACCAATCTTACGATTCCTCATATGTTAAAACCCATCAAAATGTTTACGCTACAGCTACCTCATTCTGGATGCAGTCAGGTAAAACACGAGTAAAAACAAAGTATAAGTTAATGCAAGTTTTCAAATTTTACTCGTAATCTTGTAATACTGCTAATTTGATGTTGTTTTCAACAAATGATTTTATTTTTAAATTATGTAAAATTATATTTTAAATATATTAATATACCTTGTTTTTTTTTCATATTCTTGCATAGTTATCCGATTCTGACCTATGTTCAAAATTTCAAGTCTAGGTCATCGGAAGGTTAGTTTAAAATCAATCATTAAATTCGACCCGAACAGGTATATGTATACGAAAGAGAGCTAATAAAAATGTGGTAATAAAATATATACAACATAAAATGAAATGTATATGAATATTATAAATGAAAAATACATGAAATGATCTTACATCCACATTGGACGACAGCATGAATCGCTTTATCTCCGGTTTTTTCTCCTCCACGGGTTGTTGCTCGGCCGCGGTGTCGTCCCAACCCACAGTATTAGGCTGCGACAGGGGGCCCGGCTCCGAGTCCGGACCTGATGCTTTGGACAAACACGCATATAAAATAAGACATGCTCGAGTGAAGTCTTGCGCAAATGATAAAGTGGGGACTCCAATTTCAGTAAAATTCAGCTCTCGGAATAACATCACTTTAGGTAGACGATTTCGCCTCAGTGTAGTTTTCTTGTTATATTTTCCATACTGTTTATATAATTTTGTTATGTTTAAAAGTTGTTAACATCATAACGACTCTAAAAATGAGGGCTAATAATTTTCTGCTCACCAGATGTCGCTAGTTGACACTGAGGTAAAGTTTTTTGTTACACAATGTCATTTAATTGAGGAAGTAACTTTTAATAAAAGTTTATCAGTTTCTAGAGTATTATATTAATACACAAAACAATGCCTCGGTGGTGTGCTCTTTTAATTTTTTGCACATTTTAAACTTTTTTTAAATTTTGCTTTTATGAATATCTATGGTTTGTTTTAGTTATTTTTAATTTTATTAATATAAAATATAGCTAATAGTGCATAAGGACACAATAACCTTTACATTTTCTGAACAAATTAACTTCCCCGCTATGAAATCTGTCAAATATTATACCTCAGTTTCTAGTGGCGCCGCCCTGGTGGCAGAAAAAGTCGTGGATGCCCTCATTGGATGAGGCATGTACCTGGCAGTCACAAATTACTGCCCTTTATTATAAATTTTATTTTACTTATAAATTTAAGAACTGTTAATACGAATCATTTAGTATCAAAATATTTATAGCAGACTTCAAAAATATTTTTTAGGTTGTAATAATACTGTATGTTCTTTTGTAGTCTCATATAAAACCACCTTTAAAGGTGGAGAAAATTGAGGTGAAATTTATGCAACTATTTAGGCGACATTTTAATTGTTTCCTTGAGTTTGTGATATTCCACTCTGTGTGTTTCATTCCACCGAGTGTGTGATGTGCCCTCAAAGGTCAAAATTTTCAATTTTTAATCAACAGCTGTTAAAGTAGTTTTAATTATTTTATACATTAATAATGTCTTAGAACCGACTTTGAAGCCATTTTGTGAAAATTATTTCATTCTTTTTAGTTTTTGAAACTAAAACTGATTTAAAACTTGGTACTTTTTAAAAGAATAATTTTCAGTTTTGTAATAATGCATAATATGTATTAGACTACGATATTATTGTTATCTAATCTAATATGATATGCAAATACTCATTTACTGATTATTTGTTTTCAATACAAAGCGTCAATATTGAAAATAATAACAAAACTTTTCTTTATAAAATGTATGTGCCAATTACCAGTGATAGATGGTAGAGTCATGCTGCAGCTATATTAGTAGTATAGTTGTAGCACGAATGTGTCGGCGCGACCGGGGAACGACCACGCTCTCACAGAATACCAGCTTAACGCTGCTGTGTTTCGTATTATAGAGATCCGAAGTAGATCCGGGTAGAGATCCGAATACCCTTTTTACTGGAAACGAGACATTCCATCTTAGTCCTCAAGGGTGACAACGCATCTGCATTTTGATTTGTAATCGAGGGTAGGTGTAGATGTCTATGAGCCACAGCAACCATTTACCATCAGGTGGACTGTGTATTCGTTTGACATCCTTATCCTATAAAAAAATGAAAAGGCTATGAAATAACTAATTATTTGTATCATAATAACAGCCTATCGAAAGTCCACTGCTGAACCCCTCCGCTGCCTGCTGCCTCTCCCATAAATAGAATCAAAGGGGGAATGCCATTGTTGCCACCTTGGCAGGCGGTTTGGAAACCGCAATTTTATATTATTTTTAGTTTTTATCAGGTAGATGTTGCTGCCTATCTCGTATCACGGGATGATATGGTGTCACTTCCATTACCGACTTGACATTGGTAGAAGAAGCCATAAAGTAAAGAAGAAGAAGATATGGAGGATGAATTTAATAATTATTTTTATATTTATTTATAAACTAGCTGGTCCCCGCGACTTCGCCCGCATGTAATTTAGGGTTTTTATTGTTGCGCGGAACCCTAATTCTTTTTCTAAAATATAAGTAGCCTAAGTTATACCTCATAACATCAGCTATCTCCCAATGAAAGTCCTGTAGAAATTTCGGAGATTAGCCGGAACAAACAGACAGACAAAAATTTAAAAAATTGTGTTTTTTTGGTATTGGTATTTTGACATTACAAACAGACACTTTAATTTTATTTATTTGTATAGATTATATAAATCTTAAATAACTTAAAACGGAAGTCGCAACCAAATTTTAAAGTATTGTAGCAAATTCAAAATTTATTATTGATGATGCCAACTACCAGAATATTTATAACCAAAATATCATAGATAAAAACGTGTCAAAAATATTAACAAAATAAAATTAAAACAATTGTTTTGTAAAGGTAAAACATTTTTAAGGAAAAAATATTTCTACATGGACATAAAAAAAATACCTAAATTTGAAAAAAATTAAATCGTAAAAATTAAAACCCTAATGAGAAAATTCCGTCCGTTAACAATTTTAGGAATAAATAATTACCAAATATAATTTCATTTCATTTAGATATAAATTATCATCCGAAAATCATTAAAAGTAGAAAAGTTCAAAAATATCGACGAGGATGGGATTCGAACCCACGCGTGCAGAGCACATTGGATTAGCAGTCCAACGCCTTAACCACTCGGCCACCTCGTCATATCTGCAACTGTTCAAATACAAGGAAACTATTTACTGCCAAAATTTTACTTTCACTACTTATAATTAGGTGGGGATATGACTAAGCATATGGCTTATAACAATAATATGTAATAAAACTAAATAGGCTTAATAAACCATTAAAAGCACATTAAGAGGCCGGTCTTTATAAAACGCGCAAAAAGGCAGTTACGGTTTTAAAAATATTAAAGAACTGACTTCATTGAAAGACACCATAAAAAAATCTTAATTAGTTAATACTCGTAGATGAATCTTCACTTTCACACGCGGTGAAAGTGAAGACTATTTGTAAAAAACTCTTGATTTTCGAGAAAAAAATCCTCAATAGTGGTAAAAACACTTAATGCTTAAAACGGCCTTTTCTATTTTAAATCTCTAGGTTATTTTGTTATTATTTTAGAGAATATGTTTGGTTAAAACGTGAGACAAAGGTATAGATAACACATTCACCATTCATTATTTTTAATAATACAAACCAAAAAGCAATAATCTATAACTATAAATATCATTCCTTTTTTTTGCAGAAATCATTACATTTTAGTATGAAATGGTTAAGTTTCCGTAATTCGCTTTATATTAGAGAACACGCGTGAAAGAAATTCAGTGCCGGCTCAATTTTCGAGGTGATTATTGCATGTCTGTTCGTAGTCCGATTTGACAAGTCAAGTAGATAGATACATCTATCTCTCTTACAAAGCAATAAGGACCGTGGCCGAGCTCACTTGACTACTCTAGCGCCATCTATTATCTATCTACGGAAGCGGTTGCGATGTATATCGATATGAAAATTTGACGCGCTAAATACATCGTTGTTTATTTAATACATTTCCATAGATGTTGCTACATGGTACCGCTAAGTAAGATTGACGAAGTCATTGGGCTCTAGTTGTTTGACATAGCATAAGGGTGGGTCGCGAGTGTCGGTTACGACTGCTAAAATTATTTGTATTCTTCGAGTAAATAGACTAACTGGGTATGTGAATTTTATTATGTATTGTTTTTTTGTAATTAAGAATAATAATATTTTTATTGACACAAAATAAGGTTTACATTATTTATCGTTAAGACATTTGAACATATGATATGGGTTATAACTTATCTATACAATTTTATGCACTAGCGTCTAAACTAGGCCGAGCCTGTATCTTAGACACTAGTCTCTTCCAATGACACCATTATTTACAGTTATAAAAGTATACGGCATATTATGATTCACTTAATCTATTAAGTTATAAATTCGCAAATACATTAGGTACCACTTTTTTGCGTTTACCGTCACACTAACTTATTATGCGTATGAAAGGTTAGACTACTATTTATAGGGACTTTATTAATTTCTTCATTTCAAATGCAATATGTGATTATTGTTGTCACGAGGCAAGATGTATGACTTTAGCAATTCTACAGGTATTTAACAAAAGTTATGCAATGTACAGACATAGACATATATAATTATTTAATTCATGGTTTTTGCAAAGTTTTTTTTTATTTTTGTTTTAAATTATACTTTCACTTAGTTAAATATAGTATTATTAGTCGCTATACAAGTCAAATAATCTTTAGTTATTGTAATTAGAGTAGTTTTAGTAGATTATCAGACATGAATGTACATAATAAAATAGTAATTTATTTTAACACTTTCACTGTCCGGTTTCCAGACACAATAGTAAGACAATAGCAGTGCCCTATATGTAGTGCACGGGACAGCGAAAGGGTTAATATCTATTTCAGGTATATAATACGGGAAAACGTAAAAAGTTATTAGAATAAAAAAATCAAATTAATAACGTAAGCATATGAATCACTCGGAGACTCGCTAAGCAAGCAATCTTGTTTTAGGACTCGACTAAACCGGTGCAGAGTGGATCTATGACCTGGACCTTGAGTAAATTGTTGATCAGTAGGTTACTCTCTGTGGGCTCCACCCATTGTGATATGAATTCACACCTTCTAGTCCTATCCTGATTGACTCGTCGAGTTTTTGTTGAGGTTACCATCTGGTTATGATGACGTTTAGATTATTTCAGTAATATCTTATGCCCAGGTTATAACTACAGTGGTTAAATTTAGATTAATACTAATATTTATAATACAGAAGTTATCTAGTCAGTTAGCCTGTCTTCTAATGTTATGGTTTTTGATTAGTGCCGACAAAATACAATATGTAACAATAACTCAAACGTATATAAATAATTTTACTTCAGCAAAATCAACATAAAAATAATCAAATTAAATTTAAATAAAATAATACTTCTAAACTGTATGTGGATTGATTACATCTGCAATAACCTTCTAAAATACAAAAACCTTAATCAACATAGGCATTTTTATCGGTCTTTTCATGAAAAATAATTGAATTGTGACAAAATGTATGTTTTATTAAACTTTCCATGTTTTTAAATAACTACTGAAAAGACACACGCTCAAAAGAAGTCAGTTGGCGTATACTAGACGATAATTTTGCGATCACTCGAAGTGCGTGTATATTTTGGGGTATTTCCTATACTAAAGTCCTAGGATGACGAGCGAGTAGCGGGTTGAGTTTGAGAAGCGTGCGAAACGCCGCTTATTTTATAGTAATTTTATTTTGTTTACTACATTCTTCGAATATGGATCTATTTTAAAAATAATTTCTGTTAGATATTCTTTATCGAATAAAGTGTCACATGAAAAATGCATAATACCTCCTGCAAATAGTTGCAAGTTTGAAATTAATCACATTTTATACACGAAACAACCTTTTTTTAAATATTTTTCCCAAATTTTTAATTAGTAATAACGTGGTTTATACCATAAGTATTCAATAACAATGTGTATTGGCGGTGAAAGAATATTCACTACTCCAAATCATCCCGTGAGTGTGGTAAAAGGCAGATGAAAACCAAGAGATGGGTAACGGCATCTTCCTAACAAAAACTACATCCAAAGTAAAAAACTGCGGTTGCCAACCCGCCAAAGTGGAAACTATGAAAAATACCCCCTTATGAGGTTATCCATTGGAAAGGCTTGTGTTCAGTACTTGACTTTGATAGATCATAATAAATGAATGAACAATGTATATTTGATCTCAACATAATTTTAGAAACTGTTAGAACTTGTCAAAACATCGTCGTCTACGTAGCGGAACTAAGAATTTTTGTCGTTAAGTGAGTCCGTAAAATGATTTTTGAAGATAATTTATAATATAAAATAAGTAAAAATATCTATACAAATAAATAAAATTGAAGTGTCTATCTGTAATGTCAAAATTACAGCTTTTTACTAAATGCATATGAAAGTATATACAGTACTAATAACAAAAATACAATTTTTAAAGTTTTTGTCTGCCTGTCTGTCTGTCTGTCTGTCTGTCTGTCTGTCTGTCCGTCTGTCTGTCTGTCTGTCTGTCCGTCTGTCTGTCTGTCTGTCCGTCTGTCTGTCTGTTTGTTCCGGCTAATCTCCGAAATGGCTGGACTAATTTTGACGGGATTTTCACTGGCAGATAGCTGATGTCACAAGGAGTAACTTAGGCTACTTTTATTTTAGACAAAGAATTAGGGTTCCGCGCAAAAAATTAAAACTCCTAATAACACGCGGGCGAAGTCGCGGGGAACAGCTAGTATTAAATATTATTAGGTATTTAAGACGAGATATGAAATTTTCATAAACTACCATTAAAATATTTTCATTATTATTTCTATTATTTTTAAATTTAAAGTTTCTGAGAATAACTGTATCTAGATAAAAGTACTGGAAATAACTATTATACTTGGCTTTTAGCACTAATGTTATAATAAAATATAAATATAAACGAAAAACATTTTTATTAAAACTACTTTATTGTATAAACCATAACATTATACCCATATATTTAAAGAAAACAATAGTAAATTATTTCTCCTTGGCAGTAAAAAATTGCCGCAATGGTAGCAACAAATAAGAGATGATCCGCCATCTTGAAAAATACAGTTGAGGGGATCATTCACACACAAACGTTGGGGGTGTGCGCGTGTGCTCGCTTTGAAAAAATGCTTTATCAGCCGTGTCAGAGACCTCACAGTGGCCGCGTAGATATGTCAGCACGTGTCGTTTAGTTCAGATGCAAATAACATTTTGAGAAATATTAAACTTAATTAGTTACTTGATTAGAAACGCGAAAATTCCATTCATAGTACACCTATATGTCCCTGAAACGACCAACGGCTTGTTTTTTACATACTGTATAAATTGTTTAAACCACTGTGGTTGCTTAACCTTTATTTTTTAATAAAAAGATCATTTATGAAACCCGCGTTAAGAAGAGAAGAGTCTAGTAAATGATACTTCTAGCTTGTGTATGTTCCTAGTATTTACCGAATGAATATAATTTTTTGTAACAACATATATTTTTGTATACATAAATTACATTTTCGTAGAATGTATTAGGTTTTCGGGACAGGATAGCCTTGAGTTTATAAATATTATTCAAAAATACGTACCCGGAGTAACACTAACCGAGTCCCTCCTCGATCGCTTCGCTCTCTGAGAACTAAGTCGATTGGTTAAGGCAGCGTTTAAGCGCTGTAACTGAGCATCGACCGCGGCTGGGAGGGTTTTGCTAGCGCTTGAAACGCTCGATTCACATTTTCCACTATCGTCTGGTTCTGACGCGACACTGCCTACGCCCTGTGAGTATAAATTGAAAATAAGTACATTATAAGTGATAATTATAAGCATAAACATAAGCTTATAATGTATAAAATGTATGGTTTCTGGACCGTATACCCAGGATATTACACTGCCAAAGCAGTTCCTACATCAAGTGAGTTACCATCAAGTGAGGTAATAGTCAAGTAGTGACTTGCAATAGTTAAAAAAAACTAATGTTCAAGTAGGTGGTAAGATTCTATCTGGCTAGAAGTCCGTCGGGATATGTACCATCCTCTTTCCTGTTCCTACCCTCAAAAAGCAGCTCTTAAGCGTCTCTCATACTCAAACGGCTTGCGGTGGCGGCTAACCACAAGCCTGCAACAACACACCACCGCGGTCGCAGCGACGTTCTGATTAACTGTGACAAAGTCATATTACACTTATTATATTCAGCAATATCATTCCATATTTAGCTTTCAAACTTAATACTTTTGTAATCACGGTGTGAAGTATCATAAAGTACTAGATAATTATGTACTGTTTCTATTTAAATCTTTGTCATCATCATTATCATCATTACAGCCCTTCATAAGTCCACTGCTGAACATAGGCCTCCCCCGAGGAATGCCATAAAACACGGTCCTGAGCCACCTGCATCCATCGACTTCCTGCATGTCTTACCAGGTCGTCACTCCATCTAGTGGGGGGACGCCCTACATTTCGTCCGCCAGTACGAGGCTGCCACTCGAGAACCTTTTTTCCCCATCGGTTGTCGCTTCTTCGAGATATATGGCCGGCCCATTGCCACTTCAGCTTACTAATCCGTTGGGCTATGTCGGTCACTCTGGTTCTACTGCGGATATCCTCATTTCTAAGTTTATCACGCAGAGAAACTCCGAGCATAGCCCTCTCCATAGCTCGCTGAGCGACCTTGAGCTTCCTCATCCGACCAGCAGTGAAGGACCACGTCTCAGTTCCATATGTCATCACTGGCAACACGCACTGGTTGTACAGTCTCGTTTTCAAGTTTTGAGGTATACCTGACGTGCCGTAATTTCCCGAACGCTGCCCAACCGAGTTCAATCCGTCGATTGACCTCTCGGTCAAAGTTGGACTTACCTAGTCGGACTATTTGTCCCAGGTAAACATACTCGTCAACAACTTCGAGCTTAGTGCTCCCAACAACTACCGGCATAGGTGTGACATGGACATTAAACATAATCTTTGTTTTGTCCATGTTCATCTTAAGACCTATCCGTTGGGAGACACTATTGAGATCATTGAGCATAGTGCTTAGGTCCTGCAGCGATTCTGCCATAAGGAGTCCTTATGGCAGAATCGCTGGAGGACCTAAGCACTATGCTCAATGACCTCAATAGTGTTTCCCAACGGATAGGTCTTAAGATGAACATGGACAAAACAAAAATCATCTTTAATGTCCATGTCACACCTATGCCGGTAGCTGTTGGGAACACTAAGCTCCAAGTTGTTGACGAGTATGTTTACCTGGGACAAATAGTCCGACTAGGTAAGTCCAACTTCGACCGAGAGCTCAATCGACGGACTCACTCGGTTGGGCAGCGTTCGGGAAATTACGGCACATCTTCTCGTCAGGTATACCTCAAAACTTGAAAACGAGACTGTACACCCAGTGCGTGTTGCCAGTGATGACATATGGAACTGAGACGTGGTCCTTCACTGCTGGCCGGATGACAAAGCTCAAGGTCGCTCAGCGAGCTATCTAGAGGGCTATGCTCGGAGTTTCTCTGCGTGATAAACTCAGAAATGAGGATATCCGCAGTAGAACCAGAGTGACCGACATAACCCAACGGATTAGTAAGCTGAAGTGGCAGTGGGCCGGCCATATAGCTCGAAGAACCGACAACCGATGGGGAAGAAAGGTTCTCGAGTGGCAGCGTCGGCAAATCGAAGGTGAGTGATGTACTCGCCATTGATGTTAATACCGTATCCTTTCCAGTCCAGTAGCTTGAAAACATCTTCCAATCCAGCGGTGAAGAGTTTTGGGGATATAACGTCACCCTGTCTTACACCTCTCTGTAGTTGAATGGGTTTCGTACTCTGGTTCTGTACTCGGATAGCCATCGTAGCCCTACTGTACAAGCACTTCAGCACTTCGATATACCGACAGTCAACTTGGTACCGCTGAAGGGACTGCAGCACCGCCCAAATTTCGACGGAATCAAAGGCTTTCTAATAGTCCACATACGCAAAGTGGCAAATTGTACTCTTCTGTAAATGTTTGTATTTGGCGCTATTTTTCACGCGGTACACGCGGCCTGTTGTAAAAATTTGAGAAAAGAAGTATCCGTTCGTCACTTGGAAATTTCGTCGTCGTTGTCGTCGTTGACCTTCACACCTTGATTACAAAAAGCATTAGGATTAAAAACAAAATATGTGATAATATTGCTGAATATAATAAGAATAAAAAGACATCGTCATGGTTAGCAATTTTGACTGACGTCTGATCGTAGCATAGCCATCACAGCGAATGGAGCTTCAGGCCGCTACTGCGACCGCGGTAGATTTTTTTATAGGATAGGGTGACAAACAAGCACACAGTTCACCTGATGATAAGTGGTTGCTGTGACCAATAGACATCTACATTTATCCTCAATAAAGAATCAAAATGCAGATGCGCCTTCACCCTTGAGGACAAAGATGGAATGCCTTTTTTCCAGTAAAATGGGTCTTCGGTTCTCTACACTCACCATACGAAACACAGCAGTGTTAAGCTGCTATTTTACGCTGGTATTCTGTGAGAGCGTGGTCCTTCCTCGGTCGAGCCGATCCATTCGCACCACAACTATACTACTAATATAGCTGCAGCATGGCTCTACCAGGTTAACTGCACGTGTTGTTGCAGCGGCTGGAGCCGCGGCTCGCAGTTAATCGCCACCGCAAGCCGCTTGTGTGTGGGAAACGCTTAAAGCGTTGTTGTTGTAAAGGCCAGTTGTATTCGCTTGCAAAGTAAGTAAGTCTGCAAACACGTGCGGCCATGACTCGGCCGGCGGCCAGCGAGCGACTGGCCGCCGCCGCTCGCTCGGCCCCCTCCGCCACCACGTGTGCGTAAAGCATCTCCCACACACAAGCGGCTTGCGGAGGCGGCTAACCGCGAGCCGCGGCTCCGGCCGCTGCAACAACACACCACCGCGGCCTGAGTGGCGGCCTGAAGCCCCATTCGCAGTGGTGTCTGTGCTACGATCGGACGTCAGTAAACATGACAAACCGTGACGAAGTTTTATTATATTCAGCAATATTATCATATATTTTGTTTTTAATCCCAAAGATTTTGTAATCACGATGCGAATTATCATAAAGTACTGGATAATTTCGCCTTGTTTCTATTAAAATCTCTGAGTTTAGCATCATTTTTCACGCGGTACAGGCGGCCTGTTGTAAAAATTTGCAACTGACCGCGCTGCGGCCACCGGCAGGCAGCGTACTCGCTAACACACTCGTTGGTGGAAGGAGCGGAGCGTGCGGCTGCGGTCAGCCGCTGGCAGGCCGCGCCATAGCCGCACGAGTTTGCAGCGTCACTTACATTGCAAGCGAATACAACTGGCCGCCACCGCGGCCGCCACCGCAAGCCGCTTCCGTGTGGGAGACGCTTTAGCGAGCACGCGGTCAATTTCTGGCCGCAGCGCGGTCACGCGGCAAATTTTTACAACAGGCCGCGTGTACCGCGTGCAAAATGGCGCTAAATACAGAGATTTTAATAAAAACAGTGCAAAACTATCTAGTACTTTATGATACTTCACACCGTGATTACAAAAATGTGAAGATTAAAAACAAAATATTGGATGATATTGCTAAATATAATAAGAGTGGTAGAGCCACGCGGCAGCTTTTGCTGTCGCACGGATGGGCCGGCTCGAACCGGGGTGGTACCACGACCTCACAGGATACCAGCGTGAAGTAGAGGTTTACCTCTGCGTTTCGCTTGGTGAGTGCAGGTGGCCGGAGGCCCTTTTTACTGGAAATGAGGCATTCAATCTTAGTCCTCGCGGGTGACAACACATCTACATTTTGATTTGGAATAGAGGATAGATGTAGATGTCTATGGGCCACAGCAACCACTTACCATCAGGTGGACTGTGTGCTCGTTTGTCACCCTAATCCTATAAAAAAAGAGTAATATGACTTCGTCACAGTTAGCTAGACTGCCGCTGCGACCGCGGCGGTATGTTGTTGCAGGCTTGCGGTTAGCTGCCACCCCGCAAGCCGCTTGTGTGTAGGAGACGCTTAACACTGTTGTTCCCTCTAGACTCTAGAGTATAGATCTAAGTTAGGTAGATAGGGAGATATAGGCCGTTTGATATTCCATCTATGTCTTGACAACGCATCTGTAGCCTCCTTTGTTTGGAGTTGGCTGCCAGCTGTCCATTAGTTAGAGTAGCCACTTACTGTCAAGTGAACTGTAATTTCGTTTGTCACTTCAATTTTATCTCACGTTGAATATTTTTTTTATCTCACAGGTCGTGGGTTCAAATTCAACAAACTGCAGGATTACTTATAAGGTTATGTACACACGGATCAACATTTAAACAAGAAAACATTATTACCTGTTCAACTGATAACTTTGCCATTTTCGGTGCCGGGGTTTCAGGTTGATCCTAAAATATAAAAAAATACACATTGTTACCTGGTGGCATAAGAAATACTATCACCTAATTTCGTCCCATGAGTTTAAGAAGCGACTATGGAAAACGAAAGAAAGATCCCAATCAAAGAGACATCAGCCGCGTAATGAGGGCAACCCACAAATTTTCTGCCAGCAGGACACACTTAGGAATGAGGTGAAATATATGGCAGGGGAAGTTAATTTGTTAGGAAAGTGTAAGAGTTTACGTTTTTTTTAAACATTTGTTAGTTACGTGTTATGTTAATTAGATTAGAAACTGATAAGCCAACCTACGGATAATCCAAAATGAAGGGAAAAAAGTGCACGCATCATTTAATTTTGACAAAAACAATAAATTGTATTCTTGGCTTAATTTTAACATATATTATTTACGTGCATTAAATTTAACGCTCTATTATTTTAACAGATAGTGTTACCTACAGAGAAAAAAAATGTTTACCAAAATAATCCGATTACACAAAGTATATAATCGATATAGTTTGAATGGTACATATGTCCTTTGTCTACCTAGGGCAAAAAAAATGAAAACGTCTTTAAATTTTTAATAGCAATAAAACAAAGTTAAAAATAATTTTATAAAAAATCACGCGTACTATACTATTGATATAAAATAGGAAACCAGTTGATATAATTCAGAAAGCTAATAAAAAAAACCCGGTCTCGATACGTCAATTTTGATGAAAGATGGATTAGTTAAGTGGCGTATTACAAAAAAACGCGAAATTACAAGGTTTCCTCGTTGAAATTTTACGTTTATCGTTCATTGCTTGAAATAACAATTACTTGGTAAAAATAGTTCGTTTTCTCTCCTCAAATAAGCTCGGAATGGATTTTAGATAACTTATTTATTTTATCAGTAATAATGATTCTCTCGATGCATGTTTAGGCAAAAACTCTCGAAGACATGATTTGGGAGCTCTAATTTGTAGATTCTATTGAATATCGACCATCAAAAAATATATTTTTATCTCCCAAATATCCTACACTTTAATAATAGTTGAATCCATTTTCGTTAAATGCTTTTCACGCTAGGAAAAAAATCGACATAATTCAAAAAACGACCAAAAAAGCTTCGATACAAGCCTCTATATTTCCGAAGTTCTACATCATTTAGAAGTAAAATTTATACCAAAATAATCATCAACATTTGCTTAAACTATGCTATTATTTTTACTTTTTAAATCGTTACTATTATATTTTAATTAATTAAATAAAAGTACTATATATTTCACTGTGCCGGCCATCTGCAATCATTAACGCGCGAGCGCTTGCCGAGGCTGGACCTGCGTCAGTTTATTTCGGGCACTGCATCGTTTCGATACTACCGTTGTGTGCGTCGATTGCTATCGTAGTGTGCGTCGATTGCCTGCATACTAGAACATCGTCAACTACGACCGCAATTTTTGATCGATCGGTTTAAAACTATTTTATATAGTTATAATTTAGATCACGTCTCTTCCATTAAACATGGTAGGGACAACGAGTCTGCAACATGTGCACAATAGAGCAAACAAAAAAATATTATTATAGAAAAATGTGGTCTATTCATTGACCTAGATCATTGTTATTTGAGGGCTTCACCTAATGGTTTATACAGCAACGGTCTTATTGAAGTTAAATGTCCTATTTCAGCTTTCGGAATAGATTTTGATACGGCCTTTCGACAAAAAAAAAGTTAAAGGTTATACATTCAGTGGTTCAAGTGTAACATTAAATCAAAATAATGACTGGTTTTACCAAATCCAAGGCCAGCTTTATTTAGCAAATAAAAATGTCTGAATACTTGCCATAATATGTTTTGGCCCAGATTAATGCAGTAAAAGTACTAAAAATTTACAAATACGACCAATTTTAGATTTTCAATATTATGTTACCCAAGTTACAAGCTTTTTATGAAAAGTGTGTACTGCCTGAAATTATCGAATCGAGAAAAGTTCGGTCAATGCCGTCGCAGCAAATATTTTTCTTATAAAAAATATAGTAATTGACTGTAAGTACCGATTAAAAAAATATTAGTTACATTTGGTTGTTATATTTATTAAAATAGATTGCAACCGTTTATTTATTTATACCACTATTCTACCGGTAGTAGACATAATTGATTATTAACATTCGATTACAGCGTAACAATTAAAATATTTATGTGTACTTATTTTGACACTAAATTTCATAAATAATGAATAATATATCAAAATGGTATATAATAATAAATAATAAATTATATAATAATATAATAATAAATTAATAAGATAACATTAAAATGACACACCAAAAAATATTCCATCCACTGAAGTCCATCCTAAGAAAACTTTGTATTATGGAAGATCAAGAGCGTTTGATCGCCATACTCACAGTATTATAGTGCGAGCGAGTGAATAGATATGAAAGAAAGTATCGGTTGCGTAGCTTGCCGCCCGCTCGGTGCGTAAAATACCTAAATTTGCGAAACGCCGAAATGTAAGAGGGCTCTTAACGAGTGTTTTCTTGATATACGGCTACTCATATCACCTTATAAGTGAAATATGGTTATCATTTGCATTTTAAGAACACAAAATTGCTTGAACTTGGCCTGGCGAGAGTAAAGCACTACCTAATAACGCTTCGCGTTATGAGGCGTGCAAAAGGGTGTTGAAAATGTCCAAAAATATGTAGAAACATATATACAACGTGTCTCAAAATTCAACGATAAGCCAACACCGGAGGATAGACCAACCCCGGACTAATCGGGGAAAAAAGAAAAAAATATATATCCCAATTATATTTTAAGTTATATAAAAAAATGAAATTCTTCAGAAATTGAGACCGTTTATGATATTTTTCACTACCATGACCACAATTTTTTAAATATTTTTTTCTTTTTTTTTATAGGCAACCTGAATAGTACTGCTATCTACCACAATTCTTAAAAACTCCAGAATAACTCTTGTTTTATCACGAAAATTAATGAAACTTATTTTATTCCCAAAATTTTTTGAAGACTTTTACTTTTAACCAAATTTAACTTATCGTGGTGTAAAAAAAAAGTATGAACACTAGTATGGCAAGTTTTTTTTAAAAATTGACGCAACTAACCAACATTCCAAAATGGTATAATACTCTAGGAAAACAAGTTATAAAAAATATGGGCCTATTGTTTCTAAACAGGGGCCTAATTCCTTAAATTGTAATTGTCAGTAATCACTTTTACTACATGCCCAAAATGGGTTCCTGTTACAATTTCTAGGAATTCGAATGGGGCATTAGTACCTTAGATGTTAGAGAGAGATAGATAGATAGAGATATTTACGTTAAAAAGAGACAACAACAGGGCAGGTAGAGAAGCTGTTATTATTCTCAGCAAGTCGGTTCAGTACGCTCTGCTCCTTTGTTTACTGCGCACCGTTCCCAATTCAACTTACGTGGCCCTCGTACATACTATCGACTTTTGGCTTGGCTTTTTGGACTGGAATCGACCTGCAAACTTAACTGACCTGGCGTTATTTGGACTGGAAGTAATCTGCAAACTGAACTGACCTGGCATTATCTTGGACTACGATTGTGTGTTTTGTGATTTAGAGTTCTGGCGCATTTTGGACTGTTTGGCGTTTAACATGCCGCAACCGTACACACCACAGGAATACGCTAATATGCATTTAATCTATGGAGAATGCCGATGTAATGCTAACGCTGCTAGCAGACTGTATCGAGAAAGATACCCAAATGCTCAAAAATATCCTGATTATCGAGTATTTATTAATGTGCATCAAGCGTTTTCGGAGGGTCGTATGCCATCCAATAGGAGAAGTGCTGGAAGACCTAGATTGGATCGTGATGAAGAAGTTCTCAATGAGATAGAAAATGACTCGACTACTTCGGTACGTGCCATAGAAGAAGCTACAGAAATCCCGAAAAGTTCTGCACATCGAATATTAAAACGTCACAAGCTTCACCCATATCACTACAGGCGTGTGCAGACGTTATTACCGCGGGACTATCCGCTACGGGTCACATTTTGCCGTGTAATGCTGCAAAGGCACAGTGAAGATCCCTTTTCCTAGACAAAATTCTATGGTCGGATGAAACAACGTGCAAGAAAGATGGGTATTTAAATCTTCACAACCTACATAGTTGGAGTAATTAAAATCCACACATGATGAGCCAAGACAAATCCCAATATCAATTCAAGGTTAACCTATGGACCGGCATATTAAATGGAAAAGTAATTGGGCCCTTTGAGTTACAAGGAAACTTAGATGGCAATAGTTATTTAAACTTTTACAAAATGACTTGCAAGAATTGTTAAACGACGTGCCCTTAAGTGATCTTCAAAACATGTGGTTCCAAAATGATGGTTGCCCAGCACATTATGCCCGTCGTGTGCGAGAATATTTAAATCAAGAGTATCCAGGGCGTTGGATCGGGCGACTTGGTCCTATCTTATGGCCACCCCGTTCACCCAATTTGAACCCCCTGGACTTCTTCTATTGGGGTTGTCTTAAAAACAGGGTACTACTCAAAACCCATTGTGACATTGGACGAGCTTCGTTGAAATATCACTCAGGCTGCTGATTACATTAATAGCAGAAGATATGCAAGACAAATAAAACGATCATTTTTAAGGCGATGTCGTGCATGTATTAATGCTGGTGGCAAACAGTTCGAACATTTGCTATAATGTTAATAACTTAATAAATTACACGTGAAACTGTTTGTACCATTTGTTTTGAAATATTAAACATTTTTCAAGAACTAATACTTTTATTACACCCGACCGTCATTTGGCCCCTGTTAAGAAATAATAGGCCCATATTTTTTTATAACTTGTTTTCCTAGAGTATTATACCATTTTGGAATGTTGGTTAGTTGCGTCAATTTTTAAAAAAACTTGCCATACTAGTGTTCATACTTTTTTTTACACCACGATAAGTTAAATTTGGTTAAAAGTAAAAGTCTTCAAAAAGTTTAGGGAATAAAATAAGTTTCATTAATTTTCGTGATAAAACAAGAGTTATTCTGGAGTTTTTAAGAATTGTGGTAGATAGCAGTACTATTCAGGATGCCTATAAAAAAAAGAAAAAAATATTTAAAAAATTGTGGTCATGGTAGTGAAAAATATCATAAACGGTCTCAATTTCTGAAGAATTTCATTTTTTTTATATAACTTAAAATATAATTGGGATATTTTTTTTTCTTTTTTTCCCCGATTAGTCCGGGGCAGGTCTATCCTCCGGTGTTGGCTTATCGTTGAATTTTAGGACACGTTGTATATATATATATATATATATATATATATATATATATATATATATATATATATATATATATATGTGTATGTGTGTGTGTGTGTGTGTGTGTGTGTGTGTGTGTGTGTTTCTATATATATATAGATATATATAAAAACCACTGCGGCATTGTTTTGAGTATTTTAATAGTCTAAAAACCAATACCCGGAAAGGCCAATGATCACTCGCGCTTATAATTACTAGACCAGCGAGCCAGTCGAAAAATCAGCTTACTACAGTATTGAGAAGTTGTGAACGTGGTTTAAATATGCCAGGAAATCATATTATATTATAATAAGAGAGAATAAGTGTAATTAGCTAGCTATATTGGAGTTTAACGTCATAATCATATTTATTTATTTACACCTTTTTATTTACACCTTAACAACTAAGATAAATTAACAATAAAGGCCAGACTTTAGGCCTTTCGGTGTTCTCTCTCAGTCAACCCTGGACATGGTGAGATAATGTGATAGATGCATTTTGTGTAAATAATATTTGTTTGAAACTAATATATTTAACACAATATTAGTAGTACAACAGAATATCACTTAAAATCCTATAAAAATACTACAGTTACAATTATGAAATAAACATAAACGATCACTTATGTATGGCATATATATATATATATATATATATATATATATATATATATATATATATATATATATATATAACCTATATTATAGTACACATAATAAGACATAGCAACAACAACAGCATAATCAATAAAAAAGTTAAAAGTAAAATTATCCCGAAGTTTTTTTTTCTTAAAGTATAAGGGTGACAGACGAGCATACAGTCGAACTGATGGTAAATGGATGATGTAGCCCATAAGCTGTAGTCTATACCTATTTTCGGTTGTCACCCCTGAGGACTAAGATAAAACGCCTCGTCTCTCACACTCACACTCACCACACGAAACATAGCAGCATTAAGCTGCTATTTTACGCTGGTATTCTGTAAGAGCGTGGTCCTACCTAGGTCGAGCCGACACAACAACTATAATATTATAGCGGCGGTGTGGCTCTATCACGTATGAATAGTGATGAAAGTTACTTGTAAGTGCAGCTTCCTCGGTGCGACTGGGCGGTCGGAAGGCGGCGTGGGCACGTCCGAGTTGAACTGCGCCAGGAAACGGTTCTTAATCTCCGAAAGTGGCTGCAATTGCAAATAGTAGTCCTCATTTTACAATATTTAGGTGGATAATTATTACTTCTAGTGGTCTAAATTCGATCTTAGTTACTTAAATTTTTAGGTATGTATATTAAACAAGCTGTATTTCACTTTCAACTGCCTATAAACATATAAAACAGATATTTATTATACAAAATAAACAATTTAACACTTTTTGTCTTGACATACAATACGGACTATTGAAAAAAAGAACATAAGAAATTACACAGTTCACTTTTCATTCAATATGTCAATAGTTATTTTGTTGCAACATTTTAATCTGTCTATCCTATGATGAAGACATGAGACATGACAAATATGATCCCTCCAAAGAGTATATAATAAAGTAATTTAATTAATGGCCGCCTTAGAACAATAAATAAAGAGTATTCAGAACTTAGAGTACGCAAGGTATAGAGCGCGCGTATCGCTCAATGCCCATTATGCCAAGCGTAAAATTGACGCCTATGCGTTATTATACTTAAGTTATTAATTTGATTATGTAAGTATTTGTAAATTTTAGTTAAGCGATAATTATAAGGTATGGTTTAGCTCAATAAAACATAGGTACGAATTTATGAAACGAGATGCGCAAAACAGTGCGTTTTAAAGTGATATAATATGACATTACATTTCGTACCGAGGAATGTTACGTTATACTATGACTCCAAACATGACGCGAAATGACGATTTTGTATATGATAACAAAATTGAGTCGAGTCTAAATCATAAAGTCGATTTTTCTTCACACTTTATCCCAATCTACTGAACTATTCAACCAAATTGGCATTCCGGGCTTATGACTGACAATAAGCACAGATTTGTATTATCTATCTCGCTCTCACAATTATGGCGAAGTCAAATTGTTAACTTCGCCATGTTTGTGTTTATTCAATCATCATTATAATTTTCAACAAAATAAAATTCAAAAAAAACGACAATACAAAACATTTATTAATATTTAAATACATGTGATTATCAGTACACCATCTTGCTACGGTTTTTCGATGTCCATTTGTAGTGCTTCAGCGTCTTCAGTGGATTATAATTATTTTTAAAATGGCGATTGAATGATGATGAATGATTTTTAAATTGGCGGTGGACGACTTATAACTTAATACATCTTTACATTCATTACACGTTGCTTAAAAGTTTTATTGTCTTATTTAAAATGGTGCCACATCACTCTACTGTTTTCACAGGCCGACGCCTACATAGTTAATATTTACACTATTTGACCACTTAAATACCTAAGTACCACTATTCCTGTTTAAACTATACACTATTAACACTTAGAAGTTAATACTATGAATAATTAACACCCGTATTCAAGAACGATACTATCCGTGCGCACAGTAGGCTTTAATGCACAGTGGACGAAATTTTGTTTCATAAACGTCACTTTAGTGTTAGAAGACACTATGCGCTCATCAAAATGAACGCACAGATAAAGTAGCTCGGTAGCTACTTTACGCTACGCATAGTGCGACAAATCAACGCAAATGTCAGACTGGTATGGGGTAAATAGCTTGTATGTTGATTTGTGATATGCTGATTGGTTTTGTTTGAATAATTGCAATGGATTACAGCAGCGAAGATGATTTTGATAATTATATCCTGGAGAGAATAAACGTGCAAAGAACGATTAGCACAAGAAAAGTGATACGTGACTTTCAAAATCCTTTTGATTATTACAGTGCCAATGAATTTTAAAGTCACTTAGGTTTTCAAAAGATATCGTAATAAATATACTTCTGCCTCTAATAAATGCAGATCTTTTGAAAGTTAGTAGTGGCCTTAAGATTTTTTCATCTGGGAGTTTCCAGATTTGTAATAACAATTCAGTGAATCTACCTATCAACAGTTTCAAATCCACATTATTTTAATAATACTTATGCATAAGTACCCTATAATAACAGTACCAGCAACGTCTTTTACCTGAAAGAAAACAACACGTGTTATTATTTTTTATCTGTCATTCAACTCGTGTGAAGTCGCGTCACAACGTTAACCAATCACGGCGCCCCTTTCACTGCTATGTGTCCGCACAACAAAGAGTCCACTAAGTATTGTTCATGAAATGAACGGCCTGCCATGACGAACGCAGTGAGAAATACCTTACTTAGCATACTGTTGCTACCATACTTATGTATGTGTCGTTTGTGAATACGGGCCTAAATCTCAGTTAATCTCTCAATTTAGAAAACTACTAAATACGTGTAACTTGAACTATGCAACGCGCATTTCAATGGAGATATAAATAATGCTGTTGGCATGATGCAAATTCAAACATCTGGCTACATATATTGACATGCATATTTCATATCTATAAGCATTGTAATAGAGCTTACTTTTACAAAACACCGCCCACTTCGAGAGTACAACATGTGCAGAAAGAGAGATAGCCGTCGAAACACGGCTTAGTGTGAAGAAAACGGAATGTTCACACACATCTGTTATGATAATCACAGGTTAAATTTACCGATAGACAAGGACAGAGATAGGAAACGTCGTAGTTGTGCGAGCGAAATCGCGTTATTTTATCGCGTATTGTGTCTCTCGCGCATGTTTGTATTATCTATCTCGCTCTCACTACCATGGCGAAGTCAAATTGTTATCCCGTGTATCTTATTTTTATTTCTTGAATTATTAGAACACTGTTTAGCTGCACAAGAAGTCATTCAGAGTCTTTTTTTATGTCAACTTTCTCTATTTCTGACATTTTGGTGCCTTATATTATAGAACCGAAGTGCTGGTAGATATGTAACTGTATCAACTATTAACAACTCAACACAACCGTTATCAATGATATTATATATAAAAAAGAGGTAGATATCGCACTAGTGCGCGCAAATTGTTGCAGACATTGTTGTAATTTTATTTAGTCGGCCAATAGCAGCGAGCGAAACAAAGCGTGTCCGTGGCGTGACAATATTGACAATAATATATCCAAAATGCCGAGTTGTGTCTTAAGAAAGTGTAAAAACTATGGTTCGAAGATAAATAAGAGTGAAGGAATTTCATACCATACGTAAGTATAATAAAATAATATTATATATTTATATTTTGTCACGATTTTATTTCTCATTTACAAATAAATCTTGAATTGTTAATATGGTGGTTCGAAAGGGATAGAGAATATGATGGCAAATATAGCGCGACAAGGACAAATAGAATGCGTCATAGATTAACAACCATAAGCGAAATCGTAGGCACAAAACATTGCCTTCGTTAGCCGCTTGATTGCGAGTTTTCTTGTTAGTTAGTGAGTGCCTTTCTAACATAATATTATAATGATCATAATAAGTTCTGGCTTTCTACGTTTTATAATTAAGATGATATAGAATGAGATTAGTAACAGCGCGCTATTAGATATTTAATTAGTAATATTAAAATATATGTAATGTACCTAGATAGAACATAATTTTTCTCATTATGTTTTATTATTTTCCAGATTTCCGAGTTATGATTTTACAAAACATAAATGGGTCAGCATAGTTCAGGCGGAAAGAAGTGAACATGACTGGATGCCTACAAAAAGTAGTACAATTTGTTCTGCATAATTTAATCAGGAAGATAAATATACTACTTCGAAAGCATACCGGCGTCTAAAAAAAACTGCAGTACCTGTGATAGCCTCGGTAAAATTTATTATTATAAAAATCACCATACTTCATTATTTTAACAAAAGTAACTTCTGTAATTTCACAATTTCAATTTTAAAACTATTGTGTGTAAAAGGGCAATTTAAGTTTTTTTTTTATTTAGGGATCACAAACATTTTTGTCCCGTGTAGGAATCGAACCCGTTACTAGTTGCACTTAAATCACTAGACAACCTGTATTGTCAATTTTGGTTAATTAATTACTACTATCATTCCTGTATAATTTACAGTAACAATTAAGACAATTTTTTCTTTTTCAGGACACTGATGTGACTGAGAATTTGTTTGTGAATAAATATATAACAATGTTGTTTATAGTTTTATTTAATATATCATTACCAGTGTAATATGCCTATTTTTATATTCAATGTCTCTTCTGTGACGCCGCTTAGTATGAACGTAGCGTATCTTTCCTTTATAATATCATTGGTTGTAATATGATGTTACGGTACACTTGGAGTGAAAACAGTTTATGATTGCGGTCACTGGTTATGTTTATATTAATCGACGCAAGCAAGGGCGGAAAATCAATCGTAGTGTACTATTTTGTGTAGATATATAAGCCCGAACCTTATTCGTCTCGTTTCTAGCGTAACCATGTTAAATTTCGTACGTAGCGACCTTTATCGATGTGTAAAAAAATGAGACAATGTCTGCGGATGACTAGTAGGGATGTAGGTAGTTGCGCTAGCATTGTTGGATAGTAATGCGCGCTATACACCATAGATGGCGCCTCTAGGTTTTTACACAAAGAAATAAATAAGCACTTAAAACCACACTGTTCACCGAAATAACATTTGATGGAAGCACTGAGGTACTAATGAACGCGAATAACTTTCACATAGATTAGTGTACAAAAAGTTTACGATGTTATCATTATTTAAATTAGGAAGATTGCTATCATATTTGTGTTCGATATTTTAATTGTTGATATTTTTTTATATTTGGATAAGAACTTATTAATGACTCTAAGTTATATTTACCTTCATTTAAAAAAATGTCTTTGGCCTTATGTACTAAAACTTTGTTTTTCTACTATATACTCTTTGGCCTTGACCTTAGGTCAGACTAATTTGTTTATTGGACAGTCAAGGCTCAAGTGGTTAAAATTCTTTAGCAACAATCTTTACTCTGTGCGACCACAGACTAATTTGTGTTTGACAATTGACATTGGCAGTATGAACGTAAATGTGTTATTATGATAACAACATTTTAAAGATCTTTGGCGACAATCTCTACTCTGTTCGACCATCAATAGTACATCAGTACATCTATTGTATTTGACAATTGACTTTTGCAGTGTGAACGTAAACAATGAATGTTATTTTTAGTTCAATGTATTTCTAACACATATTATATAAATTTAGCTTTCTGCACCCCTTCCCCATATAAACTGTGCGAAATCTTACACTAATTGGTGCGCACAATACGCTTTAAAAGGGGTACAAAATTTTCTTACATGTGTTAATATTGTAGCGCCCTCTAGTGTCGAGTAGCAGAACTAGGAGAGTCAAGATCCTTCTCGAAATTTCGGGACCGATATGTACTCGAACATACTAGATGTTTCTACAGTAGAAGGTTCTGGAAACTATCTGCAATTTGCGATATAATCCAATACTTCGAACTAAAGTGATCAGTAGTACAATTGTGTTTTATTATTAGTGTGTTTTTAAGTTGTAATTAGTGTTCCGTAATTAAAGTAAAATCAATTTTGGTAATTCAATCGGCAGCTTTTAATTGTCTCGAACCCCAAGCTCGTAACAATTGGTGTCAGAAGTGACATCAAATCATGCCGATTTTACCAAAGGACGACATGGAGGGTATCCGTACCCGAAGTCAACGCCAGCTGGAGACGGACCAGAGACGATTTAGTAATGCAATGCCGCAAACATCGGAGGGCCAGCTGCTAACCACGGAGGCCGTTCCATCAGCAGCTCCTGCATTTTTTTTATAGGATGAGGTTGACAAACGAGCACACAGTCCACCTGGTGGTAAGTGGTTGCTGCGGCCCATGGACATCTACATCTATCCTCGTTTGCGAATCAAAATGCAAATGCGTTGTCACCCGTGAGGACTAAGATGGAATGCCTCATTTCCAGTAAAAAGGGTCTCCGGCCACCTGCACTCACCAAGCGAAACGCAGAGGTAAACGTCTACTTCACGCTGGTATTCTGTGAGGTCGTGGTACCACCCCGGTTCGAGCCGGCCCATCCGTGTGACAGCAAAAGCTGCCGCGTGGCTCTACCACTGTTATCCGCAGCACCTGACTTAGGTGCTCTGATGATGAGGCTGCAGGAACAGGCTCGCCGACAGGAGGCACAGGCCCGGCGACAGGAGGAACAGGCCCGTCGGTTGGAAGAGCAGCTGCAGCGCGGCCAGGAGGAACAGCCCCGCCAACAGGAGGGACAGGCCCGCCAACAGGAGGAACAGGCCCGCCAACAGGAGGAACAGGGCCGTCCGTTGGATCAGCAGCTCAAATGCGATAAGGAAGAGCAGATACTTCTCATGACGGACCTTCACTCTACCTTCGGAAAGAGATAAGGGAGGTGAAGGATAAGGTTGCTCAATATGACAACCGCCTATCGGAAGCTGAAACCCAAATCGATCAAGTGTACAATCGGGTTGACAACGTGATGGCTGACGTGAAGAAAACGCTGAACGACCTCAAACTTGGGGATGGAGTTACAGCTCCCGTGGTAGCTACAACACCTTCGCTACCTGGATTCAAAGTGCCGCCGTTCGACGGGACTTCTTCCTGGTCGGCCTACAAAATCCAGTTCGAGGCCATCGTGAAGGCGAACGGCTGGAATAAATTTCAGGCCATGACTGCTCTCACCCTAGGCCTGCGCGATCAGGCCTTAACTGTTCTGGAAGCTCGCGGTAAGGAAGTGACTTACGAGCAGCTCCTTGAGGCGTTGAAGGCGAAATATGGCGACGCTCACCTGGAATACGTCTTTCGTGCGCAGCTGAAAGATCGCTTGCAACGCAGCATCAAAAATCTGCAGCAGTGGGCCCTTGAGGTGGAGAAGCTGGTTCGGAAAGCATACCAGTCTGTACCTGCGCTCATTGTAGGGAACCTGCTGCAGACATTCATCAACGGCATCCGGCAAACTTGAAATCAGAGCTGCTGTGAGGCTCGGGCACCACGAGACGCTTAAGGACGCGTTGGCCCATACACTGGAGGTGGAAGCCGTGCGGCAGGATAATCTTTCTCATCGCGTCAGAGAGGTTTCAGCAGCTACAGTTCGCGACCGCAATAAAGGATACAGCCCTATGTACTACGGCTGTGAGGAAAGGGGCCATCTTCGATCCAGCTGCCCTAATCGAGCTATAGAAAGGGAAGGTGATCGATCTCGAGAGGATAGTGCGGCTAACGGCACCGCCCAGCAACAGCAGGGAAACGAGTAAAAGCCAGGACTGCGGGGCGGGTGCTGGCTGATGTTAAAAGAGCCCCAGGGATTTCGTTCTCACAAACCCATGATGGGAACAGCCTAATCATCAATGGCGAGGTCAACGGAATGCCGTGTAAACTGACCATAGAAACTGGAGCCTCTCACACGATTGTCAGTTCCCAACTTATAAGTCAGTTCCTTTCGGACTCCGCATACAACCGAGAACGCATTAATTTGGTAACAGCCACCGGTCAGCGCATACCCGTCCGTGGAGAGAAGGAGACGTAATTGAAACTAGGCAACTTGATCTACCTGCATAATGTCAACGTGGCTGATATAATGGAAGACTGCATCCTGGGCCTAGACTTTATGAGAAAGAATTATTGTGAGATCGACGTTAAGCAAGGTGTTTTGAAATGTGAACAAGAGGAACTTTTCGTGGAAGGGGCGTTACCAGGGTATGTGTACAGCCTTAAAAGAAGATTGTTCTTCCGCCGAGATCGGAAACGATTGTGCCGGTTAGTCTTCCTCGGAATCCTGGGCAACCTCTTCGTTGTGTACTCGTGGAAAGGGTAGACAATGACCTTCCATGGAAAGTGGCTCGAACCTTGGTCAGAACCGCCGACATCTCAGGAGTACGTGTGCTGAACCTTTGTGATCAGGGACAGATTATAGAAAAAGGCACATTGGTTGGTACTAGTGAGGAAGTACATTGGTTGCGGCGGTGCCAATATCTATAGACTGGGACCCCCAGCAAAGATGGAAAAACAGCAACGTTTGAAAGGTTAATGAAGCTTGTACTTACCGGGCTAATTGGCGATGCCTGTCTGGTCTACTTGCATGACATCATCATCGTAGGCCATACGTTTGAGGAACACCTTCAAAACCTGAAACGCGTGCTCATGAAGATCCAGAGTGCCAACCTCAAGTTGAGTCCGAAGAAATGTTCAAAAGTGCAAGTTAGCTTTTTTGTCGGAAGAAGGGATACCTTCTTCCGACACTACATACCCCAAAAGCACGGATCCAGAGAAAATTGCCGCTGTCAAGGATTGGCCAATGCCAAAAGACAAGACGCAGGTTAGAGCATTTTTGGGTTTGTGCTCCTATTATAGGCGATTTGTGAAAAACTTTGCAGATATAGCCAAACCTCTGCACAAGTTAACCGAGGAAAAGCGACATTTCTGCTGGGATGAAAGTTGCGATATCGCATTCCAGGAGCTCAAGGACCGTCTGTGCAAAACACCTATTTTGGGGTACCCTGATGCGGGCAAGGAATTTATAGTTGACACAGACACAAGTGATATAGGACTTGGTGATGTGTTGTCTCAACGGAATGGTGATCAAGAGGTTGTGATAGCGTACTTCAGCCGTTGTCAAAGCCGGAAAGGAACTATTGTGTCACAAAACGGGAATTGCTTGCTGTGGTAAAGTCCTTGCAGCATTTCAGCAAGTATCTTCTGGGGCGGAAATTTCACTTACGAACTGACAATGCTGCACTGAAATAGCTAAAAATCCGGAAGGACAAGTTGCGAGATGGATTGAACTACTGCAGGAATACGACTTTGTGATCTAACATCGCAGCGGAAAATCTCACCTTGTCCTGAAGATTGCAATCATTGTACTAGGCAAGAGGGTAAGGAAGTGGTATCTGTGAGGATCCTCAGGACAGACCAGCTCAGCAATGAGTGGAAGGAAAGCCCACAACATGCACAGCAGGAAGATTCGGACATCAAGACGATTCTGGAATGGATGAAGGCCAGTACTCCTAAGCCCAAGTGGAGCGACGTCTCAGCGATGAGTTTGACCACGAAAAGCTATTGCGCCCAATGGGGCAGCTTGCCGATTCAGGATGGAGTCCTGTGCCGTAAATGGTAAAATGTTCGGGGAGACAGTTGTCATTTGCAAATGGCTGTCCCTAAGGCTAAAGTACCGGATGTTCTACAGCTGCACTATAATGGTTGTTCAGGAGGCCACCTAGGAGTTAAACGAACTCTGCTGAAGATCCGAGAACGGTTTTACTAGGTCAACTGTCGTGACGACGTCGAGAACTGGTGCCGCAAATGTACAAGTTGTGCGGCTGTAAAGGGACCTCAAACTCGTAGTAGAGGCGTATTGAAATTATACAATGTTGGTGCACCATGGGAAAGGATAACCTTTGACGTTGCGAGGCCGTTTCCGGAAAGTGAAAGTGGTAAGAAGTATTTCATGGTTGTGATGGATTACTTCACTAAGTGGCCAGAAGTCTTCGCCATTCCAAATCAAGAAGCTTCAACAGTAGCAGATAAACTAGTTCATGAAGTCTTCTGTAGTTTTGGAGTACCTTTAGAGATTCACAGCGATCAAGAAAGGAATTTTGAGTCTCAAATATTCCAGGAAACTCGCCGAGTTATGAGCACTCATAAAACAAGAACAACTTCTTACCACCCACAATCTGATGGAATGGTAGAACGATTTAATCAGACATTGGAGAGGTACCTAGCAAAAGTTGTGGAGAAACGGCAACGAGACTGGGACAGGCACATACAACCGTTTTTGTTGTCATATCGAAGCGCAGTTCACGAAAGTACATCAGTGAAACTTTGGGAAAGAATTACGGCTGCCTGCAGACCTGATCACCGGAATACCACCTGATGCCCCACGCAGTATAACCGATTATGCAAATGACTTGCGGAGCAAAATGAATGACATTTATGAGCATGTCAGACAGTCGGGCCAGCAAACGTCTGAGAAGATGAAAACACGATATGACCGCAAAATGAACAACAAAGGGTTTGACGAAGGTTCACTAGTGTGGTTACACAATCCAGTTCGCAGCAAAGGCAAATCTCCTAAGCTTCAAGCTAAATGGGACGGACCGTACCGGATTGTGACAAGGATCACTGACGTAACCTACCGGATACAGAAAGGTGCCAGAGGTACTCCTAAGATCGTCCATGTGGATCGACTGGCGCATTATTATGGGGTCAATAATGCTCGGGACGAGCATGTCTTAGGAGGGGGCAGTGTTGCGCGCCACTATTAATGTCTTGTACATGGCAACACTGGATACCACTAGCGCCCTCTAGTGTCAGTAGCAGAACTAGGAGAATCAAGATCCTTCTCAAAATTTCGGGGCCGATATGTACTCGAACATACTAGATGTTTCTACAGTAGAAGGTTCTGGAAACTATCTGAGGCTATAAGGCCGGTATGGACCGCGACCGGGTCAGTACTGAATTGGCGATATAAGCGAATACTTCGAAGTGATTTAACTGCGAACTAAAGTGATCAGTAGTACAATTGTGTTTTATTATTAGTGTGATTTAGATTGTAATTAGTGTTCCGTAATTAAAGTGTCAATTTTGGTAATTCAATCGGCAGTTTTTAGTTGTCTCGAACCTCGAGTTCGTAACAATAAATACTGTACTGTACTGTATATTATTTTACTGTACAGACGATACTTACAGTGTGTTGCTCTCTTGTAGGTTCCTGTTGTTTAGGCGGCAGTTCGTTGACGACCTTCCACAGCCGTTTCCGCGAGTCCGGGGACAGTCGACCGGAGCCAGGCCGCAAGGCAGTACCGAACGCACTATCCGGGGTTTCAGGGTTTTTCTCGACTGCAAATATATTATTACATATTTTAATTATTTAATAATATATTTTTAACTGACTTTACTGCCTCAATCGGTCGAGTAGTCGTAATCGCAATAACTGATAAAGTGGATTTTGATAGGTAAAGTGGAGTTTGATATGCACAATTAGCGTAAATGACAAAATCCTCGCTCCTAATTTGATATTAACCTCAAGTTATTTTGTACGTTTAGGCGACTTAAAAACTTGATATACTGTCGTCATCGTGCACAAAACCACAAGAGCAACGAGGTAGTGTGATAAGGTACAAGTGAAGTGGTGTCACTGGCCGGGTCTCTGAGGTTAGGGATAGACTCTGAGGGCATCTAGCGTCTTTAAAACTTTATATACCGTCGTTATAGAGTACTAAAATAACGAGGCAGTATGGTAAGGCGCAAGTAAGGTGTGACAAGGTGCAAGTGTTGCGGTGCGACTGACACGGGTCGGCGGGCGTGCGCACGGGGCCGGAGGGCGGGTCGCGTACTGTCATCGAGCGCTAGAGCGACGGGGCAGTGTGGCAAGGTGCAAGTGTTGCGGTGCGACTGACACGGGTCGGCGGGCGTGCGCACGGGGCCGGAGGGCGGCTCGCGTACTGTCATCGAGCGCTAGAGCGACGGGGCAGTGTGGCAAGGTGCAAGTGTTGCGGTGCGACTGACACGGGTCGGCGGGCGTGCGCACGGGGCCGGAGGGCGGGTCGCGTACTGTCATCGAGCGCTAGAGCGACGGGGCAGTGTGGCAAGGTGCAAGTGTTGCGGTGCGACTGACACGGGTCGGCGGGCGTGCGCACGGGGCCGGAGGGCGGCTCGCGTACTGTCATCGAGCGCTAGAGCGACGGGGCAGTGTGGCAAGGTGCAAGTGTTGCGGTGCGACTGACACGGGTCGGCGGGCGTGCGCACGGGGCCGGAGGGCGGGTCGCGTACTGTCATCGAGCGCTAGAGCGACGGGGCAGTGTGGCAAGGTGCAAGTGTTGCGGTGCGACTGACACGGGTCGGCGGGCGTGCGCACGGGGCCGGAGGGCGGCTCGCGTACTGTCATCGAGCGCTAGAGCGACGGGGCAGTGTGGCAAGGTGCAAGTGTTGCGGTGCGACTGACACGGGTCGGCGGGCGTGCGCACGGGGCCGGAGGGCGGCTCGCGTACTGTCATCGAGCGCTAGAGCGACGGGGCAGTGTGGCAAGGTGCAAGTGTTGCGGTGCGACTGACACGGGTCGGCGGGCGTGCGCACGGGGCCGGAGGGCGGCTCGCGTACTGTCATCGAGCGCTAGAGCGACGGGGCAGTGTGGCAAGGTGCAAGTGTTGCGGTGCGACTGACACGGGTCGGCGGGCGTGCGCACGGGGCCGGAGGGCGGCTCGCGTACTGTCATCGAGCGCTAGAGCGACGGGGCAGTGTGGCAAGGTGCAAGTGTTGCGGTGCGACTGACACGGGTCGGCGGGCGTGCGCACGGGGCCGGAGGGCGGCTCGCGTACTGTCATCGAGCGTTAGAGCGACGGGGCAGTGTGGCAAGGTGCAAGTGTTGCGGTGCGACTGACACGGTTCGGCGGGCGTGCGCACGGGGCCGGAGGGCGGCTCGCGTACTGTCATCGAGCGCTAGAGCGACGGGGCAGTGTGGCAAGGTGCAAGTGTTGCGGTGCGACTGACACGGGTCGGCGGGCGTGCGCACGGGGCCGGAGGGCGGGTCGCGTACTGTCATCGAGCGCTAGAGCGACGGGGCAGTGTGGCAAGGTGCAAGTGTTGCGGTGCGACTGACACGGGTCGGCGGGCGTGCGCACGGGGCCGGAGGGCGGCTCGCGTACTGTCATCGAGCGCTAGAGCGACGGGGCAGTGTGGCAAGGTGCAAGTGTTGCGGTGCGACTGACACGGGTCGGCGGGCGTGCGCACGGGGCCGGAGGGCGGCTCGCGTACTGTCATCGAGCGCTAGAGCGACGGGGCAGTGTGGCAAGGTGCAAGTGTTGCGGTGCGACTGACACGGGTCGGCGGGCGTGCGCACGGGGCCGGAGGGCGGGTCGCGTACTGTCATCGAGCGCTAGAGCGACGGGGCAGTGTGGCAAGGTGCAAGTGTTGCGGTGCGACTGACACGGGTCGGCGGGCGTGCGCACGGGGCCGGAGGGCGGCTCGCGTACTGTCATCGAGCGCTAGAGCGACGGGGCAGTGTGGCAAGGTGCAAGTGTTGCGGTGCGACTGACACGGGTCGGCGGGCGTGCGCACGGGGCCGGAGGGCGGGTCGCGTACTGTCATCGAGCGCTAGAGCGACGGGGCAGTGTGGCAAGGTGCAAGTGTTGCGGTGCGACTGACACGGGTCGGCGGGCGTGCGCACGGGGCCGGAGGGCGGCTCGCGTACTGTCATCGAGCGCTAGAGCGACGGGGCAGTGTGGCAAGGTGCAAGTGTTGCGGTGCGACTGACACGGGTCGGCGGGCGTGCGCACGGGGCCGGAGGGCGGCTCGCGTACTGTCATCGAGCGCTAGAGCGACGGGGCAGTGTGGCAAGGTGCAAGTGTTGCGGTGCGACTGACACGGGTCGGCGGGCGTGCGCACGGGGCCGGAGGGCGGGTCGCGTACTGTCATCGAGCGCTAGAGCGACGGGGCAGTGTGGCAAGGTGCAAGTGTTGCGGTGCGACTGACACGGGTCGGCGGGCGTGCGCACGGGGCCGGAGGGCGGCTCGCGTACTGTCATCGAGCGCTAGAGCGACGGGGCAGTGTGGCAAGGTGCAAGTGTTGCGGTGCGACTGACACGGGTCGGCGGGCGTGCGCACGGGGCCGGAGGGCGGGTCGCGTACTGTCATCGAGCGCTAGAGCGACGGGGCAGTGTGGCAAGGTGCAAGTGTTGCGGTGCGACTGACACGGGTCGGCGGGCGTGCGCACGGGGCCGGAGGGCGGGTCGCGTACTGTCATCGAGCGCTAGAGCGACGGGGCAGTGTGGCAAGGTGCAAGTGTTGCGGTGCGACTGACACGGGTCGGCGGGCGTGCGCACGGGGCCGGAGGGCGGGTCGCGTACTGTCATCGAGCGCTAGAGCGACGGGGCAGTGTGGCAAGGTGCAAGTGTTGCGGTGCGACTGACACGGGTCGGCGGGCGTGCGCACGGGGCCGGAGGGCGGCTCGCGTACTGTCATCGAGCGCTAGAGCGACGGGGCAGTGTGGCAAGGTGCAAGTGTTGCGGTGCGACTGACACGGGTCGGCGGGCGTGCGCACGGGGCCGGAGGGCGGGTCGCGTACTGTCATCGAGCGCTAGAGCGACGGGGCAGTGTGGCAAGGTGCAAGTGTTGCGGTGCGACTGACACGGGTCGGCGGGCGTGCGCACGGGGCCGGAGGGCGGGTCGCGTACTGTCATCGAGCGCTAGAGCGACGGGGCAGTGTGGCAAGGTGCAAGTGTTGCGGTGCGACTGACACGGGTCGGCGGGCGTGCGCACGGGGCCGGAGGGCGGCTCGCGTACTGTCATCGAGCGCTAGAGCGACGGGGCAGTGTGGCAAGGTGCAAGTGTTGCGGTGCGACTGACACGGGTCGGCGGGCGTGCGCACGGGGCCGGAGGGCGGCTCGCGTACTGTCATCGAGCGCTAGAGCGACGGGGCAGTGTGGCAAGGTGCAAGTGTTGCGGTGCGACTGACACGGGTCGGCGGGCGTGCGCACGGGGCCGGAGGGCGGCTCGCGTACTGTCATCGAGCGCTAGAGCGACGGGGCAGTGTGGCAAGGTGCAAGTGTTGCGGTGCGACTGACACGGGTCGGCGGGCGTGCGCACGGGGCCGGAGGGCGGCTCGCGTACTGTCATCGAGCGCTAGAGCGACGGGGCAGTGTGGCAAGGTGCAAGTGTTGCGGTGCGACTGACACGGGTCGGCGGGCGTGCGCACGGGGCCGGAGGGCGGCTCGCGTACTGTCATCGAGCGCTAGAGCGACGGGGCAGTGTGGCAAGGTGCAAGTTTTGCGGTGCGACTGACACGGGTCGGCGGGCGTGCGCACGGGGCCGGAGGGCGGCTCGCGTACTGTCATCGAGCGCTAGAGCGACGGGGCAGTGTGGCAAGGTGCAAGTGTTGCGGTGCGACTGACACGGGTCGGCGGGCGTGCGCACGGGGCCGGAGGGCGGGTCGCGTACTGTCATCGAGCGCTAGAGCGACGGGGCAGTGTGGCAAGGTGCAAGTGTTGCGGTGCGACTGACACGGGTCGGCGGGCGTGCGCACGGGGCCGGAGGGCGGCTCGCGTACTGTCATCGAGCGCTAGAGCGACGGGGCAGTGTGGCAAGGTGCAAGTGTTGCGGTGCGACTGACACGGGTCGGCGGGCGTGCGCACGGGGCCGGAGGGCGGCTCGCGTACTGTCATCGAGCGCTAGAGCGACGGGGCAGTGTGGCAAGGTGCAAGTGTTGCGGTGCGACTGACACGGGTCGGCGGGCGTGCGCACGGGGCCGGAGGGCGGGTCGCCGCGGCGCAGCGCGCGCAGGCGGCGGCGCGAGGCGGGGCTGAAGCCCACCAGGTTGGGCGACGACAGCGCCTCGTCCACTCGCGGCGTGCGCAACGCCTCCTCGCCTGCAACATCAACCACACAAGTCATGACCGCCTCCTCGCCTCCTCGCCTGCAACCGTACCACACGCCTCACAAACCGTATCCACTACGCGATAGATGATACGTATCAAAAACCGTACCTGGTGTATTACTAAGTAGTAGATGATACGTATCACAAACCTTACCCAATTATTATTAATTACTTTATTATAATTAACAATTTATAAATTTTTTTTAATATGATAACGTCGATACAAAGTATCACTATGATTAATTAGCGGTAGATGAGACGTGAGCGTACAATACCACTCGGCGAGAGAAAAAACGAAACAGCATAAATTATATTTGTATCTCGCCAACACAATACGCGTAAAGTTTAAAACTTTTATATTGAATATTTAGACAGAGATTGGTGAGAAAATATGAAATGTCAAAGCTAAAATATTTAAATGTAGTAACAACCACAGTAACAGCTTACAAATATATTCATTTTTGCTGTCATAATTATCGAGCGCAGTTCAGACTAAGGAGGTTAGTAAAAAACGAGACCTTTGATAGTTGGGACATCCCACGCAAATCGGGACACCTGGCAACTCTAATATGTATAATCTATGCTAGTAATTTGTATGAAGTAGGTACCTAACGGCAATTTGGTAATTTCCAGTTGGTTTTATATTGCTTTTACTTTCAATTCTTGAGTATATTGTTGTGTTTTGTAAAATAAATGTTTGCTATTTGTTAAGTTTCTTTATTTAAAATGCCAAAATGAACAAAAAATTGTTCAGGGATGTCAAGCGGGGCTTTGAACGAGAACAACAAAATGGCGGAATAAATGTAAAATTTATTTAATTTCTTTTCTTAATTTTACTACTCTCTCTATAAGCTACTTATTAATACCTAAATGTATATGAATATGACGGTATTACACCACACATACATGGAATTATCGTACTTACGTTTTGCGATTGTATACGCTTGACAGTTTTTACGTCCGATTATGAGGCACACCTCTAGTAATTTAAAAAAAATACAGCTAGTAAGAATAGTACGTAACTGCGCACGCAAATGAAATAAATTCAAATCGTTTATTGCGAATATAGGTTGATATAGTTGGTCTTTACGTAGTTTATCATTTATAGAACAAACATTTAGTACAGCTATATTCCGGCATTTGGCATGCAATATTCATAACATTTTATTACTTAGAAATTAGATTACTATTATACATGTAATTCGAGTTCACATGATACATAATCAAAAATAATAGCGATAAGTCAATTTAGATAATATTAAATAAGTCAAGTCAATTTAGTTATTCTCAGTCATGTAACAATAAATTATTGAATTTTATATTTATTTTCGAGATATTCTTTCACACTGTAGTATGCCCTATTAACAAGAAATTGCCTCCATAGTATTTTAAACTTATCTATGTTGGAGCATCTCAAAATGTGTAATAGTAAATGGTTATAAATTCGAGGGGTTATACAAAATATACTGTTGTTAAAATGGGCTATTTTGTTTGATGGAAAACATGTTTTGTAATTATTACGTTTACTGTGTAGACACTCAAATAAAGAAATATGCGTAATAACAAAAACGGCTACCTCATATACAGGCTGTGGCGTAATGAATGGATAATATGGTACCTGCGGGTAGAGGACGTTGTGACGGTTCAGAAAAATATGTTTCATGTTTAGTAAAAGTCCCTCGGTTTTCGAGCTAATTCGACATTATCGAAAATTCAAAAAAAATACAGCCTTTGCCACTCTTTTTCATGGCAAGACTTCAAATGAAGAAATTCTTTCAATCTATTTATTGGATAGTATTTTTTTTTATAGGATAAGGGTGACAAACGAGCACACAGTCCACCTGATGGTAAGTGGTTGCTGCGGCCCATAGACATCTACATCTATCCTCGTTCGCGAATCAAAATGTAGATGCGTTGTCACCCGTGAGGACTAAGATGGAATGCCTCATTTCCAGTAAAAAGGGCCTCCGGCCACCTGCACTCACCAAGCGAAACGCAGAGGTAAACCTCTACTTCACGCTGGTTTTCTGTGAGGTCGTGGTACCACCCCGGTTCGAGCCGGCCCATCCGTGCGACAGTATTCCTGGATAGAAGCGCTATCGAATGTAAATTATAATTTTAGGGGCACAAGCATAGTTTTTTTTAAACAAAGATCTAACTTAAATTTCATGATTTGCTTATTTTAAGTTTAAGTTTAACCTAACGTGGTGTACAAAAAACATGGTCACCTGAGTGCCAAATTAATAAAAAACATGCCTGTTTCATTGAGATTCCGAAATGGTATAACTCACAATATTTCCAGCATTTAATACAAAAGAAATTCCTATGACAATAGTGCTAAAACTTACTTTGTTACTTATTGATTTCATAACTGTGGGATTTAAAATGAAGGAAAACGAAAGAAAATAACAATTTTAAAATATCGTTTTATTAAATTAAATTTTACAAAGGCTGTTCAAATTGGCCACCATGAGCTCTAATACATGCTCTACACCTTCTAATGAATGATCCCTTTATTCTGCTTGCATGTCTCATTTCAGTAATTTTTTGTGCAGCCATTTGCACACGCTCCCGTAGCTTGTCCACTGAGGTAATAGAATCTTTGTAGACCTTCTTTTTGAGGCATCCCCAGTAAAAAATTCCTTCATTTGGAGTCTTGCCACGAAAAAAAGTGGCAAAGGTGTACTTTTTTTGAATTTTCGAAAATGCCGAATTATCTCGAAAACCGAGGGACTTTTACTAAAGATGAAACATATTTTTCTGAATCGCCACAACGTCCTCTACCCGCAGGTACCATATTATCCATTCATTACGCCACACCCTGTATACCGAGTGACGAAAAAGTTATCACATAAAATGAAAAGACGTATGCTACATAAATTTCTTTAAACATACACAACTAAAAAAATATATAACAATTAATACATTAGCCGCGGTAGCATTTTTTTCGTTTTAATATTAAATAACATCATGTAAATGCATACAGATATCACCTGATGAATTGTAGAAGGTCAAAGACCCATGCCATTTCAAGGCGAATATAGGTAGTTTAAAGGTTATCAAACCTAACTACTCAAATAAAGAAAAAATCAAACTAAAACTGCACTTACGGCTAACAATTTAAGGCATAATTTTATGCGCGAAATTATAAACAAAGGGAACGCACGCTGCAGGCGTGTGAAAACAAAGTCGAGCGAAAAATTTACTTAAAATAATGAAGTTAAGGCATAATTCTCTACGCACAAAGTGACAAGAAATGGAATCGGGTGTTAATATAAATTATTATTTTTCTGGCGCGTGCGACGTTTTGTAAGTCACTTCAGGTCAGTAACCTATATATCAAGGTTGATTTATTTCTTGTCAATATTTTACCCTATTTATTTTGTTTGAAAAATGCATTTTTTATTTTCTTTTATTATTGTTTATTTTATTATTTTAACTGACATATATCGACTTGTATTAACTGCTGTGCTATTTAACGTGATAACCTCGGCGCCACCCAGTATAAAGGCATGGAAGTTTTGGACAGTGACGACATGGTAGCTTCAGACTAATAAAAAATGGTTTACAACTATCCGTTTGTTTTAACTTCATAATGGCCCTTACACATCTCTTTTGGGCTCTAAATATCATTTCATTGTCTACAGAATTACCCCAAAAGATGACACCATACCTTAACACTGATTCCACATAACCGTGGTACGCAGTGATAACGGCAAATTAATTCATAATTGTTCCAAGTCTATACAGTGCATAAGAGAACCGGTTGAGTTTAGTACAAATATCTTTTACTTAAGATTTCCATTTTAAGTTTTAATCGAGATTGAGGCCTAATAAAATTTTTATATTTTCGACTACATTAATTTGTTGTCCATTGTAGCATTATTAAGATTTATTAAATTATTTTTCATATTTCTGAATGTCATTATATTTGTTTTATTTAGATTAATTAATAAATTAATATTTGATAACCATTGAATTATTATGTCCAGTGTTGGATTTATAGCAGATATAATTTGATTTTTGTTTGTGTTTGTAAACATCACTGTGCTATCGTCTGCAAATAGTACCATATCTTGATTTATATAATTTGGTAAATCGTTTATATAAACAAGGAATAATAATGGACCAAGAATACTTCCCTGGAGTACTCCAAGAATTACTTCACGATATGACGCTGAATGTACTATTTTTCTATACGTTTTTGAGCATGTACATGTAATTTGTGTACATTGTTGTCGATTTATTAGGTATGTTTTAAGAGATTGATGAAATTTCCTCGGACTCCGTACGCTTCTAATTTCCTTAAGAGGATACTGTGATTAACATAGTCAAAAGCTTTAGTTAAATCCATATATAGAGCCGATACTAAGTCTCTGCTGCCTGCAAAGACGCTGCTGCCCATCTCCTGGTTTATATCCCTCTGTCACCTATTACTACAACCATGGGACTATATGAGGTACAAGTACTTTTTTTGAGTGTTAAGATTGTCAAATTTTTTAATTCGTGTTATGCACTAATTATTTTTAGTGCGTTTTGTAAGGCTAAAATTAAACGTCATAATTAAAACTAAATGTATTATTAGTTTCATTTTTTGTTTTAGTCTTGTTGAGCGCACATATCTTTCATTACTTGGCCTAGTTTGGTCTTTCAGTTCTTGCAACCTCTTTGTTTCTCTTCGTTCGGGCGTCTCTTGAGAATCGCAACCAAGTAAACCTTGCCGCGCCATCGCTATATATCTTGACGCTGGCGACATGTCGTCCCCATCTGAAAACGGTTTGTTAATTGATTCACATGATAAGCTGTCTTTTTTTCTTAATGCAACTTTTGTGACGCTTATTATACCACATCAAACGAAATAAACGCTGAACTTCACATAAATGGTTGGCAAACCCGCGACTTCGCCCGCGAGTTATTTGGTTTGAATTTTTTGCGCGGAACCCTAAATCTTTTTCTAAAATAAAAGTACCCTAAGTTGCTCCTTATACCATTAGCTATCTGCCAGTGAGTCCTGTCAAAATTGGTCCAACCCTTTCGGAGATTAGACTGAATAAACAGACAGACAAAAATTTAAACAATTGTGTTTTTGTTATAAGTAGTACTGCATATACTTTCATATGCATTTAGTAAAAAGCTTTATTTTGACCTTACAAACAGACACTTCAATTTTAGTTATTTGTATAGATTATCCAAAAGAGACATTCCAAACCTTAGATTAAGAACGATAAGTCATACATGAGAGAATGTACACGAATATATATTAAGTTAATAAGATTCGTAATAAAAAGTGTTTATGCTCTAAAGCTTACTAAAATATACGTATATATTTTGATCACTTCAGTTTAATTCCAAGTTAGGTGATTTGTGACGTAACTATTTGTAAAAATGATTTTCAAAAAGTGTGTTCAGTAAACCTTCTTTCTTCTACGAATGGGGAGGGGTTTACATCTCTGTGTAAGATGGATGCACTTATGTATCTCATGTTCGCTTAAGATCTTTTCTTTCAACACTGTCGAGTGGCGATTCGTCTACTTTCTTTTAGTATGGTCGAGGAGGGTGATGAATGACACATGCTTTGTTTTTTTGAGTAGATCATAAACATATTTTAGTTACAGATGGGTCTGTTATTGTTTCCCATTATGTATATAATATGCTATAAAAAATATATTTTTAAATTGACAGAGAACAGTATAACTACGAAGTTTCTTTTACCAATATTTTGTGTGGTCAGAGGAAACTTATTACAAAACAGTAGTAAATCTAAAAAAATGTCATATGACAAACGAAATTTTATTTTCTTACGCCGAAAAAATAAATATAATTAATTTCATTTCACTTCAAAACAAAGATCTCCTCGTATATTCTTTAATAAATGACTGCCTCGTTGGTCTAGTGGTTGTAGTAGTGCGACTGCTGATCATGAGGTCCCGGGTACGATTCCCGGGTCCGCCCAATAAAATCAGTTATTGAGTTTTTCCATCAAGAAATTCTCAGTAGCTGCCCGGAGTCAGGAAGTTGGCGGTGTTTCACTCCCGTGCCTCGGAAAGCACGTAAAGCCGTTGGTCCTGCGCCTGATCTCTCTCCGGTCGTGTCGGTTTACCGTCCCATCGGGCTATGAGAGTGAGGGAATAGAGAGTGCACCTGTGCTTGCGCATACACTTGGGCACTATAATCCTGTCCTGCGCCGATGGCTAGTCTCCGTTGAGACTGGCCGCCGTGGCCGAAATTCGGTCTGGAGGACATTATTATTATTATTAATAAATGATATTTGCAATAGTTGCCACCCTAGGTAAACGAGCTGGCTATTTTATTTTTTTGAATTGTTAACAAGATATTGCTACCCATCCCCTGTTTCCTGTCCCTCTGTCGTCTCTTACGACACCCTCGTGATTGACAGCAAGGTTAATAAGGTTGCAGGTTTACTTACGAGAGCAAAATTATGTCATCATTTATGGGTAGTATTTGTACGTGGTAGAGCCATGCTGCAGCTATATTAGTAGTATAGTTGTAGCACGAATGGGTCTGCTCGACCGGGGAAGGGCCACGCTCTCACAGAATATCAGCGTAAAATAGAAGCTTAACACTGCTATGTTTCGTATGGTGAGTGTAGAGAACCGGATGGGTGTCTTCAAGGCAAGAGTGAATAGGCTTTTGTTAAGTCAGTGCGCTTCACCATCTTAGGCTACATCACAACTTACCATCAGGTGGGATCGTAGATAAGCGCTGGCTTAGTAGAATATAAAAAAGACCCTTTTTTTCTGGAAAAGAGACATTCGATCTTAGTCCTCACGGATGACAACCCATCGGCATTTTAATTCTTAATTGAGGATAGATGTAGATGTCTATGGGTCGCAGCAACCACTGAACATCAGATGGACTGTGTGCTCGTTTGTCACCCTATTCTATAAAAAAAATAGCATTGTAAAAAAAACGTCATCTTTTAGTAAAAAAGTACTATAATTAAACCATTAATTTTACCATTTCCTTTAGCCTTTGGCGTATCGTCCCTGCTTAGCGCGGATAGCCTCCGTGGAACTTCAGATTCCGCCGGTGGCAACATTGCATTCTCCTTGTCTGTTATCGGGACTGTTTGTTCGTGTATTGACGCAGCGGGTTCCGCTTGCTCTTTGGTCGGGGAATTCTCTGGAGTTGGTGGAGCTGGAATATGGAAACAATGACGGCTCCGTGGCACAGTTGCTTAGCAATGAGTTGCAGTGCTACGGGGCCGCAGCTTCGAATCCCGAACGGAACAAGTACTTGTATATCCTATAAATAATTATTCCGGGTCTGGATTTTTCTCCTTGTGAAATTTATGTATGTAAACTGCCCCCACGATACAGGAGAAAATACAAGCGTGGAGTTATCGTTCTTTTAAAATAAATAAAAAAAGCTGTATGACTATGATTTTGACTTTTCATATTTTGGAATATTTATTGAATTTTTAAGCGCAAGAGCTTATTTATAGCACCTGCCACAATGTTGAATCTTTATGTTTTCTATTATTTTTACTATGAGCAAGAAATCCATGTCTAGCAGCGAATATTTACTGGCTGATATAGGAGACGTTCAATAATGTGCAGACTGATAAGGAGGGAAATTATTACTCCAGTTGTTTTTGTCATGACAATTATGTAAATGTTTATCAAAAAAGTGTTTTTTTTTATTATTATTATTGGATATAAACTTTCTTTCCATTTTAACTTGTGCTGTTCTGGAAATTTAAAGTTTAACGAAATTGATAACATCAATTCACTTGACCTTAACTTTTGAATACAGTATATTTAAGAACATCCTACTAATAAATACAAATTAAACATTACGCTCGCCATAATTTCGTAGTATAACAGCCAGAGTTTGATTCCAATCGGCACTGATGAAGTTGTTTTAAGTACCGATTTATCACAAGCTTGGCGGTTTATGTTGAAGATAATTCTTTCGCCAAATATCTTCCGGTTTAAAGGGTCACACAGGCTGAGATATTCCATCTTAGTCCACAGAGGTGACAACGCATCAGTAGTTTTCTTTTTGAAATTGGGTACAGGTATTCATGGACTGCAAATAGCCACGTACTATTAGGTGGACTGAATGCTTGTTTGTCACCATCAATGTTATAAAAAAAAGTACGCCTACACGTACTGAAGTAGCGCAACAGATTCAGCGGACTCATTGCTTCATATCTGTATCTGAAGTAAGATGCTTGTGCCTATAAGGATTTGGTTAAAGAGAGAGACGACGACAGAAAGACCTCATTGCGTCGAAACTAGCACAGAACACTTTCTAAAATCCACGGAGACCCCCGTGACTATAGAAGTAAAGTAAAGAGGAGAAAGTAACGTACCCGAAATGAAAGGAATTAAAAAAGTTTTAATAAGTTAAAATTTATCGCGATAATAACAGTGAAATTAGTTTTATACCACGTGTAGCATTCGCGTGAATATAAGAAATTACCAGCACAGAGCTTTTAGAGAGTGATCTGTTGGATTGACCTTACCTTTGGTATCGCCAACGAGGTGGTCCTTTTCGCTGACGCGCCGTCCTTCTTCAGCGCAGGCGAGCAGCCACGAAGCCTTCACGGCGGGCAGCTGCCACTTCACAGCGCCGGCGTACTTGTCGCCCGCGGCCGTCGGGCAGATCAAGTGCGTGGACGCCAGGGCGTTCGCCGTGTTGCGGCGGCAGAAGCGCAGCTGAGTACTGGAGATGGGAGGGGGAGGGGGGGAGTAAAAATACGTACATATATGCTCTCATGACTGGGACCGAGATTTGAAGGCAGAGACTACAGACTTTCATTTGGCACGTGACTTGAAATATCTCTCGTACTAAGGAACATTTGCTTTATCGTCACGCTTAGCAGACGGGTTGATGATCCCAGTACCAGACGAAGGCACTTTTGACGTTGCTCCCTGTCACCATGCAAATAAGCATATGGCTCACCTGACGGTAAGTCAATTTAACAAACAAGTAGGTACCTAAGTTATTTTTGAAGGTCCCTAAACGAATAAAACGCTGGCGGTAAAATTAGCGTACAATCTTAAAGGGAAGTAGGGTTGTGGTCAAAAAAGTATTAAATATTTAACATTTATTTATTTGTCAATATAATTTTATTGATATACGATTTAATATTTAGATTTTTTAAATAAAAGTGTAATAAATAATTATGTTCTGACTATATAAGTCTGAAGTCTCAGGCCTGAAGTTAAAAGAAAGACGCTCATCGCAACGAATGAGGGCATCCACGAATTTTTCTGCCATCAGGGCGGGGCCACTTTTGAGTGAGGTAAAATATTTGACAGATTTCATAGCGAGGACGATAATTTCTCAGGAAAATGTAATCTTTAAGGTTTCTTTCTGTATTATTAGTTACATTTTATATTAATTATATAAAATGTAATTAATAAAAACATTAGAAATGCATAAACCAAACTATAAATATAACTGAAAGACGACTTTTAAAAAAAATGAGTTATAATGTGCAAAAAATTTAAAATCAAACCACTGACGCATTATATTGTGTATTAATATAATACTCTAGATAATGATAAATTATTCTTTAAAACTAATTTCTCAATTAACTGACACTGTGTAACAAAAAATTTTACCTCAGTCACAACTAGCGACATCTGGTGAGTGGAAGATTATTAGCCCTCATTGCTTTTTGTGACCGTTACTCCACTGTCGAGTGTGAGTATAACAGCGATAGTGTGCGAGCGAGAGGTAAACAGAACAGAGTAGTGTGTGATGGACTCACGTGGCGCCGAGCAGCTTGGCCAGCTCGTCGAGGAAGGCGCGCTCGACGCCGCTGTAGGTGCTGAGGCTGGCCACCACGCCGTGCAGCGGGCCCGCCCCGCTCCACTGCGTCGAGTGTGAGTATGACAGCGATAGCGTGCGAGCGAGAGGTAAACAGAACAAAGTAGTGTGTGATGGACTCACGTGGCGCCGAGCAGCTTGGCCAGCTCGTCGAGGAAGGCGCGCTCGACGCCGCTGTAGGTGCTGAGGCTGGCCACCACGCCGTGCAGCGGGCCCGCCCCGCTCCACTGCGTCGAGTGTGAGTATGACAGCGATAGCGTGCGAGCGAGAGGTAAACAGAACAAAGTAGTGTGTGATGGACTCACGTGGCGCCGAGCAGCTTGGCCAGCTCGTCGAGGAAGGCGCGCTCGACGCCGCTGTAGGTGCTGAGGCTGGCCACCACGCCGTGCAGCGGGCCCGCCCCGCTCCACTGCGTCGAGTGTGAGTATGACAGCGATAGCGTGCGAGCGAGAGGTAAACAGAACAAAGTAGTGTGTGATGGACTCACGTGGCGCCGAGCAGCTTGGCCAGCTCGTCGAGGAAGGCGCGCTCGACGCCGCTGTAGGTGCTGAGGCTGGCCACCACGCCGTGCAGCGGGCCCGCCCCGCTCCACTGCGTCGAGTGTGAGTATGACAGCGATAGCGTGCGAGCGAGAGGTAAACAGAACAAAGTAGTGTGTGATGGACTCACGTGGCGCCGAGCAGCTTGGCCAGCTCGTCGAGGAAGGCGCGCTCGACGCCGCTGTAGGTGCTGAGGCTGGCCACCACGCCGTGCAGCGGGCCCGCCCCGCTCCACTGCGTCGAGTGTGAGTATGACAGCGATAGCGTGCGAGCGAGAGGTAAACAGAACAAAGTAGTGTGTGATGGACTCACGTGGCGCCGAGCAGCTTGGCCAGCTCGTCGAGGAAGGCGCGCTCGACGCCGCTGTAGGTGCTGAGGCTGGCCACCACGCCGTGCAGCGGGCCCGCCCCGCTCCACTGCGTCGAGTGTGAGTATGACAGCGATAGCGTGCGAGCGAGAGGTAAACAGAACAAAGTAGTGTGTGATGGACTCACGTGGCGCCGAGCAGCTTGGCCAGCTCGTCGAGGAAGGCGCGCTCGACGCCGCTGTAGGTGCTGAGGCTGGCCACCACGCCGTGCAGCGGGCCCGCCCCGCTCCACTGCGTCGAGTGTGAGTATGACAGCGATAGCGTGCGAGCGAGAGGTAAACAGAACAAAGTAGTGTGTGATGGACTCACGTGGCGCCGAGCAGCTTGGCCAGCTCGTCGAGGAAGGCGCGCTCGACGCCGCTGTAGGTGCTGAGGCTGGCCACCACGCCGTGCAGCGGGCCCGCCCCGCTCCACTGCGGCAGCCGCACCGGCCGGTGGTAGTACTGCACCGGCACCAGCTCTTGCTGGCACAGGCAGTCTTTCTGCACCACACAACCACCAGAGGGCCATTAAATTAGTAGACAATAGCAGGTAATGTTTTTTACCATTAAGTCCGTCTTTTGTTCCTTTTAATTAAAATTAAAAACTACGGTTGCCATAACAATTAGAGCAAGTTTTTAACTCTGGATTTTTGACATGCAAATTATCAAAATATATTACAAAATAATAATTGTTCCTACACATTATGTAGAGTCAAGAAATAAGGAAAGATTAATTTAATTAATGAACTAACAAAGGAAAATATAAATAAATGAATGTATATGTAACCTGCGGGGTCACCGTTAATAAACAAGAATATTACTGCTTAATCAAACTATATAATTAATCCATACAATTTATTAAATTCTAAGACTCCCTTTTCTTACTAGAAGTGTGTCTGTCTAGGTAACACCCGCTTACTTATTTCCGCAATCAAATAGCAGTGCATTCACAGCTTTGTTCTGATCAGAATAGTGTGAAGATCCAGTATATTTACAGGATGTGAGGACATTTCTCCTCAATCCACAGGGGTGACGAGTGACAATGCATCTGTAGCCTTTATTTGAAATCAGCTACGGGTGTTCATGAGCAACAGTAGCCATTCAAGGTAGGCTGTATGTTCGTATTCTATATCCATTCCTAAAAAAAACCAGAACTGCGAGAGCGGGACGACTATATTGGAGGGCGCACTCACCACCCAGAAGACGGTGACGGGCTCGGCGGAGGGCGTGGCGAGGTCGGCCGGGTCGAAGTCGAGCGGCACGAGCGCGTAGCGGCCGCCCGCGCCCGCGCCCGCCAGCGCGCCGCCCGCCGCCGCCACCTCCGCGCCCAGCTCGCACACCGCCTCCTCGTCCAGCCCCTGCACCTCGATCTTTATACCTGCCACAATCACTGCCTATAATCTTCCACTCGCCAGATGTCACTAGGGGACTGAGGTGAAGTTTCTTGTTACGCAGTTACAGATACAGCCTATTTAAGTACAGCCACTGTTGAACATAGGCATCCCCCATAGTTTGCCGCATAGTGGGAATATTTGCGATAATTGCGACACGTGGCAAATAGGTTGACAACCAGGGCCGGATTAACCTTTAGGCAGAGTAGGCAACTGCCTAGGTGCCCCGCATCAGTAGGGCCCCGTGCGCGCACAAATATAATGGAAAATGTTTCATACAGAGAAAATTTTATTGGAAAATTTGTAACCTCAGTGACAATAGGTATTATTACGTTTTAGCGACACATAATGTCAGTTGATGAAATACTTCATACTTACAGAACAAATCCATCTAATATCGAGTAGTAGAACTAATAATATGGGTACGTTACATCCTTTATGCTGGCTGCAAGGGGCCCCGAGAATTCCATTGCCTAAGGGCCCCAACATGGTTAATCCGGCCCTGTTGACAACCGCAGTTTTTATTATTTTTAGTCGATTTTAGAAAGTCGCTGCTACCCATCTTCCCTCTGTCGCTTCTTACGACACCCACGGGACGATATGGGTTAGTGGATATTCTTACAACTCCACTTATTATAAAATCACGTAAGTTTCTTTACCGGCGAAAGGACCTCCGCACACAACAACAAAGTTAAATACAATTTTTTTCCTGTATAATGTATACGTTATGTATTAACAGATTTTAATTTCGACTAAATACAAATCACACTTACAGGTAGCCACCGCATGCTCATTTCTAAAAGTAATGGATATCAGTAAGACAAAACCGTACTAACATAATATTTTATTTATAGCATAATGGTGGCAATCTACATCTATATTCGAATAATAATAAAAAATGCAGTGGAGTTGTCACCCTTGACTCTCCGGTTCCCTACACTCACCATACGAAAGACACCAGAATTAAGCTGCTATTTTACACTGGTATTCTGTGTGAGCGTGATTCTTCCCCGGTCAAGCCGAGCCATTCGTTCTACAACCATGATACAGCGTGGCTCTATCACACATAAGAATTATCTTTATTCATTTGATGAGTAGTAAACTCAAGTAAAACATAGAAGTATTAGCGCGCAACACGGCATATTTTTGACTTGTTATCGAGAAGGTGCTGCTGCCCATCTGATGTAACATTTTCCTTTTTTGCCTCCTATTACGTCCGCGGGATGATATAGGAATATTGATTCAGCTACGCCACAGCAAACAGCCACGGTTTTAGGGGTATGTGTTCTTTATTTGATAAGTTGCTAGTTATATTTTCTCCCTCGTCGTGAGGCTACCTAGTTAATTAAAGATTAATAAAAACAATTGTGTTTAAATTTTGGTACCCTACCTATCGAATACTTACCTCTAAATATCTGCTCGATTTCTTCAGTAGGTTCCTCTCCGATATCTTCAGTGATGTCTGGTTGTTGGGGATCTACGGTTACATTAGGCACAGGAGGTTCTGGTGTCTTTTCTCGCACTGGTTCAGGCACATGCTCTAGAAATTGAAAAATACTTAATTAACATATAAAATAATGTAAAATAACAACCTATTCAGAGGAAATTTGTACTCCGTCCTACAGAGTAAATATTAGCACCAAAAGAAAAAAAAAAGGAAAAAAACGTTTATTTTATATTTTGTATATTATATCTGTTTTATATAATAATGTGCAATTGAAAGAGTTTACACAGGAAAGAATACTAATTGTGCAAGTCTAAAACCAAATAATAACGTAAGAGTTTAAAATAAACAAAATGCATGAGCTGTGATACTCCTGATAATTACAGTGGAGCGTCGATAATACGAACTACAAAAAGCAACCCCTTTTCGGACTCACGGAGCATGTTTTTAAAATAACATTATAATGAGCTTATAAATATATTTAACAAGAAAAGTCTTTGTTACTCAAATTACGCAGCACTATGTTATAGAATAACGACAGGTTATTTTCGTCAGCAATTGATATTCAGAGCAGAAGAATCATCAACAAAAGACTCGTCATTCGTCAGTCGATCGTCGATCAGGATAAAAGGATAAAGTTATAAAATTATTCATCCTCTATTAAGAATCAAAATGCAGATGCGTTGTCACCCCTCAGGACTAATTTGGAATGCCTTGTATCCAGTACAAAGGGTTTCCGGTTCTCTGCATTCACCATAAGAAAAACAGCAGTATTGAGCTGCTATTTTACGCTGGTATTCTGTGGGAGTGTGTTCCTTCCCCGGCCGAACCAATCCATTCGTGCTAAAACTATAATATAGCTGCAGCATGGCCCTACCAAGCAAAAAAATATATAGATATATAAATAGATGGAAGCTAATAAAAGCGTATTAAAAAGAATATTCACGGCTCAAGTAATGGTTGACAAGGTCGTCCTGAGGCTCGGGCAGTTCCGGTGTGGGCGGCGGCAAATCCAGCGGCACGTGGCGCAGTAGCTGCAAGTTCCGCTTACTCATGGGGGACGCGGGTTCGACGTGCGCTTTGCGAGCACTTGACTTAGCCGGGGTCGCTGGATTCACATCTATTAAGAACTTTAAAAGCATATACATTAAATCAGGTGTCCGGTAATTTATACATAACCTTAAAATAGCCTTTAGTAAGAATAATGGCCATTCCAAAAATACAAAAAATGTTTAAATATATACAATATATAACGTAATTAACGCACACCTTCAGACACCCCAATTAGTATATTATGTTATAATGATTATACATACACTGACTTTTTAATTAAACATGTTTATGCATTGATTATTTATTAAATTAGTTATACTAATTCCGGAACAATGTTGTGGTCACAGTATAAATCCACGAACGCACGCAGTCGCTCACGTAGGTATAGGTTTGTAATCGCTCGCGTTCGAGACGAGTTAACGCCGCCGCCGCTTGACACAACTGTAGGTAGGTATTAATGCCGAAAAAAACCGACAATACACAATTGTTTATGTTAAAAAATACCTACCTATGAACACTAACTGATGTTCGTACTCCGAGCATCGAGTTATTTATTAGGTCTAGTAAACATTTGATTCCATTTTTCCATCACAATTTTCAATCTTTGGACTGTCGACTCTGAATAATTTTGTTTATTGATTATGACACAATGTTAATAGGCAATATTCGTTACAAAATATTACTTTTTACTTCCACCATAATTCAAAGATGGCGTGTTTAAAATATGTGAATCAAAATATTTACAATAATAAAAAAAAAAACAAATACTTAACTTACTGATAGCCTAAACACTCATGCAACGTTGTGTTTTTAATACACTTTCAAAATGTCCACCACCTTGTTCAATACATTTTGATGAGCGTTTTCTTAACTGATATTTTAATCAAGAAAGCACTTCAGTGTCATTTCTCACTATTCCAAAAGCGTTCACTATCCTATTTTTTAGCGTCAAATCAGGTGATCTGGGAGGTCAATGGCCTGGCCGCCGCGACCTTTATAAGGTACTCCAAACTTTGTATTTGTAAAGACTTTAACATATTTGAGATAAGGTTCAATTTTCTTTATTTTGTATTGAATGACGAAAATTGTATTAATACAAATAAAACTGCACTTTTAAAAGTCTTATTGCCTTGAGTTACGGTCCATTTCAGTTTGTTTTGACTGTACAGGTTTAGTGTGACTGTAAATTACGTAGTTTGAATTATTTTTGGGGGATGAGTCGCTCGCGTCCGTAGGCTTCGACCACCTAACCCATAGATAATACACTATATACCAGGAATAGATGCGCCACTCTCATTTCAGTTTTCGAATGAGTGTACCGTGTACGCTAGATGCCGCTGTATTCTTTAGTACAACGCGGCTTGCGGTAGTTACGACATGGTTACCACTAGATGGCGTATTTTGTCAATGACTATATTGATAATTATGAACTATGCAGTTTTATTATTAATGTTTCTGTTTATGCATTCTACTAGATAATTATTGGTTATCTCCAATGATTATCTTAAATCACCAAATGGTAATTTTGCAGATAACATTAACACTAATAAACTTAACCTATTTCACACAAGATTTTTTTAAATATTAATATCAAAGACTTATGAATAATTATGTATTTATTTTCTTTTATGAATGTTATAATATTTAATAGCTTGAGTTTTCACATTATCATTTTCACAATCACCAATTAGTACTTAATAATTTTCCGTTTAGCAGCATGTTAACATGGGTGCATAAACTGTGAACAACCACATTTATTGTTAAATTTACTAAATAACCATAAAGCCTAAATTATGATTTTCACAGGAGAGGAACGAAAAGTTGCAAAATATTTTCGTTTCCTGAAGTATCGTATTAATAATATTCGTATTTATTAGACATAACTGTCAACCGAGTGTGTCAACCATAATCATAGAACAAAACTGCCATAGATTTAGATTTTTTTGCGCTTTGTATTCTGGGGTTTTGGCCTAATTAATGCCATCTATACAACGTTGAAGAAAACTAACCGACAAGTTATAACCAAGAATCTAGTGAAAATCTAAAAATCTAGTGAACAAGTATGTACCTTGTTCACTAGAGGGCAGAACTTTCAATGCATTTTTTATTCTTGTAAATTTGTATGGCAGTTTCATCCCCCTGACCTAACCCTAGGCCCACCCTACACGTGCCCCCCGGGTGGTGCTAAACGAGCGACAAAGCCGACAAAGCCGATAGGATAGACTCGGCTCCTCGCCGTGTGGTAGCGGCGTAAAATCTACCACCCCTTATGTCGCACCATGAGCCAACAATTTAAAGAAATGGCCCCGAGTTCCCGGCGCCCCTCTAATGGGGCAGGGGTGCGATGAATCTCCGGGAGGAAAACCGGCGACGAGGTTCGCCACCCGTCACGTCCTGTCTCCTGGAGGGGCGAAAAGTGGATTGCGGAGGCCCGTCTGGCTACGCTGAATATATGTGGAGCAATGAATGATAAGATGGATGAAATATGCGAAATGATGAATGATAGAGGAATAGATATGTTATGTGTGAATGAGATGAAACGAAAGGGAAGAGATGTCACTGCACATGGCATGTATACCGCTTACTGGTCTGATGTAGACGAGACCGAGCGGGCATGCCAAGGAGTCGGTGTCATCCTTTCAGAAAGAATGGGTTAATGTGTGAAAGAGTATGAATGTGTAAACCCAAGGCTGCTGTGGATACGAATGAAAGTGGGCTTAAAGAAGTTGTTTGTGCTTGGGGTGTACGCCCCAGATATGTCTAAGCCAACTTATATCCGAGAGCAGTTTTGGGACATGGTAAGGCTGGAGTTGACGAAATGCAAGGAAAATGAAAATATTATTATGTTAGGAGATGTTAATGGAAGGGTTGGAGTGAAGAGGTCTGGTTATGAAAGGATATTAGGAGCGTTTGACGATGAAAGAATAAACGAGAATGGTGAAGACCTCCTCACCATATGTGTGGAAAAGAATCTTTTTGTGGCGAACACTTTCTTTCGCCATAAGAGGATTCACATGTATACATGGGAAAGAGGGGATGATAGAAGCATGATAATTTCATAATTGTGGATGGAAGAATAAGGAGCGCAGTGGTAGATACAAGGGTTTACCGGAGGTCCAACGTAGGGACGGATCATTACTTGATCTTATGCCGAATTAATGGTCTATTCAAGCGTTGGCGGCATCGGACATCTGTGTCTACCACTGCGTTACAGCGTATAAGAATAAAGAGGTTACAAGATGAAGGTGTGAAAGAGAAGTATAAATGCAGACTGAGGGAAAATATAAGTGTGTTGAATGAATTTTGTATGAATGATTTAGACTTGAAGAATGTATGGAATAATGTTAAGAAAGTTTTGGTGGATACAGCCACCGAAGTATGTGGTGTAAGTAAGAGAACGAATGAAAGGAAAAGTAATACGTTATGGTGGGATGATGAGGTACGGATGGAAGTTGAAGCAAAAAAGAGGGCATGGCTAGATTTACTAGCAACCAAAGCTGGTAATTCTGGCGGTATGAATGATGAGATTGAAAGAAAAAAGGCAGACTTTAGACGTATAAATAAGAGAGTAAAAGAAGTTGTTGAAAGGAAAAAGCAAGAAAGGATAGATAAGAATGATAGAAGAATATCTGATAACTTCTAGGCAAATATTAAAATGTTCTGGAAGCTCGTAAGCACTGCCAGGGGAAATTCAAAACAGCCTAGAATTAATGCTATACGAGACGAGAATGGCTGCATGCTGAAAGATGAAGTTTCGAATTTAAAGAGAGCTACCAAAAAATACTTTGAAAGCGTGTTTAAGAGTGAAGAGTCGTCTGAAGTAAGTGAAATAGAAATTCCGGAAGAAGTGGAGAGAGAGGTAGAGAGATAAGTGTAGATGAAATAGTGAAAGCAATGAAAAGCATGAAAGCAGGTAAGGCAGCTGGATATGATAGAGTATCACTTGAAATGCTAAGGGCTGGAGAGGGTGTGGTTACAGGCCTGCTGAACACCTTGTTTAATTTATGTTGGGAACTGAAGTGGGTATCGGAAGACTGGTGCAAAGCCGTTATAGTCCCAATATATAAGGGAAAGGGGTCGCAGCAGGACTATAAAAACTACCGTGGTATCAGCTTGCTTAGCATTGTGGGTAAACTGTATGCTAAGGTGTTAATTGAAAGAGTTATGGAAGAAACTGATGGAAATATTTGGGATGAGCAAGCTGGATTTAGAAAGGGGATAGGGTGTACAGATCAAGTCTTTTCCATGCGCATGATTGCGGAGAAATTTTTGGCCAAAAACCAGAAAGTTTTTTGTGCGTTCATGGACTTGGAAAAGGCTTATGACAGAGTGAACAGGAACGTGTTATGGCAAACACTGACCTCATTTGGGTTGAGCGCTGGTCTGATACAAGCATTAAAGTCTCTTTATAGGGACTCTAGTGCTTGTGTCAGGATCAACGGGGCCTACTCGGACTGGTTTGGCATTCAAAAAGGTGTCAGACAGGGTTGTGTAGCTTCTCCGTGGCTGTTTAACCTATTTATGGACAGTTGTTTGCAAACTTTGAAAGTTGAAGAATGTGGGTTGAGAATGGGTGAGTTAACTGTCAAATGCCTTTTGTACGCCGATGATCAAGTCATATTTGCATCGTCGACGGCCGAGTTGCAAATGATGGTTAATTTAATGAACTGGTCATTAAAAGAAAGGGGTATGAAAGTAAACGCAAGTAAGACGAAAGTGATGGTTTTTGAAAGAGAAGAAAGTAAAACGTTATGTGAAATAAGAATAGAAGGGGAGTTGATTGAGCAAGTGGATGTGTTTGTATATTTGGGATGTTTATTTAGCAGGGATGGTAGATATGACAAGGATATAGAATGACGAGTGAACGCAGGAAATAGAGTAAATGGGGCTCTACAAGCTATTATGAAGAGTCAGAATGTGTCAAAGAAGGCACGTATGGCAATTCATAATGGTGTGTTAGTCCCTACTTTAATGTATGGTAGTGAAAGTTGGGTATGGCAGAAGAAACATGAGAGTAGAATAAAGGCTGTAGAAATGCGGTCACTACGGAGTATGCTAGGGCTGAATCTGAATGACAGGGTGAGAAATAGTGTGATAAGAGAAAAGTGTGGTTTGCAAGATGACGTTGTGACCAAGATTAAAAAAGGAATACTTCGGTGGTTTGGTCATGTAGAAAGAATGAAAGAGGAAAGAGTGACAAAGCAAATTTATGTTGCAGAAGTGAACGGCAGGGTCGGGAAGGGACGCCCTAGACGAAAGTTTATCGACCAAATCGGCGATACATTAAAAATGGGCCAGATTAGGAGTACCCTTAATCGACGAGCGTGTGTGCGTAAATATATGGATGTAAAGGAGGCGAGAGAAGTGTGTCAAATGGAAGTCCGTAGTCTCTGCCTACCCCTCTGGGTGACAGGCGTGAGTGTTTGTATTGTTGTATTGTATTGTATAAAAAAATTACCTATATTAAAAATGATAGAAATCGATTCAGTAAACGATTCTGAACAAACTACTTTCTCAAAGTGCGTTAATTATGTTACGTGTTGTATATTTTCTTTAAACCATTTCTTTAACCAATTATTTAAAAGTAATAAATAAATTGTTAAAGAAGATTTTTAAAATGTATAATTCAAAATAAAGAATAATACGAGTAGCTATTAATGTGTAAAAGGCGTTGGACTAAACAACGAGCGACGAGCTAAAAGGCGAGAAGCCGGAGCGTATGTCACGTCATTTAGATTATTAAAATAATCATCAATGACCAATTATTTTAACAATTTTTTTAATTTTTTTAAAAAAGATCTCCAAGTTTTTCAAGTATAATTCAAGATTAAAAATTTTGTACAACCGACTTCAATATAAATTATTAAGAATAACTAAATAAATTGTAATTTAAAATCACATGTGAAGCACCAGTTTTCAAATAAAAAAAGAATCATCGAAATCGGTTCACTCAGTAAAATGTTATGAGATAACACACATAAACAAAACATACAGTCGAATTGAGTACCGGCTCCTTTTTGAAGTCGATAGAAAATATAAAGCTAAGAACACAATCGCTTCAGCCATTCCGAATATTAGCCTGGACAGACAGACCGATAGACAAATATTTTACAAATTCATATCTTGATGGGATGCAAATAATCTCTTGAGCTCGATAAAATGCAGTTATTTCGATTTTACAGATAGACATTTCAATTTTATTTATATGTATGTATAATTTGTACTGGTTGTGAAGAGACGGATATCGTAAAATCGATTAAAAAAGACGTGAACGTCGCCGAGGCACGTAGTGTGTATCAGCTGTGCGATCACGAAGTACATTATACATTTACCATTACAGCGTATCAAAAGTCCACTGCTGAACATAGGTCTCTCAATCGATCGCCTCATAAGGGGTGTATTTGCAGCAGTTGCCACGCTTGGCAGGCAGGTTAACAATCTCAGTTTTATTTTTTAGTTTAAGTTGATGTGTTTCCCTCTGTCGTCTCTTACGACACCCATGGGAAGATGTGGAGTAGTTTTTAACCGACTTCAAAAAGGTTCTCCATTTGAATGTATTTTTTTTTATGTGTTATCTCATAATTTTTTTCTATGTAGACCGATTTTGATGATACTTTTTTTATTTGAAAGTTGGTGTTTCTCATGTGCTCCCATATAAATTTGATTAAGGTCTAATCAGTCGTTTTTGAGTTATTTTTAATAATTTATGTTGATGTCGGTTGTACAAAATTTGAAAGATTTTCTCCTCTTTGTGGCAGTTTGCATACATAAATTTCACAAGGACAAACATACAGACCCGGAACAATGATTTGTAGATCATACTTGATCATATTTGTTCCGTGGGGCTTGCGCTGCAAGTCATGGCTAAGCCACTGCGATATGGAGCCGAAACATAGTGGACACTGTTAAACCGCCACGATACTGCCAAAAGTTAAAAATAAAGAAATCTTTTCATTTTCAAACAGATGTCGGCTTCGGCAGCATGCGCTGCGCCTCCACGTTACGACAGCCAGAGCTACAAAGTAAAAATAGTTTAAAAGTTACTTCGGCTTCTGGCAGCGCGCGCTGTGCCTCGACGCTGCGCAGCAGCCAGAGCGCGTGCAGCGCGGGCACGGCGGGCAGCGCGCGCGCGGCCGCCGCCGCCGCCGCGCGCGAGCCGCACGCCGCGTGCGTGACGCGCTCGTGCGCGCGGTCGTACCGCACGCCGCCGCAGCGCGACACGCACGCCGCCGCGCGCTCGCGGCACACGCCCTCCACACCCGTCACCCAGATCTGCAAGCCTCTGCACTGCTCAATCCGGCTCCAACGACCATTTTATATTTAAATACTTTCCTTAACCGCGAACTAAAAATAATTTCAAACAATACAAGTCTTTTTTACGTGGTAGTCATGCTGCAGCTATATTAGTAGTAGGTATAGTTGTAGCACGAATTGGTCGGTTCGACCGGCAGGAAGGACCACGCTCTCACAGAATACCAACATAACATAGTAGCTTAACGCTGCTGTGTTTCATATAATGAGTGTAGAGAACCGGAGACCCTTTTTACTCGAACGAGACTTTACATCTTAGTCCTCACGGGGACGACGCATCTGCATTTTGATTCGTAATCGAGAATAGATGTAGATGTCTATGCGCCACAGCAACCACTTACCATCAGGTGGACTGTGTGCTCGTTCGTCACCCTCAACCTATAAAAAAATGTTCACTCACTGGACAGGAACATTGAATGAGTAATGTTTTATAATATACGAGGGTGGATTGAAAAGTACTCGGCCTAACACAGATCCATTCAATTCTAAAAATCAAATCTACCCACATTATTTAGTTCAGTTCAGACTAGTTCATTGTGTGAAGTTCGAAACGTGTGCGATAATTAGTTGTGATTTTATAAATTTATTAACAAAGTAATCGGACATAATTTCCGCGAATGGAGCAAATCGAGCAGCGTGCCGTCATTAAGTACCTCCATAAGAAGGGGCTATCATCAAAAGCCATCCATGATGACATGGTCAGTACATTAGGCGATTGTGCTCTGTCATATTCATCCGTCAAAAAATAGATAGCAGAATTTAAGCGTGGTAGAGAGAGTGTGAAAGATGAACCCCGCTCTGGAAGGCCTTCGACGTCAACTACTGACGAAAATATTAAAAAAGTACTTGATTTAATAATGGGAGACCGCAGATTAAAAATTAGAGAGATAGCCGAGATTATAGGCATCTCTTATGAACTCAAAACTCAAAACATCATTGTCAACGAGTTGGGTTTCCACAAGGTGTCTGCGAGGTGGGTTCCACGACTGCTTTCAGTTGAACAAAAAAGGACGCGATTGACTATTTCACGCGACTGTTTGGAGTTATTTGAAGCCGATGCAGATGATTTTTTGAATCGTTTTGTTACTATAGACGAAACATGGGTTCATTACTGTACACCGGAAACAAAACAACGATCAAAACAGTGGAGAAAACCTGGTTCACCACCTCCTAAAAAGGCTAAGTCGATTTTGTCGGCAAATAAGGTGATGGCATCAGTATTCTAGGACTCGAAAGGTGTGATTATGATTGATTATCTTGAAAGGGGTCAGACTATAAACTCTGATTACTACTGCACCTTACTACGTCGTTTACGAGAGGAAATAAAAGAAAAACGTCGAGGAATGCTCAGAAGAAAAGTCCTGTTTCATCAAGATAACGCCCGTGTTCACACGTCAGTACAGTCAATGGCTGAAATTCACAACTGTGGCTTTGAACTGTTACCGCATCCGCCGTATTCACCTGATCTGGCACCATCAGACTTCTTTCTGTTCCCTAACCTAAAAAAGCACTTGGGAGGTCAAAGATTTTCGACAAACGACGAGGTCAAAGCAGCTGTAGACGCATATTTTGACTCTAAGGAAGAATCATTTTTTTTCAACGGTCTAAATGCTTGGAAGGGGAGGTGGCAAAAGTGTATTGAACTTGATGGTGATTATGTAGAAAAATAAAAATATAACTGATTTAGTATGTGTTTATTTTCTTGGTTAGGCCGAGTACTTTTCAATCCACCCTCGTATTATTTCATTTAAAAGACCAACAGCTATAATAACAAGGATAGATAGTAAGATACAAATATGACTTTACAACAGTGATAAACGTGATTCAACACTCTTAAGTATCTAATACTAAAGATACTTATACCAAATGACGGCTTAGATGATATAACATGTAATATACATATGAAAGAAAAAATAGCACAAAGATAAAATACTAAAACGTTAGTTTAATAACAAACGCATCAATATCTCATTAAGAGCTACCAAAAATGCATTATTACGTATACGCTGAAGCAACGCTAGTGTTAAACAAATCGAAGTCAAACTCTTTGGCTAGCTAAAATTATTGCTCGCTCGCCAAATAAATGTATTTTGTCTATAGTTTGTAGATACAAAAGGGACACTTAAAAGTGTGCTATATCAAGAAGTTAGGCAGAACAGCTAGAATGTAATTGAGACAAAGTCTCAGGACAGTCAATAACACTACAAGCTATCTTTAACAAAAAAGTGAGATCAGATTTATCTGCGAACATTGACAGATTGAAGTGTCCGGCTCAAAGGACCATATTATGCATGGTTGAATTTTTGGCATTTACGTCTACTACGCACATAAACTAGATTTGGGGGTGCTTATTATTGAGTAAGCGACTTCATTTTCTTTGTTGTCATTTCCTTCCATTAGTGTGATATAAGAGACGACTATGGAAAAGCTATCCACCCATCCCATTTACGCCATACCAATTATTAAGTATTCTGTGGCCAAACATACAATATCTAAAGCAGAACAGGGAAGCAGCGTAAAAAGTGCGAGACTTTCTTGTACTTCGATTGCCAATTAACCTCCAGGGCATAATGATTATGCAAATTCTCTCTATAACAAGAGAAGACAGACTTACCGCTTGATTAGGTACGAGCTTCCTCACAGTCAAATATCGAATTTGAAGAACCATTTATGCACAATTCAATTATTGACATTCACATCCATGAGCTAGATTTCTGAGAGTATATAATTGAGTCCGGCTCGAAGGACCATATCGTCGGTATCATTTTAAGAAGTCTTATTTGAAATGCCTCACCTCTCTATACGTTTTTATAGCTGCAGCACGAATGGTGCGGCTTGGGTAAGGGCCACACTCTGGCACAAAATATCAGCGTGAAATAGCAGTTTGATGCTGCTGTGTTTCGTATGACGAGGGGTAAGAAACGGTGATCCTTCTAATATTAAAAAGGTATTCTATTCATCCTTAAGGTGACAACGGATATGTAATTTGATCCTTAATAGAGGATAGATATAGACCTCTATGGGCCACAGCATTCATTTATCATCAGGTAAACTTAGTGTTCGTTAATCAGTTTTGCTTCTACAATAATAATTTAAAATTAATAAATTCGTACAACCGACTTCAATATAAATTATTAAGAATAACTCAAAAACTATTGGTCGGACCTTGATCAAATTTATATGGGACCACATCAGAAGCACCAACTTTAAAATAAAAAAAGAATCATCGAAATCGGTTTACCCAGAAAAAAGTTATGGGGTACCACACATAAAAATAAAAAACACACAGTCGAGTACCTCCTCCTATTTAAAGTCGGTTGAAAAGAGCCTGAACTTACACATAATTTATCTTAAAAAATAATAACAAAATTATTAGTGCCAACTCACACAAAATCCATCAAAGATAGGGCCAGCCTTCTTTATACAACTCATATCAAACTTTTCAAACTCCGCCAAAATATCTTTGTCCATTGTAGAGAATTCATTTGACTTCTTACTCTCTTGAGACAACTGAAAAAAAACATATGTGCAGTTGACACGTGATAGAAGTGAAACCTTCAGAAAACTAAATGTAGAGAGAATGCGACGAATGCAAAGCATCAGGAGTAGGACAATTGTGAGATTTATTTATTATAATGTTGTAACCAAGTTTAAAAATTATTTTACATTTTATTGGACACTACCCGGCGCATTGCTGCCGCAGAAGAAATAGTTGTGAAAATATCGTTTTAAATTTGGAAAATTTGTATTGTTTAATTAAGTATGATAATACATTCACTAAGGTTGAATGATATATAACTTTCAAATAAATTTGTTGTTGCGATTCGTGCGCCACCTACTGTAAGTTAATTGTACTATGCCTATAACCTTCACGCAAGTGCAAGCAATAAATTGACAGTTTTACCACAATCTGATGAACTTTATAGCAGCGCATAAGATACGAATAAACAAAAATTAATTTTTATATATTAGATTATTCTCTAAAGAGACTAAGTTTTCAATTTCATCGTCGTAAGTACTTAAATATCGTCGCCTTGGTAGTGAAGAGAGTCAACCCACACTTTACAAGTTTTGAGATAATGAGCATTTAAGATGCGATACTACACAAAAAATAATAATTAGTCCATAACTTCAAAACTATTGGACAGATAAAATAATTTGGCAGATAGATCTCTTCACCATCGTATAAATCGTATTCTTTTGATTATGCTAGAGTATTAAACTCAATTTGAACAAAGATGTGGCTTGACTCTCTTCATCACCAAAGCGACGATATTTTTCAACAAATTTCGTTCTTAATCATTACTGCTCATAGATCACATGCAGAATAACAGAAACACTGTATACGGTACTCTATCTCATTCTCTCACAGGCTTAATCCTATAGAAGTAGATATATGTTTCTCTTTTCAGTGTCGCTTCTTCGTTTTATCGAGTTTCAAATCACATCAATTCTAAAGTTTTCACTTCAAAAAGCATAATACTATAGCATTCTTATAAAATGCTATATCGCATAATATACTTAAAAATAATCAAACTTTTGATAAACAGTACAAACTGACGTCAAAACTAAAGAAAAAAATTCCCCATAATAGCTTCTGAAGTCGGGACTTAAATCCTATGTTTTAGCACCGATTTCAGATGCGAAATTATGTGGAAATTATTTTTTTAACCTATTTTTCATCCTAAGGAATGGATTTTTTAGTTTAAATTTATATGGAACACTCAAAGTATAAACTACTTAATATATAATTTAAAAAAAACTCATTTGAATCGGTTTGAAAAAGCATTCAGTGATTTGGTATTTTTTATACACTTATAATTAACACTTTGTGTTTTTGCCAATTTAATCATGAGAGATATTAAGGATCACTGCAAAACTCAAATTGAAACTCTCAAAGGACAATGGCGAACGCCCATACAAATGGTTGATATAAATGGTTGAAAATTAATAAAGATAAATAGCAGTGAGGGTAGAACTCGAAACCTTCGCCCATTTGAGCAGTATCAAGTTCGATACAGTCAACGTATTGGAGGATTTTGTCATTCAATCTGTTATCTTGTTTATCGTGATTTTATTCTTGTGAAGCTCACCAGTTTCAACATGGTAAGCGATTTTTTTTTTATTAATTTGCATGCTAAAATATTTTTTAAATACCTTTGCCCTGCCTGATAGAGTCGACATATCCACAGATCTAGTTTCGTCTACAAAGTTGCTTGGCGGCCTCACATTTGTTATCCGTGAGAAGTTCAAGCCTGTAAAGAATGTTCTATGTTGGACACAATGAAGCATTACAATAATGAAATGTATGAAATTAAGAAGATATTACGGCAATATATTTGAAAATAGAGAGACAACTGCAGCTTGGACTGATTATACCTATGGAAAATTAGAAAATGGATAATGGATTGATTTTAATTTTAGAGCGTGCGTGTGGTAACACGCGCGCATGCGAGCGCGCGCGCGCTCGCGGGTGTGTGTATGTGTGCACGTGTGTGTTCGCGTGTGCGTGTGTGTGTGTTTGTAGATGTAAGTGTGAGAATAAATTCTTATTTATATAAATTAAATAAATTCTTTGTCTCAAAGATCTAAAGAAATAATTATTTATTTTTTATTGCAAAAGCCACTCACTCATATCGGGCAACCGATGCTCCGCAAACGGCGAGGATGTGGAGGCACCCGTCACTTTATACTTAGCTATTGGCAACGCCACGCCTTTACCCACTGAGTCCTTCACCCAAGCGGGTAGAACACAAGCCTTGCCATACTCCATCGCCGCCTTATACTTCTCGCCGCCTATCCCCTCTCTGCAATCGGGCAAACATTGGTCAAATGAAAACAAGTACAAATAATCCCACCAAAGACATAAATGTAAAAAAGGGCCAAGTTTGCCACAAACGACGTACGCGTTTGTCCAGCTTCGTCAGTAATATAGTTGAATTCTTATTGGATGCCAAGTTCTGTAGCAGTTTTTTTTTATAAGTCTGATGGTAAGTGACTACCGCCGCCCATAAACAGCTGCAACACCAGGGAGGGAATCACAGATGCGTTGCCGGCCTTTTAAAAAGGAGTACGCTCTTTTCTTGAAGGTCCCTAAGTCGTATCGGTCCGGGAAAATCGCTGATGGTAATCGATTCCACAAGGAAGTCGTGCGAGGAAGAAAACATCTTCTAAATCGCACAGTGGGGGACCGCCAATCATCCAGCTGGTGTGGATGGTATCGGGAGTTCTGCCGCGATGCGCGTTCGTGAAATTTGGCGGCTGGGATTAATCCGAACAATTCCCCAGAGCACTCCCCGTGGTAGATGCGAAAGAAAATGCAAAGGGATGCAACATATCTTCGCAGTGCCAATGAATCGAGCCGATCGGAAAGGACTCGGTCGTCGACGATTCAAGCCGCTCTGCGCTGGATGCGGTCAAGTGGAAGAAGCTGGCACTGGGGAGGCCCTGCCTAGAGATGGTAACAGTATTCCATGTGAGGCAGAACCTGCGTCTTGTAAAGTTGCATCCGGTGAGCCGGCATGAAATACTGTCCCGCTCTGCTGAGCACGCCAAGCTTTTTAGAGGCCAATTTGGCCTCCTCTTCCAAGTGACCACGAAACTGCACGTCACTCGATATGTCGACACCGAGGATTCCGATACTGGCTGAGGCAAGAAGGGGAGTGCCTTGAAATTGAGGAGATACGACAAAGGGGTTCTTTTTAGCGGTAAACGCGCAAACTTGTGTCCTCTGAGGATTAAACTGGACTAGATTTAGTCGCCCCCAATCCGAAACTTTGTTCAGCAAAGACTCGACTTCAAACACAAGTTTGTCCCGGTACTCGGCGACGTTTTCCCGAGAAATATTGGCACGGGCGGTGTATAGAGCATCACCAGTGCTGTCATCCGCATAGCAATGAATGTTACCAGTTAGCAACATATCATTGATATGCAGAAGAAACAGCATTGGTGATAGCACACAACCTTGTGGAACACCAGCGTTAATAGGCTTGTAGTCGGAGCATGCACCGTCTACAACGACCTTGATGCTCCGATCTGCAAGGAAGCTGGTGATCCAATCGCACAATTTCTCGGGAAGCCCATAGGAAGGGAGCTTCGAAAGAAGCGCTTTGTGCCAAACCCGATCGAAGGCCTTCGCAATGTCCAAACTAACGGCCAACGCCTCCCCCTTGGACTCTACTGCCTCTGCCCATCTATGAGTCAGGTAGACCAGAAGATCACCAGCTGATCGACCCCGACGAAAACCCTATTGGCGGTCACTAATTAGCTGGTGATCCTCAAGGTACCGCATGAGCTTGGCAGTTAATAATTGATTCCATTATTTTGGAGAACAAGGAGATGATCGCGATAGGCCTATAGTTGGACGGGTCTGAGCGGTCACCTTTTTTAGGGATCGGGTGGACAAAAGCTGTCTTCCATGAATTCGGGACTACGCCTTGGGAGTAGGAGTACCGCAAAAGACGCGTTAGGACCGGTGCCAACTCCGGAGCACACGTCCTCAGCACAATTGGGGGGATTCCGTCAGGCCCACTTGACTTCTGGATGTCCAGGGAGAGGAGTGCTTTACAAACCGAGCGCTGTGAGAACACCACATCCGGCATGAAGCACTCACACCGCGGGATGGTCGGCGGTGTTTTCCCCCCGTCATCATGAGTCGAGCTGGACGCCAAAAAGGGAGCCTAAAAGGTCGGCTTTGTTTTTTGCGTCTTGGGCCAGTGAGTCGTCCTCCCTGTGCAGAGATGGTAGTGATGGCTTACAGAAATGCCCTTGGACAGCCTTGGCGAGAGACCAGAATGCACGAGTTCCCGAAGGAAGGCAAACTAGTTTCTCGCCAATTCTGCCTATGTGCTCTGACTTTGCCTTGGCAATAACTCTTTTGAAAGACCTGGAGGCGAAGTTATACTTCTTTTTAAGTGTACTGGTGTTTACATCCCGAGTCGCCGAAGCCGCAGCCCAGGCTTAATAACACTCCTGGTTACTGCGTAATGCAGTCTTACAGGAGCGACCAAACCAAGGCTGAGATCTGCCTCCGATGGGTACCACAGATGATGGAATAAATAGTTCCATTCCCTGTAGCACCACATCAGTGACAGAGTCAGCAACAGCGCTGGGATCATCCGGCGAGAAGCAAACCCGCCCCCATGAGTAGGATGCAAAGAAAGACCGCATACCTGTAATGCCAAACACGGCGGCAACCTGCAGAACGCAACCGCAAGGGGAGCGTGAGTGGCACCACACTCCGGGTCAGACAATGGTCCGAAGAGCCGAGAGGGGCATCGACGAAAACTTGATATCCGTCAGGATGAGAGGTCAGCTGAAGGTCCAACAGGGAAGGTGTATGATCCTCCACATCGGGAATCCGCGTAGGCGAAGTAACCTGTTATGTCAGACCATATGCCAAAGCAAAGTCATAAACAGATCTCCCCGCATGATTGGTTAAACGTGAACCGAGCCATTCGGCGTGGTGGGCGTTAAAATCGCCAAGGATCACGATCTCTGCGAATGGGACCTGTTGTAGCAAAGAATCTATAGCCATTTGGACGTGGTCAATGAGTCGGTCTGTTTCGGCATTACCGCTATGGGACCTATAGAGGCACCCGTAGACGCGCGGATGGTCGTCGCTGTCTACGCGTAGCCATAGGATGGACAGGTCAGAACCTTCAAGACTGCCGAGGCGTCGGGAACAGATGTCCTCTCTGACATACACGCAAACTCCAGCCCGAGGCACAAAGGAGTACTCCAATTTGTACCCCGGGTAGGAGATATATGAAATATCAGCCGGAGAGGAAACCTGCGTCTCGGTCAGAAAGAGCAAGGCCGGCTTCGCCGTCTCGAGATGGTAGTGGACGGCGTTTAAGTTCGAGTGAAGTCCCCTGATGTTGCAGAAATTCACGGATAGCGTGGCAGGGGTCGCCTTGGTCTTGTTACTCAGTTTGCCCCGAGCAGTTTTATGTTTTTGAGCGGAATTTCGCCGCCCCCCCCTCCCCCCCAGAATACGCGGGGCAGCCTGAGCATTCACGCTCAGGAGTGGAATAACATGGTCGTGGATGCTCAGCGAAGGATTCTCCAGGGGTGCTGGTACCCTCCTGGGGTAGTCTAATGTGTAATTCCGCTACCATGTTGATGGGGGGGGGGGGGGAATTGGGCCTCCGGCCACCTGCACTCACCAGACGAAACGCAGAAACAGAGCTTCTACTTCACGCCGGTATTCTGTGAGGTCGTGGTACCAACCCGACTCGAGCCGGCCCATACGTGCAACAGCAAAAACTGCTGCGTGGCTCTTCCACCGTTAAATATACCGTTCCTATGATTTACGGAAGAAGAATAAATTTTATCTGATTCCTCTGGAATCTAGACACACAACAGTGTTTTGGGTCCTTCACTATGAACCTGAGTCAAAGTAGGAGTCCATGCAGTGACATAAAAAATGCGCAGCACCACCTAAGAAATTCAATGTCACAATCGGCTGTAAAGATTATAGCTTCAGTTTTTAGGATTCGAAGGATTTTTTTTTGCGTACTTATCTTTACGCACAATCCCTGACGGGGTAGCCAGAGAGAACAGATCGCCAAGTGTCACGATCCTTACATACCTCTTTCGCTTCTTTCAGATTCATTATCTTCTTCATACATGCACATCTAGGTATCCGAGTACCCTTGACCCTCCTCTCTTCGAGCAATTTGCTCACATGGTCTTCGAAAGTTAGTCTCGGTCTACCTCGACACCTTTTAATATTAACTTTCGCGCTATATATTTTCTTCACATTTCGATCTTAACTCATTCGCTCTATGTGCCCAAACCATCGAAGCACGCCCTTATCAATGTTTGCGATAAGGTCATCTTTCAAACCTGCCATATTGCGAATCTCTTCGTTTCTCTTTCGGTCGGCCATTCAACTTGCTTTTATGCTTCTTCTGGCATACCCAGGTTTCGCTGCTATATAACAACGTCGGTAGCAACACTGCGTTATGTATTGCAAGGCGTGCACTCTTCACTACGCTTTCCCTTTTGACTAACGCAGTCAGGACACCATTGACTTTGTTCCAGGCAGCGACACGCCTGTCCACATCTAAACATCTTCCATCCCGGCTAAAAGCACTCCCCAAGTATACAATTTCATCTACCTGTTCTAGACATTCCTGATTTATCCATATTTCACACTTCGTTCTCTCTTCGTCCCTTTCAAATACCAGAAACTTAGTTTTATTAGCATTCAAATGGAGACCTTTAATTTCACATTCCTCTTTCATACACCTGACTAATGCCTGCAGTTCTGCCTCTGATGGTGCAATAAGCACTGCATCATCAGCATACAGCAGACAATTTACTTTGATGTCACCCAATTTCACACCCAAACAGCTATCTTTCACAGCTTCTGTAAACAGCTGTCGAGATACAGTATGAACAGCCAGGAAGACATGACACAACCCTGCTTACGCCCGTTTGGATGCTAAACATGGGTGACAGGTCATGCCCTACACAAGCTTTACAGTCACAGTAAAGTTACTGCACAGCCCTTAGCAATCGACCATCCACACCATACCCCGGCAACAGTTCCCACATTTTCTTCCTTACAACCTTATCAAATGCTTTCTCAAGATCTACAAAAGCACAGAAAATCCTCTGGTTAGCAGCCAGAAGCTTTTCCGTGATCATGCGGAGAGAAAACATTTGATCCGTGCATCCTCTTCCAGGTCTAAATCCGCATTCTGCCTCCCATAGAAATCTTTCCGATTTCTCTTGTATCCTACGTGTCAAAACCTTCGAGTAAACTTTACTTGCTAAACTGGTCAAGCTGATCGCCCGATAGCACCCGCAGTCAAAATGTGAACCTTTACCTTTATATAAAGGCACAATGACTGCGGATCGCCAAATCATCCGGGACATCCCCCGTCCGCCAGCACAAATTGCACAGCAGATGAAAGCTGTCCCAGACGCGAGGCCCACCATACTTGACCATTTCAGCAGTAACTCTGTCTAGTCCCGCAGCCTTACCACATTTCAAACTTCGAATCGCACGTTCAATCTCTTTCATACTGATGACCTCAGTGTCATCGAGATCCGGGTCTGGCGTACTAGTCAGGGCGTCACCCCCGGATCCCTCACTAAGATCATCACACGCATACATTTCTCTATAAAATTCGCTCCATCGCTGCATGACGTTCGATTTTTCTGAGAGGACGTCATTGGTTCTCGAAAGCACTTTGTTCATTCTTAAGGTCGTCGCACCACTCCGGATTCTTCCAACCTCTTTCCAGAAGAGTTTGGAGTTCTCTTTAAAGTTGTGCGACAACCTTTCCTCCGCTTCCATTCTACACCTTTCACGCACTTCCTCAATCAATGCTTTCGTGTGAACTTTCTGCAGCTTATATCTTTCTTTCATCTTCTCTCTCATATCCTTATCATTACTAGAGGCCAAGTAGTCTAACCATGCTTTCTTCTTCTTCTTTACAGCTTTTTTCACTTCATCATTCCACCACGTATCTCTTCTTTTACTACTACCTCTTTTTATCGTTCCACACACTTCTTCCGCTGCACTTACCATTCCATCCCTAAGGTTCTGCCATGTTCTTTCCACACATTCTTTTCTGCCATCGATGGTGTCAAGCTTTTCGGCTACCCTCGCATGATATTTGTCCCTAGTATCCACTTCCTGAAGCTTCCAGCTTCGTATGCGACAGATTTTTTTGATTATTTTTTTTGATTAATTATAAAGATTAATGTCTCAACATCACGGGACAGTATTAGGCTACGCTACTAGAAAGATTAAAAGATGCGATTAAAGAACGAAGAAGGGAAAATGAGACCTCGAGACCCCGAAGCTCTTTTTTCCCAAATATGAAAAAAGAGCTTCGGGGAAAGAAATTTACGGATGTAGAAGTGAAGTCGACAATTTGTGCCTATGTGTGGGCCTTGACAAAACATTTCTTTTTCGAAGACATAAGTAAGTTATTTGAACGGTTTGAGAAGTGTTAATGGAGAATATATCGAAAAGGTAAAATAATTTCATGTTTAATTTCACCCCCTTTCGTTTTTATTCCGCAAACTTTTTGATCTCCCTCGTATAAGTGCCGGCGAGTATACGAACTCGGGTTGTTCGCGTGAAATTTACAGAGAACACTTAGTCTCTGAGATACCACGCTTCTTCTGTATCTCATGGCTCAAAATAATTATTTTATAATAAACACTGTCGGTGCGTCACGCTTTTCTTTTTTGGTTTTGGCTGATGCACTGCCGGGTGTCCAGATTCACAATTTTGCTCGACTAGTTGTGTCACTAATAAGCTCATTTGGCGTCACTTGAAATGCACAGTGTTTTGTCTCGCTCTGTTGGTCTGAATTCTCAACTTACTTGGTCAACACCACGACATCAGTGGTCTCACTCTGAAAGGCGCCAGAGAACATTCCCCCGTTCTCATTAACTAGCTTCATGATCATCTGTTTCTCCTTCTTAGAGATCCCGGAAGTTGTGACTTGGAGATTAGCGAAGGCGGGTAGACGGTGACAGTCGAAATCTGATGAAGAACCACTGATATTGAGCTTCAGTGATGCCTCCCATACTGCTTCAATCCAATTCTCATGCATTATTGGAATACCTTTCTCCACTGATTTCTGGAATAGTGTTAGATGAAAAATATTAGAGTTTAAGATTGGGGATCAATTAAAATATTTTTTAATAATCCCGACAGTCGTGTTATAAATAAATCATATTTTATTTGTAATTATCGTAATTTCATAGTCTAGAAACCGCAACTAGCGCAGGATCGAATGGTGGTTCAAAGTGACACTAACAGAACGGAAGTTTTCAACTGCCCGCGGCTTGATAGCGACCGGATGTCTTAATTACGTAATATTTTTTTTATTATTTGAGTTACAAACAGTGAAAATATTACATGGTTACATGAAACATATATTTAAGTACATACATCAATCAAGTGAATGTTCACTATTCAAAAGTTATAGTATAACACTAGCTGTTCCCCGCGACTTCGCCCGCATCTAATTTAGGGTTTTAATTTTTTTGCGAGGAACCCTAATTAGTTTTCTAAAATAAAAGTATCCTAAGTTATTCCTTATGACATCAGCTATCTGCCAGTGAAAGTCCCGTCAAAATCGGTCCAGCCGTTTCGGAGATTAGCCGGAACAAACAGACAGATAGACAGACAAACAAAAATTTTAAAAAGTGTATTTTTGTTATAAATACCGTTTATACTTTCATATGCATTTAGTAAAATGCTGTAATTTTGACATTACAAACAGACACTTCAATTTTAATTATTTGTAAAGATTAGTTAATTATTCTTGTAATATATATTTCATAGACAAAAAAAGAAAATATTTAAGAAGTGAACATTTTATCCAAATGTCAATTTAAGCCAATTGGTCTTGAAGTAATTTGCTGGTGTTCAACTGTGTTTGTATTATATTAGTAAAAAAAATCTGTTACCACTGTCATGTGGCTAACATTTAATTATATTTATAATTACATAATAAACTACATTACATATTTACTTACAATATATTTGTCAGAAAGTACTGTGTCAGATACTAGATGTGTGGTTTCATCCGTCAGAACAGTATTGTATAAACCGCCCATCCAGTGCACTTTTTGTTTTATATTCTCCTGGAAAAAGAGATCAGTTATTTCGTAGCTGCCGTAAAATCAATATAAACCTTGGTGACCTGATGAAATATGGTTCACAAACACATTCCTTTAAGAAATATTCATTCACTTATTACAGTCTACCAAATGTACACTGCTGAACAACGAACATAGAAGACTGGTTCAGGTCCTTTAGTTATGGGTGTTCTCTCTCAATTAAAGAACATGACAAACAGCGAGATCACACTAACCTATTAATAATGACACAGTTTTTCAGAATAGTAAAACTACATGCAGATTGTTACGTATAGTATTATAACAACCTAGTATGACTTAGAGAACTTCAAGAAACGAGCTTACTCGCACCTGCAATTCCCATAGTGTTGCAGCTGTTCATGGACGGCGGTCAACACTTACCATCAAGTGAAAGGCATACTTGTTTGCCCCCTTTTATTAAAAAATAAAAAGAAGTTATTAGTTGTTGCATTTAAATGTATGTCATACTTGGCAATCAAATTCACATACTGCAATGTTAAAATTCTGGTAGAATTATCTTTAACACTACTCACCATTGCCAACATTAGTATTGTATATCTTATGTAAATGAGATTGAAATGTTATACAGCCATTTATCAAAAAGCCCAAGATCCTTGTAGCATATCCTATAGTCGCCTCCTACGCCTTACGCCTTTGGAACGAAATATACTCGTACAATACAATACAATACAATAACTTTATTTCAGGCATCAAGGACTTAAAAATTAAGAACATTGGCCCATAGCAATATATACCTTAACCTAAAAATATACATAAAATATAGACATAACTTAACACTACCTAGGGAACTTTTTTCTTTGGCGCGTCCCTGTATCGGCGAAACACTACCCCAGAGGGCCAGAAATCGGGAGCGAGGAATGTCTCTTTATGTTTTGCAGGAACCTGGAGTACGTAGAATTTGAAGTTCGTTGACCTATTAGACTCCAGACGCTGCAAATGTAAAGAGATCGGATCCTCAATGCGGCATCGGCTTCGTTCTTCCACGTAACGCAGGACGTCTTCTCCCGACGTACTTTTGTCCAAACGGGAGATGTAGAGTTGTATGGTTGGCTCCACAGCACGCAGAGTTGTACTCGCGTTTATCTTGGCGGTCCCACGCTGGTTACAGACGGGTCGCGACCGACGTCTCTTCTCAACAAGAGTAAACCCGTCCTTATCAATCTTGTCTTGGGTCACCATTGGAACTGATTTTATTTCCACATTCTTCCGCTTTCGACCACAAGAGGGTGCCGGTTGTAAAGATTTTCGGGCAACATCCGCAAACGTCTTCCCTTGTTTTGAGGTTGGCTTCGGCGGAGGAGTACCAATGGGTTCAGTCAAGGGTTGAGGTGGTGATGCAATGACGACCGAGGTCGCCCTAGTTTCTCGGTCATCAACCCGCTGACAGACGGTATCGCGTGACGGAGTCGCTATCATCGGTGAAATATGACTACTATTCCGGTTACCGCGTGTCGTATTTACATTCTGCGACGGCGGTGAATTTGCAGATGTTGCAATTTGTGTTGTGCAACATATTGACTTGGTTCCTCAGCTCTGTTGCGGCTCGTTCCGATTCCTCAAATTTGGAACGGATGTCGGTAACATCGGCTCTCAACGTGGTGATGTCTTTCAACAATCTAGTGACGTCTACGTGATCGAACGTCACGGGAGGCAGCTTGTTGAGATCACGCGCGACGAAAGTTGGGATGTCATCAGGGTCGATCTCATTGAATAGCCTGAAGATGTCTTGCAGGTCTTTCTTACCGCGTCCATCCCTGTGACGTGTGATAAGACGGATTTGGGTCACGGCTGAATCTGCTAACACCTTCTTCGCTTGGATGATCTCGTCCTCGGTGAAGCTTGTCATCAGTACCTGTTCCAGAGACACCTGGTCCATGACGTCCAATTTTTGTTGAACAAAGGCCAGGAACTCGTGGATTACGACGGTTTCGGAGCGTTTAGTTTGACACGCCATTTCGATTTATTTTTGCGCAGTAGGTATGCTTACGCTACAAAAATACTGTAGGTTCGGCATTACAGCCGTCACGTCATTATGAAGCGACTGCACTAACCGGTAGTAAAATTGCGACCAAATATCCAAATGGGATAATGGATTCTCTTAAGCAGCCATAATAACAAGGCATAATAAATATTAGTGTCCAATGATCATTACTATAAATACAGGGTTATTTTTCATAGAGTATCCAAATTTAATAATTAACTACAAAATATAAATAAATCTAAATATGGCTTATACATTCATTTGAAAATATTCGAAATTGAATGTGATTTATGGGCAACAATAACAGCATACGCGCGCTCGTGCGTGTATGAGTCAATGCCCGGAGCTTTGCCTAATATTTCCTTCCTTAATGATACACTCACTACTAAGTTCATAACTACACGACGTGAATTATGATTTTTGACTGCCGGATTTGTTACTGAACCTCAATCCCAAGCACTTCCATGTGATGGAGTGGTAAACTGTCCAAAGTCTAACAGCCTTTGGTTAGCTGCAAAAATTGTTCTCCGGTTGGGTGGTACATGTGCGTTGATTCCTTGTCTTTGCATACGCGGTAAAGACTCACTTTCGTATAACTTTGCGCACCATGTAAACTTTCGTTGCTTAAAATATAACATATACCATACCATTTCATAGTATTCGCGCTTGGAATATTTTCTTCGCGTTATTGCTAACGAAGTGACAAGACTACCTATGAAACATCATAAATATACATATTATGTATATTCGTAAGAACCATAATATTAGGAAATAATTATTGAGTTACCTTTTTTGTTTTAGTTAATCCACTAGCAGTAATCACTAGGCCTCTCATAGCGACTGTGAAAACTGGTTCAGGTCCTTTAGGTATGGGTGTTCCCTCTACCAAAGAACATGACAAACATCGAGGTCCCACTAACCTGTTAATAATGATACATACAGTTTTCAGAATAGAAAAACGACATACTTTGTATTTTAATAAAAAAAAAATTGTTATGTAGAGTATTATAACAACCAAGTTATGACTTAGGAACCTTCAAAAACCGAGCTTACCCCCTATTAAAAGATTGGCATCGCATCTACAATTACCCTTGTGTTGCAGTTGTTCGTGGACATCCTTCAATCATCAGGTGAGAGGCATGCTCATTTGCCCCCTCTTCTATTAAAAAAATAAAAAGAAGTTGCGAGTCGTTATAAGTTGTTGCATTTAAATACTAGAAGCTCTCATCGCATTCATCAACCTCAAGTTTTAGAATAACACACTAGTGTTATTTATTTCATGCTTGAAATTCTAAAAACCCTTTGACAATACAAAACTCGAGGTTATATTAGTCATTATACAATAAGTATGCAATAATATTTTGGTGTATTTTTAGCTATAGCATAAATTATCTCAGAATTATTTATTTTAATTATAGTCCAGGAAGAATCGGCGCATGAGTACCTAAAACTATTCTAAAGAATAAATATAATCTCTAGACTATTATAAATTAAACCTTTTAAAAATATTTACTCACAGGCACTTTGTGGTTTTTAATTTATTATATAACTCCCCTTTAAATTCAGATAGAACAAAAACATCCTTCTTAGTCAAACCATCAAATCTGGTCCAATTATCTTCATGAACCCATTGGGCTTTAAGGCCTCCACCACTGTGCTGTTCACATGCCTGCAAGAATTCCAAGTTAAATTTATTTCAATAGGTGTTTTGTAAAATCATAAAACTGCTGTTTGTGTTATATATCAGTTCCATGACTCACTTGTTGTAAGCACTGGCAAAGGTATGTTATCCAGGGTAAAAATGAACTTTGAGCACTATTTAAACTAAACTAAATACTTTAAAGGTGCAAAACTACTTCATCATGAGCTCCTTATCACCCACTACTAGGGCATAATAAAGTAAAGCTACTTACTACTAAGTATTATGTGTAAAGCATCAGATAATATTCAATTGTCTTTACTAATAATATTATAAATGTGTAAGTTTGTTTGTTTGTTACACTTTCACAAAAACACCTGGATGGATTTCATGGAAGTTGCACACGGATGGAGCCCGACCTGAGTAGGACATAAGATACTTTTATCATGATACAAGTATCTCTATCAATTTTGGTCCATACCAGGCAAACGATTTTCCATCGAGTGGACTGTGTGCTCGTTTGTCACCCTTATCCTATAAAAAAAAACGAAGTTGGGGGTGAAAGCTAGTAAAAAATAAACAATGACAAAGTAGACTGCTGTAAATAATATTAGAAGACAATAAACAAAGTAGTTGTCTACTTTGTTTATAATCTACCACGCAAAATACGCGCATAGACGTGGAGTTGCGGAAAACAGCCCGTCGTAAACTTATAATCTACCAATATTATGTTTATGTTCTGGATGTGGGAGTAATTTTTGTAATATCAGGACAAGCCATTCGATGTTTGTTGGTCAGCGACTAAAAAGTTAAAAGTCGAAAATTCTCACTAGGATATTATATAACTTTTTCGAATGCGGTTGATGGAGGCTATTCATGGAGGTGGGTACCTTGAGTTTGGGAGTCCCGGGGCACCGCCTAGCCCTACGGTAGCTATGCTACTGGTTGCAAAAGCAAAATTAGCTAAACAAGGAGAATGAAATTAATTGAAAAAGAAAACTAATTCAACACACAAAAAGTATCAAGACATTTTTTTTTCAAACATTTTTTTTTAATAAAATACTAGTAATGCTATTAATATTAAACATTACTAATATTCCCTTTAACCACTTCTGGTAAGCTTAAAATACTTGTGTTAGAAGTGGTTCACGACAGTAGTTGAAAGGTGGATTCGAACCCACAACCTTTAGAGTTTGCGGTCCACGCCCTGCCATTAGGCTACTGATGCTTGAATTTATAATTTTTGCTTTTTAAGTATTTAATATGCTTTTAACAACCCATAAACAGTCCACTGCTGAAATTGGGTCTAATTTACAGTAGACATCATAATCATATTGACCATACTAGTAGCAGTAGCAGGTGCATAATTGTAACAAATATAAGACTCATTAACCATTGCACCACAAGAATAACAAAGCAAAAGCTAAATCAAGCTATTAATATTTCAGAACGACCATTTTTACTGATAACGAAGCATTCATTAGTCAAGGATAAATACAGGGTATTTTTGGAACGCTCCCGAAAACTAAGACAGGCGATAGCACCAAGTATACCTTTGATCATGGGTCACAAATAAATCCGATCCTGATGAAAAAAAAACATCTTTTTACAACGTTTTATAAATTTTATTCACGCGCCATCATGTTAGTACAGCTAAATGAAACGATAATTTCATAAAAAAAAATCATGAAAATACTGAAACATAAAACCAGCAGTGGAATAACTCAATTCATATCAGCTGATTAAAGGTCAATGTACGCGCGAACGCAAATTCGCGCGGTCCGCAACTAGCGGGCCACAATACCTAATAATTTACAACACTTGTCTAAATACCTAACTTATCTACTTAACCTACTATTTTGCCACTGTACTTGTCTCCACGTAGCCATTTTAATCCGAATTTACAGGTTAAATAACCCAAATAACTGGTTCGATTTCCCGCTAATGAAAAAACATTTAAATGAAATGTAACCAAGGTTAGAGTCATGCGTTTTTATTCATCGTGTAGGTATGTTTATTATTCTCATGTATTCAGTTATGTATGTATTCAGATTTATTCAGTACTAAGTTATTTAAAAAAAAATTGTTATGAAACAGCTTACCGCTCTAAATCCTCCGTGGTCTTATGAGATGCGGCTCAAATTGTGCTTCATTCATTTCAAGGCAGACTCATGGAGGCGGGGCATCATCGTGTGGTCTTCGACACAGTCCGTACGTAGTTTGTCGAAAACATCCACGATCCTTTTGTAGTTTCGTCAGCACTATCACACTCACGATTAAAAACCCTTTCTTTCACATACCCCACAGAAAGAAGGAAGTCTAACGGGGTCAGATCTGGTGAGCGAGATGGCCAAGCATTCGGTTACGCTTCAACACTTTGTGCACTGCACAGTATGACACACTTGTTCCATCCCGACGTCTTAACAATTTATTTAGCGATACTTCGTGTACCTAGGTTCGGATACATAACATGTTGTCGTATTCACAATCACTATAAACGTACGCGTTAAGCATTATTAAAACAAAAAACGTAACAAGAATAATACCAACACGTTATAACAATTTAATAAACAAAACGCTCGTGCACGCGTGTACAAAATCAACACAGAACTGTTTCAAAAACTTCAATTAATTAACACGACAAAACGGAAACCTACTGCGTCACAGCGTGAGGCGATACGAGCCGGCCGGGTTACATTCTCATGCGTCATAATAAAGAAGGACGCAACTAACAAAAACGTAAAATGGAAATAAAAAATAAATTGATGAATTTTTCTTTCAGACCCTGTGTCTATAGTATATTAAAAGGTTTCTATATGAAAATTGAAATATATACGTAGAGACATGAAGATTTTAAGGACGAACTTATTTTTTTGATAATTTGTTTATTTACTTAAATAAAAAGAATTTTCCTTTTCATCTTAGCTTAAAAAATACATCTAGCAACACAAAAACATCGAAGGAAAGACGCATATAACTATTTGCGTCTTTCCAACCTAATAAAAAAAAAACTGCCATTCATTTAATATTTTTACATATTTTGGAAAGGTCATTTGAATTTGAAAGGACGCTAATAGTAATTTATTACTTTTTTCTTAGTAAATATTAGAGAACCATTGGTAGTGAGACACAAAAAATAACAACCCTCAACTCTTGAGTAATGATTTTAAAGGGGATATCATACGAGACTTACTACGATAATAATTAAAAATTAAAAATATTGTACAACCGACTTTAATATAAATAATTAAGGATAACTCAAAAACTATTGGTCTGACCTCGATCAAATTTATATGGGACCACATGTGAAACACCAGCTCTTAATAATAAGATATAGAATAATAAGACAAGAATAATTGAAATTTAAGTAATCGATGCAAATATTGTTAAAGATGACGTAGCAACTGGTTAAATAAGTCATTTCTTTTATGTTGAATTTGTATAAGTCATTTCTACTAAAAAAATGTCATCTGTGATCAACAGTTACGTCTAAAATTCTTACGATAATTTCTAAAATATTGATATTTGTGAATATTAAAAAAAATAGTAGATGCGCCTTCTTATCATGAGACGAATGGTATATTTAACTCATTTATTCAAAAATTGCTAGAGAGCTAGATATAGGTCAGTAGCGAAGGGAGTGTGGGTACAGTCGCGTTCTAAAGTACTACATGGTATTGGGCTATTGTTTTATAATATTATAGTATTTAATTGTTTTATTGTAGAATCATACTAGGCGTTTTACTAGCTACTTAGAACTTTGGAAGAGGTTGGAATTAAAAATGGATAATGTTTACTTGAGCATTATTTGTTATTTCTATCGTAAAATATTTTTAAGTTTGTAAGAAGAAAACTTAAGCTAAGTGTGACACGCCGTCCATTATGTCATCTTGGGTTACATGGAAGCCAGATGTTGATGGTGTGTTGGTGTTACTGGATGCTACTTCATCATCACTTTCATCTTCGCTTGAGCTTCCGTCCTCAGGTCGATCACATGGTAATTTTTTCAGTATTCTTCCTCAACACTTTTAAATTTACTGCACAATTTTCCCCATTCACCTTCTCCTATCATATTTACCTTTTCGTTCACTAGTTTAGTCATAAAACAATAGATATAAATAATTTTTCTTTCCTTCCTTTTTAAAACATCGCGCGAGTCGCAAAGTAAGCTGTGTATGCGACTGTATTTTTGGAGCGAACAAAGCGCGGGAACCAATAGCATGCAGGCACAGTTATACTGGCGGATTGTTCCCCCGTCGCGCCCCCTTCGTACCAATATGTGATAAATCGCTCAGTGGCCAAGTTCAAGGCCAGCGTTCTTTTTTCACCGTTCGCGTGTACATTAACTTCCATTAGTAAGGTGATATCAATTCAGTTTTCACTGCTGGTTTTATGTTTCAGTATTTTCATGATTTTTTTATGAAATTATCATTTCATTTAGCTGTACTAACATGATGGCGCGTGAATAAAACTAATAAAACGTTGTAAAAATATGATTTTTTTTTCATCAGGATCAAATTTATTTGTGACCCATAATCAAAGGTATACTTGGTGCTGTCGCCTGTCTTAGTTTTCGGGAGCGTTCCAAAAATACCCTGTATAGGCATATAGGGCCTATGGGCCAAAGCCTGTATATACCGCCAGGTGGTCTGTGTGCTCATTTTTGGTCATCTTTATTCTATAAAACGAAATTAACTTACTAAGTTTGCAAATATTTCTACTGATTCGTTATTGTTTATATAAATATGTAAAACTTTTATAAATGTATTTGGCGAATGTCAAAAGAAAACCTATAAAGAAAAGCAGTATTTTTATCATAAACTACATATATTCTTGAACTATATTTTAACACGAAATCATCTTTTAAGTCCTAGCAATATACAAAACTTACGGTAAAAGCAAGCTTCATTTCTTCAGAGCAATCATTTTCTGTAACACACTCTTTCGGTATTATAAAAGTCACACTGATATCTTCGGACATATTTATAAAAGGAGGCTTCCAAATTGATTATAAAGAATATTATATTAAGAATATTAATTAGAAAACATAATATAAGACGAATAACATAACATTTAGTTCATTTCATTTTTCTACTCCATCGAAGTTTTCTAATGCAATGTAATAGATGTAAGAATTCTGCGCTAAATTTGTTTACATCTGTCAATGTCACAGAATACTTTTACTCCTTCTTACTCTTCTTAATAACTGGCTTTACGGCTCTGGCATCTAGTCTTTCTGAAGCTGAAGTTACAATATAATATAATTATCTTTCATAGCATATTGCTTCACAATATGTTTATATGTTGAGCCCTTGAAAGATTTTGATGGCAACTTGAGCCAGCAGACAGCTGATGGTTGGCGATGGTATCTCAAGGCGCCTAAGCAGACAGACACCTTATTTTGAGAATCACATCACCTTCAGAGCACTTGTTTCACAGTTTCCACCAATAGTTCACATGCGCAGACACTTAATACACACAATCGCACCACTTTTACATATCAAAGTCGACTTCAAACCATTATTTAAACAATAATACAGGAGCAGCAAACCGCCGCCGGTCAAGTTCCTGCCTAAACTCCTACCAAAGAGTATAGTAACTGTCCTATGACTCCTACTTTTACTCCTAGTGGCTATGCCTAGCGGAGAGTAAGTGCAATGCAAGTTATGGAGTGTAGAGTAGAAGGAGAACCATCTTATAAGGTGCGAAAGTTGAAAAAGTGTCCCACTATATACTGAAAATAGAGGTTCCAAAACCTACCACAATAGCGCTGGCGTCTGAAAAACTACGATATGAATATAGCTGTTGTAGACGGAGTGAAGTCAGCTGAATTCAAATATTTAAAATATTTCATGACTAGAGTAGTTAGTAAGATGCCAGTATACAAAACCTCAACTATTTACGTACTACAAAACCAAGCGGATTGGTCGGTCCTTGTTTATTTCTCCATCTTATTCTAATTAATTTTGGCGGTTTTTTTTTAATTTATCCTATGCTACTGCAGCGCCACCCTTATTGGACGCGTTTTTAGGGACACTTTTTATATACAGAGATGGTTCTCCTTCTACTCTACACTCCATAATGCAAGTGCAATGTTCTTTGCCAATTTGTCATCTGTTAACTGCGTAGATAGAGGAAAGTCTATGGTCAACTCTTTTATTTCTTCTTTTATTTCGTAATGGTTATAAATTCGATGTTCGTATGGGAACATTTTTCCTAGCGTTCAGTGATAAGATATTATTATCCACAATATATTTTTATTTTAACTTTTTTCCAATACATGTATTTACGTAACATAAACATAGGTATTATTTTAATACGTTACATCATCATCATCATCATTATCATTATTTACAGCAATTCACAAGTCTACTGCTGAACATAGGCGCCCACATGGAATGCAACAAAGCACGTTCGGGAGCCACCTGCATCCATATAATTCCTGCAGTTCTTACCAGGTCGTCACTGCATCTAATGAGGCCCGTGCTACACTTCGCCTACCGGTACGAAACTGCCACTCGAGAACTTTTCTTTCTAATCGGTTATCGGTTCTTCGAGCTTTATGGCCAGCCTAAGTGGCTTACTAATCTCTTGAGTTATGTTCGTTATTCTGGTTCTACTGCAGATATCCTCATTTCTAAGTTTATCACGCAGAGAAACTCCGAACATAGCAAATTCCATAGCTTGCAGAGCAATCTTGAGCTTCCTCATACGGTCAGCAGTAAAGGACTAAATCTCAGATTCATAAGAGATCACTGGCAATACGCACTGGTTGTACAATCTTGTTTTCAAATTTTGAGGTATAACTGACGAGAAGATGTGTCGTAATCTCCAGAATACTGCCCAGCCGACTTCAATTCGTTAAATACGTGACAAATTTTGTTTTATAAAGTTTTGGTATAGAATTATGATTTAAAAATTCGTCACAAAAACCTTAATAAACTATCGGTAAATCCAATTGTGCATACCTTAAGCGCATTAAGAAAATTACATTTAATTTATACGTAAATTTTTAAAGTAGTTTAATTACACACAAGTTTTCACTAAAAACCTTATAATTATTACTATACTTCAAATTTTCCGATAAATTTATGTCAAATTTCAATTTAACAAAAGGTTGGAAAATCCAAAAGTGCACGATTCATAATGCTCATGTGATCGTAAAAAATTAAAAAAAAAATGCAAATTGTAGTTCTATTCGTCAAAAAGTTCAAGTAGCAGTCATCGAAGTACACCTTCAAGTCACTCCATTTAGTCCGGAGGCAAGGTCTATTCATTACTAACAGAAAAAGCCCAAACTCGGAGCACCTAGTTTTCCTTGTCGAAGAGTTCCTGTAGCAGTCATCAAAGTACACCTTTAGATCACACTATCAAGTCCGGAGATAAGGTATCATCATAACTAACAAAACGAGACCAAACTCGGCACATCTAGTTCTACTCTTCGAGGAGTTCCAGTAGCATTCACCGAAGTACACTTTCAGGTCATTCTATCAAGTTCGGAGATAAGGTCTCATCATAACTAACAAAACGCGGCCAAACTCGGAACATCTAGTTCTACTCTTTGAGGAGTTCCTGTAAGATTCACCGAAGTACACTTTCAGGTTATTATATCAAGTCCGGAGATAAGGTGTCATCATAGTTAACAAAACGAGGCTAGACTAGGCACACCTAGTTCTACTCTTAGAAGAGTTCCAGTAGAATTCACCGAAGTACACTTTCAGGTCATTCTATCAAGTTCGGAGATAAAGTCTCATCATAACTAACAAAACGAGGCCAAACTCGGCACATCTAGTTCTACTCTTTGAGGAGTTCCAGTAGGATTCACCGAAGTACACCTTCAGGGCATTCTATCAAGTCCGGAGATAAGTTCTCATCATAACTAACAAAACGAGGCCAAACTCGGCACACCTAGTTCTACTTTTCGAGGAGTTCCAGTAGCATTCACCGAAGTACACCTTCAGATCACTCCATAAAGTCCAAGACGTATCATCATCATCATCATCATTACAGCCTTTCACAAGTCCACTGCTGAACATAGGCCTGCCCTAAGGAATTCCATAAAGCACGGTCATGAGCCACCAGCATTCATTGACTTCCTACATGTCTTACCCAGTCGTCACTCCATCTAGTGGGGGGCGTTCTACATTTCGCCTATCGGTACGTATAAGTATATTTATATACTAGCTTTTTACCCGCGGCATCGCTCGCGTGAGCTTGAATTTAGGAACCCCATTAAATGCTATTCCGTGGCAAATTTAGAAAAATTCGATCGCTTTAAAGTCACCTCGGTGTCTGTGTCTCTATGTCTGTCAAAGATTTTTTTAATTCTAAAACACTATTAGACGTAGATTATGCATAGATTATGTATATTTGGCATAGATATAATATGCTACAGGAACACGTGAATGTATATGTGTAGAATACACCTACTATTTTTTAAATCGGGCATGTCTTCCGATGTATCCATAAGAAAGGTAAATTGTCTCGGAATGAAAATGTATTATTATCTATTATTTACCTTTTACTCTTTACTTTAATTCATTTAATTAAAGTTAATTTAGTTTTAACAAAATAATGATGAGTTTCATGGTCTTCTATCAATTTACGTGATAATGTTTATTTGAGATATTTTATATTGATCGGCACCATAAAATAGGTGCAAATATTTTTTTTACGTTCGAGTAGACTGTAAAATTTCATATATGCAGTTCTATAGTGATGAATACAGTATGGACACATGGAATAAAACTAATGTTACGGATTTTATCACGTTTAATTTTAATTTCTTTAGGTGTGGTTTTTTTACGCATCTTTGGATGATAGTTCCATAAAAACCCGCGTAAAAGAACATATCATTGATGTGAAACACCGACGCTCCGGGAAGTCTAAAGTAGGTATGTCAACATGTTTAGTATCGTCCCACAAATAGTACAACAAATCCTTGCAATAGAACACCAATTCCTACCAATGATTATACACGAGCCTTTTGAAATTAAAAAACATCCTAATTTTAAAATGGAAGATTGCTGAGTGCTATTATCTGCTAAGGACCCTATCTATACAATTAAATAAAATTGAAGTGTCTGTTTGTAATGTCAAAATAACAGCTTTTTACTAAATGTATATGAAAGTATATACGGTACTTATAACAAAAACACAATTTATAAAATTTTTGTCTGTCTGTTTGTTCCGGCTAATCTCCGAAACGGCTGGTCCTGGCAAATAGCTGATGTTATAGGAAGTAACTTAGGTTAGCTGATGTTATAGGAAGTAACTTAGGCTACTTATATTTCAGAAAAAGAATTAGGGTTCCGCACAATATAACTAAAATCCTAAATTAGGTACACGCGGGTGAAGTCGCGGGGAACAGCTATTAATTAATAAAAGTAAATTCCAACCCAAGCATATTATTGCATTTATTCTATTCATTTCTATTTTTATTCTATTCTATTCTAAATATGATATCAGGTTGTCAAACACCTCAGTCCTCCCGTGACCATGGGTAGGTACTGTAAAGTGCCCAAAACATCGGGAATTAAAACAGTTAAAATTAAACGCGATAAAATCCTTAAAATTAGTTTCATTGCTTATAAATTTTATTCACAGTGAACGTGGAAAACACTACACACATGAACGGGAGTAGAAAAATGTTAGCCTTGTTGTGACGGTGAAAGAGAATCCGCCACCTCATATCGTCCTGTCGTAAGAGGCGACATAGGTAAACAAACAGGAGATGGGCAGCATCAGTTTCCTGACAACAGATGTAAATAATAATATCTGCGGTTGCAAACCCGCCTACCAAGCGTGACAACTATAGCAAATATCCAGCTACTTGACAATTTATGGGGGAGGCCTATGTTCATTTCAGTGGACTTTTAATAGGCTGACGATAATGAATTCTACCTATAACAGTTTTGCTCCCGTGCTACGATGAAATCTCACGGCGAGAGCTACACGGCAAACGTATTTGTTTAAATACAATTTATAACAACTGAAACTAAGCTTGTGTATGATTATTGACCACATCTACCTAGTAATTACCCTTCCAACGATGCCACGAACAAATTTTCAATTATTTACATCGTAATTCAGTAACATTCTATTATTTAATTATATCAGTGACTTACCATTTTAGTTTGTTTAGTAGTAAGTAGATGGCGCTATTATTAGATGAAATAATGGAAGCCAAAACTATACTATCTAGTAATATCAGCGATAGAAGCGAACATTTATTTATTATATCAATATATCAATAAGGCATAAAGTGATGTCAATTATGTTAAAAGTTCTGTTTCTATTTAAAAAAATACGCTATCAGCGCCGCTAGCCGTGAAAAACGATTTAATGATATCGTCATAATTGACCATATCATGAAATAGCAACGTTGCGTTTAGTTATTAATATCTTCAAAAGGTTTCTATTTATTGATTTGGTCAAGCTATATCATGAGATGGTCAACAAACAGTGCTAAATATCATGAAATGACCACACCATTTCACGAAATGATAGACTACTTTATGATAGGTATATGATCAATTCGATCGATCCTCGATCGAATTGATCATAACTGCTTTATGAAATTAACGATCTGACCTCGACATATATAAAAATATGTTTAATAAAGCTATAAAGATAATGAAAATTTTGCAATAATGGCAAACAGACCAGTTTTAATCAGTTTACATATAGATTAGTATAATTGAAATAAAAACTTTATCAATTTTCATATTTTTGATAGATGTCACTATTATCTATTGACATTAATACACTTTTAAAATAAAATAACAAAAATGCTAAAAAAAAACTAAACGTTACAATTTTTAAATAATTTTAAAAATCTTATTATTTAAACATAGACATATTAGTTATTTATATTATTTAATTTATTAGTAACTGAAGGCAAAATATACAAATTTTTCCATTTGATGATAGATGGCGCTATTTTGATAACTATATCGGTATATTTTGTCAAGTTTATAACTATATTTTAAACTTTATTTATAATTATGGTATTATTAATATTTGTTTTATAAATATTTGAAAAACACCCGTTATCCCGCCTATAGCTAATATATAATAGACAATTAACATTTAAAGAAAGGAAAATACTTAACCTTCTTTTTCGAAGTCCCGTAATCGGATTAAAAGTAGCCTATAAGTTGCCCCGGGTTACTAGCAACCTACATAAAAAAAATTTATGTAAATCGGTCCAGTGGTTTTTGCGTGAATCCGGAATACACAGACAGACAGACAAAAATTCTAAAAACCACTGATTGGGCTTCAGAACCCTTTATTTAGTCCCCTGGACTTGTTTTTTTAAGAATATATTAGAATTACAGATACGACTTTTCTACAGATTTATTATATGTATAGATTAATCCTACGTACTTTTAGCGACAAAATATTATAATATAAAATCTGTTAGTAAAATCTGTCAAAATTTATCAAATTTGGTTTTTGGAATATTTTGTATTTCTACAGCGATCGATATTTTTGTTGCCTATTACCGCTGCTGTAAGCAAATGATACAGCAATCCACTCACGGCGGCGGCCGAGCGCGTAGTAAGGCAGAGCAAAGTGTATTTAGTAAAATAAATTAATACAAGGTTGCTAATACACCGAAAATTTCGAGATTTCGCAGCCGAAAATGATTACCTAATTATGACTAAACATTCCATGGCTCCCCACATGTTAGATGAAGAGATTAAAAAATAGATTGAGTTAAACAATTGATATTTTTAAAAATTATCGTGTTTACATATTATAAATTTGATCAAGATCTGGCCAGTAGTTTTTGAGTCATCCTTAATAATACGTATTTAATTTTCTTCGACTACATTGATGATGTTCTCATTTTATTTATATAATAATAATAATAAATAAAATAATAATATAATTTATTTCCTCACCGCATTAAATTAACAAATTCGATTTTTGACAAAAAAGAAAAGGCACAAAATAATGTGAGAGACTGATGCCCAAACTAGGCGACGAACCTGTATTTCAGGTCATCAGGTCTCCCTCCCAGTTGACAAATACAAAAGTATGTAATCTTAGAATACATATTTTAATAACCATGATACGTTATAATTCATTTACTTGTGGTAAGTATTATTATAAGTTTTTTTTTTTATAGAATAGGGGGAAACGAGCATGCGGCTCACCTGATGGTAAGTGACTAACGCCGCCCATGAACAACCGCAACACCAGGGGAATTGCAGATGCGTTGCCGACCTTTTAGAAAGGTGTAAGCTCTTTTCTTGAAGGTTCCTAAGTCGTATCGGTCCGGAAAATTCGCTGGTGGTAATTGATTCCACAAGGAAGTCGTGCGAGGGAGAAAACTTCTTCTAAATCGCACAGTGGTGGACCGCCAATCACGCAGATGGCATGGATGGTAACGCGAGTTTTGTCACGATGTGCGATGGTGAAATTGAGCGGCTGGAATTAGTCCGAACAATTCCTCAGAGCACTCCCCGTGATAAATGCGATAAAATACGCAAAGAGATGCAACATCTCTACGCAGTGCCAGTGTATCGAGCCGATCAGAAAGAACTCGGTCGTCGACGATTCGAACCGCTCTGCGCTGGATGCGGTCAAGTGGAAGGAGCTGGCACTGGGGTGCCCCGGCCCAGAGATGAGAACAGTATTCCATGTGGGGCCGAACTTGCGCTTTGTAAAGTTGCAAGCGATGTGCCGGCATGAAATACTGTCTCGCCCTGCTGAGCACGCCAAGCTTTTTAGAGGCCAATTTGGCCTTCACTTCCAAGTGACCACGAAACTGCTTTACTAATAAACTATTGCTATCTTGGCGGATACCTGTATAATAAACTTTATTATACAGGTATCCGCCAAGATAGCAAAAAAATCTCCTAGAAAAGTAGGTACAATGGTCATAATGAGAGGTACATACCCGGTCTTTGCGTCTCGTGTGCTGTGAATTTTTTTGATCATATTTTAATTGAGCATATTTTTTTTAGTACCGTGTATATAATAAACAATTGCCGGACTGTAAGAACTTTGGAAATTTTATAAAGTTGACTAGTTGGAAATTTAAAGGGAAGAGAGTTACTTAGTTTTAAGATTAACCTTTGCGATCTTTCAAGTGGGAAAAGCGATGATTTGGTAGGTCCACCCCAGCACGTAATACAGTATATTATTAAAGATTGCCATAGAGCAAAATAGACAGGTTTAATAGTGTTAGAATCTGCTACGCAACGGAGTTTTTTAAATATATATGTTAATTTCCGTATCCTATTTGAAAGTGTATGTATATGCTCCTTCAGAAGCTCTTTAATTCCGTCCTCCATGGAGGCATTACACCGGAGGCGTGGAGCAGAAGTGCGGTGGTCTTGTTCTTCAAGAAAGGTGACAACGCTCTCTTGAAGAACTACAGACAGATTTCCCTTCTGAGCCGTGTCTACGTGCTGTTTTCGAGAGTCATTACGAATCATCTCGCGCGTAGACTTGACGACTTCCAGCCTCCCGAACAAGCCGGTTTCCAAAAGGGCTTTAGCACCATAGACCACATACATACCCTACGGCAAATTGTACAGAAGTCCGAAGAGTACAAATTGCCACTATGTCTGGCGTATGTGGACTACGAGAAAGCCTTTGATTCCGTCGAAATATGGGCGGTGCTGCAGTCCCTTCAGCGGTGCCAAGTTGACTGTCGGTATATCGAAGTGCTGAAGTGTTTGTACAGTAGAGCTACGATGGCTATCCGAGTACAGAACCAGAGTACGAAACCTATCCAATTGCAAAGAGGCGTAAGACAGGGTGATGTTATATCCCCGAAACTCTTCACCGCTGCATTGGAAGACGTTTTCAAGCTTCTGGACTGGAAAGGATACGGTATTAACATCAATGGCGAGTACATCACTCACCTTCGATTTGCCGACGATATAGTCCTTATGGCAGAATCGCTGGAGGACCTAAGCACTATGCTCAATGACCTCAATAGTGTTTCCCAACGGATAGGTCTTAAGATGAACATGGACAAAACAAAGATTATGTTTAATGTCCATGTCACACCTATGCCGGTAGTTGTTGGGAGCACTAAGCTCGAAGTTGTTGAAGAGTATGTTTACCTGGGACAAATAGTCCGACTAGGTAAGTCCAACTTCGACCGAGAGATCAATCGACGGATTCAACTCGGCTGGGCAGCGTTCGGGAAGCTACGACACATCTGCTCGTCAGACATACCTCAAAACCTTAAAACGAAATTGTACAACCAGTGCGTGTTGCCAGTGATGACTTACGGAACTGAGACGTGGTCCTTCACTGCTGGCCGTATGAGGAAGCTCAAGGTCGCTCAGCGAGCTATGGAGAGGGCTATGCTCGGAGTTTCTCTGCATGATAAACTTAGGAATAAGGATATCCACAGTAGAACCAGAGTAACCGACATAGCCCAACGGATTAGTAAGCTGAAGTGGCAGTGGGCCGGCCGTATAGCTCGAAGAACCGACAACCGATGGGGAAGAAAGGTTCTCGAGTGGCAGCCTCGTACTAGTAGGCGAAGTGTATGGCGTCCCCCCACGAGATGGAGTGACGACCTAGTAAGACATGCAGGAAGTTGATGGATGCAGGTGGCTCAGGACCGTGCTTTGTGGCATTCTTTAGGGGAGGCCTACGTTCAGCAGTGAACTTGTGAAGGGCTGTAATGATGATGAATGATGATGTATATGCTCATGAAAAGTTAGCTTATCATCCAACAAAATACCAAGGTATTTAATTGAGTTTACCTTTTGCAGAGGTGTGCATGAACATGTTAGGCGATTAGGAAAATTACAAGAATGAGCAGTAATAACATGGTCTGTGCAGGTTGCATATTTATTATTATGTTTAAAGAAGGACAAGTATTTTGTTTTTTCCACGTTGAGTGTTAACACATTATTGCAAAGCCATTTGGACACTCTATTTAAGCCAATCTGAGCGAAGTTAAACACATCTGGCCATGAATCACCAGTAAATAGTAGGGCTGTGTCATCTGCAAAAGTTGCTATTTTTCCGTTCACTAGTTTGAGTTTGCAGAGGTCATTAATGTAAAGAAGAAACAGGGTAGGGCCAAGATTACTTCCCTGAGGAACACCATAGCAGATGGGGAGCTCATCACTAACGTGTTTATCACTTTACAGACTGTGTTCTATCTGTAAGGTAATCTTTGAAAAACTGCAACGGTATACCCCTTATACCAAGCTTCTCCATTTTATGCAACATTATGGGAACAGAGGCCGTGTCAAAGGCTTAGGCTAAATCTAACAAAATTCCTATTGTTTTCTTTTTTTTTCTCAAGGCTTAGTACAATAAATTCAATTAGTTCATGAACGGCATCAGCTGTTGATTTACCAAAACGAAAACCAAATTGATTTGGAGAAAATATGGAGTTCTTTTCAAGAAAAATTTTCAACCTATTTTTCATCAGGCGTTCTAGTATTTTAGATAATGATGGTAAAATAGATATTGGTCCATAGTTGCTTACACAGTCTCTGTCCCCATTTTTGTAAACAGGATGAATGAGGGATTTTTTAAAAGCTATTGGGAATATACCATAAGTGAGGGCCAGGTTACATACGTGGCTAAGAGGAGGTACAATAAATGATTTATTTTGTTTTAGGAAATCACCAGATATTTTATCCCAGCCAACTGCACAGTCACTTCTAAGTATATTTATTACAGATGCAATTTCAGCTTCATCAGTGGGCAAAAGAACCATGGAATGGACAAAGCTATTATTACTAGGAGAAAGACTCAATTCAGAGTTCTCATGAATTTTTTCGGCCAGTTGTCTACCAATATTAGCAAAATACGATTAACATTATTAACTGATTATGTTGGTGTGGTACATACTGATAATAGTTGAGTGGAAGATGCTTTTGCGGCATTTCTGTTGGTTATTCTATTTATTACCTCCCAAAGTTTTCTATTATTTGTAACTCAACTAATATATATATATATATTTTTTAAAACGTTACCCCCACACTAGGATTTTCTCCTGTATCGTGGAGGCAGTTTACAAACACAAATTGCACAAGGACAAACATTCAGACCCGGAACAATTATTTGTAGGTCATACAAATACTTGCTCCGTGCGGGATTCGAACCCGCGCCCCCCAGCGCAACAACTCATTACTAAGCCACTGCGCCACGGAGCCTAACCTAACATGTGTGTGATTTTATTTTTGAATAAATAATTTTCAGTTCAATTATTTGTTTTATTTTTACTAATAGTAATAAAATAGTAATAAAATAAAGTTGTAGGTATGTACCTACAACTTTATTTTTTTACTTTGCGTCAGCAGTTTTCATATTTACAATCTTTATCTATTCTATTAAAATTTCCCACAAGCTTAGAAAAATAATTTGGATTCCGCACAAAAATATAAAAACAATAACACGCGAGCGAAGTCGCGGGGAACAGCTAGTAACATATAATAATTATTCGCAGTAGATTTGTTTAATCTCACATCCTGTATTGTGAAGCGAGGCTATAGGGCAAACAAGCACAAAATACTTTTGGTTGCTATTTGGCTAACATCCCAAGGAATATAGTGTATATCCATTAACGTAATTATAGTTTCGTTTTTTGTCCAATATCCATTTTGAAACCCGTTTTACACAATGTTAAGGACAAAGTTTTTTATTTTTTATGGATTATTAGAAGCCCAGATGTGCCATAGTTTTGGAAACTATCGAACATTACGGCTTTATTTGAGTCACAATATAGAAAAACAAAAAAAACATTGCTCCTGTAAAGTTACCCAAATGGTCTGTTAGCCTAACAAGCACTGAGGCGACGACTCACTATACGAAATACAGCAGTATTAAGCTGCTATTTTACACTCGTATTATGTGAGAATGTGCTCCTACCCCAGTTTAGCCAACCCATTCATACTACAACCATAATATAGCTGCAACGTGGCTCTACCACGTTTAAAATATAGAGATAGAGATAAGGTTTGAGATGCTATCACCAATTAAAAATTACGCAATATGACTAGTGCGTGATCACTAACTTGATACTGAGATAAGCGAAGATATAGCTTAAAAGACAAGCATCCAAGTCAAAATATTAGTTATAAAAAATAGTTGACAATTTGACAATGACAAATTGACAATTTGACATTGACAATTAACATAGATTTTTAATTTGTGGAGTGGACTTTTATAGGTTATGTTTTGAAGTACTACATAGTTTTGAATAACGATGGCATTTAAATATTGATGTGATATTTTATTTCTGTTTTTAAAAAAAACATCAATAAGTATGTTATACGACGATTTTAAACCTATAGTAGATTTAGTTCTTAACAACTGGACAGCATTGCAGCTCGCCGTTGAACATGGAATGGGTGCTCCTGGAGGTGAAAAGGTAGCGTTTAAATGTTCAAAATGATTGTAAATTACATACGCATTCATAGTGTATTATTTGACTGCCGTAGTAAATTGCTATTCAAAAGAAGTACTAAGATTCTTTGTCAGGTTGCTTATTTCGCTAGGTAATTATGAAAGGTGGCGGTAAATTATGAAGTACACTGATGATTAAGTGCACGCCACTCACGAGTATTCATTGTTAAGTATTCAATTAAATATTTATGATAATTTTATTTTTACCAATACTTCATACTAGTTTAAGAAAAATATTTTAACACAATTGAAGTACATATATAATATTATTATTATTGTTTATTATATTTAGTCATGTACCTTCTTAATTAGAAAATTTCTAAATTACAGACCGCCCAACTTATGTCTGTTTACATTGCAAGGTACTGTGTTGAGAATATTGTTGACCAAGATGATCTTACTGAATTACTGGAAGATTTGATGGATGAGGAGTTTGAAACCGTTTGCCATGATGATTCACCTAAAGGTAAATGTTCCAAACTTGATGTTGTCTTTGATATAAAATTTATAAGTTACATTACTCTGCTGAACATTGGGCTTACAATTTTTTTTTTCTTTTTTTATTCAGCTATTAATTATTTGGTAGATGCTGCTGGCCATTTCCTGATACAGTTTACCTCTGCCCCCTCTTAAAATATCCATGTAATCATATAGAATAGTAGATATTCTTATACCATTACTATGTGGTCATTAAATTAATATATAATTTATAATTTTTGTGTGAAATGTTTAAATTAAATTATGAAAACCTATAATTACATTAGTATGTGCACAATAGTTAATGTTTAAATGTAGGCATTTGCCAATTTGTATGCACACACAGATATCTTGAATGATGTTTATGGCTGTTGATGTTGATTATATTTTTGTATAGAATATTAAAATGGAACATATGAGTCAAATCAAGATCAGTTGTCAACTTTCAGAAATAAAAAATATTCAACATTCAAAGTTTACTGGTAGTGCCACCATGCTTCTGTCTTATGATGTGGTGCATTCTATATCAATCTATTTATATTAATAAAATGGGGTGTGTTATAACAATGTATGCATACTATAGATACCGTAAACATAAATAAGAAAAATGTCTATATAATTATGACTAGTAACAAGATATTTCTAATATTATTTATTTATGTTAGAATATTTTATTTTGTATTTTACGCATCAATAAAACATAGTGCTGAGTAATAGATAATACTGTAGCATCTCATTACACCCCATCAAAAGTCCACTGTGGAATGTAGGCCTTTCCCAGATTTTTTTTTATGTGGTAGAGCCATGCTGCATCTATATTAATAGTATAGTTGTAGCACGAATGGGTAGGCTTGACTGGGGATGGACCACACTCACAGAATACCAGCATAAAATAGCAGCTTAGCACTGCTGTGTTTTGTATGGTGAGGGTAGTGAACCGGAGACCCTTTTTACTCGAAATGAGGCATTCCATCTTAGTCCTCAGGAATGACAACGCATATGCATTTTAATTCTTAATCGAGGATAAATGTAGATGTCTATGGGCCACAGCATCCATATACCATCAGGTGTACTGTGTGCTCATTTGTCACATATATTCTAAAAAAAAATTATGTGTTGATTTGGGTAAATTATCCGCACCAAGCTTATTCAACTCTAAAGCATATAGAACTTCTTTTGTTATTAGCTAAACTAACTAAAATAAGAAACTAGTTTTCGATTTCAGCTTATTTCAGTGTGATAAAATACTTCTTATTTTTACACCGTATCTCTATCTCTATCTTTTAAATGTGGTAGAGCCACACTGCAGCTATGTTATGGTTGTAGTATGAATGGGTCGGCTAAACTGGGGTAGGAGCACACTTTCACACAATATGAGCGTAAAATAGCAGCTTAATGCTGCAGTGTTTCATATAGTGTGTGTAGAGAACCAGGGACCCTTTTTACTGGAAATGAGGCATTCCATCTTAGTCCTTATGGGTGACAATGCATCTGCATTTTAATTCTTAATTAAGGATAAATGCAGATTTCTATTGGCCACAGCAACCACTTATCATCAGATGAGCTGTGTGCTCGTTTGTCACACTTATTCTATAAAAACAAAATGCTCATAGTTGCCAAACTTGACAGGGGAGTTGGCAACAACAGTTGTTTAATATTTTATATTGTTATCAGGAAAATGTTATTGCCTATACCCTATTTTAGTTTGCCTCATTGGTCTAGTGGTTGTAGTAGTGCGACTGCTGATCATGAGGTCCCGGGTTCGAATCCCTGGTCGGGTCAAAAAATCAGTTATTGAGTTTTTCCATCAAGAAATTCTCAGTAGCTGCCCAGAGTCAGGAAGTTGGCGGTGTTTCACCTCCGTGCCTCTGAAAGCACGTAAAGCCGTTGGTCCTGCGCCTGATCTCTCTCCGGTCGTGTCGGTTTACCGTCCCATCGGGCTATGAGAGTGAGGGAATAGAGAGTGCACCTGTGCTTGCGCATACACTTGGGCACTATAATCCTGTCCTGCGCAGATGGCTAGTCTCCGTTGAGACTGGCCGCCGTGGCCGAAATTCGGTCTGGAGGACATTATTATTATTAGTTTCCCTCTGTTGTTGTTCACTCTTATGACACTCATGTTATGATATGAGGTAGGGGATATCTTTTTGCCACTACTACACAATGAGAATGCTGTACCATATGAATATTAAATGTTTTAGAATTTGTTTTTATTTTAGAGTATTAATCTAATTAATTTGTGTAATGGTAAAACCTATTTTATTTTGATCATTCGGTATGAATAATTATCTTTTTTTTGTTACACTAACACAATTAAGCATGGTTATGTTAATTAGGTCATTTTCATTTTGCATTTCAGAGGTAGCATCTCTTCTCATATTGTTCCTTAGTTTACTGAAAGAAGGGCGGCATGATGAGTTAAGGGCTAGAATAGAAGCAATGCCCAAATGTCAGAAGTGGCTCAGTGAGCCAATGCATGATTCCGTGCCTCCACAAGTAAGCAATTTATTAACTTGAATATTTTAATATTATACGAGTATACTACATTATATAATTTACCATGTTCAGTTCAGTGTGAGGAAACCTGTGTCTGAGAAATTGAAAAAATATATTTTGAGTGGGTCATCTCGACCAGGAAAGTACCACGTTGTCACAGTATACAGTGAGTGTAAGGAACCTCATTCCAATTTACTCCACAAGGGAGATGCTGCATCTGTCGTCATTTACGATTCTTATTTGAGAATAGATGTTATAGTCTATGACCCATAGCATCCACTTACCATCAGGTGAACTGTGTATTCCTTTGTCACCTCATATTCTAAATTCACTTAAAAAAATTGTGAAGTCTGCCAACAATTTTACACTATTGAATTAAATTTTTTTGTAGTTGGGCCTGCCTTGTGAATAGAAACAGAAGATAAAACTATGAAAATAGATTTATTCACCCAACAGCCATAAAAAGTCTTATGTTAACTTAAATCCCCGTATCTGGAAAATTTATTATTTTAACCATCATACGTTCTGTCATAAGTTGTTATTAGTTAAGTTCTGTTATAAGAAACTACGAATTAGAGATGAAATCGTTTTGCTGTCACTTTCAACTTTTTATTTTTTATTTTTAAGTGTCACGGTAATCCAGATGATGACAGCACAAGCAGCAGTGGAGATGATGATGATGATAGTCCTGACGCTCCAAGAATAAATGGTGATGCAGCTTCATCATCTCATACAAATAACGATCCAGAACCAATGGATGAAGATGTTGAACCGGGATGGACTGTTGTAAGAACTAGGAGGAAAAAATAAAAAGATATAAATAATATGTGTAATTTGAGTCAGAGCTTAGATTTAAGACAATGGTAGCATTTCCTATGCAATGCTATTATAGTATAATGATATATATTTTAATTTATAGCCTACATAATATGGAGCGTTTTTACCATGTTAGGGAGACTTGTACTGTTTTGTTAATCAAGTACCTACCTATTTTTTTTTTTAAATAAATGTAACCTATGTTAATTTGTTTTTTAGTTCCTTCTCTTAATATCTTAATGTTTTCGTATAACTTTTGATTTGAATAGTATTAATAGTATATTTTAGAGGTAAGAAAAATAGTAATATAGTGCCACCTACACTTGAACTTTTTCCTTTATCATGAAGTGGTTTCACATTCATAAATGGGCAAACACAGCACGACGTCTGTTATTGTAATTGCCAATTAGCCTGTCAGGAGTGTCTATCAAAGTAAATCCTTTTCATTGAATGTAATTTATGTCATATACCACTTGTTAGGAAAGAAACTCTGCCCTGGGAATAACCAGCAATAATTCCATCTCCACGTTTTTTTTAAAGTTATGCAAAATATTGTACAATCATCAAATAAAAATCGAAACGTTTAGAAACATCGTTGTAGCAAAATTTGAGTTAAGAATGAGTAGATTCAAAGATAGATAAGTTTATTTATGTATTGAACATGGTCTCCGAAGTGTTTAAAATCATTAAAGGGCGCGCGCATTAAGCCTTCAATGTCATCAACACAAAGTATAATGCAACCCTTTGTGAAGAATATGACGAAGACTTATTCGGTGACGCCTCGATTTTTAGGTTATACTGATATTCATGCCTGCTGTGTTGAGACATAATATTCATTCATTATAAGAGTTAAGTTTTTTTTTTATTATAAGCCAGTGCTTGACTACTATCCCACCTGATGGTAAGTGGTGGTCTAGCTGAAGATGGTAACATAGCATCACCCAAGGTGAACTAAAAGCAACCAACATGGCTGACCCGTGGTGAAGGGCCGGCAAGAGGTTGCCACTCCGAATGGCATTGGTGAGCCTACCAAGAATGTGTGTTGGTGGACTGAGATGAAAGGGGTGTCCTTTCCCCCAACTGCACTAGTAAAGAAAGAGGATGTGCCACTAACCATACCCTCAGTGACTGGCGGGGCCGCACCGCTGATGCAGTGAGGGAGGTACGGGAGGGGAGTGCTGGTATTGCGATACGACGTTTTCTCCACCCTCCGCCGCTGAAACTAGGTCGGTGGTGAAGTCATACACCAGATCCACCGCTAGGATCAGGAAGATTGGTAATCTTCATCAAACCATTCAAATGCTAAGTCCGTACAAAAATGGTCACAATTCACTATCCATCTATCAGTCCCCGTAGTGGAACCCTAAGATATACAACGTGTCCTAAAATTCAACGATAAGCCAACACCGGAGGATAGACCTGCCCCGGACTAATCGGGGAAAAAAAGAAAAAAAATATATCCCAATTATATTTTAAGTTATATAAAAAAAATGAAATTCTTCAGAAATTGAGACCGTTTATGATATTTTTCACTACCATGACCACAATTTTTTAAATATTTTTTTTCTTTTTTTTTATAGGCAACCTGAATAGTACCGCTATCTACCACAATTCTTAAAAACTCCAGAATAACTCTTGTTTTATCACGAAAATTAATGAAACTTATTTTATTCCCTAAATTTTTTGAAGACTTTTACTTTTAACCAAATTAACTTATCGTGGTGTAAAAAAAAAGTATGAACACTAGTATGGCAAGTTTTTTTAAAAATTGACGCAACTAACCAACATTCCAAAATGGTATGATACTCTAGGAAAACAAGTTATAAAAAAATATGGGCCTATTATTTCTTAACAGGGGCCAAATTCCTTAAATTGTAATTGTCAGTAATCACTTTTACTACATGCCCAAAATGGGTTCCTGTTACAATTTCTAGGAATTCGAATGGGGCATTAATACCTTAGATGTTAGAGACAGATAGATAAATAGAGATGTTTACGTTAAAAAGAGACAACAACAGGGCAGGTAGAGAAGCTGTTATTATTCTCAGCAAGTCGGTTCAGTACGCTCTGCTCCTTTGTTTACTGCGCACCGTTCCCAATTCAACTTACGTGGCCCTCGTACATACTATCGACTTTTGGCTTGGCTTTTTGGACTGGAATCGACCTGCAAACTTAACTGACCTGGGATTATTTGGACTGGAAGTGATCTGCAAACTGAACTGACCTGGCATTATCTTGGACTACAATTGTGTGTTTTGTGATTTAGAGTTCTGGCGCATTTTGGACTGTTTGGCGTTTAACATGCCGCAACCGTACACACCACAGGAATACGCTAATATGCAATTAATCTATGGAGAATGCCGATGTAATGCTAACGCTGCTAGCAGACTGTATCGAGAAAGATACCCAAATGCTCAAAAATATCCTGATTATCGAGTGTTTATTAATGTGCATCAAGCGTTTTCGGAGGGTCGTATGCCATCCAATAGAAGCGCTTGAAGACCTAGTTTGGATCGTGATGAAAAAGTTCTCAATGAGATAAAAATGACTCGACTACTTCGGTACGTGCCATAGAAAAAGCTACAGGAATCCCGAAAAGTTCTGCACATCGAATATTAAAACGTCACAAGCTTCACCCATATCACTACAGGCGTGTGCAGACGTTATTACCGCGGGACTATCCGCTACGGGTCACATTTTGCCGTGTAATGCTTCAAAGGCACAGTGAAGATCCCCACTTCCTAGACAAAATTCTATGGTCGGATGAAACAACGTGCAAGAAAGATAGGTATTTAAATCTTCACAACCTACATAGTTGGAGTAATGAAAATCCACACTTGATGAGACAAGACAAATCTCAATATCAATTCAAGGTTAACCTATGGACCGGCATATTAAATGGAAAAGTAATTGGGCCCTTTGAGTTACAAGGAAACTTAGATGGCAATAGTTATTTAAACTTTTTACAAAATGACTTGCAAGAATTGTTAAACGACGTGCCCTTAAGTGACCTTCAAAACATGTGGTTCCAAAATGATGGTTGCCCAGCACATTATGCCCGTCCTGTGCGAGAATATTTAAATCAAGAGTATCCAGGGCGTTGGATCGGGCGACTTGGTCCTATCTTATGGCCACCCCGTTCACCCGATTTGAACCCCCTGGACTTCTTCTATTGGGGTTGTCTTAAAAACAGGGTCTACTCAAAACCCATTGTGACATTGGACGAGCTTCGTCGAAATATCACTCAGGCTGCTGATTAGATTAATAGCAGAAGATATGCAAGACAAATAAAACGACCAGTTTTAAGGCGATGTCGTGCATGTATTAATGCTGGTGGCAAACAGTTCGAACATTTGCTATAATGTTAATAACTTAATAAGTTACACGTGAAACTGTTTGTACCATTTGTTTTGAAATATTAAACATTTTTCTTAGAGTATTCAACTAACAGGAGACGCCATGCGCATAAAGTTCCGAACAAAAAAGTCTGTCACTTCTAGCGGGAGGCGAGGTAACGCACACTAAGCAAATCGTAAACATTGGGCCACGTCGTTACGCACGCACACAGCATAATATGAGCACACGATTAAGCAAAACGCACACAACCTTGAAAATCTCTCATAAATGTCTCATCGTTACAGTTATGGAGTGTAGAGTAGAAGGAGGACCATCTCTATATATGAAAAGTGTCCCTAATAACGTGTCCAATAAGGGTGGCGCTGCAGTAGCATAGGATAAATTAAAAAAAAGCGTCAAAATTAATTAGAAGAAGATGGAGAAATAAACAAGGACCGACCAATCCGCTTGGCTTTGTACTACGTAAATAGTTGAGATTTTGTATACTGACATTTTACTAACTACTGAAATTTTTTAAATATTTGAATTCAGCTGACTTCACTCCGTTCACAACAGCTATCTTCATATCGTAGTTTTTCAGACGCCAGCGCTATTTTGGTGGGTTTTGGAACCTCTATTTTCAGTAAATAGTAGGACACTTTTTCAATTTTCGCCCCTTATAAGATGGTTCTCCTTGTACTCTACACTCCATAGTTACAGTGCATAAGTCATAAACAACTAGTGCGAGGGCCTTGTCGATATGGATATGTCGATGAAATTTTATGCAAGTTACATTAGCAAATTAAATAAAATAAATATGAACAAATGTTTAATGTGTAATATTACATTCAAAGTAAATTTAAAAAAATACATAAAGTACAAAATAATAATACAAAATTACCAAAATTAAAACAAATTGAAAAAGTATTATATTATTATTAGTGTCCGACCGAAACAGGATTTTCAACCGAAACCGAAACCGAAAACGAACCTTCGGTCTGGGTGTGAGTTTCGGCCGAAACCGAAACCGAAACCGAACCTTTTTTAGACATGTTAATTTTTTTGATTGTATACTGAAATCTGGTATATTTTTATACATAACAGATAAGTAATGCATGTTAATCAAAAACAGTAACTGTAATAGTCATGCAGCAACATATTTATTTATTTTCAAGTAAAAATCAACAATTTAACGTTAAGAAATACTTTTTTAAGTCAATTTTGTATAAAAATCAACACTTACACCCATAAAAAGTTGCTCGCTAATTGAGAACATATTTTATTGTGTTCACAATATTGTTAATATTATTCAATGAGAGTATTAACCTAATATATCACACTCACACTCAATATACATACACACACCTTAACAAAATTCCAGAAAATATACAAAACCTGCTCAAAGTTCAAAAACTTTAATAAACTAAGTTTGTATAAAAAGGTTTATTATAATATCAAGGAATTTAAGGATGATAATAACCTCTGGGAATGAGGTGATCACAACCAAGCTCTTTCTAATTTCTTTATTGTTGTTAATTGTGTTACATACATGATTGTAATAGTGGCGTAGCTACGTGTGGGCGAACTGGGCCCTCGCCCACGGCCTCGCACTAAAAGGGGCCTCGCGAGACCCCCTAAAATGCGATGCCTCCAAACTTTACCACAGATGACTAATTAATTTGATCACTTTTACCCTTGTTTGGAGCCTCGCAAGAAACCCCCTTAAATGCGACTGCGAGGACTTTTAAAATACCTTCGAAGACCGTGATTGTTACATCGTCGGAATACGAGACTTGTCAGGAATTAATAAATATGAGTAGTATGAGGGTAACACTCAAAGTTCTTAAAAAATCAAAAACTAAACAAACTAGCAAGTTATTACTCTTATTATATCTTATCACAATAGTGTCCATATACATCTTTTTTAAGAAGTTTTTCTTTTATTTTCGGAAATAAATTAAAATCGCAAGGTCGGTGCTATAGGGCAGGTGACCCAGTAATTCCACGTCTGACATCGCCAAGTAGTCGATTGTTTGCTTGGCTGTGTGTGACGAGGCCTTGTGCTACTCTGCAATAACTGTTTTTCAATCCACTAAAACAATTGTTGCGTAATGACCTGTCCTTCCGAAGAACGAGGCCACCATCTTTTTTCCCCACGTTTCGACTTCTCTTCACTTTAGTTGGCAACTCCTCGGAAGGAAACACCCAGGCAGCAGACTGTCTCTTAGTTTCAGGATCATAACAATAAATCCAGCTTTCGTCACCTGTAAGTATGTCGAACACAGCATTTGAGTCTCCTCCATTAAATGCTTGAAACATTTCACGACACCAATCAATACGACGGAGTTTTTGGGTCTCTGTCAAGTTATGAGGTATCCACCGGGCACAAAGCTTCCTGACTGCTAAATATTCATGGAGGATTTTGTGTATTTGACTCATACCGATTCCTTATCTTGTCCGAATCTGCTGATAAGTCACCTTTTTGTCAGTCTCTATCACACGCCGCACAACACTGATGTTATCTTCAGTCATCGCCGTAGAAGGCCGTCCCCATTGAGTTATACAAGACTAAATCAATGGCCGTCCCTCACGCAGGTCATCGGTGTGATTAGTACGACCACGTTTAAACTCATTAAACCAGTTATAAACAGTGGCACGAGATGGGGCTGCATCGTGAAAGGCCAATCGAAGTCTATCATATATTTTTTGTTGACTTAAATAACATCGAAATTCATAAAAAATTAGTGTAGGAAAATTTTCTCGCGTTAAATTTACGCTGATGTGACATAGACAATTTTCAATTTGCAGCCAAATCGTAAAGAAATGACAAATTAATAAAATACATACACAATAATATTGGCAGAGTTCCATTTTCAAAATTTGAACTTATTTTTTAGGGTTCCATACCTCAAAAGGAAATAATGGAACCCTTATAGGATCACTTTGTTGTCCGTCTGTCTGTCTGTCTGTCAAGACCCTTTTTCTTAGAAACGCGTGGAGGTATCAAGCTGAAATTCATGTCAAATATTCAAGTCTACTGTCCCTTGGAGCTGTGAAACAATCAAACTATTAAGCCAACGCAATTAAAAGATGCAGCCGTTTATGCCGCAAATTTTCGACATTTGCAAAGGAATCAAAACCTACAGGGTACTTCACGTGAACTCAGAATCTTAAAATTTGGTACGAAACAACGTATTATAGTACAGATAAAGGAAAAGTTGCGAAAAGCATAAATTTTTAGTTACATCATATAATAAAAATATTTTTAATAATTTTAAACTTATATACCTACGGATTTGTTCGGAACCCTCGGTGCGCGAGTCCGACTCGCACTTGGCCGGTTTTTTATTATATCTTTTACAAGTTCCAATTCTAAAAACTTTCAGTGTTGCCTTCGTATGTCGTGTCAATGCATGTTAGGTATCTATTCGGTAGATTCATGGAACGAAAGAAAAGGGGCCTCGCTGATGCAACTTCGCGCACGTTTATCCAGGCTATGCCTCTGATTGTAAGCTGTTTCAAAAAAAAGTCTCACTGGGTTTCTTGCTGGTTCTTCCAAGGCCAGAGGTTTTCTTCGAATCAGTGGTAATTAAACAAAAGAGTGACTTTCAATAAGTATTATTTACAATCTATATTGAATAAAAAAGATTATGTTTCTGTTTCTGTATAATTATTAGTGTCCGACCGAAACAGGATTTTCAACCGAAACCGAAACCGAAAACGAACCTTCGGTCTGGGTGTCAGTTTCGGCCGAAACCGAAACCGAAACCGAACCTTATTTAGACATGTTCATTTTTTGATTGTATTTTGGAATCTGGTATATTTTTATACATATACAGATAGGTAATGCATGTTAATCAAAAACAGTAACTGTAATAGAAATGCAGCAATATATTTATTTATTTTCAAGTCAAAATCAACAATTTAACGTTAAGAAATACTTTTTAAAGTCAATTTTGTAAAAATATCAACACTGACACCCATAAAAAGTTGCTCGCTAATTGAGAACATATAGTTATATGTACTACGTACATATAACTCAATGTGTTCATAATATTGTTAATATTATTCAATGAGAGCATTAACTTCATATATCACATTCACACTCAATATACATACACACTACACACATCTTAACAAAATCCCAAAAAATATACAAAACCTGCTCAATGTTCAAAAACTTTAATAAACTAAGTTTGTATAAAAAGGGTTATTATAACAAGGAATTTATGGATGATAATAACCCCACTATGGTGATCACAACCAAGCTATTTCGAATTTCTTTTTTGTTGTTAATTGTGTTACATACGTGATTGTAAGAGTAGCGTAGCTACGTGAGGGCGTAGTGGGCCCTCGCCCACGGCCTCGCATTTACAGGGGCCTCGCGAGACCCCCTAAAATGCGATGCCCCCAGACTTTACCACAGTTGACTAATTAATTTGATCACTTTTACCCTTGAAAAAGTGAAAGTGCGTTTGTTTGGGGCAACAATCACGGTCTTTGAAACTACCTTCAAAGACCGTGATTATTACATTGACGGAATACGAGACTTGTCAGATATTAATAGATATGAGTAAGTACGAGGGTAACACTAAAAGTTCTTAAAAAATAAAAAACTGAACAAACTAGTAAGTTATTACTCTTATTATATATTTTCAAAATAGTGTCCATATACATCTTTTTTAAGAAGTTTTTCTTTTATTTTCGGAAATAAATAAAAATCGCAAAGTGCAAGGTCGGTGCTATAGGGCAGGTGAGCCAGTAATTCCACGTATGACGTCGCCAAGTAGTCGATTGATTGCTTGGCGGTGTGTGACGAGGCGTTGTGGTAGTGAAGGAGGATCCTACTGCGAGGTCATTTCTCCCGAACTTTTTCCAAGACAAATAGCAATCAATTGTTAGTGTAGCACTCTGCAGTAACTGGTTTTCAATCCGCTAAAACAATTATTGTTGCGTAATGACCTGTCCTTCCGAAGAACGAGGCCACCATCTTTTTTCCCCACGCTTCGACTTCTCTTTACTTTAGTTGGCAACTCCTCGGAAGGAATCTTAGTTTCAGGATCATAACAATAAATCCAGCTTTCGTCACCTGTAAGTATGTCCAACACAGCATTTGAGTCACCTCCATTAAATGTTTGAACCATTTCACGACACCAATTAACACGACGGAGTTTTTGGGCCTCTGTCAAGTTATAAGGTATCCACCGGGCACAAAGCTTCCTGATTGCTAAATATTCATGGAGGATTTTGCGCACTTGACTCATACCGATGCCTTATCTTGTCCGAATCTGCTGATAAGTAACTTTTTTGTCAGTCTCTATCACACGCCGCACAACACTGATGTTATCTTCAGTCGTCGCCGTAGAAGCCCGTCCCTATTGAGTTTATACAAGACTAAATCAATGGCCGTCCCTCACGCAGATCATCGGTGAAATTAGTGCGACCACGTTTAAACTCATTAAACCAGTTATAAACAGTGGCACGAGATAGGTCTGCATCGTGAAAGGCCAACCGAAGCCTATCATATCTTTCTTGTTGACTTAAATAACATCGAAATTCATAAAAAAATCAGTGTACGAAAATTTTCTCGCGTTAAATTCATGCTGATGTGACACAGACAATTTTCAATTTGCCGCCAAATCGTAAACAAATGACAAATTAATAAAATACATACACAATAATATTGGCAGAGTTCCATTTTCAAAATTTGAACTTATTTTTTTATTATATCGTTTGCAAGTGGCCAGTTCTAAAAACTTTCAGTGTCGCCCTCGTATGTCGTGTCAATGTATGTTAGGTAGGACAGGTCTATTCAGTAGACCTATGGAACGAAAGAAAAGGGGCCTCGCTGATGCAACCTCACGCACGTTTATATTAGTCCAGGCTACTCCTCTGATTGTAAGCTGTTATTTAAAAAAAAGTCGCGCTGGGTTTCTTGCTGGTTCTCCCAAGGACAGAGGCTTTTTTTCGAACCAGTGGTAATTAAACAAAAGAGTGACTTTCAATAAGTATTATTTACAATCTATATTGAATAAAAAAGATTCTGTTTCTGTTTCTGTATAATTATGAATAAAATACGAATCACGAACTCATCCGAACGACGCACGATAATCCACGAACACTGAGTTTCGGCGCCGCCGAAGGTTCGGCAGGTTTTTTGCCGAAACCGAAACTATTACCGAAACTAGATTTTTTGCCGAAACTTTGCCGAAACCGAAACCGAAACCGAATCTTCGGTCGGCCACTAATAATTATGGATAATACACGAATCACTAACTCATCCGAACGACTCACGATAATCCACGAACGCTGAGTTTCGGCGCCGCCGAAGATTCGGCAGTTTTTTTGCCGAAACCGAAACTATTACCGAAACTAGATTTTTTGCCGAAACTTTGCCGAAACCGAAACCGAAACCGAATCTTCGGTCGGTCACTAATTATTATATTTTAACTGGTTTTTAAAGTGAATAAGTTTGGTATATATGTGACGAATACACTTTTTGGGATCACTCTCTTTTTGCGAGGTAGCTAATTCTAGTGCTTGCATATTTTTCCATCACCAAGTTTGCCAGTTCAACGTTATGTGGAACGTAATCATTATCGAAATAATGTTCCTGTATGCTTAAAAATATATAATATGCCTAGTCTATGAAATATTTTTAGTTTTTTTTAATGTCATGATCAACCGAAAAGGTTATCTGTATAGGGGTTTTAAACCGTCTAATTTTACAATTTTACCCAACCTATAGAGTTAAACCGTTTTAAGGCTTAGAGTTGAACTACATCTGGCAGCACGGAATCGCACTTTCCTGTGCGATTTTTGGTCACTCAGAAACGTTATTTACTAGAGAAAGAAAGAGAGCGGGAGTGTATAGTTTCACCCTCAAAAAGCCGATTGTAAACCGGTTTCAAAAGTAGAAATTAACTTATTAAGTAGAATTTAACCTTGCTTAACATAGAGCTCTGCCGACATTTTTAACTTAAAGTAACGCAATATGAGAAGCATAACGACGTTGTTAAAGTCGTTAACGGAGAAACGTTCTCTGTTTATGACTTTCAATAACGATATTTTGCAAATATACTACAAAAGAAATAAACGAATATGGTTCTTATGTCCGTACAGTATGGTATAAGGTCGCTTCGCCAGATCACAGGTGGATATTGCCATTCTACCTGCAAGAGTGGTAGTTGGCTACACGTGTAGGCAATCTTGTTATTATATAAAGCCATAGGTAAAACCTCCGACCTTATTGTTTATTTTCTTTTATTCATTACAACCTAACGAAGTCCATTGCAGTGGACTTTAATAAGCTGTAATGAAATGAATGAGACCTTTACGGTAACGGGAATGATATTAATTGTATACGTTGCTACACTTATTTCTATGTATTCGCCATGTTTGTCGATGAAATGGTCAAGCACTGTATAATGGTGAGTCCACAGTTGTGATATTTCAATGCATTTTACGACGTGACTCCGTAATGGCGCCTACTGCGTTTGATAGGGACGAGAGCTATGACATTGTCTGTATAAATTAAGTATTGTCTATATTATTAAATTAAAGTTGCAGCCTATTTACGTCCCTTTGCTGGGCACAGGCCTCCTCTCATTTCTGAGAGGGTTTTAGGGCAAAGGAATATCCGCTGCGCTGCCCCAATACGTGTTGGCGAACTTATATATTTCTCTATATTATTATTAATTTTGTATGAATAAGTATATAATAATATAGGTAATGGATACTCTATGTCTATGGTATTAATTAAGAGTATAAACGTATGGTTATATAATATACAGACCCCATCGCTGGGCACAGGTTTTCTCTAAATATTGAGAGGGATATAGCAGTTATAAATGCAACGCGTTGCTCCAGTGTGGACGGACTGTATTAACAACTTAACGGTCTTGTCATCAATGTCAGCGAGCAGACTTTCTCCTACCTCAAAATATTTAAGATAATTAAATTAGGAGAAAGCCTTAGATATTTTGAGGTAGGAGAGAGTATGCTCGCTAAAATGTGATTATGTTACCTAAACTTTGAAAGGTACCCAAGTAAGCAAATTGGGACTATTACGTCCCAGTTTGTAATGTTTACACGTTTCCAAACCTTCACCTAATTTATAACAATGTTCTTGACTGATTTATTATTCTGCAATTTATAGAGCTCGTTAAATCAATCTAACATTGAGTAGATTGCAATGCGCATGCAATACATTGTATTAGACAGTTGTTGTTAATAAATTTTATGAAAGATTTACAGTCATTAAGCCTTATAAAATAGCCTTAAAAAGTGATGCAGTGTAATGGAATCGTATTAATGAAACATCCCTTAGTCCCCAGTCCTTACATAAGTTTATTTTGTTTTTCATCAGCCTTTAAAACCGCAGGAAGGTGAAAAATTTGTCGATTGTTTTTCGCTGCACACTGATCAGATGCGGCAGTCCAGCGCGTGTTGTCGGTATCCATCTTACGTTCTCCATACTAATATAATATCATAAATGTGAAAGTGTGATTTTTTTTCATTTGTTTTTGTCCTTCTTTTACGCAGCAACGGAATGGAGCAATAAAAAAAATAAACATTTGCTATCTCTTGGCCGAAGTTTACGCTTAACCAAACATACTTTTTTCGCCATTTTACTTAGGATTGAAAAATAATTAATGTCGTCGTAAAAAGCGGTAAAATTTTGTGTTCTACTGTACAAAAGTGTAGTACTCTGTATATATTTAATAATAATAGATAATAAATATGACACTGAGATTATTTGTTTGTCCTTATTTATTTATTTAAGCGCTAATAATTCGTGTCTCATCTGAAAACAACAATTTGGTTGACACCATCTAACGATGACGATATACTTGTAAATAACATTTTAAAATGAATAAACATCATTCACTAAACATTCCATTTCGATTTGTTACATGTTTTAAATTTTATCCTTCGTAATTAATGTTAAATAAACCTGTAGCAAAATAATAAACTTACCAATTCCAATAATTTCAATGTCGGTACAGCAGTTCCATTTAGTTTCCTTTTATTATTTGAATGGATTACGAATACCGATTGGTCAAAATGCTAGGAACAAATAGTGCTTGTTCGTTTAGGTACCCAGGTTATATGATTGCCACATGCTTTTATCCAAACTTGGCGCCTGTAAAGATCTTTTGGAAAACTGTAAAACCAAAGATCTTTTTTAAACATTGTACAAAAAAAGAATTATAAATAACACCTTGGTATTATATATCAAGGTATTAATTATAGTCAAATAAAAACATCGACACTAAAGATTACAGTGAACATCACTATTATTGCCTTGATGATACCATTTTATATACTCGAAATTACCCTTCTTTTCGTTTCATAACGTAACATAATGAAATGAAAATATCTATTTAAAATGTTTTATATACAATAAAAAAATTAAATTTATGTTTTCATTTCGTTAAAAACAATTAAAGATTATTAATGTTGTTTGAAATAATATAGTTTTGCAAATAGATCACAATAATATTAATGAATTTATGTATAATATATATTTAATTTTAGGCTATTCAATAACACGATTTTGTCTTGTGTAATAAGAACAAAGAGAAACGACATTTGTCTACAATTAAGCAAAATTTAATTATGTCCTAGTGGTGCAAAAGTCCTTACTATAGTATTAATACTTTAAGTTGGCAACACACCCTGCTCAGCTATATTAATCAGAATTTTCGTGATTTAATGCTTATATTAATTATTGAAATCAAAATAAATACTTAAAGATGAAAGGTAACGTCGTCTTTTTGTAAATTTGAGGTCTGTGATCTTTTTTTACAAGAAAACATACTGCAACTCGGCATTTTTCTGGAGGTCAACTCACGCTTACGACTACTTGTTAACTGATGCCCATTCCAGTATATATTACTCTACTCTATGCTGATGCCGTACGCGGCGCAACTAGTTTTATATAACGGGAATGATCCGTGCTCTCGTACTTTTGACAGCGGGGTTTACAGTTCGATAAAGAAATTAGTCTGACCTAAGGTCAAGCCAAAGAGTATATAGTATATAGTACATAGTATGTGTTACATAAGGCCAAAGACATTTTTTTTTTAAATGAAGGTAAATATAACTTAGAGTCACTACTAAGTTCTTATCCAAATATAAATATTAATATAAAAAATAATAGTAATAATACAATATTATTAGTGAAAAAAAAACACATGTTTATAACCTATAACAACAAAGTTATTTTTGCTTTGTCATTTAACAACACCCGTGCAGGGGGGGTACAGTTCCATAGTAATGCATTTGGTCATAGAAAGTAACGCCATCAAGTGTATGATACGGGTCATAATTTCCTTTAGTTTAGTTAGTTTAATACTCACTAGATGGCTTTAATATCTTTGTCACCTGTCCATTAAAATTATTTTTACTTATCTTATAAATTATAAACTATATATTTTGTCATATGTATGCATGACAAATAAAAGTCCATAATTTATAAATTATATATAAATTATACGTTCCGATTATATTTAAGTTCGATTGAAATGATTAGTCTGTACTACAAGCTCTGTAGCCGCAAATATAAATGTATCTGTATCTGCTGTTGCGAAAAAAATAACCTAAATTATTACATATTTTTAATTTTTATGAAATTAAAAAAGAAAAAGTTTCAAAGTTAATTTTTCATTAATTAGATATTATTTTAAACGGGAATGTATCAAACCATTTTCAAAATGAATCGAGTTCGTTTTGTTTAACTTTTCTAAGACAAATTCAAAAGTTTGATGTCGATTTAGTTAATTTCGTATTTCTATTTTATTTTTTCTACTATTTTAAAGTTAATTTAATAATCAAGATAATTCAAATAATATTTGTAGATCATCAATATCAGCTTCGCCGTGTGCTTGTGCTTATGCTTGTGAAGGGCCATCTTCAAAAGCAATAGTCATTGGCATCACAAGCGACTCTTTAATCCCTCTAATGTGTTTTAAAACATGTTCGGGAACGTTATAGGAATGACAACATTTTCCTGATCTTTTAAGGCCATATCTGCTGTGTAGGATCGAGTTTAGTGTATTTAGTGACATACGATTTCTTAATTTTGTTTTTACAATATTCATTTGGCTTATTTTGCAGTGGGGCCCCCATATATCGAAATTAGCAAGCAGACTAAGTTCTGCAGCTTATGCTGTAAAAAAGATTAGAGGTCTCACTAGTGTCGAGATAGCTAGATTAATTTATTTTAGTTATTTCCATAGCATAATGTCTTATGGGATTTCGCTATGGGGAAATGCGGCTGAATCAGAAACTATTTTTGTTTTACAGAAGAGGGCCATTAGTTATTTACAATCTAAAACCGAGAGAGTCTCTTAGAGATAAATTTAAAGAAATTAATACATTAACTTTGGCCTCTCAGTATATTTACGAAAATTTAATGTATGTTCACAAAAACAAAGATAGTTTTAGTAAAAAAAAAGTGATATACATTCTGTAAACACTAGGAACAAACACAAGCTAGTGATGCCAGTTTCTCGACTCCACAGAGTTAGTAATTCATTCTTGAGGCAATGAATACGCTATTACAACAAGGTCCCGGAAAGTGTACAAGTTCTCTCTATTACCAATTTAAATGTTTTATTAAGCTGAAACTGTATAAAAAGGGTTATTATAGTATAAATTAATACATGGTTGATAATAACCCCCGGGAATGAGGTGGTCGCTTCCAAGCAGTTTCTAAAATAAATTTTGTAAATAGTTCGTAATCATTTATATTGTAAAATTTATTTAAAAAAAAGTCCCGCTGGGTTTCTTGCTGGTTCTTCCCAGGACAGAGGGTTTTTTTTCGAACCAGTGGTAAAGTAAAAAATTACTTTCAATAAGAATCACATATGTAATGTATATTGAATAAAAATTATCCTATTCTATTCTATTCTATCTCAGAACTCGAGTGTGGCAAAAAATATATATAGATACGGCCAAAGAAGCTAACTCCGAAAATGGATTATTATCCGCCGAGTCTTTATATTCATGAACCTCCGACCGAAATTCGACAGTTGAACATTTATTTTCCCAGTCGGTATGTTGAATATTCCTCCACTGTACAACTATACGTTCAATTTTATTGGCCTGGTACGTAAAATTCGAAAAATGCTAAAATATGCAATATGCTAAAGCCGATTTTTTGAACCATTTTGAATAAGACAATAAAACTTTTAAGCAACGTGTAATGAATGTAAAGATGTATTAAGTTATAAGTCGTCCACCGCCAATTTAAAAATCATTAATCATCATTCAATCGCCATTTTAAAAATAATTATAATCCCCTGAAGACGCTGAAGCACTACAAATGGACATCGAAAAACCGTAGCAAGATGGTGTACTGATAATCACATGTATTTAAATATTAATAAATGTTTTGTATTGTCGTTTTTTTTGAATTTTATTTTGTTGAAAATTATAATGATGATTGAATAAACACAAACATGGCGAAGTTAACAATTTGACTTCGCCATAATTGTGAGAGCGAGATATATAATACAAACATGCGCGAGAGACACGATACGCGATAAAATAACGCGATTTCGCAGATGCAGGTAGTCGTGCGTCCGTATTATCTCGTTAATTTTCGCTGTGTGTAAGCGAGAAGAAGCAACCGGCGGTCGGCTGGTTAAGAAATAAGTGAATTTAGACTTAGAATCGTATTATTCATGTATTAAGGTTAATGTTTTTTAACAGCGCGGACCGCCTAGTGATGTTTTAATTATGCATCGCGTATTACTTTATTTATGACTTTATTGCCCAAATATTCAAATGCTATTCAATTTTATGTTTTTATGATGCCGTTATGTTGTCTCGTGCTTTCTATATCACTTTCTTGAATGTCTAAAGAAAAAAAAACTATTAAGTACTAATATTATTTATTAGTTGTAGTTAAAATGCTAATACCATATAAATAAAAACAAAACCGTTAGGTATTTAAAAAAACACAATCACTGTAAATAAAATCGGTTTTTAATTATGCCAATATTCATAGTATTGGTCAATAATCAATATTGCAATCTGTGCTTATTGTCAGTCATAAGCCCGGAATGCCAATTTGGTTGAATAGTTCAGTAGATTGGGATAAAGTGGGAAGAAAAATCGACTTTATGATTTAGACTCGACTCGATTTTGTTATCATATACAAAATCGTCATTTCGCGTCATGTTTGGAGTCATAGTATAACGTAACATTCCTCGGTACGAAATGTAATGTCATATTATATCACTTTAAAACGCACTGTTTTGCGCATCTCGTTTCATAAATTCGTACCTATGTTTTATTGAGCTAAACCATACCTTATAATTATCGCTTACCTAAAATTTACAAATACTTATATAATCAAATTAATAACTTAAGTATAATAACGCATAGGCGTCAATTTTACGCTTGGCATAATGGGCATTGAGCGATACGCGCGCTCTATACCTTGCGTACTCTAAGTTCTGAATACTCTTTATTTATTGTTCTAAGGGGGCCATTAATTAAATTACTTTATTATATACTCTTTGGAGGGATCATATTTCTGTCAAATTTGACTGCCTCATGTCTTCATCATAGGACAGACAGATACTCTAACACATTTTTCAAGAACTAATACTTTTATTATACCCGACCGTCATTTGGCCCCTGTTAATTTTATTTATTTTTTATTTATTTGTCACACCAACAAGATATACACTACAAGCTTTCTAAGAGTAGACAATAAATAATTTAATGCTAAGTGATACCTCTTTTATAGGTGTAAACTACATGGATATTGAGCGTCATACTCACATTACTTTTTGCTTTATAAATAGTTATCTTAAAGGGAACATTACAATGAAAACAATACAAATCAGATTTACAAATACACAGTTCTTAAACATTACGTTTTGCTTACGAAAATATAAAACAATACCAAAATTTCAATGCCAAAGAATTAGAATGTTATTATATAAAGAAAAAAAAATGTTTATGAATAAATAAAAGAATGAAAACAATGTCAGTGTAATGTCAATGATAATTTCAATTAGAATTATTAATTAAAAAAAAATACAATTATTAAGATTAAAATTATTTTATACAGTAATAAAAAAAGAAACATTAAAAAGTAACACAATAAATATATTAAAGATCGTTTATGAGTTGAGACACTACCCTTTTAATGCGACAGAAGGGGTCTGAGAAAATATCCAAACTTTGTGTCTTTCGACGTTTTTTCGAAGAACATGGACCATCTTTGAATATAATTTGTTCACTCCCGGTATTACCAATATCTTTGTTATGTATCTCGTTGTAACTCCTCATTAATCTGTTTAGAGGAGCATAATGGCCTAAATGCGACCGTGCTAACTTTGTGACGAATGGGGTGTATTTCTTATACCTGGGCGATCTTCTGGGAATAGAAAAATTAATACGAGATCTCAACGTCTGGAGCGTCAATGTAGCTATTTATCATTTTGTAGAGGAACAAGACAACTGTTAAGAAATAATAGGCCCATATTTTTTTATAACTTGTTTTCCTAGAGTATTATACCATTTTGGAATGTTGGTTAGTTGCGTCAATTTTTAAAAAAACTTGCCATACTTTTTTTTTACACCACGATAAGTTAAATTTGGTTAAAAGTAAAAGTCTTCAAAAAATTTAGGTAATAAAATAAGTTTTCATTAATTTTCGTGATAAAACAAGAGTTATTCTGGAGTTTTTAAGAATTGTGGTAGATAGCAGTACTATTCAGGTTGCCTATAAAAAAAAAAGAAAAAAATATTTAAAAAATTGTGGTCATGGTAGTGAAAAATATCATAAACGGTCTCAATTTCTGAAGAATTTCATTTTTTTTATATAACTTAAAATATATTTGGGATATATTTTTTTTCTTTTTTTTCCGGATTAGTCCGGGGCAGGTCTATCCTCCGGTGTTGGCTTATCGTTGAATTTTGGGACACGTTGTATATGACCGTAATATCGCTCGCGTAAACTAAAGGTACAACGTAATATACAACGTAAATAAAACTGTATGAGGCTGTATGAATGTATGAATACTGTAATGAGGCGTACAATAACTAACAACTAAAAAATAGCGTAAATGGTATGTTAGAATCGTCCTCTTGGCGATCGATTTTCTATGCCTACCCCACAAAGGAAAAAGTAAACGAATAGTAGTAATGCATAAGTCGTTTTCTTCCAAAAAAAATTATAGAAAGAAAAAAAAATATGGAATTGTAACGTTATTTTTACTAAACCAAGTGCATTTTATAGCTTGGTCGACTGTTACTCGTTAACTTGTTAAGCCTACTTAGCTGTGGTAGTTTTCTTTTTAACTTCATTATATATACTACTGTCGAGCATACTTTTCACACTTTCATAAACAGGGGTTTCGTTAGAGCAGGCACAAATACAACTTAAAAGTTAAATATTTCGCAAACAGACACCTGAATCGAAAAAATTTTGTTCCATACCCCCAATATTTTGAAATTGAAAGACCTATCCAACGACACCACATCCATAATACATAATGGAATAGACGGGTAAAAAATCACCTGTAGAGGAGGTAAAATAAAAATGTTTTTTTAAGATTTTAGTGTACAATTTTGTAGGCCTAATATCTATAACTATACCAAATTACAGATTTGTAGCAACTAGGGTCTTTTTTTTATAGGATAAGGGTGACAAACGAGCACACTGTCCACCTGATGGTAAGTGGTTGCTGCGGCCCATAGACATCTATATCTATCCTCTATTACAAATCAAAATGTAGATGCGTTGTCACCCGTGAGGACTAAGATGGAATGCCTCATTTTCAGTAAAAAAGGCATCCGGCCACCTGCACTCACCAAGCGAAAAGCAGAGGTAATCCTCTACTTTACACTGGTTTTATGTGAGGTCGTGGTACCACCCCGGTTCGAGGCGGCCCATCCGTGCGACAGCAAAAGCTGCCGCGTGGCTATACCATTGGTCTCCGAGTAAAACCGCTGACGGACGGACGGACATGGCGAAGTCAGCGAAACTATAAGGTTTCCTTGTTGTTTAGTGACTAAAACTGGGTTCGACTCTCTAAATCTCTCATAAATTCGCAATGTGACGCATCAGCATAATGTTGTAAAGAATTTTATAAACAATTCCGTAGATAAGGCTGTATGGACATACATCCCTTTGCCTTTAAATAAAATAATAATAATGACATTTGACATTTAATTGTATTTTATTTGCATTTTGATAAAAAATTAAAAATAATACAATTATTTGTAATATAATAAATATTACGAACAAAGAAAATAAATGCCCCTAACAGCAAGACAAAGAAGTATACATAATAAAAATGGGACTAAGAGATCGACGAGTTTCAGTAAAGGAAAGAAAACACGTAAAACAAGTGAGAGGTATCCATAACTGGCAACGCCTTTATAAACGCCGATTCGCCAATATTAGACTAGATTTAGATTTGTTTAGAATTATCATCGCTAATTTCGTATGTTGATGAAATGTTTTATAAACATAAAATTGCACACAAGCACGACAAGATATATTTCCATTTTTTTTTTTTACTTATTTTTAGCCACTGTCTTACTGCAATCCCACTTGATTGTAGAGCGTAACAATATAATATATATTCTTATTTTATTAAAAATTCTTTATTGTTAAAAAAATATTTTAAGTTATTGTTAATAGTTACTGATGTATTTTAATATTTAAAAGATTTTGCCGTTATTATGTGTGCCAAAGTTAGATTCTAAGAAATTTGCTCAGTGTTAATACATTGCCTATATTTCTTATGAAATTGTGTATTTAATCAGTACTATCTAGCCCTCCTCAGTCCCCTGGCAGTCAAATTCACAAAATCGAAATGTTTCAAAATCTACTTAAAAAGTGATTTGCTTGATTTAGAACAATATATTCGTTACATTATCTATCTCTAATACCCAAATTTATAGAAATTTAACTTGAAAAGTATGATAAACAAAATATCCCTGAAAATTACCCTATTTTTGTATATTCACTCATAAGCTGAAAATGAACTAAGAATACTTACACAGTAAGGTGGTTTGAAGAAAAAAATTCCTATGTAGGTGTTATGTTGTACTGCTAGGCACTGGCACCTTCAAATTTCTAAGAAATTTTTGCCACATTGCCTTAAATTGCAGTGGTGAATTTCACATTATTTTAACCCTAGAAAGATAATCTACGTCAAAATGACTCCCACGCGAACAAAATACTGCTGTCTCTTTTTAATTATTGCGAATCCGGCGTCGTGCTTTTCAGACATTTCATTCACCGCTGGGACCTAGCGTGGGGCAACCGCGTCATTGAGGTAAGTGCCCGCCATTTTGAGATACGATAGTCACAGGAGTCAAAATTACGTATGATTATCTTTTACGTGACTTTTACGATATTTGGTGAAATGGTTATTTGTGTTGTTTTTTATTGTATTAGTTATTTTTATTTATTTCTGATATTGTTTTTATTTTTTAGTTATCGTGATACTGCTAAGCCATAATGGGGACTAGAAATTTGGATGAAGACCACATCCTGGCCGCTCTTTTAGATAGTGATGAGGAGCCACCCTATGCTGACACCGACAGCGAAGTTGAAGACCACGAGAGCGAGGATGACATCCAGAGCGATGAGGAAGAAGATTTTGTGGACGAAGTGAGGGAAGAAGAAGCTGCAACTTCTTTCGAAATTGACCCCATGGGGGAAGAAAGCTCTGATCAAGGAACTCCCTCAACAGCTTCTCGTCGAATAATAACTCTGTCACGAAGAACTATCAGAGGTAAAAATAAACATTGCTGGTCAACCTCAAAATCTTCAAGACGTGGTCGAGTCTCAGCACAGAACATCGTCAGGTCTCAAAGGGGTCCAAAACGCATGTGCCGTAATCTTTATGACCCTATTTTATGCTTCAACATTTTCTTTACTGATGTAATAATTTCCGAAATTGTAAGATGGACCAATGCTGAAATATCCTTCAAAAGACGAGAAACTATGACTAGTGCTACATTCAAAGACACAAGTGAGGATGAAATCCGTGCTTTGATCGGCATCTTGGTAATGACTGCAATGAGAAAAGATAACCATATGTCGACGGATGAGTTGTTCGACCGATCTTCTTCAACATTATATGTCTCCGTGATGAGTCGTGATCGTTTTGATTTTTTGATCCGATGCCTTAGAATGGACGACAAAAATGTGCGACCGGTACTGCGAGTCAATGACGTCTTTACTCCTGTTCGTAAAATATGGGATATGTTTATCAACCAATGTACAATAAATTATAACCCAGGGGCTCACGTTACAATAGACGAACAATTACTCGGCTTTCGAGGGAGATGCCCATTTAGGATGTACATTCCTAACAAGCCAAGCAAGTATGGACTTAAACTTGTCATGATGTGTGATATCGGTACAAAATACATGATAAATGCAATGCCTTATTTAGGAAAGGGAACTCAGACGAATGGCTTACCCCTCGGAGAATATTATGTGAAGGAATTAACAAAACCCATACATGGTAGTAACCGTAATGTTACATGTGACAATTGGTTCACATCAATCCCTTTGGCAAAGAGTTTACTCCAAGAACCTTATAAATTGACTCTTGTAGGAACCATACGTTCAAACAAACAGGAGATACCCGAAGAATTGAAAAATAGCCGATCTAGACCAGTGGGGACTTCGATGTTTTGTTTTGACGGACCTCTCACACTCGTCTCCTATAAACCGAAACCGGCTAAAATGGTTTACTTACTATCGTCATGCAATGAAGGTGCTTCGATCAATGAACCTACTGGAAAACCGGAAATGATTATTTATTATAATCAAACCAAAGGTGGAGTAGATACCCTGGACCAAATGTGTTCTACAATGTCCTCCAGTAGAAAGACGAACAGGTGGCCTATGGCAATATTTTATGGAATGTTAAACATTGCCTGTATAAATGCGTATGTAATATACACTCACAATGTTGCTACCAAAGGTGAGAAGGCATTGAATCGCAAAAAGTTCATGAAAAACCTGAGCACGGCCCTGACATCGCCGTTCATGAGAAAGCGGTTGGATGCACCTACTTTGAAGAGATATTTGCGGGACACTATTACAAATAATTTGTTACAAATGAGTGCCCAAGAGCCAACAGAAGAGGATACAATAGAGCCAGTAGCCAAAAAACGTGGCTACTGTAAATATTGATTATTGAGAAGTTTGTAATTTTTGTTTTTTTATTATAAAATGAATAAATATAAATAAGTAAACGGTAGTATTATTAATTGATTACGGTAGTAGAAAACTAATACTTTTGTTTTACTTGAATCAGTATAAAACTCTTCATTTAACAGCCTCTCAAAACTAAGGAGTCAATTTTACGTATGATTATCTTTTACGTATAAATCAATTTGATTATCTTTCTAGGGTTAAATAATGTAATCTCACCAATATTTTATTTAAAAAAAACTGAAGTGTCTAACACACTTGCAGTCAACCTGATAGCTATATATATATTTATTCAGTGCTGATAGTAAGTGGCAACATTAAACAAAGTAGGCTACAGGTAACATTGTCATCTCAACAGATTAATATGGAATGCCTCATAGTCTGTAATTACACTGGCTCTCTTTATATCTCTCACATTTTCATTTGATGGTAAATTATTACTAAAAAGTTCAATTAACAATTGTATGGTGATTTATGTCAGGTTGCTAGTATACAATGAGCTTAATGTAAGCATCTATTGCCTGAGCTACAACAGTGAGATTAATACCATTAAATTATTAACTTAAAAGGTGGCTACTTCATCATCATGGCTATACTACTAATAAATAACTCTACTACGTATTACCATGCTGCAGCTATATTAGTAGTATAGTTGTAGCACGAATGGGTCAGCTCGACTAGGGAAGGACCAAGCTCTCACAAAATACCAGCGTAAAATAGCAGCTTAACACATCTGTGTTTCGTATGCTGAGTGTAGAGAACCGGAGACCCTTTTTACTGGAAAAGAGGCATTCCATCTTAGTCTTCACGGGTGACAACGCATCTGCATTTTGATTTGCAAACGAGAATAGATGTAGATGTCTATGGGCCACAGTTACCACTTACCATCAGGTGAACTGTGCGTTCGTTTGTTACCTATCCTATAAAAAAAATCATCATCTTTACATCCTATTAGAAACTCACAAAGTATGGTCATGTGCCACCTACATCTATCGACTTCCAGCAGCTCTTACCAAGTTGCCACTCTGGAAATCGGGGAGCCACCCTACACTTTGCTTAACTGTATGAGACTGCCACTTGTGTACTTTTCTTTTCCACGGGTTGTCTGTCTTTCGTGTTATTTGACCAACAATTGCCCTTTCTACTTACTGATACCACAGCCTAAGAAGAACATACAGTCAGTCATCGTGTTTGATGTTGTTGGAAAAGCTTACATAAACAATAAATTACCAGGATTGTCAGAATGAGAAGTAATAAAAAAATAAATAAAAAACTGATTTTACTTTAATTCGCGTTTAAACAAATTAATGTGTATGTGGAAACTTATCTTTAAATGAGGACGACCCACAGTTTTTTACTGCACATATAGTGTGAACATTTATAATTTATTTGCGTGACAGGACAACCTTAGCGGAAGTGCTCAGCCAGCGTCTCTCCCCACACCGCATAGCAATGACCGACTGTTAGTAGTAGTTAAGACTGTGCTGATACGTTGGGCTATGCCAGTTATTAAGATTCTACTGTGAACATCCTCATTCCAAAGTCATTGTTATGCAGAGATACTCTAACCATGGCCCATAAAGCTGGATTATTTCAATAATACTTAATTAAATTTAGTCTTCAATTATAGGATAGTGGTGTTTAGTCTTATTTGTATGATTATATTTAATGATTTAAAAATTATCTTGCAGCGAATTTCTTATGACAAATGCTCCATCAGACCTACGTAGTATTGCATACCCTGGGGGCGCAGTGGCACTAATTCTCTTATTAGTGGCGAGGATTATATCTGCCTACTGGGGCCATATATCAGATTGTGATGAAACATATAATTATTGGGAGCCCTTACATTATTTAGGTAAGCTAATAAAACACATTTATAAAATATTAGTTGGTTTAAAGTTTTTGTAATTGAGATAAATATCCATCCATTACACTCTTATAAAGTCCACTGCTGAACATACTTCTCCCTTAGACTGTCTCATAACGGAGATATTTGCCATATTTGCCTTGCTTTGTCAGGCAGATATACTCCTTGAATGGCTGATTCAAGCATTGCATCATACTCTATACTGCTCAAACAAGTGGGGTGGGGGCTTAGAGTTTTTTAGAAAGTTTTTATTTTCTACTCATCCCTAATAGTAATTATCATTATATTTTTTACAACGTTAAGAGTTACTAAAAAGCTTACGATCTTACCTTATGGTAAGTGGCTACTATACCCTTCTGTAAACAACTTCAATCAGTAAATAAAAATGTTGTACAACAGACTTCAATATAAATTATTAAGAATAACTCAAAAACTATTGGTCAAACCTTGATCAAATTTATATGGGACCACATGAGAAGCACCAGCTTTCCAATGAAAAAAAAAATCATCAAAATTGATTCAACCTGAAAAATGTTATAAGGTAACACACAAAAAAAACAGTCAAATTGAGTACCTCCTCCTTTTTGAAGTCGGTAGAAAAGACTATAGACATGAGTTATATATGCAATTCAAAATTAAACAAACACACTGTTGCTTAGTTGTGGTATAGGTGAGAGGGTGTTACCTATACACACTGCCCCTTAGGCTAACCTATTAAAATAATTTAAAATTAAAAATTTTGTACAGCTGACTTCAATACAAGTTATTAAGAATAGCTCAGAAACTATTGGTCTGACCTTGATCAAATTCATATGGCACCACACGAGAAGTACCAGCTTTCAAACAAAAAAAGAATCATTCAAATCGGTTCAGCCAGTAAAAAGTTATGAGGTAACACACATAAAAAAAACATACAGTCAAATTGAGTACCGTCTCCTTTTTGGAAGTCGGCAGATAAAAGCATGATATTGTTTTATGTAAATTGGGGTTTTTCCCTGATTCTGATTAGGGACTTAAAGTATTTTTTTAATGTTGGTATGCTATGTTAGCTACCAATTTATGTAAATTACATAAATAGGCAGCTAACAAAGATACAGACTGTGAAATGCTATATTTGTCATCAACAACTTATATGAATGATTACTAGCACAAGTATTTAATTTTTATTTATTTACATTCTAATTCAACTAAGCATTCAATATGTTACATAAACACTTATACCAAACTTATAATATACTTAATGTAGAATTATTAATATTATTGTTAAACATCAATCTTTTCCAGGCAAACCTTTGTGAAGAAGATTATATTTATTTAAACAGAAGTTTGCATACATACATAAAAGCTATATGATTTGATCATGTTTCCGAGTTCCGTACAAAGCTCAAGTGGCACACTGTTATACTTCTTGGAATCGTCACATTCTATCTCTCCTGTATAGCGTACTATTTGATTCTATTATTCTATTAACATTAAGTCTGTTATAATTTCAGTGTATGGCAGTGGTTTACAAACATGGGAGTACAGCCCAGTTTACGCTATACGGTCCTACATGCCGCTGTGGTTGTTTGCAGTGCCTGCAAAGATACTTTCCTTTGTGACAACTCCAGTTACAGTATTTTACAGTATTAGAGCATTGCTTGCAATATTGACTGCTTGTGCTGATCTGATGTTTTATAAGTAAGTGCAGTGTATTTTTAATTTTATTAGTAGATTCACATTTTGAAGAGCCAAAGCAGCTTATGTTTTGGGCAGCTTGCCTTTAATATCATAGAATGCGAGCAACCTAATTAATCCCCGTGACACCACTGGGTTTTTTTTATTAGTAATTTCCTGAGGGCGGTAAAGGAAGACAAGATAAAGTAAGGAAACTTGCATGACTGAGAAATTAAAATATTTTATTATTTTTCTGTCTGGGAAGATTCTTTTACCTATTTCTGCTGCCAAATACTGGTGTGTACAAGTTTGAAGAGTATAGATATCCAGTATAATTCTGACCGACAGTAGGGCCATAGTATAAAGACACCAAGTAGGCTATCTCCAGCCCAATCCGCGATATAATTGCCTACTGTCTCAGGGTTGTCACTGTCACCAAATCATTAGTTTAAAGCCCGGCCCTTGCCAAAAATAATACATCTCTGTATAACTAATTCAGTGAGTATTAGACGATAAAGTTCAACAATGGTTTTCCTAACAAATACAGAAATGTATTAAGATTCAGAGCAGTATTATTTATAAAAAAAGGGATAAAATAAACCGGCGGGGCGGTGTGTGAGCTCGTGTTTAAATTATTTACTTAGTATATACTAGTTACTTTTTATTTTTAATAGGCATAATATAGTATTTGCACACATAAAGGACCATATTAATTTTTATTTTTAATTAATACAAGCATATATATATATATATATATATATATATATATTGAATCACACATTTATTACAAAATTACAAATTAGCTACAGAAAAATACTTTCTTCGGTTTCGACTATTACGAAAACGACTTGTTATTAAACTTTAATGTGTAATACATCCGCATCCTTATAAATAACTTTTGCAAATATAATTAATTACGATTTTATAACCGTAAGTAGGTACTTAGTTACTATTATTCCTCTGTCTGATAGACAACTAATACAACAAAAATAAGTAAGTAGGTATCTCATCGTCAAGTAAAAATTATATGCTATAATAAGTGACTCGCTTACCTGTCCTGTTCAATAGGTAATCTGAACAGAGACAATTCTGGAATCGATGAATTATTAAGACACCCAAACACACAGCAATACGTTCTCCTGCGATTATCACACATTTTTCATTCATTTAGCGGTGCCAAAAGCCGTGACGCGCGAACCTCGTGCGGTGTTAGTCCCGACTGGCGCATTGAGAATCACTTCGAAATTGTGTTTAAGTGTGCGTGCGGCGCCTCATAGATACTATGGCGCACACATACAAGCCGCGTGCAGTGCGTTTGTATGAAGATAACGTACTTCCCTCTCTTTATACTATGGTAGGGCGGTACTACAAGCTCTGAGTAGCAATGTGGTGAACTCGGGACTAATATATGAATGCCATCAACGATTAAATGAGGTATGCAAAAACAACAATGTGACTCTGCATTGGATAAAGGGATACAGTGGATCCAGAGGCAACAATGCAGCAGACGAACTGGCCAGAAGAGTATCGGCTCTAGCCACTATAGGGCTGGAACCAATCATACCAATCCCCTTTGGTAATGTTCGGTCATTGGTGTACCGTGGACACTTCACTATTCAACATGCCCAGCTTTGGAATAATCTAGTAGACTGTAGACAAGCTAGGGAGGCCCTGCCTGAAATAAACAGTTGTTTAACCAAAGTTCTAATGAGAATGAACAAGCCGCAGATCAGGATAGTAACAAGTGCTATCAAAGGACACGGCACCTTTAACAAACATTTATTTACTATAGGTGTTACAGATAATCCTCTGTGCAGGGCATGTATGTCGCTACATACATGGCTAAACATCTCGGCACGCCGGGGTCACTCCCCGAAGTTGCATACAACATCAAAGAACTGTTGAGCTTCTTCGGGGAGATCTCATAGCTCGAATTGTTCCTGCCCACGCAAAATACGCGCATAGACGCGGAGTTGCGGAAAACAGCCCGTCGTAAACTAACTAACTATTCAGTGTGATTTCAGGCTATGAAGCATTCCATCTTAGTCCTCAGAGCTGACAACACATCTTTGTTTGAATTTGGTTTTTGTACTCATTTCTGTTTGAAAGTAGGCTTCAGGTGTCCATGGGCTGCAATATCCACTTACCGTTAGGTGAACTGTAAATTCGTTTTTCCAGGGTTTCTCCGGTTGAAAGATTTAAAAATTAGGATATCCGTAGTAGAACCAGTGCTACCGATAAGCCCAACGGATAAGTAAGCTGAAGTGGCAGGTCGATGGGGAAGAAAGGTTCTCATGTAGCAACCTCTTACTGGTAGACGAAGTGTACGGTGTCCCCCCACTAGACGCAGTGACGACCCCTCCACTAGATGAATCCAAAATGTTGTGTTTAAACTGTCCTAGAAGCAGAACATGAGAAACAAAACTTTTTATAATTGCACATATAAAAACAAATTATGCCAAAAATTCATTAATCTCTCGGATACATAGAGAATAAACCAAACTTTGTTTACTTCCATAGAATCATCAATCGTCAGTCATCATACATACACACACACACGCACGCGCACGCACACGCACACGCACACGCACACGCACACGCACACACACACGCACACACACACACACACACACACACACACACACACACACACGCACACTCACACGCAGTCACAAGCGCTCACACTCTCTCTTTCACACACACACACTCACACACGCACGCGCGCACTCTCTCTCCCTCTCTTTCTCTCTCACACACACACACACACACACACACACACACACTCACACTGAGCGCGCGCGCGCGCTCATACACGCACACAGAAACACACACACACACACACACAAAGTGCGAGCATCTTGTTAGCATTAAAATGAAATATTTTCTACAGGAAAAAAAATTTAAATCTTTATTGGCTGTAAGATATAGATGTATATGTAAGATAGTTAAAAGAACTTGTGTTGTGATTTTGTTAAATAAATAAAATAAAAAATAAATTAAGATTATGTAGCCCTGCTTATCTGTTAAATATTTTACCTCATTCCAAAGTGGTGCCGCCCTGGTGGCATAATAAGTTGCGGAAACCTTTATTAAGCAAAGTAATTCAATTTTGCAGAGCAGTGTGTCACGAATTTGGAGTTCACGTGGGGCGAGTGTGGCTTTGCCTCACATTACCCTCTGCCGGGATGTTTGCGAGTAGTGCGGCAATGCTTCCATCCGCATGGAGTTCCAGTCTGGTCACGGCCGCCTTAGCCTGCTGGTGGCGGCGTCGGTATCCCTTCGCTGTCTTACTAACGGCGGCCACTACTATACTAAGTGAGTATTTTGGTTCTATAATGCATTAAGTTACAGCTTATAATAATGTCCTCCACACCGATTTCAGTCACAACGGAGACCAGCCATCTGTGTAGGACAAGATTATATTGCCTGAGCGAGTGCGCGAACACATCCTCCTCTATTTTCCCTTACTCTCATAGTCCATTGAGATGGCAATCTGACACGACTGGAGAAAGATTAGACGCAGAACCAATGGTTTACGTGCTTTTGGAGGAACGGGGGTGAAACACCGCCAAATTCCTAACTCCGGGCATCTACTGAGAATTTCTTGATGGACAAGCACAATAATTTAGTTTTCGGGCTGATCCGGGATTCGAACCTGAGACGTCATGATTAGCAGTCGCACTACTACACCACTAGACCAACGGGGTAGCCTGTATATAAGTATATACACAGTTAACGTGGTTCTACCATGTTAAATGTGTATCCGTTTGCCCATAAAAAATTACAAGTCTAGTTAAGAACTACTAGCCACAAAATACTCATCCTTTTGGGTACTGTTTCGGGTAATTAATTAGATTTTAATCCAATTTTTATGTGGTAGAGCCATGCTGCAGCTATATTAGTAGTATAGTTGTAGCATGAATGAGTCGGCTCGACCGGGGAAGGACCACACTTTCACAGAATACCAGTGAAAAATTGCAGCTTAACACTGCTGTGTTTCGTATAGTGCATGTAGAGAACCAGAGACTCTATTTACTGAAAAAGAGGCATTCCATCTTAGTCTTTACGGGCGACGACGCATCTGCATTTTGATTATTTATTGGGGATATATGTAGATTTCTATGGGTCACAGCAACCGCTTACCATCAGGCAGACTGTGTGCTCATTTGTCACCCTATCCTATAATTTTGTTTTTACAGGTTGGCCATTCACAGCGATTCTTGGACTGCCTATAGCAATCGATATGCTCATATTTAAAAGACATTTCGTGGAATTCTTCAAATGGTCGGCAGTAGCTCTCGTCTTGATGCTGGCGCCCACAGTGTTAGTTGACTCATGGCACTACGGGCGTCTCGTCGTCGCTCCGTGGAACATTGTCGCCTACAATATATTTACGGAGCACGGGCCGGATTTGTATGGCGTGGAGCCATGGACTTACTATTTTGTGAATGGGGTCTTGAATTTTAATATTGTATGGGTAAGTTTATAGAGATACGCGGAATTGGAAATATAAATAATTAATTTATTTTCAATTTTTAGAAATTCATTTTGCCAGTTTTTAAACCGCGTTTACTCTGTAAGTTTGAGTTTTAATAGAATCAGGCGTTACTTTGCGAAAATCAACATTAACATATAAACATTATATTAAAGATGATTATGGAACCAAATAGCTGTTTTAAAAAATATATGATAAAGGTGACAAACGAGCACGCGGCACATAGATATAGTAAACACAAGATAGTAAGTCGATGCTGCGGCCGATGTTGTTGTTTATCGCGATGTAGGAGTAATATAGAAAGTATAATTCTTTTTTTTATATATATATATTTTTTATGTAAGTAGCTACTTAGTAGGTTCTTTAACAGTGGTAGAGCCACGCGGCAGCTTTTGCTGTCGCACGGATGGGCCGGTTCGAACCGGGGTGGTACCACGACCTCACAGAATACCAGCGTGAAGTAGAGGTTTACCTCTGCGTTGCGCTTGGTGAGTGCAGGTGGCCGGAGGCCCAATTCTCAATTAAATAAAAGACTACCCCAGGAGGGTACCAGCACCCCTGGAGAATCCCTCGCTGAGCATCCACGACCAAACTACTTCACTCCTGAGCATAGGTGCTCAGGCTGCCCCGCGTATTCTGGGGTGGGGGGGGGGGGGGGCGCAAAATTCCGCTCGCGACTAATGCTGCTCGGGCCAAGCGGAACAATACAACCAAGGCGACCCCTGTCACGCTATCCGTGAATTTTTGCAACATCAGGGGACTTTATTCCAACCTTAACGCTGTCCATTACCATCTAGAGACGGCGAAGCCGCCTTGCTCCTTTTAACCGAGACTCAGGTGTCCTCTCCGGCTGATACTTCATATCTCTCCTACCCGGGATACAAATTGGATCACTCCTTTGTGCCCCGGGCTGGAGTTTGCGTATACGTCAGAGACGACATCTGTTTTCGAAGCCTCGGCAGTCTTGACGGTACGGACCTGTCCATCCTATGGCTGCGTGTAGACAGCGACGACCATCCCCACGTCTACGGGTGCCTCTATAGGTCCCATAGTGGTAATGCTGACACAGACCGATTCATCGACCACGTCCAAATGGCGGCAGACTCCGTGCTACAACAGGTCCCATCTGCAGAGCCCTATAACGCCCACCACGCTGAATGGTTTGGTTCTAGTTTAACCGATCATGCGGGTAGATCTGTCTATGACTTTGCTTTGGCATATGGTCTAACACAACTGGTTACTTCGCCTACGCGGATCCCAGATGTGGAAGACCATGTACCTTCCCTATTGGACCTTCTGCTGACCTCTTATTCGGACGGATATCTGGTCTCCGTCGATGCCCCTTTGGGCTCTTCGGACCATTGTCTGATCCGGAGTACGGTGCCACTCACGCTCCAATCGCAGTTGCGATCTGCAGCTTGCCGCCGTGTTTGGGACTATAGGTCAGCTGATTGGGATGGGATGCGGTCTTTTTTTGCAGCCTACCCTTGGGGGCGGGTTTGCTTCTCGCCGGAAGATCCCAACGTTGTTCCCGATTCTGTTGCTGATGTGGTACTTCAGGGTATGGAACTTTTTATTCCATCCTCTGTGGTGCCCATCAGAGGCAGATCCCAGCCATGGTTTGGTTGCTCCTGTAAAATAGCATCACGCTATAAGCAGGAGTGCTACCGGGCCTGGGCTGACGCATCAACGTCTCGGGATGTAAACACCAGCGCACTTAAAAAGAAGTATAATTCCGCCTCCAGGTCCTTCAAAAGCGTCATTGCCAAGGCAAGGTCTGAGCACATCGGCAGAATTGGCGAAAAGCTAGTTCGCCTTCCTTCGGGAACCCGTGCATTCTGGTCTCTCGCCAAGGCTGTCCAAGGGAACTTCTGTCAGCCATCTCTTCCATCTCTGCACAGAGAGGACGACTCACTGGCCCATACCGCAAAGGAGAAAGCCGATCTGTTGAGCTCTCTTTTTGCGTCGAATTCAACTCTAGATGACGGGGGCAACACACCGCCGACCATCCCGCGATGTGAGTGCTCCATGCCGGATGTGCGATTTACATAGCGCTCGGTTCGCAAGGCACTCTTCTCCCTGGACGTCAGCAAGTCGAGTGGGCCCGATGGAGTCCCTCCCATTGTGCTGAAGACGTGTGCTCCGAAGTTGGCACCGGTTTTAACGCGTCTTTTCCGGTACTCCTACTCCCAAGGCGTAGTTCCGAATTCATGGAAGACAGCTTTGGTGCACCCGATCCCTAAAAAAGGCGACCGCTCAGACCCGTCCGACTACAGGCCTATCGCCATCACCTCCTTGTTCTCCAAAATAATGGAATCCATTATAAACTGCCAGCTCATGAGGTACCTTGAGTATTCCCAGCTGATTAGTGACCGCCAGTACGGTTTTCGTCGGGGTCGATCAGCTGGTGATCTTCTAGTCTATCTGACTCATAGATGAGCGGAGGCAGTAGAGTCCAAGGGGGAGGCATTAGCCGTTAGTTTGGACATAGCGAAGGCCTTCGATCGGGTCTGGCACAAAGCGCTTTTTTCGATTGCGGCCGACTAAATCTAGTCCAGTTCAATCCCCAGAAGACACAAGTTTGCGTGTTTACCGCTAAAAAGAACCACTTTGTCGTATCTCCTCAGTTTCAAGGCACTCCCTTTGCTGCCTCGGCTAGTATCGGAATCCTTGGCGTTGACATACCGAATAGTGTGCAGTTTCGTGGTCACTTGGAAGGGAAGGCCAAATTGGCCTCTAAAAAGTTATACATAATTTTTTTGCGTTTTTAAAATTTCCGCGCGCGCCCCTTTGTAACCTTGCGCCCCCTAAACACGTGCTTTAAGGATAATCCGCCAATGGGTAGTGTTGAGAATGTTTCTAGACTCCAAGAGTTACTAATTCATTCATTGGGCTAAGTATAGGCTATTACACTATTACCAAGTTTAATTTTTTTTTAACAAAAACTGTAAAAAAAGGTATTGTATAGTATACATGAATATATGGCTGATAATAACCCCTGTTTTTTGAGCTGCTGTTTTTTGAATACTTTTTGTAAATAGTTAGTACAACCTTTCATATTACATATATGATTTACTTTAAAAAAAAAGTCCCGTTGTGTTTCTTGCTGGTTCTTCCCAGGACAGAGGTACGAACCAGTGGTAAAAGTAAAAAATTACTTTCAATAAAAATTACACGTAATTTATATTGAAAATATTATTCTATTTTAAGGGTGTTTAATCAATTAAAATTTGCAGGTGTTGTCGCTGTCCTGTCCGCTGCTATTGGCCGCGTGCACGGCGATGGCTCCGCGGTCCACGTCGCGGGCGTCCTTCTGTGCGCCGTATTGGCTCACACTTATGCCCTTGGCTTTATGGCAGGCTGTATTTATGCTACAGCCACATAAGGAGGAAAGGTATGTTTTACATAATTATGTTTTATAAATTATTATATTATTATTATATTAGTATTTTTTATAGATTAAGGATGACAAACAAGCACACAGTCTACCTGATGGCAAGTGGTTGCTGTTGCCCATACATATATACATCTATCTTCGTTTGCGAATTAAAATGCAGATGCGTTGTTAGCCGTGAGAACTAAGATAGAGTGCCTCTTTTCCAGTAAAAAGGGTCTCAGAGCAAAGGAACACATCAGCATTAAGCTGCTATTTTACGCTGGTATTCTGTGAGAGCGTGGTACTTCCCCGGTCGAGCCGACCCATTCGTGCTATAACTATACTATTAATTTAGCTGCAGCATGGCTCTACCACGTATAAAAAGTTTAATGTTAGTTTGTAAAAAAAAAATCCGGTTCCGTGATAAAGGTAAAACGTAACCCAAAATCTATGTTGAATAAAAATTATCCTATTGTGTTTCAGGTTTTTGTACCCAGTGTACAGTATGATAGTGTTGACGGGGGCTATATCTCTCGATTGTCTGCAGAAGATGACTTTTGCGGTCGGAACGGAACTCTTTAGGTAATTTTTCCGTTTTGTCTTTCCATTAACATTAATAGCTTTTTTTTAAGCCCGCTACTGGTCGACTTCACTTTCTAAACGTAAAATTTTATGATACTTCCTTGACATACCGCCATTTTAAAATTATTATTTCATTTATTTTATGGACTGTTACCGTTACCGCCAATTAAAGTCATTACATAGGCTTCCCCCATAGATTGTATCAAAGGGGGGATATTTGCCATAGTTGCCATGCTTCGTAAGCTGGTTGGCAACCGCAGTTTTTTATTTTTAATATATTTTATGGAAAATATATCAAATTCCGCAAATTAAAAATAAAATCGAAAATTTGTTTTCGAAAGGTGGCGAATAGAAAGACAGAGACGGCACTATTTAGCGTACACTGGCCCCCTTATGGTTATGTGCGTGATATTGGCAGGAATAGGAGGTAAGTTGGATCCATATTTATATTTTTACAGCCTATTTTCTATTAACAATCAAAATGCACATGCGTTGTCATCCCTGCAGTCTAAGATGGAATACCACGTTACCAATAAAAAAGAGTCTCCTGTCCTCATCACGCGACGAAGTATGAAACGGAAAATACAGAATTTTGACGGCTCCTTGGCGCAGTGGCTTAGCAATGAGCTGCAGCGCTGAAGGCCGCGGGTTCGAATGCTGCTGCACATTATCATACAGGAGAAAATCCTAGTATTTTTCAAAAAAAAAAGAATACAAAGCCTATAAAAAATTCTAAGAGAGCGTGGTCCTTACCCGATCACGTCAAACCATTTTTGCTACAGCCACATTATATCTACACCGTGTGCAGTGTGCACCATAAAACAAATCAAAATATTACATTTTTCAAGCAATAAATTTTAATTATAAATAAAACCTAACTGCTAACATTTATGAATAATATTGTTAGATAAGTACTCCCTCTTTTCTAGCGGGAATTGAAAATATCGTCGAAGGCTTTACGGGCTGATGCAGAGATTTTTTCTCATTAAAGTCCATTGCTGGACATGGGCCTATTCAGTTTTAGCGAGGGTTTTTGTCTTAATGTCATGTTTGGCAAATTAAAAAATTGGTCCTTTGAGCCGGATTACTTTTGATTGAGCCAACCATTAATTATTGTTTTTATCCATCACCAGGCATATCGCGAATCACAGCACTCTATAACAATTACCACGGTCCGATGACAATTCTCCGTCAGATCCCAACCAACGATAACGGAATCAAGAATGTGTGTTTCGGTAAAGAATGGTACAGATCACCGTCCAGCTTCCATATAAGTGAAGGTTACAGGATACGGTTCATTCAGAGCGAATTCGATGGGCAGTTGCCGGCGCCTTATGAAGAAACTAGTAACGGTAAGTTTAATCTTTAATAATCGGCAGTGAAGTAACAACTTATATCTATCTCCCAGACTTGGCTGATTTAAATCATGATTTAAACCACGGTTTAAATCGCTTGATTTTGATTAAAAAAAAGATTGATTTAAATCAACATGTAGAAATTAATGTAACAGGCAGAAAATGACATAAAACTGGCTTAAAATTATTATTGACTTATTATTCTACTACAATAGTCTCATAAACTTTGGAAAATCAACAAAGACTGTAGCGATGAGGTCTGGTCGTCTCATAAACTTACTAAAAACGATAAAGAATTTTTTTAGAAATTCACACTTAATATATGAACTGTTATTAATACACTATTAATTATTTTACTCTTAATCAGTCTCATACATAATATACATTCATAAACTTTTAATCCTACTATGTCAAAAAGTGTTACCAACTCAAAATATACAAAAAAATATCAAAAAAATATTGTTTTATTATGTATATTTTTTTCCAGCTACCCGCATAATTCACCCGTACTTCAATGGCCAAAATAAAGGCGATAATCGAACCTACTTATCACCGTCCCAATGCCACTATCTCGTCGACTCGGACATCGGGTCACCAACCACCCTTCAGCCGGCCTACCACATGGACAACGAACAATGGGAAATAGTTACATCCGTTCCTATACTAGACTCCAATAAATCTCACAGGCTATTCCGCGCTTTCTATATACCTAGCTTGTCGAACAAAAACGTCGTTTACGCAAATTTATATCTATTGAGGAACAAACTGTTAGGTCATTAAGTTCATTTTTCCATGATTAAGGTCGCCTGAATAAGGCTATGTGTACGTCTTGTAACACCAATGTTGCTGTAGCACTAGCATATTGATTTCATTCATTCAATCATTCATAATGACTGAAGGTGTAGTAAAAAACTGCAATTGCCAACCTACATGCCAACTTTGGTAACTACAAATATTCACCTTATGAGGCAATCTGTGAGTGAGGCCAATGTTCAGCAGTGGACTTTTGATAGATTGTAATGATGATAATGATATCAGTATCGAATATAATACCAATCAGAAATACACAATCGTACTGCGCAAATGAAACCGAAATCTAATTACGAAATAGGTTACAACTTGTTTGAATTGATGCAACGATAGTCTCAAACTTTACCGGTGCGGACTAGAGATGCACGATTATTTACTGTAAATCGTATTGGATCGTATGCCTTCAATAGATTTACAGATCGAATCGTATGCCGTAGAATCGTTCGCGTAAAAATCGTTTCAAAATTGTGATAATGAATACATTTTTGTTTTTATAATGTGTTATATACATTATTACATAAACATGCGACTTATTCGGAGTACGAGATTTAAATAATTATAAAATACAGCTTCAATTAATAATAACTATTCACTTAAACGACATTTAAAATGAGAAGTTATTTTTAGTCTACCCGCATAATGTTTAATTATTCGCCAGCACTAACTTAAAAATGCAGAGAAATTAAATAGTGTTGGCATTTATCTTTATTCGATCTTGCTTCTTCGAGTAAAAAAAAGTCTTTTCGCTGATAACTTTACCCATCCATGGATGGATATACGCTATGATACTGCCTATAAAAGTCCACTGTTTATAACTCCCCCCCCCCCTCCCCCCTCCACCCCTGTTCTCCGTAGATTGTCTCATAGGAAAGATTATGCCATAACTTCCACACTCGGCAGACTGTTTGGCAACCACAGTATTTTATTATTTTAAGTTATCACGAAGTTGCTGCCTGTCATCACCTGTTTCAGTTTACCACTGTCGCCTCTCACGACACCTACGGGGCGATATGAGGTACTGGATATTCTTACACCGTCACTACACGGTTTCACCGTTCATAATTATTGTCCGCCAATTAATTTGTAAGACAATAACAAATTTATTAGACGAGGTGAGTTGGTCGGATACGAATACAATCTAGGCGATTTGATTCACTCTTGAATCGATATCGCTTGAAGATCGCATTGCAATGAATCGATTCATACAATCGCTAGATCGCATATCATTGGATCGATCTTCATAAAAATCGAATCGTGTATAACGTGCGTCTATAATGTTGCATTTATACTTTTCTCTGTACTGTGTTACTATATTTGTAAAAGTTTATTTTTTACGTTTAATAAATTTTATTTCGGTTTATTAATTAAACTAGTAAATTTTACTTAAAAATATTAATTTTTGCATTTAATAGAAAAAATATTATAATATGCCTATTTAACAACCTATTGCTTAATAAACAAGGAAAGATAATAAAAATTTCGTACTAATTTTTAATATTTTATAAAAAAACTAAATTAAGTTCACCCATCATGTTGTTTAAAATAATATTTAACCACTTCGTTTCTTTTCCGTTATGTTATTTTTGTTTTGGGATTACTTACCGCTGGTTTAACGTTTATATTTACGTTATTTTTAAAGTTTATTTGTAATAGAAGAATGAAACTGCAATAAGTCACGGCCACACTATCATATCTTTGAAGCGTTGTAAGTTGTAACAAATGGCAATATAGTTCGTAAGTAAGTTTAATTAAGATAATTACGAAGTTAAGGCAAATTAATAATAAAGGTAGTGTACATTAATGTTGCGAAGCTAGTCATAGAGGTTCATATTATAGATTATATAATATATTTTATGTATACTGACAACTTTATCACGTTCACTGTCCGGTTTTAAAACACAATAGTAAGACAATAGCAATGACCTATATGTAGTGCACGGGACAGCGAAAGGGTTAAGACACTGCTCAAAACTTTCAGCGTTAATATCGTCATATTTACAAAATACAATTATGTTACCAATTGTCGAAATAAACATTTTCACTAGAGTTTCTAATTATGAAGTTGGATTTAGTTTTCTTTATTTAAATGTTACTTTAAGCCATCATCGCAGATAGCTACTTTAAAGTAATATTTAAATAAAATACGATATAAAAGGCCCAAACCATAGTAGTTAATGCTAGTGAGTCGAAAATAGCAATTAAGAAAAAAAACACCAATTTTAATAAAAGCAGAGGCACACTCTTTATCCAAAAATAGTTCGTAATGTTTATGTGTATATTTGTAAACCAATATAAATGTAATTTACGAGGCAATGATATTATAAAAGAAAAAAATACGGCAGAAATTAGACCTGTATGATCGAACGAGAATTAGCATGTTTCATCACACAGTTATACGCCTAAATTGTAATTAATCTCTTTTGTACAACTTTATCGTGAGATTTTTTAACACGTTCACTGTCCGGTTTTAAAACACAATAGTAAGACAATAGCAATGACCTATATGTAGTGCACGGGACAGCGAAAGGGTTAAATCACATGGCCGTTTTGATTTTATATTTCCGTTAGGACTGGAATGATTTTTAGGATCATTTTCATACTTTTAAAATATCTCTGTTTCGTCATCTTTTTACTAAAAAGTACGATAAAATAACTTTTTATGTGGTTAACTGATCTTAGAAGTTTTTTTTTAATTGTGATTTTACTGTGGGTGTGTTTTTACGATTACTTACCTACCTTTTCATTTATGTATTTCAAATGTAAATTTTAATGTAATTTGTTTTCTATTTATTACAAGCATTTAAATGGTCGTAGTGAAACGTTTAGACCTAAGTACTATTACGAGTTTTATTACCCTCCCAAAAATAAAGGGGAGGATAATTTTTAATTAATTCTATCTTTCTCAACAGAAATGTTTAACAAATTAAAATTTTAATATAACGTAAAATTATATACTATAATAGTTATTATTTATTTCATCTTCATGTTTTATTTTATATAGGTATATTTTTTTAATGAAGTTATTAAATTTTATATTCACACAACGAAATGCATAGGTCCGAATTATTGGGCTGCGATATGAAACGCTCTTTTGTGTGAATTCGGAAAAGTACTGACCTTAAACTAAAAAAGTGTCGTGGTTGTAGCACGAATGGGTCGGCTGGACCGGGATAGGACCACGCTCTCACATAGTACCAGCGTAAAATAGCAGCTTAACGCTGCTGTGTTCGTATGGTGGAGTGTAGAGAACCGGAGACCCATTTTACTGGAAATGAGGCATTCCATCTTAGGCCTCAGGGCTGGCAACGTATCTAAATTTTGATTCTTAATCGGGGATAAATATAGATGTCTATGGGCCACAGCATCCACTTACCATCAGGTGTACTGTGTGCTCGTTTGTCACCCTTATCCTATAAAAGAAATCATCTGTTGATTTGGGTAAGTGGTGCGGAACCAAGCTTAGTCAACTCTAAAGCATATAGAACTTCTTTTGTTATTAGCGAAACTAGCTAAAATAAGAAGCTAGTTTTTTATTTCAGCTTATTTCAATGTGATATATTCCTATTATTTGGATATTTTTTGTTGTAATAACAAAGATAAATATACAAGAGAATGTACAGGGCGTACGTTTTGTTAATCAAGCGGACATATTGTAATGTTTTGCATTTTTATAAATTGATAATTATGGTGGTTATATTTAATTTCTTTTATATTAATAAAAATAACTTGGCATTCATAGTATGTTTTATTTTATCTGGTAAAATGTGGGAAGTCCTGGTTAATTGAAATATTACATTTTATAAACGACAGACGGTAATTATTCAAGTTTAAATTAGTCAAGTCATCGATGCAGGGTAGCTTAAATTCTCTACCTACTATAACGTTCCACTTCATGCCGTAACCATTTCGGCTCATGCAAAAAAAATCTTTGTATAAACCATATGCAACAACGCCCTCTACCGTTCCGTCAACGAGTACCACCATTGCGAGCGGCGTTGCGTAAATGGACCTGCAGCGAATTAACGACGAGAATATGGCAGGTGCCAATAAGCTTTGTGCATGGCATGCGTAGATACTAGTTATCAAACCGCCTGTGTGGTTTCGTAACCGCGTAGTTCAGTGTTGTTCAAAATAATGGCAATAATTTATAATCCCCATTCAGATAATTTTCTAAGGCCATCGTCTAGATTTATTAATATAAAATAGTTTTCATAACATCAACACATCTCATTCGTACGCGTTTTTCTGAACGAAATGAGCTACAACGGATAGAACGGGCATCATAGTCGTACTTTTATAATATATTAAACTCAGATGAGAACAAAATGACCTACAAACAACAGATAGAACGTACAGACAGAAAACACGTATATATATTATAAAGGGTTATTTTTCAAAGAGTAGGCAAATTCTAAACTTAAGTTCAAATCTTTATATATAAAAATTACGTGTCACGTTGTTTGTCCGCGATGAACTCTTAAACTACTGAACTGATTGCAATGAAAATTTGCACACTGTGTGCAGTTTGGTCCAACTTGAGAGAGTTTTTATCCCCATAAGTGACCCTCAATATTTTTTATTACGAATTTAAGAATTTTTATAGGACAGGGTTGTCGGAGATGGCAGAACAACGTCTGCCTGGCGAGCTAGTATACATATAAATAATGATATACCGATATAGCAGTTTTTGAAAATACGAGTAAATAAGACTTCCACTTTTATTTGAAATTATTCCAAATCGAGTGTGATTTATGGGCAACAACGTTTTTGCCTACCGATCAACCCTTACGAATGTGTGCGTGCGCAGTAAAAATTATTTTAATCAGCAGTAATTATTACCACGGGTTTTGTATTTAAAAAATATAAAAAGGACACAAGTTTTGAGATTTTTTTATTAATTTTTCTTCACCATTTGCCTATATTACTTATTCTGAACCTTCTCTGTAAATTTGACCGGTTACTGCAAAATAGCCATGTGTTCATACGTTGCAGTTTCGTTAGTACTTATTGGAACGAAGTTCTTTATCGGACGGTACCTACGGGTTTGGCGAGATGGGAGCTAGGCGACAAAAGTGTAAGATTTTTTCGTCACTACCCCTTGTGTTAAGCTAGGGTCCCACGGCCTGTTTTGTCACAGGTCAGACCGCGCCAGGCCGGACAACAGGCCGTGGGAACCATCGCATCCGATGAGGCCTGTGGTGGCCTGTTGGCGCCCGCCCGATCCATCGGGAGTCGGTAAGATCAAAGGCGCGGCGCGGCGCGGCGCGACGCGGCGCGACGGCGCCTGTCGCGGCCTGTACGGGCGCGTCTGCGTCGCTTGCAATCGTTCATTTCAACTGCGGTGGCGCTTGCGCGTACATGCTCATGATGGAATGGACGAACGAGCTTATATTCGAGTTTTTAACTCTTTATGAAAATAAACCAGCGCTTTGGAATAGTACGTCGCTTCAAGATAAAAACAAGAACGGCTTTTGTTGATGACGACGCCCACCAGCGTCGTTTCTTCTCCGCCGCCGCTCATGAACAACCGCAACACCAGGGGAATTGCAGATGCGTTGCCGGCCTTTTAGAAAGGTGTAAGCTCTTTTCTTGAAGATCCGTAAGTCGTATCGGTCCGGAAAAATCGCCGGGGGTAAACAATTCCACAGAGAAGTTGTACGAGGAAGAAAACTCCTAGTAAAACGTACAGTCGTGGACCGCCAAGCATCCAGATGGTGAGGATGGTATCGTGAATTTTGATGCGATGTGCGCTCGTGAAATTTGGCGGCTGGAATTAATCCGAACAATTCCTCAGAGCCAGTGGCGTAGCGTGCCTTCGAGGGGCCCTGTATCAAAATTTGTTGGGGGGCCCCAATGAAGAGTAAAGATTTCATAAAAGGAACAAAAACGCTTGCATTGAATTCAAATTATTATATATTGATTTTAAGTTATTCATCATCATCGTTACAGCCCTTCATAAGTCCAAGGAATGAAAAAACGAATAAAGGAATAAAAAACATATACATAAAAATGGTCTTCAGTTCTCTATGTACACATAAATTATCGTCAATTATCACGACAACGGCAAAAGAGTACTTTTGCCGAACTAGTGGAATTAGTAAATTCCACTAGTTCATCATCATCATCATCATCATAACAGCCCTTCATAAGTCCATTAAAGAGCATAGGCCTCACCCAAGGAATGCCACAAAGCACGGTCCTGAACCACCTGCATCCATCGACTTCCTGCATGTCTTACCAGGTCGTCACTCCATATAGTGGGGGGACGCCCTACACTTCATCCGCCGGTACGAGGCCGCCACTCGAGAACCTTTTTCCCTATCGGTTGCCGGTTCTTCGAGCTATATGTCCGGCCCATGGCCACTTCAGCTTACTAATTCGTTGGGCCATGTCGGTGACTCTGGTTCTACTGCGCATATCCTCATTTCTAAGTTTATCACGCAGAGAAACTCCGAGCATAGCCCTCTCCATAGCTCGCTGAGCAACCTTGAGCTTCCTCATCCGGCCAGCAGTGAAGGACCACGTCTCAGTTCCGTATGTCATCACTGGCAACACGCACTGGTTGCACAATTTCGTTTTCAAGTTTTGAGGTATACCTGACTAGAAGATGTGCCGTTATTTCCCGAACGCTACCCAGTCGAGTCGAATCCCTCGATTGACCTCTCGGTCGAAGTTGGACTTACTTAGTCGGACTATTTGTCCCAGGTAAACATAAACGTCAACAACTTCGAGCTTAGAGCTACCAACAACTACCGACATAGGTGTGACATGGACATTAAACATGATCTTTGTTTTGTCCATGTTCATCTTAAGACCTATCCGTTGGGAAAAACTATTGAGGTCATTAAGCATAGTGCTTAGGTCCTCCAGCGATTCTGCCATAAGGACTATATCGTCGGCAAATCGAAGGTGAGTGATGTACTCGCCATTGATGTTAACACCGTATCCTTACCAGTCCAGAAGCTTGAAAACGTCTTCCAATGCAGCGGTGAAGAGTATCGGGGATATAACGTCACCCTGTCTTGCACCTCTCTGCAATTGGATAGGTTTCGTACTCTGGTTCTGTACTCGGATAGCCATCGTAGCCCTACTGTACAAGCACTTCAGCACTTCGATATACCGACAGTCAACTTGGCATCGCTGAAGGGACTGCAGCACCGCCCGAATTTCGACGTAATTTTGATTGAAAGTCTTTGGGCTTTCTCATAGTCCACATACGCCAGAAATAGTGGTAAATTGTACTCCTCGGACTTCTGTACAATTTGCCGAAGGGTATGTATGTGGTATATGGTGCTAAAGCCTTTTTGGAAACCGGCTTGTTCGGGAGTAATGACTCTCGAAAACAGCATGTAGACGCGGCTCAAAAGGGAACTCGGTCTGTAGTTCTTCAAGAGAGCGTTGTCACCTTTCCGGAGTAGTGCCACCATGGAGGACGGAATTAAAGAGCTTCTGAAGGACATCAAGTATCGGTTTTCCACCCGCTTTCAGAAGCTCCACTGTAATTCCATCCAGCCTGGGATCTTGCCGTTTTTAAGATGCTGGAGAGCCATTCTAATCTCGCTCAGACTGACGTCCGAGATATCATCGGAATAGTGTCGGATAAGACTCGCTCTTGGATCGTTACTCACACTTACGTGTGGCTCCAACGATGATGTGTACAGCTGCCAATAGAACCTCTCAATCTCACTCAAAACCTCAGGTGTCCCGGAAACGACGCTGCCATACTCGGTCTTCAGCTTCGACAGTTGGCTCTTTCTGGCAGACAGATCTCTTGCAAAGACTTGGGAGCCCTGGTTCTGCTCGATCTTTTCTTTAATACGAGCAGAATTAAAGTTGCACAAGTCCCGCCGCATGCATTTGGAGATCTGTATGTTCAGTTGCCTGTACGCTGTCAAATCTACTGAAGACTGCAGCTATATACCCCGTCTAAAAGCCATTGAGATTAGAGTGTGATCGGAGACTTTTTGTTTCTTCTGCGGCGGGTCTTGCAAAACTTAGCTCAGACCGCATGGACAGTTTCCACGAGCTTGTCATTCATATCGTCCATTGTATTGCAATCTTCTAGGCACTGAAAACGGTTTCGTAGCTCGAGCTGAAAGGTTTCTGGACTTTGGATTAGAGCACGAGAAGGACGGAGCGTTGACTTCATTAGACGTGACTTCTCCAACTTAACGTTTAGGTTCAGTGTGCCTCTCACCATTCGGTGATCGCTGCCGGTTTTCACCCTCGCGATCACTGAGACATCACTGAATAGTTGTCGTCTGGTCGTCATAATAAAGTTAATCTCATTTTTTGTCGAACCGTCGTGGCTCGACCAGGTCCACTTCCTGTGGGGCCGCTTCTGGAAGAAAGAGTTCATCATAAAGAGTCCTTCTTTCTCCATGAAGTTCGCCAGCTGCTGGCCCTTTGGGTTCCGTTGCCCTATTCCGAATTTCCCTACTTTCAGCTCACCGTTCTCTCTTGTGCCTAGTTTTGCGTTGAAGTCTCCCATTAACACCGTATAGTGGGTTTTGGAGGAATGCATTGTTCTAGAGATATCCTCATACATTTCTTCCACCTCCTCATCGGCGTGTACCGAGGTTGATGCGTAAACCTGTATAACCTTCAGCGATTACCGTTCGGTGATTCTGAGTATAAGGTCCGCAACCCTCGTCGACACACTCCCAATCTTTACAACGTTGTTAACGAGAGACTTGTGGACGATAAATCCGACACCTCCTTGGGACAGATGGTCGCCCTCCTGGTGATAGAACAAATTGCCGGATTCGAGGATTACCGTGACCTCCCCCTCTCTTCAGACTTCGGATAATCCTATGACATTCCAGTGCAACTTGTCTATCTCTTCTTCTAGCTCCAGGACCTTCTCGTCAGTCCTCAGGGTGCGTGCGTTATAAGTTGCCATGTCGAGTCGTCGTAGGTGGCAACAGAACCTCCACCGGAGACTCTTAGCACCCCCTGCCTCGCTGTTACCATGGTCGCCACCTTAGCCAGGAATAGCGGGGCTGCCGGGGACTGGGGGCCATCTCTTCGTTACTTTCATGGGGGTATATTGCCATAGTTGCCACGCTTGGCGAGCGGGTTGGCAAGCGCAGTTTTTTTATTGTTGTTTTGCTGTTATCAGAAAGATGCTGCTGCCCATCCTCTGCCTCAGTTTCCGTCTGTCGCCTTTTACGACACCCACGGGAAGATATGGGGTTGTGAGTATTCTTACCCGCCACTACACGGGCTTATGAGTTATTACTTACAATAAATACTCCTAGGAACTAAGCTAGCCAAACAATTTAATTTTCGTGCCTTTTGTTCGGCGAACATAGCTGAAGACGATTTCAGTTTTACTAAATTCTTTACTTCTTTAGAGAATAGTGATAGCCTTTCCTGTCCCATTAGAAGTCCTTGGAGTTTTTGCTTACACACGTTGGGGGCCCCTGTAGCCCGGGGGCCCCGTATCATTGATACGGCTGATACGGCGGTAGCTACGCCCCTGCTCAGAGCACTCCCCGTGATAGATGCGATAAAATACGCAAAGAGATGCAACATCTCTACGCAGTGTCAGTGTATCGAGCCGATCAGAAAGAACTCGGTCGTCGACGATTCGAACCGCTCTGCGCTGGATGCGGTCAAGTGGGAGGAACTGGCACTGGGGTGCCCCGGCCCAGAGATGAGAACAGTATTCCATGTGAGTCCGAACTTGCGCTTTGTAAAGTTGCAAGCGATGTGCCGGCATGAAATACTGTCTCGCTCTGCTGAGCACGCCAAGCTTTTTAGAGGCCAATTTGGCCTTCCCTTCCAAGAGACCACGAAACTGCATACTATTCGATATGTCGACGCCGAGGATTCCGATGCTAGCTGAGGCAGCAAGGGGAGTGCCTTGAAACTGAGGAGATACGACAAAGGGGTTCTTTTTAGCGGTAAACGCGCAAACTTGTGTCTTCTGGGGATTGAACTGGACTAGATTTAGTCGCCCCCAATGCGAGACTTTGTTCAGCAAAGACTCGACTTCAGACACAAGTTTGTCCCGGTAAATATTTTTTCCCGGTTATTATACGTTTTCCCGAGAAATATTGGCACGGCCGGTATATAAGGCATCACCAGTGCTGTCGTCGGCATAGCAATTAATGTTACCAGTTTGCTATGGATCTTAAAACGCGAATACATGTTGAACAACACAAAAAATAACACTTTTTGACTTCGATGTCTTAGATTTAATATCTTCTAATGATAGATGTTTGCAGTTGTGCGCGCATCACAGAAAAACTATTGGAAAGATTTTAATAAGGTTTTCTATGTTTCGTTTCTTAAATACTTGACCCTTATCAAAAAAAAAATATTGCGATATATTCATTTAATATAAAGTTATTAAAGTTTTAAGAAACAACGATTTTTATAAGCACTACGTGTTCACAGTGGCGTAGCTATGTAATAATCAAGGGCCCCGGGGCAAAAATGAAATTAGGGCCCTATTTAAACTAAACTAAATACTTTAAAGGTGCAAAACTACTTCAACATCAGCTCCTTGTCGATCATTGCAGGTCATAATAAAGCAAAGCTACTTACTAATATGTATTGTGTAACGCATAAATAATGACGAAGTAGATTACAGTTGATAATATAGGCAGACAACATAATAGTGGAAGAGCCACAAGGCAGCTTTTGCTGTCGTATGGGTGGGCCAGACTAGATGGAGTGACGACCTGGTAAGACAAGAAATGAGAAGTTGTAAAGAATGAATGTAATGAATGGGTGGACTGGCTCGAACCGAGGAGACCCACGACCTTACAGATAACCAGCGTGAAGTAGAAGTTTACTTCGCCTGTTAAGTGCAGGTTGTCGAAGGCCTAAGCCCTCTTCCCCTTGACATGATAGTGTAATTAAATATGTGAGCGGGTGCTCAGGCTGCCTCGCGTGTATCGAGGGGGATTCCGCTCAAGACTACTACTGCTCATGGTAAGTAGAGCAATAAGACAAAGGTTACCCCTGCCACGCTATTCGGAATTCCTGCAACATCAGGGGATTTCATTCGTAAGTTAACGAAGTCCACAAGGTACCATCTGAAGACGGCCAAGCCGACCTTGCTCTTTCTAACCGAGGCGCAGGTGTCCTCTCCGATCGATACTTCTCTCCTATCCGGGGTACAAATTATAACACCTTTGTGCCTCGGACTGGAGTTTGCGTATACGTCAGAGAGGACATCTATTCTCGATGCCTCGGCAGTCTAAAAGCTTAGCGACAACCATCCTCACGTCTACGGGTGCCTCTATAGGTTATGCCGACACACACGAACTCATCGACCACGTCCAAATCTCTGCAGACTCCGTGCAACAACAGGTATCGTCTGCAGAGATCATGATCCTTGGTGATTTTAACGGCTACCACGCTGAATGACTTGGTTCTCTTTTAACCGATCATGCGGGAAGATCGGTTTACGACTTCGCCTTGGCATATGGTCCGACACAGATGGTTACTTCACCTACGCGGATTCTAGATGTGGAGGATTTTGCACCTTCGCTGTTGGATATTCTGCTGACCTCTCATCCGGACGGATATCAGGTCTCCGTCAACGCCCCACTTGGATCATTGGACCATTGTCTGATCCGGACTATGGTGCCACTCAAACTCTCATCGCGGTTGTGTTTACTTATTTGCGATTAGCTCCATCAGGCCCACTAGACTTGATGCTTAGGGAAAGTAGTGCTATGCGCACCAAGGGCTGTGTAAACCGTATCGTACCGACCGGAAAGCGAAATTATACTTCTTTTTTACAGTGCTGGTAAAGCACTACTACTGTGTAGCGCGATGCAATTTTATAGGAGCGACCAAACCAGGCACCACAGATGATAGAATAATAAGTCCCATTCCCTGAAGTACCACATCAGCGACAGAAGCACGTTGGCATCATTTGACGAGAAGCATAACCACCCCTGTACTCACAAAGAGATCGCATCCTGTCTTAATCGGCTGACCTATAGTGCCAAACACGGCGGCGATCTGCAGAACACAACCGCGATGGGAGGCATCATAGTCGGACCAGGTTCGGCCTAACATGGAATACTGTTCTCATCCCTGGGGCGGGGCGCCCTAGTACCTACCAACTATTTCCACTTGACTGCATCCAGCGCAGAACGATTCGAATCTGACGACCGATGAAGACGAGACGAAGAGATGTTACATCCCTTTGCAAATTCTATCGCATTTACCACGGCGAGTGTTCAGAGGAATTGTTCGAATTAATTCCAGTCACAAAATTTTATCAACGCGTTTCACAAATCCACATAATCGGGATGTTTGGCGGTCCACTAATGATCGACATTTGCCATCAGGTGAGCCGCATGCTCGTTTGTCGCTCTCTTCTATAAAAGACAATAAGACGAAGTAGACAATTATCTTTAACAATGTTCTATTTATGTTCTGGTAGTGGGAGTAATTTTTGTGATTTCAATTCGAGCCGTTTGCGGTCAGGGGCTAAAAAGTTAAAACTCAAAAATTCTTTATACAACTAGGATAGTACATAATTTTTCGTTCTTGTAGGCTGAGGGGCCCCTTTAGCTTGGGGGCCCTCGGCACTGCCCCGCCTAGCCCCTGGGTAGGTACGCAACTGCGTGTTCAGTTATGTGCGTATTCTTGCCGAGGAGAAGTGGGGCAAGCATATAATTCGTTTTCTTCATATCAATCTCATTCATATCATTTTGTCATTCATATCAATTTGTTAATATATCAGGCAACGCGGACGAAGTCGCGGGTATCAACTAGTCGCAAATAAGTAAATTATACATCAATGATCGTAAATGATATTGATTTAATTTTCTTTCTTTTAATTTAATAAAAAATATTATATATATATATATATATATATATATATATATATATATATATATATATATATATATATATATATATATATATATATATATATATATTAGAGTAGTTCAGATGGTTAGCGCGTACAGCGAGTAAGCTTCACAGTACTCGAGCAATCCTCGGCGGCACCAATGAAATTGTTAATTGCAATTTTAAGTACTGATTTACCACTTGCTCTAAAACCCCATCAGAAATGGAGAAGGCCTGTCCTCAGCAGTGGGACGTAAAAAGGCTACAGCTTTACTTTTTACTTTACTAATAAAAATGGAATACTGTGACCAACATGTTTTAAAATAAAATCTAGACGGTTTTCGTTTTAGTATTATTTAGTTATGTTAGTTTTATAGTGTAGGTAACTCATGTAAATAGTAATTTAGAGTTATTATATATTAGTTTTAGCTTTTATTAAGATTTATTTTTTTATATTTATTTTTTAAATTTTACGTGAATATCAGCGAATAGGAACAAAATGAGGGAAATAGTCCACATTCAAGTCGGCAGGTGCGGAAACCAAATCGGCTCAAAGGTTTGCCTTATAGCAATATGTTTTGTTTTTGACTGCAGAATTCATCATCATCATCGTCATCATCATTATAGTCCTTCACAAGTTCACTGCTGAACATAGGCCTCTAAACACGGTCCTGAGCCACCCGCATCTCTTATCAGGTCGGCACTCAATCTAGTGAGGGAGTAAGTAGAACTAGAAACTTTCCTCCCCGACGGTTGTCGGTTTTCGAACAATATGGCCGGCATTACCTCTTCAGGTTACTGGTCTGTTGGGCTATGTCGGTTACTATGGTTCTAGTGCGGATATTCCTTCGTCATTACGCAATCTATCATCTCCGAGCACGGCACCCTCCATAGCTCGCTGCGCCATCTTAAGCTTCCTCATGCGGCTAGCAGTAAAGTAACCTGTCTAAGATCCAGATCCAGTGTATACTCTTGTTTTCAAGTTTTGAAGTATTCATGTGCAACGATGTGTCGGTAATTTCCCAAACGTTACCCAGCCGGTTGCCAAGTTGGATCCTTCGATTGACCTTTAGGTCCATATATACGTGAAAGAGCTAAGCTGCAGCTATATTAGTAGTATAGTTGTAGCACGAATGAGTCGACTCGACCGGGGAAGGACCACGCTCTCACAGAATACCAGCGTAAAATAGCAGCATAACACTGCTGTGTTTCGTATGGTGAGTGTAGGGAAGCGGAAACCCTTTTTACTGTAAAAAAGGCATTCTATTGTAGTCCCCACGGGTGACAACGCATCTGCATTTTGATTCGTAACCGAAGATAGATGTAGATGCCTATGGGTCACAGTAACCACTTACCATTAGGTGAACTGTGTGCTCGTTTGTTACCCTATCCTATAAAAAAAGATGGAATTACCTAGTCGGGCAAATAGTCCTAGTCAAAAATCAATCTGCTTCGAGCATAGTGTTCCCAGCAAATACCGGTGGCATAATATGGACGTCACCACATGACCTTTGTATTCTCCATTTTCATTTCTTAAGACTCAGTGTCTTTTTTTTCTAACTAAATTGAAAAATGACATTAACAAAGAAATAACATAGCCCCTAAAAAATTCCAACTGAACATTTGGGTATTGGATTAACGCCACTCTTTGCAACCAGAATGACGACCGCAGTACCAGACTTCTTGTACTACTGACACTTTACTTCCCCGTGCCGGTTTATCACTACCTACTATTATTTATTCTAAGCCGTGCGAAATTTCTCTTTTTTCTCTTAATTAACAATATCGTAAGAGGCGCTATTTACGTTACCACAGATTATAATATAACTAGCTGCCCTGGCAGATGTTGTTCTGCCCTTTCCGGCGTCCCTTCCTATAAAAATCCTTAAATTCGCAATAAAAAATTTTGAGGGTCATTTATCGGGATAAAAACTATCCTATCTCCCAAGTTGGACCAAAATGCACACAGTGTGCAAAATTTCATTGAAAACAGTTCAGTAGTTTAGGAGTCCATCGCGGACAAACAACGTGACACGTAATTTTTATATATAAAGAAGATAAACGATACTCCCGGGGCTTGGTGAGGCAATGTATTTTTAAGCCGCTACCACAAACAAAAGAGAAATTCCATTATATTCTAGTACAGCCAATAAGTCCACTGTTGGACATAGGCCTCCCTCATAAGGGTGATGTTGCTATAGTTGCTATGCTTGGCACTTGGATATGCTACAGCAGTTTTTTCATTAGAGTTGTTATTCAGGAAGATGCTGCTGCCCATCTTCTGTTTTTGTTTCCCCCTGACGCCTTTTACAACACCATGGGAAGATTTATAGCAGTGAGTATTCTTACATCGCCACTACACGGTGATGAGAGAAAAATTGTTAGCGTAAAATATAGTGCACTATGGCTATTCTCGGATATGGACACTACGAAATAAAATTTTCTTTGTGTTGACAAAATCAACTAAGATAGATCACGTGAAAGTATTTCACAACATCTATGATTTTTTTTTTATAGAATAAGGGTAACAAACGAGCACATAGTCCATCTGATGGTAAGTGGTTGCTCTGACCCATAGACATCTAAATCTATTCTCAATAAAGAATCAAAATGCAGATGCGTCGTTATCCGTGAGGACTAATATGGAATGCCTCTTTTTTCCAGTACAAAGGGTCTCCGGTTCTCTACACTCACCATACGAAACAGCAGAGTCAAGCTGTCATTTTACGCTGGTATTCTGTGGGAGCGTGGTCCTTCCCCGGTCGGGCCGACCCATTCGTGCTACAACTATACTACTAATATAGCTGCAGCATGGCTCTACTACGTGTTAAAACGATAAACACTACAACCAGTTTACTTATCAACTTTTGAATTATAGTTTTAAATTCTAAGATTTATATGAAATAACTTACTTCACCCTATTAGGCCTCCATAAATCTAAGAGGGTTATGGCGCGGGACTAATACACGCGGGTTTCTTTATAAAAGTATTTCTTCAACAAATACTTAATCACCTAGCACTTAAAATTGTGTTATACACTTAGTAGTGACGTCGGGGATCGTCTCTTACTATTACGGCTCTTAAATAGTTAATACTTGCGATTGTTATCTCTTCCATTGAATTCCATTATTAATTTGATAGGAAATGTATAACTTTTGTTCATATAACATATTAATATATTTATAACATTTGACTTTACAGTTCTGGGAGGTAATATCAGATGAACATGGTATTGATAACGAAGGATGTTACAAAGGCGACTCTGATCTGCAACTAGAAAGAATCAACGTTTACTACAACGAGGGAGCTGCTTACAAATATGTGCCTCGTGCAGTTCTAGTCGATTTAGAACCCGGTACCATGGATTCCATACGAGGTGGACCTTTTGGCTCGATTTTCCGGCCGGATAATATTGTCTATGGGATGACCGGTGCAGGCAACAATTGGGCTAAAGGACACTATACAGAGGGCGCAGATTTACTCGAACCTATTCTAGACGTTGTCAGAAAAGAAGCCGAAGGTTGCGACTGTCTGCAAGGGTTCCAACTAGTACATTCGATAGGAGGAGGCACTGGTTCTGGATTGGGGACATTGCTGCTATCCAATTTAAGGGAGGAATACCCAGACAGAATCGTACTAACATTTTCGGTAGTGCCGAGTCCAAAAGTTTCAGATACGGTTGTAGAGCCTTACAATGCGACGCTGTCTCTGAACCAACTTATAGAAAATACAGACGAAACTTTCTGTATTGACAATGAGGCGTTATACGACATTTGTTTCCGAACGTTGAGGTTGCCGATGCCGACGTACGGCGATTTGAACCATTTGGTGTCAATGATGATGTCCGGCGTGACGACATGTCTACGCTTTCCGGGGCAGCTGAACGCGGACTTGAGGAAGCTGGCGGTGAACATGGTGCCGTTCCCGCGTTTGCACTTTTTCATGCCGGGATTCGCGCCGCTGACGTCACGAGGCAGTCAGCAGTACAGGGCGCTCACAGTGCCCGAGCTAACGCAGCAGATGTTTGACGCGAAGAACATGATGGCGGCGTGTGATCCTCGCCACGGCCGCTACCTCACCGTCGCCGCCGTCTTCCGCGGTCGTATGTCAATGAAGGAGGTCGACGAACAGATGTTAAACATTCAAAAGAAGAACAAAGACTATTTCGTGGGATGGATACCTCACAACGTAAAAACAGCCGTATGCGACATTCCTCCACGAGGACTTAAAATGTCTGCCACGTTCATTGGTAACACAACCGCTATCCAGGAGCTTTTCAAACGCATCTCGGAACAATTTGTGTCGATGTTCAGAAGGAAGGCTTTCCTTCACTGGTACACTGGTGAAGGAATGGATGAAAATGATTTTGCTGAAGCCGACAACAACATGAGTGATCTCATATCAGAATACCAACAGTATCAAGATGCAACGATAGCTGATCAAGAGTTTGAGGAAGAGGAGACCACGCCTAATGAAGACAGTGATGAGTAGAGTTCGCGATAGATGTATTTAATTTATTTATTTTAATAAATTATTTGTGTGAATGAATTTAGAAAGATATAAATAAAATTTAAGCGTCTGTCTGTGCTGGTGTTATTTGTAAGTCGTTAAGACATGAATAACCATTTTCAAAGTGTTTGTCTGTCTGTCTGTACGAGGTAATCTTCTGTATAGCTGAACCTATACCAGTATATATTCTAAGTCTATGGCTGAACCGATTACTTGAATTAACACGCTGAAATGAACGACGCTGATTCGACTTCACGAACAGATACAAAGTAATGCCAGGAGTGATCTAGGTTGTATTTTATCAGAAAATCTTGTTTTTTTTAGACGCAAAATGCATAAAATGATTTTTCTCGGTATTTGTTTATCTAGATTTAAATAACGCCACATTAATAAATCCGGCAAGGAAGAGGGAAGAGCAGTAGGAATTTTCATTTAAAAAAAAATTATGAATACATTTTCTGTTAAACAGTACTTGGGCTAAATGTCGGAAGAACAAATAGAAGTGAATTCCGACTATCCACCTCGTCTGGGGTGGATATTTTATGGCGGATAAACGGAATAATCCAGCATATGTGGTCACCCGATTCGCCGACATCAAGTTGGTTGAGCCAAATATCACTGGAGCGACGGGGTGGAAGCTAACCTGTGCGCGCTTAGAGCTGTTCAAAACTGGCAAGAGATTCCGCTGAGCAGAGACAAGTGGCGTCTTGTTGTGTCAGAGGTTACGGCCCACTTCAGGAGTTCCCGCGCTATAGGAGAGTGAATTATACCATATATTAAATATACGGGGATATATTATTTAGGACGTTTGGCAGAATGTGTTCTCATACTATAGGTATTAATTATTGTTGAACTTTGGAAATTATACAAAGATTAAACGTATATTAAAAGGCTTAAACCAAGCTAGAGGTAACATACAAAGTTAGGGCTGTATTTTAATAGAGTAGCAATTTTTATATCATCAAAAATAGTGAGATCTTTGCAGAATCACGTAGTAGAGTCAAGCTGCAGCTATATTAATAGTATAGTTGTAGCACGAATGGGTCTGCTCGACCGGGGAAGGACCACGTTCTCCCAGAATACCAGCGTAAAATAGCAGCTTAACGCTGCTGTTTCGTATGGTGAGTGTAGAGAACCGGAGACACTTTTTACTGGAAATGAGGCATTCCATCTTAGTCCTCACGGGTGACAACGCATCTGCATTTTGATTCTATGTAGATATCTATAGGTCACAGCAACCACTTACTATCAGGTGGACTGTGTGCTCGTTTGTCACCCTTATCCTATAAAAAAAAGAATTGTTGCAAGTTACGGCTATGACTATATCAGATGTCATGTAATGTAAGTTCTACAACTTGCTTGGCCTAATTTAGTAGTACAAACGGTTAAAGCAAAATATACCAGCTTCAAAGTTCTTATGGTAACTAAAATATGCCTAATACGAGTGTTATCATTTCTATCAGATATCATGTATTACTAATATATAATACTAAGCCAGCGCTTATCTACGATCCCACATGATGTTCCACCAAAGTTCAAAAACTTCATTAAAATAAGTTTGTATAAAAAGGGTTATTATAGTATTAAAGAATTTATAGATGATAATAACCCCTGGAAATGAGGTGATCGCTACCAAACTATTTCTAATTTGTTGTGTTGTTAATTTGTGTAACATACATGATTGTAAGCTGTTATTTAAAAGAAGTCCCGCTGGGTTTCTTGCTGGTTCTTCCCAGGACAGAGGTTTTTTTTCGAACCAGTGGTAATTATACAAAAGAGTGACTTTCAATAAGTATTATTTATAATCTATATGGAATAAAAAAGTTTCTGTTTCTGTTTCTGATGGTAAGTAGTGATGTAGCCTAAGATGGTAAAGCGCACTGACTTAACAAAAGCCTATTCACTCTTGCCTTGAATACACGCACTGTAATCGGATGGAAAGACAGATGCTGGAGTTATTGCACTCCTTTGCTGTATGCATGATGAACGACGTGGCGAACCATTTGGTTCGAATGCGTGGTAAGTCAACAACGAAAGGGTGGAGACTGGCCGAACGTCTGGTTGTCCGATGGTGGAAGTGAGAGGGAGGAGTTAAATTATGCAATTCCTGCGCACATTCTCTGAAACGCATCCTGTAGAAAACCCAAAAGGCTGACTACTTTGAGTCTGTATTCGAGGCTGGTAATATTGATAACTAAACTCGGGTCACCTAGCCTATTAGCACGCCTTTCCATTAAGTCCAAAGCTGCTAGGTGGCATTTTGCATCACCAGCCCATATATGGCAGCAATACTCCATGCACGACCGGACTTGCGCTTTATATAAAGTAAGCAGCTGTCCCGGCGTAAGTATCGCTGCACCTTTGTAAGGACTCCCAGCTTCCTTACAGCTGCTTTGGCCATGAACTCAGATATCCGATATCTGACATATATTAGTTACGCAATAAGTGATTTGGGCGAACACCTAATTCCCTAGATTGCAGTACATTTTTTCAATTTATAAAATACAGAGGAGAAAATCTAATAAGGGGTAATTCAAACCAAAATAAATTAACTCATTTTGGAGGTCTGGCATTAAACAGTATAATGTGAAGTCGACGTAACAGTTCTGAAGGAGAATGGAATGTTTTGCTGGATTATTACACTACTGCTAGACCTCTTTAAAAAAATGAATAAAAAAACAGTTTGTATATTATATATATTTTTCGACACTTAACAAAAACAAACAGATTACGCCTAACACTAAACACCAGACAACATGAAATGTACAAAACACTGGACGATTACAATATTTATTCTTCTTCAACTTCCTCGTCGAACTCTCCCTCGTCGTCGGCCGTCGCATCTTGGTATTGTTGGTATTCCGAAACCAAGTCATTCATATTGCTTTCCGCTTCTGTGAACTCCATCTCATCCATACCCTCACCAGTGTACCAATGAAGGAAAGCCTTCCTACGAAACATGGCGGTGAACTGCTCAGATATTCTCTTAAACAGCTCTTGTATTGCTGTGGTATTTCCGATAAATGTGGCAGACATCTTTAGTCCCCTAGGCGGTATATCGCAGACGGCAGTCTTGACGTTATTTGGTATCCATTCGACAAAGTAGCTGCTGTTTTTATTCTGGATATTTAACATCTGTTCGTCGACTTCCTTCATGGACATGCGGCCGCGGAAAATGGCGGCGACTGTCAGGTAGCGACCATGACGCGGGTCACACGCCGCCATCATGTTCTTGGCGTCAAACATTTGTTGCGTGAGCTCGGGTACACTGAGCGCCCTGTACTGCTGGCTGCCGCGTGACGTCAGCGGCGCGAATCCCGGCATGAAGAAGTGCAGGCGCGGGAACGGCACCATGTTCACCGCCAGCTTTCTCAAGTCTGCGTTCAATTGCCCCGGGAACCGTAGGCACGTGGTCACGCCAGACATCGTCGCGGACACCAAGTGATTCAAATCACCATACGTCGGCGTCGACAACTTCAAAGTACGGAAGCAAATGTCGTACAACGCCTCGTTGTCTATGCAAAACGTTTCGTCCGTATTCTCCACTAGTTGGTGGACGGATAATGTGGCATTGTATGGTTCAACAACCGTATCCGATACTTTTGGACTCGGGACAACTGAAAACGTGTTCATAATACGATCGGGATACTCCTCCCTTATCTTCGAAATTAATAACGTTCCCATTCCCGATCCCGTGCCTCCGCCTAACGAGTGCGTTAGCTGGAAACCTTGAAGACAATCGCATCCCTCAGCTTCTTTCCTCACAACATCTAGAACAGAGTCAACCAATTCAGCTCCTTCCGTATAGTGTCCTTTAGCCCAGTTATTGCCAGCTCCAGATTGTCCGAATACAAAATTGTCAGGGCGGAAGATTTGTCCAAATGGACCAGAGCGCACAGAGTCCATGGTACCGGGCTCTAGGTCAACTAAGACGGCTCGAGGTACGTACTTGCCACCTGACGCCTCATTGTAGTACACATTGATGCGTTCCAGTTGAAGATCCGAGTCGCCCTGATATGCTCCTGTTGGATCGATGCCGTGCTCGTCAGAGATGACCTCCCAGAACTGAGAAGAAGCGTTATTTTAATTAACGAAAAATTATTCAAACTTAGATTTTTTTTAGAAAGGAAATATTATAGGGAAGCCGTTTGATTAGTTGTCAGAAATATAGCGGCAGTATTGACTGCTATTTATCGATAGGGATTTAACTACTGTTTGCTCTCATACAATAAAATTTTCGGTTCTATCTTACTTTTTTGATATGATCGAACTGTCATCCTCTGATGTTACCTACACCAGCCATTGTTCTTTGAAATGCCTACATGTCACTATAACACCGCTATTTTATGATATATATACAAACATACCTGTCATCCAGAGGGGTTGGCAGAGACTACGGATATGTTAGGTATGACTTGTAGAATTATAAAAGTAAAACTATGACGGGTTAGTTTCTGTATCTGATATATTATATACATACATAACTGTCATAGTTTTTATACGTGGTAGAGCCATTCTGCAGCCTGCAGCTATATTATCGTTGTAGCACGAATGGGTCGGCTCTACCGGGGAAGGACCACGCCCTCACAGAATACCAGCGTGAAATAGCACATTAACGCTGATGTGTTTCCTATGGTGAATGTAGAGAACCGGAGACCCTTTTCACTGGAAACGAGGCATTCCATCTTAATCCTCACGGATGACAACGCATCTGCATTTTGATTCGTAATCGAAGATGTAGATGTTTATGGGCCGCAGCATCCACTTACCATCAGGTGGACCGTGTGCTTGTTTGTCACCCTTATCCTATAAAAAAATATTATGATAAGATGGAATGCCTCTGGAAATAGCGGCCAACGGAAAAATCAACTTTTCCTTTTAATTTATGATTATTAAAAGCTTACCTTAGCGCCAATTTGATTGCCGCATTGTCCAGCCTGAATATGAACGATTTCCCTCATGTTCACCACTTGCAATTTTGTGTCTAAAATTTAGTTAAGATATAATTTTACTACCGAGCAAAACTCATTAAAAATAATTATTAACAGTAAAAAAAAATCAATCAAAACACGTTCATGCTACACAAAATTTTATTTAATAATGACTTGACAACATTCTTTTGTTGTTCTTTTGTTGTTGACAGAAAAAATATGATTCGATATTTAATTTTGAAAATTACGAAATTAGCTGGCCAGAGTTAAACTATATGGCCCTGTATGTACTGCGATAATTCACCGCGCGATTTTTTTCTCGCAATTCTGTAACATATTGAATATTATAGGAGTAGCCGCACTGGCGGTAAAAAATCGCGCGGGAATAAAAATCTGTGATTTGATGCAAATCGAACGCGAAGCGGTGCGATTTGTTTCCGCGCGAATATTTTGTGTAGTAAGTAAGTATGGCTATGTCCGCACTGCGGAATAAAATTCGCGCGTTTCGCGTCTCTCTCCGGCTTTTTTTATAGGATAGGAAGACAAACGAGCACACAGTCGACCTGATGGTAAATGGTTGCTCTGACACATAGACATCTAAATCTATCCTCAATAAAGAATCAAAATGCAGATGCGTCGTCACCCGTGAGGACTAGGATGGAATGGCTCTACCAGCTAAAATTATTTTTGTCCAAATCGTATCTTGATAGGTAGCCCAACTAAAAAGTCGTGGTAAATTATCGAATGATTTTATAGTCATTCTGTAATATCCGAAAAACTTTTTACTGTATTTTCGCAGCCTTTGATGTTTTATGTAGAAAATACTTTCATAGGTCTTAATGCCGTAAATTAGGGAATCTAATGTTCATGACATCTTTTTTCGTTTTATCTTTTTCTTTTCTTTATTATCAGGTATTTAAAAAAAAAATTGTTGTTCATTTTGAGACGTGCGTTTCAGCGGGGAATTGCATCGAACTGACAAAAATCGTACGAAATTTTGTTCGCAGTGCGTACTAGGTGTAATTCATATCACGGAATATAATACGCCAGAATAAAAGTCGCACGGTGAAATATCGCAGTGTTAGGACTTAGACGTGCATTTCAGCGGGGAACTGCATCGAATTGACAAAAATTTCTATTACTGCCACAATATCGTGCCCGGCTTGATTATACATAAAACATCAAAGACTGCTACAATACAGTAAAAAGTTTTTCGGATATTACAAAATGACTAAAATCTTTCAATAATTTACTACTACTTGTTGGTTGGGCTATTACATATCAATATACGTATTGGACAAAAATAAATTTAGCTGGAGAGAGACGCGAAACACGCGAATTTTATTCCGCAGTGTGGACATAGCCATATTTACTTTATACTGCACAAAAAATTCGCGCGGAAACAAATCGCACCGCTTCGCGTTCAATTTGCATCAAATCACAAACTTTATCCCCGCGCGATTTTTTTACCGCCAGTGCGGCCACTCCTATAAGATTCTATGTGTTACAGAATTGCGAGAAAAAAATTGCGCGGCGAAATATCGCAGTGCGGACAGGGCCTTACATCTATACAATCTGATAGGAAAAAGGTACAAAAAAGTAAAATACTTCTAGAATTTCAAATTTGAATTTCTAGATTAATTACGATCGGCATTGAAGTTCATTCTTCTGAAATCCGATGTAAGATGCGCACAGTGTGAAGTTGCTCTAGACTTTTTATATTTTTTTTATTAGTCTTAAGTTAATGTTAAGCTTCAACTCGATAAAATTGTTTCGATAATTTTTTGAGAAAATTTACAAGTATCTGAATCTAAGGAGCGAGTAAATTATCAAGATGCGAGAGATCATCAATCTTCAAGTTGGCGCATGCGGGAATCAGATTGGAGGAAAGGTGAGGCAAAACAATCTTGTATTAATTACTAATAAAATATATAATTAACCTTTTGCCATCGAATATTAATGACTAATAAAATATATAAATCTTGCGTGCCAAGCGTGATAACTATAGTAAATATTACTAGGCATTCTATATTAAGATCAGTAGTAGATTTAATAAACTGAAACGGTAACCCTGTGGAGGCCGTGTAAGAATATCAGTCACACTTTCCTTCCGTGGATGTCCTATAAGAATATGGGAAGAGTTTACGACTTTGTTTACTCCTTAAAATTTTATAACGCAAGACGTAAAATATCCAGAACACACAACACACCACACTTCTGGTATTTCGATCATCAATTTGCTTGCCGAGCATGAAGATTAAAGCAAGAAGGTGAAGAAATAAAACCAGGTTTTTCTTTTTATTTCTAACGTTACCTCCACTAGGATTTTCTCCTGTATCGTAGAGGAAGTTTACTTACATAAATTTCACAAGGACAAACATCCTGTCTCGGAAAAAATTACAAACACTTGTCCGTGCGGAATTCGAAGCGGCGGCCCTCAGTGCCGAAACTCATTGCTATGTCACTATTTTCCGTGATGTTTACGCTGTTAGCCTATGCGGCTCTTACAGCTTCATCGGACACAGGGCTCGCGGCCTGAAAGGCTCACTGCGCCACTCGGCTGGAATTAACAGAAATATTGCTAAATCTTTGCATATTACATTGTTTCAGTTCTGGGAGGTGATATCCGATGAGCACGGCATCGATCCCAGCGGCTGCTACCACGGTGACTCCGACCTTCAGCTAGAACGTATCAATGTTTACTATAATGAGGCATCGGGTGGTAAATACGTGCCAAGGACGGTGCTTGTTGATCTCAAGCCTGCCACCATGGACGCGGTACGCTCTGGCCCCTTCGGCTGTCTGTACCGACCCGACAATTTTGTGTATGGACAGAACGGGGCCGCTAACAACTGGGCTAGAGGTTTCTACACTGAAGGTGTAGAGATTTTGGAATCTGCTTTGGATGTCATTAGACGAGAAGCTGAGGGTTGTGACTGTTTACAAGGCTTCCAAATGTCACATTCGCTTGGAGGCGGCACGGGATCCGGCCTCGGCACACTCCTGGTCAACAAAATCCGTGAAGAATACCCCGATAGGATAATCCTATCATTTTCTGTATTCCCTAGCGCACGAGTATCGGACTGTGTTGTAGAGCCGTATAACACTACATTGGCGGTGAACCAGCTGGTGGAAAACACGGACCATACGTTTTGCTTGGACAACGAGGCCCTATACGATATTTGCTTTAGGACTTTGAAACTGACCACGCCCACATACGGCGACCTAAATCATTTGATCTGCGCGACGATGTCTGGTATCACGACATGCTTGCGTTTCCCCGGGCAATTGAACGCGGATCTACGTAAACTGGCAGTGAATATGGTGCCATTCCCACGCCTCCATTTCTACACGCCTGGATTCGCGCCGCTTACCTCGAGAGGCGCCCAGCAGTATAGAGCTCTGACTGTCCCCGAGTTGACGTTGCAAATGTTCGACGCTAAGAACATGATGGTCGCTTGCGACCCTCGACACGGCCGCTACTTGACTGTGGCCACGATATTCCGAGGGCGAATGTCGATGAAGGAAGTTGACGAACAGTTGTTGAATATACAGAATAAAAACAGCACCTACTTTGTCGAATGGATCCCGAACAATGTAAAGATTGCAGTATGCGATATACCTCCTCGAGGGTTGAAAATGGCCTCTACATTCATAGGAAATACCACAGCTATACAGAGCATATTTAAGAGGGTCGGGGAACAATTTGTAGCTATGTTTAGGCGGAAAGCGTTCCTTCATTGGTACACTGGCGAAGGTATGGATGAGATGGAGTTCACAGAAGCGGAAAGTAATATGAACGATTTGATATCAGAGTACCAGCAATACCAGGATGCTACGGCAGACGATGAAGGCGAGTTTGATGAGGAAGCGGAGTGCGAAGGATTGGAGGAAGAATAGAAATATTTTGGCGTTGCCTTGTGTATGTCCCTGTTGGTGTAATAAATGGTATCCCATGCATTTTGTAGTATTTATTTCAAATCATTTTAATTTTCTACAGACTTCAAAAAGATGGTACTCAATTCGACTGTGTTTTTTTGTTACCTCATAATTTTTTACTGGGTGGACCGATTTCGATGATTCTTTTAATTGAAAGCTGATGCTTCACATGTGGTCCCATATAAATTGATGATCAATGCCTGATCTATAGTTTTTGAGTTATTCTTAATAATTTATATTAAAGTCGGTCTTACAAAAATCATAATTTTAAATTATCTGTAAAGGTAACTGCATTGTTACGACAAATATCACATGGCGCATGAAAACACATCATAATGTAATCAAGTCACTACTAGTCATGTTTCTAATTGTCGTATGACAATAGCTGGAGAGCTTTGAACTGAATGGAAAGGCGTGCTATGAGGCTTATTGGTGACCCGAATTTGGTTAAAACTAAATCTTACCAGCCTCGAACACAGACGTAAAGTAGCCAGCCTTTCGGTTTTCTACAGGATGCATTTCGGAGAGTGTGCGCAGGAATTACATAACTTAATTCCACCCTCTCCCTTCCACCATCGGACAACCAGACGTTCGGCCAGTCTCCACCCTTTCGTTGTTGACTTACCACGCATTCGAACCAAACGGTTCGCCACGTCGTTTATCATGCGTACAGCTAAGGAGTGGAATAAGTTGCCAGCATCTGTCTTTCCATCCGATTACAGTGTGGGTGTCTTCAAGGCAAGAGTGAATAGGCTTTTGTTAAGTTAGTGCGCTTCACCATCTTAGGCTACATCACCACTTACCATCAGGTGGGATCGTAGATAAGTGCTGGCTTAGTAGAATAAAAAAAAAGAGTAACGATATAGCTCAATGAGAAAGCAACCCTAGTCTCCTATACATTCTTTATTGTTTTAAGTATATTGTACTGTACTACCTGTACTAAATCTTTGATAATTTCTTTCGCGATTTCCGTTACGGTGTGCTCGTTTGTCAAAACCTTATGTTTTGCATGTTCTTAGTTGAGCTTGGGCATGGTCGGGATTCGTCTGGATTCTCCCGACATTTCAAATGATCTCCAGACTCCTTTGGAAGGTAATAGAGCCAACCTTGTTGTAAGTAGCACTATTCTCCTCGTATCCCGGTATTTGTTGATACCTAGCTTATCTGCCCGTTTTTGAATGCGCTTCACATAATACTTTGACCTTTTAAGCAAGAAGTATGCATGTATTTTTATAAGTATGCTAACGTCTATTAAGTAAGTATTGGCACAGTGTATCTATCCAATTTTTATAATTCAATCGTTCTAATTTCAATCGTTGGATATTCTACAGTTTCCATAAATTCATTTTTGCCCACTGACTTCAATAACGTGCGTACTACGTATCCTCAAGAAGTTACCAGGACTACTGACTGCATGTAAACATTGAGAGTCAATCTTCGTCGCCAGCACTGGCGCCTGTTACTGACCATGTGTAAATCACCCTTTAGACTTTATATGCGTGCCACCATATTTAAAATTTCGCCTCATTGTTTTCCGTGCGGCTTGCTATCCCACTTCTGAACTATAACGACGTAATTTAATTATCAAATGATATAAATAATAGAGGATTCAGCTTAAAATAATACCCTCATTCCTTTCCTTGGTGATTTTTTTAATAATTTTTATATATAAAAATTACGTGTCACGTTGTTAGTCCGCGATGGACTCCTAAACTACTGAACTGATTTCAATGAAATTTTTGGTCAATGTGCAGTTTGGTCCAACTAGGATAGCTTACATCTCAATTTATAGTCGCAATACAATATTATTTTATTGCAAATTATTTGGCAGTCACAATTATCTGTTAGCTCCAAATGATTCTGTGAGATGACGATATCTGTTGACGGGATTGAGTAAATATTCAATAGATGGCGCTATTTTAAAAATACAAACGTTTAATATAAGCTACAACATATGAAACCGATTTCAATGAAATTTTGCAGACTGTGTGCAGTTTGGTCCAACTTGAGAGATAGGATAGTTTTTATCCCGATAAGTGACCCTCAATTTTTTATTGCTAATTTCAGGAGTTTTTTTGGGAAAGCAAGTGGTCGTTCGGAAAGGGCAGAACAACGTCTGCCTTGTCAGCTAGTAAATTATATAAATAAATACAAATCGGGCTGATTGACAGCAAATATTTTGGCAAGGCTATTTTTAATTAAAAATTGTTTAATTTTTTTTACCGGTTACCGTCATTTTTTTCTTGATATAAGTGGTCTCAATCGAAAAATATATATAGAAAATGCACCATGATTTACTAGGTAGCTTTTTCTATGCGACAATCCTGTCTACCAGCTGTAAACAGGTAAACTGATACAGTAATTTTCCCTCATTCGTTTTCCTTAAATATAGATATTTTTATTGCGAATCAAATGGACTTTACAAATCGTGGCAAGACTAGTGATTGACACGGTTTAATTTCAATTTCAATAATTTTATTTTAAAATGGCGCGGGACAGAACACCCACGGAAAAAGGTAGCCAACCATGGTGTATAATTTTCTACATATTATTTTTTTCGATTGCGACCAATTTTATCAAGGAAAATGACCGTAACCGGTATAGAAATTAGTTATTATTTATAATTAAAAATAGCCTTGCCAAAACACAGGCTGTCAATCACCCCGATTTGTATTTATTTATATATTTTATTATTATAAAAAATAGGGGTATTCCCAGTAGTCTTACCAAGTAGTCTTACCAGTAAGACTACTTTCAAATATTTAATGGGGTTGTTATAAACTAATTTGCTTTATCCCGCTTAAAAAAAAAAATGTGTCCTGCCCAGTTTTAAGGGAAACTCCCACCCCTAACTAAAACTGGGCAGGACACATAATTTTCTTTCTTTACGCGGAACAAAGCAAATGAGTTTATAACAAACCCCATTATAATGGATTTCCGCAAAGTAACGCCTGATTCTATTAATTATCTCAAAAAATATTTAATCAAGGAAAAGTATGAGGGGGTATTTATTTAAACCGAATCTTAAGCTAAAACCCATTTTGGCCTTCTACAACTATATTTTAATGTTTTTGTAAAAACATGCAACGTCCATGAAACACACATAACAAATTTTACATTTATTATTATTATTAATAAATTAATAATTTTACATTTATTATATCATTACATTGAAAAATATATAATATTAAAACACTATATTAAAAAAATAAACTGCCATCGTCTCTATGTATTCCACAAGGCTCTAAAACCGAGGGAACATTTATAGAGACAATAGCTCTTCGGATGACATTGTTCAAAGAATCGTGCCGTGAAAACCTACCAGCACTTCTTTCATGAAAGTCCGTGGAACCCCAACTCGTCGACGCTGCTACCACAAGGGCACTGATGAGATTGACAAATCGCCGTGACAACGGGCACCTAGCGGGTGGGTGGGATTCCGCACTGATAGTTTTCATTCCTGGAGAAATATGATTGAATTTTTTAATTATTGTCTTTGTTAGAACTAGATAAATTATTGGAAAAGAATATTTCATATTTATTGCTATTTGGTTCAAGACCAATATTTTTAAAATTTTGAAAAATATGAGTAAAATTACTGAAGACGTCATCTGATCTACCTCCCAGTCGTTCAAATACCCTGCTGAACACCGACAGCAGAATCGATACTATGGTTTCGTAAAACAAGTTAGTATTTTGAATGTAACATTGCCTAACGCAATGATAAATTTCGGGGGTATTGTGAGCCACTTCTTTCAGCTGGGTCACCCCCTATCGATAGCGAGGTTGGTTTAATATGCAGATATATTTAATCTCCTTTTCCACAACCTATCATCGGTACAATTTTGAAATTGTAGGAGATGCGGCTGTGAATGCAGCGGATTCATTAAAAAATGTAAAAAGATCCCTACAGTACTCAAAAGTACCTACTTCACATTGGCGTGGAATGTGCTGTACCGCGGATCTTTCCCTGAAACAAAATTATTTACGAGCTAAATAAATAATTTTGCTCTATAAATGAAATATTGTAACAACACTCCCCAGGATTTGTTCCATGTTGGCGATAATTGTGTTCTTTGACAGCTGACAAAGGCTCAGCAGAAAGATTTTTTTATCGTAACTTTAGCCAAAATTGACCTGTAAATAATAATAATGAAATAAACATACGTAGCGTTTGTCAGTTGAAAAATTTTTCAATCTTATTTCACAATAATAGGATGGCCGTCACATTTATCTCTCCTCTCCGCTCCACCAAACACAAATCATCGCCTCTCCACGTCACACATGACAGCACACCGCACTACGTGACACCTTTACAATGCAACCTCTCTTTTCTTTATTACAATATTGTTTCTATCTCCGTAAATGAAAGTCACCAATTAGTCATTAAATCTTAAAATAGTACTTGTATTTCAGACAGATAATAAGGTCCGGATTTCACCAAAGCGGCGATGAGACGAGAGGAGAGATGTGTTTTAAACAATCAATAGAATTTCGTTATTCATACATCTCGTCTCCACTCAGATTAAATGGATACCACTGAGCGGAGATTTATCATATTTGTATGACGCGATCGAAGCGGAGATGTAACACGAGCCTCGCCGAGATTGAGCTGGGCGGCGGTACAAAGTGGAGATGTGACCTGAGCTGGCGACAGCGTGCAGCGGAGAAAAAGAGATGTGAGCGGCGTGGAGTAAGCGGTGCCGCTAGTAAAATAAGATATTTTTTTTGTTTTTTTAAACGTTACCTCCACGCTAGGATTTTCTCCTGTATCGTAGAGGCAGTTTACAAACATGAATTGCACAAGGGCAAACATCCAGACCCGGAACAAGCAGACCATACAAATACTTGTTCCGTGCAGGATTCAAACCCGCGGCTCCCAGCGTTGCAACTCATTGCTAAGCCACTGCGCCACGGAGCCGTCAAAAGTAAAAAACGTTTATGAAGAGAACGAAATTTTAAAATTGAAATTGAAATTGCTCAATAAAACATTTAAACCGTATTTTCCATTTTTGGCCCTGCAATACGAAACAAAAATACCTTATAGGTTTAAATTTGTCATGGCACGTGCCATTCATTTAGCTTCCTGCAGAATAAACCGTATTTTACGTTTTCATTTCGTTTTTATTCCGAACAAAATGTTATTTAAGGAACCGTCCCAAACGTTTTAAAAACGTTGTTTTTAATAACGTTTCCGAGCCCTGCATCTCAGTATAGGCACTATGTAGATATCTTATCTTTTTTGACTACCTCGTTGGTCTAGTGATTGTAGTAGTGCGACTGCTGATCATGAGGTCCCGGGTTCGAATGCCCAGGTCGGGCCAAAAAATCAGTTATTGAGTTTTCCATCAAGAAATTCTCAGTAACTGTCCGGAGTCAGGAAGTTGGCGGTGTCTCACCCCCGTGCCTCGGAAAGCACGTAAAGCCGTTGGTCCTGCGCCTGATCTCTCTCCGTGTCGTGTCGGATTAACGTCCAATCGGACTATGAGAGTGAGGGAATAGAGAGTGCAGCTGTGCTTGCGCATACACTTGGGCACCATAATCCTGTCTTGTGCCGATGGCTAGTCTTGAGACTGGCCGCCGTGACGAAATTTGGTCTGCAGGAAATTATTATTAGATATCTTATCTATGCGTGGCAAGTGGCAACCATGGCAAATGAAATAATCTTAGAGTAATTACACTCCTAACACAAGCATTGCCAGCTTGCCAGTAGTGGTTATACAGAATATTAACTAGTAATGTTAATAACTAGCATTGCTAGTATTTTTATTAAAAAAAATATATGTGATGTGATTTACACGTATCATCAGGGCCGGATTAACCATTAGGCAGAGTAGGCAACTGCCTAGAGGCCCCGCATCGGCTAGGGACCCCGCGCGCGCACGAAAGTAATGGAAAATGTATCATACAGTGAGAATTCAATTGGAAAATTTGTATCCTCAATAACAATAGGTATTACTGGGTTTTAGCGACGCATGCTCTCAGTTGATGAAATACTTCATACTTTCAGAACAGAATCATCGAGTATCGATTAGTAAAACTAATAATATGGATGCGTTACGTTAAAACGTTTTCCTCTCCTCTGTGTGCAAAGAGGCCCCGATAATTGCATTGCCTAAGGGCCTCGAAATGATTAATCCGGCCCTGCGTATCATAACCTGTAGGTTCGCTTAAAAATGGGTTTATCAATGTATAACACTGATTTGTAAATTAATCAATAAAAATATCGAAAGGGCATCAGAATCATCATTTAGACTTCGACAAATTAAAACATAAAGTCTACCTGATGGAAAGTGACTACTGCATTCCATGGATAACTGGAGTCAACTTTAAAAAAGAAGGCACATGCATGCAGATGCGTTGCTACCTACAGGGATTAAAATAGAATACCTACATAGCATGTAATTTATACTGGCTCTCCATACCCCTGTGGTTCAGTTTTAAGATAAGGCCTTTAAACTGTGCCTGTAGCGTCTGCCTAAAAACAACCAGAAAATAAAAACAACGATTATTAATTTTATATATAACAAAATTTAAACGATTATTAATCTTTATATATAAAAATTACGTGTCACGGTGTTTGTCCGCGATGAACTCCTAAACTACTGAACTGATTTCAATGAAATTTTGCACACTGTGTTCAGTTTGGTCCAACTTGAAAGATAGAGTAGTTTTTATCCCGATAAGTGACCCTCAATTTTTTTATTGTAAATCTCAGGAGTTTTTTCAGGAACGCAAATGATCGTGGCAAAGGGCAGAACAACGTCTGCCTGGTCAGCTAGTTTTATATATAACAAAATTTAAATTATATATAACATTAATAGTTAATAATTAATAGTTTTTCGTTTTAGTTAAATACGATAATAACAGGGTTCTTCTTCGATCAACAATACCAACAACCAACTTTTTGTAGGTATTGTTGATCGAGGGGGTTCTTCAAGAACTCTTCAGATGCCGTGAACTGCATTTATATTAAAATGTTTACAGCGACATCTTTGATATAATATATGGACAACGAATCGTTATTTTTGTTATAATGAAATATAAGGCCGCGCGCGTCTAAGTAGTTCCATTATGTTTCACTAGATGTCACAGCGCAATTTCAGGCTTGTTTTGTTTTCAGCGATTGTATTGTCAGTTGTCACAGTGGTCATGGCGCTCGCTTGAAATGTCAGTGAGGTAGCGACGCGTTATAAAATTAAAATTATTTAGTTATTCTGTATGATGTAGCCGTGTTTGATGAGTGCCGAGTGCGTAGCGAGCGAGCGCCCGCGGCGTGATGTCAGTGGCCGAGAGGAATGCGAGCGGCGAAGGGATGAAAGTTGGATGCTTCGAGGACAGCACGGACAGTGACAATGACACGGAGAAGAAAGCTCTTCTTAGTCGAATATCAACAAGAAAATGCGTCGGGAGGCTGGTGAGTACAGTGGCAACGAAGGGTGAAAAGCTTTTGGAGTCAAAATCGCGTCAAAATGGGCGTGACACATACGGGGTATTTGGGGGGTGGCGGGGTGTGCGCCATGTGCCCGGACCTAGTGTCACGATGATCAATTTTTTAATAATATGGTTTGTTTGGCCGTGGTAATTGTATACAGGAGTGACGAGGTGTGGAGTTTGACCTATTTATGTATAAATAAAGTTAAAAGTGAGGGAGAATGCGCTGTGCGGCGACCACAATTTGCGCGGGACGATGGAGGAACGATTAGTGACCGACCGAGGGTATACGTGTCTGTTTTTTATTTTGTTTTGATATTGGACGTAAACAATCTAGTCGTTGTAAACATAGAGTGCGTAAAACTTGTTACCAACACTGTAATGCATATTTTTTTTTATATACCTGGTTATTCAAAATGATATTTAAGAAAATGGAAACAAATATAGATACGGTAATTTCTTTCATTTACGTCAACACTACAACTTATTCCCTACAATTCGAAACATTAACGGATGATTATTATAATTAATAAAATAAATCCAAACCCAAGTATATCAGTTCAAGACATTAAGACACAATGAATTAATAAATAAAAGCTTACGGATTACCCGAGTTAGTTCATCAGGACGAAACACAAAGGAAATCGAAAAGTCAGGAATTTAAAATAACTCATATTTAATAATCAATAAAATCGTGTCTCTACGCAAGAGGACAAACAATAAATTTGTAGCTATATAATTTTTGTTAGCATAGTTCTCTACTTATTTCGACAAAAACAAGAGAAACTAAATTACAGACTTCGTTTGATTATTGACGTGTTTACACAAAACACGATACAATCGACGGAGATTTAGTAGATTCAGTAATGAATTGTGTTTACATTTGAATGAGAAACTTGTCTCACTAGACGTAAGATTGATCTTTTTTTAAACCTCTTTTTAGAAATTCCTATAAAAATCAACATGAAGATTAGATTTTGGAAGAGATTAGAATTTATTTTCTTTTCATCATTCATCATAAACATCATTACAGCCTTTCATAAGTCCACTGCTGAACATAGGGCTCCCCCAAGGAATGCCACAAAGCACGGTCCTGAACTACCTGCATCCATCGACTTCTTGCATGTCTTACCAGGTCGTCACTCCATCTAGTGGGAGGACACCCTACACTTCGTCCGCCGGTACGGGGCCGCCACTCGAGAAACTTTCTTCCCCATCGGTTGTCGGTTCTTCGAGCTATATGGCCGGCCCACTGCCACTTCAGCTTACTAATCCGTTGGGCTATGTCGGTTACTCTGGTTCTACTGCGGATATCCTCATTTCTAAGTTTATCGCGCAGAGAATTCCCAAGCATAGCCCTTTCCATAGCTCGCTGAGCGACCTTGAGCTTCCTAATACGGCTATCAGTGAAGGACCAAATTTTAGATCCGTAGGTCATCACTGGCAACACGCACTGCTTGTACAATTTCGTTTTCAGGTTTTGAGGTATGTCTAACGAGAAGATGTATCGTAGTTTCCCGAACGCTGCCCAGCCGAGTTGAATCCGTCGATGGACCTCTCGGTCGAAATTGGACTTACCTAGTCGGACTATTTGTCCCAGGTAAACATACTCGTCAACAACTTCGAGTTTAGTGCTCCCAACAACTACCTGCATAGGTGTAACATGCATGTTACACATGATCTTTGTTTTGTCTATGTTCATCTTAAGACTTATCCGTTGGGAGACACTATTGAGGTCATTGAGCATAGTGCTTAGTTCCTCCAGCGATTCTGCCATAAGGACTATATCGTCGGCAAATCGAATGTGAGTGATGTACTCGCCATTGATGTTAATACCGCATCCTTTCCAGTCCTGTAGCTTGAAAACGTCTTCCAATGCAGCGGTGAAGAGTTTCGGGGATATAACGTCACCCTGTCTTACACCTCTCTGCAGTTGGATATGTTTCGTACTCTGATTCTGTACTCGGATAGCCATCGTAGCTCTACTGTACAAACACTTCAGCACTTCGATATACCGACAGTTAACTTGGCACCGTATTTTCTTTTGTGTCACTAGAATTAACTACTATACTCGTATATAGGAATAAAGTCGTAACAGTAATTTAAATTCTAAACTACTCTTAGCACACGTTTATTGATCATTATCATATGTTGTGTTTTTTTTTCATAATATTTTTAGCTCTGGATATGTTTTAATTTTATAACTAGAGAAGGGACGCAGTCAATATTTTTTTTTACTTTCCCGCCTTTAACTGGGTGCAATAAAATTATGAATATTAATGTTTGGTCAGATTATTAGATTATGAATGACGAAACTAAAACGACTTATATATTTATAAACAAACTTTTGGCTTTTTTGAATATATAATTTAACAGATATAACACAATCAAAACTAAGTCATAATATTATCCAGTTCAAGTCGATCCAAATGGCTCCAGACACTGCTCAATATATTCTTTCGGGTGACATTTATTACGAAGCTGGCCCTTTGCCAGTTTCGTTTTGAAGTAAAGTCAAAATATTTGCCTCTGACCTTTTTGTGTCCCCTTTTTTCTTCCGTTTTGTATTTTCGAAGAATGCATTGTTAAGAAAATACAAAAGGGAAATTTACAATCTGATTGAACTGAGCTACCTATTTTATTATTAACTTATTCCCATGAGGAAACATTAATAACAGAACTACCTACATTAACTAGTTCTAAATCTATAATAAAACTCTGATACGACATCAGTCTGAACACGCATCACGCAAAAACCTGTGAACCGATTTTGACGGGACTTTCACTGGCAGATAGCTGATGTTATAAGGAGTAACTTAGGCTGCTTTTGTTATAGGACAATATTTAGGGTTCCGCGCAAAAAAGTTAAAACCCATGAAATCCAATGGCAATTAATTCCACGTGGGCAAAGTCGCGTTGAACAGCTAGTAACTAATATTTAACTTAATAGTATATAATGTGAGTCAAAAAATTACATTTGCAAGGAAAATAGCTGCTTCGGTTCTTTGTTTATGCATAAAAAAGTAAAGTAACACAAAATATATTTTCCATTATTTCGCGTGAAATTCATTTAAGGCAACGTTGCAGTACTTTTTAATTTTTTTGAACCTCCGTAAACCTACTGAAATGTAATTATTGTACAAAAGGACTATTGTCCTGCATCATGCACACGGACAAGTGATGGGTGAAGACAGAAACACGAATCATATTAATAGGCTCACTAAAAAAAATCATAAAGATGACAACTAAATATCTACCTAAACGTGTCCCTTGCAGAGATTGAATAAAAAGCCGTGTAAAAGTTATATTAAAGGAAAATGCTAATATTTTATGTCATGTTGAGAACACGTTTTTATTTTTATCATTAAGTATTTGCACCAGGTACTGACGCCCGTTCAGGCGAGCAGTGGCTCGCCATCGGCTAGTGTCCACTGAGACATTTTCAAGGTTGGACGACATTGTTTGTCCTAAAATTCTCTCCGCTATAGCGGAGAGAATTTTAGGTTTAATTTTTCAATCCACAATTGCGATAGTGAGTTTCGTACTTACACGCCACACTACAAGATGACACTATCTCAGAAAGTTTTGAAGCATGGAAAAAACCGCGCTGACTTCACTTGTCATTTTTTTAAAAATTTCACTAGCACATTTCTTACATAGATTACAATGAGAAATGCCAGTTTATTATGGTTTCCGATAGTAGGGATTATAACCATCTCGTGACATGCCACATCTATACGTGATAGAGCCATGCTGCAGCTATATTAGTAGTATAATTGTAGCAACAGAATACCAGCGTAAAATAGCAGCTTGACACTGCTGTGTTTCGTATGGTGAGTGTAGAGAACCGGAGACCCTTTTTACTGGAAAAGAGGCATTCCGTCTTAGTCCTCACGGGTGTCAACGCATTTGCATTTTGATTCGCAAACGAGGAAAATGTAGATGTCTATGGGCCACAGCAACCACTTACCATCAGGTGGACTGTGTGCTCGTTTGTCACCCTATCCTATAAAAAAAAAAACCATATATTACAACATTAAAAAAGAAGTTGATAAATTTCGCCATTATTTAATTCAGTTAAAAATACTAGTATTTTTGCTCTACGTGATGCCATGTTTCGAATACATTTTATTTATCATATTCTAAAATCGAATGAAGTGCGAATATGATAAATGTAGCTATCAAACATAGACCCATTTCTCAACTATTCTCGTTTAGCTACGATACGATACGAATTTTTCGTTCATCAATTTAGACGCAAATGTTTACGTGACGTAAGCAATTTTTATTTTAAATGTTATGTCCTTAGTAAAAATGAACTTTAATGTATTAATGCAGTGTAATGATGGTAACGGCGTAACAGTCCACCATCCCATTTCGTTGTGTGGTTGTTGTGAGAGACAACTACAGGATATACCAGAAATAATTTAAAATAAAATAAAATTGTACAACCGACTTACTAATTATTAAGAATAACTCAAAAACTATTGATTTTTTTTATAGGATAAGTGTGACAAACGAGCACACAGTCCACCTGATGGTAAGTGGTTGCTGCGGCCCATAGACATCTACATCTATCCTCTATTACAAATCAAAATGTAGATGCGTTGTTACCCGTGAGCTGGTGGTGGTGAGAGCGTGGTTCTTCCCCGGTCGAGCCGACCCATTCGTGCTACAACTATACTACTAATATAGCTGCAGCATGGCTCTACCATGTTTGAATTAATTAATGAGCCAATTGGACTGTAAAAGCTAATTCCTTTGACTTGCCATAACGAGAAGACAAATCGTAAAATGTATATCATATAATTCTTACCATTACCATTGCAGCCCATCAAAAGTCCGCTGATGAACGCTCTTCTCTCCCCCAAAGATTGCCTCATTAGAGGGATATTTGCCATAGTTGACAAGCGGAGTTTTTTTTATTTTTTGTATAGCTTTTATCAGGAAGATGTTGCTATCCATCTCCTGGATTAGTTTCCCTCTATCGCCTTTTACGAAAACCACAGGATAATATAAGGTAGTGGATATTATTGCACCGCCGCATTTTGTACGTGGTAGAGCCATGCTGCAGCTATATTAGTAGTATAGTTGTAGCACGAATGGGTCGGCTCGACCGGGGAAGGAAAACGCTCTCACAGAATGCCAACGTAAAATAGCAGCTTAATGCTGTTGTGTTTCGTATGGTGAGTGTCGAGAACCGGATACCTTTTTTACTGGAAACGAGACATTCCATCTTAGTCCTCACGGGTGACAACGCATCTTCATCTTGATTCGTAATGAGGATAGACGTAGATGTCTATGAGCCACAGCAACCACTTACCATCAGGTGGACTGTGTGGTTGCTTGTCACCTTTATTTTATAAAAAAAAAACCGCCGCTATACTACATTACGTTACTGTATAATTTAAAAAATTGATCATAAAAACATGCGTGAGTGTCGTAAAACACTAGGTTGGAACGAAGTTCCTTGATTCGTAGTATATTATTAATGATAAACTTGTTATATTATTATTGATTAACAAATCTCTTAAAATGAAGCGTCGTTTAAAATAATATTTCTTTAATGGCAAGATAACAAAAAGTGTGAGGGAGATTGATATTATTCCATCTCGCTCGCACTATAGAAAGTAGGTCGTGACGGAAAAATCTTACACTTTTTATCGCCTAGCCCCCATCCGTCATATTCGTACCGTGCGATAAGGAACTTCGTTAGAAAAATAAAACTGCAATGTAATACTTATATTAAGCTATTTGAATTATTTATTATTCACCACTGCTTTGCATAAATACAGATCCTCTTAAACTCTCCCACTGTTTACAAGCGACCTGCATAATCATTAAATGAAACACAAACTCTATTGAAGTAACATAAATATTCATTACAGCCTTAGCTACAGCCAAGTTTACTGCTGAACATGGGCCTCCCTTAACAGATTGCCTCCGTTTGCAGCCGGTTATGTAACTTCAGTTCTTGAATATTTGGCATAGTTGGCTCGCTTAATAGCCGGTTATGTATCATCAGTTCTTGAATATTTGCTATAGTTGGCTCGCTTAATAGCCGGTTATGTATCATCAGTTTTTGAATATTTGTTATAGTTGCCTCGCTTTATAGCCGGTTGTGTAACTTCAGTTTTTGAATATTTGCCATAGTTGCCTCACTTTATAGCCGGTTGTGTAACTTCAGTTTTGAATATTTACCATAGTTGCCTCGCTTTATAGCCGGTTATGTAATTTCAGTTCTTGAATATTTGCTATAGTTGGCTCGCTTAATAGCCGGTTATGTATCATCAGTTCTTGAATATTTGCCATAGTTGGCTCGCTTAATAGCCGGTTATGTATCTTCAGTTCTTGAATATTTGCCATAGTTGCCTCGCTTAATAGCCGGTTATGTATCTTCAGTTTTTGAATATTTGCCATGGTTGCCTCGCTTAATAGCCGGTTGTGTAACTTCAGTTTTTGAATATTTGCCATAGTTGCCTCGCTTAATAGCCGGTTATGTATCTTCAGTTCTTGAATATTTGCTATAGTTGGCTCGCTTAATAGCCGGTTGTGTAACTTCAGTTCTTGAATATTTGTCATAGTTGCCTCGCTTAATAGCCGGTTGTGTAACTTCAGTTTTTGAATATTTGTCATAGTTGCCTCGCTTTATAGCCGGTTGTGTAACTTCAGTTCTTGAATATTTGCCATAGTTGCCTCGCTTAATAGCCGGTTGTGTAACTTCAGTTTTTGAATATTTGTTATAGTTGCCTCGCTTAATAGCCGGTTGTGTAACTTCAGTTTTTGAATATTTGCCATAGTTGCCTCGCTTAATAGCCGGTTATGTATCTTCAGTTCTTGAATATTTGCCATAGTTGGCTCGCTTAATAGCCGGTTATGTATCTTCAGTTCTTGAATATTTGCCATAGTTGGCTCGCTTAAAAGCCGGTTATGTATCTTCAGTTCTTGAATATTTGCCATAGTTGCCTCGCTTAAGAGCCGGTTATGTATCTTCAGTTTTTGAATATTTGCCATAGTTGGCTCGCTTAATAGCCGGTTATGTATCTTCAGTTCTTGAATATTTGCCATAGTTGGCTCGCTTAATAGCCAGTTATGTATCTTCAGTTCTTGAATATTTGCCATAGTTGGCTCGCTTAATAGCCGGTTATGTATCTTCAGTTCTTGAATATTTGCCATAGTTGCCTCGCGTTATAGCCGGTTGTGTAACTTCAGTTTTTGAATATTTGCCATAGTTGCCTCGCTTAATAGCCGGTTTTGCAACTTCAATTTTTGAATATTTGCCATAGTTGCCTCGCTTAATAGCCGGTTATGTATCTTCAGTTTTTGAATATTTGCCATAGTTGGCTCGCTTAATAGCCGGTTATGTATCTTCAGTTCTTGAATATTTGCCATAGTTGGCTCGCTTAATAGCCAGTTATGTATCTTCAGTTCTTGAATATTTGCCATAGTTGGCTCGCTTAATAGCCGGTTATGTATCTTCAGTTCTTGAATATTTGCCATAGTTGCCTCGCGTTATAGCCGGTTGTGTAACTTCAGTTTTTGAATATTTGCCATAGTTGCCTCGCTTAATAGCCGGTTTTGCAACTTCAATTTTTGAATATTTGCCATAGTTGCCTCGCTTAATAGCCGGTTATGTATCTTCAGTTCTTGAATATTTGCCATAGTTGGCTCGCTTAATAGCCGGTTATGTATCTTCAGTTCTTGAATATTTGCCATAGTTGGCTCGCTTAATAGCCGGTTATGTATCTTCAGTTCTTGAATATTTGCTATAGTTGGCTCGCTTAATAGCCGGTTGTGTAACTTCAGTTCTTGAATATTTGCCACAGTTGCCTCGCTTTATAGCCAGTTGTGTAACTTCAGTTTTGGAATATTTGCCATAGTTGGCTCGCTTAATAGCCGGTTTTGTAATTTAAGTTTTTGAAGTGTAACTTCTGTATCGACGTAGTGGAGAAATTTAGTACGGTATTATAAAACAAAAACGTCACGTTTTCTTGTAATGGGGCTGCATGAGTATACTGTTATTTAAGTTACTTATGTAAAATCTCTATGTATATAAAAATCAATTGCTGTACTTATATAGTTTGTACAACCATTATTGTAAAATTTGTTTTAAAAAAAAGTCCCGCTGGGTTTCTTGCTGGTTCTTCCCAGAACAGAGGTGTTTTCCGAACCAGTGGTAAATAAAAAAATGACTTTCAATAAGAATTATGTAATAATCAATATTAAATAAAAATTATTCTATTCTATTCTCGCTAAAACTCGAAAACCGCTCGAAAGATTTTGGTGAAATATTTTGTGTGATTTTAAGTTTGATTGTATGGTTTAGATTTTCAATTGGATCCGGTAGCTGGCGCTGTTGTCCAGATCCAGAAGTCACCCGTGCGAAGCCGGGGCGGATCGCTGGTCTATACAAACAAATAAAATTGAAGTGTCTGTTTGTGATGTCAAAATAACAGCTGTTTATTAAATGCACGTGAAAGTATAAATGGTATTTATAACAATTTTTTTTTTTAAATTGTTCCGGCTAATCTTCGTTACGGCTGGACCGATTTTGACGGGACTTTCACTAACAGATAGCTGATTTTATAAGAAGTAACTTAGGTTGCTCTTAATTCAGAAAAATAATTAGGGTTCTGCGCAAAAAATTTAAACCCATGAAATCCAGTCGTAATAAATTAACCGTAATAAAAAACAACGCGGGCGAAGTCGCGGGGAACAGCTAGTTATTACAATTAATTTTACAAATTTATTTACCAAATATGTACATACTTTAAATAATTCACTGTCTCATTTGTTTTGCGTTTTATATGGTCACCTTGCAATATTGTATACGCGTAGGCCTAAGGCGTAGGCGCTAAGTTCCGTTCGTTGCCTGTCAACAATGACAGCTCGCATTTTCGCCCCAGTTACACATCGAGCATTCACTGTTTGTATGCCGACAGATAAGTGAGGTGGGTCCGCCCTTTGAAAGTTCCGTTCTATTTAATAACACAGGATTGCTACGTCTGTTTCCTTTCGATTGTACAATATATTATGTATGTGCGTTTATAGGCCGTCAATTTTTCGTTCGTTTATGCTAAATGGCGTTTTGTTTAGTATTCATATCATCCATGAATATATAAGGGTTTTAATCCGTATGTATAGGACAAAATACATGCCATCAAAAATATAACTTGTAAAAAAAACCAAGTCTCGCAACTCAGTTCTTCTACCGTAAAAATTTGTAAGATCCATGTAATACCAAGTCGGTTAATTTATTCAGTACCTACTTAAGAGTCCTTCTGTCTTAAGTTATTACGTAATTAGCTAACCTAACGACATCTTATAGTGACCATATCAATATTAAATATCTTTTATGTTTTAAATAAATTGACTTGGCAATCGCACTAAACAATCTAATTTAATGTAATATGTATTACTTGAGAAATTACTTTGATTACCTGTAAAATTGAAAATTACAGTTGTGTAAATACAATAGTTAAACTTTTATATTCGGTCAGGTTATAATTTATTTGATGTATATCTTTTATCTGACGATTGAAAAATCAGCCTTTAGACGCATACGTAGTTATTATGGGATAAACGTAATATTTTTTTATTCATAATAACTACTTAATATTTTTTATTATAATGCCATGTCACCGTGTGGTGCTGACATAAAATAATTCGTCACCACATTATACAGGAAAATACTTAGCCTCCGGGTGTGTTAAAATATTATCATATCGTTAAAGTGGCAATTAACAACCTTTCTTGTATTAGCGGCGTAATAAATTCGCCATAGTGGTAGTACTCCTTTTCTTTTTGGGCTTTTTTATGTAAAAAGGGTGATAAACGAGCACACAGTCCATTGGATGATGGTAAGTGGATGCTGTGGCCCATAGACATTAACATTTATCCTCGATTACGAATCAAAATGCAGATGTGTTGTCTCTAGGACTAAGATGGAATGCCTCTTCTCCAGTAAAAAGGGTCTTCGGTTCTCTACACTCACCATATAAAACACAGCAGTGTTAAGCTGCTATTTTACGCTGGTATATGAACTAAAATGGAATGTCTTGATTTCTGTAAAAACGGTCTTCGGTTCTCTACACTCGTCATACGCAACACAGCAGCATGCAGCTGCTATTTTACGTTGCTATTCTGCGATAGCGTGGTCCTACCTGGGTCGAGCCAACTCATTAGTGCTAAAATCATAATGTAGTTGCAGCGTGGTTCTACCACGTTAAAACCTTTCAGTAGTAAGAAGATTCTATATATAATTTATAGAATCGCGCGGAAACTTGATAGCGTGATTTACGGTAATGGCACGATGTTTACACGGTTTACTTTACTTATACGGTGGGCCCATGGTGCAGTATCCTAGTACTGAGTTACGGCGCTGAAGGCTGCGGGTTCGAATCCCGCACGGAACAAGTATTTGTATAGCTTGCAAATAATTGTTCCGGGTATGGATGTTTCTCCCAATTTACGCAAGTAAATTGCCTAAAGTTTTTAAGAAGAAAAGGAAAGAAAAGAAAGCCAGTCTTTAGGAGTAACAAGGCATCTGCTTTAAAAGAAAAAGAAAAGAAAATTATTTTATTTGCCAAAAATAAGCGTACACATATTAAATATAGAAATAAACAAAAATAACACAGAATTGATTTTCTAAAACACAGTAATAAACAGGGATTCTAATTTTGATTCTTTATCGAGGATGATTTATTTGAGTGTGGCCTACAGCATCCACTTATCGCCAGGTGGACTGTGTGCTCATGTGTCACTTTTATTTTTATGAAAAAGCAGGCCTGTTCTCACTTCCGAGACGATTATGGAGTAGGGGAGTACATTGCTTGATTTTAATCGAGGATAGATGTAGGTGCGTATGGCCCATAGAATATACTTACCATCAGGTGCACTGTGTTTTTTTTATAGGATAAGGGTGACAAACGAGCACACAGCCCACCTGATGGTAAGTGGTTGCTGTGGCCCATAGACTCGATCTATCTTCGATTAAGAATCAAAATGCAGATGCGTTGTCGCCCATTGAGGACTAAGATGGAATGCCTCGTTTACAGTAAAAAGGGTCTTCGGTTCCCTACACTCACCATACGAAACACAGCAGCGTTAAGCTGCTATTTTACGCTGGTATTTCGTGAGAGCGTGGTCCTTCCCCGGTCGAGCTGACCCATTCGTGCTACAATCATAATATAGCTGCAGCATGGCTCTACCACGTATGTGCTCGTTGTTTTCTCAACTTTTCGTTTTTAGTTTTGCCTACTTGTGGTACGTACAAAAAAAAATAATCAACCGTATGTCCGTCTGTAGCGTGTGAGACCGCACGAGCGAGGGCAGGTGTTCAATTACAACAATTACGCAAATTGGCCGCCTCAATTCACTTAGCTGGAAGTCGAATGTACTGGAAGGTATAATTTTTCACTTTACAGTACGGAAAGTACTGCGTATGTTTGTTGATATTTTATTCATATATTTTTTTTAAAATGTAGGTTTTATTTTTTTATATTTTAGTAAATTAAACGAAGTAAGTAACAACCTACATAGCTACCTGTTCCCATGTGGTGGTTTAAGATAATTCTTCATCCCATTTCACCTCATGGGTGTAGAAAAAACCACTATGAGAAACGCTATAAAATGTTTGGCTTTCAGTAGACGATCTCGTTGGCGCCAGGCGTTAAATACGTCGACAAGCAATGAGCAGCAGCGTGAAATGGCCCACACGACTGGTACGAGCCCGAAAGTTCAGCAGATAAAACAGGCATATAGGATATTTACACAAAATACAAAATTGTAACATACAGCAAATTTATCAGTTTTACGTTTTTAAATGCAAATACTCTATATTTGTTCTACTATTGGTCACAGTCCTCTAAATCTGAGACGATCGAGAAATAGTTCGCTGCTGTTCCGACTTTTGCTACTTCAAATAATTTCAGTTTTGCCATGTGGTAGAAATACTTTTTTGCTTATGATAGGTAACCATTGTCTAAACGTTTTCTGCCGCCAAGTAGAAGTGCGTGCACTGCTGTGTTCGTGTGTCGGTCCGAAGGACACCAATTTAATTATATACTGTGAGGCGTTCCATCGTAGACGTCCTCACATGTGACTACGCATCAGTAGCCTTCTTTGGTAGTAATCGGTTGCAGAAAATGAAAACCTACCAAAAAATTTTCATGTAAAATGTTGCCAAGACGAGACCGTATGGCTCGCACTGTCCAAAACTTATCAGATCTCATGTAGAGCCAAGCTTCTAACTCTACAAGCCCTAACTTCACATAGTCAAAATATGTGGCTTGGTCGCTTAATTTTGTTTGGGAAAACTTTTACTCCGGTCATTCACATGTGTGCAAACATTCGTACAATGTACGAATGTTTGCACACATCGGAAGGGCCGTCAGAAATTCATTCGCAAACTTAGTGCGTTCTTAATGGGTTCGCACTTCCTCCTGCACTTGTTTATGGGATTTCTTTTGAGTATCCCATATGGTCGATTCATTCTGCAGGAGTTCAATGAACTCTCCTTGGTGTTGTTCCAATTCATGATGAAGTTTGTTTAAGTACGCTACACGAACTACGAAAATGGGGAAACGTCCGTTACTATCGCAATCGTGTACGCAACTAGTCGCACGAATGTGTGGGAGAGTACGCGAAGGATCGAGGTTCGCGCGCTTTGATGTCCGTTAAAAAACCGACACAGCTTGGAAAACCGCGAATTCAGGGAAAACTTTGCATAATCATTTACAAATGTCGTCCTGCGCTTGTGGGTTTGCGTATTCGTGCGAATGTGAGTGACCGGTGTTATACAAACTTCCATCCTCTAATTTAAAGGGGTGATTTACTAAAGAGGAATCAAAATGTAGATACATTGTCACTCCTGAGGACTAAGATGGAATGCCCTGTTCCCAGTAAAAAGGGTCTGAGAGCGTTGTACTGCCCCGGTCGAGGAACCCATTCATGCTACAACTGTAATTTAGCTGAAGCATGACTCTCTACCACGTATATAAAATGTGAAGACTGTCAACACTCCACTCTAAGGGTTGCGCGACGGTTTCTTCCCCGATCTAAAACCTCAGACGTTTGTAACTAGCCCAGTGGCTGTGTTTATCTTACTTCACTATTTCGTTAATTAATCAATTTCAGTTACAGCCTATCCAACATCTATTGTTTTTGCCTTATAGGGGGATATTTTTCATTTATTGATAACGTGGGTGTCGTAAGAAGCGATATAGGGCAATAGAACTGGAGGTGGGCAGTAGCATCTACCATAACAAAAAAATTTTGTAAACAGTTTTTATAAACGCACAAGATTTTTAAATCCCATACGTTGGTAGAGGGGAATAATCATGCGAGGCGAGTCCACTGGGTTACTACTCACTTGCCTGCCGCAGGGACAATCTAGGGTGTAGGAGTGGGGATGACCCTTAATTGCATCCTTAATTGTGATGTGTGTATGCAAGCAGAGGCAATTTTCTAAGTCGGCACTGCGGCATGGCGGCAGGGGCGCAAGACCTTCCTTGCTCCCTAGATCGTAGCTGCCGCTGCCACGTGTGTAGCGCAAATATAAGTGAAATTATGTTTTAAAAAAAAAGTCCCGCTGGGTTTCTTGCTGGTTCTTCCCAGGACAGAGGTATTTTCCCAACCAGTGGTAAATAAAATAATGACTTTCAATAAGTATTATGTAATAATCCATATTGAATAAAAATCATTCTATTCTATTCTATTCTAAATAACAACTCAAAATATTTCGGTTGCCAATCTGCTTGCCAAGCATGTCAACTGGGAAATGATGTTCTCCAGACCGAATTTTGGTCATGGAGGCCAGTCTCACCATAGAATAGCCAACTGCCCTGGACAGGATTATAGTGCACGAGAGTATACGCAAGCACAGGGGTACCGACGAACGGAGAGAGTTCAGGCGCAGGATCTACGGATTTATGTGCTTTTAGAAACACACGGTTACAGGGCGTAAAATGAGCAACGAGGCAATCTTCTTAGATTTTCTCCTCTGTCTTATAAAGGTATCTTAGAAACCTCCTTCTTATTACATAATATTCTTATATTTTATTTATATTATTGAATAATATAATATATAAATTTAATGTTTGTTTGTTTATATTTTACTGCCATATCGTTCATTAGATCGCGGTAAAACTTTGTCAACTTATTGCTTGCACTTACGCAACGGTTATATGCATAGTACAATTAACTTAGAGTAGCTGGCGACAAATTTATTTGAAAGTTATGTATTATCATCATTATCATTCCTTTATTAAACAATATAACTTACAAATTTAAAATTATGTTTTCATAATTATTTCATCTGCGGCAGCAACGCGCCGGGTACCAGCTAGTCTCTTATAATATAGGCACAAATACTGGCACTGTTGTGAACCGTCTGTTTTGAAGGTAATGTAAAAATAGTGGACAATTTCTGCCCACGTTCTGACTACCGTTATATTTTCTTACCGATATTTCGCTTTAATAATAGGTTATTTATCTACAATGTTTTTCATCGCTTCTCATTATCGTGGTGTAAGTTTTATTACCTTTTTAATCATTGCTTGTTGTTTTTATTATTCACTCTAGAGAGCAGGCAAAGGAACTATGCCATACAGCCTTGTCTTTATGTATGATGATCCTTCATAGTTCACTGCTTCACAATATGTTGCTGCGTCACATTGTGCAGCTCTTGGGAGATTTTGACGGCAACTTGAGCCAGCAGGCAGCTGACAGTTGGCGATGGTATCTAAAGGCGCCTATGCAAACAAACAGCTTATCTTGAGAATCCATCACTATCAGAGTACTTGTTTCACCGTTTCCACTAATAGTTCACATGCGTAGACAGTTAATACATAAAATTGCACCACTTTTACATATCAAAATCCACTTAAAACTATTATTTAAACTATAACACAGGAGCAGCAAACCACCGCCGATCAAGTTCCCGCCAAAACTCCTTTTGATCATTGCATAATGACAACGATTTGAAGTATTTGTTAAAATATTATCAGCTTTACGAGTATATCCTGACAAGAACATTATTTATTTTAAATTAAAATAGTGTATGACGTGTTGACCGCGGGTCGCCCACGCGTATTACGAATCAGACGTGGTTTGTAATAATGTTATGTAATGAACTAGAACCTTTAACGAATGGACTCCAGTAGTATATGTGGTAGAGCCACGCTGCAGCTATATTATGGTTCTAGGACGAATGAGTCAGCTCGACCGGGCTGGGACCACGCTCTCACAAAACACCAGCCTAAAATAGCAGCTTTATGCTTTACCAACAGGTATACACGTTTATCACCCTTATGTATAAAAAATATATTCTATAAAAAAAAGTACATTGTACATTGAGACACCGACCCGAGTAGGTTCTTTGTCGAAATATTTTTTGATTTTTTGTTACGTACCTAACTAACTTTTCCAGCTTCAGAACACTTTCGAATTGATCAGCGGATTTAGTCAAGTAGATATTCTACTATCGTTAGCGCTAATAGAAAACTATAAAAATGAATGAAACCAAAGTTAGGACGGTGACAACAGCTAATAAGCTAATAATTTCTTATATTTACGCGAACACTACACATTGAATAAAACTATGTTTACGGATTTTATCGCGTTTAATTTACTTATTTTCATTCCCGACGTTTCGTGTGCTTTACAGCAATCATGGTGAGCTGTTCGACGTCATAGTTAGCCCGGCTACCTTCAGTTTTTGAATATTAATTTTTGGTTCGATCTACGCAGTATGAGCTTACAGTATCTTGAAGTCTTGCAGTGGTATGCTGGGGGTTGGATTTAATTTTGTTAATTATAGGATTCCAAGCAGATGGCAGCACCCATCTATCTTCTCAATTGAAATTAGGAAGTTTTTTTTTAATATCAATAGCCTCGCGAATCATCTTTGGTTCCTTGGTAGTAATCGGTGTTGTATTGCGAGGATTAGTGATCTATCAAATCTGATGTAATTGCGGGGACGATCTTGAACATGTTCATACACTGCAGACTGCCCAGAGCGTTAGTGCCTCATGTCAGCTATATGTTCTTTCACGCGGGTTGTAATAGATCTTTTTGTTTGTCATATGTAAGAGAGACCTCATTCGCAATCAAGCTTGTACACTCCTGCATCGTGTAGAGGGATATTACACTTGACGGATGGTAAAAATTGAGTAATCTTTTTCGGCGGCTTGAAGTATGTTTTAATGGAAGCTCGCTTCAAGATGTAGTCAACCTTGTCTGTGACTCCTATGACATAGGATAGTACAGCCGGCACACGCTCGACGATGGCTGGCTTCACTCGGTCACTGTGACGTAGGCGAAGGACACGATATGTTTACTGGAATATCATTCAGGAGGTTAGGTTACAAGCTTTTTAGATCGAGATCTTTTTTTCAAAAACTCGTTTTGGAAACAATAGTTTTCTCTGATATATTATCTTCAAGATTAACATTTATTTTTACGCTGCCATAAACTGTATACATTTGGCTAAAAATTGTTTTGAAAAAGCCTATTTGGGTCTTGTCAGCCCTAAGTCATTCAACGTTAAGATATGTCATTCCCATTCACATTTACATGGCTAATCCCGCCGCTCTTTTGTGCGACGGTCGACATGTAGTTGCAAAAAGATAGAAAATATTGAGGTCTTGTTATAGGTGAAAAAGAGTCAGGAATAGTGTTCAAGACCGGGGTGTACAATTTGAATGTTGGGCGCGGCGTGCCCGTTTGATCGTCGATGTTTTTTTTTTAATAAAATTGACGTGACAAGCGAACTTAAAGTTCGGCTCAAGTACGTGGCTGCTTCAGGCCATGGGGTGTCCAACCAACTTTAAACAAAGGAGGTTACAGATGCATCATAACTGACGACTAAGATGGAATGCCTCACAACCTCTAATTGTATCTACTGGTATTCTGTATTCTTCAGACTGGGTCCCATCAGTACACAAACCGCATCTAGGCCGCAGAGATCGATAAATAAGAGTACCTACCTACCCAGACGTATACTTAGGCAGAAACGGAGCACTCAAATGGTTTTTAGGGTTCCGTACCTCAAAACGAAAAAACGGAACCCTTATAGGATCACTTTGTTGTCCGTCTGTCTGTCTGTCAAGACGCTTTTTCTCACCGTTTTTCCTTTTCAGGTACGGAACCCTAAAAAGCATGCGTGGAAGTCGTGGAACACTCGTTTGGAACGAAGTTCCTTTCGTAGTATTTTATTATTGATAAACGTATTATATTACTAGCTGTTCCCCGTGACTTCGCTCGCGTGTAATTTAGCGTTTTAATTTTTTTTGCGACGAACCCTAATTATTTTTCTAAAATAAAATTAGCTTAAGTTTTTTCTTATGACATCAGCTATCTGACAGTGATAGTACTGTCAAAATCGGTGCAGCGGTTTCGGAGATTAGCTGGAACAAACAGACAGACAGACAAAAATTTTAAAAGTGTATTTTTGTTATAAGTACCGTTAATACATTTCTATATATTTAGTAAAACACAGTAATTTTAAGATTACAAACAGACATTTCAATTTTATTTATTTGTATAGTGTGGCGGTGGAAGGGGAAGGGGAGATCTCCCACCGGGTAAGGTGTTCTGCCCGGGGAGCAGCCAACGCTCCGATTGGTAGTTCGGAGCTATTCTATATATGCTGTTTTAACTTCGGAACTTTGTAAGCGCGATTTAGGCTTCGATTAGTTTTGCTTGTGGCGCGACGACAGCGCCGCCACATCACCCCTCTGCTCAGACCGGAGGTCGATAGTGCAGTCTATATGTTCGACGAATTTGCAAGTGCCAGGGAATTTTGCCTTGTAAGTCTGCGGTGAGTCGAGAAGAAGGCAAGTAATTTGCGAGAGTGCCGTGAAGCAGAGGCGAGCAGTAAGGCTCAGAGCCGTGCCAAACACTGTAGCGCAGAGAGTAGCTTGAAGGAACAGTAAGTATTATTATTCCAGTGCTGCGATGAATCTTTTTGTAAAACTGATGGCTTGCAGAATGTGAAGACTGCAGACAATATCAGCTCGGGAGCGAATGAATGGGGTACTTGAGGTTGATGACGAATGTTTTGAAGTTGTAGTTTCCGAAGGTTGTTGATTGCGTGTTCATATCACGTTGGTTGGTCACCACTATGGCGGTGGAAGAAAAAGGGGAGATCTCCCGCCGGGCAAGGTGTTCTGCCCGGGGAGCGGCCAACACTCCAAGTGGTAGTTCGGAGCTATTCTATATATGCTGTTTTAACTTCGGAACTTTGTAAGCGCGATTTAGGCTTCGATTTGTTTCGCTTGTGGCGCGACGACAGCGCCGCCACATATAGATTGATGAACAAATACAAATATCTGAATTACTAGCGTCTATTACAATGAAGCGTCATTTAAAATAAAGTAATATATATTTTATGGCAAGATAAGAAAAAGTGCGAGGGAGATGGATATTATTTCATCTCGCTTCCTTATAGCCGCCAAGGCCGTCTACACTAAGTCAGAAGGGATCGTGATGGAAAAATCTTACACTTTTTCTCGCCTAGCCATCATCCGCCAAGTTCGTCCCGTTCGATAAGGAACTTCGTTCCAAAAATAAATCTAGATGTAATACTAATAATAGTAACGGATAGAGGAAAAAGTTAGAGCAGAGAATATTTATAAAAATAGATAATTATTTAAAAGCACTGAACTTGTTTTGACATTAATTTATTAAAATATAAAATCTATTTGGTATAAATAATTCTATCCCTTTTCATTTTTTTATGCAGCTGTGAATCTTATTATTAAATTAACGTTTGCAAGAAAATATTTGTTACGAAGGTGTTTTTAGAAATAGCACGGAAACTCCCATAAAATATCCATTAACGGCCTATTAACGTACCAATAAAAAATAAATAGTTTCATACCTATGCTATGATGAGACCAAAGAAAATTTTCTTACTTCTATATTTCACACAGTTAGAGAGAGACACGCGCAAACTTTCCTACTTCTATATTCCAAACAGGTAAAGCGCACACAAATAGATTTTGTGTCTTATTTTCTTTTGTGTGTGTATTTATTATTGCAAACGAGCGCACAGTCCGCCTGATGGTAAGTGGATGCTGTGGCTCATAGACATCTGCAACTATCCTCGATCAAGAATCAAAAAGCAGCATGCGTTGTCACCCCTGAGGACTAAGATGGAATGCCTCGTTTTAAGTAAAAAGGGTCGGTCACCAGTTCTCTACATTCACCATACGAAACACAGCAGCATTGAGCTGCTATTTTACGCTGATATTCTGTGAGAGCGTGGTCCTACCCCGGTCCTGCCTACCCATTCGTGCTACAAGCATAATATAGCTGCAGCGTGGTTCTACCACGGTGCAAAATTACTAAATTGTCTAATGTCAAACTCTACTTCTATGCGATAAACGTCGGGGCCTGATTTTGAGTGTAAGTTGAACGACCGCACTGCAGCGTGTATTATTATCATCGTCGGACATGTTTACGCGATGGCAACACGCCAAACGCGTGAAAAATCGCAGCCGACGCCAATTGATGTTGCCGCTCTGATTACGAGAAGATTTGCTAGCGTGGAACTACTAGCGGTCGCGTACATTTTACCTCCTAAATGTATTTCTTTATAATGTTAGGATGCTAAACATGTTAACAGTCTCTGTCTCTGTCTCCCTTCCTCTCACGCACACCCATTTCGAATTCTTTTTATTTGTAAATACATATAAATAAAATTAAAGTGTCTGTCTGTAATATCTAAATAACTGCCTTATTTGTTATTAGGTGAATAATCATTTTAAAAAATTTTGTCCGTCTGTCTGTCTATCCGGGCCAATCTTCGGAAAGAACGGAAACTTCACGGACAGATAGAGAGCAATGCCGTGAGTGATCTAGGCAACATTTTATGAATAAAACTTTGAGATTTTCTATGGGCAATAGAAAAATTGGTAATGAATGGTCATTGATTATTTAAATCCAAATTACGACACATTTATACCCACATTTCACCCAGGAAAAGCCGGGGCGGGTGTTTATATGAAATATATTCTAGTTCTTGAAGACTTTCGGCAATAAAATCTTTATCATTTATTTTAAAAATACTATTATTTACAAGTAAAAATAGGAATGTTCCAAATTCAAATATTTAGGATTTTTTATGAGCTAAATTGAAATATTGTGTTTCAAAGAAAAATGGATCTGCGACGAGAACATAGTTCGACATAAACCTCAATGTTTTTATGCGATTCTCTTCAGATGTGTCCTGTCCTACTGATGATGTAAATGCATGTTACCATGGGGCAACTCGGTGCCATATTGTTTAAAATGATTTTTTTTTCAATAGCGAGGAATCGTTATTTTCAAACGGGACAATATTTTTATCATCGATATATATGTACTACGTACTAGATTGCGCATTCCGAACATACACTATGTTCAACTGAACTGTACTGCAATCCGTACAGTGTGTCTTTTAGTGTGGTTTCAATCTACTAGTTAGTCTGTGGTTTCAATATTCATGCAGTATGGGGAGGCGCTAATTATACAAGATTTCAAATTAAAGTTTAAACCTGGACGTAAATAACAATTCAGTAGTCAAGTAAGTAAAATTATTTGTTGTTCACGTAAAAAAATAGGTAATAATATCGTAATATTACAAAAGAAAAAACCATGAAAAAATATATTTCTTTATATAAACTGACCACGCAGGAGCATGCGCGCCTTTACTACCTCCCGGCCTCCCGCGTATGCGCGAAGACAGAGTGGTGCACATTTTTTGTTTAGAAAGGCATCTCTAGTACAAAAGGTCATTTGACTTTAAATATATATATATATATAACTTTTAACATTTTACATTTCATCAAAGGATATAAAAATACTTTTATATTTTATTCTTTTTCTTTATATATTTTTAATGAGTCAAAAGTATCTGAATTTGATATTTTTCAGACATTTAATCGAACCTATAGAGAAAATATCTGCGAGTATATTTATTAAAAGACAATGGTAATACTGGTTAAAACCATCAACATCATCATCATTGTAATCATTACAGCCCTTCACAAGTCCACTGCTGAACATAGGCCTCCCCCAAGGAATGCCACAAAGCACGGTCCTGCGCCACCTGCATTCATCGACTTCCTGCATGTCTTACCAGGTCGTCAATCCATTTAGTGGGGGGACGCCCTACACTTCGTCCGCTGGTACGAGGCCGCCACTCGAGAATCTTTTTAGAAGATACGATGAAGGGGTTCCTTTTAGCGGTAAATATGCAAACTTGTCTTCTGGAGATTGAACTAGACTAGATTTAGTCGCCCCAGCCCGAGACTATGTTCAACAAAGTCTCGAATTCAGACACAAGTTTGTCCCGGTACTCGGCGACATTTTCCCGAGAAATATTGGCACGACCGGTGTATAAAGCATCACCAGTGCTGTCATCTGCATAGCAATGAATGTTACCGGTTTGCAACATGTCATTTATATGCAGAAGAAACAGCCTTGGCGATAGCACGCAGCCTTGTGGAACACCAGCGTTGATGGGCTTATAATCGGAGCATTTGTCGTCTACTACGACCTTGATGCTTGATGCACAATTTCACGGGAAACCCATAGGAAGGAAGCTTCGTAAGAAGCGCTTTGTGCCAAAACCCTTTGGAAGGCCTTCACTATGTCCAAACTAACGGCCAATGCCGTTAAGGGGGAGGCCTTTGGACTCTACTGCCTCCGCCCATTTTGAGTTACGTAACCCAGAAAATCATCAACCGAGCGACCGCGATGGAAACCGTACTGACGGTCACTAATCAGCTGGCGATCCTCAAGGTACCGCATGAGCTGGCTGTTAATAAAGGACTCCATTATTTTAGAGAACAAGGAGGTGATGGCGATAGGTATTTGGACGGATCAGAGCAGTTACCTTTTTTAGGGATCGGGTGCACGAAAGCTGTCTTCCATGATTTCAGGACTACGCCTAGGGAGTAGGAGTACCAGAAAAGACGCGTTAAAACCGGTGCCAACTCTGGAGCACACGTCTTCAGCACAATAGGAGGCTCACTCGACTTGTTGACGTCCAGGGAGAGGAGTGCTCTGCGCACCGAGCGTTGGGTAAACAATACATCCTGCATGGAGCACTCATGCATGGGCCATCCCGCGGTGTGTCCCCCGTCATCAATAGTCGAGTTGGACGCAAAGAAAGAGTCCAGCAGATCGGCTTTGTCTTTTGCGGCATGGGCTATTGAGTCGTTCTCACTGTGTAGAGATGGGAGAGATGGCTGACAGAAGTTCCCTTGGACAGCCTTGGTGAGAGAGCAGAATGCACGTGTTCCCGAAGGAAGACGAACTAGTTTTCGCCAATTCCGTCGATGCGCCAGAGCACATCGACAGAAAGTCAAAACTTTGCCTTGATAATGACACTGCCGAAGGACCTGGAGGCGAAATTATACTTGTTTTTAAGAACGCTGGTATTTGCATCCCGAAACGTCGATGCGTGAGCCCAGGCCTGGTAGTACTCTTGCTTATGGCGTAATGCAATTTTGTAGGAGCGACCAAACCATGGCTGGGTGCTGCCTCCGATAGGTACCACAGATAATGGAATAAATAGTCCATTCCCTGTAGCACCACATCAGCGACAGAATCAGCAACAACGCTGGGATCATCCGGCGAGAAGCAAACCCACCTCCAAGGGTAGGATGCATAAAAGATCGCATCCTGTCCCAATCGGCTGACCTATAATGCCAAACACGGTGACAACCTGCAGAATGCAACCGCGATGGGAGCGTGAGTGGCACCGTACTCCGGATCAGACAATGGTCTGAGGAGCCAAAAGGGGCATCAACGGAGACCTTATATCCGTCCGGATGAGAGGTCAGTAGAAGGTCCAACAGGAAAGGTATATGGTCTTCCACATCTGGGATCTGCGTAAGCGAGGTAATCAGTGTGTAAGACCATACGCCAAAGCAAAATCATAAACAGATCTACTCGCATGATCGGTTAAACGAGAACCAAACCATTCAGCGTCGTGGCCCTTAAAATCACCGAGCATCACGATCTGTGCGGATGGGACTTGTTCTAGCACGGAGTCTGCAGCCATTTGGACATGGTCGATGAGTCTGTGTCGGCATTGCCGTTATGGAACCAATAGAGGCACCCGTAGACGCGGGCATGGTCGTAGCGGTCTACGCGCAGCCATAAGATGGACAGGCCCGTACCTTCAAGGCTGCCGAATCGTCGAAGACAGATGTCCTCTCTGACTTACACGCAAACTTCAGCCCGGGGCACAAAGGAGTGTTCTAATTTATACCCCGGGTAGGAGAGGTACGAAGTATCAGCCGAAGAGGACATCAGTGTCTCTATTAGAAAGAGCAAGGCCGGCTGCGCCGCTTTCAGTGGATGGCGTTAAAGTTTGAATGAAGTCCTCTGATGTTGCAGAAATTCACGGATCAATTCTGGAAATGTCCTTCGCGCTGCATCAATGCGTGTTGGCAAATTTCACATGTCAACGATATTTTTTTAATTTCTCAGACATGCAAGTTTCCTCACGATGTATTGCTTCACTAATGAGCACGTGGTAAATCAGAACTAACAATTCCATTGGTGCCGGCGGAGAATTAGTGTGCAATTTCTATAAATTGCACACTAATTCTCCGCCGGCACCAATGGAATTTAGCCAGCGCTTAGCTCCAGGGCCAGGCCAGGGCTCCAGAGCTGCGGTAGCTCTTAATCGAAGGCTACAGGCGTCCGGTATTGCCAACTTTCTGTCGAGTGTGATTACGACAAATCCTAACTTTCTTTTTTTTATAGTATAAGGGTGGCAAGCAAGCATACAGGCCATCTGATGATAACCAGATGTTGTGGTGTATAGACATCTACATCTACCTTCGATTGAAAATCAAAATGCGTTGTCACCCCTGAAAACTACGATGAAATGCCCCGTATCAAGTGAAAAGTGTCTCCGGTTCTCTACACGCACCGTACGAAACACAGCAGTATTGAGCTGCTATTTTAAGCTAGTATTCTGTGAGAGCGTGGTTCTTCCCCGGTCAAGCCGACCCATTCGTGCTATAACTATAATATAGCTGCAAAATGGCTCTATCACGTATTCCAGCTCCGCGGTAGTCGTCGATAATTGACGGCCAAATAAAAAAAGGGGAAATACGAAATTTATTTGCAATTTTAGAGATCGGAAGACAATGATATTATATTTGATTTTTACTTCTTATTTGACACTGTACCGAGAATGATTGCATCATGGCATCGAAAACGTCGCGGGAATTCGCAGTGTTTATTTGTGGAGACCAGGGCGAGACGAAACACATTCTGTGTCACTAAACTATGTGTGGACACCGCGTTTCGTATCATGTAGGTATATTTCGTTTGAACACGGTCAAGGTCAAACGAAATATACCTACAGTGACGGTGTAAGAATATCCACTACCCCTCATCGTCTCGTGGTGATTAAGGGAAATAAACCAGAAGATGGGCAGCAGCGTCTTTGTAATAACAATCTATACACATAAATAAAGTTTAAGTCTATTTGTAATACCAAAATAACAGTTTTTTACTAAATACATATGAAAATGTATACGGTACTTTTTTTTATAAGAGACGGGGCAAACGAGCATGCGGCTCACCTGATGGTAAGTGACTACCGCCGCCAATGAACAACTAAAACACCAGGGAGGGAATTGCAGATGCGTTGCCGGAAAACAACAGTGGTAGAGCCACGCGGCAGCTTTTGCTGTCGCACGGATGGACCGGCTCGAACCAGGGTGGTACCACGACCTCACAGAAAACCAGCGTGAAGTAGAGGTTTACCTATGCGTTTCGCTTGGTGAGTGCAGGTGGCCGGTGGCCCTTTTTACTGGAAATGAGGCATTCCATCTTAGTCCTCACGGGTGACAACGCATCTACATTTTGATTTGTAATAGAGGATAGATGTAGATGTCTATGGGCCGCAGCAACCACTTACCATCAGATGGACTGTGTGCTCGTTTGTCACCCTTATCCTAAAAAAAAACTTAAAACAAAGACACAATTTTTTAAATTTTTGTCTGTCTGTCCGTCTGTCCGTCTATCTGTCTGTTTGTTCCGGCTAATATCCGAAGTGGCTGGACCGATTTTAACGGGACTTTCACTGGCAGATAGCTGATGTTATAAGGAGTAACTTAGGCTACTTTTACTTTAGAAAAAAATAGGGTTCCGCGCAAACAAATTAAAACCCTAAATTGAAGGCGGGTGAAGTCTGATTGCCGACCCGCTTGGCACGATAGTAACTTGGACAAAATCCTCCTTATGAGACAATCTAGTGAATATCTATGTTTAGCAGTGGACTTTTATAGGCTGTAAAGAATGAACGAATGAATATTTAATCTAAAAATAAAAAAAGAAAAGAGTAAAGCGGTCTTATTTACCAAAAAATATATAAATTAATTAATATTACATATTTTCTTCTCTGTTTTAAAAACGTTACCCCCTCTCTCCACGACACAGTAAATTTTCTCCTGTATCTGTGGTGGCAAACTGTCTCCAATAGCAACAACACAACAATAACAACATACATAAACCTTATAAGGACATACATCCAGACATACATACATAAATACATACATTTAAACTGGTTCCGGACTGTGCTTTGTGGCATTCCTTGGGGGAAGCCTATGTTCAGCAGTGGACTTGTGAAGGGATGTAATAATGATGATGATGATGATGATGACATACAGACCCGGAACAATTATTTGTAGACCATACAACCCGCGGCCCTCAGTGCCGGAACTCAATGCTAGGCCGTGGCGCAGCTTGGTTAAATATAATAATACAGTTTTTAATAAATATATCTAGTTGTAAGTACATACTTTTTACAAGGGTTATAAGTACTTTGAAGAGCTTGCTGAAATCCGATTGAGATTAAATTTTGCGTACTGACGGAACTTCGATGATAAGGCTATATAATATGGTACCAAGGATTAATCTGACGCAATGGACCCAGATGCTGGTTTAAGCATAGCCTATGAAAGCTTATTATAAATAGATTTTAGAGCAAGAGCAAGTTTTATACGACACTATTCCGATGATATCCCCCCGAACGGCAGTCTAAGCAAGATTAGAATGATTCAAGATTAGCACCTTATAAACGGCAAGGCCCCAGGCGAGGATGGAATTACAGCGGAGCTTCTGAAAGCGGGTGGAAAACCGGTAATTGATGTTCTTCAGAAGCCGCGAAAAGCATCCTCTATGGTGGGAGTACGTAGGCGTGGAGCAGAAGTGTGGTGGTCTTGTTCTTGAAGAAAGGCGACAATCCTCTCTTGAAAAACTACACACCGATTTCCCTTCTGAGCCGCGTCTACGAGCTGTTTTCAAGAGTCTTTACGAATCGTCTTTACGAATCGTCTCGCACGCAGACTCGACGACATCCAGTCTCCCGAACAAACCGGTTTCCGAAAAGGCTTTAGTACCATAGACCACATATATAGCCTGCGGAAAATTGTACAGAATACCGAAGAGTACAATCTGCCACTTTGCCCTGCGTATGTGGAGTACGAGAAAGCTTTTGATTGCGTCGAAATTTGGGCGGTGCTGCAGTTGAAGTTTACTGTCTGTATATCGAAGTGCTGAAGTGTTTATACAGTAGGGCTATGATGGCTATCCGAGTACAAAACCAGAGTACGAAACCCATTAAATTGCAGAAAGGTGACGTTATATCCCCGAAACTCTTCACTGCTGCATTGAAAAATGTTTTCAAGTCACTGGACTAGAAATCACCTTCGATTTGCCAACGATATAGTTTTTACGGCAGAATTACTGGAGGATCTAAGCACTATGCTCAATGACCTCAATAGTGTTTTCCAACGGACAGGTCTTAAAATGAACATGGACAAAACAAAGATCATGTGTAATGTCCATGTCACACCTTTGCCGGTAGTATTGTTGGGAGCACTGAGCTCGAAGTTGTTGACGAGTATGTTTAACTAGGACAAATAGTCCGACTAGGTAAGTCCAACTTCGACCGAGAGGTCAGGATTCAATTCGGCTGGTCAGCGTTCGGAAAATTACGGCAAATCTTCTCAAAACTTGAAAACGAGATTGTACAACCAGTGCGTGTTGTCAGTGATGACATATGAATCTTAGACGTTTTACTTCACTGCTGACTGTAAGAGGAAGCTCAAGGCGAGCTCGCTGTGCAATCTTGACCTATAGATTACAAAGGGCTATATTCGGGGTATCTCTGCGTGATAAACTTAGAAATTATGATATCCGCAGTAGAACCAGATTGACCAACATAGCCCAACGGATTAGTAAGCTGAAGTGGCAATGGGCCGGCCATTTAATCTTAATCTTTTTTATTAAAACCTTACCTCCACACTAAGATTTTTTCCTGTATCGTGGGGGCAGTTTACACACATTAATTTTGCAAGCACAAACATCCAGACCCGGAACAATTATTATTTGTAGACCATATAAATATTTGTCCCATGCGGGGATCGAACCCGCGGCTCTTGGCGCTGCAACTTATTTTTTTTTTATAGGATAAGGGTGACAAACGAGCACACAGTCCACCTGATGGTAAGTGGTTGCTGCGGTCCCTGGACATCTACATCTGTCCTCGTTTACAAATCAAAATGTAGATGCGTTGTCACCCGTGAGGACTAAGATGGTATGCCTCATTTCCAGTAAAAAGGGCCTCCGGCCACCTGCACTCACCAAGCGAAACGCAGAGGTAAATCTCTACTTCACGCTTGTTTTCTGTGAGATCGTGGTACCACCCCGATTCGAGCCGGCCCATCCGTGCGACAGCAAAAGCTGCCGCGTGGCTCTACCACTGTTGAAGCAATTGCGCCACGGAGCCGTCAATCTAAGAGCTATTGTTGTCAGCACGCACTCAAACTATTTTAAATGGTGCTAGATAAAGTCTTTAAATGTTAGTTTATTTTTATTATCGTTAAGGCTTCGGACCGTCTGCAATATCCACTCCAGCATAGCATTTAGTCATTTAGTCCCCAATTTTCTTATGGAAAGATTTTTTTGCTTTTTATTATTTTTAGTCTTGGGATACATTATGGAATTACAACGCATATCTGTTTGCCTCAGAGCTTTTCCTTACAAAACTATTTTCATATATAAGCCCGGGGTATGAAAATTTATGATGAGTAAAATCAAACGTTACGTCATGCGTTACGTTATGTATTTATGTTTCCATGACTACGTAATTTCGTGCGCAACTTATCTTGTGCAGCCCCCACTCAGCACAGAGTACTCTCGACTTACTTTACAGTTGCTATTTGTTTATATAAAGTAGTACTTTATATAAACAAATAGCAACTGTCAACCAACTGTCAACTTGCAGAGTTTTAATATTAAATTTTATATATAATCGTTCGTAAGGAGTAAACTCCAGTCGTGCTTCGGAGCTGACACACTTTTTTACATTGTACAGACTCGTTGATATGGCACAGACACTTATTTTCATTTCTGAGAATGAAGTCACGCTGCTTCATGACATCACATTACTTCGAAATGTTCTTACTTCACAGACATTCAGTTTTCTTCATGATTTTTTCCTTCACCGACGAGTACGTGGTAAAAAAATCGAACTCGGATTGTTCGTGTGCTGTGAAATACGGCGAACGCTTAATCTCTGAGCTACTACGGCATAAAATTGTAAACTACCCAAATACAAACGTAAGGTAAAAATTTGAAAATTTGATTTAAGTTTCTTTTTGTGAGAAAAAAAGAAGTTGAAATCTATATATTATATATAAGAGATTTTCACCTATGTACTGACTCATGACGATATCACTGGAACCATAAGACCTCGGTACTTGAAATTTGGTAGGAATATTTCTTTCAAACTATAGCTCTTATAGGTATAAAACTTGGCCAGAATATTCTTTTTGGCATGTTATAATTACAAAGAACGGATTTTATGAAATTTCAACCACAAAGGGCCAGTGCGGGTGCGTTAAAAATAAACCTAGCAAGCTAACAGCATAGCAAAGTGGCGAAGCAATCAGCTTTGTAGCGGTTTCTAACGGAAAAAATAATCAAAATAGGAGGTTCAGATGCCTGCTTATACTTAACTTAACTTATCTTCACACACAATCCCTGACGGGGTAGCCAGAGAGAACAGATCGCCAAGTGTCACGATCCTTAGATAGCTCTTTCGCTTCTTTCAGATTCATTATCTTCTTCATACATGCACGTCTAGGTATCCGAGTACTCTTAACCCTCCCCTCTTCGAGCAGTTTGCTCACATGGTCTTCGAAAGTTAGTCTCGGTCTACCTCGACATCTTTTAATATTAACTTTCGCGCTATATATTTTCTTCACCATTCGGTCTTCACTCATTCGCTCAACGTGCCCAAACCATCGAAGCACGCCCTTATCATTTTTTGTGATAAGGTCATCTTTCAAACCTGCCATATTGCGAATCTCTTCGTTTCGCTTTCGGTCGGCCATGGTAACGCCGCACATTTTACGAAGAGATCGCATCTCCACTGCATTCAACTTGCTTTTATGCTTCTTCTGGCATACCGAAGTTTCGCTGCCATATAACAAAGTCGGTACCAACACTGCGTTATGTATTGCAAGGCGTGCACTCTTCACTACGCCTTGCCTTTTGACTAACGCAGTCAGGGCACCATTGACTTTGTTCCCGGCAGCGACACGCCTGTCCACATCTAAATCACATCTTCCGTCCCGGCTAAAAGCACTCCCCAAGTATACAATTTCATTTACCTGTTCTAGACAAGTAATCGATTGCTGAAAACAGAATTTGAAAATTCGAAACCGTTCTCGAGATAATCGTGGGACAGACGGACAGACGGACGGACAGACGGACAGACGAACAGACGGACAGACATCGTGAAATCAATAAGTGACTTCGCAAGCTTCGCCACTTAATACGAGATAAGAAACCAGAAGTACCTTTTTCGTGTAGTCGTAACTATATTTCATTATTTCGGGTTTAATTTAATGCTTTTATTACGGTCATCCACTGTATATCAAAAAGTACTCCTTCTCCAGACTAAATTTCGGTCACAGCAGCCAGTCTGAACGGAGACAGCAAGGCTCGCGGTAGAATATACGTTGCATTATATACGTGGTAGAGCCATGTTGCAGCTATATTAGTAGTATAGTTGTAGCACGAATGGGTCGGCTCGACCGGGGAAGGACCACGCTCTCACAGAATAGCAGCGTAAAATAGCAGCTTAACGGTGCTGTGTTTCGTATGGTGAGTGTAGAGAACCGGAGACCCTTTTTACTGGACAAGAGGTATTCCATCTTAGTCCTCACGGGTGACAACGAATCTGCATTTTGAGTCTTTATTGAGGATAGATGTAGATGTCTATGGGTCACAGTAACCACGTTTTGCTTTTGCACTTTTTTTTTTGGCTGTTTGCTCGTTTGTCACCCTATCCTATAAAAAAAAAGAATTTAGTGGACGCAATTTTGGGTAAAATTTAAATGATGCCAATAAGATCTCAAAAAATCTGAATTAGCTGTTACTGCTACGGCATTTTATGACTGGCGGCCCTGGACGACAAAAACCTGTGTGTACAGCAATGAAGTACTTGTCAGCACAGGTGAACACTCTTTACTTCCACAATCTCATCTCCAATGGGACGCTAATCCAACACGAACAGTGTGAGATTAGGCGCAAGACCATCGGCTATATGTGATTTTTGAGGCACGGCGGGGGTGAAACACTTTCAACTTCCCGACTCCGGGCTGCTACGGAAAATTTCTTGATAGAAAATCTCAGTAACTGTTTTGGCCCGATCGGGATGAACCCGGGATCATATGATCAGCAGTCACGTGTGTAACTAATAGACAAATGAGGCAGTATGAGCTGAGAAAAATATCGGTGATATCGGTGATAGCTAGGTAAAGATTTTTTTATTTTTTTATTTGCTTTTTAAGGGAAACTTACAGTACAATAATAAATTACATAATAAAACATATAAAAGTAATCCTAAAAACCAATGAAGTTTCCACAGATATCTAATACATAATAAAATCTTGCCACCACAATATTATGTTGTATAAAAATTAAAAAAATATAAAAGAATAAAACTAACTAGATTTTTTTTTATAGGATTAGGGTGACAAACGAGCACACAGTCCACCTGATGGTAAGTGGTTGCTGCGGCCCATAGACATCTACATCTATCCTCTATTACAATTCAAAATGTATATGCGTTGTCACCCGTGAGGACTAAGATGGAATGCCTCATTTCCAGTAAAAAGGGCCTCCGGCCGCCTGCACTCACCAAGCGAAACGCAGAGGTAAACCTCTACTTCACGCTGGTATTCTGAGAGGTCGTGGTACCACCCCGGTTCGAGCCGGCCCATCCGTGCGACAGCAAACGCTGCCGCGTGGCTCTACCACTGTTAAATTAAACATTAAGTACTAAACAGTTAAAAGTAACATTATATGTACAACTTAAAGTGATACTACCAATTATATATTAAGTTGTACAATATTTTCTTTGTAACTATTATATTCAAAGTGAAATATATCTAATTTACAATATTTTAAGTTTTCTTACTTTTAAACAAAATTATTTGAGGCATATCTTGTTTTAACTTTACATAATGCAAAAAGAGGTTTATTTCGTGCACCTAATCTGTGACCCGGAAGATTCACTTTGCCTAAAAGGGGAGAGTCGATGAAATTTCATAATAATGAAGCAATTTGTACAACAATATTTGATCTCTTATATCACGGCATCTCTCGAGGGTATTGTCCAAGCTATCAATAATGTCTACAGAAGAATTATATCGCTTTAAGTGACCCAGAAACTTATTGTTGATTGTTGCAATCATTTTAAATTTAAATACAAATTTAAGATTAAAGGACAACGTCAGAAGGTCAGAAACCTGTTATTTTTTTTCTTAATTATACAATATTAAAAACTATAATAAAAACAAAAAACTAAAACTAGAAACTTAAATATCATATAGTCCTACTCCCCGCGGTATCGTGCCAAGAACGCTGGTTGCGTTTCCCCGCTGAATGGCTATACTTAGCCTTTGAGCGAGAAAAGAATCAGTCCTCTTATCACCAGCAGCAACGACTAGCCGCGGATGGAGTTCCTTTAGGAACTTCTCCGCACGTGGACCCCACGGACCGATAGTCTCTACAGCAAATGGCACAAATATGTAGTCATCTCTCAGAGACTCATATTTGCGCCACTTACTTAGTTCAGCTGCTTCTGATGCCGCCCCGGCTCTAATCGAGGTACCCTGAGATGAGAGGCCGCCAGAGTGTCTACGCAAGTAGCATCCCACACTAGGGCTTTACCTCTCTCCCAAGGGACCAATGTCATACCGTCGGGTCTCTGCCATCGTCTCTAAATATTCCACAAGGCTCTAAAACCGAGGGAACATTTATTGCGACAAGAGCCCTTCGGATGACGTCGTTCAAAGAACTGTATCGTGAAAATCTACCAGCGCTTTTCTTATATGAAAGTCCGTGGAGCCCAAACTTGTCGACGCTGCTACCACAGGGGCATTGATGGGGTTGCCAAAGCGCCACTCCTAGTCGGATTCCTACGGCGATGCGCAAGCTTTCCCCATCAAGGAATGTGCCGAGATTACTCGATGGTAAAGCGTGTAATCAGTGACAGATTCCTTAGTCGAAACAGCTAGAAGGCGTGCCTTATCTTGGTCACTATGGAAATTATGAAACAAATGTTTCTGCACGCCCCGTATCAACGGAATATCCCACTGTTTTTGTTGGTTAACTTCCAGTGGAACAATTTCACCGGGACAAAGCATTTGCCATGTTTGCCCTGCCTCCGTTGCAAAGCATAGGTCTACTTTATTATTTAAAATTATGTTACATAAGTCACTAACACTATGCACTGAAGCAAGGAAAGCAGGCAATGCAACGCTAGAAAGATTTCTCACATCAATGCCACCAAATTTTATAGGTAAAGTAGCTTGAGTCCAGGCTGTTGTATTTAAAGTTAAATTTAGAATTTTTTCAATATCTTTTAAAATATTCGAACATTTCCAGACTGGACTCGAGCGGAGTAAGTATGTAAATCTAGGTACAAGGAGACAATATTTTAAAATAGTAAGAGCTATGTGGGGGTTTAATTTATAGAATTTATCAACGTGGTTTAAAAACTGATCAAATTTTGTTTTTAAAACAGGTTTAATACTATCGAAAAACAACGGGGCACCTAGCAGGTATAGTGATTACGTACTGACAGTTTTTATTCCTGGAGAAACATGATTGAAATTTTGAATTAAAGTGTCTCTATGAGGAGTATATAAATTATTGGAAAAAAAATTTCACATTTATTGCTATTTGGTTCAAGACCAATATTTTTAAAATGTCGAAAAATATGAGTAAGATCACTGAGGACGTCATCTGCTCTACCTCCCTGTGTACCGTCGTCCAGGTACCAGATATTCAGCTTGGAATTCAAATTTGAAATAATGGGTTGAATTGCCAAACTGGAAAGTGCTGGACCTAGTGGGCCACCCTGCTGAACACCGACAGCAGAATCAATAACATGGTTTTCGTAAAACTATTTAGTATTTGGGCTATAACATTGCCAAACGTAATGATAAATTTCGGGGCTATTGTTAGGCACTTCTTTCAGCAAGGTTACCCTATCGATAGAGTTAAAAGCATTCCTTAGGTCAACCTTCACAAGAACATCTGCATGAGAGTTTGTTAAAAATGTACGCACTGAATATACCGCCGCCTTACAGCCACCTCTAGTGCCAAAGCCTAGTTGAGTAGGCTGAAATATGGTTTTTCTTTGGTAAGGTTTTATTATTTATTGCTTAGTTAAAAATTTAAACAGTTGTCAAAATGTAACAGTGATAATAACATATCTAAAATTTCCTATAATTACTGCAGTTACTTCTTTAAGGAAAGTAGGTTAGAACCAACTTTTGGTTCTAGTGAACCGATGTTGGTTTTTAGGGATTATCCTAGAATCAACTTTTCTATCTTCTGGTTTGTATTTCTCGAAATCTCATTAAAAGTTTGAAGCTACGAACTCTTATCTCAATTGTAAGGGAGTCGTAAATTTTACAGTACGTGAGCAACCCAGGATAGCCGCTGGCACAAATGAAATTGGTAAGCTGATTTATTACGTGTTTGACGGTGACAAAGTAAGAAAAGCACGAAACACGTTGCCCGCCGTCACACATCGGGGCAGCGCGTTGCTCACTTCCTTACTATGAAACTGTCTCAGAAATGAGAGGTGGCCTGTGCACAGCTGTGAGACATATGTAGACTATTACTTTAAGTTTTAATAAAAGAATTTCAGCGAACTGTTTCAATGGTCTCGCAATGTAATATTTGTGTTCAACCACGGTCTACACAATATCGCTTGTTTGCGTCTTAGATCAAATAATATAGCAAATATTGATTTTGTCGAGGACTCCGGTAAATTACACGCTTCAGTTACTGAGCAGGATATTGCATGTCGCGTTGGGAGCAGCTTGAACTATTTAATTACCATTCGTTTGATATTTAAATAGAAAAGTATTAAACATGTTTTTCATATAACATGTAATGCACTTGTAGAGTTTACTTCGTAACTAATTTTCTAGACAACAGGTATTATGTTTAATAACACCTGATACCCGCTCGCCTCGCTGAGCGCACGATCATATTTTATTCCGGAACCTACATCTAAAATACCAAAATTTTTATCTTATCGCATTATCGTAAAATCCGTTTTCCGCAGTGGACATTTTTTTTATAGCAGAGGGGGCAAACGAGCATGCGGCTCACCTGATGGTTAGTGACTACCGCCGCCCATGAACAACTGCAACACCAGGGAGGGAATTACAGATGCGTTGCCGGCCTTTTAAAAAGGAGTACGCTCTTTTCTTGAAGGTCCCTAAGTCGTATCGGTCCGGAAAAATCGCCGATGGTAATCGATTCCACAAGGAAGTCGTGCGAGGAAGAAAACATCTTCTAAATCGCACAGTGGTGGACCGCCAATCATCCAGATGGTGTGGATGGTATCGGGAATTCTGTCGCGATGTGCGTTCGTGAAATTTGGCGGCTGGGATTAATCCGAACAATTCCTCAGAGCACTCCCCATGGTAAAGATGCGAAAGAAAATGGCCTCACTGGTGACAACGCATCTGCATTTTGATTCGCAAACGAGGATAAATGTAGATGTCTATGGGCCGCAGCAACCACTTACCATCAGGTGGACTGTGTGCTCGTTCGTCACCCTTATCCTATAAAAAAAACACATGGAATAAAACTAATATGAATTTTGGATTGAAAGAACATACTCGTATTACCGATGTGAAGCATCGACGATCCGAGAAGTCTGCAGTATGACAACAAGTTCAAGGATTGTCCGAAACATTATGTAAGACTTGACAGACCACTAATCCTTGCAAAAGAACACAGAGAATACTACCAAGAATGATTGAATTTAAAAAACAAATCTAATTTCAATAGAGAAAATGACTAGGTGCTACAATCTGCTTGAAATCCCATAACTAATAAAATTAAATACAAATACAAGCATTGTACTGCAATACTTCAAGATAATGTAAGCTCGTTCTGCGTAAATCGAACCAAAAGTTAATAATTAAAAGTTGAAGGTAGCCCCTGTATTATGATATCAGCACGTCATACTCCCCAGTCCCTCACGTGACCGTGTCATGGGTGTTGTTGTGCCCGAAACATCGGAAATAGAAAACGCGATAAAATCCGTAAAATTAATTTAATTCCGTCACAGAAAATGTTTGGATTCTCAGAAAAAAATACCAATGTTTTAACGTTTTTAATAAAAACATATTTTTAACAAGTAATTTAGCATCGATATTGGAACGGCTCGTAATTGGAATCGACTTCCATGAGAGGAAACATTGATTCAAATTAAAAACAAAAAACCTGGCGTATATTTCAGTTATTATTTTAATTAAAATATGAATCTCGCGTTATATTGCTTGCAAATAAGTGTGAAAAATGGACGCCATTTATTTTTAATTAAAAAAAAATAGCCTAGCTCCCCAGAGCTACAAACGTTTAAAGTTATAACTTGTTCATGTAGAGGCATGAAGCCAAATAAGCTAACAAACTCTACTAACTCTACTAACTAACAAGTACCGCTAACTAGCAAACTAACAAGCAAGTTTATTAAATAGCATTCTCTATGTATACAGTCACCGTTACAGCCTATTGAAAGTTCCCTGATTGCCCCCATAGGAGGATATTTTTATTTTTAGTTGTTATTAGGAAGACGCTGCTATCTATTTCCAAGTTTGTTTCCCTCTGTCGCCTCTGACGACACCCACGGGATGATATGGGGTAGTGGATATTCTTACACCGCGACTACATGGTCAATATCAATATCTGGCTATGGGGTAATGCGATTGACATTGATACTATCTTTGTTTTGCAAAAGAGATCCATAAGAGCAATTTATTACCTAGGTCCGAAGGAATCCCTTAGAGAAGAATTTAATTAAATAAATATATTAACTTTGACCTCTTAATATAATTACGAGAATTTAATGTATGTACACAAAAACAAAAGTAGGTTTATTAAAATAATGATGTACACATTTACATTCTGTAAATTCTAGCACAAGTTAGTTATACCAGTTACTCGACTCCGAGTCAGTAACTCCTTCATGGGGCAATGTATACGCTTCTACAACAAAGTCCCAGAAAATATGCAGACCTATTCTAATAAAAGGTTTAAATTATTTATTAAGGAAAAATTGTCTAGTAAGAGTTATTATACTACTAAAGAATACATGACTGATAATAACCCTTGGGAATGTGGTGATCGCTACCATGCTGCTTCTAAATGTTTTCATAAAAATTGTATACAATTATAAATTGTACTTATTTTTTTTTTAAATAAGGGTTTTTTGCTGGTTCTACGCAGGACAGAGGGTTTTTTGCGAACCAGTGGTAAAAGTAAAAATGACTTTCAATAAGTATTTTGTATTGTAATCTATATTGAATAAAACTTATTCTATTCTATTCTAATATTGTTTCTCAAATTGTCTATGCATGATTAACTAAACTAAACAAAAACTAAACATTCGTACATAGTTGTTAAGGAGGGAATATAAAACCTTCCTTCACAAAATTGAATCTGTATATACGGTACGTCGTACAGTTAATACACTTGGCGTGTAAAGGCGGCGTAAGAAAGTCATTTACAAGAAAGGGAGTTCTGCCACCTAGTAAAGGTATTGATACCAGATACGATCCTTCCTAATTGAAAAGGTATTTAGGTATATGGAAAGTACTCAATTAACTTCACAATTAATTACTCTAAATTTGTACTACATTGCGAGTGAACAAAGCCACGCGTACAGTTTGTTTATAATAAAAAGGCAAGTTCATGTGCTAAGCTGAGCAGCTATTACGCAAATTGGCCTCTCCCATTTGTTAATTGGATGAACGCGCTTGTCCTGGAATTTCATTTCACTTGCAATATTTGCAATTATAATATAAATTTATTTTGGCAATTTGCTTGGGTATTTGATACTCTAGTCAATTAAAATACTTTTTTAGAGTTGTCACTTCGAATAGATCTATAGAAATTGTATGAAAATAAAGTGTAATGACAGAGTTATAATAGTCAAATATTCACCTTAAGATTTAAAAACTTAAAATATAATTTTACTTGAAACAATAAATCAAGAAAATTTAAGAACATTACTGGTATTAACAAATCCATTCATCCATCCGTCCATTACAGCCTATAAAAGTCCACTGCTGAACATAGGTCATAGATTGCTACATGGCGGGTGGGGGGGGGGGGCGAGGGGAGGGGGGGATTTTGCAATAGTTGTCACGCTTGGCAAGCGGGTCGGCGGCCGCAGTTTTTTATTATTTTGTGTTATTATTAAGAATATGCTGCTGCCCATCTTCTGTTCTTAAACCATTCTCACACCGCCACTACACAGTTAACTTAGGTACTTAGTAAATTGTTAATGGTGATGTTAACTAGCAAATTTTAATAGCTTTCGGTACAGGCCACTAAGTAGTCAGGTTAATTTTTTAAATATTTTTTTAGCGGTAAGTTCGCGTGACAGCTTCGTACCGGTAAGCGGAATGTAGAACGATAACCCCCCCCCCCCCCCCCCCCCCCACTATATGGAGTTACGACCTGGTGGGACATGCAGGATATCGACAGTAGGAATCGGGAAGACATGTAGGATATGCAGGATCGTGTTATGCATTCCTTGGGCAAGGCTAACAAAGAAATATAGACAGTACTCTAGATCCATTTCAAGTGACCCTGAAACCATGCTCAACTTCTTGACACACACTCACGCACACATCTATCTCTTTTCTTCTTTTAACAGCTCGTAAAAGTATACTCCTTCATGTACATATATACATTTTGACGGCTCCGTGGCGCAGTGGCTTAGCAATGAGCTGCTGCGCTGTGGGCCGCGGGTTCGTATCCCGCACGGAACAAGTATTTGTATGGCCTGCAAATAATTGTTCCGGGTCTCGATGTTTGTCCTTGTGCAATTTGTGTTTGTAAACTGCCTCCACGATACAGAAGAAAATCCTAGTGTGGGGGTAACGTTTTTTTTTTAAAGAAAAAAAGAAATATGTATGGAACCTAAACCATGTGTTTGGTAGAAAATAGAAAATGTTTATGGACGCAAATGATCTCACTTGAATGATACGTACGTAGCGTTCTATCGTTCCTTGTTGGTCTGATGAGGGGGAGACCTATGTTCAAGAGAAGACTTGAAAAAAATCAATGATATGGTCAGAACGGCAAACGAACTAACAGCGCACCTAATTATAAGTGGTCACTGTAGTCCAAACAAAAAATGCCACAGTTACAGTTAGATGTGTTGATAGCTTTGAAAACTAAAATAAAAAGATAATTAATAGCATCAGGTGTTTTTTTTATAGGATAAGGTGGCAAACGAGCACAAATTCCATCTGATGGTAAGTGGTTGCTGTGGCCCATATACATCTACATCTATCCTCGTTTGCGAATCAAAATGCAGATGCATTGTCACCCGTGAGGACTAAGATGGAATGCCTCTTTTCGAGTAAAAAGGATCTCCGGTTCTTTACACTCACTATACGAAACAGCAGTGTTTCGTATGGTGCTATATTACAAATGGTTAGTATATTACTCTGGTATTCTGTGAGAGCGTGGTCCTTCCCTGGCCGAGCCGACCCATTCGTGCTACATCTATGTATATAGTTATAGTTACAGCATGGCTCTACCACGTGCAAAAACGTGTGTTACTCTGTGGAAATCCATTATATTTAAAATATTAAATATTAATTTGCTAAGGTCCGTGTAATAAAATAAAATGATGTGTCTTACCTAGTCTTAAGAGCAACTCCCGTCCTCCCTCAATTGCGTGCACTATCCCCGTCACCACTAATCCCATCACACACTGACAATACAGCACTGTCAGTAATACGACACGTGTGTCGCCTCTGTACAAGACATCCTCAGATGAAGTAGACTCTGCGGTGACCGTAAGTCTTAGCATGTTATTTATACGGGCTTTACTGTTTTCCAATTTAAAGGGTAACCCTTTAAATTGGAAGACAGTAGTTGATGCATTGTTGCTTGGCGAAAAAAGTAAAGTAGCAGCCTATATACGGCTCACAGTTGGGCTTCCTTTCATTACTGAGAGGGATATGGAGTATTTAGTGTGCATCCTAGCGTGCTTCTCGAAATATTTCATTCCTCGGCCATGCAGACTGCCTTAAGATGTTTTCCTTCACCATCGAACACATGGTAAATTAGCGCTTAAAGTTAAAATTAACTATTGCATTGGTGCCGAAGGGGATTTAATTTACAGCAAACACTTAGCCCGTGAGCTATCTCGACCACTGGTGAAAGAAAAACAGGAAAAGTGGTACCAACCCTGACGGACTTCTAAGTAAAGGCGTATTGCTATCTGAAATTTTTTGTAAGTTAGTTTCTTAAAGTGTTAATTTTTATCCATCTACGGCGACGTCCCAAAGGAATACATTTTAAACTGGTTGTTGGCATATTAACCGTGTGATGGATACATCACGTCACATTTTCCTGCGGGTGTCGTAAGAGACATCTATGGGAAATACCAGAAAGATTTTAATATAGCTTCCGATAGATAGCAGTGTTACTGTCTCTTTATGGAAGTCTTAAAATACCTGCACCAATGACAGGTAGCAGTATCAAACACGCGAGTCTCTTGGTACTACGATTGTAAATCCGCCTTTAAATTGTGATGATTGAGACACACCCACCCTACAACGGAAGAGACCCTTGTGCATGTCCAGCAGTGGACGGTTACAGGCTGACAAAAATTAAGAATATATGTACGGTATAATGTTTTTTTTTTAGTTGCCAGATGTATTTTACGTGAGATTTGTTTTTTGTTTAACTTTCAATATATTCATATAAATGTATGTGCATATATGTTTATTTCTTTGGCACACTCTGTAGCCAAAATGGCTTGACGGATTTTATCAGTGTAAGTGACATAGGGTATGAAAATTTTCTCTTTTCAGTACACTTTTTTATATAATCAGCCTTTTGGATTGCCGTTTAAATCATTGAGCTTGTTAATAATGTTCGCTACGGGTATATAAACAGTGACAAAATTCCTTTATGATTCGGGTTTCTTTTAATGTGTTCAATACACATTAGTTCAGGTCTAGAAGGCTGGTATATTACATAAACACTGTACCTAAAATATATTTTTGGCGTAATATCTGTAAGCGGAGGTTAGTCGAAAATATCATTCCATTATCCGTTTTAATGGCCGTTGTAATTCAATAGCGGTTAAAATATAATACAAAATTCAGATGTTAATTTACGTTTACATTTCGTAACGATTCGGTTACCTACAAATGAGAGTGAAATTTTACACTCAGTGCTATTAACTCTCTCAAGTATTAAGGAGTAGCTGTTACAGGCGCTTAATTAACGCGTAAGTTGAACTATAGCCATAATTGTTACGAAAAGTATCCTATTATCTATTTCACGATATAATTGATTTCAATGCCAAATTTCTCTGTTCCTCCGCTAAAGTGTAAATGTAGAACCAACATCCAAACTCACATACTTTCATAATTAAAGTCGAAAAGGAAAACTAGTTTTGATCGGAATATAAGCCAATACTACTTATGATAGAAGCACTTTAATTATCACCTAAACAGATATAATATTTAAAGCTAAATTAAAGTAATCATCATTACCATCACAACCTATCAAAGGCCATAGTCCTTAGATTGCCTGGGTGCTATGCATTCCACTATTGGGCACTGGTCTCATATTATTACAGACGGTTTAAAAGTAGAGTTGTCATTGTTTGCGGCAACTGCTCCAGTGCATGTTCTTTGGATTTATCTTTGTAATATTTTTAATTCCTCCAGCATATATATATAATCTGATAAGTTAGCACTAATATTGTGGCTAATAATTTCAGAGGTGACAGCTGATATCGATTTTGGGTTCCGTTGTGTTTTTTGGACAACAGTTCGCCGTTCTGCTTTAAAGTCTGTTGACGGATCTCTAATATCCTTTACTTCAAAAATTAAATTTTGTAATCCTCTACACGCTTACTTTAGCATTAACTTCAAACATGGAATGGGGTAAAAAATGTTGAGTAGAAAATTCTTGAAAAATCATACCGTTTCCCTAATGGAAGTGAAAAAGCTGGCGGTGCACCGGTGGGAAATATTTTTCCGCAAACTTTCCTACTGCTCTCGAGTTTTGCTTTTTTGTTCAATAGGGCTGTCAATAACTTTTTTATTTATTTCTTTCGATTATCAAACGGTAAACTCAATGCGTAAATTTGTAATTAGGTTTTAATATATGAGTACAGTACGTATAAAAACACAATCATAGCAGAGCTAGCTTTAGTCATCCCCGAAAAAAAGGGGTGAGGTTTTTTTACTTAGTATGTCAGTGCTTAACAACCACCTCTGGCAATGAACAATAGTTTACTTTATAAATTAGTGAGAGAAGAAGACTACTACTAAACAAATACTGCATTAATCATAGTTTGTCATTTTTAGCCAACTTAAAAAGAAGAGGCGATTTACAATTCGACTGTATTTTATACCAACTTCAAACAGGAGGTACTCCATTCGACTGTATGTTTTTTATGTGTGTTACCTCATAACTTTTTTCTGGGTGAACCAATTTAGATGAATCTTTTTTTATTTGAAAGCTGGTGCTTCTTTTATGGTCCCATATAAATTTGATCAAAATCTGACTAATAGTTTTTGAGTTATTCTTAATAATTTATATTGAAGTCGGTTGTACAAAATTTTAAATTTCAAATTATATACATACAGAAGCTATGACGCTGTGAGTCTAATCAAGCTGTGAATGGAGTATGGGTTATACTTGTATTACAGTAGTAGCCCTAACGTTGAGAGGGTAGATTTTATATCGCACTCGGCATTTGTCGGTTAACCCTGTTTAATGTTAAGAGTTATTTTTTCCCATTTACGAGTACATACACTCTTGATACCAACTTTCTGTATGTAACGTGATTTAAAAAAGTAAAAACGTAAAGCATATATTATTATGTATTGAAAGCAATATATTTTATATAATATATATCTACCACTTCATTACACAAAAACTTAAAGATAAGCAACAAATGGTAAAATTAAAATAAACGTAGTACAATAGACGATCGTACCGAGCGCGATTACTTATTGGATAACAAGATAACAAGAAACACGTGTGGTTTGGAAAATAGCCCTTTTTAATATATGAAATTGATATATTATTAAAAGATTAACAGCAGTTTTATAAATATTACTACATATTTTTACGTGGTAGAGCCATGCTGCAGCTATATTAATAGTATAGTTGTAGCACGAATGGGTCGGCTCGACCGAGGAAGGACCATGCTGTCACTGAATACCAGCGTAAAATAGCAACTCAACACTGCTGTGTTTCGTATGGTGAGTGTAGAGAACCGGCGACCTATTTTACTGGAAAAGAGACATTCTATCTTAGTCCTCACGGGTGACAACATAGCACATAGTGCACCTGATGGTAAGTGGCTGCTGTGGCTCATAGACATCTACATCTATCTTCGTTTGCGAATCAAAATACAGATGCGTTGGCACCCGTGAGAACTAAGATAGAATGCCTCTTTTTCAGTATAAAGGGTCTGTATTGTATTTCAGCTGGGGCGAGAATCGTACCCTCGGCCTGCAGTGACACCATTAAATGTTTAAGCACTCCGCTAAGAAACTATCAACTCTAAGTAGTTAAGAACGAACGGGCTCTTATCTCGTAAACCTATGCCTTTTCAAGATTATTAGTTCAAGAGTCGACTACCGCCAGCCATTTTTCCGGACCGATACAAATTAGAGACCTTCAAAAAAAGAGCCTACTCTCTTTCAAAAGCCCGGCAACACATCTACGATATTTAAAAAACCTACCCGATATAGTCTTTAGGCTTATATCGCTTGTGTTTTTGAGCAGTATAATGATCTAAAATCATATTTATTTTTAAACCGTTTATGCATTAATTAATTTATTACAGTCCGTCAAAGGCCTCAGTTGAACATAGTTCTCCCCACTTCTTGGCTCATAAGTTGGATATTTGCCATGGTTGTCACGCTTGGAAGACGGGTTGGTTGCAACCGTAGTTTATTTATTTTCTAGTCGTTATTAGGAAGGCCCTGCTGCCCTACTACTGGTTTCAATCTGTTCTTACGATACCTACGAGATGATATGTGCTAGTGGATATTCTTACACCGCCACTACACGGTATAAAACAAAAAAAACCGCAAAGAGCCAAAAGAACATATAGATCACCTGATGATAAGTGATCAGTGTGAGCCATCGACACCTGAAATTCGATTCTATCGTGGTAGAACACCGTTGCAGCGTATTATAGCTGGGGCAAGTACAGGTCGTCTCCAGCATAATGCTGGTGTGTTTTGTAAGATGAGTGACAAGAACCGGTGACTTTTTTACTGGTAACGAGGCATTCTATCGAATCCTAAAGGGTGGCAAAGTTCCTGCATTTTGATTCTTAATTGAAGCCACTATATCGTGTTCGTTGTCACTCTTACTTCTATCAAAAAAGGTTACAGGTGCATTGATTGATTCAGAATGTTTACATGTATAGCCGGTATAATTACAGTTTTTTTTTGTGGTAGAGCCATGCTAAGTTATATTATGGTTGTAGGACGAACGTGTCAGTTCGACCGGGGCAGGATCACGCTCTCACAGAATACCAGCGTAAAATAGTAGCTTCATACTGGTGTATTTCGTAGGATGAGTATAGAGAACCGAACACCCTTTTTAATGAAAGCGAGGAATTCCATATTAGTTATCAGGTGTGACAACGCATCTGCATTTTCATTCTTAACCGAGGATTGATGTAGATGTCTATGGGTCACACACAAGATCTACTTACTATATCAGATAAACTGTGTGTGTTTTATTCTATAACATAACTGGATTTGTGTTTGGTTGTTTTCGAATTGATTCTATAAACATGCAAACGCATTAAAGCGTGTTAACCTGTATGTTTGTATGTATCTCTATATAGTATAAAAATAAACTATTGGTAAATCCAATTGTGCATGTCTTAAGCGTATTAATAAATTTACGTATATCGTGATTATACCAAATTGTTGAAATACACCAAAAGTAGGTTAAATACATACGAGTTTTCACTATAGTTCTTTAAATATGGCTTGATTAAAATGAGAGCTGTCATCAAAAGTGATGGCATAACTTTGTAGTAGCGCCCAACGTAACGAGTGATTTGATTAATATTGGAAAACGAAAAATCATTAATTTCTGGCTAGTGAACAATATTTTTGATGACAGTTATTCACTTAAAAACGTGCATAACACATAAATTCGGTTTTAAAATTAAACCATTTAGTATTCATTCATTATCAGAAAAATAAGCCTAATAATTTATTACCACCTTAAAAGGTTACCTCAAGTTGCAAAAATGTTAGAGATGGGACAGATTTGTCCCATCTCTAACATTTTTGTTTTCTTCTAACAAATGTGAATTTATAAAATTAAAAAAATATATATATATATATATATATATATATATATATATATATATATATATATATATATATATATATATATATACTAGCTGACCAGGCAGACGTTGTTCTGCCCTCTCCGACGACCCTTTGTCCTATAAAAATCCTTAAATTGTAATAAAAAATATTGAGGGTCACTTATCGGGATAAAAACTATCATATCTCTCAAGTTGAACGAAACTGCACAGTGTGTGCAAAATTTCATTAAAATCAGTTCAGTAGCTTAGGAGTTCATCGCGGACAAACAACGTGACACGTAATTTTTAAATATAAAGACTAGCTGACCAGGCAGACGTTGTTCTGCCCTTTCCGAACGACCATTTGCTTTCCCAAAAAACTCCTGAAATTAGCAATAAAAAAATTGAGGGTCACTTATCGGGATAAAAACTATCCTATCTCTCAAGTTGGACCAAACTGAACACAGTCTGCAAATTTTTTTTGAAATCGGTTCTATCTGTTGAATACTTACAGCAACACGTGGTGGTTATACTACTAAATTGTAGCTTATATTAAACGTCGTTTTTTTAACATAGTGACATCTATTAAATATTTACTCAATCCAGTCAACAGATATCGTCATCTGACAGAATCGTTTGGAGCTAACAGATAATTGTGACTGTCAAATAATAGACAAATAATTTTCAATAAAATAATATTGTATTGCTCCTATAAATTGAGTTGTAAGCTATCCTATCTTTTAAGTTGGACCAAACTGCACATTGACCAAAAATTTCATTGAAATCAGTTCAGTAGTTTAGGAATCCATCTCGGACAAACAACGTGACACGTAATTTTTATATATAAAGATATATATATATATATATAAACAATTTCAGAAAAAAGTTTCCTTTCAAAAAAATAATAATCATGCGTTCGTTTTTTTAATATTGGTAAGACTAAGCACCGTGTTTTAGCAGCCTTGTATTAATTTATTTTGCTAAATAGACTGCCTCACTCACTCATTTCGGCGCCAACCGCCGTCGTGAGCGGATACTGTATCGGTTGTTTGTAGCGGCTCAAAAGATCGCTGAAATACAAAATATTCGAAAAACCAAATTTCATACATACTTGATTATTATAATAATCAGAGATTTTTATTACAATACTTTAAAAGCACAGAAATAAATAATAGTAGTACGTACTAAAAGTAAGTAGGATGTATATATTTATACTTAAATACGTCTTGGACTTTGTGGAGTGACCTGAATGATGATAATATGATGATCATATGAGCACAGTCGTGCTCTTTTAGTTTTTCAAACTTTCTTTTTAAATTGAAGTTTGACAATAAATTATCGGAAAATTGGAAGTTTATTAAATAAGCTTACTAGTGAAAACTTGTGTGTATTTAAACTATACTTTAAAAAATTTACATATAATAATGTTATACGTAATTTTTTAATGCTTTTAGGGCATGCACAATTGGAGTTACCAATAGTTTTTTTTATATTCCCGACGTTTCGAGTACTTTACAGCACCCATGGTCACGTGAGGACTGAGGTGTATGACGTCCCAATGTCATAGTTAACCACGGTTACCTCCAGGTTTAAATTTTGTTGTGTAATTAAGTTGATTAGAGAATAGTTTACATTCATAATTGGACCAGGTAAGGTGGAGTTGTTGTCGAGATCCAGAAATCAACCGTGCGAAGTCAGGTCGAATCGATAGTGTATGGATACAACCCATTGTATTTTACCTACTTTCGGACGTCTGAACAATCTGAAATATTGTAGACGTATTAAAAACCGATGGTAATACAATAATTTCATCACTATGTCCTAGTTTACCATGTAGTGGCGGTGTAAGGATATCTACTACCCCATATCTTCTCGGGGGTGTCGTAATAGGCGACAGAGGGAATCAAATCAGGCGGCAGCGTCTTCCTGATAACGACTAAAAAAACTGCGCTTGCCAACCCACTTGCCAAGCGTGGCAAGCAGGTTGGCAACTAAGGCAAATATCCTCCCTATGGGGCTTTCTATGGGGGAGGCCTATGTTCAGAAGTAGACATTAATAGGCTGTAACGGTAATGGATCTAGTTTTTTCACTATGATCTGTTATGATAGAAACAGAAACAGAAACTTTTTTATTCAATATAGATTATAAATAATACTTATTGAAAGTCACTCTTTTGTATAATTACCACTGGTTCGAAAAAAACCTCTGTCCTGGGAAGAACCAGCAAGAAACCCAGCGGGACTTTATTAAATAACAGCTTACAATCATGTATGTTACACAAATTAACAACACAACAAATTAGAAATAGCTTGGGAGCGATCACCTCACTTCCAGGGGTTATTATCATCTATAAATTCTTTAATATTATAATAACCCTTTTTACACAAACTTAGTTTATTAAAGTTTTTGAACTTTGAGCGGGTCCAATTTTGTATATTTTCTGGAATTTTGTTGTAAAAGCGTATACATCGCCCCAAGAATGAATTACTGACTCGATGGAGTCGAGTAACTGGTACTACTAGCTTGTGGCTGTTCCTAGTATTTACAGAATGAATATCACTTATTTTTGTAAAACTACTTTTATTTTTGTGTGATATGTTTTGTTTAAACCCTACTTTTATATTAGAAGACCTTGCTTAGTCCACGTCAACTTGGACAAAGTCCGTTATCGTGTTTGGATTATGAAGAAGCATTATATAAACTCCATTTACAAGGCGGGAAAATAAATCGGGCGGGTAAGCTTATAATTTATTTGATCACCGATATTTTCTCTTTGATATCCGTTTATTTATCGGTTGTAGTTTTCATCGCTTCTCACTATCGTTGCGTATACGTTTTATCATATTATATAAAGAGAGTTACAGTACAGAATAAGTAATCGTTAATGTTTTCATCAATATTTTTTTAAATTGAATTTTGGAACTACATATTATTATTATTATACACAATCAAATTTATTACTAAACGTTGTATATTGATAAGTTTTTTTTTATATGATAAGGGTGACAAACGAGCACACAGTCCACCTGATGGTAAGTGGTTGCTGCGGCCCATAGACATCTACATCTATCCTCTATTACAAATCAAAATGTAGATGCGTTGTCACCCATGAGAACTAGGATGGAGTGCCTCATTTCCAGTAAAAAGGGCCTCCGGCCACCTGCACTCACCAAGCGAAACGCAGAGGTAAACCTCTACTTCACGCTGGTTTTCTGTGAGGTCGTGGTACCACCCTGGTTCGAGCCGGCCCATCCGTACGACAGCAAAATCTACCGTGTGGCTCTACAAGTGTTAAGAGTTATTATTAAGTTCGGGTTAAAAACATGGTTTGTAACGAAAAACGTCTCTAAGTTGCCTTTCCCCTTTTTTATAAGATAGGGGTAACAAGCGAGCACACAGTCCACCTGATGGTAAGTGGTTGCTGTGGCCCATAGACATCTACATCTATCCTCGACTTTGAATCAAAATGCAGATGCGTCGTCACCCGACCGTGAGGACTAAGATGAAATACCTCGTCACCAGTAAAAATGGTCTCTGATTCTCTACACTCATCATACGAAACACAGCAGCATTGAGCTGCTATTTTACGCTGGTATTCTATGAGAGCGTGGTCCTTCCCCGGTTGAGCCGACCCATTCGTGCTACAACTATACTATTACTCGTAATATAGCTGCAGCAGGGCTCTACCACATATAAAATTATGTTTTACATTTTAAATTTTAGTTCGCATATTCCCGCAGGACTTCTTTCGTGAAACAGATTGTAATTTTAACCTGGACTAATTATAAACTGCTTTTTGTAAAAAGACGGCTAGAGTTTATAATTACATGCATAAAATTAAAATTTTTATTAAATAAGAGATGTAGATAAGGGTTATTATCATATTAAATGAAAAAAAAAGAATGCATGGTTAATATTATCCCCTGGGGCCGATGTTAATTTGGTCCCGCTGGGTGTCTCCTTAGTACATAGTTTTTTTTCTTTCACAAGTCCACTGCTGAAGATAGACCGTGCTTAGTGGCATTACGTGGGGGACCACGTAATGCCTCTAAGCAAGGTCCTGAGCCAACAGCATCCCGTAATCCAACCTTAAGTGGATGCTGTGGCCCATAAATAAACATGTACGATACATTATTTAAATAAAGTTTATTAATTTTTTATAGGATAAGGGTGACAAACGAGCACACAGCACATATGATGGTAAGTGGATGCTGTGGCCCATAGACATCTAATTAATAATATAAGTAATCTAAAATATATTTTAAATTGAAAGATGGAATGCCTCGTTTCCAGAAAAAATGGTCTTCGGTTTTCTTAATATTTTTTTTAATAATAATCTTTTTTTTCACTACTCTATTCATGCGCTGTACTACCGCAGTCACCTAATGACAGTTAAACAGAAACGAATAATTCTGACATCCGACCCTACCAATCAATCGTCGTTGACCGCCATTACTCAAGCGGTTGGCGCGTTGCCAAACGCGTAAACATGTCCAATGATTATAATTCACCCGTAGTAAGCTTCCGGTCGTTCACCATTCAACAATCTAGACGAGACAAAATTTTATTGAGATATAAAAATAACAGATATGTTGAGGGAAATTCAAGAAATATCTCATTGCTTCCGAATTCCGATAGATAGGAGTATAACAATTTTCTTAAAGAGCAAGCGTGACAAACGAACGCACAGTCCACCTAATGCTAAGTAGATACTGTGGCTCACAGACATCTACATTTACCCTTGACTAAGAATCTAAATGCAAAAGCGTTGTCGTCCCTGAGGACTTACATAAAAGGCCTCGTAACCAGTAAAGTGTCACCGGTTGTCTACATTCGCAGTACTAAACACAGCGGCATTAAGCTGCTATTTTACGTTGGTATTATGTGTAAGCGTGGTCCTTACCCGGTCGAGCCGACCCATTCCAGCTACAACCACATATATAGCTGCAGCATGACTCTAACATGTTTTCATCTTGTTTATTTCTTTTTTTTCCATCGGTCCATAAAAATCAACTGCTGAACATGAGCCTCCCCCGTTGTAGGAATGTTTTGCCTTAATCTTCATGCTTTTTTTAAGTACTAGAGCCACGCTGCATTATTATTATGTGCTGCTGTGTCTCGTATGGTGAGTTTAGACAACCGGAGACACTTTTTACCGGTTATGAGGCATTTCATTTACGTTGTCAGGGGTGACAACGCATCTGCATTTTCATTCTTAGTCGAGGGTAAATGTAGATGTCTGTGGGCCACACACCATTAGGTGGACTGTGTGCTCGTTTGTCACCCATATTCTATTAACAAATGATAGGCTGGCGGATTGACGATAGCAGCGCTAGAAATCTTGTACCCTTGATCTCGTTTAAGTAAAGAAAGAAAGAAATAAAAATGACCCCTGACGTACAACAATATATTAATTTACTATAAAAATACAAAATTTGAATAAATTTGGCTTGTACGTCGAAAGAATGTCAAATAAGGTCATTACTTAGCATGAGCTGTGGCAAAACACAACGCTGATTTTCAGTAATGACCAAAAAAGAAACATAATAGGAAGTAACAACAAAAATAATAGCAAGTAAAAAACATAAGTAAGTATAATGCGAATGTCTCAATGCGTAAGTGGGTTTTAATGGTATCTATCGGAAGCCATCAGATTTTTCTGGAATTTTCCATAATCATCTCTAGTGACAGACACGGAATAAAATGGGTAACATGGCTGTTTAACAATGGAAAACAGTTTATCCATTTAAAATTATATAGAATCTATATTAACTTCAATACGAAGAAGTCCAGCAGTTATTATCTGTAGGCTTTGCAACACATTCATAATTAACAATGGAAGAACTTCTTAAAAGTTAAACAATATAGCAAATTAGAATTTGGCAACTATTTCAACCATAAAGAATTTTAATTTTTGCGGAAGATTTTTCAATGTTGTCATGCCTCATCGGGACAGCGGTGTAGTAAGGAGAGGACGCGGGGGCATGGTTCCGTGCCTCAGATTTCAGGGGGCTGCATTTCGGGAGAAAAGTTAGCTTCCCGCCTTATTTTTTTTAAATAATGCCAATAAAATCTGAGTAGCTCTTAATGATTACTTTTGATTAAAATATAACGAACCCTGTAGCATTGACATGTCTGTAAATAGAGACAATCTGCACACACAGTTGCCATGTGTATAAAAATATACTGGATATTGGAGGTTTAAAAACAAGATTGTTTTGAAAAATCATAGCCACTGTGTGAAAAATATAAAGAGCAATTACAAAATTACGCTTAGAATCTATCCTACAGGAACCCTGCATTTTTCTGGGATAAAACTGGTCTATATCACTCTCAGGCCTCTTAACTATCCCTATGCAAGAAACCACGTTGATCCGTTCCATTGCTACGTAAAAGAAGGATCAACAAACAAACACACATTCGCATTTATAATATTAGTAGGAATAAAACAAGAAATAAAAATGTATTATATTTTGTTAATTTTTAAATAATATCTACATATATAAATAGATTATAGAGAATTTTTGTCAAAGGTTGGCCCGGGCGGCTTCTACCCACACTACGCTACCTTATGATTAAAGTTTGTTCAGGAATTTACTTGTTTTGACAATCATATGCATATGGTATCATATGGTTGACTGGTAGAGAATGCCACAAGGCATTAAGTCCGCCCTTTATATCCCTTATTATAAGGTAGATGTAAAAAAGAATAAATAAATAAATATGCAAGCGAGCAACAACTGAATGTATCTGAACGATCGTGCAACTTATTAAGAAGCTCCCTTCTGCATCGAACACTGTTCTCTTCTCTCAGGCTGAACAACTTGCCAACTTGCCTTTGATTGGTAATCTGATCAAAAGTGTAGTGTCGGTGTAAGAATATCCACTACCCCATATCATCCCGTGGGTGTCATAAGAGGCGACAGAGGGAAGCTGTAACAGGAAATGGGCAGCAGTATCTTCCTGATAACAGCACAAAATTATAAAAAACTGTGGTTACCGAACCGCCCGCCAAGCGTGGCGTCTATAGCAAAATCCCCGTCATGGTCTCATATTATATGTAGGAGGCCTATGTTCAGCTGTGGACTGCTATAGGTTGTAATTAATAAATTTTCTTTTATTGAAATAGAGTGACAAACGAGCACACAGTCCACCTGACGGTAAGTGGTTGTTGAGGCCCATAGACATCTACATCTATCCTAGTTTGCAAATCAGAATGCAGATGCGTTGTCAGCCTTGAGGACTAAGATGGAATGCCTCTTTTCCAGTAAAGAGGGTCTCCAGTTCTCTACATTTACCATACGAAATATAGTAGCATAAAGCTGCTATTTTACGCTGGTATTCTGGGAGAGCGTGGTCCTTCCCCGGTCGAGCCGACCCATTCGTGCTACAACTATACTATAAATATAGCTGCAGCTTGGCTCTACTACATATGAGTATGGTTTACTGGATGGTATAACAGTGGTAGAGCCAGGCGGCAGCTTTTGCTGTCGCATGGATGGGCCGGCTCGAACCGGGGTGGTACCACGACCTCACAGAATACCAGCGTGAAGTAGAGGTTTACCTCTGCGTTTCGTTTGGTGAGTGGAGGTGGCCGGAGGCCCTTTTTACTGGAAATGAGGCATTCCATCCTAGTGCTCACGGGTGAAAACGCATCTGCATTTTGATCTGTAACAGAGGATAGATGTAGATGTCTATGGGCCGCAGCAACCACTTACCATGAGGTGGACTGTGTGCTCGTTTTTCACCCTTATCTTATAAAAAAAATGGTAAACTGGTGACTACAATGTGTTTTCCCCCGATGGCCAAATAATTTTTATTAGCTTTTATTACAATAGTTGAAACTGAAGTTGTTAGCGATAGAAAGTTAGTGTACATCGAAAAATTATCGGTGTATTTCCGGTCATTTTGTTTTTGATAGCCTTGGGTTATTTATTTCAAATTTCTGGTATCACACCTTTTCAACATTTCGTGTCTGTTTTCATTAGTACGCATGCATAATTAATTTTATTGTGGTAATAGGGTTCACGGGAAGGTCGCGAACGGTTTTGAAGCGTTATGAAGTGCTCAGATACAGCCTAAATTTCCTTTCAACCTTGGATAACAATTAAAGAAGAATAGAACAAGGCGATACAACATTATTCAACTATTTCGCCCTTTTCTTTTATAGAATAAAGGTGATAAACTAGCACACAATCCACCTGATGGTATGACGATGATGCTGTGGCGCCTAGACATCTACCTATCATCGATGAAAAATAAAAATGGAGCTGCCTTGTCACACCTGAGGACTAAGATGAAATGCCTCGTTTCCAGTAAACGGGTCTCCGGTTCTTTACACTCACCATACAGCATTGAACTGCCATTTTATGCTGGTATTCTGTGAGAGCGTGGTACTTATAATAATATAGCTGCAGCTTGGCTTCTCCACGAATAAATTCGTAATAAAACGTTCTATTTTGGCGGTCATTATATCATACAAATATGAAATATATAAAATAGTGACAATAATAGTGTTGAATTTTTATTGAAGCACAGAAAGCTCTGAGCTTGTTAAAGTTAAACAGTTCAGTAAATATTGTGCAAAAGATACGATGAATGATAACGAATTACTATTTATGACTATATAACTCTTAAAAGAGCTATCTTATGTACATTTCATGGTAAATGATTACGGCTTTAGAAATACTTGTGTTGTCTCTCTCACCCAACAGTTTTTTTGGCTTACCTCTTTCTTTTGTATACCCATTATTATCAATGTTTGAGTACAATCCTACCTGGTGGTAAGTGAGGATGGTTATTTAGACTTTTCATTTTAGATTGTCACTTTTTTATTCATTACAGTCCATCAAGAGTTCACTTCTGGACAAAGGCCTCCCGCATATATTGTCTCATCTACGCAATAATCTTCCATAGGTGCCACGTTTGGCAACCGCAAGTATTTTATTATTTTGAGTTATAATTAAGAACGATGTTGCTGCACATCTCCTGTTTCAGTTTCTCTCGACTGATTGTCGACTTTTACGAACACCACGGTATGATAATATCTGGTAGTGCATTCTCCTACGCCCCGTTATATATTAGGTCACTGTATTATGTGCAAATATAAAAACGAGTAAAAAAGAAGACAATATCTGAAAGTGTAAGCTATACGCACTCAGACTAAACACAGGCTACAACACATTAAGGTCGATGAATCGTTCCTATCTTAAATGCCCTTTTAGCAATGAGCGCCTTAATGAATAGTGTTAGCTCATCTCTTCTTCTTTCTTATTATCGTGGAATACGTTTGAGCGATTTATGTTGCTAAATAAAAAGGAAACTATGCCATCAAAAACATAACTTGTAAAAAGACCAAGTCTCGCAACTCAGTTCTTCTACCGTAAAAAGTTGTGACATCCGTGTAATACCAAGTCGGTTAATTTATTCAGTCCCTACTTAAGAGTTCTTCTGTCTTAAATTATTACGTAATTAGCTAACCTAACAAAATCTTATAGTGACCATATCAGTAGTAAATTTTTTTAATGTTTTGAATAAATTGACTTGGCAATCCCACTAAATAATCTAATTTAATGTAATATGTTGTATTACTTGAGAGATAAATTGTGTTTTCATGCGATGGCCAAGTCAACCTCTCTTACAACTTTTTACGGTAGAACTGAGTTGCGAGAATTGGTTTTTTACAAGTTATGTTATTGATGGCATCTCATTTCTTTTTGTAGATAGTTTATCTAGGTACTTATCTACACTTATTATTCCATTATATTATACATATAAAGGTACACTGATTCATTCACTGCAAACGTAACTTTGTAATCCTATATGTTTATATGGGATTACAAAGTTATTTATGCAGTTGGTGTATCTCGAAAACTGGACCGAAATTGCAAAATATTTTAGATTTTCCTTAATTTTTGTACTAAACAATAATTGTATTCCAAATTTGAAGCTTCTATGTCTGCTAGAAGTGCCTTAGAGTTTTGATGATCGGTCAGTCAGTGAGTGACAAAATTAAGAAACTTTGACTAGTTAGTTATAACTCTTAAACTACTGGTTCAAATTTAATGAAATTTGAAATATACTGAGTTTGTACAATGCCTACTCAATTACTGGACTCAGGCTTCTAGTTTTATCCACAACGAAGTTATAGGGTTTCGAAAATGGCCTTAACTGCTTTCAGAAAAGGATGGTATGGCCGTGTCGCTTTTTTGCCCGACTTGGCGGGGGCACTGCCGTGCCCCCAGATTTATTATATATTAAAGCTTAAATTAGATTTAAGGCAGTTTTTCCATAAGGAATTTTCCGAATAATCGGAACGATACAGCTGTAAAAATAAATGATATTAAATGAATGATTTCTAATCCTAAGTCACGGCGACTACTGGCGCGAGAGCACAGCAAGGGATCATTTGGCGTCGCAAACTGACCGACAATAACTATACCGCCGTGTCCTTTCAGCTTTAACGTACTGCTTGCAATTCGTATCCGAGTAAACACAAAGTTAAAAAAAACTCTAAGCGAATTCGGAAGTCGATTGTGCACTACGTCCGATTCGAATCCGAGATAATATAACACTAGTTTCGCTTGTACACATGAGATTCAAAGTTTTGGGAAATGAAGTAAAACATCGTAAATAAAATATGGTGATACGAGCGCGTGCTTTATCCTACACTGAACTGGACTGGACGTACTGCGCCTTAAAGTATACAAATATCTTGTACTCCCCTTCTCTCCAACACCCGCACCGTCGTTTATAACAGCGTGATGTATCGGATTCGATTCTAATAACGAAGAAGTGAAGTGAGCAAGTACTCTAGTTATTTCGTTCTGTGAATATTATGATCTGAATTATGTATACAACGACTTCGTAAAATGGAATTTAAATGTAGTGAGTAATTCCTCATACAAATAGTACTACGACTACTTCGGATCAACGTTTCACAGATTCCGATCGGGTTCAGTGCGCAAACGCTTTTCAGAATAGTTGCTCAGTTGCAAGCTAATAAACTAATTGTATATATATGTGTATAAATTATGCTACACTGGTTCCTAATGCTCATAGTATTTCTTGCGGAAGAACAAAAGAAATACACTCAACAAAAGAGAAGATTTTGGGTAACCTTTGCAAACAAAGATTGTACCTTCCTTTTTTTATAGAAGAGGGGGCAAACGAGCATGTGGCTAATTTAATGGTAAGTGACTACCGCCGCCCATGAACAACCGCAACACCGGGGGAATTGCAGATGCGTTGCCGGCCTTTTAGAAAGGTGTAAGGTCTTTTCTTGAAGGTCCCGAAATCGTATCGGTCCGGAAAAATCGCCGGTGGTAACAATTTCACAGAAAACTCGTAGTAAAACACACAGTCGTAGACCGCCAAGCATCCAAATGGTAGGATGGTGTCATGAGTTTTGACGCGATGTGCGTTCGTGAAATTTGGCGGCTGAAATTAATCCGAACAATTCTTCAGAGCAATCTCCGTGGTAGGTTCAATAGAAAATGCAAAGGGATGCAACATCCCTACGCAGCGCCAGTGTATCGAGCCGATCAGAAAGAACTCTGTCGTCGACGATTTGAACCGCCCTGCGCTGGATGCGGTCAAGTGGAAGGAGCTGGCACTGGGATGCCTCGGTCCAGAGTTGAGAACAGTATTCCACGTGAGTCCGAACTTGCGCTTTGTAAAGTTGCAAGCGATGTGCCGGCATGAAATACTGTCTCGCTCTGCTGACGCCATGCTTTTTAGAGGCCAATTTGGTCTTCCCTTCCAAGTGACCACGAAACTGCACACTATTCGATATGTCAACGCCGCGGGTTTCGTTGCTAGCTGAGGTAGGACGGAGAGTGCCTTGAAACTGAGGAGGTACGGCAAAGGGTTTCTTTTTAGCAGTAAACGCGCAAACTTGTGTATTCTGGGGATTGAACTGGACTAGATTTAGTCGCCCCCAATCAGAGACTTAGTTCAGCAAAGACTCGACTTCAGACACAAATTTGTCCCAGTACTCGGCGATGTTTTCCCGGTGTCGTCAGTCATCACCAGTGCTGTCGTCTGCATAGCAATTAATGTTACCAGCTTGTAACATATCATTAATATGCAAAAGAAACAGCGTTGGTGATAGCACGCAGCCTTGTGGAACACCAGCGTTAGTAGGCTTGTAGTCAGAGCATGCACCGTCGACTACGACCTTGATGCTCCGATCAGCAAGGAAACTAGTGATCCAACTGCATAATTTATTGGGAAGCCCATAGAAAGGGAGCTTCGAAAGAAGCGCTTTGTGCCAGACCCGATCGAAGGCCTTCGCTATGTCCAAACTAACGGCCAATGCATCCCCCTTGGACTCTACTGCTTCTGCCCATCTATAAGTTAGGTAGACTAGAAGATCACCAGCTGATCGACCCTGACGAAAGCCGTATTGGCGGTTACTAATCAGCTAGTGTTCTTCAAGGTACCTCATCAGTTGGCAGTTTATAATAGACTCCATTATTTTGGAGAACAAGTAGGTGATGGCGATATGCCTGTAGTGGAACGGGTCTGAGCGGTCGCCTTTTTTAGGGATCGGGTGGACCAAAGCTGTCCACGAATTCGGGACTACGCCTTGTGAGTAGGAGTACCGAAAAAGACGCGTTAAAACCAGTGCCAACTCCGGAGCACACGTATTCAGCACAGTGAGAGGGACTCCATCAGGCCCACTCGATTTGCTGACGTCAAGGGAGAAGAATTCTTTGCGAACCGAGTGGTGTGTAAATCGCACATCCGGCATGGAGCACTCACACCGCGGGATGGTCGGCGATGTGTTCCCCCCGTCATCTAGAGTTGAGTTGAACGCAAAGAAAGAGCCAGTGAGTCGGCGTCTCTGTGCAAAGATGGAAGAGATGACTGACAGAACTTCCCTTGGACAACCTTGGCGAGAGACCAGAATGAACGGGTTCCCGAAGGAAGGCGAACTAGCTTCTCGCCAATTCTGCCGGTGTACTCAGACCTTGCCTTGGCAATGACGCTTTTGAAGGACCAGGAGGTAAAATTATACTTCTTTTTAAGAGCGCTGGTGTTTACATCCCGAGACGTTGATGCATCAGCCCAGGCCCGGTAGCACTCCTGATGCTATTTTACAGGAGCGACCAAACCATGGTTTGGATCTGCCTCCGATGGGCACCACAGAGGATGGAATAAAAAGTTCCATAACCTGAATTACCACATCAGCAACAGAATCAACAACAATACTGGGATCTCAACAACACTACTGGGATCTTACAGCGAGAAGCAAACCCGGCCCCAAGAGTAGGAATTTTTTTATAGGATAGGGTGACAAACAAGCACACAGTCCACCTGATGGTAAGTGGTTGCTGTGTCCCATAGACATCTACATTTATCCTCGTTTCCGAATCAAAATGCAGATGCGTCGTCACCCGTGAGGACTAAGATAGAATGCCTCTTTTCCAGTAAAAAGGGTCTCCGGTTCTCTACACTCACCATACGAAACACAGCAGCATGAAGCTGCTATTCTAATGCAAAAAAATTATAGAAAAAAGACCGTATCCTAATCCAATCGGCCGACCTATAGTGCCAAACACGGCGGCAGCCTGCAGTATGTAACCACGACGTAAGTGTGAGTGGCACGACACTCTGGACAAGACAATGGTCCGACAAGTCTAAAGGAGCGTCAACGGAAATCTGATATCCTTCCGGATGAGAGGTCAGCAGAAGGTCCAACGGGGAAGGTGCATGATCCTCCACAGCTATCACGGCGAAGTAACCAGCTGTGTAAGACCACATGCCAAACCAAAGTCATAAACAGATCTCCCTGCATGATCGGTTGAACGTGAACCGAGCCAATCGGCGTGGTGGGCGTTAAAAAATCGCCAAGGATCACAATCTCTGCGGATGGGACCTGATGGTAAGTGGTTGCTGTGGCCTATAGATATCTACATCTATCTTCGATTACGAATCAAAATGCAGATGCGTTGTCACCCATGAGGACTGCCTTAGTCCTTTCAGGTCACTCTATCAAGTCCGGAGGCAGAGGCGGATTAAATATCGATTGCGCCTTAGGCTAGCCTAGCACCTCATTGGCACCCCTCTAGGCGCCATGTTATATATGAAAATGAAAAAGTGTTTATTTACAGCTAAGGTGGTACAGATTATAATATACAATATAAGATAATAAAATGGAAGTACAGTAGTCTTAATTTTCTAGTATACAATTATAAACTATGATCTTATCACACCTACTAAGCTGGAGTGTATAAACAAGGGTGTATAGTTCTGTGGTCCTCACACTAGGCATGCCTGTGTCGTGAGGGCCTGATACGATTTTCTTATGGTTTTCATTAATTGACACTGGGTCGACGTACGGTTATTACATTATAACATATAAAATTTCGTTATTTCTCAGCCGAAAAAAATTAATTATAACTAAACAAAACAAAATTAAACTGCCATTTACATTCCATTGGTTCCCTTAAGATGGATGAAGAGTTTAAAAAATAGATTGAGTTGAACAATTTATATTTTCAAAAGTTATCGTGTTTATGCCTCCATGCGGACTTGAAAAATCTACAACTCATGCCACTAAAACTGCTTTTTAAGTAAAAGTAGTAATTGATCGCTTTAAAAAAAGCGGCCAAGTGCGAGTCAGACTCGCCCATGAAGGGTTTCGTAACAACAAGTGACATAATTTACGATTTATGACGTATTAAAAAAAACTATTTACTAAACTAACTAAAAACTACTTTAAAAAAATGATATAAGAAACCTCAATATCATTTTGAAGACCTATCCATAAATACCCATCCACGTATGGGTACATACGTGGGTGGGTATTTATGGATAGGTACACACATACGTATGGGTTTGATGAAAAAACTATTTTTCAGTTTCAGTTCTAAGTATGGGGAACCCCCAAAATTTATTGTTTTTTTTTGCTATTTTTGTATGAAAATATTAATGCGGTTCACAGAATACATCTACTTGCCAAGTTTCAACAGCATAGTTCTTATAATTTCGGAAAAAAGTGGCTGTGACATACGGACGGACAGACAGACAGACAGACAAACATGACGAATCCATAAGGGTTCCGTTTTTTGCCATTTGGCTACGGAACCCTAAAAATAAGTTCAACAATCATTTATCTTTCTGACAATGTGCTTTTAATATTATTTATATCTTCAATATGATTGTTAGATACGATTTCATGCGACAACACGTCGAAATCTTGATTTTTATGCGGTAGTAGAATATACCTACGCGCTTTGCGCTTACAGCATGCAGTTGTGATAATGAGGTAAAACCGCACTCAATTTTAAGCTCATGGTATTAAAGCATTAATTACGGTAAAGTAAGGGGCTTAGTGCATTTTGCATTCACATCCACTTTGATTATAAGCGTTTTAAATATTTTAAACAGCAAACAACAATAAACATAACAAATCTAGATTTATTTTATATGTATTATTATAGATGTTAAGCGCTCTCTGAAATATTACTAAAAACTGTAACACCCCATTTCACCCCCTCAGGGGTTGAATTTTCCAAAGTCCTTTCTTACTGGGTGTCAACGTCGAGAAAGGAGTATTTATGCCAAATGTGGCGGGTGAAAGGAAAAGGGGAGATCTCCCGCCGGGCAAGGTGTTCTGCCCGGGGAGCGGTAACGGTCCGAGTGGTAGTTTGGAGCTATTCTATATATAATGCTTTAACTTCGGAACTTTGTTATCGCGATTTAGGCTTCGATGTGTTTCGCTTTTGGCGCGACGACAGCGCCGCCACATCACCCCCCTGCTCAGACCGGAGGTCGATAGTGTAGTCCGATTGCCGGTGCGTTCTTAATGCCGGTGGGGAATGCGTGCTGTGTGCGTAAGGGCAAGTGACGCCGGTGCGAACGATATGCCGTTGTTTAATGCATGCCGTACTACGCATTTGCAAGTGATGACGGTGAGAATGATGAGCCGGAGCAAGTGCCAGGGATTGCCTTGTAGTCTGCGGTGAGTCGAGAAGAAGGCAAGTAATCTGCGAAAGTGCCGTGAAGCAGAGACGAGCAGTAAGGCTCAGAGCCATGCCGAATACTGTAGCACAAAGAGTAGCTTGAAGGAACAGGAAGCATTATTATTCCAATGCTGCGATGAACCTTTATAAAGCTGGATGGCTTGCAGAATGTGAAGACTGCAGACAATATCTGCTCGGGAGCGAATGAATGGGGTACTTGAGGACGATGACGAAGGTTTTAGAAGTTTTAGTTTCCGAAGGTTGTTGGTTGAAGGTTCATATCACGTCGGGGTCACCAGTGTGGCGGGTGGAAGGAAAAGGGGAGATCTCCCGCCGGGCAAGGTGTTTTGCCCGGGGAGCGGCCAACGCTCCCAGTGCTAGTTTGGAGCTATTCTATATATACTGCTTTAACTTCGGAACTTTGTTGGTGCGATTTAGGCTTCGATGTGTTTCGCTTGTAGCGCGACGTCAGCGCCGCCACACCAAAGATGAGTGAGTGAGTGAGTCAGTGGCATTTCATACATACATACACACACACATATATATATTTATATATATATATATATATATATACTCGTGTATATCTGTATGTATGTATGTATATTTACATGTACTTATTTCTCGAAGTACCAGATACCACAAGGTTGTGTTTTTCGGAGATTTTAATTAAACCTACGTGACAAAATATACTTTCAATAATAATCAAAAGCCGATGCTAAATATTTATTTCAATAGATTCACCGGTTCACCAGTTTCCGATAAATCGGAGAACCTCCTCGTTTTTAATTCGGTTAAAAAAGAGTTCTCTTATCAAATTAAATCATTTTTATCTATTTTGGATATATTTCTGAAGTAATCCGTCGAGAAATGTATGTTAACCCTATGCCTGTAATCATTCATATTAAATAATACGTTATATTGAAGATTTGTAAAGTAAAATTAAAAAAAGAAATTGACTATTGAATTATTTCTGACGATAATCTCGCACTTTATTATTGCCAGATTTATTTTCTTGAGTTCTACTAAGGCTAAGGATAAAATTCAAAAAAGACGAGAAATCTGACGAATTATTTCATTGGCATAATACATTATGATATAATACTTGAGTACTTATAATGTTTTTAAATAAATGTTATAATAAATATTTCAGTATCGTAACAGGTTTTTAATATGTCGTATTTAATTTATTAGATAGTAAAAATAGATAAATAGATGCTACTTAGAACCGTTTTTTGTTGCATTATTTTGGGAAGGGTTTTGTTCAGCGTTAGACTTGTGATGGACCGTGATGATATATTAAAGTAGTAGTAGTTTTTTTAAAAGCATTACTCTTTTCTTACAATTACCTACTTATATCAACATCAAGTTACATAGGTATTGTAATCTTGTTTATATACGCAGGTAAATCTTGCGACGAGCTTTTATATTACATAAATTGTGTATCTATTGTGTTGTGTAATAAATTGATGGGTTTCATTTAATTTAAACTTTATTTTGTTCTTTTTAGAGCATTTCAATAAAAGTTTTTAAAAATTTTTCTTTACTATTCGTTATTTTTTATTTTTAGTTATTGATGGATATGCTTTTAAGTTTGTTAATTTAATTTAATGCGTCATTGTAGGTTTTTGATAGCCGTCTTAGATCCACCATATTGAAATCTTTTTATCGCCAGCAGTTTAACCTTGTCGGTTCCTACAACACTTGTTTGATCACCACCTAACTATCCCTAACCTTTGCCTTGTTATAACTCTTAAAATAGTTATGGCGGCCATCTTGTTTTCCGCCATTTTGAATTGTTTTCAGCACCGCTAGTATTTATCCAGGCTGTAGTCCGATATTAGTTAAGACGCCATCCCACTAAGTCGTAGTAGTACACCATCTCTTCTAATAGCTGAACGCGGACCCTTTCATTTGATATCCATATCATGGGAGTGAATAAAAAAGCATAGTCCTCCATCTTTGGGAGTCCACCATATTGGACTTAGAGTGACGTTATTTTATTTTTGTATTCTTCTCAGCAAACCCTTTCATTCGATATTGATATCATGGGGGTGCATAAAAAAGATAGTCCGCTATCTTTGGGTGTCCACCATATTAGATTTAGAATGACGTCATTTTATTTTCGTATTCTTCTCAGCAAACCTTTCATTAATTTGATACCCATATCATGGGAGTTCATAGAAAATAACTAGACCGCCATCTTGACGCGTCCGCCATATTGAATTTAGTATGACATCACTTAGCTAATCATGCTTTGTCATCGAAACGAAACATGTATGGAAAATTTCACCGCAATTGGTTGAGGATAATTGTTTTAAAAGTTAGTTGCAAAATTTGACCCTAACAAACATACATTGCAAGTTAAATAAAAACTTCCAATAAAATGATAAAAATAATGATAAATTATAATGAAGTCTATTATTTTGTTCTTTGTGTTTTACAGATAATGGATGGTTGTGAATTTGCTAGAATCCATAGAACCCGTCATAAAAATATGTAGGTCACGATTAAAGGAGAAAAAAAAGTACTTAAATGGAATTTTCTGTAGAAAAAGAGCCTACTACTGAGAATAACTATTGTCTATTGTAATTGTCTCCAGCTTCTGACTAAATACAAAATTTTTTTTTGAAATAAGTCAGTACGTAAAATGTGATACATTCTTAAACAAATTGACAGACAATTCTAAAGATTATAGAAATGTAGTTCTTTACTTATTTTTAGTCCCCCTCTATCACTATTATTACAAAAATATAAAATGTACAGACAATTGCAATTTACATTTTTATTGTATGTATAGATAGTAGATAGATTAAGAAGAAGATATGTAAGGCGGAATTACAAAAAAAGCTTATTATCTGTGATGATAACCTAAGATTAATGAACATAGACCTCCGCCATAGTTTGCCTCATAGGGGGGATACTTGCTATAGTTGCCACGCTTGGATAGCGGGTTGGCAACCGCAGTTTTTTATTATTAGTCGTTATTAGGATGATGCTGCCGCCCATCTCCGGTTTTGTTTCCCTGTGTCCCCTCAAATATTTTCTGCCTAAATGCTAAATTTCATAGACGCTGGTAATTACGGCAATATCTTTAATTATTTTGCGGAGATGAAAACTTATGATTGTGTACAAAAGATTTTAAGGTATATGTAAAATAATAATGTATATTATTATCACAGTGAATACAAATCAAGTATTTATTGATTTTATTTTCGTCTTCGTCTTTAATAGCCTATAAAAGTCCACTACTGGACATGGGGCTCTCCCGTCGTTGGGAAGATTTGCTTTAATCGTCATGTCCGGCAGGCAAATTTATTCATTATATAACACAACGTTTACGGAGGCTGTGGACGACCATTTTGTCGGAACCAATTACTATAACAATGACTTTATCCAGATAGCGCTTAATGCAATATTGGCTATCGTATTACCCGTTAATTAGTAGACAAATTGGATACGCGATTATATACCAGTAACTTATATTTTGTACACTGTTAATTATCTGAATACAATTCGTGGTCCAAACACGAAACGTAAGCTTCACAATTGAACTATTTTTTTTAAACAAGTGACAAGCGACAGTCCACCTGATGGTAAGTGGCTATAGTAGTCCATACACTTGCAGCCAACTTCAAACAAAGAAAGCTAAAAATGGTTGTCACTTTTTTTTTAAATTGTATAGGGTGACAAACGAGCACAATCCACCTGATGGTAAGTGCATGCTGTGGCCCATAGACGTTATATTTGTCCTCAATTGAGAATCCCAGCGTTGTCACCCCTGAGGACTAAGGTAGAATGCCTCGTTTCCAGTAAAATGGGTCTCCGGTTCTCTACACTCACCATACGAAACACAGCAGCATTCAGCTGCTATTTTACGCTGGTATACCCCAGTCGAGCCGACCTATTCGTGCTACAAACATAATATAGCTGCAGCGTGGCTCTACCACGTAAATCACCTTTGAATTCTAAGATAGAACCTCTCACAGTTCAAGACTGGCTCGCTGCACCTTATGCACCGCAACAGAGCTTTGCAGGCACTGCTATTTTGTGGCAAAAATAAGTAAGAGTTTGGTACATACCCCGACGGGACCCTAGACAGAAAAAGAGTCATATCATCTGGTAGATTATCCCGTCACAGTTCTCTAAATGATGTTAACCCAAGGACTCTTGTCTTTATACATACGAGGGTGGATTGAAAAGTACTCGGCCTAACACAGATCCATTCAATTGTAAAAATCAAATCTACCCACATTATTCAGTTCAGTTCAGACTAGTTCATTGTGTGAAGTTCGAAACGTGTGCGATAATTAGTTGTGATTTTATAAATTTATTAACAAAGTAATCGGACATAATTTTCGCGAATGGAGCAAATCGAGCAGCGTGCCGTCATTAAGTACCTCCATAAGAAGGGGCTATCATCAAAAGCCATCCATGATGACATGGTCAGTACATTAGGCGATTGTGCTCTGTCATATTCATCCGTCAAAAAATGGATAGCAGAATTTAAGCGTGGTAGAGAGAGTGTGAAAGATGAACCCCGCTCTGGAAGGCCTTCGACGTCAACTTCTGACGAAAATATTAAAAAAGTACTTGATTTAATAATGGGAGACCGCAGATTAAAAATTAGAGAGATAGCCGAGATTATAAGCATCTCTTATGAACGAACTCAAAACATCATTGTCAACGAGTTGGGTTTCCACAAGGTGTCTGCGAGGTGGGTTCCGCGACTGCTTTCAGTTGAACAAAAAAGGACGCGATTGACTATTTCACGCGACTGTATGGAGTTATTTGAAGCCGATGCAGATGATTTTTTGAATCGTTTTGTTACTATAGACGAAACATGGGTTCATTACTGTACACCGGAAACAAAACAACAATCAAAACAGTGGAGAAGACCTGGTTCACCACCCCCTAAAAAGGCTAAGTCGATTTTGTCGGCAAATAAGGTGATGGCTTCAGTATTCTGGGACTCGAAAGGTGTGATTATGATTGATTATCTTGAAAGGGGTCAGACTATAAACTCTGATTACTACTGCACCTTACTATGTCGTTTACGAGAGGAAATAAAAGAAAAACGTCGAGGAATGCTCAGAAGAATAGTCCTGTTTCATCAAGATAACGCCCGTGTTCACACGTCAGTACAGTCAATGGCTGAAATTCACAACTGTGGCTTTGAACTGTTACCGCATCCGCCGTATTCACCTGATCTGGCACCATCAGACTTCTTTCTGTTCCCTAACCTAAAAAAGCACTTGGGAGGTCAAAGATTTTCGACAAACGACGAGGTCAAAGCAGCTGTAGACGCATATTTTGACTCTAAGGAAGAATCATTTTTTTTCAACGGTCTAAATGCTTGGAAGGGGAGGTGGCAAAAGTGTATTGAACTTGATGGTGATTATGTAGAAAAATAAAAATATAACTGATTTATTATGTGTTTATTTTCTTGGTTAGGCCGAGTACTTTTCAATCCACCCTCGTATTACATTAGTTTTAACACTCTTTAGTGCAAGCGTTTATTTTTTATAGAATAAGGGTGACAAACGAGCACACAGTCCACCTGATGGTAAGTGGTTGCTGCGGCCCATAGACATTCACATCTATCCTCTATTACAAATCAAAATGTAGATGCGTTGTCACCCGTGAGGACTAAGATGGAATGCCTCATTTCCAGTAAAAAGGGCCTCCAGCCACCTGCACTCACCAAGCGAAACGCAGAGGTAAACCTCTACTTCACGCTGGTTTTCTGTGAGGTCGTGGTACCACCCCGGTTCGAGCCGGCCATCCGTGCGACAGCAAACGCTGCCGCGTGGCTCTACCACTGTTAAAAATCTTCTTGGCATCATATCGCGTGTGGTGTACTACTATATGATTTTTGACTATATGAGCTTTTTTTTGAGTAAATTAATCTTACAGTGGCGATGTATGTATATTCCATATAGTTCTCTGAGTGTGGTAAGAGGCGACTAAGGAAAACTAAAACAGTTGATGCGCGGCAGCATCTTCCTGGTAACAACTTCCAAATTATAGGGCAATTGCAATTAATAGGGGAGGCCCATATTCAACTGTGGATTTATTGGCTGTAATAATAATGATAATATATAATAAAAATAAATAAATGATAAGCCGAAATTATTCATGTGGCTGTTTCTGCGAACGGGTTAATCCCAGTCAGCCTCTTGGGTCATCTGAGGCAATTGGGACTCTGTGACGGACCGCTTCAAGCTCAAATGCAGAAGGCGGTGCTCCTCGAAACCGCCCGCATCGTCCGCCGGTTTCTTTCCCTTTCCCCCTAACCCTCGGCCGTTCGCTCTCCCCTGCTGAGGCCTTCCATCTGGTTGGGTTTTTATATATTTATGTATTTTTTATGTATTTATTCTATTTTATTGATATTTGTGTATGTTTATATCTTTCGTTTACAATTATATATTTGAACAGCCCAACCGGATGAGAAAACTTTATAGATAACCCAAATGATAATAACAGATGAGATGATGAATGATAATTACAGCCCAACCAGATGAGAAAATTATATAGATAACCTTAATAATAATAATAACATTATGACTCGGAACATTTATGAGAATGCGTCTAAAAATTTATGTTCTTCTACAGCCGGTGGTAAAAGAGGGCTACTTGATGAAGCAGACTCGCAGCTTCCAGCGATGGCAGAGACGGTACTTCAGGCTGCGCGGGCGCACGCTCTACTATGCAAAGGAGAAGGAGGTGAGTGCTAGATGTCGTGTACCGTCAGTATTATCACTGCTTTGTTTCGGATTGAGGATTCAGATTTCAGAGAAATTTGTGTCTCCGACTATTTCTACTCCATTCCATTACAGCACTTCACAAGTCATCATTTCCACAAAGGAATACCATAAAAATGGTCCGAAATTAACAGCAATCGATTTTCTGTTTGTCTTATCACATGTCACTCCACCTAATGGATGGCCGGCATTAACTTTGCTTACTGTTACGAGGCTGCCACTCGAGAACATTTTCTTCCCCATCAGTTGTATTCATTACGAATATTTACTTTTCTATATTTTCATGCGGGTATTTTCATTAAGAATTCCATTACGCATAGAAACTTAGATCATTTCCGAGTTTCGGGCTCAACATGTTAATAATTTTTTGGTCTCCACGTAATGGTGGCACATCTCTGCAATTCGTCCCATGATTGTCGCAAGGTCTCACTATTACTATTCGTCAGGAAAGCCAAAAGGACATAAACCTCCGATGGATGGCGGTTTACCATCCCTCATATGCTAGATAAAAAAAAAAATCCTAACAGTCGAACTTACTTCAGTATTGTAAACGCGTTTTACATATTATATACCTGGTATTTGGACATACATGCAGACCCGAAACAATTATTTGTTGGCTATGTAAACAGTTATTTCGTGCGGGATTCGAACTTGCGGACTTCCAGCTTCCAGTGCAGCAAACAAACACTTAAGCTACCGAGCTGTTATTATAGATATTAAGTAACCAGATTTTTATTCTATTCGAATAAATGCATCGACATGCACAACATGCTTTTGAGTTTTGACTATACTAACCTTCGTTTAAATTTGTCAATAGTTCATTTTAATGAAAATCCAAATAGATGTGGCACACAATGAAAATATTGTTTTGTTAAAATAATCGATTGTCATTGAAAACAACACTTGTCTCGTGTCATAAATAATATCGATTTTGTGTCTACAGACGGCTTTCTAAACACGTTGTGGCACGCGATTGTTTTGAAATGCACAATTATCATTTCAGTGAAATTGTATAGGCATTATTTTTAATTTTTTTACACATGACAACTGTTGTTTTCAGTGATGAAATGTGAATTTCGGCGTGGTAGATCCATACTGCAGCTATATCATAGTTGTAGCACAATTGGTTACGGCCCAACCAGGAAAAGATCACGGTCAGGTTTATTTTGCTGTTTTTATGGTGTGAGTGTATAGAACCGGAGACCCATTTTTATTGGAAATGAGGCATTCCACACTCTACATGGGTGACAACGTTTCTTAATCGAGGATAAATATATATGTCTATGGGCCACAGCATCCACTTACTATCTGTCACTATCACTGTGTGCACGTTTGTCACCTATATATTTAATTTAATACTAGGTATTAGCCCCGGCATTGCATGGGCTTTCTAGATATTGACAACATCACCACGTACGGTGTCCAACTATAGAGCTGTACTTAATAGGGTCATCTGAATGGTGGCTCCTTGTTAAGTACGTACCCCATGAAAATTTCATTAAAATTGGTCAAGCTGTTTATGAGGAGAAGAGAATCACGAACACAGGCACACCGGAATTTTATATATAAAGATTTTATTTTTCAAATACATTTTGTAAAAGTACTGAAGGTCTGAGTCTCCAAAAAATTCGTTAAAAGTATTACTCCTTCTTATCTTAATTAACATAACCTTCAATATATACAATATACAACCATAATTAAATAAACATCTAAAACTTACATAATAAACATCATCATACAGTCCTACTAGCCGCGGTATAGTGCCAAGAAGGCTGGCTTCGTTTTAGAATACAATAGAATGGATTTTTTTTTATTCAATATAGATTACATGTAATTCTTATTGAAAGTAATTTTTGCATGCCGAGCGCAAAGCGCGTGGGTATGTTCTACTAGCGCCTAAAAATCAAGATTCCAACGTTTTGTCGCATGAAATCGTATATAGAAATCATATTATACAAATAAATGATATAAAAAGCACATTGTTAGAAATATAAATGATTGTTGAACTTATTAATTTTTTTTAAATCGCTTAATTGCTATTTTTAAATAAAAAAGGGGTTTTAGTAGCTTATGGTGTGGATTTATCATGTCCCCAAGGCTTGTAAATACTATAACTTTTGAAAATATCAATTGTTTAACTCAATCTATTTTTTAATCTCTTCATCTATCATGTGGGAAGCCACTGAATGTAAATGGCAGTGTAATTTTGTTTTGTTTAGCTATAATTAATTTTTTTCGCCTCCAAAATGGCGAAATTTTCGTTGATTTGGTAGCCTCGTATAAAATTATTTCTGTAAATGGGGAGCTACAGCCACAGAGTAGTTTAGTTCGGCTTCAGTCGCCGTCGTGAGTGGATATTGTTTCGGTTGTTTGCAGCGGCTCAGAAAGATCGCTGTACAAATACACAATATTCGAATAACCAAATTTCTTAAATACTTGATTATAATAATAATAAGAGATTTTTTTATTACAATATTTTAAAAGCACAGAATAAATAATAGTAGTACGTACTAAAAGGAAGTACATAGTATAAATTTTTTTGTCATGGGTGAAATTTTCATGGTTTTCGAGGCTGTTGAAACCGATAGGGTTGTCGAAATGTAAATCCAAGATGGCGGCTACAATAGATATCAATTTTTTCATCATGGGTGTCATTTTCATAGGTTTCGAGGGTGCTGAAGCCGATAGTGCTGTCGAAATGTAAATCCAAGGTGGCGGCTACAATAGGTATCAATTTTTTCATCATGGGTGTCATTTTCATAGGATTCGAAGGCGTTGAAGCCGATAGTGCTGTCAAAATGTCCAAGATGGCGGCTGAAGTAGGTCAAAAATCCAAGATGGCGGCTGAAGTAGGTACCAACTTTTTCATCATGGGTTTCGAAGGTGTTGAAGCCGATAGTGCTGTCGAAATGTATTTAAACTACTTTAAAAAAATTCCGTATAATCATGCTATACGTAATTTTTTGAATGCGAAGGCATGCTCAATTGGATTTACCAATTTTTTTTACTTTACCACTGATTTGAAAAAAAATCCTCTGTCCAGGAAAAAACCAAGAAGAAACCAAGCGGAACTTTTTTTTTATAGGGGAGGGGGCAAACGAGCATGCGGCTCACCTGATCGTAAGTGACTACCAATCATGGGAATTACAAATGCGTTGCCGGCCTTTTAAAATGAAGTAGGCTTTTTTCTTGAAGGTCCCTAAGTCGTATCGGTCCGGAAAAATCGCTGATGGTAATCGATTCCACAAGGAAGTTGTGCGAGGAAGAAAACATCTTCTAAATCGCACAATGGAGGACTGCCAATCATCCAGATGTTGTGGATGGTATCGGGAGTTCCGCCGCGATGTGCGTTCGTGAAATTTGGCGGCTGCGATTAATCCAAACATTTCCTCAGAGCACTCCCCGTGGTAAATGCGAAAGAAAATGCAAAGGGATGCAACATCTCTTCACAGCGCTAATGAATCGAGCCGATCGGAAAGGACTCGGTCGTCGACGATTCGAGCCGCTCTGCGTTGGATGCGGTCAAGTGGAAGGAGTTGGCACTGGGGTGCCCCGGCCAAGAGATTGGAACAGTATTCCATGTGAGGTCGAACCTGCGCCTTGTAAAGTTACAGGCGTTGTGCCATCATGAAATACTGTCCCGCTCTGCTGAGCACGCCAAGCTTTTTATAGGCCCATATGGCCTTCTCTTCCAAGTGACCATGAAACTGTACGTCACTCGATATGTTGACGCCGAAGATTCCGATACTGGCTGAGGCAACAAGGGGAGTGCCTTAAAACTGAGGAGATACGAGAATAGGGTTCTTTTTAGCGGTAAACGCGCAAACTTGTGTCTTCTGAGGATTAAACTGGACTAGATTTGGTCGCCCCCAATCCGAGACTTTGTTCAGCAAAGACTCGACTTCAGACACAAATTTGTTGCGGTACTCGGCGACGTTTTCCCGAGAAATATTGGGACGGCCGGTGGCAACATAGTGGCAACGGCCGGCTCTATAGAGCATCACCAGCGCTGTCATCTGCATAGCAATGAATGTTACCAGTTTGCAACATATCATTGATATACAGAAGAAATAGTGTTGGTGATAGCATACAGCCTTGTGGAACACCAGCGTTAATAGGCTTGTAGTCGGAGCATGCATCGTATACAACGACCTTGATGCTCCGATCTGCAAGGAAGCTGTTGATCCTATTGCACACTTTCTCGGGAAGCCCATAGGGAGGGAGCTTCGAAAGAAGCACTTTGTGCCAAACCCGATCGAAGGCCTCCGCCAACGCCTCCCCCTTGGACTCTATTGCCTCCGCCCATCTATGAGTCAGATAGACCAGAAGATCTCCAGCTGATCGACCCCGACGAAAACCGTATTGGCGGTCACTAATCAGCTGGTGATCCTCAAGGTACCGCATGAGCAGGCAGTTTATAATGGATTCCATTATTTTGGAGAACAAGGAGGTGATGGCGATAGGCCTGTAGTTGGACGGGTCTGAGCGGTCGCCTTATTTAGGGATCGGGTGGACCAAAGCTTTCTTCCATGCTTTAGGGACTACGCCTAGGGAGTAGGAGAACCGGAAAACACGCGTTAGAACTGGCGCCAACTCCGGAGCACACGTCCTCAGCACAATTGGGGGGGATACCGTCAGGCCCACTCGAGTTGTGGATGTGCATGGAGCACTCACACCGCGGGATGGTCGGCGGTGTGTTCACTCCGTCATCAAGAGTCGAGTTGGACGCAAAAAGAGAGCCTAAAAGGGCGGATTTCTGTTTTGCGGCATGGGCCAGTGAGTCGTCCTCCCTGTGTAGGGATGGTAGTGATGGTTTATAGAAATTCCCTTGGACAGCCTTGGTGAGAGACCAGAATGCACGGGTTTTTTGAACTAGTTTCTCGCCAATTCTGCCTATGTGCTCTGACATTGACTTGGAAATAACCGCACCGTGAGGGTGACAGACTACCATGTTGCGAGGCTGTATATCATCAAGGAGCAGGCTTAAACATGTTTAAGAGAGGCTAGTTGGAATCATTTGTTTGTTCATTCAGCAGTGCAATTTTACCGTCGTTTTTAATATTTTTAACTGTTCTAGCACACACAGTCGTAGCCCTTTTTTACAAGTATGTAAGACTTTAAAGGAGTGGTAATTGGCTAGGCTGTGTCCAGTGTCCAAGAGATGTTTAGCAAAATGTGATTTAAAAGCTTTTAGAAAAATTTACTTCACAAATATCCGCGTTATAAAATAAAATGATGAGTCTTACCTAGTATGAAGAGCACCTCCCGCCCTCCCTCAGTTGAGTGCACTATCCCCGTCACCACTAATCCCAGCACCGCTACTCCCAACACCACTACACTAGGCAAGACACACCATTGACGACAATACGACACGTGTTTCGCCTCTACACGAGGCATACTCAGGTGATATAGACTCTACGGTGGCTAACCGCTAAGTGAGTGGCGAGCTTTTTTTTTTTTTGCGCCCGAAGCAATTGGAAATGGGCTACCACAGAGGGAGGCAGAAAATGCATTACGCATACCACGATGGCCGGTCCATCGTGGTTATGGGGGACTCACTACCTACAAGGGGAACCTAAGTGATACCCCCTTTTTTTTTTTGCGGATGGAAAATCATCTAATGACGCCTTTCGCTGTGGGTGGAGCGGAAGGGAGTGTCAGACTTTTACTGACTAAAAACCATCCGTGTTCCTTCAGTGCCCTTACGTTCCGGAGCCGCGGTATCTCTTTCGAACAGCCCGCAGCCCCGGCAGGCGTCGGCCCTTGCGGGCCCCTTCACGCTGCTGACAGCTCTTTGAGGCGCGCGTGGAACAAAACGCGCCGTCGACATGGCCTGTCGTCGTTAGACGGACGGACGGCGAGCTACCCATTGCTCGCCGTCCACAGGCCCGCGCCTACGGTGGCCGGGGGCCACGACGTAGCCCCCGACGCCCGGGGCGTCTCCCGCGGCGGCCGGGAAGGAAAGCTGTTGCTCTTTCCAAGTGATACCCCCTAAAAACTGCCTTTGGAGATTGGCAACCAGCTGCTGAAAGTTTTATATGCCATAACTAAAGCAACCCTCTTTTGGGAAAAGAGGGCGCAGACGGCTAAATGCCGTTTAGGGAATGCCTACGAAGGCATATTGAATTTAATAATTTTTAATTTAATTAGAATTGGCTTGAGCCGCCAGGAGGCAGTTCAGGTCGTTTGACAATTTATTAGGCTGGTCCGAGAGGGTGTTTCTCGGCCTGCGGACGCTATAATGGGAGGGGAGTGGGGCTGTATAAGTAACTGCCTCACGAATTAATGTGTTATTGTGCGACTCTGAAACTTTAAAAAAGTTTTCAGAGAGTTTTTTAATGAATTGTTGAATTGTTGGGATTTCTAAGTCACGGTGAAGGTCGGCATTACGGACGTACCAAGGTGCGTTCGTAGCTCGACGACAGAATAGGTTTTGAACTACTTGGAGTTCGTTAATAATTTTGAGCGGCGAGCCATAACAACTGCCTTTTATACAGACCGATGACGCAACCGCTCTCTACTTAAGGAGCGAGCGACTGCGTCATGCGATAAAACATGCGACCAATCACCACCGGACTTACGCAGCCGTTTGAAACTGTCTCGAAATTGCGAGCAGTCTGACCCACGTAAACGGCGTGGCATTCGTCACAAACAAGTTTGTAAACACCTGACTTTTGACGAATATAGTCAAAAATGTGATTTATTGGGATCTGACTTGACACTGGCAGAATTCTATCAAGAGAAGCCATAATTTAAAAGAAGAAGAAGATTTATTGGGATTATAATTCCTATACGCGGCTAAATGCTCTTTATAACGTGTTTCGAAGTTGCGACCAGTCTGACCCACGTAAACGGCTTGGCATTCGTCACAAATAAGTTTATAAACGACGACTGACGCTGGAGTTGAGCTTATTAAACACATTTTTTGTGCATGGCAGAATTCAGAAGATGCTTTGGGTATATTTTGTGACCATTCTAAGGCCTTCGACTGTGTTCACCATGAGACATTAATCAGGAAGCTACAGTACTATGGTGTCGAGAACACAGCGCTTAAACTTATTATTTCATATTTAAGTAATAGAATGCAGAAAGTTATTATCAATGGTAAATGTTCTTCCAAGTCACCTGTAGTAATGGGTGTCCCTCAGGGCTCGATTCTCGACCCATTCATATTTCTAGTGTATATTATTGACTTACCTTCCGTTGTAGGGGATAATCATGATATAGTATTATTTGCTGATAATACCTCCTTGATTTTTAAACTTAAACATCAATCATTTAAATGTGACGTAGTGAATAATGCTATATTAAAATTAGTGCATTGGTTTAACGTTAATAATCTACATTTAAACGGAAATAAAATTACATGTATTAAGTTTACAACATCGAATGTTAAAAATCTGAATACCAATGTGTTTTTAAATGGGGCCTGAGCTGAGCCCTGTTGAATCCGCTGTTTTCCTTTCACTCTTGACGCAAAGTTTTAGTGGGGCCCCCATATATCTAAACTAACAAGCAGACTAAGTTCTGCAGCCTATGATGTAAAAAGATTAGAGGTTTCACTTGTGTCGAGACAGCCAGATTAGTTTATTTCAGCATAATGACTTATTGGATTTTGCTTTGGGGAAATGCGGCTGACTCAGAAACTATTTTTGTTTAACAGAAGAGTGCCATTAGAACTATTTACAAACTAAAACAGAGAGTCTCTTAGAGATAAATTTAAAGAAATAAATATATTAACATTGGCCTCTCAGTATATTTACGAAAATTTAATGTATGTTCACAAATACAAAGGTATTTATAGTAAAAAAGTGATACACATTCTGTAAACACTAGGAACAAACCACACTCCACAGTATCTCGGAATCTCTCGACTCCACAGTTAGTAATTCATTATTGGGGCAATGTATACGCTATTACAATAAGGTCCCGAAAAGTGTACAGGCTCTCTCTATTACCAAGTTTAAATGTTTTGTTAAGCTGAAAGTGTATTAAAAGGGTTATTATAATATAAATGAATCCATGATTGATAATAACCCCTAGGAATGAGGTGGTCGCTTCTAAGCAGTTTCTAAAATACATTTTGTAAATAGTTTGTACTACCATTAATGTAAAATTTACTTTAAAAATGTCCCGCTGGGTATCTTGCTGGTTCTTTCCAGGACAGAGGGTTTTTTTCGAACCAGTAGTAAAATAAAAATGACTTTCAATAAGAATTAAATATGTGATCTATATTTAATAAAAATTACTCTATTCTATTCTGTTACTATTCTATACTGTTCTACTATATTATATTCTGTACTTAGCTTTAGAGCCAGAAAAGAACCGGCCCCTTATCACCAGCAGCGAAGACCGGTCTTAGTTACAGTTTCCAAGTTTTTTCAGAATAATTGTTATTATTATATAATTTTTGTTCAAATATTTTCGGGGTAAATGCCATTCACCACATGTATTGCTTATAGTTTGTTCGCTAAGATAGTGTCAGTACATCCGGAGGCGCACTTATTATTTTGCTTTTTTTTTTACTGTGTTTGTTAAATTAAGGTTTTTCTAATCTAAGAATAAAATGAATACTATATTTTACTTATGGTTATTGTTAAGTGTCGAAAGAAGGGAGGTTATGTTATTGAATGGAATAAACATGTCGCGGGCCACCGGGATGCAAGGCTGAAATTTAAATTGTGGAATTTAGCCGGGCGGCCAGCTAGTGGTCGAATTTTTAACGATATGTCGTAGGCAAGAAGGCATTTTAAAGGAAAACTTAAATGGTGCCAGGACAGGCAGGAGTAACTTAAAATGAATCGCCTTGCTTCCGACCACTCTTCGAAAAAGTTTAAAATTTTCTAGAAAAACACAAATAAAATAAATATAAGACCGAGCCTCCCTGTGGACGTCGGTGGTGCTTTTTTTATATGATAAGGGTGACAAACGAGCACACAGTCCACCTGATGGTAAGTGGTTGCTGCGGCCCATAGACCTCTACATCTATCCTCTATTACAAATCAAAATGTAGATGCGTTGTCACCCGTGAGGACTAAGATGGAATGCCTCATTTCCAGTAAAAAGGGCCTCCGGCCACCTGCACTCACCAAGCGAAACGCAGAGGTAAACCTCTACTTCATGCTGGTATTCTGTGAGGAGGTCGTGGTACCACCCCGGTTCGAGCCGGCCCATCCGTGCGACAGCAAAAGCTGCCGCGTGGCTCTACCACTGTTGTTGCTTGTGACGAGCAAGACATTGCGGATGCTTTTAGGAAACAGTTCACCATGCAGTCACTCTTAAGTCCCATATGGGAGGAGATGAGTGATAGTGAGACCATCGTGAAGGAACATAATGTTAAGATACCTGCTAAAATGGTGGGTCAGATCATTGAGAAAATGCAGCGTGAGAGGTCCCTGGGTCACGATGATCTCAGTATGGAACATTTTAAATATGGAGGGATCCATTTACCACGAGTTCTTGCCATGTTTTTTACCCAGTGTTTAGTTCACTCTTATTTGCCTGAGGGGCTGATGCGAACAATAGTGGTACCAATTATTAAAAACAACACAGGTGATGTTTCTGATATTGGCAACTACCGGCCTATCTCACTTGCTACCACCGCGGCGAAAATACTTAACAGTTTATTAAATGTTTGCTTCATAAAATATGTAGATGTGCATGACGGCCAGTTTGGATTCAGGGTAGGATTGTCGACGGAAAGTGCAATTCTTACATTGTAGCATACACGGCTAGGATGACGCCGGTATACGCGTGTTTCCTCGAGTTGTCCACCGGCTTTTGACTTGGTCAATTATGATATACTATGGAGGAAGTTGAGGGACGCAGGTGTACCGGCGGTTTATACTTCTATGATAAAGTACTGGTACAGTAATCAAAAAAACCAGGTGCGATGGGCGGGTACACTATCAGATGATATAGATTAAAATTTGGTGTAAAACAAGGTGGTTTAAGCTCACCGATAATTTATATATTAACCAGCTTATCGTTGAATATGTCGGCTGTCATATTGATGAGACATGTATTAATAATATAAGCTATGCAGACGACATGGTGCTGCTCAGTTTATCTATGGGGAGGGGGGGGGGGGTTAAGAAATTATTGTCTGTTTGCGAGAAATATGCGGAGGACAACGGCTTGAAGTACAACTCGAAAAAGAGTGAAATTCTTGTTTTTACAGCACCGAAAGCAGGCGAGACCAGATTGCCACTTTCAGCGACACTGGGTAGAGCTAGCAATAGGATTAAAATGATAATGAATTATGAAAATATATATTATTACTAGATGACTAGGCAGACGTTGTTCTGCCCTTTCCAATGACCCTTCATATTAAAATCTTTAAATTCGCAATAAAAAATTTTGAGGGTCATTTACCGGGATAAAAACTATCTTATCTCTCAAGTTGGACCAAAATGCACACAGTGTGCACAATTTCATTGAAATCAGTTCAGTAGTTTAGGAGTCCATCGCGGACAAACAACGTGACACGTAATTTTTATATATAAAGACTAGCTCGCCAGGCAGACGTTGTTCTGCCCTTTCCAACGACCCTCCCTATAAAAATCCTTAAATTTGCAATAAAAAATTTTGAGGGTCATTTACCAGGATAAAAACTATCCTATCTCTCAAGTTGGACCAAAATGCACACAGTGTGCAAAATTTCATTGAAATCAGTTCAGTAGTTTAGGAGTCCATCGCGGACAAACAACGTGACACGTAATTTTTATATATAAAGATTATGTAGGCATAAATACTAACATTAATAACATAGTTATTAATTAAAATTGTTACTAATATACTTACACTTAATATGGACTAATTATGTCAGAAATAAAGTTATAATAAAATACTAATATAAATAATAAACACAAGTGAGGTAGCAAAGAACCTTTCACTAGGACGCTGTTTTAAAATGCAAAATTCTCCTGTCGGTGTACGCCGCACGTCGACCCTTGATGTCGCGGCGGCGCTTTTGACAAGGTGCGGCACGTATCAAGGCGGCGCGAAACAAAGGCGGTCGTATTTAAACGGACATACTATATATTATACAGAAAAATTGTCATAATTACTTTAATTATATATTTTCTTTTTCCAATATTTTCGGGACAAATGCCATTTAACGCTGATGTAAAAGAATCCATCACCTAATTTCATCCCGTGGGTTTCGTAAGAGGCGACTATGGGAAATGCTGGAAAGATTATATGGCTTCTGAAAAATGGCGGTATAACCAACTTGTTTACGCTAAGCATAAACACTCAATCCGACAACTGGCGGTCGAGTAAAAGTTGCGAGATGTTTGAATAAAAGCGTGACGGTGAGGGTAATCCTTCCTACAACGAGAGAAGTTCATGTCCAGCAGTGGACTACTGCAGAATGATAAAGGAGGTCGGAGACGGGAAGGATGGGGGTCTGGTGGCCCTAATTGTGCACAGGATGCCCTAGACCAATTTTTTAGAATTTGTTGCGAAATATGAATGAAATTACCCCCAAAAATGAATAATTAATTAAATAATGGAACGCAAAGAAAATGATCGAGTATCATTGGAACTTGTAATACGGAATTTCAGTTTTGACATCGACTCTCCTGGAGAATGATCGATCTGTACTTTAACGTGGGTGTTTTCGCTACAACTCAAACGTGTACTGTATGGAAATTATATTTACTCGACAAGTGTCGACTTTTGAAATGACAGCCTTTTATACAATGGGTAGAGAAATATTTAAACGCTCAAATAATCTGTCAGCGTTTCCGTAACACATTTCATTGTTTACTCTAATATAATATTTAAAACTTTAAAACTAGCGACCCGCCACGGCTTCGCCTGGGTGGGATCAATTGATGTGATGTCATTTTAATTTTTTTAAATAAAGCCTTGGATATACTTGGGGAAAATAGGGGCGGCATGTTGCGTATCATGTTACTCAGCAACTACGTGGAATGGTATGTCGCGGAACATTTTGTAGGCCATACTAGTCAGTGCTTATAGAAATGTCGTCCGAAAAATTTGTGGCGATTAATGCTGCGTACATAGTACTTATTTCGGGAGTGAAACGTAAGCGAAAGAGAAGTTGGTGGATGCGGAATTTCTTACTACGAAAAGAAAAAATAAAAATATTTTAAGTGATGTCCGAATGTCTGACGGATCTTTTTAAAATTTTCCTCGAATGTCATTATCTGATTTTGAAAGTTTATAACTAATTATCGGACCTTCCATAGCCAAACAGGATACAATATAACGGGACGCTGTTGGCCCTCATATCAGACTGCCATTGCATTAAGATACTTGTCGACTGGAGGTTCTTATGCTTTCTTGTCGTACATTTTCGAGTGTCGAAATAACTCATCGGTAGAATAGTATCAGAAGTTTGTGGTTTGAAGTATCCCGCAACAAAACATAACTCTGGTGAAGCTCAAGAAGTAAAAGCACGGTTTCGTTTTTCCACACTAATGACACGTTGCAAGGAAAGTTGCCCACACGACTACACCCGGTAACAAATGGCGCGACACTGACGCAGGACACGTGCGCTCGCACTCGGAGCGGGAGCAAGCAACATGTCCCGGGTCACGTAAAATGTAGCGGGCCATGTTGCGAGACACTGTGCAACGTTGCGTCGTCACGTATATTGCGTGTTCTGCGTCAATGTTGCGGGGCAAAATGTCCCCTAGTGTATTAGGTAGGTGTAGCGGGGCTTAATCATCAATGATCACTTATTTTATCGATTTTTCTGTATTACAAAAAAAAATCACTTTTTTCGTAAAAATAAAGCTAAGATCACTCCTGGCATTTTTCATAATCTGTTCGTGAAGATTCATCACGATCAGTTCAGCCATTTCGCAGATTAGCTCAGACAGATAGATCACTTATTTTATCGATTTTTCTGTTTTATGAAAAAAATAATTTCTTCGATAAAATTAAAGCTTAGATCGCACCTTGCATTTCTTATAATCTGTTCGTGAAGTTTCATTACAATCAGTTCAGCCATTTCGAAAATTATCTCAGGCAGACAGACAGAAAATTTTTACAAAAGTAATTCACATCTTAATAGCATGCAAATAAATAAGCTGAGTTCTATGAAGGCAGATATTTTGATAGTAAAGACAGACACTTCATGTATAGATAGTACAAAGAAAATAACTTTACGTATTAACAACGAAACTTGAAAAGGCACTCGGTGTTCCAAGTGTCACTCGTTTTTGTCACGGTCACTGCAATTTAAAACTATGCGATCCGATGTCAATCGTTACGATATCACGATACGATATCGGAACGTACGATAACGATACTACCGAGCCTATGTGAAAGTATTTTTCATTATAGTTTTTTTTTATAGGATATGGGTGACAAACGAGCACACAGTCCACCTGAAGGTAAGTGGTTGCTGCGGCCCATAGACATCTACATCTATCCTCTATTACAATTCAAAATGTAGATGCGTTGTCACCCGTGAGGACTAAGATGGAATGCCTCATTTCCAGTAAAAAGGGCCTCCGGCCACCTGCACTCACCAAGCGAAACGCAGAGGTAAACCTCTACTTCACGCTGGTATTCTGTGAGGTCGTGGTACCACCCCGGTTCGAGCCAGCCCATCCGTGCGACAGCAAATGTTGCCGCGTGGCGCTACCACTGTTGAAAACAACAAAATTTGTCAAGGACAATTATAATTTATTTGTAAAATATTGCTTGAAGTTTACTTGAATTGTTGTATTTATTTACATTAGAAGTAAAATGTTGTAAAAAACTTTTACTAAGCCTTACCTTGTAAATTCTTCCATATTGGCAATCTATAATTGAACGGGAAAAATTCACAAAATATTAAAACAACAAACAAATACGATAGATTCAGATTTCGTAGTACAACTTCTTTATGGTATTTTTCTCGTAGCGCACTGCGTTAGTTTATATATATATATATATATATATATATATATATATATATATATATATATATATATATAATGCACCTCGAAAGTACTTCCTTCACCTTCGATTATTTTTTATTTCATCTAAAAACGGTGTCAAGCACATGATGGTATATCTCGCTTTTATATCATATAAATTATGTAATATAATAAATTGATGGGTTTGATTTAATTTAGTTTATTTTCTTCTTTTTACAGTATTTCAATAATAAAGCTTGCTTTTAAAAATGCTTTTTACTATTAATTTATTTTTTAGTTAGTGTTAGATATGTCTTTAAGTATGTTAATTTAATTTAATGCGTCATTGTTGGTCTTAGATCCACCATCTTGAATTTTTATATCGCCAGAAGTTAAGCCTTGTCGGTCCCTACAACATTTGTTGGAGCACCACCAAACTATCCTTAACCTTTGCCGAGTTATAACTCTTTAAAATCGGTATTTCGGCTATCTTCTTTTCCGCCATATTATTTTGTTTTCACCACTGCTATTATTTGTCCAGGGTGTAGGCCGATATTAGTTAAGACGCGACCCCACTAAGTCTTACCATATAGTCAGGTAATAATCCACCATCTCCTCGAAGAGCTGAAGGCGAACGGTATTTTATTCGTATTCCTCTAAGTGAACCCTTTTATTTGATATCCATACCAAGGGGATGAATAAAAAAAACATAGTCCTCTATCTTTGGATGTCCACAATATTAAATTTAGCGTGACGTCATTTTATTTTCGTATTTTTAATTTTTTTTGAATTTTAGTATGACGTCACTTAGCTAACCATGTATTGTCATCCAAATTAAACATGTATGCAAAATTTCAGCTCAATCGGTTGAGGATAACTACTTTAAAATTCAGTGTAACTGAGATTTGACCCTGACTAACATACATTGCAAGTTAAGTAAAAACTTTTAAAATGCGTGTCACTTTTAATTGCGTCTATTTTTTTATATAGGATAAGGGTGACAAACGAGCACACAGTCCACCTGATGGTAAGTGGTTGCTGCGGCCTATAGACATCTACATCTATCCTCGTTTGCGAATCAAAATGCAGATGCGTTGTCACCCGTTAGGACTAAGATGGAATGCCTCATTTCCAGTAAAAAGGTCCTCCAGCCACCTGCACTCACCAAGCGAAACGCAGAGGTAAACCTCTACTTCACGCTGGTATTCTGTGAGGTCATGGTACCACCCCGGTTCGAGCCGGCCTATCCGTGCGACAGCAAAAGCTGCCGCGTGGCTCTACCACTATTTAATTATCTATGACAAATATAAATAAATATAAAGTTATATATTTGGAATAATGTCATTATTTATTTGGAACACCACTAATATATTATATTGTTAATATATTATTAACTTTTATTACATGGAGATGTAACTTAATTACATGTTATCACATAAGTTACTTATTTCTTATTCTATTTTTTTTAAATTTAGCTGATAATAGTCACAAACATGTTATAACATATTGTATGTTACACTGAGCTCAACAATAGAGTGACTGTATTTTCTGTGTAAACTTTGAAAGAGACGAGAGAGAGAGAGACGAGAATGGTTGTAGTCCTAGTATACCATTAAAATCATAGTAACTACGTAATATTCTTTATTAATATATTACTATTCCTTATTGTTTATTGTTTTACCTTGTAAATAAGGTAGCAATGGGTGAAACAAATGTATGTGAGAAATTTTTCTCCAGTTAACTTTGTATTTCTATGATATTAAAAAAAATAGCACTTACTAAGCTATAGCAACGACTCATTTACGCATACAGAATGTTTGTGTAAAGTGTAAACATATTTACACGTTATCACTAGATATGTCAGAGGGATTCATGAGGGCTGCTGATATATTGTTGTAAGTTACGATACTTGATAGACCAGATATAGTTGCGGACAGTAGCAATACAAGTTGATATTTCACATAAAATGTGACCCGATATCGGCTCAATATTTGACAGTGATATCAATATCGAATCCGTTTCGGTTCGATCCGATCGGATCGGATAGTCTGTAAGCGTAGTATTGTAGAAACGTAAGCATGAACAGAAAACGAATTGCGTGGGCTTTTGCAAAAGCCCTTGTTATGCTAACATTAATTAATCAATTAATTCGTTCATTCGTGCACATCAAAGTCCACTGCCATGATTAGGTCTTTAACATATATATGTTGCCTCAAGAAGAGGATATTTTCCATAGTTGCTACGCTTGGCAGGCGGGTTGTGAACGGCAGTTTTTATTATTATTTGGGGTATCTATATATAGAGTTTTCTCATCTGGTTGGGCTGTATAAATATATAATTGTAAATGAAAATGATAAACATATCAATAAAATAAAATAAATACATAAATAAATAGAAACCCAACCAGATGGAAGCCCTCGGCAGGGGAGACCGAACGGCAGATGGTTAGGGGGAAAGGGAAAGAAACCGGCGGACGATGCGCGCACGCACTCACGTACGCACGTACGCACGTACGCACGCACTCACGTACGCATGTACGCCCGTACGCACTAACGGAATAATATTTAGAAATGTATAAAATATGTGAGTGCACATGTACATATATTTTATATCATAATAAAATATGATATAAAATATATGTAAACAAAGAGCCCTGTTTACTTCAGATGCAATATTCAAGTAAAGTATATATTCAACATAAAATTATATTTAAAGTAAAATAGAGTGGGTTAAATCAACAAAACCCAACTAGACGGAAGCCCTCGGAAGGGAAGACCATTATTATTATAGTATTTTTTTTATAGAATAATGGTGATAAACGAGCACACAGTTCACCTGATGGTATGTGGATGCTGTGACCCACGGCGCATTTGCTCCGTGCTGTGACCCATAGACATTATCAACATTTATCCTCGATTAAGAATCAAAATGCAGAAGCGTTGTCATCCCTGAGCACTATGATGGATTGCCTCGGTCTAAAAAGGGTCTCCGGGTCTCTATAATTTTTTTTTGTTAACCGTTCTATTTTATTAGTAATTAATAATAAAAAATGTAAAATTTTTGAATGTAAAAAAAACGACTTGTGATTGTTTGTGACGTCATTATATTGCTTTATTTATTTATTTTATTTATTATTTTTATTTTATAGGACAGGGGGCAAACGAGCATGCGGCTCACCTGATGGTAAGTGACTACCGCCGCCCATGAACAACTGCAACACCAGGGAGGGAATTGCAGATGCATTGCCGGTCTTTTAAAAATGAGTACGCTCTTTTCTTCTTAGTAACGCCACCGCATGGTGAAATAATAAAACACTCATTTACATTTTAGATATACCATTTTTAATTGTAAAATTACATGAAATACCAATAGTTAAATTTATTTTAAAATTTTCTTAATAATACTTAGTAAACTTATTAAAAAAAGCAACTTTTCTATTAAAATTTAAAAAAAATTTCAAAAAATTAAAAGAATTTTATTTACAGTTGGGTTTAAGAGTTTAACTTTAATTTTTTTCTAGATACAATACAATGTTCTAGCGACAATAGATCAATGAAGTCTATTTATTTTAATATTATGGTTTATAATAATAATTTACTTGTTTATTTATAAATTGCAACTTTCGAACAAAGTTAGTGTTTGTTGGACCGTTATATCTTTACTGCTATGTATTATTATTAAGTTTTCGCTAACAAAATCATCGTGGAATTTTGTGTTTATTTATATTCTTCAATTATTTTCAATTTGAAGCGGAAAATCACGTTTCATTAGCCTAGGCTAATGAAACGTAGTTTTTCACTTCTCTCTATCTCTATCGAGTTTAAAGTGATTAGAGTGGAGGAGAGATAGAGATTAGAGTTATGCGGATCTTTTCAAGCGATCGCGGATTACGTCGGCCTGTTCACTTGCTGGCATTAGTTGCTCAAGTGTATACAATACTTTTAAATAATAACGTCACACTGTCTTACACCTCTTTGCAGTTGGATAGGTTTCGTACTCTGGTTCTGTACTCGCATAGCCATTGTAGCCCTACTGTACAACACTTCAGCACTTCGGTATAACGACAGTCAACTTGGCACCGCTGAACGGACTGCAACACCGCCCAAATTTCGACAAAATCAAAAGCTTTCTCATAGTCCACATACGCCAGACATAGTGGCAAATTGTACTCCTCGGACTTCTGTACAATTTGGCGAAGGGTATGTATGTGGTCTATGGTGCTAAAGCAAGAGAGTATTGTCGCCTTTCTTGAAGAACAAGACCACCACAATTCTGCTCCACGCCTCGGGTGTAGTGCCACCATGGAGGACGGAATTAAAACGCTTCTGGAGGACGTCAAGTATCGGTTTTCTACCCGCATTCAGAAACTCCGCTGTGATTCCATCCTCGCCTGGGGCCTTGACGTTTTTAAGATGCTGGAGAGCCAATCTAATCTCGCTCAGACTGACGTCCGGAATATCATCGGAATAGTGTCGGATGATATTTACTCTTGATTCGTTACTCAAACTTGCGTGTGGCTCCAAAGATGATGTGTACAACTGCCCATAGAACCTCTCAATCTAACTAAAATCTCAGGTGTCCCGGAAACGACGCTGCCACAATTGGTCTTTAGTTTCGACAGTTGGCTCTTTCTGGCAGACAGATCTCTAACAAAGAATTTGGAGCCCTGGTTCGGCTCGATCGCTTCTTCAATACAAGCAGTATTAAAGTTCCGTAAGTCCCGTCGCATGCATTTGGAGATCTGTCTGTTCAGTTGCCTGTATGCTGTCAAATCTACTGAAGACTGCAGCTTCATTTGCCGTCTAACAGCCATGAGATTAAGAGTGTGATCGGAGAATTTTTGTGTTCTTATGCGGCGGGTCTTGCAAAACTAAGCTCCGACCGCATGGACAGTTTCCACGTGCTTGTTATTCATATAGTCCACTGCATTGCAATCTTCTAGGCACTGAAAACGGTTTTGTAGCTAGAGCTGAAAGGTTTCCGGACTTTGGATTACAGCACGAGGGGGACGTAGCGTTGACTTCATTAGACGTGACCCCCTCCAACTTAACGTTTAGGTTCAGTGTGCCTCTCACCATTCGGTGATCGCTGCTGGTTTTCATCCTCGCGATCCCTGAGACTTCACTGAACAGTTGTCGTCTGGTCGTCGTAATGAAGTCAATCTCATTTTTTGTCAAACCGGTGGAGGTCGACCAGTTCCACTTCCTCCACTGTGGGGCCGCTTCTGGAAGAGTTCATCATAAAAAGTCCCTCTTTGACCATGAAGTTGGTCAGCGGCTGGCCCGTTGGGTTCCGTTGCCCTATTACAAATTTCCCTATCTTCAGCTAACCGTTCTCTCTTGTGCATAGTTTTGCATTGAAGTCTCCCATTAACGCCGTATAGTGGGTTTTGAAGGAATGCATGGCTCTAGAGATATCCTCATACATTTCCTCCACCTCCTTATCGGGATGTGCTGAGGTTGATGTGTAAACCTGTATGATGTTCAGCGAATACCGTTTGGTGATTCTGAGTATAAGGTACGCAACCCTTGTCGACACACTCTCAATCTTTACTACATTGTTAACGAGAGACTTCTGGACGATAAATCCGACACCTCCTTGGGACAGATGGTCGCCCTCCCGGTGATAGAACAAGTTGCCAGAGTTGAGGATTACCATGTCCACTCCCTCTCTTCGGACCTCAGATAATCCTATAATATTCCAGCGCAACTTGACTATCTCTTCCGGCTTCAGGATTTTTTCGCCAGTCCTCAGGGTGCGTGCCAGGTATGTTGCCAGGTCGAGTCATCTTAGGTGGCAATCGAACCTCCACCAGAGATTCTTAGCTTCCCTGCTCCGCCGTTACCATGCTCACCACCGTAGCCAGGAACAGCGAGGCCGCCGAGGACTGGGGGCCATCTCTTGGTAACTTTAATAATGACGGGTATATTGCCATAGTTGCCATGATTGGCGAGCGGGTTGGCAATCGCAGTTTTTTTATTGTTGTTTTGCTGTTATCAGAAAGATGCTGCTGCTCATCTTCTGCCTCAGTTTCCCTCTGTCGCCTCTTACGACACCCACGAGGAGTTATGGGGTAGTGGGTATTCTTACCCACCACTGAACTAATATAATTTATGTAATAATCTTGGGGTTATTTTTACATATTCAGTTAAGTAGTAAGCATTTAAGTCGTAGGTATTTAAAAATACATATACTCGTACAACAGTTTTAACAATTTTATGCAACTTTATACCTTGAAATGTGATGATAATATTCTAAACTTCTGTCAATGTGACGTAATCGTTCATAAGATCAAGCCCTCCTGAGTCACAGAACTCTAAGATCTTGGTAAATGAGATACTGTTTTTATGTGTTTATTAGTTAGCAACGATCTTAGGATGCTGATATCGTAATGAGGGCGTATCAAATGATTACGCACTTTATTTTGTCGTTTAGGAACTATAATTAATACAGACCTAAGAGCGAACCAGGGTCTGTGAAATTCACGGCGAGCGATTAGCTTCAGAGTTATCACTGCTAAATACTATACGAGCAATATTTTTTTATAGGATTAGGGAGACGACGAGCACACAGTCCAACTGATGGTAAGTGGTTGCTGTGGCCCATAGACATCTATCCTCGTTTGCGAATCAAAATGCAGATTCGCTGTCAGCTGTCACCGGTGAGGACTAAGATGGAATGCCTCTTTTTCAGTAAATAGAGTCTCCGGTTCTCTACACTCACCATACGAAACACAACTGTGTTAAGCTACTATTTTACGCTGGTATTCTGTGAGAGCGTGGTCCTTCCCCGGTCGAGCCAACCTAATCGTGCTACAACTATACTACTAATATAGCTGCAGCATGGCTCTACCACGTATAAAATATTTACATATTTGTTTGTGATCGCGTTCTCGAAAACGGCACTAACGATTTCGATGAAATATACAATACAGGAGTTGACGGGGCATAAAATCGATATAGCTAGGTCACATTTCTGGGAAGTTTCATTTACTCCGTGCTTTTAAGCAAAGTACTTGACTTACCTGCGATGAGATGCCTGTAATTTCACTATAGAAATCATCTTTTCAATAGCCTAATGGCGTAACATTCACGCACAGCCCCACCGCTGGGAAAAAAAAATTTGTTGTAAAATAGTAAAATGTTTTATTTGCGGTTTTACGTACACATATTCTATGGCCCTCCGCGTATTTTTAGCCGTGGTTAAAGCTTTGGTCCAAAATTATTGATTAACATATTTTTATAGTAAATCATTGTTTCATAAATATGCAGTCAACTAGGGTTTTTTGATTTTTTGAATTTTCTATCAGTGTTATCATGATTCACTCAAAAACTGCTAAAAGTATCTTCACGATTATTACTTTGATACATAGATAAATAAGCTAATTTCTACTATGGAACTTCTAATAAACCTAGCAAGCTAACAGCATAGCAAAGTGGCGAAGCAATCAGCTTTGTAGCGGTTTCTAACGGTTGCCGTTGAGCAATCAGTTTCAAAATAGGAGGTTCAGATGCCTGGGTGATCAGTAATCGATTGCTGAAAACAGAATTTGAAAATTCGAAACCGTTCTCGAGATAATCGTGGGACAGACGGACAGACGGACGGACAGACGGACAGACGGACAGACGGACAGACATCGTGAAATCAATAAGTGACTTCGCAAGCTTCGCCACTTAATAAGGAAATTTCCCGTTCTTCGGAAGTTAATTCTCATAATATCTACTAGTGATTATATTGCTTATACGGGAAATAAAATTTTATGGACAATATAATATAACATTAAGTAGTGGTATATAAGTTACGTAATTCGGAACCATAATTTTAACAGCTTCGTGGCGCAGTGCCTGTTGAGTTGGCGCGAGTTATAATCCTGCACAGAACAAGTAGTATGGCTTACAAACAATTGTTCCGGGTTTAGATATTTGTAATTTACAATTTATGTATGTTAATTGCTTCTACGATACGGGAGAAAATCTTAGCGTGCGGTTAAAAGGTGAAAAAAATATCAGAGTTAAAATATCTAAACCGATATCCATTATTAAGTGGCGAAGCTTGCGAAGACACTTATTGATTTCACGATGTCTGTCCGTCTTTCCCACGATTATCTCGAGAACGGTTTCGAATTTTCAAATTCTGTTTTAAGCAATCGATTACTGATCAACCAGGCATCTGAACCTCCTATTTTGAAACTGATTGCTCAACGGCAACCGTTAGAAACCGCTACAAAGCCGATTGCTTCGCCACTTTGCTATGCTGTTAGCTTGCTAGGTTTATTTAATATTTAAATTTGTTTGTTCGTATTTTATGTGCAGGCATACCGTTCATCAGATTGCGCGAAAACTTTGTCAACTTATTGCTGGCACTTGCGTGAAGGTAATAGGCATAGTACAATTACTTACAGTAGGTGGCGCGCGTATCGTACAGACAGTAAACAGTGGTAGAGCCAGGCGGCAGCTTTTGCTGTCGCACGGATGGGCCGGCTCGAACCGGGGTGGTACCACGACCTCACAGAAAACCAGCGTGAAGTAGAGGTTTACCTCTGCGTTTCGCTAGGTGAGTGCAGGTGGCCGGAGGCTCTTTTTACTGGAAATGAGGCATTCCATCTTAGTCCTCACGGGTGAGAACGCATCTGCATTTTTATTCGCAAACGAGGATAGATGTAGATGTCTATGGGCCGCAGCAACCACTTACCATCAGGTGGACTGTGTGCTCGTTGGTCACCCTTATCCTATAAAAAAAATGTATTTAAAAGTTATATTATATCCTTAAATTTCAATGAATGTATTATCATTCCTTATTAAACAACCCCTCCCAAATTTAAACGATATTTCCTCAATTATTACTTCTGCGGCAGCAACGCGCCGGGTACCAGCTTGTAAATTATATTTATTATTAGTATTCGCTACGCTTGGAAGGGAAGGGCCACGCTCTCACAGAATACCAGCGTAAAATAGCAGCTTAACACTGCTGTGTTTCGTATGGTGAGTGTAGAGAACCAAAGACCCTTTTTACTGGAAATGAGGCATTCCATCTTAGTCCTCAGGTCTGACAACGCATCTGCATTTTGTTTCGTAATCGAGGATAGATGTAGATGTCTATGAACCACAGCAACCACTTACCATCAGATGGACTGTGTGCTCGTTTGTCATGATTATCCTATAAAAAAAACAATATTAGACCTCACACATTTGGATACTGTTTTACAGGGTATGTTGAATATGCTGGTTATTTAGTGACATAGTTATGATTTCACTATGTTCTTTTGCTATCAAGCATTTTAAGAAGTAGAATATTGAGTAGGTACACAAAGAGCTTCGATATTAAAATGACTATAATGTTTTTCCATAATTGTATACTGGCCATATTTTCAGAGCTATTAAGGTTTTTGTGACCTTAATACCTCTTTTCGCTTTCACCGCTCTCACAAGTATTAACAAACGAACAGACTTTCAAGGAAAGAATACGTAAGTATTAAAGACAAGAAAATAGGCAAGTTTGTTTTAATTTTTAAAGATTCGTATGATTAGTGTAGAGAACCGGAGATTCTTTTACTAGAAACGAGGCATTCCATCTCAGTCCTCACGGGTGACAACGCATCTGCATTTTTATACGTAATCGAGTATAGATGTAAATGTCTATGAACAACAGCAACCACATAACATCAGGTGGACTATGTGCTCGTTTGTTTGTAATCCTAATCCTCTAAATATGTATATGTATATCTACGAATAACATAATTGTTTGAATCCCAAAAACTGTGACGTCATTACCGTCTTACAGTTCTATAGAAATGTTTGTTTATACAGCTCTCAAAAAGTGTTTTAATTGACTGAAGTATCAAATATCCTATTATTTGTTTACGTTTTGTTAAATTTACAAAAGCACACACAGTTGGGTTTAATGTGTAATGGTGGTGTAAGAATATTCATTGCCCCATACCATGCCATGGGTGGCGTAAAAGGCGACAGAGAGAAATAAATCAGGAGATGAGCAGCAGCGTCTTCCAGATAGCGACTAAAAATAAAAAAAACTGCGTTTGCCAACACGCTTGCGAAGCGTGGCAACTATGGCAAATATCCCCCCCTATAAGGCAATCTATGGGGGAGGTTTTTGGCCATTTTAACTCCCTAGAAGTGTAATGAAAACTTTTTGGCCCTATTCAACCATGATCTCCATAACATGCTCTACATGATAGGCTATTCAAACTGAATATGCCTAAAGTTCGAGCCACCTCCAACCCATTTCTAGTTTTACTTCCAAAAAACTACTTCATCGTTCAAAAATCAAAATTATCAAACGTTGTTTGTCACCCCTGACGACTAAACTAGAATGAATCGTTATGATTAAAAAGAGTCCGATTCTCGTCACCGCATACTACTACACGACAAACAGCCAAGTCGAGAAAACAGAGTTGACAGTCCCGTAATTAGAACCGTAGTCGCCTTCTGTCCATCCATAACTGTTCAGAAGGAGGCTGCTGCTGACGGGACCAGAAGAGATGCCGCTCAGAGACGAAGGTGCAAAGACGTTAGTCGCGGCCTTCCCCTTTCTGATGGTGTTCAGTCGGGGTGTAGGCCTGCGTGGTTTCTAGCGGTAGTGATTGCTGACCTCGTGAATTTCCTCTAGTAGAGCAAAGCATTGAAGGGACCCCAGTTACATTCCGAACGGATATCCCGGGACCGTTAGTATACACTGATAGTTACACCGGGTGGGTTATTACGGCATTATTTCGGTATGGTACGGCATAAACTCTTCGTTGCCGCCACAGGGGCAGGTATTCATAAATTTCCCCACGATAAATATGTACTTTTAAATACAGGTTACTAACATTTTGGCAGCAATCTCGTTTGCCCAAGTATATTTATCATTTAAACCAGCGTCAGTACGTGTCGTTCGTAATATTTGGGGGATGATACTTCTAGGGTGGGCGGGGAGGGGCGGGGCGGGAACACCTGGCTGAGACGGCTGGGCGCCTCTGCCCTACCGACACGGTACCGAGCATATTCTTTCAGTCGCGCTTTAAGCGCCCAACTGAAAAGACGGGCGTTTTCATTCGTTTCGTGGTGAACCATGCGATATTTGCCGGTCGATTTATTAATGAAAATCCATTGTGAATTATTTAATTCGCAAAAAAACCTGCTTTAGTACTCTTAGTACACTTATTTCTGCCTTATTTCAGTGTCTGTTATGTAGTGAGTTATTGGTGTATGTTATTGCAGTATGACCTGGTTTTATTTTGAACAATCTTAAACAATCTTTTCTCCGTGTACATCTGCACGGCGTGTCATCCTTCGTCAGATTGTAAGTAATTACAATATAATTGTATTCAAAAACATTGACAATGATATTTTGCAACCGATTCCTTAAGTTCCCGGGTTTGTAACAGCCTCTATCAATCTTTATAAAGAGCTTGTTGATGATAAACAAACTTTAAGGATCGTTAAAACGCCAAAATGGAGGTAGCAAAAGTACATTGAAGTTCATCGGAGATATAATGGACGTCGAAAATTTTCCTTATTTTACAGCTTACAAAGTTTATTTAAATATAAAGTCGGCAGTGTACATAATTAATAGACTGGACAATTTTTAAATACAAAGGCGAAATAGGATAAAATTAGCGAGATTGTTTCTGTGACAACATAATAATAATAATATTGCTTTATTTCACCAATCCATTTCAACAAATAAATGTAAAGTCCCTGACTCCTAATGCAGGTAAAACCTGTATCACAGGAACCACACCAACTCACATATATTGTGATTTTTTTACGTCATTACTAAAGTGGAAATTGTTCAGAATTTTTTTTATAGAATAAGGGTAATAAACGTGCACACAATCACCCTGATGGTAAATGGATGCTGTGGCCCATAGACATCTACATATATCTTCAATTGGGTAGATGCGTTATCAAGATGAGGATGCCTTGTTTCCAGTAAAAAAGGTCTCCGGTTCTCTACCCTCACTATACGAAATAGAGCAGCATTAAGCTGCTATTTCATGCTGGAATTCTGTGGGAGCGTGGTTCTTCCCCGGTTAAGCCGACCCACTCGTGCTACAACAATAATATGGTTGCAACAACGCTCATCCACGTAGAAACCACCTCCCACGGCTCTACCACGTTTATTTGCATATTGGCAGATCGATATTGAAATATCAATGTCGTTATTTATTAAATAATGTTACCAAAACTCAACTCAATATCTCTATTGAAATACTGATATTGTATTCACATAAATAATTTATTACTGGAGTTTATTTAGACATTGTATGCTTGAAACAATGTATTATGTAGTGTATGGAAGCTCTCATTGTGATAACATTTTTCACACTTTTCAGTTTTGAGACAGATATTTTTAAATTAGATGGAATACTTTTGTAATATCTAAAAAAATACGTAAAAATATTGCTTATTTTGTGTTTCTTTTTAAATTATATTCAATCAATTTTTTTATTAATACAAGCAATGCAAAAAAATGTTTTAGTAACGCAATAGATAAGGCTCAACTGCGACGTTCCCGGGCGCGTGTTTTTTTTTTCTCGTACGGAGTAATGTATAATACATTGCGTGCTGTGAGTGCGGCTTACAAATAATTTAGTTTGGTTGTCAATCCACATATATCTGTGTAGAACATCTGTAGGATTGAGGAGAAATTCATACAGTAACATATTTAAGAAAATAAAACAGTGATAATAAATCCATTTAAACCAAAAAAGTAAATGTCAGTTTAATCCACGTTTTTTTTAAATAAAACGAACATGACTCCTATGTAAATAATATCCTATGATATTAAAGGTGGATAAGAATGCAATGTTTTTGCTGTCGCACGGATGGGCCGGCTCGAACCGGGGTGGTACCACGACCTCACAGAATACCAGCGTGAAGTAGAGGTTTACCTCTGCGTTTCGCTTGGTGAGTGCAGGTGGCCGGAGGCGCTTTTTACTGGAAATGAGGCATTCCATCTTAGTCCTCACGGGTGACAACGCATCTGCATTTTGATTCGCAAACGAGGATAGATGTAGATGTCTATGGGCCGCAGCATCTACTTACCATCAGGTGGACTGTGTGCTCGTTTGTCACCCTTATCCTATAAAAAAAATAATACTAGATCAAGATAAGGAAACAATTTCCGTCCTATTACAAAAAGTAGTTTAAAAATTGTCTCATATTTAAGCTAGAGGCAAATACGTCAATCTTCGAGGGGGTAGGCAGTAGCAGTTCAAAGTGTTGCGAGGCTATAGTACCTATGTTTAGTAAAAAAAAAAATGGGTATAGGTGGAAAATTGTGAAATGAACAAACCCAAAGCTCATTAGTTTCCTTTTACGACTTGTTAGACAAGTAACACAGTTAGCACATTTTTTTTGTCTTAAGTCCCTCGTAAACAGGAACCTATAAGTCCCAGGCCAACCAACAACCTGTTCATATTGACGATGATTTCGCGAAGCCTGTGGTGCCGTGGCTATGCGACTTCTTTCATAACAAGGACTCTTCATCAAACCCAAGACTATCAGCAAACTACGTTTTGACAAGACTGTTAGTGGTTTACGATGTAAGTGACTAAACATTCACCGTATTACTCTGACTAAGCTGCACGAGCGACAGTCAGATTAATTAAAATGTTTACAAAACTCGAAAAGGACTGCGATAACGATAACACCAGCCATATTATTAACTCTTTCTTTTATAATATAACAGTGATAAACGAGCTGACAATCAACGTGGTGGTAACTTATCCTGCGATATACGGTCACCTGCAACCGGCCTAAAATATAGGAGACTATAGTACCTACTGACGCAATAGTACTAAGATGAAATACTCAGATCAAATACAGCCTGCAATTATATTGTCCTTTCATTGTTCAGACCAGGACACAGTTGTGCTGTTTGGCAATAGATATGGGTGAGAAGGTAGCATCGACCCAGATCAGCTTCTTTATCAGCCTGTAAATGTTCAATGCTATACCTTGTCCCCTTTATCCTCATAAGGAGGTTTGCCCTAATCGTAACGATTAGTAGATGGATTAGCGTTTGCAGCGTACGTTTCTGCACCATAGAGTCCGTTACGAAGAGGCTATGGGACCAGGAAAATTGAACTCAATAAAGCTCAAGATGTCCCGACCCCAGCGCGGAGGGTAGGCAGAGTGGTGCTTCGTAATACCGAAGCTCTTCTTTCCCGCGGCCCCACTATCGTATTAGAAGTGAGGCGCTGCCGGAGTCGAGGAGAATACGGCTAAATGCTGCAGTGCACTGGGGGAGAGGACGGCCATCCCGTCACAGTCCACGAACATGCAATCCCCGACCTTCAGTATGTGAAATTATGTTATTTATTTTAGTAATTTGAAGTCTTATACTTTTTATTAGAAGTTACTATTACCTTACATTTGAAATTGTCGTTTTGTACGTGAGGAATATAAAGTCAATTTTTTTTTGTAAAATATATTTAATTAATCAAAGTATGCACCGATGTTATATATGCACTTTTGCCATCTCATAGGTAGTTCATTGATCCTTTTATTAAAAAAAAACCATGGGGGCGAGAATCAATAAACTCTTTGAAGGCGGTTTGGATTGCCGCATCGGAGTTGAATTTTTTTCCTTGTAAGAAGTTGTCCAAATTCCTGAAGAAATGGTAATCTGTTGGAGTACGGTGAATCTCGCAGACGTTCCAATTGTAGCTCATCTAACTTAGTGGTTGTTTGTTGTACAGTGTGTGGTCTTGCGTTGTCGTGATGCAGCAGTGACCTAGAGCGATTGACCAATCTCGGTTGTTTAGCAGCTAGTTATTCCTTCATGGTTTGCAGTTGCTGACAATAGATAGGTATCTGCCTTAATCGTTTGGACAGATTTTAGAAAGCTGTAGTGAACGACACCGGCGCTAGTCCACCAAACACTCACAAGTAACTTTTTCTGAGTCAATTTTCGTTTAGGGCAGGATTTGGCTGGGTCTCCAGGGTTCAGCCATAGCGACGAGCGCTTTCAATTATCGTACAGTATCCACTTTTCATCATAAAGTCGGTTGAGCAAAGTAACACAGCAGTCGACGAGTGTCTGCAAGTTCGATTCACTCAATTCATGAGGACCCATCGTTCAAGTTTTAGTTTACTTTCCCGATTTGCTTCAAGTGGATTAATACAGCTTTATTACTTACCCCAAAGCCTACAGTTATATCTAAAGTGCTTTGTCATGGATCCGCTTCCACAATAGCCTTTAATTCTTCATTTTCCACTTTGGTCACATGCCGTCCACGGGGTTGATTCTGAAGGTCGAAATTTCCAGAACGAAAACGTTGAAACCAAAAACATACCGTGCTTTTTTTTGCGACACCAGCGCCGTATACATCATTAATCCTTCGAGCTGTTTCTGCAGCACTGGTGCCACGGTAAAACTCGTACTCGTAAATATACCGATATTTCATGTTTTCCATTGTGCGGTAATAAGCGACGCCAAAGAAAAAAATAATGAGGATAAAACAAATGAATGACTGTTTTCAAAACTCAAATGTACCAGCTAAATGAATTTATAAATTTGAATTTGGAATTCTTAACCAAAGAGGAGATATTTCAGATCAAAGTGGTCAGTACGACAAAACGCTAATTGAATATGTAAAGATTTAATATATTACAAGGCGCTCTAATACGCACATTACATTTACAACTTCATCCCCTATTTTTCTCTAGGGGTAAAAGGTTATGTTCAAATTTAAATCGGATCACTTCAGAAAGGTAATCTATTAAATTAAAAAAAAAGTTTTGACACAATTGACAAAGATATCGCGTATATATGCTTTAAGAAAAAAAAATATGCTGCTTTCTCCGTTTCTTTGAAGCCGGCAAATTTAGGAGACTATTTAATATACAATGACAATAAATCTTCCGTTTGTACAGCGATAATGTATATACGTACCCGGAGTATCGCGCCACAGCTGTTATAAATTTGAATGCGGTCGGGAAGGATCAATACTGATTTACTCTAAGCCTAAGGCTTGAACATAAGAACATATTTAAGAAAATAAAACAGTGACAATAAATACATTTACAACAAAAAAGAAAATGTCACTTTAATCCACGTTTTATTTTAATAAAACGAACATTACTACTGTGTAAATATTATTCTATGATATTAAATGTGGATAAGAATGCAATGTTGGAGACACTGGGGCAATCATTTGCATAATACTAGACCAAGATAAAGAAACAATTTCCGTCTTATTACAAAAAGTAATTTAAAAATAGTCTCAGATTTAAACTAGAGCCATATACGTCAATCTTTGAGGGGGTAGGCAGAGTCCAAAGTGTGGCGAGCCTATAGTACCATGATTAGCCAAAAAATGGGTATAGATGGAAAATTGTGAAATAAGTGATAGGTATATAGTCCAGTGGAGTTTTCCGGGGCAGCGGTGTAGCGGCGCGTTTCGTATACATTTTGATCGGCCACCGTTCTGATAACTGTAATAAAAGGTGTGACTGCCTCGGTGGTCTAGTGGTTGCAAGCGCTACGGCCGATATGAGTCCTGGGTTTGTTTCTACTAAGAAATTTTCAATAGCAGTTAAGAATTTGGCTGTATTTTACCATAGTGCCTCGGAAGTCACGTAAAGCCGTTATTATGAACGAGCAGCTATGCAGGTCTAGAGAGACCAGTATCACTGAGACATTAAAGATCTATTGTGATCGCTGCTATGTTTACAGTTCACTGCTCAGCCCTACGTCCTCAATGAATAGAAGAAGTTGCTTAGCTGTGAGTAATTTCACTCCTTCTGGGCGAAGTACATAGTTTCCCAGATGAGTGTTCGTGTGCGAATTAAGGGTCCGCAATTTGTCAGGATGTGTAAAGGCGTTTTATCCTCTAGGGAGCCGTGAAGCTGTTAGTTCTACGCCTATTCTCTCTCCGTCGACTGGGGTTGTTGTACCATCGGATTATGGTTATGCGAGTGAGGGATTAAAGAGTGTTTCTGTGTTTGCGCACACACTTGTGCACAATAATGTTGTCCTGCGCAGATGGCTAGTCTTCATTGAGACTGGCCACCGCGAGCGTAACTCGGACAGGAAGTCATTAATACAAAAGTGTTTTGTTTAACCCTTGACCCACTCTATGTCCCGCAGTGTTGCTCATTGCTACTAAATTTCTGGATGTATCCGATATGACGTCTATATGTGTGATAGTGTCACGCGTATGATGTGAGTTTTTATGGGCCACAACATTCACTTACCAGCAGGTGGACTGTGTGCTTGTTTGTCACTCTTACTTCTGTATAAAAAGAGATCGGAGAGAGGCAGTATCTGAGAAACGAAACTTAGGCGATTGGTACGTCGGAAGGCTGCAAAACTTATGTTAGTTGTTGGTGGGGTTTCTTTCTTAGGAATCTGTCTTGGGACTCGCACAGAATTCTAGCGTGAATATAGCATAACGCGGCTCTGTTTTATATAGTGTGTGACGAGAACCAAGACCCATTTTACAGATATTGTGGTATATACCAAGGAGGTATATACCACAAGTAATCATAACGATGTAGAAGTTCTCGGTCAACAGCATCTACTTACTATCAAGCAGGATAGTGTGTTTGTGTGACACCTTTATATTTAAAAAAAAGTTTGGAGTCCCTTACAAGAAATAAATATACATACCTATTCAATACGACATAACAAAAGTAATGAACGTGATTAATAAGAGAGCGATGTATGCCATGTATCTCCTTAGTCAAATTTCATACAAACATACATTTTTTTGGTAAAACCATGCTGCCGTTATATTAGTAGTTGTAGCACGAATGGGTCGGCTCGACCGGGGAAGGACCACGCTCTCACAGAATACCAGCGTAAAATAATAGCTTAATGCTGCTGTGTTTCGTATGGTAAGTGTAGAGAACCGGAGACCCTTTTTACTGGAAACGAGGCATTCCACCATAGTCCTCATGGGTGACAACGCATCTGCATTTTAATTCGTAATTGAGGATAGATGTAGATGTCTATGGGCCACAGCAACCACTTACCATCAGGTGGACTGTGTGCTCGTGTCTCACCCTATACTATAAAAAAATACATACAGAGCAGTTTTGTGACGGCGTTAAGAGGATCATCCCATATTGTATTCCGAGTTTGCTTTTTTTTAAATTATACTAACAAGCTTATAGTCCATCTGATGGTAAATGGCTATAGCAGACCATGGACATCTACAACCTACTTCAAATAAAGAAAGCTAAAATTCGCTTGTAAAGAACTGTGGACTAAAATGAAATGTACTGGCCCTTCCGACACGGAACACACCACTGCACGCCCTGCAATTCGGAATTTGGGGTCAATTTCCTGTCAAGAGTGGCGAATATGAAAAATTCTCCCAACATTGGGAGAGTACCATGTGCAGTGCTTTCCTTTTAAAAGCTGATGAAGATATTATACAGACTTTTCTTACGATTCTACGAAGGAGATACAGGGAAACTGTGTAACAACAAATATAATATAGGTATTTCTTATTTTGATTAATTGCGATTGTTCCATAAATATTTTTTACTGAGTTAATCAATATAACTTTTACAAATATTTTAAGCAATCCCAATAATCAACAAGCAAGTATACAAACCTCTGTGTCACACGAAATATAAGAGTATTTAACAGCCAGTGTTAACAGTGAATGTTATAATAACGGAACTAGCCGCTCAAGGTCGACGATATAAATAATTTAAAATAAGTAGAAACGTAGAAACAATGTTATTGTAAGCACTCTTCTAAAGTATTTTCCACCAACAAAATGTTTTGTAGGTCAACACAAGCCGCACGCGGCTTTAGTGGGCAAGAAGCCAACTCGGCGTACGCAAAATAAAGAAACGATGTTTTATTATGCCTAACCTAGTGTTTAGTTTAGTTCATTCAGCGTCATGATATGGGCACTTCGAATAATTCTTGCGTCTGCAAATATTTTTTGTTTTAATAGTACAATTTTTGTTAACTCTAATTTATTTATGACTGCGTATTCAGATCGACAATCAAAAAATTCGCCTCTCAGCGTTATTTTGCAATGTATGCCCAAATTTGCAAAGAAGGGTCAGAATAAGTAATTTAGGCAGACGGATGGTGACGAAATAAAATATTTAAACATTTTATCTTTTAAATTCAGAATGCGTGGTAATGCATTATTTTAACTGATTGTCTGTCATAAATATCTAACGCCTACTATTTTACTACGGACCCACACATTCGTATGGGTCGCTCGGTTACAAATTAAGGTGTATATATATTATACTATACTACGCGTAGTTGTTGCCCATAAATCACATTCAATTTGGGATAATTCAAATAAAATTAGAAGCCTTGTACTTGTATTTACTTGTATTTTCAAAAACTTCAATAACGGTTATCATTATTTATATAGTTGAACTTATATATAAAATTTGGATACACTTTAAAATATAACTGTAAGGTGCCAGTAATTTCATATATTAAATTCGTCTATCGAAAAAATATACTCCAAAATGTTAATCGAATTAATTAATAATGTACCCAAAATCGGTATTTAGTTATGAAGCTGTGCCATAAGGATAGACCAACAGAACTAAATGAAGTAATTACTTGAAGAGCTAATGTGAATGAAGAACTAATTAAATAAGGTTAGGGTTTCTAAAATGACAATGAAACCTGAAGTGTATATTTAATGGCTTCCTTATATTTATGTTAAATAAGGGCTTGTTATGATAATGACATTAGACTCTACATAAATTGTATACCAGAAAGCTTTGATGTCAACTGCGAATGAATATAACGAAGCATAAAAGTATTCTTAAAACGAGTTTCAGCCACGCTCAAAACATTTAGAGCCTTAAAGATCTTTAGATCTTTTAGAAATATTTTTTTAATTCATTTCAGCCTATCAAAGTTCACAACTAAACGTCGGCCTTCCTATAGATTGCCTCATAAATGGATATTTGCCATGGTTGCCACGCTTAGTAGGCAAGTGGCAGTCGCAACTTCTTATTCTCTAGTTGTTATTAGGAAGACGCTGCTGCCCATCTCCTGGTTTGTTTCCCTCTGTCGCCTCTTAAGACATCCACGGGATGGCGATAAAGGGCTGTGGATAATATTTTTACACCGCCTCTGCACTGTCAGTGGTCACGGGGATAGTGCACGCAATTGAGGGAGGGCGGGAGGTCCTCTTCAAAGTAGGTAATACACATCATTTTATTTTATTGTGCGGATCTTGGCAAAGTAAATTTTTCTAACTTTAATATAAATTACGTGCACATATGTTATAAAAGCTAAAAACAAACTAATTTTTCAATTTCAATTTCAATTTTTTCAATTTAATTCTTTATTTGCGCAATATGGGTACAGATGGTGTTACAGTGGTCAATTTACATTGTTGATCGCCATATTTAGGCTCATGCCATGCAAAAATTCTCAATTACATGCTATAGTTTAAATTAAAATTATTACATATCAGATTACAGTGTCTATATAATTATTAAAATAATGTCAAATGAGATTACCTAATTAATACACAATCTCAGCTTTGTAAAATAAATGTCACATAAAATGTCTAATTAATATCACAGTACCACTAAGCCGGTTACAATACTACATCTAATAATTTGTCTTCAATTTGTAATGAAACAAAAATACAAATTACTTAAAGTTTCTAAACGTACAATACAAATATACATACACAAATAAATATATTACATAAATACTCATAATATATTAACAATTACCATACATACATTTACTTACGTATATTTGTACGTTACATCTAATACAAAGTATCTGGACCCTAGCTAATATCTACACATATGAGGACTACAGATATGAGGGCGGTATAATTTAAATAATACTAATTTCAAGGATTGTCTCCGTTTCTTCGTATGACATTTTTAAAAGTACACCGTTGATTTTTCTTTTAACCTCAGAGCAAGATTTTTCACGGTTTTCATTAAATCTGTTAACGAATTTAGTGTTTACCTTCTTAATGGTAATTTGTACGTTCGGTTCTTAATAATTTCAATACACTTTGGCGAGTTAAGCAATTTTTATGAACCTTAAGTACAACCTTATTTCAAAAGCAGTCTTCGGATACTCGGCAACTTTGACTGTAAGTGTAGTAAGACTAAGTAGTTGGATGTCTGTACTTCTTTTTAAACATCACCTTTTTAACGGAACATTGAGCTCTTTCAATATGTAGCATCTACATTTTACTTGATCCGCCACATATCGTTATACCATACGTCAATATGGATTGACAAATCGCGATGTAAACACTCTGAAATATAGAAGATGGGCAGCAGCATCTTACTGATAAAAACTAATAAAAATGCTGTTACTAACCCAACTGCAATGTGTTGCAACTAATCAAATGCTCTCTCTAGAGGTAATCTATTAGGGAGGTCCATCTTCAGCCGTGGACTCCGATAGGCTGTTATGATAATGATGAGCTGTATGGAGGTGACTAACGACTATTTCTTAGCATGAGTCCTAAGTACTACTTAATACTAGAGACATACATAATGTCCTCAAGACCGAATTTCGGTAACGGCGGCTCAGTGTTAAGACTAGCAACTTGTGCAGTACAGAGAGTGAAATTCCCTTACTGTCATGGTACGATGAGACGGTAACCGAAACGACCAGAGAGAGATCAGACGCAGGACCTACGGTTTTCGTGCTTTCCGAGGCGCGGGGGTGAAACACCGCCAACTTTTCGATTCCTGGCTGCTACTGAGATTTTTTTGACAGAAAAGCTCAGTAACTGATTTCGACCAGACCCGGGATTTAACCCAGGACCTCATTTCAACATAGGGAAATGCCTTGCAGGGGCAAGGACGGATTGTGTCGGACTCGCATCGACTAAAACCCCATGGAGTACCACCTTCACTCCTCTCCCCCCTGCAGCCCCACCACTCCAACAACGGTGCGACCCCATCAGTCGCAGAGAATAGGATAGGGGGAGAGGATGCCCGTCTTGCCGCAGCAACACACATACGAAGCAGGCTCGTTAAGCCCACCCGGAGTAGCCACCTTGGGGAAGCCCTTTACCTCAGACAAGGCAAATGGATTCCTGTATGTTTAACGCGGGTTACCAAGTTTCGACTACAAGAACTCCCCCCCCCCCTCCCCGCCATGACAAGGTGGGAAACCCGTTCAGGGGGGACCGCATTTACGAACACAAGACCAACGAGGCAGTCAAGTAGCAGGAGGCAGGAGATACATACATACATACGTGTGAAGCGAGTGTCTTAAATTTGGATTGACATCACAAACTCTTAGAGTTCTCTTTTACACATGCTGATAGCAGTATTGCTGACGACCGTGCTTATGTTAACCTTTTGTGTATTCACTATATAAATCGTATTTAGTTAACAGGTTTCTTTTATCGTAGAACGTGTCCACACCGCCTGACCTTAAATAATTGTGTTAGGTTGAATACTTATGACGATCTTCGTAAATAGAATGTATGTGTAGCATGTCCTTTCTAAATAAAAGTACATCAACACAACCCTTATAGGCTCAGCACTAATTGCTCTACCGACGCTCGTTATAGTGGAGCGAGAGTGTAATTTCAACCCTGTTGACGCTTGAGGCAAGCCATTTTCTGACCTTAATGAATAGAAAATACAACAGTGACTTCTTTAAAATTATCTGGATAGAATCTGGGAGAAAAAATAAAGAATAATATATACATGATTTTTTTATTATTAATCTGAAGTGACGAACGAACCTACAGTCTACCTGACTCGGGATGATAATGGGAATTGTTTGAAATAAAACCCAACTACTGTTTTGTATGCATATATGTATCACATAATTTCTAACCCTGTCATTCATAGTCACCCTTAACATACATTTCCATAGCATTAATCTTGCTCTCATGTTATTAAGCCAGGAATTAAACACAGCTTTGTGTTTTGTCATACGTGCCTTTTTTGACACAGGTAAAAAAAATTCTCCAAATCCGAAAAATAGCAGTGCCTACTCTACTATGTTCCGATATACAGAATCCGATCAGATCAGTTAGTACAGTTACAAGCTATGAGATATTCCATCTTAGTCCTCAGAGGTGGCACAACGCGTCTGCAACCTTTGTTTGACGTTGGGTGCAAGTATCAATGAACCTTGCAGTGGTCATTTACCAGCAGGTGTACTGTTGTGAAGTTCGTTTGTCACTTCGATTTATATTTAAAAAAAAATAAGTTTAAAAAAATCACTTACTGGGTTTTGACATGGGACAGTCGACCTCAGTCTGTAATGAGGGCTAATAATCTTCCACTCACCAGATGTCGCTAGTTATGACTGAGGTAAAGTTTTTTGTTACACATTGTGAGTTAATTGAGAAATTAGTTTTAAATAATAGTTTATCATTAATAATAATACACAACACAGTGCGTCAGTGGCTTGATTTTTAATTTTTTGCACTTTATAACTCTTTTTAAAAAAATCGGCTTTTAATTATATTTATAGTTTGGTTTACTCATTTCTAATGTATAATACAGAAAGAAACCTTAAATATGTATTATATTTTCCTAAGAAATTATCGTCCCCGCTATGAAATCTGTCAAATATTTTACCTCACTGTAAAGTGGCGCCGCCCTGGTGGCAGATAAAGTCGTGGATGCCCTCATTGTAACGGATATTTTTGGTGAGAACTTAACCGCTGGTGGATTGCTGCTCTTGTTTTACCGTTTTGATTAGTCCGAAGTTGGGTTGGATACGTAAAAGTGGTGTGCAATTTTGTGTATTAAATGTCTGCGTAAGTGAACTATTTGTGGAAACGATGAAGGAAATTCTCCGATGGAGATGTGAACCGCAAATTATCGACTCCTAAGGCACCTTGAGATACTGTCGTCATCTACTGTCTGCTGGCTCAATTTGCCGTCAAAAGCTGCTCAAAATTTCGCAATATGATGCATCGACATGTTGTGCGAAGAAGTTTTTAGCAAACTATTATAAAGGGTAATTTCATATACATCAAGTATATGAAATTACCCTTTATACTGTCAAAATTACTACAGAACGAGTCCATTATCAAAAAAAATGGCTAGTTTATTCTTCAGACCAGTGGGTGATATCAACTCAGTTACCGTTACAGCCTATTAAAGTCCACTGCTGATCATAGGCCTTCATCATAGATTGCCTCATAGCGGGTATATTTGCCACAGTTACCACGCTTGGTAAGCGGGTTAGCCAACCGCAGTTTTTTTTTATTTTAAGTCGTTATTAGGACGAAGCTGTTGCCCATCTCCTGATTTGCTTCCTTCTGTCGCACCACAGGATCATCCATGGAGTAGCAAATATTCTTAGGCCGTCACTACACGGTAATCAACTCGTAACTGCAGAAAAGTGTCAATCATTTTTACAAGGCCCAAAAGTTACAACAACTTATTTTTTATTACAAATGTGGCGGTGGAAGGAAAAGGGGAGATCTCCCACCGGGCAAGGTGATCGGCCCGGGGAGTGGCGAACGCTCCAAGTGGTAGTTCTTTTTTTGCGCCCAAAGCAAGGCTACCCTCCGGAGGCGGGGGAGAGAGGTGGTGAATGCTCATAGCATACCACGCAGCCGGCTGCGTGGTTATGTGGGACTCACTATGAAGTGTCTACCCACTAAACACCACCTGTGGGACTGGCTTTGATCTGTATGGCCTTTCTGCCGAATCGGAAGCGACATAAGGGAAAGCAGGCGCAGAGAGTAGTAGTTCGGAGCTATTCTATGTATACTGATTTTACTTCGGGACTTTGATAGCGTGATTTAGGCTTCGATGTTTTTTCGCTTGTGGCGTGACGACAGCGCCGCCACACGAATTATTATAGATCCATAACAGGAAAAGTTTTTATATTCCTTTTATTTATTTTCTCCGCGTGAATGCTTCATATCAGAATTTACTGCTGTAGGCTAAATATGTTCTACAACTTTTCTACGTTCTACGAAAATATGTGCTACGAAAATACAAGCATAATGTGTTTTGGTAGCATATAATTTATGATATTTACTAGTTATTACCCGCGACATCGCCCGTTTTGGGTTTTAATTTTTTTTTACACGGAACCCTATACATAATTCTTTTCCTAAAATAAAAGTCGCCTAAGTTACTCTGCACTCTACATCTGCCAGTGAAATTCTCATCTAAATCGATTCACATTACTGTAGTAAATATACTCGTAGATAAGATTTTTCGTTTGATAATAACTTCCTTTGCACCACAGTTTTAACATCGCATCAGTGTCCTTGTCGTAATATCGAATTAATTAATCAATGACCTTCGTGTCAATCGTAGCTGATTTAAGTAGTGTGTAGTTGGTGACAGTTCTTTTCGTGACTATAAAGACCCATAAATATCGGATACGGGTTCTATTATTGTATACTTTTTGCATTGTATATTATTTTGTACAGTTCGAAGTTTTGTTATTGCTTATTGTTAATATTTAAACCTAAACGATGCAATAGTTATTACAGTAAATATCATTAATTCCCGATTCCTATATTTAAGGAACTTCTTGTTCTCCGAAACAATTCCACAAATAGTTCACATACGCAGACATTTGATACACAAAATTGCACCAGTTTTACATATAAAACCCCACTTCATATTACATATGAGGTGCATGTAAAACAGTTTTTATTACAAACCATTCGTTCGGAAACTTAAAATGACTTAAAATGAAAATTCTTTAATCGTTTTTAGGGTTCCGTACCTCAAAAGGAAAAAACGGAACCTTTATAGGATCACTTTGTTTTCCGTCTGTCTGTTTGTCAATACCCTTTTTCTCAGGAACGCGTGGAGGTATCAAGCTGAAATTCATATCAAATACTCAAGTCTAACGTCCCTATGTATGTCCATAATATTAAGTAAATGTGAAAAAATCAAACTTCTAAGCCAACGCAATCAAAAGATACAGCCGTTTATGCCGCAAATTTTCGACATTCGCAAGGGAATCAAAACCTACAGGGTACTTCCCGTGAACTCAGAATCTTAAAATTTGGTACGAAGCAACGTATTATATAGCACAGAGAACTGTCGGTGTGCGAGTCCGACTCGCACTTGGCCGGTTTTTTTTAAGTGTTGAACGAGTGTTTTGTTTTCAAGAAGGATTTTTATGTGCATTATGTACATTTAAACGGCTAGTAAACAAAGCCCTTTTAAATATAGAAATCCATCACAAGCAATAAGTCAATAAATAAATGTTTTGGGAATTTGGAATGTGCGACTTACCGGACTGGAATGTTATTATTAACGTCTGACTGCCCGTGAAGCATCGCAAAACTTCAACTTGAAGATCCCTGAAATAGATCTGACTGGCACTCGTCTGTAGCTCGGCACTTCGATATCATTGTGTTCAGAACATAGCTAAATATAAACTTATGTGTTTAAGTTTTTACACTACGTCGACATTTTAGGGTATCTATTCTTTTATATATTGGAAACATGAACTTTGCTTCTTTCTTGCGAGTGAGGACGACGAGCAAGTGTGCCCTTTTCGAACTTTGTAATTTTTCTTTATTAAACGTAAAATAATAATTATACGTTTATTAAAGGCAGTGTAATATTGAATGGCGATGTATTTTAGCAGTTAGCAACTTGTCTGTTGAGTCACGGTTATCGATTTCGAATCTCATCGGTAGTAAGTATATGTGCAAGATATAATTAATGTGTTGTGTCAGTGACATCTGAAACCGTATCTAAATTTCACTTTTAACTACTAAAAGCCAGTGCTTGATTATTATCACACCTGATGGTTGTTGGAAGTTGTCATGCAGCCAAAAATGTTAAAGAGTTTAACAAAAGCCTATTCATGCCTTGAAGACGTCCATATTACAATCGAGTGGAAAGACAGATGGCAAGTTATTCTAACTCATTTGCTGTACAAATTATGAACGGCGAAGCAAACTGTTTTAATCGAACGCTTGGTATTGCATGGTTAAGGGAGGAAATTCTTATAGATACTCAGTTCCCCTCACGGTGGTCATCCTCAGCGTCAAGTCACGGAAGCTCAATATGGAATGCGACCGCGATCCCTCCTGTGAATTCAGGTCATCCCGGGAACCTTACGAATTCCCGAGCCCCTACTTATACCCGTTTCCTTTAAACAAGAAACGTTTCGTTCTCCGTAACCATCCTTTTTAATAAACGAAGTGCATGGCTTGAACTGGTACCTATTTCATTTTATAAAAGGGGGTTTCCATGCACTTCATTTACTGCAAAACAGCTCGTAAAAGAAAAATAAGCGTTTTTAAATATAGCAACCCGGAATAAGTTGTTAGCATGATAAGACACTACGTTAAGTCATTGTCTTCATCGGGAAATACTTAGAGTACCTAATGAGTTAAAAAAATTTTCTTGTCTCTGTAATTCGTGAGAGGCGTACCTACATTTAAAAACCTCAGTGGTTAAAGTATCTTAACTATAGAAATCACACGGCTTGGTTTTTCATAATGTACGTCGCGCGAATCTGTATCGGAAAACCGACTCACAAAATGTAGGAATGTAAACGCTTTCGATTTTTGTAACGTATACGCCTTAACTGCCTAATCCAAATACACAGTTGCAGTGTGAACCCATTTTTATTATTCCCTAAAAATACCAGTTGGTGGTAAGAGTCATTTTTTATCTGCGACCCCGTCTGGGTTGGTAGCTATAGTTATTATTCTATTTCATGATGAAGGTTTGACTATGGTTGTGTTAGCCGTGCACATACACATTGTATTAAGCTGAACGCACATTTATCCGCGCCGTACGCGCCGCACTCGCCGTACGCGCCGCACGCGCCGTACGCACCGAATTTTACTGATGGCCTCGCACACTTACACGTACGCACCGTCCGCGCCGTCCGCAAATCTTTTGGATTGCCAACAACTCTTGCAGTTTTTTCTAACCACTGGTGTGAAACGGTACATTAGATAGATTAGATTGAAGACATTATCGCTCGGTATCACTATGGAAAAAATATTGTAATAGCTTGGTTATTGGCAGAGGAATAAGAAAACAAAATTCGAATAACAAGAAGATTCTGGATTCATAGTATTAATTTAAAAAGATTGCCAAGTCAATTTATTTATTTAAAACATAAAAGATTTTTAATATTGATATGGTCACTATAAGATGTTGTTAGGTTAGCTAATTACGTAATAACTTAAGACAGAAGGACCCTTAAGTAGGGACTGAATAAATTAACCGACTTGGTACTGAATAGATCTCACAACTTTTTACGGTAGAAGAACTGAGTTGCGAGACTTGGTTTTTTTACAAGTTATGTTTTTGATGGCATATTACTTATACTGAATGTTCTTTGCAAATTTGACCGGTTATTGCAAAATACTCCTTTATACATACGTCCCATATACAAATAAAACTATTGTTAATATAAATACATACATATATGTACATATTTATATATTATACCAGCTGGTTCCTAGCGTGTTGCTGCCGCAGAAGAAATCATTGTGAGAATATCGTTTTAAATTTGGAAGAGTTTTATTGTTTAAGTAGGAATGATAATGATGATAATATATAACTTTCAAATAAATTTTTCGTTTCGCGCCACCTAGTGTAAGTTAATTGTACTATGCTTATGACCTTCGCGCAAGTGCATGCAATAGGTTCACAGTTTTACCGCAATCTCATGAACAGTATGGCAGCGTATAAAATACGAACAAACAAATATAAATTTTTATATATTAGATATGTATATTAATTCACAACCTAGGTCTATAAAAAAGTATTCACGTACAAATCTTTTAAAGTTTCTGTCCTGTTAAGTACTTTTCTAACGTCGATACCGTCGTACCGTCTATGCCTACTGAGAGCGTTTCAGTTTTGTTACTCATGCCGTTCATGGTTCTGAGTGACAAGATAAATGAAACATTTTTCTTAGCGAATTAGATTTAAAAGTACGGCGAGAAAAGACCCATACCCACGTTTGCACACGCCACTGGAAACCGTATAATAAGTAAACCGTTCGGTAAATCGCAACAACACAGGCAATACGCTTGCAGACTGTGTAGCAATTATCTTAGTACTCAGCGATGACGCATCTGTGGCCATTTTCGTTTGAGGCTGGTTTCGGGTGTAATTATTTCCCATCATTTTGTTGTGATTTGAAACTCGATGAAACTAAAAAGCAACACTAAAATGGGATAAACATACATCTTTAGGTATACATCTCTAATATACATTTACATCTCTAGAATGAGCTAAAATAGAGTATATAAATAAATATATTTCAGTATCGTATCGTATTATGTCGAATAACTCTTCTGAAGGTTTCATTTCCACCGAGTGTGAACTGCACATGTGTTTTTATTTTTTATATTTGTAAAGAGTTTATATAAAACCTCAATAGATTGCCTCATAGGCAATATACCATAGTAATTACGCTTGTTGGGCGGTTGACAATCGCAGTTATTTTACTTATTAAAGTGAAAACTTCTTTGGAATCGCTGTGATTTGAAACTCGACGAAACGAAAAAGTGACACTAAAAAGAGACAAACATATAGATCTATTAGATTGAGCCTGTACTCTGTATTTGATTCTCTCGAAGTTTCGTATTCTGCCGATTTCACTTCTACCGCGTGTGAACTGCTAACATGATTTTTTTATTTGAGTTAGTTGAGCCGTGCAGTGCCGGCGTATGAGTATCCCCTATCTCATATCATTCAGTGGACGTCGTAACGGCGACAGATAGGAACTGAAATAGGACTGGCAGCAGCACCTTTCTAATATTAACAACTAAGAAAGAAGTAGAGTAGTAAAAAATTTGACTGCGTAAAAAGTGTTTTGAAATGAGAAAAACTAATAGGTTATTGTCATTGTCATGCCACTTGTGCTACTTCCCCATACCACTAATGACAACCGATTTGTAAAAATCCATGAAGCATTTTAGGTTACAGAGTGTACCAAAGAAATAGACATATATAAAAATAAAGTTACATCCTATTTACGTCTCATTGCTGGGCACAGGCCTCCTCTTACTTGTGAGAGGGTTTTAGGGCAAGGAAGTCCACCGCGCTGTTCCAATGTGTATTGAGCGAACTTCACATGTCTTCGAAATATTTTTTTATTTCTTAGACATGCTGATTTCCTCACGATACTTTTATTCGCCGCCGAGCACGTGGTAAATCGGCATTTAAAATTACAATTAACATTTCATTGGTGCCGCCGGGATTCGAACTCGAGTTACTGTGAAATTTACAGCGACCGTTAAACCCCTGAGCTACCACGACTCTACTCAAGGACATATATACGTACACTCGAAAAGCATTACCCTCCTACGGCAGTTGGGTGCTTCTTATTTCTCATAAACGATTTACTTATTATTTCAATTAAATACAATATAAACTGCGCAAAATTGCTATCATTGGTCGTTTTCATTTTAAGTTGTAATTCACAATGTTTATTATAAAATCTTTTTCAGCTTGTTTAATATTTGATCACGTTTAACGCCTCCGGGTTGTTGAGTGATGTTCATGTTGCGTGTTAATTGTATTTGAGCTGTAAACAATCTCCCGTTTTGGAATATTCGAATACAGTATGTATCGTGGCGGCGAACGTGTTAGAAAGGTTCTTTAAATTGATTTACTATCGAGAAATTTTAATTGAATCTGGATTGTGATGTGTATGTAACGTGGTATTATGGTGGTAGTGGAAATGGGTCAGTTCGACTAGAGATGGATTATACTCTCACAGAATACTAGCGTAAACTACAGTATAATGCTGCTGTGTTTCGTATGGTGTAGAGAACTGAAGACCCTTTTCTGCCGACTTCCAAAAAGGAGACGGTACTCAATTCGAGTGTATGTTTTTTTTTGTTTTTTTTTATGTGTCTTACCTCATAACTTTGTACTGGGCGAACCGATTTCGATGATTCTTTTTTTATATGAAAGCTGATAGTTATCGTGTGGTCCCATATGAATTTGATCAAGGTCAGACCAATGGTTATTGAATTATTCTTAAATAACCTATATTGAAGTCGGCTGTACAAAATTTATAATTTTAAATTATTAATGGAAACGAATCATTGTATCTTAGTTCTCAGGGGTGAGAACACATCTGCGTTTTGATTCTTAATCGAGAATAGACGTAGATGTCTATGGGCCACAGCATGCACTTACCATTAAGTAGAATTTATTGACCCTTTGACACCCTTATTATATAAAGATATTAATTGAAATTAGTCTCCGACATAGTCTGCAGTCATAGCTGTTAACGAGTCTGCAGTTTGATTCACATCAAATGCAGTGACACAAAATTATTAACGCCAGAAATGTTAAATTCCTCTTTTTTTTTAAACGTAACTTCAACACTAGGTTTTGCTTCTGTATCCTGGAGGCAGTTTACATACATAAATTGCACGAGAACAAACATCCAGAGCCGGATCAATTATTTGTAGGCCATACAAGTACTTGTTCTGTGCGGGATTCGTACCCGCGGCCCTTAGCGCTATAAACACATTGCTAAGCCACTGGGCTCGAAGCCGCGGTATCGGCTTAACAGTAGCGTTCAATGCTAGTAAAAAGTAAAGTTTTTTTTTTAATATGATCTGGTGACAAACGAGCACACAGTCCACCTGATGGTAAGTAGTTACTGTGACCCATATACGTCTACATCTATCCTCAATAAAGACTCAAGATGCAGATGCGTTGTCACCCGTGAGGACTAAGATGGAATGCCTCTTTGCCAGTAAAACGGATCTCCGGTTCTCTACACTCACCATACGAAACACAGCAGCGTTAAGCTGCTATTTTACGCTGGTTTTCTGTAAGAGCGTGGTCCTTCCCCGATCGAGCCGACCCATTCGTGCTACAACCATAATATAGCTGCAGCATAGCTCTACCAAGTTGCAGCCTATTTACGTCCCACTGCTGAGCACAGGCCTCCTCTCATTTCTGAGAGGGTTTTTTTAGGGCAAGATAATGTCCGCCGCGCTGCCCCAATGCGTGTTGACGAACTTCAGATGTCTTCGAAATATTTTTTTTCTTATTTCTCAGACATGCAGGTTTCCTTCACCGCCGAGCACGTTTACCACTTGCTCATCAGCAGTTAAAATTGCAATTAACAGTTTCATTGGTGCCGGCGGGGATCGAACCCGGGTTGCTCGAGTACTGAGAAGCTTACAGCGAGCGCTAACCATCTGAGCTACCACGGCTCCGATGTCACAATGTCAGTATCCATTCGATTTTACTAGAACTTGAAAATAATTCTATCGTGCTCTATCGGCTGTTTTTCAATTGCATTAAAACCAGAGATGTAACTTATCTAAGATATAAGTCGTGCATGGAGTATTACTGCCATATATGGGCTGGAGCTGCAAAATGCCACTTAGCAGCATTGGTCTCAGTGGAAAGGCATGCTAAGAGGCTTATTGGTGACCCGAATTTGGTTAAAACCAATCTTACCAGCCTCGAACACAGACGCAAAGTAGCCAGCCTTTCGGTTTACTACAGGATGCATTTCGGAGAGTGTGCGCAGGAATTGCATAATTAAATTCCTCCCTCTCCCTTCCACCATCGGACAACCAGACGTTCAGCCAGTCTCCACCCTTTCGTTGTTGACTTACCACACATTTGAACCAAACGGTTCGCCACGTCGTTCATCATGCGTACATCAAAGGAGTTGAATAAGTTGCCAGCATCTGTCTTGCTATCTGATTACAGTGCGGGTGTCTTCAAGGCAAGAGTGAATAGGCTTTTGTTAAATCAGTGCGCTTTACCATCTTAGGCTACATCACCACTTACTATCAGGTGGGATCGTAGATAAGCGCTGGCTTAGTAGAATAAAAAAAAACTGAACTACAGATACAAGATACAAAATATATATTTTCATCTTGTAACTATATTTTTTTAAATTCATTTCGTATCTTGTATTTAAATAGTATGTACCATTTGTTTAGTATCTTAATATTTTGTAGATACTATGTTTGCTAAAATACTTTTAGTAATAGATAACAGATTCTATTGTGACATCTTAGGTGACATTAATTTTAAATGTAAATGTTGTAGATAAAACTGAACGCGCCATTGAATCTTTAGGGCACAGAACACAATTACTCTCTATCAAGAGATCTAGGGGCAAATTTAAAACGATGGCTATGCCCCTTGACTCGTGTCATTTTTAATTATTCCGCATAATAGTCTGTTTCAGGGAGACACGTAAAAGTTTGGTCGTATGAGAAGCCCCTGTGTTAAAACCTTAAAAATATAATATTATGTTGTGTCACGTTTGCGCGATCAGCGCAATTTACATGTAAAAAAATAAACTTTCATTAAAAAAAAAGATACGTATTTTATATCTAGTATTTCAGATAACATTCCAGAAAGTTATTTGCATCTGTTATCTGAAATACTTAATTTCAAAGTATTTTGCATTTTGTCTTCCATATACTTTATTTAAGGTATCTTGTACATTACTAACTAAAACGATACCAAATTAGTTAGAATATTTTTTATTAAACCGAAGTGACAAACGATCGTACAGGCTATTGCAATCGATTGCCACCTCCGACCAACTTAAAATAATAATTTAAAAAAACTACAGATGCGTTGTCACCTCTGAGGACTGTGATGGAATGTTTTTTTGCAGACCAGCATACAGCAGCAAGCACTAATTGGCTGCAGAAATATTTAAGAGGCTATACATGGATGGACTCCTAAACAGTATATTTGTTTGTGAAAATATTTAGTGTTTCTACAATATTATCAATTTTTTACACTTCACGTTCGGTTTATTTAGACAAGGTTGTTCCAAAATAATTTCGAACAAAAACTTCGTTTATCAAATTTAAAAACATTTCAAGCCACTAAAGTATATTTACTTATTCGCTTTGGAGCAGCGTATCTCCTAAATGTTTCAGTAAAGTAAAAAGAAAAGAAAAGTTTCTGTCTATACCTTAGCTGTATATATCTTACAGCTGGGCTCAAACCTCCTTTAATTTTTTATAGAATAATAGTGACAAATGAGCACACAGTCCACCTGATGGTAAAAAGATGCGATGGCTCATAGATATCTACATCTATCCTCAATAAAGAATCAACATGCAGATGTGTCGTTGTCACCTCTGAGGATTAAGTTGGTATGTCTCGTTTCCAGTAAATGAGGTGTCCGGTGTAGCGACATTCACCATCATTAAGCTGCTATTTTACGCTAGTATTTTGTGAGAGCGTGATCCTACTACGGTTGAGCCGACCCATTCGTGCTACAACTATACTCGTAACTAGCTGTTCCCGCGACTTCGTCCGCTTCGAGTTACGATGGATTTCATGGGTTTTAATTTTTGTGCGCGGAACCTAAAAGCCTTGCGTAAAATAAAAGTAGTCTATAGTTACTCCTTATAAAATCAGCTATCTGCCAATAAAAGTCACGTTAAGATCGGCCTAGCCGTTTCTGAGATTAGCAGGAACAAACAGACAAACAGGCAGAGATGGATAGACGGACAGATAAATATTTGAAAAACATTTTTTTTGTTATAAGTATCGTATATATACTTTTTTGCGTATTTAGTAAAAAGCTATTATTTTGGTATTACAAACAGACACTTTAATTTTATTTATTTGTATAGATATAGATATACCTGCAGCATGGCTCTACAACTTATAAAATAACGTATAAATCTAAGAGGTTTATGGAGCCATTAACACGGCGCGGTAATGCATGTTGGTTGACATCACATTTCTTCGAATTTTTATTTCGCGGATATGCACGTTACCTCATGATACTTTATTATGTTCATATATTGTTTTTTATGTTTTCGTTTCGGTTTTCTACAGGATGCGTCCTGTAGAAAACCGAAAGGCTCTCTACAGGATGCATTTCGGAGAGTATACGCAGGAATTGTATAACTTAATTTCTTCCTCTCCCTTCGATCGTCAGACAATCAGACGTTCAGCCAGTCTCCACCCTTTCGTTGTCGACTTACTACGTATACGTCCAACCAAACGGTTTGCTCCATCGTTCGTCTTGCGTACCAGTTAGGAGCGGAATAAGCCACTGTTAATGTTTGAAACATTTGAAAGCCAGCATATGTTTTTCCATCCGATTACAAAGTGGGTGTCTTTAAGCCAAGAGTGAATAGGCGTTTGTTAAGTCGGTCCTCTTTGCCATCTTCGGCTACATCATTATCACATCGAGCGGGACTGTAGTTAGGCGCTGGCTAAGAATAGTAAAATAAATATTTTAGCACAGAGCACGTGGTAAATTAGCACTTAAAATTGCAACTGACATTTTCATTGGTGCCGACGGGAATTGAACTCGGGTTGCTCGATTTCTGTAAAAATTTGTGGCGAGCACTTAAGTGTTAAGTGCTCTACTACCACAATTCTATAAATGTTTTAGTATACATTTAGAATTAAAAGGACACAAAGGTCATTCAGCGATTTGCTACTACTACTGTCTTTCGTAATGAATACAGCACATTTGCTGTAGGAGTAAAATAACCGTCGCTGTAGGGGTGGAATAGGAATGAAATAATTTGTCTCAGATAGTAATCGGTCCTTTCGGCCGTTTACTATCTGAGCGTCTCAAAGCAAGAAAGAATAGGTATTTGATATATATAAGACATTTCGATTTTCTATAAAACGGATTCATCTCTACTTACCGACAGGGCGCTTTGCTATCAAAGGCTTCATCACCACTCCTACCATGTAGGATTGTATTCAATCACTGGATAATAATAAGTAAAAAAAGGGAGTTTTTAGGCAGTTATTTTTTCTTTATTTTAACACTAGCAGCCGACGGTCCAGGTAAATGGAAGTTTGCTTCATAAATTATTTGTGAAGTTAAATTGACAGTATAACAGTTACAGTACCAAGTTTGCTAATGTTACCACTATGTTTTCCATCAAAACTCATCTAATATTAATTTCTCTCGGATTAACTTTCCTTTATTGAAACGAAATTTGTGTCGAGTTTCAAATGTTTGAGCAATTAACATAATGTTAAGAGTTCCTCAATAGAATTTCAGTTTAATGTTTAAAATCTCATTTTCAATTACAGTGTAATGGACTAGAACCCAATGACTTCGTCAATCTTACTTAGCGGTACCATGTAGCGACATCTATGGAAATGTATTAAATAAAGAACGATGTATTTAGCGCGTCAAATTTTCATATCGATATACATCGCAACCGCTTCCGTAGATAGATAATAGATGGCGCTAGAGTAGTCAAGTGAGCTCGGCCACGGTCCTTATTGCTTTGTAAGAGAGATATTAAAACGCCAGTCTAATATATTTTATACTCATAGCCGAGTAGTGGCGGTATAAGAATACCCACCACATTATATAGTCCCCTGGGTGTCGTAAGAGGCGACAGAGTTAAACTGAAACAGCAGATGGGCAGCAGCATCTTCCTGATAACAACTCGAAATAAAAAAGAACTGCGGTTGCCAACCCGCCTGCCAAGCATTGCAACTATGGCAAAATTTCCCCTATGAGGCCATCTATGGGGGTCATATGTTCAGCGGTGGACTATTATAGGCTGTAATAGAATAGAATAGTTTGGAAAATCCAAAAGTGCACGCCTCATGAGCGTTTCATTTCAATTTTGATGAAAAAAATAAATTACCAAAATAAATTACGATTACACAAAGTATAAAATCGATATATGCTGTATGGTACATTTGTCTTTGTCTATCAAGGGCTAAAGAAAAAAAATGAAAGCTTAAAATTTTTAATAGCAATAAATCTTGAAAATCATTTTATTAACAAACGACGCGTACTAGGCTGTTGATATGAAATAGAGAACCAGTTGATGTAATTCAGAAGGTAATAAAAAAAAATCCGCTCTCGATACGTCAATTTTTCGCGAGTCATCTTGACCACATACAAGATCAATATACGAACGTTCACGTAAAATTGTTTTTAAACCGTTTTTTTATCAAAGTAGCAATATAAAATGATTTTTTTGGAAATATAAGATGGATTAATTAGTGGTTTCTTGATATACGGCTACTCATAATATTATCATATAAGTGCAATATGGTTATGGTAGAGGTATTCTAAGACCACAAAGTTGTTTGACCTTGACGTGTCGAGAATAAAGCATTACCCAATAACGCTTTGCGTTATGAGGCGTGTAATAGAAATAGGGTTCGAAGTTTGGAGATGCAGGATGTCGATCATCCCTTGCACCACAGTCGATCAGACGCAAGTGACTTGTGAGGAGCTGTAGTGATAGGAAAGTTGTATTTGAGAACTTTGTTTAATAATTAAACTAAGAAAATGGAGAAACTTCAAAAACGAACGTCGTCTTTCTTAGTTTTCTTAGTTACATAAAAATTTATATTCTATTTTACCAGCCTTAGGGGTGGAATATTTTCTTATAATTTAAATTAGGCAACCTTCGGGATATAGTAGTCAATTAAAAAATAATTATTAAGATCGGGCTGTAATCGGCGAAGATCAATAGGGTCGAATTTAGAACCTTCTAAGTTTTTTTAGTCTGTGAAAAAGTGTTGTTTTCATCTTTTTACCCCAGTCGTTTTGCCCGTTGTGATCTTTTATGGCCTAAGCGGCCTAATACATGTTTATGGCATCTACAGACGTAAGCTACATTCTATGGTAATCTTACGTCTTTACCTAAATAAATCCGTTTTGTTGATCTGGCCGCTTAGAACTGTAATAGCTGTGGTTTGAATTCTTAAAACCTTTCCAAAACCAGTTTTAGTTCAGATATTGTATAAAAAGAAAATATTTGGTTTTTTATGTACTCTTTTTATAATATACTAGCGATTTTCCACGGCTTCGCACGGGTAATATCTGCATTCTACATCAGCGCCATCTACCGGGTCCAACTATGCCTGTATCTGTTCAGTATATTATATAAAAAGTAATCTGTGGCCTGTAACCTTCGCGGAACTGCAAGCTATAAGTTGACAAAGTTTTATCGCAACCTGATGAACGGTATGGCAGCGCATAAAATACGAACATACAAATATTAATTTTTATATATTAAATATTATATTCAATCATATTTACAAATATAATATTGATATTGGTTCGTAATCTTGCAAACGGCTCTAACGATTTTCATGAAATTAACAATATTGGACTTACGGGGGCGAAAAATCGATCTAATTTCTGGGGAAATTCGTTTTCTTTGTATTTTCTCGAACAAAACAACAAAATTGATTTGTTTGCGGAATATGATTGGTGATTTCGCCACCGAGATTATCTTCTCAATAGCCTAATAGCTGGAACGAATGCGTACAACACCGGAGTGCGGGAGTACAAATCCAGCGAGATATTTTTATTTTTGTTCCTTAGTACTCTAGCCAACATGTCCAAACGGACAGGACGAATAAAATTTTATTTTTATGACACTGCGTACTTTGAACCGTGAAAGCTTTAGTCGAAAATGATAGATTATATAATTTTTACAGAAGACCATTGTTTCATCGAAATAAAAGAAAAGCTATTGAATTATTTTTTTTAATAATTAAAACAAATGTATTAATATGCAACTAGTTTTATTATTATTTACTATGCATCATAATGTATTACATCGCTTTCGAACCTCGTGACCAACCGGAGAATAAGAGAATAACATGATAATGATGAACGGAAGGCGATAGTGGACACGGATGATCCGATACAACAGTCACTTATCACCAGGCGAACTGTGAGTTCGTTTATCACTTTATGTGTTTTTTTTTTGAGGGGGCAAACGAGCATGCGGCTTACCTGATGGTAAGTGACTACCGCCGCCCGTAAACAACTGCAACACAAAAGATTCAAATAAATTTGTTACAGGTCAAATAAAACACAACTAAAACGAATCAAAAACTCGCATAGGTATAAATGAAGCGCGAAATGCACAACATGCCAATTGCCGAATACGAAACAAAACATCAAGTTAAAAAGTAATAGACCGAAGGCACGAGGGGAGGGAGGTTCCAGGGTCGACAAGTATAAAATAGTTTGTACACGCTGATCGCAGACGCCGCCACCACTGTGCTTCGACCTCCGATATACTTCCGATTAAAATTTAACGGAACCGAAATCAGAATCGGAGGTGCAAAATCAATCGGAAGTTCCGACCTTTCGGAATCGGAATCGAACCTCCGTAACATCTCTAGTATATATGTAGCACGAATGGGGACTCGACCGGGGAAGGACCATGCTCTCACAGAATACCAGCGTAAAATAGCAGCTTAACACTGCTGTGTTTCGTATGGTGAGTGTAGAGAACCGGATACCCTTCTTACTGGAAACGAGGCATTCGATCTTAGTCATCAAGGGTGACAATGCATCTGCATTTTGATTCGTAATCGAGTATAGATGTAGATGTCTATGGGCCACAGCAACTATTTACCATCAGGTGGACTGTGTGCTCGTTTGTCACCCTAATTGTATATCACCCTAAATCTATAAAAAAAAGAATAATGAATCAGAGAAGTCCCGTGTAGTGGCGGGCAAGAATATTCACTAATCCATATCTTGCCGTGGGTGCCATAAGATGTGACAGAACTGAGGCAGAAGATGGGCAGCAGAATCTTTCTGATATAACAATAAAAAAACTGCGGTTGCGTACCCGCTCGCCAAGCGTGGCAATTATGGCAATATACCCCCCCATGATAGTTACGAAGAGACGGCCCCTAGTCCACGGCGATCCCGCTATTCCTAGCTACGGTGGCGACCATGGTGGGGCAGGGGGTGCTAAGAATCTCCGGCGGAGGTTCGTTTGCCACTTAGGATGACTCGACCTGGCAACATATAACGCACGCACCCTGAGGACTGACGAGAAGGTCCTGGAGCTAAAAGAAAAGATAGACGAGGTATGCTGGCATATTATAGGATTATCTGAGGTTCGAAGAGAGGGAGAGGACACGGTAATCCTCGAATCCGGCAATCTTTTCTATCACCGGGAGGGCGACCATCAGTCTCAAGGAGGTGTCAGATTTATCGTCCACAAGTATCTCGTTAACAACGTTGTAAAGTTAAGAGCGTGTTGGCGAGGGTTGCATACCTTATACTTAGAATCATCATACGGTATTCGCTGAAGGTCATAGTGTAATATTTGGTAGTGTAATATTTGGTCGGAAAATGTAAAAGTTATTGTTTGTTTCTGTACTATTAGCTATATTTGAAATTCGTAACATTAAAAATAAACCTAGCAAGCTCAGTGCCGTCTTTAGGATCAACGAGGCTATGGGCCAAGGTACTGGCTGGGGCCTATGTAAGGGATGGAAAATTCTTAAATTTTAACTTTACCATTTTTCAGTTTACAATAACGCAATAGGCTAAATCGTAATCCCTTAAATATCTTAACACCCCACATATGAGAGTTCAATAAATAAATTCTTTGAATAAATTCAAATTTCAATTTTCTAATAAAAATAATACTTTATAACGTTTAAGTCATAAAACTTTTAAACCTTAATAGCTTGTAGTTAGCGGATAATACATACATTTCTAAAACTAATACCCCACCAATTCTAATTTAAATAAAATTGAATGAACACCATATATTATAATCTATACGAAGAACAATACTTATATTTATTCATATACGAATTTATGAAAGTGACGTCATCTGTGACATCATAGCCTATAACAGCATTGGTTAGCGAGCCACTGCATACCAAGTCTATAACTACAGCGCGATGCTGCGCCGAATCTTGTTTAATAAACAAGGGCTATCGGTTTTTCTTCGAGGAAGTGCCGTAAACTGTCCCCGCTGTATTAGATCGGACTACAATATTTCGTCGTTCCGGATCGACCTCAGTTCTCAATAGCTGCTCAAACGAACACTTGGCATTTCAACTCATTTCTTAATTCATTTTTACTTTACAATTAACTTATTTGCTTAGTTTTAAATACCCGTAATTTTAGCCATGCATACATTTAATTTCTTACATTTTTTTCGTATATTTTAATTACTTTAAACAAACGATTGAATGTAATGTTTATAATGCAATGTAAACGTTTTCTCATTTACAATATTCAAACTAACGCGCCAAAATCTTCATTCGGATTCTTACGCATGCGCGCTCTTGCACGCAAGCAGAAGCGCGATTGTTTTGAAAGAAACTTGTTTAAGCTTGCTTTTGTTTTTGGTGAGAAAATGAATAGTCAACGTCCGTGTTTAGACACGTGAAACAGCCAGCAGGTTCATTACCAGATTTGACGTGATGTAGCGACAGTTAATTTAATATTGTTTATCGAATTATTTGAAGTACATCAAAATCATGAATCGTGTCTATGAAAGTGGTGCTGCAAAAAAACGAAAAGCGAAAGAAGAACAAAAGAAAATAGACAAGTTACCGAAAATAACTGCATTTTTAAAACAAGATGACATTAGCAGTAAGTAATACTATATATTATTTGAATTAAGAGCGATTAGTTGATTCATTGAGTCCTATATCCTCATTGTTGTTCGCATGTAGCAAAAGTTTTTTTATGAAAAGTCGATTTAATACCATTTTTATGAAATTAATTTATGAAACGAACCGTGCTAACAGTATGATAATAAGATTATTGCATTTTATTTATTAGGCAAAAATGATGAAACGACAAAAGGTACCGCTGATTTACAGGACAATGTTATTCAAAACGAATCAGTCGATTTGAATCCTTCAGAACAGTCGGAATTATCAGTAGCTACACAAGTTCTTATAAATCATAGAACAGCAGGTAAATATAGCGTTTTAAATTGTAAATATTTAGATTCTAAAAAAGCTGAATAATTTAAAATATTTTTTTCAATTGAAAGCGATTTACAAAAATATATTTTATTTTAATAGAGGAGGCAGCATTGAGAAGCACGCCAGAAAAAAATGAAAATTATTCGACTGATATTGCGTTGTGGGGCGAAATCAACGAGAAGTTACGATTATACTGGTTGCAAAAAAATCCAGGTTTATGCAGCAATAAAGATAAAGATTTCTCAAAATCTGCACGGATTTACCAAGAAGGAGATAAACAAAAAGTGAGAACTCTAAACAGATCATTATTTCAATTGAAACTACAAAATAATGAAATAATAGAGCGTGAGTGGTTATCGTATTCGCCATCAACTGGACGTATTTATTGCTTTGTATGTCGACTTTTTTCATCTGAAAAAGAACAATTTACATTTTACGGATTTAATGATTGGAAACACCCAGAGCGAATTACGGAGCATGAGCAAAGCAAAGCTCATAAACAAACTTTAACTATTTATTCTAAACGGAGAAGAGAAACTGGTAGTTTGGAAAATGCATTAACGAATCAACAAAAAAAATGAGAAAAATTATTGGATTCAAGTATTACGTCGAATAACTGACACTATAATGTTTCTTGCTTCACGTGGTCTCGCTTTTCGAGGAGAGAACGAACGATTCGGATCTAGTCAAAATGGCAATTACTTAGGTATTTTAGAATTACTGAGCGAATATGACCCTTTTCTTAAAGAGCACATTAATACCTACGGAAATAAAGGACATGGAGTAACATCATACTTATCAGCTAATATTTGTGAAGAATTTATAGGCCTTATGGGGGCAAAAGTTCTTGCTTGCATTATAAGTGAGTTGCAGAAGGCAAAATATTATTCTTTTTCTGTGGATTCTACGCCGGACATCACTCATCTAGATCAATTAACGTTCACCGTGCGCTACGTTACGGATCAGGGGCCTATCGAACGTTTTTTAATGTTCGTTCCTATAGAAGGTCATAATGCCGAATATTTAACAGAGGTTGTAGTCAAATTTTTTAAAGATAATGTAATTGATATAAATGACTGTAGAGGTCAATCTTATGACAACGCATCGAATATGTCTGGCCGCTATTCAGGACTGCAAACCAGGATAAGGGAAATCAATAAGTATGCTGATTATATTCCTTGTGCCGGGCACTCGTTAAATTTAGTCGGCGTTAAGGCAGCTGAATGTGTTAATGCAGTTGTTAAATATTTCTATATCGTACAAAATTTGTACACATTTTTATCAGGATCGACTTATAGATGGCAAAAACTATTGTCATATTTAGGAACGAAAAAAAAAGTCGTTAAATCTTTATCCGCTACTCGATGGTCAGCTCGAGCTGATGCAATCGTCGCTCTTTTCACAGGTCATAAAGATATTACGAAAGCTCTAGATGATTTATCAAAGGATGATACGCAGTCTAACGAGACTAGACTTGAAGCTAAGTCCATTTTAAAGCAAATTACAAAATTTGAAAATGTCTTTATAACTGTGGTTTGGCACGAAATCTTGACACGTATTAATGATACATCTAAAAATTTACAAAAAGAAAATATGAATATAGTATATAGTATATAATATAGCATGCAGTCTTTTAAATTCCTTAGAATTGTATTTATTGGATATCCGGGATAAATTCGATGAGTTTTTAGAAAAAGCAAAAAGTTTTACTGATATCTGCGAAAGTGAATCTACATCTGAGCCAAGAAATCGAAGGAGAAGCGTAAAACTTACTCGCTTTGAAGGAGAGAGTGAACATACACAATTTACTGGAGATGAAAAGCTCAAAATAGAGATTTTTTATCCGGTAATCGATTCACTTTGTTCCAATTTGAGAACCAGAAAAGCTGCTTACGAAACGGTGAATGATGACTTCAAGTTTTTCACTGCTCTACCAAACATGGCATACGAAGGAATAAAAGAATGCTGCGAAAAGCTTACCAGAAAATATGATCAAGACATTTCTGCAGAAAACTTAACATCAGAATGTTTACATTATAAACATTATCTTCGTGATACACGAAAAGACGAAGAATTATTTATTCCAGACCTATACTTACAATTAAAAAAAGAATTTCTCACGTCCACTTTCCCGAATATTGAAATCAGTCTCCGAATATTTCTTACACTTATGATTACCAATTGTGCTGGCGAACGTTCATTTTCCCGATTAAAATTAATAAAATCAGACCATAGGAGTACAATGACACAGTCACGATTAAACCACCTAAGTTTAATGAGTATAGAATCAGACTTATTAAAATCAATTGATTTTGATGAATTAATAGCTAATTTTGCTGCCAAGAAATCGCGAAAAAAAGTTTTTTAACGAAAGCTGTATATAATTACTGTTATTTTAGTACAAAAATAAATTTTTAAAAAAATTTTCTAAATCTTGTTTCTATTTTACCAAGTGTGTGATTTGATATTTTTCTTATTATATTATAAAATGTGTTGTACATCGAAAATTTTCAGAATTGTGGGGCCCCAACGTACCTCGGGGCCTCGGGCCAGGGCCCTGCGGGCCCTGCCTTAAAGACGGCACTGAGCAAGCTAACAGCATAGCAAAGTGGCGAAGCAATCAGCTTTGTAGCGGTTTCTAACGGTTGCCGTTGAGCAATCAGTTTCAAAATAGGAGGTTCAGATGCCTGGGTGATCAGTAATAGATAGCTGAAAACAGAAATTGAAAATTCGAAACCGTTCTCGAGATAATCGTTGGACAGACGGACAGACGGACAGACATCCTGAAATCAATAAGTGAATTCGCAAGCTTCGCCACTTAATAAGTGTCTTCGCAAGCTTCGCCACTTAATAAATAAACCACAGATATTCATAAAAGTAGAAAAATAAAAAATAAATTAAAAATGTGCAAAAAATAAAGAGCTAACCACTGACGTATTGTTTTATGTATTAATATAATACTCTAGAAACTCTCTTTTAAACTCAATTAAATTACATTGTGTAAAAAAATCTTTACCTCAGTGTCAATTAGCGACATCTGGTGAGCAGAACATTATTAGCCTTTATTTATTTAGACTTTTGAAGCCTACGTCTAAAATAATAAGTTTGGTATTATTAAATAAGATATTATACGATTATAGAATAATTAAACTTTTAATAAAAACAGAACCAACCTCTAAAATAAAATAAAACATCTACATAATTGTTTATAAAGTCAGTGCTAAATGAAAGGAAAGGGGCCGGGGTCTGCGGTTTTTGACGTCCCGATGTCATAGTTAGCCCGGCTGCCGGCTTACATTCAGTTTTTGAATATTAATTAAGTCGGTGCTAAGACGTTTGTTTATAGAATAATTACAAGTAAAGCCTCGAATTCAGAATTTATTATGTGAAACAGAAACAGAAACTTTTTTATTCAATATAGATTATAAATAATACTTATTGAAAGTCAATCTTTTGTTTGATTACCACTGGTTCGGAAAAAACCTCTGTCCTGGGAAGAACCAGCAAGAAACTCAGCGGGACTTTTTTTTTATAAATAACAGCTTACAATCATGATGTTACACAAATTAACAACATAACAAATTAGAAATAGCTTGGTAGCGATCACCTCATTTCCAGGGGTTATTATCATCCATAAATTCCTTAATATTATAATAACCCTTTTTATACAAACTTAGTTTAATAAAGTTTTTGAGCTTTGAGCAGGTAAAATTTTGTATATTTTCTGGAATTTTGTTGTAAAAGCGTATACATCGCCCCAAGAATGAATTACTGACTCGATGGAGTCGAGTAACTGGTACTACTAGCTTGTGTCTGTTCCTAGTATTTACAGAATGAATATCACTTATTTTTGTAAAACTACTTTTATTTTTGTGTACGTACATTATATTTTCATAAATGTATTGAGAGGCCAAAGTTAATATATTAATTTCCTTAAATTTTTGTCGTAGCGACTCTTTAGGCTTTAAATCATAAATTGCTCTTATGGCCCTCTTCTGTAAAACAAATATAATTTCAGTGTCAGCTGCGTGTCCCCATAGCAAAATACCATACGACATTATGCTATGGAAATAGCTAAAGTAAACTAGTCTAGCTGTTTCAACACTAGTTAGACTTCTAATCTTTTTTACAGCATATGCTGCAGAACTAAGTCTGCTTGCTGGTTTTGATATATGGGGGCTCCATTGAAGCTTCGCGTCTAGTGTGATTCCAAGAAAAATGGTGGTATCTACAAGATTCAGTTTCTCCCCATTTAAAATTACATTAGTATTTAATTGTTTGACATTTGGAGTCATGAATTTCATACATTTGGTTTAGTACCATTTAAATGCAAATTATTAACTTTGAACCAATTTACTAATTTAGATATAGCATTATTTACTTCGTCATATTTTAGTAATTGTCGACTTAATTTGAAAATTAAAAAAGTGTCATCTGCAAATAATACTATATCATGGTTATCCCCTACTATGTAAGGTAAGTCATTAATGTATACAAGAAACAGAAAGGGGCCGAGAATCAAGCCTTGAGGCACGCCCATTTGTACCATCGACCCGGAAGAGCTCATATTGTTAATGACAACTTTTTGCGTTCTTTTACTTAAATATGAAATAATTAATTTAAGAGCATCACTTCTTACACCGTAGTGTTGAAGTTTCCTGATTAATGTTTCATGGTGAACACAATCGAAGGCCTTGGATAGGTCACAAAATATACCCAAAGCATCCTGTGAATTCTCCCATGCATTAAAGATATATTTAATCAGCTCAACACCGGCATCAGTTGTCGAGCGACCCCTTGTGAAACCAAATTGATTTTTATGAAGTAAATTATTTATATTAAAAAAAATTAACATTTGATCAAGAACAATTTTTTCAAAAATCTTACTAAGTGTTGGTAGTACAGAAATAGGTCTAAAATTGGCGGGGTCTAATGTACTACCAGATTTAAATAAAGGTATTACTTTACTATGCTTCATTAAAGCAGGAAACACACCAGATTCGATACTAGTATTAAAAATAATAGCTAAATGAGGCGCGATTGTATCTATTATAGACGCAATAACTTTAACAGAAATCCCCCACAGATCCGCAGTTTTCTTAACATCAATAGTTTTAAAATATTTTACAATATCTTTTGATGACTTGAATATGTCGTCTTCAAGTCGTCATGTATGGGTATCATAATGACACTTTATGAAATGTAAAATTCTTTGTACACGCATTTACATTTTGTTTAAGTAATGATTCGGCGACGGCAGGAGAAGAATTCAGTGACTTAGTGGTCAAGATCGGAATATCAGTAAAATATTTCTCAAAAACCATTATATATTACAACCATTAGATACAGTTAATTTGTTGTTAACACTTAACTGGTAATTTGAATTGCGAGAGTTGATCTTACCAGTTTCGATATTAATTAAAGTGTGTATTAATTAAAGTGAAAATCATAGATCACTAATAAATAACTTAGATACACAAACCCATGCAAAAGTTCTCTAAAAACTATCACCAATTGTTTTGACTTGAAATAAATGTAAATTAATGTAAATTCAACCTTAAACGCATTTCATAAAGTTGTATCCACAAAGCTACGTACAAATTAAAAGCGCACCCAAATGTTCGAATGGGCGCTTATTCGGTAAGGACATTTTTGTCACTGATTGTGTATCTAGTTTTTTATTAGTGATCGATGGTGAAAATTAATATTCTTTATTTTTTTTAAATCGGTCAAGTTAGCCCCGACTTCAGAAGCTATTTAGTGAAAACAATTTTATTTATTATTATGATTAAATTGGGTCTACTTTTTATTAAAAGTTATTTCACTTTTAATAAAAAGTAATAAATCTTCTAAGGAATATCACAAGTTAAAAGAAACAATAAGAATGTCATTTAAATACTCGTAGCTATATAAATGTCTTCATTTTCCATTTTTCCATATATAGCTTCCATATTAAATAAAATTAAGAAATACTTAAATCAGTTCAGCCGTACAAAAAGAAGACAATCCTGTACAAAAATCTATATACAACCTTCTCGTTTTTTTTACCTTGATTCAACTGTGATAGTAATATTACCCCAATTTGTCTTGTGGGCCCTTTAAGAGGCGAAAGATTTCAAGGCTCTCGTTAGATGGCTGTGTAAATTTAAATACCAGGATCGTCTTCGTCTTCGGGAAACAGCGTCAAAGGTTCTGCGATCAGAATAGAACAGAATATTTTTTTATTTAATCTAGATTAGAACATTTATAGGATAGGGTGACAAACGAGCACACGGTCCACCTGATGGTAAGTGGATGATAATAATGATGAAGAGGATAGATGTCTTTGGGCCACAGCAACCACTTACCACCAGGTGGACTATGTGCTCGTTTGTCACCCTATCCTATAAAATAAAAAATTAAATACCATATTATATTCATTTATTTTAATCACTAGTCGTTCCTGGCGACTTCGACCGCGTGTAATTAAGGTTTTTAATTTTTTTGCGCGGCACTAAATGCTTTTTCTTAAATAAAAGTAGCCTAAGTTACTCTTCCTAAAATCTGCTGTTTGCCAGTGAAAGTCCCATGAAAAACGGTCCAGCTATTTCGGAGATTAGCCGTAACAAACATACAGACAGATAAACAAAAATACAAAAAAAGTTTTTTGTTATAAGTACCGTATATACTTTGATATGCATTTAGTGAAAAGCTGTTATTTTGACATTACAAACAGACACTCCAGTTTGATTTATTTGTATAGATGTAGGTATAGACTAGCTGTTTCCCGCGACTTCGCCCGCGTGTAATTTATTGGGATATGATTTCATGGATTTTTTTTTTGCGGGGAACCCTAATTTTTTTCCTAAAATAAAAGTAGCCTAAGTTACTCCTTACAACATCAGCTATATGCCAGTGAAAATCCCATCCAAATTGGTTCACAAGTTTTTGCGTGATGGGTGTTCAGACAGACGTCGTTTCAGCGTTTTTTATAGTAATTATTATTATTATAGTAATAGATAATAAATGACCCTTTTTATACAGTTTTTGTTTAATATAATATTTACTCTAGGTAATAGATATAATATATGAACCTTGTACATTGTTGAGATTTTGTTGTCGTCAATTCACTTGCCGAGCGCGACGATTAAGGCGCATCTTCCCTGCAACGAGGCCAGTGTCCAGCTGTAACTTTAATGGGCTGATGATGAAGAAAATAAAGAATAAATGAAATATAAATAAGACTCTTTTTTTATAGAATGACGAGTACACAGTCCACCTGATGGTAAGTGAATGCTGTGGCCCATAGACATCTACATCTAATTAAGAATCAAAATGCAGATGCGTTATGCATCGTTTCCAATAAAAATGGTCTCCGGTTTTCTACACTCCCCATACGAAACACAGCAGCCTTCAGCTGTTATTTTACGTTCGTATTCTCACTTAATTATTTCATAAATAACTCATATTCCATCGTCGAAAATGATTTAGTTGAAAAATTCAAATATATAATCCCACGGCACAGAATACTTAATAGTGCAAGGTAAACCCACGTCTGAATTTGGCTAAACGCATTTTATAACTACGCCATTTTTTTAACCTACATGAACCGCTATTGGAGGAGTTTTGGCGCGAACTTAACCTGCGGCGGTTTGTTGCTCCTGTATTATTGTTTAAATAATGGTTTCAAGTGGACTTTGATATATAAAAGTGGTGCGATTTTGTGTATTAAGTGTCTGCGCATGTGAACTATTAGTGGAAACTGTGAAACAAGTGCTCTGATGGTGATGGATTCTCAAGATAAGCTGTTTGTTTGCATAGGCGCCTTTAGATACCATCGCCAACTGTCAGCTGCCTGCTGGCTCAAGTTGCCGTCAAAATCTCCCAAGGGCTGCACAATGTGACGCATCAACATATTGTGAAGCAGTGAACTATGAAGAAATTATAGTAAACCGAATACAAGTACTCAAGACTTGGCTTAAAGGTCTAGATACCAGGCAATAAACTCCAAAAAAAAATGAACCGCTATTGTTATGAAATAATCTGACAGGCAGCAAATAAAACAAAAATAAACAGACACTGAGGAGTTTTCGTAAGTGAACCGTTTAATTATATTTAGCAAGGGGAACAATAAATTGGTGTGGGCGCGATACGGTGATACGGTCTGCTCACATTATCGATTCTATATTCACTGAATATCCTATCAATGGTCATTCTTTTAAAATCAGTATTATCGGTCTCTAGTAGACTGGAAACGTGGAAATGTGTCGAAATTGGAACGATCAAAATCGGATCTATAGTCACAAATAATGAAATATTTCAGGCTGAGATCTATAGATCGTACTTTGACTTTGCTCAGACTTAGCTTACGAAAAACTTAGCCGAGTATATGCTTAACATAATCTTTGATTCTGAATTTATAGTTGTATCGCGCTAATTAAGCTATTAAGCACAGATTATGTTAAGGCCCAGACTGTGCAAATATTAATGGATGCTTCATTCCACGTATTATCTTTTTGACTTTACTGTATAAAATTTAAAATAATTATTATATAAAATTAAAAAATATATATATTTAAAATCAGAAATGGTCCAAATTGTATTTCATAAATATGTTATTATTTTATAAAATCGAAAACGGGCGTATGAGAACGGGAACGGATGAGATGATGCAAAATCAGAAAAATAAGATTTTAAGAAATTCGAAATAAGATTGAAATTACGTAAATTGAAAATGGATTAATGTTATTCAAAACTAAAAGACGGCCTAAAACTAGCTATTTATTATTATAATTCATTAGAGTAACATAAAAACAACAATTTTAAAATTAATACGGTGGTTTTCAATAATATCCTGAGTTTTACGTAAGTCGTCCATTTCGTTGACTGAGACTTTGCTAAGCGCACACTCAGCACGATTTCGAAGTTATCTCTAGAAATACCGACATTGTCTTAGCTCTAAAGTAAAGTCTGAGCAAATTCAAAGTATGGTCTACATATCTCAGCTTCAGAGTTACCACGGGAGCCGTGGTATCTGAGAGGCTAAGTGTTCATTGTAAATTTCACTGCACCCCATCAACCTCTTTAATAGGCCGACATCAATGCACCTGCAATTTCCGTGGTACTGCAGTTGTTAAGGGAAGTCAGTTAACATCAGGTGAGCTGCACGCTCTTTTGCTTGCCACCTATCCTATATAAAAAAACCTGGGTTCGATTTTCGCTGGCACCAATTATACCTAGTAGAGCTACTCTGCAGTTATATTATGGTTGTAGTACGAATGGGTCGGCTTGACCGGGGTAAGGCCACGTTTTCACAGAATACCAGCGCAAAATAGCAGCTCAAGGTTACTGTATTTCGTATGGTGAGTGTAGAGAACCGGATACCCTTTTTAGTGGGAACGAGGCATTCCATCTTAGTTTTCAGGGGTGACAAAATACATCTGCATTTTCATACTTAATCCAAATTAAACTAATAAATAATTAAAGACAGATAAATGATATAAAGATATCTATAGGTCACAGCATCCACTTACCATTAGGGTCCACCTAATGGTAAGGGTGCTCGTTCGTCACCCTTATTTAAAAATAATCCTAAGGAAATTAAAGTTAGATTTTTTTTATTTACTTTTTTTTTATAGGAGAGGGGGCAAACGAGCATGCGGCTCACCTGATGGTAAGTGACTACCGCCGCCCATGAACAACTGCAACACCAGGGGAATCGCAGATGCGTTGCCGGCCTTTTAAAAAGGAGTAGGCTTACTTTGCCTATATCCGCTTAATAAAATAAAATAACATGTCTTACATTGTTTGAAGAGCACCGCCCACCCTCTCTCAATTGCGTGCACTATCTCCGCCACCACTGATCCCAGCACTACTACTCCCACCACCACGACATTAGAAAAGACACACCACCGACGATAATACGACACGTGTTTCGCCTGTACACGAGGCATCCTCAGGCTTAGTAGACTCTGCGGTGGCTGACCGCTAAGTGACCAAAACTGTATGCTTGGTGGTGAAGGAAAACAATGTGAGGAAACCTGCATTTTCAAGAAATAAAATATTTGTAAAATATGTACATGTAGTCCGCCCGCTGTTCGCTGTAGCCCTACTCCAATACTACAGCAGCGCTACGCAGTAACTGCTCCACCCTCTCAGAAATGAGAGGAGGCCTGTGCCCAGCTGTGGGACGTAACACGGCTGTAATTTTATTTCAATGTTACATTGAAACAGGAAGCTACAAAAACAAAATGCAACTCTCAACCTTTTATTATAAATTTCCCTTCCAAACGTTGCAATTTTCATGATTGCTCCGAATTGTAGGGGAAGGTTCGTTATGCAAATCACACATTGTGTGCTGGTAGCTAGTTACAAGTGAAATACTGATTTTGTTCTCAAGCATGCTTCGTTAGTATTGAGAAATGTTTGTTTATTTCTTACCATTTCTTCCAGTTCTATGAAATAGCTTCTCATAGAAATTATTATTGTTAATCAACATTCCCGCTCATCACATAACAACCACTAAACATAGACCTCTGCCGGTTAACTCTACAAAGCGCGGTCCTGAGCCATCTGTATACATCGACTTGCCGCATCTTTAACCAGGTCGTTACTGCATCTAATGTAGGCTGTCCAATACTTCGCCTACCGGTATGGAACTGCTACTCGAGAACCTTGCTTCCCCAATGGTTCTCAGTTTTTTTTTAAATTATATGGCTGGCGTTTCATTTCAGCTTATTGATGATACGTTGGGTACCTATGTCAAAAGAGAAACTCGGAGCATACTTCTCCATAGCTAGCTCAGTGAGCTTAAGCTTCTTCTTACGGCCAGGATTAATGAACCACGTCTCAGATCCATATGTTCTATATATTTTACTGACAACAAGCACTAGTTGCACACTCTTGTTACCAAGTATTGAGGTAAACGTAACGAGAAAATGTGTCTTAAGCTTCCGAACGCTGCCCATCCTAGTTGGATCTGTAGATTGACCACTCAGCCGAAGTTGGAATTAACTAGTCAGAGTGTGCCTGCCTAGTAGGCAGTCATACTCGGAGCGTCAACCTTAGACCGGCCCTACATTTTGGGCCAGCCAAGTGGGTTCCTCTTGGCTCACCGTGGGTGACCAAGCTACGGCTACTAAGCCCCCCCCCCCCTCCGCCACAAGGCGAGAATCGCTTTTTCGATTTTTCGCGTTATCAAGAATATTCTGTTGCCCATTCCTGTTTTAGTTTCACTCCGTAGTCTCTCATGACACTTTTATATAAGTTATATACTATTATAACGATAAATAATAAAATGTATATTTATATACTTAAAATAATATTAATAAATGTTATTATATACTTTGAAAGAGTTTTTTGACGATAAAAAATAACAAAGAAAGAATACTTCGACTATATTATATTTCTAATTTAAGTAATTTATATAGAATAATATTAAATGTTGACGATATGATATTTTATAATTTATTTTTAAAAGTTAGATTATACAAAAATAGTTAGTCCTCTAGTGTTGCTATGCCCTTGCAGGGCGTCACATGTATACCTATCAAATGTAACATCTTAAATTTGTAATGTGACACGCAATAAACAATTTGAATTTGAATAATATGTAAATTAAAATAAGACGTAAGCTCTTGGTAGTAGAAACTAAGCGGCCGAAGGTTAGGGGGGAAAGGGATAGAAACCTGTCGACGATGTGGGCGGTATCGAGGAGTACTACAATCTTCACTTTTCCGACACAGAGTCCCAGTCGCCTCAGATGATACGAGAGACTAACCTGGATGAACCCGTTTGCAGATATAACTATTGGAATAATTTCAGTCGGCAAACTATTTCACATACCGTTCACCTCGTGAGCTAGGTCAAGATATTTTGTTTTCTTATTTGTATCGGCTTCCACTAGGGTAATACGAAATGGTACGGTCTTCTTAAAATATCTTTGACTGTGCCCGGTCCACCAACATAGTAGCAGGTTTATTCGTAAGAACGTCCGTGATGATGGCCCTGATCCCAATAAATCCAGACACGCTCATTTGCTAGTACGACTTGCAGCGAGTACTGATTATTGGTCAGTTTCCAATCCACGAGACCGTATTTCAGAGCAGCTAGCAGCTCTTGGTGTAGGATCTGTGTCTGTGCAAATACTCAGAGTTATAAAGCGCTGAATGACCGCTTACCGGAGATGAGATGAGATGACGCTTATAACCGGAGATGAGATGCCAAAGTGATTCACCAGGATGGCTACAAACTTGACAGATGTCCGTCGAAACGCCACCCTTGAGGATGTATCTCTGATAGTAAAATATTATTACTGAATTCTTATATTTTTATTTTTTTAATGAAACTTCACTTATAATAAAGTGAAACGCGATTTTAATATCGCTTTACATGACTCGCTATTTATAAATGCGTATTTCTAAATTAAAAATCTTGTTTCATCTTGGTACATTATTGCTTTGAAAAAGTCATTTTTAGACAAGACACATAGCACGTTTTTAGATTTTTAGCGGACTAACGTCTGTTCTAGGTTTTATTACAGCCGTATTTTAAAATTATTTTTAAAAACATGGTAACTCAGATGTTAACTGGTCTTCTTTATTTACAGTGACGCCAGTTTGCTAGTCGTCGGAATTACTGCTTAACTTCAAATTTAAATGCTGTTTTACTTAGTGCCTGGCGGCGCTGACATACTATATATTTTTCGATGTAGGAAACCTTGCTAAGAAAGCTTACATATCTACGAAATCAAAAGTATGTCGTTCATCACTTCAGAGCTAGGGATTTTGAACAGAAGTTCGCAGGTTTACCCTTCTAATGTAGGATTTCATTTTCATTACAGAACCTCGCTCGGCGATAGTATGTAATTATATGAATTATTTCTGCGAAGAAAAAATATCTAAGGGATGCCACCTATTATTACTTGAAAACTCAATTAGCGGTCCGCCAACGCAGAGTCTATTTTGCCTAATGGTGCCAGGTTTGCGTTTAGAGCCGACGTAGCGTATTATCGGCGATGGTGTGTCTCCAAGTGTAAAGGTGTTGGGATTAGTGGTGATGAGGATAGTGCACGCAATTGAGGGAGGGCCAAAGGTGCTCATCAAGTTAAATAAGACATATTTTTATTTTATTTTTATGGGGATCTTGATTAATTTTCAACATATTTAAATGAAACATTATCTCAATATAATATTTCACCCAAATCGTTGAAGCGTTTGAATAAGCAAGCAATGTCTGTGTATACCAAATACCTAGTTACATGTAATACACAAGAATTGTTCGCTTAAATTATTGAGATACTTTTAGTTTTCAACAATGATGAATGATATTTTATTATAAATGTCGTGTTTTTATTTATGAGAAAGTGCTTGGAGTCGAGAAAATGCAAACATGAAAATGTTATATTCGCGGAAGAATCCCGAGCGGTCTATTGGTTGATTGATTAGATGGGTGAATGACTTGGGTACTCAATCACCCGATGGTTTGATGTGTCGATATGCAAACGAATCTCTCTCTTCCTCTCTCTTACTTTAAATGACTATCTCATGTAGCTTTTATTGATTTAGTTGTCTTAAAAAATTGACAATAGTTTGAGTAAAGTTTCAATGTTTTGTTCATTAGATTACGAATTTCAAAATTGTCACTATGGTCATCATAATCATCATTACAGTCCATCGTAAATCCACTGCTGCTGATTCCCAAAGGAACGCCACAAAGCACGGTCCTTAACCAGCTGCATCCATTGACTTCCTGCATCTCCTACCAGGTTGTCGCTTCGTATAGTGGGTGGTACCCTACTGAGGGTGACAAACGAGCACATAGTTCACCTGATGGTAGTGGATGTTGTGGCCCATAGATATTTACATCTATCAAGAATCAAAACGTAGATGCATTGTCACCCCTGAGGACTAAGCTGGAATACCTCATTTCCATAAAAAGTTTCTCAGGTTCTCTACACTCATAATACGAAACACAGCATGCGTTAAACTACTATTTTACACTGGTATTCCGTGAGAGCGTGGTCTTTCTCCAGTCGAGTTGACCCATACGCGCTACAGTTATAGTATAGCTGCAGCGTGGCTCTACCAGTACAAGCGTTAATAAGCGATACCGGGCAAGTACCTGGCTCATTGCTTCATTCTTCATTGCCGCAGCGAGCCGATCCGAGCAACCGATCGACACTTCGATTAGATACCTTCCCCTACCACCTCTCATTCCCACATTCCCACGCCTCATATGTTGTGTTGAGTTGAATAATTTAACACGAACATATCGTGAAACGTAACCATTTCATCAAATATTACGTTGTTTATTTTCTACATCATTATGTGCTTTGGCTCGATCAATAAATAGAGATCGTTTCATGATATAGCTAACTAAATGTACTGTTACTTCATGATGTTGATCAAAATAGTAACATCATTGACAGTAGATGAAGGCCTTTGGACCACCCCAATAGCACCGCAACCTAGATTTAATGAGAGGATCAAACGTAAATGAACAAGTCGACAAACCGATTTTTTATAATAAGGTGACAAGTGATCACACAGCCTACCTGATGGTAAGTGGATGCTGTTGCTCATAGATAGACTACATTTATCAGCTATATTAATAGTATAGTCAGCTATATTAGTAGTTAGTAGTATAGTTGTAGCACGAATAGGTCGGCTCGACCAGGGAAGGACCACGCTCTCACAGAATACCAGCATAAAATAGCAGCTTAACGTCAGCTGTGTTTCGTTTGATGAGTGTAGAGAACCGAAGACCCTTTTTACTGGAAACGAGGCATTCTATCTTAGTCCTCACGGATTCTGCATTTTGATTAGTAATCGAGGATAGATGTAGATGTCTATGGGCCACAGCAACCACTTACCATCAGGTGGACTGTGTGCTCGGTTGTTACCCTTATCCTATAAAAAATATCTTCAATTAAGAAACAAAAATCACACGTATTTTCACCTCTGAAAACTAAGATGGAATGCCTCGTGTCCGGTAAAAAGGATCACCGATTCTCTACATTTAACACACGAAACACATCAGTATTAAGCTGCTATTTTATGCTGGTATTCTGTGAGAGAGTGGTTCTTCCCCGGTCGACCCATTCGTGCTACATGCATAATATAGTTGTAGCATGACTCAATCACGTATTAATTATAGCCTATAGTGATTAGTTATATCACGAAATGGAACCATTTCAGGAAATAGTCGGGACATTTCATGAATTGATCAGTTCAACATGGGGCCACATCTTAAAAATATATTATAATGTATGTTATTAAGTGCCGAAGCTTGCGAAGTCACTTATTGATTTCACGATGTCTGTCCGTCTGTCCGTCTGTCCGTCTGTCCGTCTGTCCGTCTGTGCGTCTGTCCGTCCGTCTGTCCGTCTGTCCCACGATTATCTCGAGAATGGTTTCGAATTTTCAAATTCTGTTTTCAGCAATCGATTACTGATCACCCAGGCATCTGAACCTCCTATTTTGAAACTGATTGCTCAACGGCAACCGTTAGAAACCGCTACAAAGCTGATTGCTTCGCCACTTTGCTATGCTGTTAGCTTGCTAGGTTTATTAAATGTGTATCGGAACATGATTGTGATTGTATGTTTTTTTTTCTGAAATCAGTATTATCTATAAACTTTTGCCCTCGGGGACTTCCTATAGAATAGAATAGAATAGAATTATTGAAAGTCATTTTTACTTTACCACTGGTTCGAAAAAAATCCTCTGTTCTGGGAAGAACCAGCAAGAAACCCAGCGGCACTTTTTTTTCGAAGCGACCACCTCATTCCCAGGGGTTATTATCAACCATGTATTCATTTATACTATAATAACCCTTTTTATACAGTTTCAGCTTAATAAAACATTTAAACTTGGTAATAGAGAGAACCTGTACACTTTCCGGGACCTTGTTGTAATAGCGTATACATTGCCCCAAGAATGAATTACTGACTCTGTGGAGTCGAGAAACTGTCATCACTAGCTTGTATTTGTTCCTAGTGTAAACACTATTTTTTTTATAGGATAAGGGTGACAAACGAGCACACAGTCCACCTGATGGTAAGTGGTTGCTGCGGCCCATAGACATCTACATCTATCCTCGTTTGCGAATCAAAATGCAGATGCGTTGTCACCCGTGAGGACTAAGATGGAATGCCTCATTTCCAGTAAAAAGGGCCTCCGGCCACCTGCACTCACCAAGCGAAAGGCAGAGGTAAACCTCTTCTTCACGCTGGTATTTTGTGAGGTCGTGGTACCACCCCGGTTCGAATGAATGGATATCACTTTTTTACTAAAACTATCTTTGTTTTTGTGAATATATCTCTGATGCCGACTGTGCTTAGCTATTTTGATAACGTAGTGGAACTAAAAGTCCCCCCCAAACGCGTTCCCGCCTTGTTGTTGCGGGGGGGGGAGGGGGGCTTAGTAGCCGTGGCTTGGTCACCCGCAGTGAAAAAAGAGGAACCCCTTGGCTGGCCCGTGGTGTAGAGCCGGCCCGAGGCGACCCCACTTCGCATGTGTGTCGGTGGGCTTGGCGAGAGGGTTGCCCTCTCCCATTACCGCTGCAGCCGAGATGAAATCGTGGAGGAAGAGGAGTGTTGGTATAGCGAGGCGCCGCTCTCCCTACCCTCCGCAGCCGAATCTTGGCTGGCGGCGGAGCTACAGACTAGATCCGCCGCTGTGGTCAGGAAAGCTGGTGCTTCTGAGTGCTAGTATTTCTTGGACCCATGGCCTTCGCGCATCGGACACGGGGACGTCTGTTGCGAATGTGAAGTTGAAGGGCGCGCCATTTGTTCTGGTGCGCCTTACCTGAGAAGGAGATGAGGGAGGAGTAGTCCTCTCTCGAGGAGGGGCCGCCATGGTGGGCAAGCGCTGGTAGGGACGTGGATGTGTGCGAAAGCGTTCCTGTGGCCCTGCCAATATGTGACGAAGGTGGAACACCATGGGGTTATAGTCGGTGTGAGTCTGACATAACCCGTCCTTGCCCCCGCGAGGCGGGTATTCGTAGGCATTTCCCCATGTAACAAAAAAAAGTTTCCAAAGAAAAGTCTTTTGTAACTTCAGTTTTATAAAAAAAACAAAGTTACAGCCTATATACGTCCCACTGCTGGGCACAGGCCTCCTCCAATTTCTAAGAGAATTTTAGGGCAGGGAAATGGCCGCCGCGCTGTCCCAATGCGTGTTGGCGAACTTCACATGTCTTCGAAATATTATTTTTTCTTATTTCTCAGACATGCAAGTTTCCTCACGATGTTTTCCTTCGCTATTGAGCACGTGGTAAATCAGCAGTTAAAATTGCAATTAACAATTTCATTGGGGCCGGCGGGGATCGAACCTGGGTTGCTTGCGTACTGTAAAATTTACAGCGAGCGTTGCGCTCGAAAATAAGCGGGAAGTCTCAGGGATGGCCTGCAGGGTCAACCGTTTTTCAGATTTTTTTATTTTTTTTTATACTACTACCATTTCAAAACAATGTTCCTCTGTCCGAAACGTCGACAAAAACTGGTACCATCTAACTTCTGATAGATATAACATTTTATTTAGTTTATTGAATGAATACATACTCGTATACAAAATATAAACACACATATACACAGATAAATATAATATATATGTGTCGTATGTCATGACACACGTTTTGAGTGGAGTAAGCTGTACCGAAATCCCTTTTTTACAGAAAATGATTCACGACATTAGTCTAAGAAACACAGCGTCCTCTCATCATTAGCTGTACTGTGTGCTCCTTTACTTGTGACGAGGAACAAAATCGAAGCTGCGGGATATCTGGTATCATTAAAGTCAATTGCATTATTATTCTCTACTGTAGGAACCTTCTTAATTTACCGCCTTAGTTTACTTGTATTCGCATACAATTAAGTAAACACTGAATATCACATAATCTGATTCAGATACCTATTGGTAATATTTCATATATTTTGAAACATGACAGTATATATTTTATTCCTGTCCGGATTTAATAAATAATGTAGTAAATGTCAGACACCATCCCAAGAAAATTGCCAATTTCGCAGCGGTACAAGGCTATGAAATCGAATTAAGTTAGCTTTACTTTGGCGTTTCGGCTCACACTGAAATTTCCGGACATTTTCTGCTTTATCTGCAAGTCACACAGGAACCTCAACCGCGTTTTGCGGTGTAATATCCGTTAGGGGAGGGTCGAGTTGTAGTGTTTAAGTCACTAGCGAAAGCGGGAATCATGATGTGTTTCTCTATTATTGTATTATGTTGAAAAGTAAGATTTTGTACGTGGTACAGCCACGCTGAAGCTACATTGTGGCTTCGGCATGAATGGGTCGGCTCGACTGAGGAAAAACTACGCTCTCACAGATTACCAGCGTCAAATAGCAGCTCAATTCAATGCTGCTGTGTTTTGTGTGATGAGTGTAGGGAACCGTAGACCCTTTTTAGGGTTCCGTACCTAAAGGGTAACCAACGGGACCTTAGGACCACGCTCTCGCACAGTCCACCTGATGGTACGTGGAAGCTGTGGCCCATAGACATCTACATTTATCCTCGATTAAGAATCAATATGCAGATGCGTTGTCTACCCTAAGGACTAAGATGGAATAAATGAGTGAAGGTCTCCGGTTCTCTACACTCACCATATGGAACATAGCAGCATTGAGCTGCTATTTTACGCTGGTATTCTGTGAGAGCGTGGTCCTCCCCGGTCGAGCCGACCCATTCGTGCTACAACCATAATATAACTGCAGCATGGCTCTACCACGTATAAATGTTGTAGTTTTATAAGATTTTCTAGTTTTTTCGATAACATATAGTCTAGATCTCTCCTGGCATTGCTCTCTAACTGTTCGTACAGTTTCATCACAATCGGTTCAACTATTCCGAAGATTAGCCCGGACAGACAGACAGACAAAATATTTAAAAAGGGCGGTATCTTGGTTTATTTAAAAAAGCGGACAAGTGCGAGTCGGACTCGCCCATGAAGGGTTCCGTAGCAGCAAGTAACATAATTTACGATTTATGACGTTTTAAAAAAATTACTTAATAGATCTCGTTCAAACCAATTTTCGGTGGAAGTTTACATGGTTAATGTACAGCATATATTTTTTTTAGTTTTATCATTCTCTTATTTTAGAAGTTACACACACACACACATAGGGGGGCACACATTTTATCAATTTAGAAGTGTTTCTCGCGCAAACTATTCAGTTTAGAAAAAAATGATATAAGAAACCTTAATATCATTTTAAAGACCTATCCATAAATACCCCACACGTATGGGTTTGATGAAAAAACATTTTTGAGTTTAAGTTCTAAGTATGGGGAACCCCCAAAATTTGTTGTTTTTTTTTCTATTTTTGTGTAAAAATCTTAATGCGGTTCACATAATACATCTATTTACCAAGTTTCAACAGCATAGTTCTTATAGTTTCGGAAAAAAATGGCTGTGACATACGGATGAACAGACAGACAGTCATGACGAATCTATAGGGTTCCGTTTTTTGCCATTTGGCTACGAAACCCTAAAAAGGATGTCTTAATAGAATTCAAATAACCTCCTGAGCTTAATATCATCATCATTATCATCATTACAGCCCTTCACATGGCCTGCGTAAACTTAACGCTTAACGCTGTTGTGTTTCGCGTATGGTGACTGTAGAGAACCGGAGACCCTTTTTTCTGGAAACGAGGCATTCCATCTTAGTCCTTATGGGTGACAACGCATTTGCATTTTAATTCGCAATCGAAGATAGATGTAGATGTATTTGGACCGCAGCAACCACTTACCATCAGGTGTCCACCTGATGATGTGTGCTCTTTTGTCACCCTTATCCTATAAAAAAAAATCTTTAAAAAGAACGGAAATTTGATAAAATGAATGGCTTTTTATTATCTTGACTCTAAATAACGCAATTTTAGATCGCTGGTAAAAATAATGTTATTACGGTTTTAAATTACTGTATTCTCAAAAATAAAATTTGATTTTTGTTAGTTTTATGCGAATGTTATTATCTTCTAAGATACGTAAAACATTTTAAGATTGTTATAAATTATTTGTTACGATGTGTTAACTTGTTTTCGTATAAAACTTTGTAACGCCTTCTCAAATAAAAATATAATTTGTGACAGTATTGTATAATTTGTAAAGTTGGTTTTGAATTATTATTTTCTAATAGTTTATAAATGCATTAAAAGCAAGACGATATGAAATATCTTGGAATACTTATATTATTTTACGATTATAAGCAATGCACTGTCTGTTTTTTTAATTATTACGATAGCTTTACCGGAATTGTGGTAGTTCGTTGAATACGTGCTTGTCCTTTTCTTTGTACTCGAGTTACCAAAGTCGAGTCAAGAGTGTAAATATTTTTATTCAAATATGACCTATACAAAGCACTTTTTTAAAGCCAAGAAAGCAAGCCCATCGCTTTAACAAGTCGCTACTGCGGGAGACCTGGTAAGGCTACTCACTTCTACTATTCTTCTCCCAACAGGTATAATACATATATATACATACATAAGCTAAAAAGTCTAAGGATCTTATGATATGCTTTTTTAATTATTATTACGTGGTGGAGCCACACTGCAGCTATATTATGATTAAAGCACTAATTGGTCGACTCGACCGGGGAAAGACTACGCTCTCACAGAATAGCAGCGTCAAATAGCAGCTCAACTCAATGCTGCTGTGTTTTTTGTGGTGAGTGTAGGGAACCGTAGACACTTTTTAGGGTTCCGTACCCAAAGGGTAACCAACGGGACCTTATTACTAAGCTTCCGCTGTCCGTCCGTCCGTACATCCGTCCGTCTGTCTGTCAGCGGGTTATATCTCACGATTCGTAATAGGTAGACAGTTGAAATTTTCACAGAATGTGTATTTCTGTTGCCACTATAATAACAAATAATAATAATAATACATTCAAAATTAAAGGGGGCCCCCTAACTAGAAACGTGTTTGACGATGGTACGGAACCCTTCATGCGCGAGTCCGATTCGCACTTGGCCGGCTTTTTTTTACTGGATACGAGGCATTCCATCTTAGTTATCAGGGCTGACAACGTATCTGAATTATGATTTTTAGTCGAAGATAGATGTAGATGTCTATGGGCCACACCATACATTTACCATCAAGTGGAATTTGTGCTTGTTTGTTACCCTGTTTGTATAAAAAAAACGACGAGTTGCACTCCGGGAGTGCCGGCAGAAGTGAAAACTTGAATATTAACGTTGTGCATTTTTGATATTTTGGAATGGCGGAGATTATTTATTATTATCTTATTTCATTTATTTTTTAATTCGAAATTATTTGTTTGGTAAACCTACACCACACATGTGCTTATTGTGATGTTATGAAAATGTAGGTTAATGCTATAAAGTATAAACATGTTACAAATATTACATCTATAATGTGTAAGTACATATGTATCTATATTAATAATTTCGTCAAGCAGTACAGTAGACTCGATCGAAACCTAATCTTAATAATAAAATTATATTAATTAATAAATGAAAATTAATTAAACCTAACTTACTTCTCTCCTACACCGCGCCGGCTGTCTACTCTCCGTCCGTCTTACGAATTTTCGATCAGGACACGTGACCTGACGCGAGTTTAACATTTTTTACCCATTTAAAAAAAGTGCACAAAGTCGCTAAAGAAGTTTTCACTTCAAAAATAATGGTTTTTACATGTTCTTTGAGTTTACGCAGAGGCAAATCAGTAAATTACCGGGAATCTTGTTAATAACAACCGCTAGTTTTATGGAGTCTACACTTTGGAACAGCAAGCTTAGATCTATTGAACATCGAGTTTGATATCCAACAGCATCAATTACATTAACTGCAATTTCAATTGCCATGTTCTGGGGGAAGGAAAACATTTAAGGAAATTTATATTTCTAAAAATAAAGTATTTTCGAACGCATGTGATATTTTTTGTCATTGGAACTGGGTGACTGATTTATCCGTGCTCCAAAACTCTCTTAGGAGTTAGAGGAGGCCTGTTTCTAGTGGCGGGTGATACTTTAATTTTATTTTATACACGGTGACTATCTTGTAGATTTTTTGATGGGTTTTTGAAGCAAGAGATAAGAGAGCCATGCTGCAGTTATATTAGTAGTGTCTTTCTAGCACAAATAGGTCGGCTCGACCAGGGAAGGACCACGCTATCACTGAATACCAGCGTAAAATAGCAGCTTAATGATGCTGTGTTTCGTATGGTGAGTGTAGAGAACTGGAGATCCTTTTTACTGCAAAAGAGGCAATCCGTATTAGTCCTCACGGGTGACAACGCATCTGCATTTTGATTCGCAAACGAGAATAGATGTAAATGTCTATGAGCCACAGCAACCACTTATCATCAAGTGTACTTTTATAGGATAGGGCACTCGTTTGTCACCCTATCCTATAAAAAAAGCTTCCAAGTGCGATTCGGACTCGCCCATGAAGGGTTCCGTAGAAGCAAGTAACATAATATAAAAGTTCTTGTAGTTCGTTGTAACTTTGATCGGTGTTTTAATAATAGTGTATTTTTTTATTTTTATATTTGAGTTGATTGAATGAAAGGTAAACTGCGGTTTACGATTTATGCCGTTTTAAAAAAAAACTACTTACTAGATCTCGTTGAAACCAATTTTTGGTGGAAGTTGACATAGTAATGTACATCATATATTTTTTTAGTTTTATCATTCTCTTATTTTAGAAGTTACAGAGGGGGGGGGGGGGGGGGGGCACACATTTTACCACTTTGGAAGTATCTCTCGCGCAAACTATTCAGTTTAGTAAAAAATCACATTAGAAACCTCAATATCATTTTTGAAGATGTATCCATAGATACCTCACACGTATGGTTTTGATGAAAAAAAATTTTGAGTTTCAGTTCTAAGTATGGGGAACTCCCAAAATTTTTTTTTCTATGTTTGTGTGAAAATCTTAATGCGGTTCATAGAATACATCTACATACCAAGTTTCAACAGCATAGTTCTTACAGTTTCGAAAAAAAGTGGCTGTGACATACGGACGGACAGACAGACAGACAGACATGACGAATCCATAAGGGTTCCGGTTTTTGCCATTTGGCTACGGAATCCTAAAAAAGGGTATCGCGTAAGTATATCGCGCTGCCATGTTGAACCTCACATGTTCTCGAAATACTAATAATGCAGGTTTCCCCATGGTGCTTTTCTTTACCGCCGGCACGTAGTAAATTAGAAGTCATCTTTGCAATAAAGAAGTGGTGGAAAAGGTTTTTCAAGTGTAACTTCTTTATAGACTTAGTGGAAAAGTTTAGTACGGTATCAAAATCAAAAAACGTCACGTTTTTTCCTAACTGTATAAGTAATATAAAATAAAAGAAGAATGATATTGAATAAAACTGTTTTTTACGGATTTTATCGCGTTTATTTTATTATTTTTATTCCCGACGTTTCGAGTGCTTTTCAGCAACCCATGGTCACGGGGGGGACTGAGATGTTTGACGTCCCGATGTCACAGTTAGCCCGGCTACCTTCAGTTTTTTAATATTAATTTTTGGTTCGATTTACGCAGAATGAACTTACAGTATCCTGAAGTCTTGCAGTGTTATGCTTGGGTTTGGATTTAATTTTGTTAATTATAGGATCCCAAGCAGATGGCAGCACCCATCCATCTTCTCTATTGAAATTAGGATGTTTTTTAATTTCAATAGCCTCGCGTATCATCCTTGGTAGGAATCGGTGTTCTTTTGCAAGGATTTGTGGTCTATCAAATCTGATGTAATGGCGGGGACGATCTTGAACATGTTCACAGACTGCAGACTTCCCAGAGCGTCGGTGCTTCACGTCAGCTATATGTTCTTTCACGCGGGTTTTAATGGATCTTTTTGTTTGTCCTATGTAAGAGAGACCACATTCGCAATCAAGCTTGTACACTCCTGCATCGTGTAGAGGGATATTACACTTGACGGATGGTAAAAATTGACTAATCTTCTTTGGCGGCTTGAAGTTTGTTTTAATAGAAGCTCGCTTCAAGATGTAGCCAACCTTGTCTGTGACTCCTCTGACATAGGGTAGTACAGCAGGCACACGCTCGACTGTGGTCGGCTTCACTCGGTCACTGTGACGTAGGCGCGGGACCCGAAGCTTGTTGTCTTGCAATACTTGCTCGACGTACTGAAGCTCGGCGGCCAGATGTTTTCTGTCACAGATCCCTCGTGCTCTCTGAAACAAAGATTTTCCCACGGTAGCTAACTGTGATGGATGATGGTGCGATTCACCATTTAAATATCGGTTAGTATGGGTCTTTTTTCTATACCCAGTATGACCAATAGTGTTATCAGGATTTCGGATGACTAAAACATCTAGGAAAGCTAAAGAATTGTTTGCCTCTAACTCCATTGTGAATTGTATTTTAGAGTTTATGGAATTAAGGTGGTCTAAAAATGCAGTTACTTTGTCAGATGGTAAAATTGTGAAAGTGTCGTCTACATACCGCTTGTAGAATCTTGGATTTACAGGAGCAGTAAGAAGGGCTTTCTCCTCAGAAAAAAAAAGAGCCTTCACGTTTTTAAGAAACAACTAAACATATTTTTAACCAAAAAAGCGTATTACGCTTATATTGACGATTATTTCTTTGACAATTTTAACTATCAAATTTATTGAATGAACCACAAAACTTTATGTTATTAATTTTGAGACATAATAATTTACCCTCTTTTTCTACCGACTTCAAAAAGGAGACGGTGCTAAATTCGACTGTATGTTTTTTTTATGTGTTACCTCACACATTTTTACTGGTTGAACCGATTTCGATGATTTTTATTATTTGAAAACTGGTGCTTCGCATGTGGTTTGATTGACTTAGATCAAGGTCTGACCAATAGTTTTTGAGTTATTCTTAATAATTTGTATTGAAGTCTGTTCTATAAAATTTTTAATTTTAAATTATGACATTTATTATTTTGATAAGTATAATAATTGTAATTATTATATTTATTATATTATTATTTAGTGAATTATTAATATGTTAGTAGTGAAAAATAAAAATAGGATTATATTATGTTAATGTAATTATCAGAAATTTCCATTTTAATTATAAAAAAAACAATCTTGTATTTAATTTGTTTGCACAACGGAAGGTAGAATATGTCTGTATTTTCGTTAAATTATTAAGACCGATTGTAACCCATATCGCAAACGAATAAAATGAATTTGAATTTGAAAATGAATTTAAATTTGAATACTCGTAAATTTGTAGAATAAATTCTACCCCTAACAGTGGTTAAATAGAGTATGAAAATTTTAATGGAACAATTTAGACGGCATTGATATTGTGAAATTTCTTAGTCGACTCGAAATGATAAAAACCTTAAAAGTCGGGGCTTTAACACTTCTACATATAGTCTTAGCACCGACTTCAATGTATGAAATTATTTTATTCTTTTTACTTGTTTGTAATCGAATTTTGCTTTTTTTGGAAAGAAGTCCCTTATCGCACGGGACGAATTTGACGGATGGGGGCTAGGCCAGAAAGAGTGGAACGGAAGAATGGTAACGGCGGGGCAGGGGGTGCTAAGAATCTCCGGTGGAGGTTCGGTTGCCACCTAAGACGACTCGACCTGGCAACATAAAACGCACGCACCCTGAGGACTGACGAGAAGATCGTGGAGCTGGAAGAAGAGATAGACAAGTTACGCTGGCATATTATAGGATTATCGGAGGTCCGAAGAGAGGGTGAGGACACGGTAATCCTCGAATCCGGCAACTTGCTCTATCACCGGGAGGGCGACCATCTGTCCCAAGGAGGTGTCGGATTTATCGTCCACAAGTCTCTCGTTATCAACGTTGTAAAGATTGAGAGTGTGTCGACGAGGGTTGCGTACCTTATACTCAGAATCATCAAACGGTATTCGCTGAAGGTCATACAGGTTTACGCACCAACCTCGGCACATCCCGGTGAGGAGATGGAGGAAATGTATGAGGACATATCTAGAGCCATGCATTCCTCCAAAACCCACTATACGGAGTTAATGGGAGACTTCAATGCAAAACTAGGCACAAGAGACAACGGTGAGCTGAAAGTAGGAAAATTCGGAACCCAAGGGGTCAGCAGCTAGCCGACTTCAAGGACAAAGAGGGACTCTTTGTGATAAACTCTTTCTACCAGAAGCGGCCCCACAGAAAGTGGATCTGGTCGAGCCCCGACGGGTCGACAAAAAATTAGATTGACTTCATTATGACGATCAGACGACAACTTTTCAATGATGTCTCCGTGATCGCGAGGGTGAAAACTGGTAGCGGTCACCGAATGGTTAGAGGCACACTGAACCTAATTGTTAAGTTGGAGAGGTCTCGTCTAATGAAGTCAACGCTCCGTCCCCCTCGTGCTCTATTCCAAAGTCCCGTTTTCAGTGCCTATAAGACTGCAATGAAGTGGAAGATATGAATGAAAAGCTCGTGGAAACTGTTCATGCGGTCGGAGCTAAGTTCTGCAAAACCCGCCGCAGAAGAACACAAAAACTCTCCGACCACACTCTTAATCTCATGGCTGTTAGACGGGAAATGAAGCTACATTCTTCAACAGATTTGACAGCATACAGGCAACTGAATAGACATATTTCCAAATGCATGCGGCGGGACTTACCCAACTTCAATACAGCTTGTATTCAAGAGGTCAATCGACGGATTCAACTCGGCTGGGCAGCGTTCGGGAAACTACGACACATCTTCTCGTTAGACATACCTCAAAACTTAAAAACGAAATTGTACAACCAGTGCGTGTTTACAACCAGATGCAGGTGGCTCAGGACCGTGCTTTGTGGCATTCCTTGGGGGAGGCCTATGTTCAGCAGTGGATTTATGAAAGGACTTATGAATGATGATGATGATGAATAAACTATGTTTGTTTGGGACGTACTCAGTATCTATGTTTTTTCTTTTACTATTTAAAAGTACAAGAGTTGCTGCAGCAGCTAGCAAAACTTCTCGTGTCAACATTGTGAAAAGCACTGCAGAACGTTAAAAGACAATGTTATATAACATTCTTATATTGCATTGTTATTTTAATTTGTACAATATTGTTATATGTTTCAATGTTTGAAAAGCAATGTAACATAATGTGGACGTGTTATTAAACAAAAGTTATACAACATGTTACTTAATCTGTACGCACCCTACAATTTTTCCGTCACGACCCCCTTTCTATAGTGCGAGCGAGGTGGAATAATATCCATCTCCTTCACACTTTTTCTTACTTAAATAGTATATATAGTAATAAATAGACGTTAGTAATTAATTTATTTGTATTTGTTAATCATTAATTTAATACGTTTATCAATAGATAATAATATACTCGTACTACGAAAGAAACTAAGTTCCAACTGAGTTTTCCACGACACTGACGCATGTCTTTTTCTTTTTAATAATCTTTTTAAAAAGATTGTATACTTATTGTAAATTTTAAAATAAAAATAAATGTACGATCACTTTAAACATATTTTTCTCTTAACTCTTATCACTTGAACCGTTTATAGTCATTAATTATTTGTTCACATAATATAAAATATGATGACCTACCCTGTCTGACTACGTATGCAAGATTATTTTTAAATTTAATGATGTAGGTACGTAGTGCTCTCATTTGGAATATATTTTTTTAAACTTTTTTAGCTTCAAATTCACTTAATTAAATAAAATGTTCATAACGCTATACTCATAAAGTATTGTTATCGTAAGTAATGAGAACCAGTTGTTACGTCCTAGAGCCTTGTTGCAGCTATATTACAGCTGTAGTACGTATGGGTCGGCTCGACCGGGGAAAGACCACGCTCTCACAGATCACCACCGTAGAATAGCAGCTTAATGTTGTTGTGTTTTGTGTGGTGAGTGTAGAGAACCGGAGACCGTTTTTAATGGAAACCAAGCATTCCATATTTGTCCTCGGGGGTGACAACGCATCTGCATTTTGATTCTTAATCGAGGATAGATTTAAATGTCTATGAGCTACAGTATCCACTTCCCATCAGGTGGACTGTGTACTCGTCTGTCACAAAAAAACCATTTCTACATAAAAAATAACTCTTATTTACTGGTAACGAAGCAAAGTAGGCGTATATAGGCATCTAGTCGCCATCAGTCTGGATATGTGCTCGACTGTCGCTTCTACCATGTTTAGGGAATACAAGAGTGTTCGCAATGCTGTCCGAATGCGTGTTGGCGTACTTCATATATTTGATTTTTTTTGACAAGCGGGTTTCCTCACGACGTTTTCCGTCACCGCCGAACAATTAGTAAATCAGCAGTTAAAATTGCAATCAAGAATTTTATTGTTCCCGGCGGAGATCGAACCCGGTTTGCTCAAATACTGAATACGGCTGAGCTATCCTCAAGATAAATCAAATAATACTTCAATTGTCGAAATCAGGAAAGATCGGAGGGAACCGATGAACATAACTGCATGCTTAAATTTATCCTTATTTTCCGCCGATAACAGTACGATGTATTAGACACCGGTAGCATCTAAACGTTTAGTTACGAGCTTGCGGTCTGCGCGTTCGAATCCGACTCCCGCAAAGATTTTCATGACTCAAATAATTTTTATATATATAAAACGACTCTGTGATACAGGAGAAATTCTTCGTGCAGAGGTAATTTTTTCAGGAAAAAAAAGCTGAAATACTAAATCAAACCTTCTACTCGAAACATTAACAAAAATAACCCACCCGTCGATATATTAATGCACGCATCAAACATTAACATTTAATCGTATATCTTTGTTATACGATAATTATACCTTTCATGTGTCAAGCGTTACGACGTTCATGATCGTAAACTTATCAATAACGGCGCTTGAAGGAACGGCGTTGCCTCCTAAATGGGCTGTATCGCTGGGTTACAGCACTTTATCGCTGCCTATTGTAATTTATGCGATTGCGAACCTGCATTATACCTTAATGATGTTATCAAAAAAAGGTTAGAGGTCCATTGATTTGTGTTTACTCTATGACGCTGTACTGTGTGCTCATGCATTAGTGTTTCTTTTACTACACTACTATTATATTATTATAAAGAGGAAAGATTTGTTTGTTTGTTTGTTTGAATTGAATAGGCTCCGAAACTACTGGACCGATTTGAAAAATTCTTTCACTATTAGAATCCTACATTATCCCTGATGAACATAGGCTATATAATATTTTCAAAAAGGTAGGGATCGGTATGAAAACTTCGATAATGTAACCCAAGGTGTAAAAAATACCAAAATGGATCCTTACATCGCACACGCTGCGGAAACTATTGATAATAGAGCAAAGTAATGTACTATTTAACAGTGGTAGAGCCACGAGGCAGCTTTTGCTGTCGCACGGATGGGCCGGCTCGAACCGGGGTGGTACCACGACCTTACAGAAAACCAGCGGGAAGTAGAGGTTTACCTCTGCGTTTCGCTTGGTGAGTGCAGGTGGCCGGAGGCCCTTTTTACTGGAAATGAGGCATTCCATCTTAGTCCTTACGGGTGACAACGCATCTACATTTTGATTTGTATTAGAGGATAGATGTAGATGTCTATGGGCCGCAGCAACCACTTACCATCCGGTGGACTGTGTGCTCGTTTGTCACCCTTATCATATAAAAAACTACAGTTTTATAGAGGACTTCAATATCTACAAAAAGTCTCGGATACCATATGTTTAACTATTACAGTCATGTCACAATAAATATTTTTCATGTTAAAATGTGAAATAGTAACGCCGGTACAAACTAGGCCACATTATTCGTATTAGTACCTGTATCATGCATAACCACCAATTACGTTAACCATGTAATTTTAGTAACATATTTCAGCCGTCCGTCGTGATGTCTCTCTCGAAGTTCGCATGTCGCAAGGCGCAGACGCGTGATATACGCGGGTAAAACCACGGCGCACAGCTAGTTAATTATTTATAAAATTGACGTGTCACTTCTGAAGATTTGGATCGAATTCCTAACGGTCTGTAATAATTCTGGCTCTCTGTACTAGTTGGACCAGAGTACTGTAGTGCAAGCGCTGTTATTTAAATATGGGTTACCACGTAGAGGTATGCGTACGCGGACTTTTTCAAGGCATTTCCTACCAGCTAATCCATGAAGTGGTGAAAAATTGACGTTGGTGCAATACGGAAGTTTAGAGAATAAGTTAAAACGACTTTTAAAAAAACTATCATCATTACAGCCCTTCACAAGTCCACTGCTGAACAGAGGCCTCCCCCAAGGAATGCCACAAAGCACGGTCCCGAGCCACCCGCACCCATTAACTTCCTGCATGTCTTACCAGGTCGTCACTCCTTCTAGTGCGGGGACGCCCTACACATCGTCCGCCGGTACGAGGTCGCCACTCGAGAACCTTTCTTCCCCATCGGTTGTCGGTTCTTCGAGCTATATGACCAAGCCATTGCCACTTCAGCTTACTAATCCGTTGGGCTATGTCGGTCACTCTGGTTCTACTGCGGGTATCCTCATTTCTAAGTTTATCACGCAGAGAAACTCCGAGCATAGCCCTCTCCATAGCTCGCTGAGCAACCTTGAGCTTCCTCATCCGGCCAGCAGTGAAGGACCACGTCTCAGTTCCATAGGTCATCACTGACAACACGTACTGGTTGTATAGTCTCGTTTTCAATTTTTGAGGTATTACCAAACGAGAAGATGTGCCGTATTTTCCCGAACTATCAGTATGGCTTTTATTACCCGAATCTGTTTGTATTTGTGTAGGAATGTATGTTTATAATGGAATATTCTAACTCAATTTTCATCCTCTTCTGAACGTCCCAATAAGGTTTAAAATTTGTAGAAATATTAAGAAAATAACAATACAAATGCGTGTTGTTTGGCTTTTTCTCTCTGTTTTCATTTTTTCATTTTTGTGTGCACCTATTAAAAAGACCTGTATAAACAATACGCATTGATAACATGATATTACAAGAGCTGCATGAGGTCTGATTTTGTAATAATCGTTTCCCAAAGCCGGAAACTTATATAATAGTACATACAAAAACTTCGTATAAATAAATGAGCTCAGTGGCAATAAAAGAAAACAAAGAATTTTGCTCTGAGTATACTAACTTACGCATTTTATCACGTTTCATTTTGTCTTTATTCAATCTATGGGGGAGGCCTATATTCAAATGTGGACTTTATAGGCTGTAGGCTGACACCGTAATCGTCACAGTTTAAGTAACGATTGCATTGCAAAGATTTTTTTGACACTGCTCCTCGATGCCAGATTTACCCAAACTATAATTTTACATCTGTAATTACGTAAAGTATACCAGCCATACCGAATATCGAATTATCTATCGAATATCATATCGAAGAACCGACAACCGATGGGGAAGAAACATTCTCGAGTGGCAGCCTCGTACCGGCAGGCGAAGTGTAGGCCGTCCACCCACTATATGGAGTGAAGACCTGGTAAGACATGCAGGAAGTCAATGGATGCAGGTGGTTCGAGAACGTGCTTTGTGGCATTCCTTTGGGGAGGTCTATGCTCAGCAGTGGACTTGTGATAGGCTGTAATGATGATGATGACGACATCAGCCATATACACACGAGCATATGCCCATCAAAATATTGATGTGCGTATGACTTTACAATCATTACCTTATATTTATCAATGCGACCTTCGAGAATGTTTGTCATATAGGGACAATAAAGGAACATTAAGTCTGTACTTCATCTGTGGCAACGCGCTCGTAATAAAACGGTCGGTCTTTCACTTTTCACCTACCAGTTTCGAATTAAAATTGTTTCGAATACATCACACGACGCTAGAGTATTGAAGTTGGTACGTGCACGTCCAACTTTGTTGGTATATTGAAATACTTGTGCACTAAATCTGGCGAATACACGAAATTCGAAGGATTTTCGTTGTTAAATTCTCAAAGATTTGACGAAGTCTTATTGTTAACTGATGTCATTAACAGGCGTTGTATTATATCTCATTGTAAAGAACAAGTTTTGTCGCATTGTAGTTGCAAAGGTATCTGAATTGTCACTGATTCTTTATTTGTTTAACAATTTATGTACACACAAAATAATGTTACAATGAAGAATAAAAAAAGCTATTTTGTACAAAGGCACTGCTTATTTCATATTGAAATTTCTTCCAGCAGGCCTGATACTGGACAAATTATAATTTAAAATTAAAAATTTTGTACAGCCGACTTCAATATAGGTTATTTAAGAATAACTCAATAACCATTGGTCTAACCTTGATCAAATTCATATGGGATCACACGAGAACTATCAGCTTTCATATAAAAAAAGAATCATCGAAATCGGTTCGCCCAGTACAAAGTTATGAGGTAACACACATAAAAAAAAAAAAAAAAACATACACCCGAATTGAGTACCGTCTCCTTTTTGGAAGTCGGCAGAAAAGAGAAGCTGATCTAGTCTGCACTCTCATAATAAAATTTTATAATATTAATATACTTAACATAAAGTAAAAATAAAAAAAACATATATCCATGTAAACATACATATAACTAAATACCACTATAAATACATATACATATACATATTACATATATAAATATAATAATATATTATATATATAATCATTGGGACGACAAAGAAAGATAGTGCTCTTTGACACTGTTTGAGCCTCTCGAATTGCAGCAGGAAGAGAATTCCATTCTTTTTGAATTCTTCATTCAATTCTTTATGTATAGTGTATGGATTTTTGAGGCTACATTGACTTGCCACCGTTAATATTACTGCCTTTCACCTTTATTAAAATAATTATTTGTTTTTTGAGGCAACCAGCACGCGACCACCTGATGGTAAGTAAACACTGTCCAAAAATAGGTGCAGAACTAAAAAATTCGCGGGAGCATTGGCAGCTTTTTAAAAAGGAGCATTATTCTAAATCTACATACGTTGTAGAGCCATGCTGCAGCTATATTAGTAGTATAGTTGTAGCACGAGTGGGTCGACTCGACCGGAGAAGGACCACGCTCTCACAGAATACCAGCGTAAAATGCCAGCTTAACACTGCTGTGATTCGTATAGTGAGTGTAGAGAACCGGAGACATTTTTTACTGGAAAAGAGGCATTCCATCTTAGTCCTCACGGGTGACAACGCATCTGCATTTCGATTCTTTAATGAGTGTATTTTGATTCGCAAACGAGGATAAATGTAGATGTCTATGGGCCACAGAAATCACTTACCATCAGGTGGACTGTGTGCTCGTTTGTCACCCCATCCTATAAAAAAATCTAGATGGTAGCACACCTGTCCTGCCTAGAAGTTCTTTTGGGAGTTCCACCCATTTCACTTGCACTGCTGTTTTGTGATGGATATAGAGAACTAGCCAGGTGACATCACATCTGTGGTCTCTTTTGTTTGAAGTCAGCTGCAGATATCGATCGACTGCTGCAGTCACTTATCATAACTGAACTGTAAGTTTGTTTGTCATTTCAGTTTTATAAAAAAAGAAGCAACTAAAATCGCAGGTAATAGCCGATTCCACCAAGTAAACTTGTGAGGAAGAAATCTTCAAGAAAATTGCACGACGGTGGACCGCCGAGCACCCAGTTTGTGTGGATACGATTTGTCGCAATAATATGGTGAAAATTTGCGGCTGGAATCAATCCGAACAATTTCTTGTAGCGCTGGACGTGGTAAATGCGATAACAGATGCAAAGAGTCTTTGCCACGTCAGTAAATCGAGCCGATAAGGAAGGACTTGGTCATTAGGTGGTAGAGCCATGCTGCAGCTCGACCGGGGACGGACCACGCTCTCCCAGAATACCAGCGTTAAATAGCAGCTTAACACTGCTGTGTTTCGTATGGTGAGTGTAGATAACCGGAGACTCTTTTTACTGGAAAAGAGGCATTCCATCTTAGTACTTATGGGTGACAACGCATCTGCATTTTGATTCGCAAACGAGGATAGATGTAGATGTCTATGGGTCACAGCAATCACTTACCATCAGGTGGACTGTGTGCTCGTTTGTCTCCCTATCCTATAAAAAAAGTTAATGATTCGAACCGCTCTTCGGAAGGTTCTACAGCCAAGTGAAAATAACTGACACTAGGGTGCTTCAGCCCGAGATGAAAACAGTATTTCATATGAGGCCGGATTGTTTTGGTCAGAATAATCAAACCTACTTCCTGATAAATATGTCAGAGGTGTCACAGTCAAGATTGGCTACATCTTAAATCAAGCTTCGATTAGAACATTCTTCAAGCCGCCGAAGAAGATTAGTCAGTTCTTACCATCCCTCTTCAAGATGGAGGAGTGTACAAGCTTGATTGTGAATGTGGTCTCTCGTATATAGGACAAATATAAATATCTAGAAAACGCGTAGTAGAACACATAGCTGGCGTGAAACACCAACGCTCCGGACTGCAATTTGTGATCATATCCACCGTCTAGGCCCCGCCATTACATCACATTTGAAATTTGACTACAAATCCTCGCGAAAGAACATTTATTCTTATCAAGGATTATACGTGAGACTATTGGAATTAAAAAGCATACTGAAGAGAAGAAGGCTGGGTACTACCACTTGCTTGGGATCCTGTAATTAGTAAAATTAAAAAGCATAACACTTTAAGACCTCAAGACCAGTAAGTTCATTTTGCGTAGATTGGACCCAAAGTAATAATTAAAAAGTTAGAGGTACTCCGGGTTAACTTTGACACTGGGGCGTTAATAATTTCAGTCCCCAGTGATCACGGTTGCTGCATAGCACCAGAGACGTCGAGAATTAAAAATGAATTGTATTAAACGCGATAAAATTCGTAAAAGTAGTTTTATTAAAATATACTACACATTTCGTGTGGGTTTAAAAAGTCATTATGTCTGTCTGTAATTTCGAAATAACTGCCTTTCATTGAGCAGAATGTGGGCGGGGGCTATTAGCATGATATTTAGATATAAATAACAACGGATAGTGTATGTAATGTTAGAAAAAAATCAGTTTATTGTAAATAAAGATATACTTATAACCATTGAGTTATATGTACTACGTACTAGAGAAGCCATTCCAAACAAAAATTGTGTCCTACTCTATGTCTTCGCGCATGCGCGGGAGTAGTAGTCGCGCACGCGCGATGACTTTAATTTGATATAAAATAAGATATTAATATAAAATAAAAATAATAATTTAATATAAAATATCTTAATTTAATCTAAACAAACATATTATATTTCTAAATAAAATGTAATAATAATTATTTTATGGAATTTACAAATCTTCAATTTACGCAATATTTAGTTTGTACGGATTGCAGTTCAATTCAGTTGAACATAGTCAATGTTCGGAATGGCTTCTCTAGTACGTAGTACATATAACTCAATGCTTATAACACAATCTATATCTCGGAAATACACCAGGATAGGTTAATTGTTAAAAACAGTAAGAGTATGACAGCGAATGTTCAACTTGCTCTCTTGCTTACCCAATTATTCATTATCAGTAATGAGATAGCGTAACGCACTATACATTTAGTATAAAGCAATTACAGTTCCGCTAGTTTTTAATATTTCAGTGAAGATATGGCGTATAATAGATTTAGGTTTACAGGCAAAGAATTTCAGCATGTCGCTCGCAACGCAACCATTTGACCCTCCTGTCCACTCCAGACGGTTTCAGACCGCAATCGTTTGAAGTTTTCTCTTTTAACTTTTGGCTCGGTTTTATTTCAAAGGTAATCTTTATTGGAGCTCTGCGAAATTAACATTTTCATCTGCAGACATTTGCTATGTTACGGCAAATTTTAATCTGAAATTCATTTTACTTTGTTGTGTTTACGGTACAAGATGTTTTATGCAGTAAATTTAGAATTAATTCATGTTTAATGCCAGCTATAATAATAAATATGGTTCGCGTTACAGAGATTACCAAAATTATAAGTATCATTAAAAACAATATTTTAGTTGTAGGATAGATAGACTTACTTATTAGTATTATTAGTAGTATTATATATTTATAGTGATTATGTGGAGATTCCAGAATTTGTCAGTGTTTTAGTATATCATGAAATTGTAAATGTATAACGATTAGACGCAGTTATAGTTATATAGACTTGTAATTAGTGGAGTAATAAAGTAAATCATCAGAATATCAGAATATTTATTGTTGGGCCACCCATCGTATTCGATAAAAATATTTCTAAGATACGTGAAGTCCGCCAACACGTGTCGGGGCAGTGCGCCGGACATTTCCTTGCCCAGGAATCTGAAACGCCAGGGCCTCAGAATGAGAGAAGTTTGCGCCCAGTTGTGGGACATATATAGGCTACTTTACTTTATTTTTAGGGTTCCGTACCTCAAAAGGAAAAAACGGAACTCTTATAGGATCACTTTGTTGTCCGTGTCTGTCTGTCTGTCTGTCAAGACCCTTTTTCTCAGGAACGCGTGGAGGTATCAAGCTGAAATTCATATCAAATACTCAAGTCTACTGTCCCTTAGAGCTGTGAAAAAATCAAACTTCTAAGTCAACGCAATCAAAAGATACAGCCGTTTATGCCGTAAATTTTCGACATTCGCAAGGGAATCAAAACCTACAGGGTACTTCCCGTGAACTCAGAATCTTGAAATTTGGTACGAAGCAACGTTTTATAGCACAGATAAAGGAATAATTGCGAAAAGCATAAATTTTTAGTTACATCATATAATAAAAATATTTTTAATAATTTTAAACTTATATACCTACAGATTTGTTCGGACTCGCACTTTGCCGGTTTTTAATCTTATCGACACTTAGTACAGTAATTGTGATGGAACTCCAGGAATCTGCATCGAATATAACTAAATATCTTACTCGCTTTGCGGCCTGGACGGAGACTTCACTTAACGGACAGGTTCCGCATAATGACATCCTATGATAATGCACGTAGGCAACATCCCTGTTTTAATTATTTATTAATAACCAGCGATTCCTCCAGGCTTCGGATGTATGTATGTATGTAATGTGTCGCTATTTAGATTTAAGATAAACAAAAACATTTTTTTTTCATTTCGAAAACGTCGAAGTATTTCGGATAAAATATTATCTAGATCACACCTGGCATTTGTTTATCGATTTGTTTCATCGATCTCTATCTGTTCGTAATGTTTCAATACAATTGGTGCAGGTATTCTGAAGATTAAGCCCGGACAAAAATTTTAAAAATGTTGATTTCGGATAAAATATTTTCTAGATCACTCCTAGCATTTGTTTATCTAATTATTTCATCGCTCTCTATCTGTTCGTGATGTTTCAATACAATTGGTTCAGGTATTCTGAACATTAAGCCCGGACAAAAATTTTAAAAATGTTTGATTTCGGATAAAATATTTTCTAGATCACTCCTAGCATTTGTTTATCTAATTGTTTCATCGCTCTCTATCTGTTCGTGATGTTTCAATACAATTGGTTCAGGTATTCTGAACATTAAGCCCGGACAAAAATTTTAAAAATGTTTGATTTCGGATAAAATATTTTCTAGATCACTCCTAGCATTTGTTTATCTAATTGTTTCCTCGCTCTCTATCTGTTCGTGATGTTTCAATACAATTGGTTCAGGTATTCTGAACATTTAGCCCGGACAAAAATTTTAAAAATGTTTGATTTCGGATAAAATATTTTCTAGATCACTCCTAGCATTTGTTTATCTAATTGTTTCCTCGCTCTCTATCTGTTCGTGATGTTTCAATACAATTGGTTCAGGTATTCTGAAGATTAAGCCCGGACAAAAATATTAAAAATGTTTGATTTCGGATAAAATATTTTCTAGATCACTCCTAGCATTTGTTTATCTAATTGTTTCATCGCTCTCTATCTGTTCGTGATGTTTCAATACAATTGGTTCAGGTATTCTGAACATTAAGCCCGGACAAAAATTTTAAAAATGTTTGATTTCGGATAAAATATTTTCTAGATCACTCCTAGCATTTGTTTATCTAATTGTTTCCTCGCTCTCTATCTGTTCGTGATGTTTCAATACAATTGGTTCAGGTATTCTGAAGATTAAGCCCGGACAAAAATATTAAAAATGTTTGATTTCGGATAAAATATTTTCTAGATCACTCCTAGCATTTGTTAATCTAATTGTTTCATCGCTCTTTATCTGTTCGTGATGTTTCAACACAATTGTACAACACAAAATAAATTTTAAAAATGTTTGTTATCTCTATAGCATGCCAAGAACTCCATGAGCTTAATAGAAGCCATTTTGTAAGAAAAAGCGCGGAGCCTCAACGCTTGTAGGCGAAATTTGTTAATTTCTGTCAGCCCTACAATCGTATCATATTTTAAATAATTGGTATCTGTTTTTACATATTTATTGAAGTTTTGATAGTTGTTACTTATATTTATATGTTGATGATGAAATATGAATCTAACATTTCCCTTCAAGCGATATCGCTCAGTAGCCTTATAATATTAATCGTGAATATCTAAAAGTTTTATAACATACGTTGCCATTTATATTCAAAGTTATATCAGTCACGTAATATATTGTTCGGTGGGAACGTGGTTTGAGTTTGAGTTCAGGTCACTTGTTGATCACGACCGGAACGGGCGCCGAAGCTATTTATGCTGACGAAGTTATTCAATACATATATGATTTGAATAGATGTGGCAATGTATTTATTTCATGATTTTTTTCTAATGTTAAACCTATTGATTTATAACTTAAATCACATCCATATATTTCAAAAAGGCTAGCGATAGTAAATCGTCTATTTTTAGGGTTCTGTACTTCAAAAAAAAAAACGGAAACTTTTCTTAGGAAGCTCTGTTGTTTGCTAAGACCTTTTCTTGTAGAAATATGAAGTTGAAATAATATCAAATACTAACTTTCTATATAGGTGTAAAAAAATCAAGCTTCATAATCAACGTAATTAAAATATACGTTCATTAATGTCACAACTTATTTTGATACTTGCAAACTGACTAATCAAAATGTGTTCCGTCGACATATAGATCGATCAAGATGTAAGGAGCAAAAATTCTAGAATATTTAATTTTTAGTTAAATCACTATTTTTTGCGATTCCAACTTACATAATATTGCGAAAGACCGCCAACTGTGATGTAAACTGAGATATAATATAGCGAGAAAATATTTTTTCAATTCAAAGTTAAGTGTGTCCTTTAATTCTAACTTTCTTTTCGTTAAATTATTCGGTGCTTACATTATATATATTTCTCATGATGGATGAGCTATACTTTATTACTATATATATATATATATATATATATATATATATATATATTGCTACATATATAATTAAATTTATACGGAACTCTCAGCGAAAAATCGGCATTTGTCCGATGTTTTGTTGGTCTTGAGCCAAGGGCGTAAATGACAAAACGAAAGAAAATAATTACATCATAAATTAAAAAAAAATATGTACAATATTTTATGATCTAGAAATTTGTTGTAGCTACACCTGTATTATGCAGTAATAATGGACGGTTTCGTCTGTAACAAATAAGCTATAACAAAATACCAGGTTTAAAATAGCAGGATTGTGCTGCTGTGTTTTGTGTGGTATGTGTAGAGATCCTTAACGTCATTTTACTGATAACCAGGCATTTCATCTTCGCCATCAGAGGTGAGAACGAATCTGCATTTTGATTCTTAATATAGATGTTTAAGGGCAACGTTATCCATTTACCATCGGGTTAAACTGTTTGCTCTTTCCTACATTCTTACATAAAAAAAGCTTCACAACGATAATGGACCTAGGAATTCAATGGCAATTTGTGCCGGCACTGATTTCGGTATTTTTATTGTAAATAGATTTCTGATCTGAGTTGGATAAGCTCTGAGTATCTGTCTGGATAGATATAAAGTAGAAGCTAGGATTGCACATCAGGAACTCGCTCTGAAGAACGGCCCCGTGATTCGTAGACTGCCTTACTAAAAAAACTAGCTACGCTGATGGTGTCCACCGTGGGATTTTAGCCGGAAAGAATTTAATTGGTTTCTCCCACAGCAAAAGTATCCATGAGAATATGTCTCATCTTCAATCTTGTATTAAATAAAACGATCATTTATTACAGGATTGAAACCTTATTGACTGTATCTTTTTTTATGTGTGTTACCTCATAACTTTTTTCTGGGTGAATCGATTTCAATGATTCTGTTTTTTATTTGAAAGGTGGTGCTTCTCATGTAGTCCCATATAAATATCAAGATCTGACCAATAGTTTTTGAGTTATTTTTAATAATTTATATTGAAGTAGGTTGTACAATTTTTTTTTTATTTTAAATTATCGCCTAATGAGTTTGGTCAAAAGTAGTTTAATATGAACAAATATTAGTGAATAGAGGCTTTGGCTGAAAAATATCGGTTAAAAGTAGTTTAACGAAGACTAATTTACACTTTGTCCAGGAGTAACTATTTAGTAAATAATTTAAAATTGAAAATTTTGTACAACCGAAACCGACTTCAATATAAATTATTAAGAATAACTCAAAAACTATTGGTCAGACCTTGATCAAAATCAAATTTATGTGAGACTACATGTGAAGCACCATCTTTCAAATAAAAAAGAATCATCAAAATCGGTTCCCCTAGTAAAAAGTTATGAGGTAACACACATAAAAAACATACAGTCAAATTTAGTACCGTCTCCTTTTTGAAGTCGGTAGAAAAAAATTATAAAACGTTTATTGGCTATCAATTTTAAGACCAACGAGTTTTTCTTGTGTTATTCTAAATAATTTATATTGAAGTCGGTTGTACAAAATTTTTAATTTTTAATTATATTATATTTTTTTCTTTTTAATAATTTACAAAAATATTCTAAACATCAATCTTTATCAATATAGCCTATTTTTCAAGTTCACCACTGAACATAGCCCTCCCATACTGATCGTCACTAAGCACGATCCCGAGCCACCTACATTTCTGCAGTCAATTTCTGTGGTAGAGTATCACACTAAGCTCGCTAGTAAGCGGCAGTCAATCTAAATAGACGTAAAAATAAATCAATTACAGTTTATAAATATTACATATCAATAATGTTATTAAGAAAGAAAATCTTATAGGAAAATAACGACCATAAAATTACATTTCGAATTTTTCATAAGTATATAGACATTTGCGATCATGTGAGGGGAATCATTGTGAATATTTTTAGACGTAATATTGTTAGCAAAAGAAAAACTGCAAATAAATGTCTCCTTTCTGCAGGAGTAAAATCTCTAAAAATATTTCTTGATATATATAAAAAAAACGAACCAAAAGTTTTCGTTTGCGCACATTACTCCTTAAATATTTCCTTTTTTCTTTTTTTAACTATTAGAATAATTCGAAGATTGTAAAGCGCAGTGACTTAGTTTAACAAAAGCCTATTCCCTCTTGCCTTGTAGACACCCAAATTATAATCGGGTGGAAAGACACATACTGGCAAAATATTTCACTTCATTTCTGTACGCATTACGAAAGATGTAGCAAACCATTTGGTTCAAATGCGAGATATGTCCACCACACAGTGATAGAGACGAGCTGTGTGCTGGTGGTCTGATGATGGAATAGAGAGAGAGAGGAATTTAGTTACGCAATTCATGCGAACGTGCCCTGAAATGTATCCTATAAAATATTGAAAGGCTGTTGCTACTTGCTATGCTATTAACAGTGGCAGAGCCACGCGGCAGCTTTTGCTGTCGTACGGATGGGCCGGCTCAAACCGGGGTGATACCACGACCTCACAGAATACCAGCGTGAAGTAGAGGTTTACCTCTGCGTTTCGCTTGGTGAGTACAGGTGGTCGGAGGACCTTTTTACTGGAAATGAGGAATTCCATCTTAGTCCTCACGGGTGATAACGCATCTGCATTTTAATTCGCAAACGAGGATAGATGTAGATGTCTATGGGCCACAACAATCACTTACCATCGGGTGGACTATGTGCTCGTTTGTCACCCTTATCTTATAAAAAAATACTTTGCGCCAACTTCTATAATATATTTTTATAACAACTGAGATAACGGCTGCCCTGCTCGTCAGTGATTTTTACAGCTTCAGCTAACTTCAAACAAATAATGTCATTGTAGAGCTATCACTTTCAACTGTGACTGTAATTTGTAATTAATCACAGGTTAATTATACTGGATTTCTTTCCCTTCGACAGCAGTATCGCAGGTGAACTGCTGCTTGAGAGCCAGCTTATCTATAAAAGGTTGCTTCCTACAAGCCTCACGTACCACGCCACCCTGTTGGTTGACAAAATTCTAAACTTAATAACACTAACACTTTAATAAAAGTATTAATTAAGTGTTAGTGTCAGTTGAACATAGGCCTCCCCCAAGGAATGCCACAAAGAACGGTCCTGAGCCACCTGCATCCATCGACTTCATGCATGTCTTGTCAGTTCGTCACTCCATCTAGTGATGGGGCTACCCTACACTTCGAGGCCGCCACTCGATTCGCATTCCTTGGGGGAGGCCTATGTTCAGCAGTGGTAATGATGATGTTGATGATAGTGTTAGTCAGTAAAACTTTTAATTTTTTATGTAAATGCCGCGGTAGCTTAAAGGCGAAGCGCTCGTCGTAAATTTTACAGTACGACAGCTAGTCTGGTTCGATTCCTGCCGGCACCAAATTAACTGTTCGAAGAAAACATGCGTGTCAGAGAAATAATAGATTTCGATGACATGTAAAGTCCAAAGTCCATTTCTTTCGGGTCGTTCTAACAACTAATCAATAAAAAACTGCTATTGCCAACCCGCCAGTTAAGCGGGGCAACTTTGGCAAATATCCAATGTACGAGTATAAGGCAATCTATGACTTTTGATAGGCCGTAATGGTGATAGATATGTATTTTTTAAATTCTACTATTGCTCCAAAATTCCAATTTTCGACTAGTTTGTGAGTTCCTTATTGCGGCTTTCTTTGCTATTTTTGTCGCTTAGCAGCTATTTTTTTATAGGATAGGGTGACAAACGAGCACACAGTCAACCTAATGGTAAGTGGGTGCTGTGACCCATAGACATCTACATCTATGCTCAATAAAAAATCAAAATGCAAATGCGTTGTCACCCATGAGGACTAAGATGGAATGCCTCTTTTCCAGTGAAAAGGATCTCCGGTTCTCTACACTCACCATACGAAACAGTCAAGCTGCTATTTTACGCTGGTATTCTGTGAGAGCGCGAACCTTCCCCGATCTAGCCGACCCATTCGTGCTACAACTATACTAATAATATAGCTGCAGTATGGCTCTACCACGTATAAAAAGATTGCTTCATGGGGGAAATATTTGCCATAGTAGCGATGCTTGGCAAACGGGTTGGCAAGCGCAGCCTTTTTTATAATCTACTGTTTTATTTCCCACTGTCCCCTCTTAAAATATGCACAGGGTGATGTGTAGTAAATGCTATAACGCCATTACAACATGCTAATTTGCCTAAAAATACGAAACACAGCAGTGTTAAGCTGCTATTTTACTCTGGTATTCTGTGAGAGCGTGGTCCTCCCCCGGTCGAATCGACCCATTCGTGCTACAACTATACTTCTAATATAGCTGCAGCATGGCTCTACCACGTTAAATATGCGTAAAATATACGTAAAATGGCTATCAGCAATGCTACCCATTATTGTACTCTCCAGAATAATTATACTTCAGAGAATCCATCACTTCACTTCGACTCCAGAGTTCATAAATGGCGACTATGGGAAACACCAGAAAAGTCTTACGGTTTCCTATGTATGGCCTAGCCCTCTAGTGCGTTCCGAATTCCTAGGAGAGATGAAATAAAACATTTATAGCCTTCCTTGTTATAAGTTGAGATTATTGGCGGTAGAGGCCACTTACACTCAGATCAACTGTAAGCGGATGTCTTGAAGAGCAGAGTCGCTTCTTGAGAAGGGCTTTTCTCAGCTTATGCTTTTTACCATACAAGTGGACTTAACTTCAGATAGGATATTTCGTCGATCTTTCGTCGACCTTAAATTTATATAGGGTCTATCGAAATTTGAAAATTCCATTAATGTTGGAAAGGGTAACAAACACATCATATCAAAAAGTGGTTTAATGTTGATGTCATCTTTTTTAAATGTGTGACACGTACTTGAAAAGCGGAATTTATATAATATAATAGTAATGAATACTAGCTTTGCCTGTGGTTGAAACTCGTTTCGTTTCCAAACAATTTTGTTTGTAAAGTAATTCAACTTAATTCTCTAATAATTTTTAATAAGCTTTTATATGATATAAATTGTGTAATGACGTTAAAGTGTATAGTAAAAGTTTTGAAGGAAAAGTTTATTTTATTCTTTTTTGCGCATTTAAATAAAAAATATAATTTATTTTTTTTAATATAAAAGCTTATATTAAAAAAAAGTATTTTTTTATTTTTAATTTATTACTGTTCACTATGTTCGTACATTCATTTGTTTAGTTTTTCTGTAACAGACACTGCCGTCGATGTAAGCAGTGGGCGTCATATTACATGCGTCAGAACCATAGACTTGAATATACTGGCGTATAGACCACCTGACAGCCCGAAAACGCGTGACCAACTCTGATTTGTTATTGTGTGCGTTAGCTAGTGATGTATATTTTACTTACAAGGACTATCGAAAATGATTGTTAAGGAAGCGGTAAAAGGATTTAAAAAAGTATTTAGTGCATGAAGTTGAACAACTTTAAAAATCAACTGAATTTTAGCATAATAGTTCTAAAATAATTAAAAAGTATCCATATAACATGTTCCTGGGAATAAGCTGAACCTACCTGCTTTTTGTTGGATTTCAAATAAAATCTATAAAATCCCAGGTGAATGTACCGATAAACTTAAAAAACTCCCCAATAATCAGATCGGAAAGTTGTATTTTCGAGCTATGATCTTTGGGGAAAAATATTTACTGCCGTGGGCAGTTTCCCCGGAATTTCTTTTTAACATATTTTTAATATAAATAGGTAGATACTTAACTAAGTATATACTTATTTATATTTTATAAAATGTTTTGATGGGGAAATAAAAACGGGGACATGGAGTACATAACGGCTGCTTTGTTTTTCAACAACATTTAATAATTAATAATTAAATACATTATAGAACTTTATTTTAACATTCGACTTAAGTATAAATGTAAACTTAATAATTCAAGGAAGGAAACTTGTAGGAATCAGTTAAATAAGATTGCTCTGCTTAAGGGCCAATATGTTTATGAGGCTTCATCATGGTTCATGTTTATATTCTTTCATCTGTCCCTGAAAAGTATAAAGTAATAATAAACTTATTATCGTTTTAGCTGCATGAATTTTAAAAACATAATGATCTTAACACAGTAAAGTGGACTAAGTCTCTGAGAATACAGATGCACTCTCTATTCTCTCAATCTCGGTATGTTAAGAAAATGGTCACTCATTAATGGACTGACCGCGGCAAGTGCAACTTTATCTCGCAGATCTATTGATCTGCTCAGCTATTACTTAACGACGAGTTCCTCTTCTCTACGACTAACGCTGTAGGCGATGAATCAAGCTATTTAAGCCCTCGGCACAATGTCGTCGGCCATCAAGCATGAATTGGGCATCGACCGTTGTGAGTATCAAATACTATGGAATTTATACTATCATACTATCATTACTAAATATTTATATCTAACTACGCTAAAAGTTTTATCATTGTGACTTGGGAATGTTACGAGCTTGGGGTTCGAGACAATTAAAAACTGCAGAGTGAATTACAAAAATTGACACTTTAATTACAGAACACTAATTACAACTTAAAACCACACTAATAATAAAACACAATTGTACTACAGATCACTTTAGTTCGCAGTTGTATCGCTTAGAAGTATACGCTTGTTTCGCCAATTCAATACTGACTCGGTAGTGGTCTATACCGGCCTTATATAGGGCCGCAGATAGTTTCCAGAACCTTTTAATGTAGTAACATCTAGAATGTTCGAATACATATCGGTCCCGAAATTTCTAGAAGGATCTTGACTCTCCTAGTTTTGCTACTCGATACTAGAGGGCGCTAGTGGTAACTAGTATTGCCATGTACAAGACATTAATAGTGGCGCGCAACAGGAATATAATCCGAAGTTCCGAAGCTCCGCTAACCCCCTTGGGGAAAATAGCGTGAAGCTCTGAATATTGTACTAGTATGGCCGTGAGGCTGTGCGGTTGGTTAAGTAAGGTTATATATTTATTTTGGGTAATAAATAGATACTTAGTTGGGTTCAAAATGGTTTAGAGAGAATAATATCAAGATTTTTTTGTGTTTAATGTACTACAGTTTTATAATGTATGAAAATCTGTCTCTATATTTATCTAGGGTGTGGATATAGAATTGTTTGGCAGGAATTTGGTGGAGTAAGGTGTTTTATTTGGTAGAGATTTGGTCCCCGATCATAATAATACCACTCACATTGAAAGACAATGCACCGTTATCCAATAAATAAATAAAAACCATTATAAACTAAAACGCGTAAAACATGGAAAACGTATGCAATATTACTGTGAAAGCTGGATGGCATAGAAAATTTTGTGTAAGTGCGACAAGGACGTAAAACTAATGTCAAATTAGTCTACTGTCTATACACTCTGTCAAGTGTCAAATAAGAAATGATTATAATATTATACTGTTTTATTTCATAATTGTTTAAAACTGCCCAGAAATACTTGAACAACCAGATATACTTTCAGTTGTAATAGGTTAAAAGGTTGTGGCGGGAGCGAAGGCAAACTGGCTTTATACATAAGATATCTGATCTGATCGAATCTGTACTAAAATTGAATTAGCAAGCCCCGACTCCACGTAGTCTTGTCTGCCCTACTCCTAGAGTGTTTTTGTAAAGGCGTAGGCGTGGAACGCAAGGTTACGCTATGCAAGGGCGAAGGGGCTGTACTCCTTGCTGCACCGAAGGCGTTGTAGAAGTAACTTTGGGTCAATATTCCTGTGTAAAAAAGTGAGGTTATGATAAAAAAAACCCATTACTCATAAACTATACTTTTCCGCAAGGAGGAAAGGGTAGAGAGGCTTTCCCTGATAGGGCACACTCCTGCTTCCCTCTTCCCCCTCGTGCCGGACACGATAAATGTTATAATTTTGAGGTTAGGTCTATGGGATTTTCTTTTTGATTTTTCTCAAGAACAGTGTATTACCTTTTAATGGGAGTGGTGTCGAGAGTAAGGGGATGATCCCCCCCTCTCCACCCCCTGCCCCCTCCTGCTAAACGATTCTAAATTTCAATCCTTATTTATATTTATCTAAAGTTTAGAAAGTTAAATTTTGAAGTCTTATTATTTACTTACAAATAATGTAGTTCTTTTAATAAAATTGTTTTTATTCTACTTTTTCTATTATACTTCTTAAGAAAATGTTTGCTGCAAATTGTTGAGTTCTTCTTTGCATTACAACCAACCTGTATATAAATCTACCTAGGTGAAATGTAGATTTGACTTTTACCTACCCTTACATCATAAATTTACCTCCACATTGTATCTTGGTGACGCAACACATATGTAAATTACGCAACATGAAAATATATCCACGACCGAAACAATAAGTACTAGTAGGTTAAACAAATAGTTCTTACGTGTCGTAGTCCGCAGCGCCTATTCACCTCGCTATCAAACCGTACTAATGACTGTTTATTTAAGTATGATAGTAAATATAATAAAGGCTGTAAAGTGTTCAGTTTGAGTGTTCCGTACTTCAAAAGGAAAAACCCTATTCAACGTGAACTGGTAGAGGTATGTTAGAATTAATATCTTTTAGTATAATCTAAGGTACCTTTGAGGTGCAATAAAAATTAAGGTTTTAAGCTAATGCAGTCAAAAGATACGGTCATTTATGTGACATATTTTGATACACACACAAACTCAATAACAGTGGTAGAGCCAGGCGGCAGCTTTTGCTGTCGCATGGATGGGCCGGCTCGAACCGGGGTAGTACCACGACCTCACAGAATACCAGCGTGAAGTAGAGGTTTACCTCTGCGTTTCGCTTGGTGAGTGCAGGTGGCCGGAGGCCCTTTTTACTAGAAATGAGGCATTCCATCTTAGTCCTCACGGGTGACAACGCATCTACATTTTGATTTGTAATAGAGGATAGATGTAGATGTCTATGGGCCGCAGCAACCATTTACCATCAGGTGGACTCTGTGCTCGTTTGTCACCCTTATCATATAAAAAAAACATGTTCAAATTTTGTCAATAAACATGTGTAAAAGTTTTATTAAAGAAAAATTGTACAAAAAGAGTATAATACCAAGAAAGTCATGAATTAAAATAACCCCTGGGAGTAAGGTGATGACCACCATCCTGGTTCTATTAAAATTGTCAAAACTATTGTAAAGCGATATATGTTTTAAAAAATCCCGCTGGGTTTCTTACTGGTTCACTCCAGGATAGAGGTTTTTTCCGAACCAGTGGTAAGTAAAAAAATACTTTCAATAAGTATTATGTAGTTATCTATATTGAATAAAAGTCATTCTATTCTATCCCCAAAATCGCTTAAACCGTGGTGTAGACCAAATAAAGACGTTTCTCTTCTCTTTTCTTGTTTTCTATTGTAAAGTTAATGTTTTACGGAACCACCTGAGGGCGCGAGTCCTACTCGCAATTGTCCATTTTTATTTATAATTCATTCCTAATGTGTTGCAATAAAATCAATAGAACTATTACGACAATATTTTTACAGCAAATTGCACACTTTATGACGTTTTTATCGAAGCATGCGAACTTATGATGCGAAGAAAATTATATTTCAAATATTTTGAGATTTATTCCGTCGTAAAATTATGTGGATTTCGCCGAACAACACGATTTCAACATTATTTACTAATTTTATGTTAGCTTAGGTTACCAATCATAAGTTTTGTTCAGAACGTGATGTTTCTGTGTAACAAAGTATTATTATTTTATGTAACAAAGTATTATACATATATACTTGTATTTATTTATACATAAGGCGTTATTTATTCTTTTGTTGATGGCAGTATAAGAAAGTGCAGTAGGTATAAGAGTAGAATAAGAGTACTTTTATTGCGTGCCTTAAGCGCAAAGCGCGTAGGTATGTTCTACTAGCGCCTAAAATTCAAGATTCCAACGTATTGTCGCATAAAATCGTGTCTAACAATCATATTGGACATATAAATTATATAAAAACATATTTTCAGAAAGATAAATAATTGTTGAACTTATTATTAAGTGGCGAAGCTTGCGAAGTCACTTATTAAGTGGCGAAGCTTGCGAAGACACTTATTGATTTCACGATGTCTGTCCGTCTGTCCGTCTGTCCCACGATTATCTCGAGAACGGTTTCGAATTTTCAAATTCTGTTTTCAGCAATCGATTACTGATCACCCAGGCATCTGAACCTCCTATTTTGAAACTGATTGCTCAACGGCAACCGTTAGAAACCGCTACAAAGCTGATTGCTTCGCCACTTTGCTATGCTGTTAGCTTGCTAGGTTTTTGATTTCACGATGTCTGTCCGTCTGTCCGTCTGTCCGTCCGTCTGTCCGTCTGTCCCACGATTATCTCGAGAACGGTTTCGAATTTTTAAATTCTGTTTTCAGCAATCGATTACTGATCACCCAGGCATCTGAACCTCCTATTTTGAAACTGATTGCTCAACGGCAACCGTTAGAAACCGCTACAAAGCTGATTGCTTCGCCACTTTGCTATACTGTTAGCTTGCTAGGTTTATTTTTTTTAAATGGATTAATTGCTATTTTTAATAACTATTATGTAGATCATAAATTATTTTTTCGCTTGTCATAATGCTTTTACTATTGGTTCGGAAAAAACCTCCGTCTTGGGAAAAATTAAATTACAGTAAATGTCGTGCTTTGTGCTATTCTTTACGGGCTTTCGGGATATAATGATGATATTGATTGATAGGTTAATAAATCACATCAGCCTTTTTGTAAGTCCAGAATGATTAAGAATGGCTGGGGATAGCCCATTTCATTAATTTGAAGTTTGCCCATACTTCCCACGCTGCGCTGTGCGGTTTGATAAGGACAGAGCTTATACTCAAGCCTTGTCAAAGTTGCTTCTCATCACCAGTCTGTGATCACTAGCCCGCTATTATGCTTTGTAAGATTCTCTTTTCTCTTTTGTTAGGATGTAACTAATGAAGGTGTGATAGAGGCATATAACTACCTCCATCGAATATAACATGTTAATATATAACAAGGAAGAAGTTACGCCGAAAACGTTCACAAGCACCGCACACGGAACGCAAGTGTGTATAGGGTTGTAAGATGTCAGGATTTGTCTTGGCATGTCAGGATTTTTAAGAATTGGTCAGGATTCCGAGGGTTTTAAAAATGTCTGGATTTTTGGATAGTTAATGGAATACTAAATAGTTCGTATTGTATAACATAGATATTGTATAAGTTGCACATAATATTCGATCCAATCCCTATAATTACTTATATGTACCCTTTTTACAGGAAATGAGACATTGTATCTTAGTCCTAAGGAGTGACAACGCATATGCATTTTGATTCCAATTTAAGTAGTACAAAATTTATTTAAATAATAATCAACACAAAAAACAATCTTTACACATTTTTCGTTAGATAATGTGAATAAATCGTGTATTAAACCAACATAGTTAAACACTTGATAGGTACTTCCTTTGTTATACTTAATTTAAAATTAGCTCAAAGTACACACAATATGCTTTACTATTTAAAACATAGCTACCTACTAAATAAGTGATTCAAAGTGATCTGTTTCGTCGTACTTGCTGTTCTTAATAGTTTACTAAGCAGGTTCTTGTCTTTAGTTGCTGTTTTATATAATAAATCACACTTCACACTTTAAATTATACCGGGTTAAAAGCAAACCCCTAACCGTAAGCCGGTTTCGTTCGCTTGACCACTGAGCTCCCATTACAGAGACAACTCTTTCAACATTCGCGTTCTGGACTGTAATAACACAATCGGGGCATAAAACTAACTTTAAAATTATTTCTACACTACCTTTTCGGTCTGTAGTGTTACCCGCGTCCAAGTTGTAACCTCCTCCAGACATTTATGACCCACGGTTATTAAGAGATCGCATAACGCGGAAATAATATATACGAGTACTACATCGCGCGCGTTCGCGGGATATTATCAGGGCATTTTGTATAGAAATCAGGCTTTTTGTTCAGGATTTTCCAGCGAGACACCTGGTAACCCTAAGTGTGTGTGTGTGTGTGTGTGTGTGTGTGTGTGTGTATGAAGTTTTCCCGAGACTTACAAATACACCTGGTGCCGTAACGCTTACTGATGCACAAGCATTTGTTGTTCAGTGACCATTAAGGTGTACTGTTAACAATAATTATTATCATCTCCTGGTTAAGAAAGCCGCCTCCACGCAAACTTCTTTCATTTACAGTTTCCGACATTCTCGTAACAAGACGTCCGCTCTTAACTACAGTGTTTTGTAAATAATTGTTGTAATTAAGGTCGACTTGCACGTGCCGTCGTTTCTCACCTTTAATATGGCAACAAGAGCTTCACTTGTGACGGAGGGGAATTGACCTGGAAATGAACAGAATCCTTAAAACTTATTTACTTTGATTTGATATGTATACATCATATAATCAAGGTTCATAAAGAACATTTTTGTGCGGATAGCTAAGGAATTGCAACAATCTAATTAACACATTATTCATCTTGCTGTTTTTGGAATTTTACTAGCTGTTCACCGCGACTTCGTACGCATGGAATTTATTACGATTGGATTTCATGGGTTTTATTATTTTTGCGCGGAACCCCAATTCTTTTTCTAAAATAAATTACTAAATTACTCCTTATAACATCAACTATCTGCCAGGAAAGTCGGTCCAGCCGTTTCAGAGGTTAGCCGGAAGAAACAGACAGACAGACAAACAAACAAGTCACGTATATACTTTCATATGCATTTAGTAAAAAAACTGATAATTGGACATTACAAACAGACACTTCGATTCTATTTATTAGTGTAGATTTTAAATTTAAATTTTTATTTTCTGTAATGTTTAGGTTAAGTTACATTCTTTTACACTTTAAATATTTTGCTTTTGATGACTGAGATAATTTGATACTTGAGATAAGCATTAAGTATTCAGTACCTACTCATCTGTAACGAAACTTTATCATCGTAGGTACTGCTACTGTCATCTTTGTCATATATACATACATACACACGTGTAGATTTCTTTGTAAAATTGAGGGTGTTTCTCCGCTCTTTAGGCCTCTGCCTCGAATTTTGCGGGCAGCGGGGCGGCGGCGGCGGCGGGGCGGCGACGTGGGAGCGGAGCGGGCAACGCAGACCCGTTCTTGAAAACAGCGGGCAGATCGCGCGAAACTATAGCGGCGTAGTGATGTCAGGCCTCCGTCAGTCGCTCAAAACCCTGCGTTATATGCCTACCGTTCTGCGTATCGCCCATGATACAACCGACGCTGGGCTGCGGTACGCCCGCCTGAGCGCTTGCAGCGCGCACGTTTCGCGCGCTTACTCATCAAAATGCTGAAAACACGTAATTATTGTGCAGTGGATGGGTATCAGAGTCAAAAAACAAATGAAAAATTGTAATTTTTTCTTAACTATAAATTTACATCAAAACAACAGCATAACAGTGCTGTGATTTATAAATTTAGTGACAACCTGGACACCCAAATTATATAATAAGTCTTAAATAATTTTTACAACGCCATAATGAATCGGCCAGGCAGCAGCGTACTACAAATTTTACAAACCATTGATTTTGCTCCGCTTTGCTCCTGTTTTCCTCATGATTATTTATTAAAACTATTTACGCGATTTAGGATATTTTCAAAAATACGATTTAAGAACCGAGAATTCAGAGAAGGAAAGAAATGTATAAATCATTATATAAAACTCAAACATATTTGATTGACAAATAAAAAATATGGTTATTTCGCAAGATTCGTTTTATTACAATAATCATCATAGGTACAACCCTAGGGCATTCGTGCGATGACGCGCTTCCACGTGAGTCGCACGGCGGTCAACACAAACTCGACTCTTAGTCGAGTATTTATGGTACATTGTCCTCTCGCTGCGAACAGCAGATATTATTATTATTAAGATTTTGTAGGCTATTATAGTGTAGGTATTTTCGCTTTTGTATGGGAGTAATGTATCTGTTTAGTAAACTATTAAGTAATCTGTGGTGATGTGTTCATGGTTGTGTTGTCGAGATATTTGTTTTTATTCGCGAACGAAATGTCTGAACAACGGCTACAACATCTTTTTAATTTAAATTTATTCCTAACGCTCGATTTATTGTGGGCAAAAGGAGAAGTGAATCCCTACTATAGGGCAAGGAAAAAAGGCGAGTTTTATCGTAATTACGATATCGAAGTATGATGATTAGTTATTTCTACAATCACAGATTTGTTATTATTAAACAATATTTTTTATTATAAGGTTGATATACCTAGTGTTGAGTATTATACCCATACATATTTGATTCATTAGAAGGGTACATGCCTTCATTTACACTTAACTCGACTAGAAGAGCTTGATTATTTTCTTATCTCACTCTAAACTTTTGTATTGGCGTGAATTTTTCCATTTGTGGAAGCAAATTCATTAAAAAGTATTAGTCTAAAATAAATTTGCCCTTACACGTCCAAGGACATTTCGACACGTCACAAAAATACAATGCACAACACTACAATGCTGGCGGGCGGTCACCGCTTGACTGGAGTGCACCGCTCGTTTCCCGCTGCCGCGCCGCTGTTTTCTAGAGTCGGTCCATTTGATTTTACGCATAAGATCCTGCCGCTCCCGCGCCGCCGCCGCCGCCGCCTCGCTGCCCGCAAGATTCGAGGCAGAGGCCTTACTTATGTCTCTCAGCCGTAGCCTTCGCAAAGAACTTTCAGTACTTATCTTGACATTTTTGACAGTAATTCAATAAGTTTCGTGACTTAGCGCTCCTTCAATTTATCACCAAATCAGTTTATAGACGAACTTGAAGCAGCAGTCTAGTGCTTCGTTTTAACTAGATAAATTTCAAACTTGTCAGTTGACAGGATTGTTATGTTGTCGATTAGAGGCCAACTTCATTTAGTATTAGAAGGATTGGATGTCAGCTTTTGTTTAAATTTGTCTCTCTGAGAGTATCTTTTATATTTAGAACTACTCGACTGCATGAATCTGAAAATCTGCTTCAGTAAGGAAAATTATGACAAGGAAATATAAATACCTGAAATGCAACGGCATCCTATTACTAAGCTTCCGCTGTCCGTCCGTCCGTACATCCGTCCGTCTGTCTGTCAGCGGGTTGTATCTCACGATTCGTAATATGTAGACAGTTGAAATTTTCACAGAATGTGTATTTCTGCTACCGCTATAACAACAAATAATAATAAATTAAACATTAAAAGGGGCTCCCCTACTACAATCGTGTATGACGATGGTACGGAACCCTTCATGCGCGAGTTCGACTCGCAGTTCGCCGGTTATTTACTGGAAACGAAGCATGCCATGTTAGTCCTCTGGGGTGACAACGAATCTGCATTTTGAATCTTTATCGAGGATAAACATAGATGTCTATGGGCACACACAACACACACTTACCATCAGGTGGCCTATGTGCTCGTCTGTCACTATTATTCTATAAAATAATTAATACCTAATTAAAGATGTAAGTCAGTCTTATTCTTAAATAGCTGTTCCCCGCGACTTCGCCCGCGTGTAATTTAAGACTTTAATTATGTTGTGGGGAATCCTAATTCTTTTTCTAAAATAAAAGTAGCCTAAGTTACTCCTTATAACATCAGCCACCTGCCAGTGAAGCTAATTTCCGTAACGGGTGGACCGATTTCGACTGGACAAGTCGAAATCGGTCCACCCGTTTCGGAGATTAGCCGGAACAAACAGACAGACAGACAGACAATTTTTTTTAAAATTGTGTTTGTTATAAGTACCTTATATACTTTTATATGCTTTTAGTAATAAGCTGTTATTTTAACATTACAAACAGACACTTCAAATTTATTTATTTGTATAGATATCCATTACAAAAGAATATTAATTATAAGCCAGTTTCCGAAAAGTCTTTAGCACCATAGACCACATACATACCCTTCGGAAAATTATACAGAAGTCCGAGGAGTACAATTTGCCACTATGTCTGGCGTATGTTGACTTTAAGAAAGCCTTTGATTCCATCGAAATTTGGACCGTGCTACAGTTCCGTCATCGGTGCCATGTTGACTGTCGGTATATCGAAGTGCTGAAGTGTTTGTACGGTAGGACTATGATGGCTATTCGAGTACAGAACCAGTCCAACTTCGACCGAGAGGTCAATCGACGGATTCAACTCGGCTGGGCATCGTTCGGGAAATTACGGCACATCTTCTCGTCAGCTATATATGTTAAAACTTAAAACTAAACTGTACAAACAGTGCGTGTTGCCAGTGATGACCTATGGAATTGAGACGTGGTCCTTCGCTGTTGGCCGGATGAGGAAGCTCAAGATCGCTCAGCGAGCTATGGAGAGGGCTATGCTCAGAGTTTCTCTGCGTGATAAACTTAGAAATGAGGATATCCGCAGTAGAACCAGAGTGACCGACATAGGTTAACGGATTAGTAAGCTGAAGTGGCAATGGGTCAATGAAAATGTTCTCGAGTGGCGGCCTCGCGCCGGCGTACAAGTTGTAGGGTGTCCGCCCACTAGATGGAGTGACGACCTGGTAAGACATGCAGGAAGTCGATGGAGGAAGGTAGCTCAGAACCGTGCTTTGTGGCATTTCTTGGGGGAGGCCTATACTGAGCAGTGGACTTGTGAAGGGCTGTAATGCTGATTAATTGTATGTTTCATGAACACAGGTGAAATTAAGGTGAAATTGTCCCATGTTGGTCGGGGACTTATAACAAAATATAAAATAAATAAATACTGGGTGGCGAATAGGTTACCACGTCAAATAGCACAGCAGTTAATACAAGTTGATATATGTCTGTTAAAATAATAAAATAAACAATAATAAAAATAAAATAAAATATGCATTTTTCAAACAAAATAAATAGCGCCAAAAATTGAGAAGAAATAAATCAGCCTTGATAATATATAGGTTACTGACCTGAAGTGTCTTACAAAACGTCACACGCGCCTGAAAAATAATAATTTCGACACCCGGTCCCATTTGTTGTCACTTCGCGGATAGAGAATTATGCCTTAACATCATTATATTAAGTAAATTTTTCGCTTGAATTTGTTTTCGCGCATAAAATTATGCCTTAAATTGTTAGCCGTAAGTACAATTTTTGTTTGATTTTTTCTTTATTTGAGTAGTTTGGATTGACAACGTTTAAACTACCTAAATTCGCCATCAAATAGCATGGGTCTTTGACCTTCTAGAATTCATCAGGTGATATATGTATGCATTTACATGATGTTATTTAATATTAAAACGAAAAAAATGCTACCGCGACTAATGTATTAATTGTTATATATTATTTTAGTTGTGTATTGTTAAAGAAATTTATGTAGCATACGTCTTTTCATTTTATGTGATAACTTTTTCGTCACTCGATATAATATAATAAATTATATAAAAATATATTTCCCATGACTTATAACAAAAATGAATGTGCTAACTGAGATACTTATTATAGCATGACTTAGAAGGTAACTAATGGTGTATTAGGTTTGTAAATGTGTAGTGCTTGCCAACCATCACTTCTTTCGCGATTTGGAAATGTAAACTCAATTTTGGTCTAAATATGGTCCAAGTAGCTCCCTGCTCTTTGGACTCTGCCTACACTCTTGGGAGATTACAGGTGTAACGATATTTGTATATTTATGCAGAGAAAATTTTATAAACTCATTAACCTGCAAGAAAGTGCTTAGGTTATAAAAAATTTAAAGTTGCGGTTTTCGCCGGTGCAGATGCACCGGTGAAAAGCGATTCCGCTCCCTTTGAAATTTACACGTGCATTTACCAACGTTATGTTGATTTGTTAAATAGAAAGCAGGTTAGAGTTCATTCGTATAAATTTTTATATTAATAGGCTGTGGAGGAATTGGGTAGTTGAGGCCACCATTAATCTTTTTTTAGAGGATAGGGTGATAAACGATCACACAGTCCACCTGATGGTAAGTGGTTGCTGTGGCCCATAGGCATCTACATTTATCCTCAATAAAGTATCAAAATGCAGATATGCAGATGCGTCGTCACCCGTGAGGAATAAGATGGAATGCCTTTTTTTCAGTAAAATGGGTCTCCGGTTCTCTACACTCACCATACGAAACACAGCAGTGTCAAGCTGGTATTTTATGCTGGTATTCTGTGAGAGCGTGGTCCTTCTCCGATCTAGCCGACCCATTCGTGCTACAACTATACTAATAATATAGCTGCAGTATGGCTCTACCACGTATAAAAAGATTGCTTCATGGGGGAAATATTTGCCATAGTAGCGATGCTTGGCAAACGGGTTGGCAAGCGCAGCCTTTTTTATAATCTACTGTTTTATTTCCCACTGTCCCCTCTTAAAATATGCACAGGGTGATGTGTAGTAGATGCTATAACGCCATTACAACATGCTAATTTGCCTATTCACCCGTTATTACCCTCTACGGTCATTTCGCTATACAAGCAAAATTCGAAACTGCAAATTCAGAATTGCGGTGAAAGGGGACTTGTAAATGTTTACCTTGCTTTTATAACGTCAGAGTTCAAGGGCGCTAAGAGTTGGTTTGATGTTAGCTTTTCATATTTGTTTGTGTGAACTTAACCCAGATTGGAGAAAAAATATAACTATTAAAATAATGTCACATACGTAGGCACTCAAATTATCACATCCGTTATCCAAAGAGGAATGCATATTACTGACATCCATTTAGTATGATCCTGACATACCTATCGCTCCTTTCACATGCACTATTATACCATTTAATTTTAATTTGTTATCATTACCATTATTTGAAGAGGCGTTGTAGCTCTGAGGCTTAGCGCTCGGGTTCGATCCCCGCCGGCACCAATGAAATTGTTAATTGTAATTTTAAGTGCTGATTTACCACGTGCTCGGCGGTGACGGAAAACATCGTGAGAAAACCTGCATGTCTGAGAAATAAAAAAAATATATTTCGAATGGACTTGTTGATTTCTGCATATAAGAGACATGATTGCCTTTAGAATTACAAAGTCTAAGATTTTATCAACAAAATATAAAAAAACGCTTAAAAAAATTAACGCTTAACTCAGCCGTTATCTCATCAAACTAAGCTACAGATAATCGAAAATAATTTAAAAAAAAAACTTTTTGTCGTTGCTTTGGTAAAAGTGGATAGTAAAAATTTGGCTGTCTTAGTCGTTTGACTTATATTCTAATTTTTCATCGACACACAATGAACGTTCTTTTGTTTTCCGTTTGCTTTGACGGAGTAAAAGCAATAATCGTGTTTGTTCTACGGGGTCTATTTTATTACTAGCTCCTGTCCGTACTAAAATCAAAACTAACGGCTTCTGCGGATCTTGGACACTGATGATTCCACGGCAGTCACCGACGCATTTACGGCTGCCGCCGACAGTCGCCCATAATCGTCGACGCATGTACGACAGCCGTCACCGTGTCTACGGCAACCGCCAACGCTTTGACGGCTAATGCCGACAGGCAACGACGGTAGCAGTGTCGACAAACTGCCGTTCGTCCTTATGCACACTTACGCCCGAATTTAATAACGTATTTCTTATCTAAGATTAAAAACAACCAAAGATTGAACTCTATACAAAAAATCGATCTTCAATCCACATCATAATAACACGGCAAGTCCAATCTTTTTTTTTTTGTGGCGATCGCAGGTGAACAACTATTCGATCTATCGCGACTGTCCCGTTTCATGCATAACGATTATTGCTACAAATATGTAGTTGTATTTATATATTGACAGAAAATATGTCATTTTAAATTTATTACTATTGAATAAAATTCCCAAAAATTTTTAAAATTATTATATTGTAGTTATACTTCTGTTGGGACGTTTGCGAAAAATGATGAGAGTGAATTTTTACGATGCATGCGCACACCGACACTTAAAAACGACACCATGAATTTGATACGATGCGCGCGCACACTGACACCTCAAAGCGACAACTTCAGTGGGTAACTGTTTTTCATGTTTTCGTGGGAACTGGTAACTATATTTAAGGTAGTTATTTTTGTTTTGTTATCCTAAAGAAGTATAACTTCCTACTTGCGTACATAAGTACACACACACGTTTTTTTTGACAATTAGACTGTCAATTATTTTAGGAAATTTTATTTTCAATGATGGTTAGCCATGACCACGAATGTTTCAAGTTTCACATTTTCTGCAAAATCACTAATTTTGTTTTATTTGTTTCAGGTAAGTCTTCTATGAATGCTGTCTAGATAAAAATAAAACAGGGGGTAAGTTTTAATTTCGTCGATAGGCTGTCTACGTCTCTCCTCGAGTTTCTGAAGAGCCTGTTGAATCATCATGCTTGGAAATCTATTACCGTGAGCTTTACCTAGGAATTTCCTGCCAAGTTTTGTGAAATAAACGGTCGCGAATAATTATTCCAGTATGTCTTAGGGAGCTTTAAGAAAAAAGTCTAGTCTTTTCTTAGCTAGGGCTGTAAGTCTGTAAGAGAATAAAGATTTATTCGATAAAACGTTGTAATATTATTTTTAGGCGATAGTAGAACATACCTTGCGCTTTCGCTTAAGGCATGCAATAGGAGCTATCCTCTCCTTAGAAGAGTCTAACTGGGGGCTGTTGCAACTGGCTATACGGTCTCTTTCTGTAGGTGTGCCGATGAGTGATGAAGGCACAACAGCATTGGGTGTAAGTCGGTGCGACATAGCTCGTCCTTGTCTGCGTTAGGTTAGATGCGTAGACATTTCGCCATACTAAACTGTGCGACGTTGTTTCCGTAGCCTCACCTAGTGTGAAGAGTACCTACGGGAACGTGGGGCTTTAGCAAGTAGACGTCCGGGATAAAAATTCTTATGTCTTTCTTTTGCGTCTGTGGCAAAGGTTTCCATTTTATTACGTACTAGCTGAAACCCCTGACTTCGCCCGCGTTGCTTGATATATTAACAAAGTTTTCGATATATATAATAAATATATAAATACGACTGTTAAAAAATGAGTCATATGAAAATTAGTTGTTTTACGGTGAAAATTTACTGATAAAACTGTAGGAAACTACGGGGAGCAATTGATCAATGTAAAATTAAACAGCATCAGGTAGCTCGCACGTACAATGCGCGGGTGGCATTAGGTGAAGACAGAAGTGGAAGAGACTTTCCCTCTCCTACGCATGCGCGCTACACTGCTTGCCCCACTTCTCCGCGACAAGAAAACATATCACTGAACACGTAGAGCTTATAAAAATCTTTGTTTCTTAAAACTTTAATAACTTTTTTTACTTATTATAAGCCAGTGCTTGACAACAATCCCACCTGGTGGTAAGTGGTGATTGAGCTCTAGATGGTAAATTGCATTATCTTAGCGTAACAAAAGCCTATTGAATCTTGCCCTGGAGACGCCTGGATTGTATTGGGACGGAAAGATAGACGCCGGCAAACTATGCCACTCCCTTGCTGCACGCATTACAAAAGTTGAAGCAAAGCATTTGGTTCTAATGCGTGGAATATCGACAACGAAGAGGTGAAGACCCGCCGACCGCCTAGTTGTCCGATGGTGGAAAGGAGAGGGAGGAATTAAAACGTGTAATTCCTACGCACACTCACCGAAATGCATCCTATGGAATACCGAGAGACTGGCTACTCTGCGCCTGTGCTCGAGACTGATAAGATTGGTTTCAACCAAATCAAGGTCACCAATGAACCTCTTCGCACGTCTGTTCACTGAGTCCAACGCTGCCAGGTGGCATTTTGCATCACCAGCCCATATGTGACAGCAGTACTCCATGCACGACCGGTCTTGCGCTTTATATAAGCTAAGAAGTTGCCCCGGCGTGAAATACCGCCGCATTCTTGCAAGGACACCAAGTTTCCATGCGGCTGCTTTGGCTCTGGATTCAATGAACCGCCCATAGTTGAGGTTCGGAGAAAGTTCAACCCCTAACAACTGAAGGCGGTCAGTGTACTCCAAGGATACATTCCGGAAAGTGGGAGCCAGAGTGAGCGGGCTCCTTTTAGCGGTGAAAAGACACGCTTGTATTTTGGAGGCATTGAATCTCACGAGTTATTGCCATCGCCTGTCATGGCATACGCTAGAAGGTCCCCAGTTAATCCATTTCTGCGAAACTCGTACTGGCGGTCACTGAGGAGATAATTCTGCTCTAGGTATGCCATGAGTTAGGCGTTCTATATGTGCTCCATAATCTTGCGGAGTATGGAGGTAATTGAAATTGGCCTGAATTGTTTGTTGATTAATTATTAATGCAAAAATATATGGTTCATATATATATCATGAGAAATAAGAAGTTAATCTTAGATAGTAAATACATGAACTTATGAAGAACGGCAGGTACTCGTAAATGATCTATTATTTACGTGGACATGCACAATCTATTTGCAATGTTGAGGGCCCCGGCTTGACACGGGTGATTTCTAGATATTAAAATAATACCACCTACCGGCTGTAATCGTGAATCTAAACCATTTAGGGACCCATTCAAACACATACAAAAATAATATTCTGGCCAAGTTTTATACCTATAAGAGCTATAGTTTGAAAATGTGATTTTTGTTGTTGATTAACGCCCCCGCAACCCCCCTTGCGGGTAGAATTTCGTAAAATATTAATCTCTGCTCGACGAAAGGACTATTCCTACTAAATTTCAAATCTCTAGATCTTATGGTTTCAGAAATATCGATATGAGTCAGTATATAGGTGATTTTTTTTGCGCCCAGATGCAATGGAAAGGGCTACCCACCGGGAAGCGAGGAAGGGAGGTGGTGATTGCTCTAAGCATACCACGACAGCCGGCTGCCGTGGTTATGTGGGACTCACTGCAAAAACCTAAGTGTCTGCCCACTAAACACCACCTGTGAGACTGGCATTGGCTTTTGTGGCCTTTCTGCCGAATCAGAAGCGACCCTCTTTAGGGAAAAGTCGTTAAAATTTTAAGCGAGTTTAATAAGTTACAATTATTTTTACGACCATCCATTTCTTACTTGCCTCGTATTAATTATAAGTTATTTTATATGTGACCGTTTTTGACATCGAAAGATTGCGAAGTTTGAAACTGTATCGAGATCGAATTTATTTGCTTCATTATCTCCTGTAACAAAAATTTTTAATTTTAGTTTAAAAATAAATAATCTATTTTGTATCGTATCGAGGACTAGATGGAAAGGGTCTGCTGTTCTCTACACTCAATGTCTAATGTATTGTGAGTTTAGAAGTTAGTAGTTAGTTTCGAAGGCGTCTTAAGGAATCGAAACAAGGTTCTTCACTGTCGGACATATGGCAAACCTGAGATTCATTTGAAAAGTTTTTTTACGTGGTAGAGTCATACTGCAGCTACATTAGTAGTATAGTTATAGTATGAATGCGTCGGCTCGACCGGGGATGGACCACGGTCTCACAGAATACCAGCGTAATATAGCAGCTTAACACTACTGTGTTTCGCATGGTGAGGTGAACCGGAGATCCTTTTTAGTGGAATTGAGGCATTTTATCGTAGTCCATTGCACATTTTAGTATTACTGTTTAGTATTATTATTTCGTTAGTATATTATTATTACTTAAACATAATATTATTATTAGTTATGAAATTAAATTAAATTAAAAATCGTTTATTTCGGAACTACTCCATATCACACGTCATAAATACACATCGAAATTAAAATATTAAATCTAAGATATAATGTCAATTTTATATCAATTATATTAAAGAAATATTTCTTTTAAATTAAATTATTGCAATTACTTAAATTCATATATAAAATTCACAAACACAACAAAACAAATACACAGCTCTAACGTAATCTAAATTTAGGTTTAGATCCAGATTGCTCAACTTACAGCCTGGTCCAGTTTCCGCGTTATAGGGCGATCCTTATCCATCCGCCAGGTGATCAGTTGCATGTAGCTATTTGAGCCGCCCTGTATGCGGCGCATCAGGGACGCGACTCGCTTCCCGTTATGTTTAACTAATAATAACATTCTCCAGACCGAATGTCGGTCAGAGCTGCCAGTTTCACCTGAGACCAGCCATCTGTATAGCACAATATTATAGTGCCCGAGTGTATGCAGAAGCACAGGTGCACAATCTCATAGTTAGATGGGACGAAAATCCACCACAATTGGCAATAAATTAGGCGTAGGATCCAACGTCTTTAAGTGATTTCCGAGGCCCCGGAGTAAAATACCGCCAACTTCCTCTCGGCTGCTACAGAGAATTTCTTAACAAAGAAAAAACTCAATAACTGATTTTTTCGCCCGACCCGTGAATTTAGCCCGAATTTTCATTTTTAACGGTTGCGTTAACGACCACTAGATAGACGAGACGTCAACATAACTAACATGGAAATTACGTTTTTACTCAAATTATTCTATATTTTTATTAAAATTATTTAATATTATGAAGACGCTGTAGGCATCGTGATAATACTGACTCATCTAACCGAAATTTTCTGGTCCCGTGACCGAAAATTCGTAAAGGTATATTTTCGTTTCGAAATTCGCAAATTTTACTGTAAAATTATGATTACAATTTCTCAGTTATTAATTTATGCTGGGAACATTTTCTGAACGAGAAGGCATTACGAGATGTCAAATCTAATTTGGAGTTTGTCGAGTCTGAATATATCTCGTTGGATTTATGTATTATGTTTAAGATCATCGAGACAGAAAATTTATGTTATCTCGTCGGTGCCTGTCCGTCTGTCTGTCACTGAAGATTTTCCCTTTAAGTACCTCTTAACCTCTAAAGAATTTATATTCTTCTAAGCTCCAGTTTTAAGTCGAAATATTCTCGATAACACCTTGACAGTATTAGAAACTGTTATTTACAATTCATTAACATATTTTATGAAAGAAATTCATAATAATTAGGTCAACAGTTGCTATTTCGTCAGGCTTCATTGCAGGGCCGGCCCGACCATAGGGTGAACGGAGAAGCCGCTCCAGGCGGCAAGCCACCAAGTCCCAGGTAGCGCTTTAAAACAAAGGAAAAAATATGGGTGTGTGCTTAAGACTACACGATAGAAGTGAAATCTTACGTAATAATTAAAACGTAATTATTGGGAGGATGCACTCATTGTCAAACAGTAGACGTTGCTGATCGAGTATACATGATTCAGTGCGTCACCGACTTGAGTGTGCTTGATGTCGACTGGAGCCGTGTAAACCCGATTCAGCGTCGCCGACATAAGCGTGACGGTTTACTGTTCAGAAACTTTTTTTGCTTGAGGCGCGTGAGGTGTCCTCACGATGTTTTACTTCACCACCGAGCACTTAAAATTGCAATTAACAATTTCATTGGTGTCGGCGTTGATCGAACCCGCATTGCTCACGTACTGTGTGTGAGGTTCTAGAGTTTTTTTTTATAGGATAGGGTGACAAACGAGCACACAGTCCACCTGATGGTAAGTGATTGCTGTGGCCCATAGACATCTATATTTATCCTCGTTTGCGAATCAAAATGCAATCGATACTTCAATTTTATTTATCGATTCAATTGGGTTTATATATATATATATATATATATATATATATATATATAATATTGAAAACTTAAACTATGTCAACAGATTAAACAATCCCACTAACACAGGTTTCAATCGTGACGTTTCGGCATTACGGTGTTCTAGGGTCGGAAAAGGTCAAAAGTTTCATCCGGGCTTATTTGATATGGATAGAAAATTTAATGCCACTAGCAGGACAGCCGGATGAACTCAACGAAAATGAAATTGAGGTAGGCTGCCTCCTGTTGGATGCCGTCCAAAAGTTACTGTGCGGATGTTGTATCAAAACTAGTTTCATTCAATTAACGAAATAGGTAATATAACATACTTGTTTTTATCCAGATTGTTTTTGTAATATTCTTCGTCTGCTCGAAAAGTATGCAGCTGATTGTGAATGTCTCTCGTTGTAGGAAGGATTTGCTTTAATCGTCACGCCTGACGGGTGAATTGCTGATTAAAGTATCGAACGTCTCGCATCTTTCATGCTGCCGCTCGAAGCCGGTGTATGTATTTTACGTCTAGCGCACTGATAAAAGAACATTCCATATAAGTTCATAGGTTATACAAAGAAACTACTATCTACACTTTCATTTTTGATTGATGATAGATGCTGTAATTATCTTCGTACTCGTTTGTCGTCACTTACTTCTATGTCGATAAAGGAATAGCATTACCCTTACCTTACTACCCTTTTTATAGTTTGAGGTTGAATAACGTATAACCAGCGGCTCGAAAGTCTAGCTAGCATCAGCCGCTAAGCCGTCGACTTCTCGGCATGTGGCTCTCCTATAGTAGGCATTAATAGGCCATGCTGCAGATATAATATTATGATGGTAGCCCGAATTGGTCGGGGAACAGGGAAGGACCACTCTCTTTTGCTCTAATAAAAATAATATACTTTGCAAGCTGCCCATAATAACATTTCAGCAAAAATATTGCTGGCAATTAGTTTTATAACCCGTTTACTAGCTCTTTAAAAATCATAATACAGCAGACTCTCGTTAATTCGAAACTCGAGAGACTCTTAAAATATTAAGAATTATCGAGTGTTTGAAATATCAAATGGTTCGAAATTTTTGAGAGAAAATAAATAAAACTTCGAATTATTAAGTGTTGATCAATTATTATTTATTAACTGCTATTCTTTAACAATAACAATAGTTTAGAGGTACATTCGTGTACATATTCATAATGTGAATTAATTAATCTTTCGAAAGAACTCTGTTATACTGGTTTGCTTCAAAGCACATTGTTGCTGCTCAGTCTGCTCAATAACTTCTCTTAAGAAAAAAAGTACCTTTCTCTCTGCAAGTTTGAATTGTCGGGTGTTTGACGCCGATGAGTTCGAATTAACGCGTTGTTTTGTTACGTAGCTATGATATTTTCGTTCGAATTACCAACTGCACAAAAATGTATTGATTTAGTTCGAAATATAAAGAGATTTTGTAGGGAACTCGTGATAACTTTGAATTATAGAGAGGATCGAATTATCGCAGGTTTGAATTAACGAGAGTCGACTGTACCTTAACTTTTTACGGCTTTTCTAAATAAAGTTCTATTAATAATCTAATTATAATCTTCAAAGTGTCACAATAACGTTTTTGTGGATTTAACTTTGCAAGCGACATAAGTAGGTATTACAATTTTTTTTAATTTATGATAATAATTAAAATCTGATATGTTGTGTGAAATCTAATAATGTATATACTTCAGCGAATCTCCAAGTTTACCGTGGTAATATCAAAGTGACCCAGTTATTCATGTTAATGCGTATAGCGATGTCAAACGGATTTAGAAGCGACAGTCTGAGTTGACCGGGTTTGCTGAAACGTGAAGTATGTTTTTTTTTTAAATATGATAAATACGTTTATATCATGCTTATCGGACACAGTGGACAAAATTACAACTATTCAAAAAAAAGTTTTAAAGAGACTATTTAATTTGTTGCTGTAAACAAAACAATCTAAGGGGGTTGTCCACTGGCTTAGTATAAATTATTCATTGTTGCCGCGGCATGGTGGCCTTACTGTTTTGTATTTTTTTTTTAGTTATAAATATGCTGTATCATGCCTGAATCATCATCGTTGACCAACCTTAATTTTTTTTCATTTATAGTATTTTAATGCTATCCATACATCTATTACAGCCTATAAAAGTCCACTGTTGAACATAGGCCTCCCCCATAGATTGCCTTATAGGAAGGATTTTGCAGTGGTTGTCACGCTTGGCACGCGGGACGGCGATCGCAGTTTTTTTTATTTTTAGAGTTGATATCAGGAAGATACTGTTGCCTATCCTGTCTTAGTTTCTCTCTTTAACTCTCTACGACACCCACGGGATTATATTGGGTAGTGTATTCTCCCGATTATATTAGCTCATCTATGGTATTCTCTTTCACTGTCACTGGAAGGCGAACATTAACGATTTTTCTTTTGCAAAAATTCAAGACCCATGTAAAAGTCGTAAGGGTATCATAAATGAGATGATTACTTAAAAGATACGAATATGTGAACTTCATAATTTCTTTTTTAAAGAAAAACGTTACCCCCAACACTATGATTTTCTCCTGTATCGTGGAGGCAGTTTACAAACACAAATTGCACAAGGACAAACATCCAGACCCGGAACAATTATTTGTAGGTCATACAAATACTTGCTCCGTGCGGGATATGAACCCGCGCCCCCCAGCCCAGCAACTCATTGCTAAGCCACTGCGCCACGGAGCCGTATATAATATAATGTAATAAGCTTCCTTATTGATTTTACATGTGAACAATTATTAATTTTACTTATGCGGATACATACATTCACATTTTCATTAGGGTTAAATTCTAACTGTTGGGAAAAAATCATCTCTGCAATAGTGTGGTTAACCGAAGGTATACCTTTATTAACATTTAAAAAGTTCTTTGTGAAGGTCGACTTTGAGTAAAATATTTTGAATGTGACATAAGATCGTCGACACTTCATCACAAATAAACTAAAGCCAATCATTAATACCTGTAGTGTGAAAAAGTCTTATTAAACCCGACACAATTTTGTTGAAACTATCGCAGCCGTCATAGGGGCGATGTAAACAAACCGAGGCGCTTTCGCGTCGTAAAACATCATTAACGACCAAATACTCACTAAAAACTGTTTACAAGACTATCCAGGCATAATGAATGTCTAGAGATTGAGGCGTTAGATGAATTATTCTTAAACTTCAAGACTTTATTTCTGTTGATCTAAAGCGAAATGAAAACAACGCCAGCTGACAGCATCTGTTGACGAGTACCGTTGTTTTGAATTCATTAGTTATAACATGTAGTTTCCTGTGACGAATGTTTTGTGAACGCTCGGTAGAAAATTACTGTTTTGTTTACAAGGAGCTCCGTATAGTAGATGCTCCATTTGGATAATTAAACTTCTAGTTTAGAAATATGATTATTTTGACATGGCAAAATATCTGTCTGCTTAGTTATGGTTCTTTGACTCAAACCCGACTGTTACCAATAAATGTCATACACAATTTATATGCGGTAGGAACATATTCCAACTTTATAAAGGATTAGCTGTGCCCCGCGGTTTCACCCGCGTCATCATGTGTCCGAGGTGCGCGACATGACCTAGTTCAAGCATTTTATAACGGCTAGGGTTTAAGCGTCGTTGGCGCGCCCAGCAAAGTATTGAATTATTTTAATTTTACATTATCTCTTAATTTTCCGTCCAATCAACAAATTTAATTCCGTCCAATTAACAAATTTTATCTTCATAAAATTGTCTTGATGATGAAGTAACTGTCGTTCGTAAGGATAAATAGGCCATGTCTAATAATAACGCTCATAAATCACTTTTAAATTTTCAATATTTTTTTGTCATATTATGGTTTATGTATAAGAAATAGACATATGGTATCCCGGACTTTTTTTTAGACGGAGTAAATGTCTATATTTTTCTAGAACATTGTATTGACGTATCTCTAACGATAACACCAGCGTACGCGGATAAATCATTTCGGGAGTGCTTTTTCTTCTGACTTGCTTAACAAATATCCATATTTAAGGCTAGCTGAGTAATACAGCTTAATGCTAGATAGCCTATACTATTCCACATGAATCTGGCTATAATATGCAAAAAGAATTTTTCAAATCGGACTGGTAGTTCCAGAGATTAGCGCGATTAAACAAACAAAAAAACAAAAAATCTCTTCCGCTTTATTATATTAGTATAGATGTAGCTCGACCGGAAAATTACCACGCTTTCTTAGAGTACCAACGTAAAGTTACAGAATAATGTTGCTGTGTTTCGTATGGTTAGCGACTACAGGTGTTCCATCTTAGTCCTCGGAGTCCTGAATGTTAAGTTTTTATAAAACTGAAGTGGCAAACTGATTGTGTCTCAAGATATGACAGGCTGTTGTTACAGAAGCAATAGTGGTAATAGAAAAATAAATAGCTTACAAAACTTGGCATTTTGAGTACCAGCCTTTCCACCAATATTTGCAATTCCTCACAAAACGGTTAGCAGTTACTGTGGCATTAGATGGCAAGAAGCTATCGTGAATAGCATCAACTGTAGACCACCAAACTGTCATCACACTATAAGCTTTTTCTGGCAAATAATTCGTTTCGGTCACTGTTTGGCTTGGGCACCTGGATCTAACCACAGTGATGAACGGTTGGAATAGATTCCTCTTCTCATAGCAGGTAATAATTTTCAGTACCATTACCGTTCATCATTATCATCATTACAGCCTTTCATAAGTTCACTGCTGAACATAGGCCTCTCCCAAGGAATGCCACAAAGCACGGTCCTGAGCCACCTGCATCCATCGACTTCCTGCATGTCTTACCAGGTCGTCACTCCATCTCGTGGAGGGTCGCCCTACACTTCGCCTACCGGTACGAGGCTGCCACTCGAGAACCTTTCTTCACCATCGGTTGTCGGTTCTTCGAGCTATATGGCCGGCCCACTGCCACTTCAGCTTACTAATCCGTTGGGCTATGTCGGTTACTCTGGTTCTACTGTGGATATCCTCATTTCTAAGTTTATCACGCAGAAAAACCCCGAGCATAGCCCTCTCCATAGCTCGCTGAGCGACCTTGAGCTTCTTCATACGGCCAGCAGTGAAGGACCACGTCTCAGATCCGTAAGTCATCACTGGCAACACGCACTGGTTGTACAATTTCGATTTAAGGTTTTGAGGTATGTCTGACGAGAAGATGTGTCGTAGCTTCCCGAACGCTGCCCAGCCGAGTTGAATCCGTCGATTGACCTCTCGGTCGAAGTTGGACTTACCTAGTCGTACTATTTGTCCCAGGTAAACATACTCGTCAACATCTTCGAGCTTAGTGCTCTCAACAACTACCGGCATAGGTGTGACATGGACATTAAACATGATCTTTGTTTAGTCCATGTTTATCTTAAGACCTATCCGTTGGGAGACACTATTGAGGTCATTGAGCATGGTACTTAGTTCCTCCAGCGATTCTGCCATAAGGACTATATCATCGGCAAATCGTAGGTGAGTGATGTTTACGCCATTGATGTTAATACCGTATCCTTTACAGTTTAGAAGCTTGAAAACGTCTTCCAATGCAGCGGTGAAGAGTTTCGGGCATATAACTTCACCCTGTCTTACACCTCTCTGCAATTGGATAGGTTTCATACTCTGGTTTTGTACTCAGATAATCATCGTAGCCCTACTGTACAAGCACTTCAGTACTTCGATATACCGACAGTCAACTTGGCTTGGCTAAAGGGACTGCAGCACCGCCCAAATTTCGACGGAATCAAAGGCTTTCTCATAGTCCACATACGCCAGACATAGTGGCAAATTGTACTCCTCGGACTTTTGTACAACTTATCGAAGGGTATGTATGTGATCTATGGTGCTAAAGCCCTTTCGGAAACCGGCTTGTTCGGGAGGCTGGAAGTCGTCAAGTTTGCGCGCGAAACTATTCGTAATGACTCTCGAAAGTAGCACGTAGACGCGGCTCAGAAGGGAAATCGGTCTGTAGTTCTTCAAAAGAGTGATGTCGCCTTTCTTGAAGAACAAGACCAACGCACTTCTGTTCCTCGCCTCCGGTGTAATGCCGCCATGGAGGACGAAATTAAAGAGCTTCTGATGGACTTCAAGTACCGGTTTTCCACCCGCTTTCAGAAGCTCCGCTGTAATTCCATCCTCGCCTGGGACCTTGCCGTTTTTAAGATGCTGGAGAGCCATTCTGATCTCGCTCAGACTGACGTCCGGGATATCTTCGGAATAGTGTCGGATAAGACTCGCTCTTGGATCGTTACTCACACTTGCGTGTGGCTCCAACGATGACGTGTACAGCTGCCCATAGAACCTCTCAATCTCACTCAAAATCTCAGGTGCCCCGGAAGCGATGCTGCCACACTCGGTCTTCAACTTTGATAGTTGGCTCTTTCTGGCAGACAGATCTCTGGCAAAGACTTTGGAGCCTTGGTTCCGCTCGATCGCTTCTTCAATACAAGATGTATTGAAGTTGCGTAAGTCCCACCGCATGCATTTGGAGATCTGTCTGTTCAGTTGCCTGTATGCTGTCAAATCTATTGAAGAATGTAGCTTCATCTCCCGTCTAACAGCCATGAGATTAAGAGTGTGATCGGAGAGTTTTTGTGTTCTTCTGCGGCGGGTCTTGCAGAACTTAGCTGCGACCGCATGGATAGTTTCCACGAACCATTACCGTTACTGCCTATTAAAGTCAACTACTGAACATAGGTCTCCCCCATAGATTGCCTCATAGTGGGAATGTTTGCCGTAGTTGCCACGCTTGGCAAGCGGGTTGGCAACTGAAGTTATTTCATTTTTAGTCTTTATTAGGAAGACTCTACTACCCATTTCCTGATTTGTTTCTCTCTGTCGCGTCTTACGACACCTACAGGATAATATGAGGTAGTGGATATTCTTACACCGTCACTGTACGATAATTTTCAATAACTTTTATTTTCAATAATTTTTACTTTATAAAATGTAGCGATATGGCAGATGAAACAAACCTTAAAGAAATAAACAAATGATTAACCGATTTTGTAAAAGGAATCGTGGCCTTAATATAAATTTTATTTGAATTTAGAATTCCAAGTCAAATTAATTTTAGCCAATTGGTTGAAAAAGCGGCTTTTGAAAACTGGCCTTCTTCAGTAATACAAGCTTAATGGTTAAAACTGTAATTTAAAAAAAAACTAGACTGCATAAAACCTATCTCACTAATTCGTCAACTAAGACGAATTTAACGACATCCCTTATATTCTAAAATCCATCAAGCCTACAGAGCGTGCTTAAGGTGGAAGCTCCAGGGTGGCCCGCGAAATTCAAATTTTCTTGCGTTTTTTGGAATTTGCAGGTCAGGGTTAGGTTGTATATTTAATAAAATATGACTCGCGACCGTAGCGGTTATGTGTTTACAGAATTATTATCATTAAAATCACCAATACAACCCTGTAAGTTCATATTTTTTTTTTTTTTTTTTTTTATAGAATAGGGGGCAAACGAGCATGCGGCTCACCTGGTGGTAAGTGACTACCGCCGCCCATGAACAACCGCAACACCAGGGGAATTGCAGATGCGTTGCCGACCTTTTAGAAAGGTGTAAGCTCTTTTCTTGAAGGTTCCTAAGTCGTATCGGTCCGGAAAATTCGCTGGTGGTAATTGATTCCACAAGGAAGTCGTGCGAGGGAGAAAACTTCTTCTAAATCGCACAGTCGTGGACCGCCAATCATCCAGATGGTATGGATGGTAACGCGAGTTTTGTCGCGATGTGCGATGGTGAAATTGAGCGGCTGGAATTAGTCCGAACAATTCCTCAGAGCACTCCCCGTGATAAATGCGATAAAATACGCAAAGAGATGCAACATCTCTACGCAGTGCCAGTGTATCGAGCCGATCAGAAATAACTCGGTCGTCGACGATTCGAACCGCTCTGCGCTGGATGCGGTCAAGTGGAAGGAGCTGGCACTGGGGTGCCCCGGCCCAGAGATGAGAACAGTATTCCATGTGGGGCCGAACTTGCGCTTTGTAAAGTTGCAAGCGATGTGCCGGCATGAAATACTGTCTCGCTCTGCTGAGCACGCCAAGCTTTTTAGAGGCCAATTTGGCCTTCCCTTCCAAGTGACCACGAAACTGCACACTATTCGATATGTCGACGCCAAGGATTCCGATACTGGCTGAGGCAGTAAGGGATATATTAGCCCTTTGTATGGCTATTTCCAGAAAAACTCATACAAAGGGCTAATATTAACTTACAGGGTTGTACTGGTGATTTTAATGATAATAATTCTGTAAACACATGACCTGCAAATTCCAAAAAACGCAAGAAAATTTGAATTTCGCGGGCCACCCTGGAGCTTCCACCTTAAGAAATAAACATACAGATATACTCTCGAAAAACATAACCCTCCTTCCGAGGCAGTCGGGTAACAATACAGTTTAATTTGTAAAACGTTTCAGGATTTCGGAATACCCTAACATTGCTCTTAATGATATACCGTAGAATAAATATTTAATTTCATTAACCCAGTTTGAAACTGGTTCTGTTAATCAAGTTTTGGAGCTCAGACCGACCTACTTCAATAAATACGTTCGTAACATGATGATGGGAAATGTCGACGTTGAGTTGTGTTTACTTAAAACACAACAGAATTTACATTTACCGATTTTTTTATTATATTTGGAGTTGCAAGTGAGCAATAGTACACCAGCTCAACTGGTAAAGGAAGTTACAGAAAGTGCTAACCTCTGTAGCCTTAAATGCTACACATCCAGTTATTATTTATACTGTCTTCTTTCTTTTTTTTGAAAAAACTTTACCACCACACTAGGATTTTTGTGGGAGCAGTTTACACATATAAATTTCACAAGGACACACATCTAGACCCAGAACAATTATTTTGAGAGCATAATACTTGTTCCATGCGGGATTTGAACCCGCGGCCCTCGGCGCTGCAACTTATTGCCAAGCCACTGCGCCATGAAGCCGTCGGATACTGCCTATATTACCCTTCAATCTGGGACACAGGTGTGGGAGCACTGCTCCCCGCGCCTGTTAGCGGCATTCACACGTCCTTGATTTTATTTGTATAGAATAAGAATAACAAACGAGCACACAGTCCACCTGATGGTAAGTGGATGCTCACACGAGACATCTACATCCTGTCTACATATCTACTATCCTCGATTAAGAACCAAAATGCAGATGCGTTTTCACCCCTGAGGACTAATTGTCGTTTCCAATAAAAAGGGTCTCCGGATCTTCACTTGCCGTACTAAGCACAACAGCATTATTCTGCAATTTCACGCTGGTATTCTGTAATCCTTCCCTAATTGATCCGATCAATTCGTTCTACAGTTAAAATGTAGCTGCAGCATAGTTCTATCACGTACAAAATTTCGCAAATATGCAGGTATTCACACCATGTACACCGTTACTATATTTTTCAAAATACAAGTAAATAAGGCTTCTAATTTTATTTGAAACTAGCTGTTCGCCGCGATTTCGCCCGCGTGTTATTTGGAGTTTTAATTTTTTTGCGCGGAACCCTAATTGTTTTTCTAAAATAAAAGTAACCTAAGTTACTCCTTGTCACATCAGCTACCTGCCAGTGAAAGTCCCGCCGAAATCGATTCAGCCGTTTCGGAGATAAGCCGGAACAAACAGACAGACAGACAGACCGACAGACAGACAAAAATTTTTAAAATTGTGTTTTTGTGATAAGTACCGTATATACTTTCATATGCATTTAATGAAAAGCTGTTATTTTGACATTACAAACAGACACTTCAATTTTATTTATTTGTATAGATTATCCCAAATTAAATGTGATTTATGGGAAACAACGTCTTTGCCTACCGATCGAACCTTACGAATGTGTGCGTGCGCAGTAAAATCAGTTAAAATAATGTATTACCACGCATTTTGAATTAAAAAGATAAACGGGACAGAATTTTTGAGATTTTTTTAAATTAATTTTTCTTCGCCATTTGCCTATTACTTATTCTGGAACCTTCTATTATATACTTACTAGGTTTTATAGTCTGTTTCTATTTCCAGTTAATACTTAATCAAAAATACTACTACAGTTTTGTATCGAATGAAGGTAGAATATTTCTAGAAAGTAAGGGTGACATAACGCACCGACATTGTATAGTCATTACGAACAACCCAATAAATTCATGCTACAGTCAAATGTTAAAACACCTCAAGAATAATGCGACAGTGGATGTTCAATCTCGTCCCTTGCTTACGCAATTAATCATTAGCAGCTATAAAACAGCGTAACGCACTACGTTGAGAGTAGTGCAGTTATATTCAACCGTACCGTAATATGTGTCGGCCTCCATATGTAGTATAACGTGATGGATATTATTAAATCATTATCATTACAGCCATTCTAGGCCTATGTTCAGCAGTAGATAAGCCTCACACAAGGACAGTCATTAAATGATAACATCAAAGTAGATTAAGTATGCAAATTAACAGCATTTATTATTATTACTACTACTTGTTATGATGTACTCGTAACACTGGTTAGTTTCACCAGAACATAACCACGGCAAACAAGATAACGGTTGAATGATTTTCACAGAATCGCCCGACGTTCACACGTATAATGTTTGTCTTTGTTGAACTTTACACTGTTCAAATGAATGGGGGAAATTCAGATTTTAGCCTCAATTCTATTAGTCACATATATGTTTTATTTAACTTTTATCTAAACAGTAACCACAATATCTGACATTAAATAATCCTGCAACGTAACTTTACTGCGTAAATAGCACCGGTTATAAAAACCTTGTTAAATAAAAAAAAACTTTTATCATTAAAAATCTCGCGTCATAATTTGGCATAGAAACCTAAATAACAATCAGAGTAAGTGATGTTTCATTAAGTGACTACTCATTTTCAAGAAGACCTTTTGGTAAAATGTACTCTTTGCTTTTAATTTATTTCAAGAAAGCTTTATGCACTTTAAATGGGTGCCTTAAAAATAAAATTTTGAATGCAGAAAATATTTTATAAAATAAAGTAGCATTCTAAATACGCCTTCCACTGGCCCAGGCATCTTCTCATTTGATCAGGAAAAGTCCACAGTGCTGCCCCAATGGATCTTCATTGATTCATTCATTAAGCCTATCAAAAGTCCATTGCTGAACATAGACTTCCGTGATTGCTTTATAGGAGGAATATGTTCCATTGCTGCCACGCTTGGCAGGCGGTTGGCAACTGCAGGTTTTTATTGTTATTGAGTCGTTATCAGGAAGATGCTGCTGCCCATTGTACTGTTTAATGTCTCTTTGATGCCTTTTCTGATACGGTGTAGTGGATTATTTTATGTTACCACTAATCGGCAATGCAATTTTATACATGGTAGAGTCACGCTGCAGCTGTATTATGGTTGTAGCATGAATGGGTCGGCTCGACCGGGGTCAAATATTACACTGTTTATTTTCTTCATCATTATTTGCTTTGGTTCGATCAATAAATACAGATCGTTTGATGATATAGCTAACTAAACAGGGGCAAGTAACTGGCACGTTGCTTCATTCTTCATTGCCGCAGCGAGCCGATCCGAACAACCGATCGACACGCCGATTAGATACCTCCCTATTCCACCTCTCATTCCCACGCCTCACATGTTGTGTTGAATTGAATAATTTATCACGAATATATCGTGAAACGTAACCATTTCATCAAATATTACACTGTTTATTTTCTACATCATTATGTGCTTTGGCTCGATCAATAAATAGAGATCGTTTGATGATATAGCTAACTAAACGTACTGCTACTTCATGATGTTGATCAAAATAGTAACATCATTGACTGTAGATGAAGGCCTTTGGACCAGCCCAATAGCACCGCAACCTAGATTTAATGAGGGGGTCAAAGGTAAATGAACAAATCGACAAACTGATTTTTTATAATAAGGTGACAAGTGAGCACACAGCCTACCTGATGGTTAGTGGATGCTGTGGCTCATAGATATACTACATTTATCAGCTATATTAGTAGTATAGTTGTAGCACGAATGGGTCAGCTCGACCGGGGAAGGACCACTTCCCCGGTCGAGCTGACCTGAAGGACTTCTTCCTTCATGGAGGTTTTAGCATTTTGGTACCCGCACCACAAATAATGTAAGAAAAGTTTGCCTTGAAGTTGAAGATATAAGTTCTCGAAAGACTCGTGCATATTTATCGCCGAGTATGTTATAAATCAGGAATTAAAACTGCTATTACCATATTCATTGGTATCAAAGATCGAACCCATGTTGATCGCGTATTGTGAAACTTACGGCGAGAGATTAGCTTTTAATAACAAAAGTTTAATTTATGGCTTAATAACGGTCGGGCAACAGTTATAATTAACTTGCTCATTCACTCTTCTTTTAATAAAAATATTTAGCCGACTCCATAAAATGTAGGAGGTTCCCATAATTCCAATGAATGTTCTTTTTTTTTGAATTTATCTTACGTTGTTTTTTATTAAACTGATTTTAAAGATTCTTTTTTATTAAATTAATGATTCGCAAAAAAAACTATGTAGTAAAGGGTGACAAACGAGCACACAGTCCACCTGATTGGAATTGGTTGGTGGCCCACAGACATCTAGCTATCCTCGATCTATCTCGATCTATCCTCGATTACGAATCTAAATGCAGATACGTTGTCACCCGTGAGGACCAAGATGGAAAGCCTCATTTCCAGTAAAAACTGTCTCCGGTTCTCTACACTCACCATACAAAACACAGCAGCGTTAAGCTGCTATTTTACGCTGGTATTCTGTGAGAGCGTGGTCCTTCCCCGGTCGAGCCGACCCGTTCGTGCTACTGCTATACTACTAATATAGCTGCAGCAACTCTACCACGTTAATATTTCCCTAAGGGTGGGTAAAAAGAGGATGAACTTTTTAATATTTTTTCTATGTTTTTTTTTACAACGCCCTTATCGTTAGCTTACAAACGAGCACACACTCCACCTAGTGGTAAGAGAATGCTGTGGCCTATACACATCTATATTTATCCTAAATTAGAAATCAAAATGCAGATGCATTTTCATCCGTGAGGACTAAGATGGAGTGCCTCTTTTCCAGTAAAAAGGGTCTCCGGTTCTCTACACTCACCATACGATATACAGCAGCGTTAAGTTGCTATTTTACGCTGGTTTTCTGTGAGAGCGTGGTCATTCCCCGGTCGAACCGGTCCATTCGTGTTACAACCATAATATAGCTGCAGCGTGGTAATTAATATTATGTAATGGGCGACAATGGGAAAGACCAGAGGAATTTTATTGTTTATGGTGGTTCTATGTTCGCTGATGGATATAGGTCCCTCCCGTTGCTGATTTTTTTATTTTATATCATATTTATTTTATACCTTGAAATGTCAAAGAAATTATCTTTTACTAACGTACTTTTGCGTGGACACACACACACACACACACGCACGCACGCAAGCACGTACGCACGCACGCACGCACGCACGCACGCACGCATGCACGCACGCACGCACGCAATCACGCACGCACGCACGCACGCATGCACGCTCGCTCGCACGCACGCACGCACGCACGCACGCACGCACGCACGCACGCACGCACGCACGCACGCCACACACACACACACACACACAATTCATCAAAATCGGTCGAGCCGTTTTTGAGTATTAGAGAGACAATCGGGTAGCAATTGATTTTGTTATACAGAGAAGATGTATATCCATGCATAAGCAAGCAAATACAAAAAAAAATATCAATATAGAACATCATCCAATACCTACCAAACGAAAACAGTAGACACTAATTGGAATCTTTTTAGGTAATGTGTTCATCAAAGGAGTGGAATCTTGCTGTCTTTAAGGTAAGAGTGAATAGGGTTTTGTTGCGCTAAGACTGCGATTTACCATGTAGGTCTACATCACCACTTACCACCAGGAGGGATTGTGGTCAAGCACTGGCTTATAATAAGTTAAAAAAGCAAATAAAAATCCTTATTTGCTCTTATTGTACAGTAATACACTGATAGAACAGTTTGACGGCGTTTTGGCGTTCGAATCCCGCACGTAAAAAGTATTATGGTCTCAAAATAATTGTTCCGGGTCTGGAGGTTAGTTCTTGTGAAATTTATGTATATAAATAAATAAAAATTTTAAGGTTTAAACGTTAGCTACTTTTAAAAGTAAGCTATTTATTTTCCCAAGATAACGAAATCGCAAGCAATACCTATTAAAGAAAAATAAGCAATATATAAATTTACATAAAGTAATAAATTCCCTAACTATGTGATACGAACTAAACAGTTGAAGTTGTCTCGATCCTAACTGCTATGCGACACGTCACATGTATTTCGTTCGTACTTCGTAGTCGCTACGCCTATACTTAGTATCGCTCACTAGACGGAGCAACGGTGGCCGAGCGAGCATCATCATTACAGCTCTTCACAAGTCCACTGCTGAATATAAACCTCTCTAAGTAATGCCATAAAGCACTGTCCTTAGCCACCAGCATCTATTTACTCCCAGCATAACTTACATATATCTTTAATTCTTCGATCCTCGAATTAAGTACCCATGTACTAGTACCAAATGAACGACGTTCCTTATGTTTATGGAATAGTTCATTCTAGTATTTATTACGTGGTAGAGCCAAGCTGCAGCTATATTAGTAGTTAGGTAGACTGAGGCAAGTGTGACAGTGGGGCAAGTGTGACAAATGCAAATTATGCGGCATAAATAAATTTTTTGGTTAAATGCCATTTCTTGAACAACGCAGGAAGTGTTATGCTATTGACTTTTACCGACGGTTAACTACATATCTTCAACTATTTTATCGACAGACGTCATTTTTAACAGACGTCAAACTATCAATTAAAAAAAAACCTCAAGCCGTCAAATCGCAAAAAGAATAGCTGCCGACTAGTATTTCCCAACGAGTTCAACGATGTGCTTGAGACAGTCGTACAAAAGCAACAATTCAAAGGTGATGGAATGGAATGGAATCTTGATGAAACAAGTTTCTGTCAAGACCCAGGAAAGTTGAAAATAATGGGCCTAAAAGCTTTCAAGCCACAAGAACCACTAGCTCACCAGGCCGCGATAATACAACTGTATTGTTCGCATGCAGTGCCTGGGGCCAGAAAATAATTTTTAAAGGAACGTATCTTTGGAATACATTGTTACCTTATGATAACTCGATTAAGTCGGCATTTGCCGCTAAGCCAAAGGGTTGGATGGCTTCAGTCTTCGAAAGTTACTTTTCAAATGTACTGATCCGCGATAAATGCAAATCAGGCAACACACAACTTGTAATATATGACTTAAATGTTGTTATAAAGGCCAACGAAAACAATATTACCCTACTAAAACGACCGTCTCATTCTTCCCATATTTTGTAACTAAGCGGAATTAAAGTTATTCTCACTTAGCATTGTTTTTGTTACACTTTCAAAACATCCAGGCCAAGTGTGACATAAATCCATTTATAGGCACATCACTGTATCGGTAAAACACTGTCACACTTACCCCATGCGTAGAAAAATCCATTACTACACAAAAATAGACGTTCAAATAGTTCAAATAGATCATAAAATATATTGACATTAGTATCATCTCATCAATTTTCTTGAAAACTACAGATTATAAGAAAGTAACTACAAAAAGAAGCGTACTCTCACACTTGCCTCATTGATGGGGTAAGTGTGACAGCCTTCCACTTTAATTAGTTTTAGTTACCTCAAATTACAGAATGCTACTTATAAATACTAAAATGCTTGATCAAACAAACAACCACTTAATAATAATTGATGTTTTTTAAAACGGAATTGTCTATGTTAAACCCTTACAGAGTAGAAGTATTTAAATATTCATTTTAGTTTTAATTAATTTACGTCACACTTACCCCGGGTGACTCTATAGTTGTAGCACGAATGGGTCGGCTCGACCGGGGAAGGACCACACTCTCACAGAATACCAGCGTAAAATAGCAGCTTAACACTGCTGTGTTTCGTATGGTGAGTGTAGAGAATCGGAGACCCTTTTTACTGGAAAAGAAGCATTCCATCTTAGTCCTCACGGGTTACAACGCATCTGCATTTTGATTCACAAGCGAGGATAAATGTAGATGTCTATGGGCCACAGCAACCACTTATCTTAGGTGGGATTGTGATCAAGCACTGGCTTAAGTTAAAAAAAGCAAATAAAAATTGATACTGTAATGTATATCATAGGGGGGATATTTGCCATAGTTGCCGCGCTTGACGAGCGGGTTGGCGGGTTTTTTATTTTTAGTCGTAATTAGGAAGACGTTGCTCCCACCTCCTGATTTGTTCCCCTCTGGCGTCTCTTATTACAGCCGGTACGACACGGGATGATATGGGGTATGGACATTTTTACACCGTCTAGTACAGTGTCAAAAATTTATTGTTTATAGTATGTACTTCGTTTGTGAACCAGACAAGTCTAGCGCAAACAAGCGTACGCGCCACGGGCATAAATCGAGTCATGGAATACATTTCTTATAATCTGCTCGTGCCGCTGTCTGTTGCTGCGGACGCGAGAAAATATCGCTCCACAAAATTCTAGCGTAACTGGTGTTTCTATAACTTATAGTACTTTATAACTTATTGTATTTACTGTTTTAATAGAATGAACGAGTATAAATAATAATAATAATAATATATTACTTTTTATTCAAATACTGCTTTTGTTTCTGTGTCCATACATTTTTTAGTGTATACATGTATATTTACATTACATAATAAAATGTATACAATATTTTTTTACAAACAAATAATCTAAAAACTACACTTATAAATAAATTATATAGGGTATAGGTATTGAATATGAGATAGGTACCATTTTCATTTTTGCGTATTTCTCGTAGAATATCACAGGTAATTTTACGTGATAATAAATTAGATTTTATGACTGTTTCAAAACTATACATATTTTGGCAATACTGCATACCGATTCTGTAATATAAGTGACATAACAAAATAATACACTTTTTCTATGATAGCATGAAGGTATCCCAATGTGAAATACTTAGGGTTCCCATATATCTCGTTGTAGGTAACTCCTTTTGAGCTCATTTAAATGAAAAATACAATTAATTAATATACTTTTATTGACTTTAATTATACGTTAGAGTAACAAGCAGCGTTTATTTATATTAAGAATAATAACTCAGCCGTTTTTCTGAAATCATTAATAGAGTTTGCATTTGTTGCTGATTTTTTGTAAGGTTTTCCAAATATAATACATTTGAAAAAGAACCGTTTTGTTGAAAAAGAAGTACCTAACAAGACTACAGTCTACAATAACAGACTGCTATTTTGTAACAGGTTTTTGGAACTGTTATCTATGTAGATCTTGAACTGACGGAACGGATATGCGATTTTACCTGTTACAGCCCACTCCTAGTATATAGGGAGCCGACTGGTATGTCATATAAGGAACTCACTATAAACCCAACTTAATCAAATGTCATCTTTTTAGTATGTAATAAACATAATAAAATGAATAGGAATATACTTATAATATATAATTCACTCTTTAACAGATATCACAAATCTATATTTAATCTAAATGTACTTATTTTTAATGATTTAACATACATTGCAACTGTCAACGAAAAAATTCATATCCGTTCCCTACAAAAGGTGACGAGGTGGTAGTGTATTTTCTCGCCTGTTTGCCGGTGACTAAATGATGCACGTGGAGACGACTGAATGACTGACCAAACGATACCACTGTCGGTGATGACAAGTAAATGAACTTTCAAATACTGAAATATCTCAATTTACGAACCTATCTCATATTAAGCACTTTTACCCTATTATATTATTTATGTCATAATAGTAATAATAATAAAAATATAATAATAATAATTATTATTATTACATAAAATCTAATAGGTATATAAATTAATTTTTGTTTGTTCGTAATTTATGCGTTCACAGATTGCGCTAAATTTTTGTCAACTTATTGCGTGCACTTGCGCAAAGGTTATAGGCATATAGTACAATTAAATTACAGTAGATGGCGCGTATGTCGTACCGAGATATTTATTTGAAAGTCATAATATTTCATTAAATTTTAATGAATGTATTACTAATTCCTAATTAAACAATATAACCCTTCCAAATTTATATTTATTAAAAAAAAAACAATAACAAGTATTTTGTTGTACATGTCATAAATAAGTGCAAATAATGAGAACCGTGAATTTATTTTTTCCCCCGGTCGACATTTTTGCTTCTAGCTCGAAATGGCGCGGTAATGTAGGAGGTCTTTTTTATTTCCTTGTATTACTGTATAGTTAACGAAAATTTAACTTAAATTAACGAAAGTTAAAAAAATTCATTAACTCGACATCGGCAGCTATCGTCAACAAGAAAACCTCAATTTGAAAATCAAAGCGACAGAAATTTTCCTTATGATATTTAAAAATTAAATTAAAAATATATTTATTATATTTCCTTGAAGAACTTAAAAAATATCTTAAGTTTAACTTCCATAATGAGTAATCTAATTATTATGAAATTATCGAAGTGCAGTTTGGGTTAATTTTATATACCTAAAACTGATTATATATATATATATATATATATATATATATATATATATATATATATATATATATATATATATATATATATATATATAAATACTATTATATCAGATAGCTCTATCTTCTGAAAATATAAAACAAAACAGTTTCTGTAACACGACTTTTATTTGAACCATTTTTGAAATGGAACACAGTTTCGTCACATGGTGCGTCCCATAGATTAATGATAAGTCATCGCGCGCTCTGACCGCGCGATGACTTATCATTAATCTATGGTGCGCCCCCTTGACCCGACGATAAGTCGCGTACGTGCTTCGACACGGACCAGAGAGATTGTCGCATTGTCTTGCAGTATTTTAAAAATATTTACGTGTGCCTAACTTCTTTACTATCTTATTTTAAGCTTCTCAATATCTCTGTACTTTTTCCTTCTTGCTAACTTAATTAATTTATTGTCTTATTTTAAGTTTCTCTCTATCCCTGTACTTTAGCCTTCTTGCTAACTTCGTTAATTTATTGTCTTATTTTAAGTTTCTCTCTATCCCTGTACTTTTTCCTTCTTGCTAACTTCGTTAATTTATTGTCTTATTTTAAGTTTCTCTCTATCCCTGTACTTTAGCCTTCTTGCTAACTTCGTTAATTTATTGTCTTATTTTAAGTTTCTCTCTATCCCTGTACTTTAGCCTTCTTGCTAACTTCGTTAATTTATTGTCTTATTTTAAGTTTCTCTCTATCCCTGTACTTTAGCCGTCTTGCTAACTTCGTTAATTTATTGTCTTATTTTAAGTTTCTCTCTATCCCTGTACTTTAGCCTTCTTGCTAACTTCGTTAATTTATTGTCTTATTTTTAGTTTCTCTCTATCCCTGTACTTTAGCCTTCTTGCTAACTTCGTTAATTTATTGTCTTATTTTAAGTTTCTCTCTATCCCTGTACTTTAGCCTTCTTGCTAACTTCGTTAATTTATTGTTTATTTTAAGTTTCTCTCTATCCCCGTACTTTAGCCTTCTTGCTAACTTCGTTAATTTATTGTCTTATTTTAAGTTTCTCTCTATCCCTGTACTTTAGCCTTCTTGCTAACTTCGTTAATTTATTGTCTTATTTTAAGTTTCTCTCTATCCCTGTACTTTAGCCTTCTTGCTAACTTCGTTAATTTATTGTCTTATTTTAAGTTTCTCTCTATCCCTGTACTTTAGCCGTCTTGCTAACTTCGTTAATTTATTGTCTTATTTTAAGTTTCTCTCTATCCCTGTACTTTAGCCGTCTTGCTAACTTCGTTAATTTATTGTCTTATTTTAAGTTTCTCTCTATCCCTGTACTTTAGCCTTCTTGCTGACTTCGTTAATTTGTTGTCTTATTTTAAGTTTCTCTCTATCCCTATACTTTAGCCTTCTTGCTAACTTCGTTAATTTATTGTCTTATTTTAAGTTTCTCTCTGTCCCTGTACTTTTTCCTTCTTGCTATCTTCGTTAATTTATTGTCTTATTTTAAGTTTCTCTCTATCCCTGTACTTTTCCCTTCTTGCTAACTTCGTTAATTTGTTGTCTTATTTTAAGTTTCTATCTATCCCCGTATTTCTCCCTTCTTGCTAACTTCGTTAATTTATTGTCTTATTTTAAGTTTCTCTCTATCCACAGGGATAAGTACAGACTTTAGCCTTCTTGCTAACTTCGTTAATTTATTGTCTTATTTTAAGTTCCTCGCTATCTTTGTACTTTTCCGTTCTTTTTAAGAACTTACGTTGCCTTCTCCTTCTGACTGTATATTTATGTGGCAGTGAAATAAAAAAGTTCGCCAACACGCATTGGGGCAGCGCGGCGGACTATTCCTCGCCCTAAAACCCTCTCAGAAATGAGAGAAGGCCTGTGTGTGCAGTGGGACGTGTATGAATATAGGCTGTAAAGTACAAGACTACTTTTCATTTGTATGCCTCCTTCTGTCTACAAACACCTAGCAGAGACATACTCCACTACAGTTTTATATTTTCCTTACGACATTATACTACGTAAATAACTAAATAAATTAAGAATATGTTCACATTATAGCGTATCAAAAAATAATTATCAAATACATGCGATGCCCGGTAGCATCTAATATTCAGAAACAATATTGCTTACGCGGAAATTGTACTGCGGATTTTGTTTACCAAAGATTCGAGTTCTTGTTAGTATACTGTATATTAATAGAGCATTATATTCTCGATAGGAAGAAGATTTTCTTTAATCAATTTCGGTACCAAAAATATAAGAACTTCTATTCCATCCCAAAAATAGGGACACATTTCTAATTCCATTTATTACATTTGCTAAATGCTACTCAAGCACACTCATACGATAGTATTAAATCCTCGTTTAGAACTTAACTATTTTATTTGTAACGAACTTGGCCCCCTTTTTCATATATGTTTTTAATGGAATATCGTTAATTTTTGAAAAGAGTTTATGCTTCAATTTTTCTATTTTTGTCGGTTTATTTTTTAAATTTTGAAAACTATAGAATTTAATTTCGACAAAGTTATCGGTGCGGTTTATTTCAAGTACAGTACATGAAATAAGTTTGAAGTGGGTAAACTACTTGGAATTAGTTTCAAGTGCAGTACTTGGAATTAACCACACCAGTTAATTTGTCGACACCTTTCGACACAAAATATCGATAATTTCTAGTCTATCTTGATGCCAAAATGCCATCAATATCTACCATAAGATCTGATAGAACGGTCGTGTAACATGTTTAATATTGTTTGTTTTTCGTATGGTGATTGAGAAAAACATCCATTAAGGTGCTAAGAAGCGCGAGGGTTTCGTAAGAGGCGACAGAGAAAAAGTGAAATACGAAATGAACAGCAGAATCTTCCTGAAAACAAATAACAATTATTAAACTACGGTTGCCAACCCGCCTGCCAAGCAAAAACCCTCCCACGAGGCAATCTATAGGGAAAACCTAAGTTCAACTCAGCAGTGGATTTTCATAGTGGATGGATGGATTTAGGAAAACTGGGGACCCATTCTTTTCATACTGACGCATTTCATCTTATTCTTCAAGTGAACTGTGTGCTCGTTTGTCGCTATTAATCGAATAAAAAATGAGGACGGTAAGTTACATCTAAAGTAGTTTGCAATACATCGTATACGATCGTATATAGATACTGTTACGAGCTTGGGTTTCGAGACAATTAAAAACTGCCGATTGAATTACCAAAATTGACACTTCAATTACATAATACTAATTACAATCTAAAACCACACTAATAATAAAACACAATCACTTTAGTTCGCAGTTATTTCGCTTCGAAGTATTCTCTTGTATCGCCAATTCAATACTGACTCGGTCGTGGTCTATACCAGCCTTATATAAGGCCTCAGATAGTTTCCAGAACATTCTACTGTAGCGACATCTAGAATGTTCGAGTACATATCGGTCCCGAAATTTCTGGAAGGATCTTGACTCTCCTAGTTCTGCTACTCGACACTAGAGGGCGCTAGTGTAACTAGTGTTGCCATGTACAAGACATTAATAGTGGCGCGCAACAATACTATATCTATATATCGGTACTTTATCGGGTGACAGACTAACTGCAATACAGCGTCACTTCATAGAACTTCTCACATCGATTTCGAAGATATAACCCTTAATAACGAAAGAGTATTTTAACTGTCCGATAATAATCACGTAAAATGAAGTGATATGATATATTGTATAATACACTGATTCTAATTTCGAACGAGCCACGAGCGCGCGCATGAATGCAATATTATATTTTAGTAAAACAGATGTACTTACCACGACTCTTCGTTGTAGAACATACGTGGTATTACGTCTAATAAGAACAAAGCATAAATCTATGGTTCACAATAGCAGAGTGAATACTATCCGCTTTGGCTGTGATTTGAACAAAAGACCGACGACTCTATATTTTTGAGACAAGAAATATCTTTGTAATGGTCAATACAAATGTGAACGGACTCTAATTTGAAAGAAACAATTGTTACTGTTTCGAACTTTTGTGCTAGTAAGAATAGTGTGCGGACATCTAAAAATGTTTGATCTAGAAAAGTGTTTGTGTTTTGTGCTTGCTATTGCTGTCACAAAATATTTTTTTTATAGGATAGGGTGACAAATGAGCACACAGTCCACCTGATGGTAAGTGGTTGCTGTGGCCCATAGACATCTACATCTATCCTCGTTTGGGAATCAAAATGCAGATGCTTTGCCACCCGTGAGGACTAAGATGGAATGCCTCTTTTCCAGTAAAAAGGATCTCCGGTTCTCTACACTCACCGTACGAAACACAGCAGTGTTAAGCTGCTATTTTACGCTGGTATTCTGTGAGAGCGTGGTTCTTCCCCGATCGAGCCGACCCATTCTTGCTACAACTGTACCAGTAATATACTCGTAGCTGCAGTATGGCTCTACCACGTACAAATGTATGTATGTAAATGCTGTTTTCGATAGCGAGACCGTTTCTTTACTTATTTATACTTACCATAAAATAAAGTTTTCTTTATTGTTGACATCAAAATAATGATCACTTTGTAGTTCGTTCGTCAAATATTTTATAAGCCGCGGTAACTTTCAGCAAGATATGTAGCACATAAGATAATAAACTACGAGGTGACTGTCTAAGCTGACATAATGGAAGTGTATTTAAAACAACTCAAACTATCTGCCACATGCAGTTTTTGTAGATTGTTTATTGTAGATTATTATAATTTACAGAAACGAATGCATTATTAGCTAGTTGAGAGTTGACAAGTAAGGTATATGATTCTAGAAAACTACAAAAATAACCTTGCATCTTCGTCACGAGTCTCTCCTCGTATATCGTGTCATATTCTGGCGATTTGTTTGGCTGGGCGACTGCATTGACGTAGTGTAGGATAGCAGCCCTTATGCGCTCGCCTGTGTGTAATGGCGGCTGTACACGCTCGTATCGTCGCCTCGCGTGCCTCTAGTCGCGTAGAGGCTCCACACGAGAACACACAATGTACACACTCGTTGTTTCACTTGAACTCCGGATGCCCGTTACGATGGACCTGCGACCTGATGAAACTGTTGCTGCGTTTTGTCTTTGTGCTATTAGTTATTAATTAATAGCACAAAGACAAAAAAAGAAAAGATATTTTATACACATTTGCCATTACAAGAAAATTAATAAGCCATGACAAAGAAAAAAACAGTGGATGATTTCTATTCACCGTAACATAACTATGTAACTATCTATATTTTTATTTATTTAACAATACTACAGTACATGTGTACAGGCGCGCTCTCGTTTCGCCCTTTGACTTGAACGCAAAATACCGACACGCTTCCGAGAGCAAACGAGGGTCGCGAGACACGATGCAACGCGACGAAGGCACCATGTATACATTCGTACTCGGCCTGTCTCGTGGTGTCTCGACGAGCGTGTACAGCCGCCATTAAGAAGTAGCGTCAGCAAAGACAATCATTTTTATGTCAACGGAGTAAGCGAATGCATCTGCGCAGAACAGGATTTTATTGTACGAGTGTGAAGAAACACATGTGCACTCTCTATTCCCACACTCGCATAGCCTAATGAGACGGAAATTCCACATGAAGAGAGAGTTCAGGCGCAGGACTAACAGTTACAGGTACTACCCGAGGAACCCGGGTGAAACAAAGTCATCTTTCTGACTCCGTGTTGCTTTTTTAGAAAAACCCGATAACTGATTTTGACCCGAACCGGGATTTCAAACCTGGGAACACATGGTTAAAAGTTGTGGTCACGATCACTAAACCCAAAAAGCAGCCTTTTTCTATATAACTAAAGTGATAAACGTAGAAGGTCACAGGTATGTTGTCACTGCTGATGTTTAAGATGAACTGGAACGCAGTAGTCGATGCATTGCCGCTTAGCGATATTGACCCAGACAGCTTCCTAGGCACAGTTGCAGCCTACCTTTGAAAAACCATCTGGTATAGCGATTACCTACTATAGGATAGACCCAAGTATATTTAGGGGCTTATTTTATCTTTGATATCTTCATATCTTAGCAAAACTATCATTGAATTCCATAGCACCATAGACAATAATTATAAAACACACAATACTAAAACAATAAATTAGTTTTATTCTTTAAAAAGTTGAATTACGTGAAAACTTATTAGGAGCTCTTTATTCAATACCGTGTTACAAAAAAAGCTTTCTTAAAAAAACTAAAAGTAATAAAACAATTTCGATGTAGTAGTTTCCGAAGTCGTTACTAAGACATAATGTATAGAAGCGTCAGTAGCCTAATATAAGCGTCAGTAGCCTAATATAAGTGTCAGTAGCCTAATATAAGCGTCAGTAGCCTAATATAAGCGTCAGTAGCCTAATGGCAGGGCGCGGACCGCGAACTCGAACGACCGCGGTCGTGGGTTCGAATCCGCCATTCGACTACTGTCGTGAACCACTTCTAACACAAGCATTTTAAGCTTACCAGAAGTGGTTAAAAGGAATATTAGTAATGTTTAACAGCGTTACTAGTATTTTTTTAAATAAAAAAAATAAAGAAGAATTAAAGGCCCTTAAGAAAAAAATCGAGGAAAATTCTTACTAAATTTGGACTTTCGAAAATCTCCCCCAGGGATATCGCCCTTCGTCCCATCGGAATAAGATAGTGAAGAAATATAGATCGCACCTGTGTTTACGCAAACATACGCTCGTTCACTATAATCTTGTCCCAGACAGGTGACTAGTCTCCGTTACAACTGGCTGCCGTGACCGGAATACTGGAGGACATTACTATTTTTAACCCCCGACGAAAAAGAGGGTTGTGATATATTTAACACGTGTATCTGTGTGTCTATCTGTGGCATCGTAATCTAAAGGGATGAACCGATTTAGATTTAGTTTTGTTTTTGTTTGAAAGGTATCTTGATCGAGAGTGTTCTTAGCTGTGATTCAAGGAAATCTTTTCAGCGGTTTGGAGATCATCAGGTTTTTTGTTTCGGGTGATTTTTTAAATTTTCGATTTAATATTATTATACTTATTTCTTTATTTCCGCGAGAGAGTATTATTGCGAGTGTTTATTGTTTATTTAAAAAATAATAAAATATGAAAATAAACTAAACTAATCCAAAATTATCTCCTACTCAAAGTTGCACCTAGAAGTAACAGTAAGTATAGATTAGAGCTCATATTTTAGAAAATTCAGATGTATTTTAAATGTAAAGTTAGAATTGTAACTTATTATATATGTTATATATCTAAGATTATTAAGAAATGATAAAACTTGGCGAAATTCATGTATCAGTGAGATATTTTATTCCTGCGAAAATTACATTTTCTCATGACTTTTTCCTTCATACTTTACAGTCATAATGACGGTGTGATAGACCGTAGTATGAAGTAGAGTGCAGCATTGCATTGTTAAAGCTCATTTAAGGTTCATTTGTTGGGAAATCTGTTTCTTTTTAATGAGAAAAGCTAATGATTTTTTATATTTATGCGAATATTGCATATTATTAAATTAATATTACAGATATTATCGCTTTTAATCAGAAGAGATTTCCTAAGTGGAGATGAGATAAGAACCAAATATGCTATCACGAGTGATTAATCTTATTTGCTCAGTAATTAAAACGACAAAACGGACTCAATACAGTCTGGCCTCGTTTGTAGTGCAAGAATCTTGATTTCGGACAGAATAGAATAGGATTATTTGTGTTCTATGTAGATTATACACACATAATACTCATTTAAAAGGCTGTTGCTAATCATACGAAAATCGTATCATAAAAAAAAATTCATAGAATTTTGCATACCTTAAGCGAAAGCGCAAGGTAATGTTCTACTATCGCCTAAAAATTAAAATTCCAACATTTTATCGAATAAAATCGTATCTAGCAATCATATTATACATATAAATGATATAAAAAGCACATTGTTAGAAAGATAAATGATTGCTCAACTTATTAATAATTTTTTTTAAGCGATTAATTGCGATTTTTAAATAAAAAAAGGGTTTTAGTGGCTTATGGTGTGGATTTATCATGTCTCTGTGGCTTGTAAACACTATAACTTTTGAAAATATCAATTGTTTAACTCAATCTATTTTTTAATCTCTTCATCTATCATGTGGGAATCCACTGAATGTAAATGGCAGTGTAATTTTGTTTTGTTTAGCTATAATTAATTTTTTTCGGCTCCAAAATGGCGAAATTTTCGTTGATTTGGTTGCCTCGTATATAAATTGTTCCTGTAAATGGGGATCTGCAGCCACAGAGTAGTTTAGTTCACAGAGTACCTTTGTACGAGGGTGGATTGAAAAGTACTCGGCCTAACCAAGAAAATAAACACATACTAAATCAGTTATATTTTTATTTTTCTACATAATCACCATCAAGTTCAATACACTTTTGCCACCTCCCCTTCCAAGCATTTAGACCGTTGAAAAAAAATGATTCTTCCTTAGAGTCAAAATATGCGTCTACAGCTGCTTTGACCTCGTCGTTTGTCGAAAATCTTTGACCTCCCAAGTGCTTTTTTAGGTTAGGGTACAGAAAGAAGTTTGATGGTGCCAGATCAGGTGAATACGGCGGATGCGGTAACAGTTCAAAGCCACAGTTGTGAATTTCAGCCATTGACTGTACTGACGTGTGAACACGGGCGTTATCTTGATGAAACAGGACTTTTCTTCTGAGCATTCCTCGACGTTTTTCTTTTATTTCCTCTCGTAAACGACGTAGTAAGGTGCAGTAGTAATCAGAGTTTATAGTCTGACCCCTTTTAAGATAATCAATCATAATCATACCTTTCGAGTCCCAGAATACTGAAGCCATCACCTTATTTGCCGACAAAATCGACTTAGCCTTTTTAGGGGGTGGTGAACCAGGTCTTCTCCACTGTTTTGATTGTTGTTTTGTTTCCGGTGTACAGTAATGAACCCATGTTTCGTCTATAGTAACAAAACGATTCAAAAAATCATCTGCATCGGCTTCAAATAACTCCAAACAGTCGCGTGAAATAGTCAATCGCGTCCTTTTTTGTTCAACTGAAAGCAGTCGCGGAACCCACCTCGCAGACACCTTGTGGAAACCCAACTCGTTGACAATGATGTTTTGAGTTCGTTCATAAGAGATGCCTATAATCTCGGCTATCTCTCTAATTTTTAATCTGCGGTCTCCCATTATTAAATCAAGTACTTTTTTAATATTTTCGTCAGTAGTTGACGTCGAAGGCCTTCCAGAGCGGGGTTCATCTTTCACACTCTCTCTACCACGCTTAAATTCTGCTATCCATTTTTTGACAGATAATATGACAGAGCACAATCGCCTAATGTACTGACCATGTCATCATGGATGGCTTTTGATGATAGCCCCTTCTTATGGAGGTACTTAATGACGGCACGCTGCTCGATTTGCTCCATTCGCGGAAATTATGTCCGATTACTTTGTTAATAAATTTATAAAATCACAACTAATTATCGCACACGTTTCGAACTTCACACAATGAACTAGTCTGAACTGAACTAAATAATGTGGGTAGATTTGATTTTTAGAATTGAATGGATCTGTGTTAGGCCGAGTACTTTTCAATCCACCCTCGTATTAAGTTTAGTTCGGCTTCAGTCGCCGTCGTGAGTGGACATTGTTTCGGTTGTTTTCAGCGGCTCAAAAAGATCGCTGTACAAATACACAATATTCGAATAACCAAATTTCTTAAATACTTGATTATAATAATAATAAGAGATTTTTTTATTACAATATTTAAAAGCACAGAATAAATAATAGTAGTACGTACTAAAAGTAAGTAGTATAATTTTTTTTGTCATGGGTGACATTTTCATGCTTTTCGAGGGTGTCGAAACCGATAGGGTTGTCGAAATGTAAATCCAAGATGGCGGCCGCAATAGGTATCAATTTTTTCATCATGGGTGTCATTTTCATGGTTTTCGAGGGTGCTGAAGCCGATAGTGCTGTCGAAATGTAAATCCAAGGTGGAGGCTGCAATAGGTATAAAATTTTTCATCATAGGTGTCATTTTCATGATTTTCGAGGGTGTTGAAGCTGATAGTGCTGTCGAAATGTAAATCCAAGATGGCGGCTGAATTAGGTACCAATTTATTCATCATGGGTGTCATTTTCATGGTTTTCGAGGTTTTGAAGCCGATAGTGCTGTCAAAATGTAAATCCAAGATGGCGGCTGCAAAATATATCAATTTTTTCATCTTGGGTGTCATTTTCATGGTTTTCGACGGTGTTGAAACCGATAGTGCTGTCGAAATGTAAATCCAAGATGGCGGCTGCAAAAGGTATCAATTTTTTCATCATGGGTGTCATTTTCATGGTTTTCGAGAGAGTTGAAGCCGATAGGGTTGTCGAAATGTAAATCCAAGGTGGCGGCTACAATGGGTATCAATTTTTTCATCATGGGTGTCATTTTCATGGGTTTCGAGGGTGTTGAAGCCGATAGTGCTGTCGAAATGTAAATCCAAGATGGCGGCTGATGTAGGTACCAATTTTTTCATCATGGGTGTCATTTTCATGGTTTTCGAGGGTGTTGAAGCCGATAGTGCTATCGAAATGTAAATCCAAGATGGCGGCTGCTATAGATATAAATTTTTTCATCATTGGTGTCATTTTCATGGTTTTCAGGGGTGCTGATGCCGATAGTGCTGTCGAAATGTAAATCCAAGGTGGCGGCTGCAATAGATATCAAGTTTTTCATCTTGGGTGTCATTTTCATGGTTTTCGAGGGTGCTGAAGCCGATAGTGCTGTCGAAATGTAAATCCAAGATGGCGGCTGCAAAAGGTATCAATTTTTTCATCATGGGTGTCAATTTCATGGTTTTCGAGAGAGTTGAAGCCGATAGGGTTGTCGAAATGTAAATCCAAGGTGGCGGCTACAATGGGTATCAATTTTTTCATCATGGGTGTCATTTTCATGGGTTTCGAGGGTGTTGAAGCCGATAGTGCTGTCGAAATGTAAATCCAAGATGGCGGCTGATGTAGGTACCAATTTTTTCATCATGGGTGTCATTTTCATGGTTTTCGAGGGTGTTGAAGCCGATAGTGCTATCGAAATGTAAATCCAAGATGGCGGCTGCTATAGATATAAATTTTTTCATCATTGGTGTCATTTTCATGGTTTTCAGGGGTGCTGATGCCGATAGTGCTGTCGAAATGTAAATCCAAGGTGGCGGCTGCAATAGATATCAAGTTTTTCATCTTGGGTGTCATTTTCATGGTTTTCAAGGGTGTTGAATCCGATAGTGCTGTCGAAATGTAAATCCAAAATGGCGGCTGAAGTTGGTACCAATTTTTTCATCTCGGGTGTCATATTCATGGTTTTCAAGAGTGTTGAAGCCTATAGTGCTGTCGAAATGTAAATCCAAGATGGCGGCTGCAATAGGTATCAATTTTTTCATCATGGGTGTCATTTTCATGGTTTTCGAGGGTGTTGAAGCCGATAGTGCTGTCGAAATGTATTTAAACTACTTTAATAATTCCGTATAATCATGTTATACGTAATTTTTTTAATGCGCTTAAGGTATGCCCAATTGGATTTACCAATATATTTTATTTATACGATTAGCACAATAAAAAAAATATTAGTCTAATATTTTTATAAATTAATAAGTTCGATTTTTTTCAATATTATATTTTATATCATTATAGTGTAAGCTTTGTATGGTGGCGCAAGGGCCGCTCCAGACGCACCTTAACGAACCGTCACTGATATTACAAATTGGTACAATGTTTTACTAGACGCAGATAGTCTAATGATACCAGTAAGTAGGAAGTACACATAAAATTTTAAAATTTTTAACATTGCCTCCATGCTGAATCGTATGCGGACGAGCACCAACATCATTCTCAGTGTACTAGCGGACAGATTGGATTCACCAATATTAGGGTGTTGGATAAATCTGCATACTGTAAATTAGACACGCCATGACCTAGAGTATTATTTTAATTTTAATTTTATTTAATATTTATATTTATTAATTTTAATTTTCTTAAATGTTATAGGTATTTAGATTATAATTTTTTAACAAATATGGATAATTAGTCTGAAATAAATGAATTATTATTATTAATAATAAATTAATTTTTTTTTGTATTCACTGAACTATATATGCGGAATTAATTTAAATTTACTTTTTTAATTGCCAACCGGAATGTGGAGAATGAAAAATAGAATAGGATAGAATAATTTTTATTCAATGTAGATTACATGTAATTTTTATTGAAAGTATTTTTCTTTTACTTTTACAGTTAGCATAAACCAGATAACGTCGAGCAACAAATGTCATACTTTTCATATGTTAATGGCAGGGTTGCACTCTGAGTAATTGTGTTGCACATTCACACACATTTCTCAGTTTACTGTGATTTTAAGTCTTCATTTATTTAAATAAAGCGATGTGTTATTTTTTTTTATTGAATAAGGGTGACAAACGAGCACAGAGTCCACCTGATGGTAAGTGGTTGCTGTGGCCCAGAGACATCTACGTCTATCCTCGATTACGAATCAAAATGCAGATGAGTTGTCACCCGTGAGTGCTAAGAATGCCTCGTTTCCAGTAAGAAGTGTGTTCCAAAAAGGGATTCCCCAATCGTGCTTCAACAATAAAAGTAATATAGCTGCAGCATGGCCCTACCACGTACATACCACGTTATCCGTAGAAAATACGAGAATATTTCAATCGGGAATTTTTTTTACGTGGTAGAGCCACGCTGCAGCTTTATTACTGGCATTTTTGTAGCACGAATGGGTTGACTCGACCGAGGAAGGACCACGCTCTCACAGAATACGTGCGTAAAATAGCAGTTTAACACTGCTGTGGTTCGTATGGTAAGTGTACAGAACCGGAGACCCTTTTTACTTCCTCACGGGCATAATCTGCATTTTGATTCGTAATCGAGGGTAGATGTAGATATCTGTTGGTCACAGCATCACTTACTATCATGTGGACTGTGTGCTCGTTTGTTACCCTTATCTTATTTAAAAAATCTGACAATATAATAGGTCAGGGAAATTTTTTTTCGTATTTTGTTGGTATAAAATTGAAGAAAAATCTCTTTGGTTGTACTGTTTGTATCTGGCTGGTTTTAATACCAATACATATAGGAATTTAAGAAAAAGAAAAATAAGAAGTAAAAAACACTTTACCGCCATTTTCAATCGTTTTTCTGTTCGCCAAAATGAGTGAATCTAACGAAGAAATTCGATACGTTTTTTTATAGAAGAGGGTGCAAACGAGCATGCAGCTCACCTGATAGTAAGTGACTACCGCCGCCCATGAACAACCGCAACACCAGGGGAATTTCAGATGCGTTGGTAGCCTTTTAGAAAGGTGTAATCTCTTTTCTTGAAGGTCCCTAAATCGTATCGGTCCGGAAAAATCGCCGGTGGTAAATAAAAAATACGTTCTGAAATTTTATTACAAAAAAAGATAAAAATACGACTCAGCCGCGAAAAAAATTTGTGACGTTTATGGACCTATTGCAGTGTCAAGAAGAGTAGAATAAAAATGTTTCAAGAGTTTTCAGCCTGGGAATTTTGATGTTAAGCTCATCATCATTAAGCTCACTCTCAAATCAGCTCGCTCTGGTCGCCCTCATACGGATAAAGTCAATGTCATTTTTGTAAAGGTGCAGCAAGATCAGCATAGTTACGACATAGCCGAGGAATTGAGGATTGACCACAATACAGTTTTGACTCATTTGAAAAAGTCTGGCTATACAAAAAAGCTCGACATTTGGGTACTACACAAGATCAGTGAAAGAAACCTAATGAATCGTGTACTGCTTTTTTTATTGAAGAGGAGGCGTCGTGCATGCGTCTCACCTGATGGTAAGTCACCGTTGCCTATGAACACCCGCAACACCAGGAGAATTGCAGATGCGTTGCCGGCCTTTTAGGAAGGAGTATGCTCTTTTCTTAAAGGTCCCTAAGTTGTTTCGGCCCGGAAAAAAAAACACTGGCGATAGTATATTCCACAGGTTTGTCGTGCGAGGCAGAAAATTCTGCGCAAAATCGTACAGTAGTGGACCGCCAGCCATTGAGATGATGAGGATGGAATTTCGAGTTCTCTCGCAGTGTACAATGGTGGAATTCAGCAGTTGGAATAAATCCGAACATGACGGTTCCGTGGCGCAGTGGCCTAGCAATGAGTTGTTGCGCTGGGAGCCGCGGGTTCGTATCCCGAATGGAACAAGTATTTGTGTGGCCTACAAATAATTGTCCCGGGTCTGGATGTTTATTCTTGTGCAATTTAGGTTTGTAAACTGCCTTCGCGATACAGGAGAAAATCCTAGTATAAGGGTAACGTTTTTTAAAAAGAAAAAAAAAGAAAAAATGAACAATTCCTCTGAGCACTCTCCGTGATCTATGCATTTCGTAATATACATATTGGTATATCCTAACCCATACTTCCTTATTAATAGTAAAATAAAAAGTGTGTTTATTTGTCTATTGGTTTATTCTTTCCCACAACAACGGAGCAACGGAACGAAATGATATTTTTCGTTACACATTTGGTTTGAGATTTGGCAGAAAAATTTCATGAGCTTTTTACCGGTAAAATTCACGGTTCCTATGGGATAACTTTGGGGAGTTCTGTTGTTACCTTTTCATATAAAAATGGAACGAATATTGGTGAGGGTGCGTAAAGTGTTGAAATAATTCAGCAGATACTTTTGATCCCGGAAATTGCACGGTTCCGTTGGGTTTTAAATTTAGCCGAATTTTATTCGAATTCCGTGTTTTGATGTATGTTTGTGTTTACTATATCTATATGTTATTATCATCTGTGATGTCGTTTATTTATCTATGACGTCATTATTATAGACAAACTGTTTATAATAATTATAAATCCAATTAAATTCCAGATCTGAATTCCGTGTTTTGATGTATGTTTGTGTTTACTATATCTATATGTCATTATTATCTGTGATGTCGTTTATTTATCTATGACGTCATTATTATATACAAACTATCTATAATAATTTTAAATCCAATGAAATTCCAGATCTGACAACCATTAAAGTAATATCGATGCCAGTATCAGTGGTACAAGCAGAATGGAAGTCGTATATGGAGGATAAAATAGTACATATTACTGGATTTACTAAAGCTATGGTAGGAAATATGGTAAGAAATATTTTCTACCGACTTCAAAAAGGAGACGGTACTCAATTCGACTGTATGTTTTTTTATGTGTGTCACCTCATAACTTTTTACCAAGTGAACCGATTTCGATGATTCTTTTTTTTATTTGAAAGCTGGTGCTTCACATGTGGTCCCATATAAGTTTGATCAAGGTCTGACCATTAGTTTTTAATTATTGTTATTAGTATTCTTAAGTCGGTTATACAAAATTTGGATTTTTAATTATTTTTAAATAAATCTAATAATACTTATACGTGTAGTAAATTAATTAATTAAAAATGACAAAATTTTATAGAAAAAATAAATTATTATAGACAAACTGTCTATAATAATGACATCATTTAGCTAAACATTAATACTAAATTCCGTAATAGTTCTCTTCCAGCAGTGGAATAAATACAAGGACGCATTATCCGAAGGTATACACATACACATAGGTCTTAAGATGAACATGGACAAAACAAAGATCATGTTTAATGTCCATATCACACCTATTCCGGTAGATGTTGGGGACACTAAGCTCGAAGTTGTTGACGAGTATGTTTACCTGGGACAAATTGTCCGACTAGGTAAGTCCAACTTCGACCAAGAGGTCATTCGACGGATTCAACTCGGTTGGGCAGGGTTCGGGAAATTACGACACATCTTCTCGTCAGGTATACCTTAAAACTTGAAAACAAGAGTGTACAACCAGTGTGTGTTGCCAGTGATGACCTATGGCACTTAGACGTGGCCCATCACTGCTGGCCGGATGAGGAAGCTAAAGGTCGCTCAGCGAGCTATGGAGAGGGCTATGCTCGGAGTTTCTCTGCGTGATAAATTTAGAAATGAGGATATCCGCAGTAGAACCAGAGTGTACGACATAGCCCAACGGATTAGTAAGCTGAAGTGGTAATGGGCCGGTCATATAGCTCGAAGAACCGACAACCGATGGGGATAAAAGGTTCTCGAGTGGTGGCCTCGTACCGGCGGACGAAGTGTAGGGCGTCCCCCCACTAGATGGAGTGATGACCTGGTAAGATATGCAGGAATTCGATGGATGCAGGTGGCTCAGGACCGTGCTTTGTGGCACTCCTTGGGGCAGGCCTATGTTCAGCAGTGGACTTGTGAAGGGCTGTAATGATGAAAATGATGATCACACATACAAGGTATACATAACGATTTAATTATCAATTAAGCGTTAAAGTTACATGGCAAGGCATATGGCTTGGTGATACGTTCGGAATGGAAGGGTTGCTTCCAAATAGGCTCATCGTTATTGGACAGATTTTTCGCCATTAGTCGATCGCAAAAGCCTCGTTAGTCACTTATAAAAGTCAGGTGAACTTCTCTCTATAGTCTGCCTTCCCCATAGATTGCTTGATTGTGGTTATATTTGCCGTAGTTGTCACTCTTTGTCCTAAACTATTTATTATTTTGAAGTGTTATTTGGATTCTACTTTCCAGCTCCTCTTTCAATTTCCTTCGGTCGCCTCTTATGATGTCTACAGGATGACAGAAGTAGTGAATTCTGTTACGCCGCACCACCCAACATAAAATTTCATTATTACCAAACTGGAAGTCTCCCCCACTAAACGGAGTGACGACCTGGTAAGACATGCAGGAAGTCGATGAATGCTGGTGGCTGCACTTGTCACAAATGTCGCAAATGCCACAAAGCACTGTCCTGTGCTTTGTGGCATTATTTGCGGGAGGTCTATGTTCAGCAGTGGACTTGTGAAGGGCTGTAATGTTGACGATGATGATAAAACTACGAAGTACTTCTAATGTTATTAGTGACGGCAAAAGTTATGACTTCGTCTAACTCTCGCCTTCGTAAATATCTTCAGCTGCGGTGCCATTATGCCTCATCTTGTTGACAAGGTAAATAAGTTTATCGACCCAAAAAATCTGGGTCGTGCTAGGTTAGCCTAATCCGATTCCAATGCTATTAAAGTTTTATTACACTGACCGAATTAATTTAATTACATAACGCTTTTCAGTAAAGGTTCTACAGTTCTCAAAATTGATCATAAATGAATACAATTTTTTTATAGAATGGGGGGAACAAACGAGCACACAGTACACCTGACGGTAAGTGATCGCTGTGGCTTATAGACATCTTCTACATTTACTCTCGATTGAGAACCAGAATGCAGATGCGTTGTCGCCTATGAGGACCAGAATGGATAGCCTCGTTTTCAGTAAAAAGTGTCTTCGATTTTCTACTATCACCATACGAAACACAGCAGTATTAAGCTGCTATTTTACGCTGGTATTCTGTGAGAGCGTGGTCCTTGCCCAGTCGTGCCGAGTCATTCGTTCTACAACTATTACCAGTAATATAGCTGCAGCATGGCTCTACCACAATATTATTTAGTAAGCTTTCTATTTTATTTGATCTAAAATGTATAGTTTTAGTTTTCTTTTGATATTTTGATCATTTGAAACGTTTTAGCTTTTTATCAGGAAATAAAAGGATCTAAACAAAAATGTAGCCGGTTAAGAATATATATATATATATATATATATATATATATATATATATATATATATATATATATATATATATATATATACTTCATTACCATGCATTTCATGTTATCGAAAAATATTATATCAATGACCATTGCTTAGGAAAACTAGAACTCGATGGTATTTCCCGGCGTTTTAAGTATAATTTTTACCTTGATTACTATAAGGTATTTACAAATCATTTCGATTAAAACTTTAATTGATTATTTCATGTATGCGCATATTTTTTTCCGAGCATATCCTATTTCAAGAAGTATCAATTCAAGAGCGTCAAAATCGTTTCTAAATAAACGTACAAAATATTTAACTTTCCGTTCGAAATACGATCTTACCTTCAAGTTGCGCCTAAAGAAGTCTTATCGTACTTCCAAAATTAGAATTTTAATAAAATTTACTTCAAAAACCTTAAAAGAATGAAATAATTTTCACATAATAGCTTCAGAATTCATATAAATAAAATTAAAGTGTCTGTTTGTAATGTCAAAATAAAAGCTTATTATAATGCATGTGAAAAAGTATATGCGGCACTTATAATAAAAACAAAATTTTTGACGTGACAACGTCTTATAAATCGATGAAGCTGGCGGCACGCACGAAAAAACATGACTCATGCGGTGTTACCTAGGCGTTCCATTTAAAGTGCAAGTGAGAGCGCGGAACGAGCGACAAAGATGATGATTCTTTCGATATTAAATATTTCTTATGACGTTGTCACGTTCAACTATCGTCAGTAAACCGACTTTACAGACAACCGATTTTTTTAAATTTTTGTCTGTCTGTCTGTTTGTCTGTTTGTTCCGGCTAATCTCCGAAACGGCTGGGCCGATTTCGACGGGACTTTTACTGTCAGATAGCTGATGTTATAAGGAATAAATTAAGCTACGCGGACGAAGTCGCGGGGCACAGCTAGTAATTTGTAAATTAGATAAATATCTGCGGTTTTGGGGTAGCCCAACCGCACCTTAACCTACTGTCGCTGATATCACTTGATACGTATATCCATGTTTTTACAAATTTACCAGTACACCTAAATTTAACCAACTACTGCTGGCCGTACCTAGTTTTGGCCGAGTAGAACTAGATGTAGCCGCACTTCGGCTTTTTAACATATATAAAAACAAATACAGTCGATTTGAGTTTTCTTCCTTTTTTATAGGTCGTCTCAAAATAGAAAAATAGTGCCGTAAATACTTACAAATGTATGGTAAAGAAGTGTCATTATATGAAACTCATTTAAAGTTTATTGCTCGTACATTGTCACGTTAACGGGAGTGGGCCATTGACGTTTTATTGTACGAATGTGATTTTATTTTATTCGGTCGTTAATAAATTTTATAGATCTTGTAGTGACGTGTTGCTTTGTGGCTACGGTCTTATTGTTGACTAGCGACCCGCCCCGGTTTTGTCTGGATAGAATATATTAATGTCGGATTATTTGCATATAAGATAACCAAAGAAAAATCTTCAAGTGTTTCGGATAAAATATAGCCTAGATCTTTCCTGGTATTGCTCTCTGTCTGTTCGTGAAATTTTTACACCATCGGTCCAGTCATTCTGAAGATTAATGAGGGCATCCACAACTTTTTCTGCCACCAGGGCGGCGCCACTTTACAGTGAGGTAAAATATTTGACAGCTTTCATAGCGGGGACGATAATTTCTCAGGAAAATGTAATCTTTAAGGTTTCTTTCTGTATTAATAGTCCTATTTTATATTAATTACATTAGAAATGAATAAATCAAACTATAAATATAACTAAAAGCCGAATTAAAAAAAAAGAGTTATAATGTGCAAAAAACTAAAATTCAAACCACTGACGCATTGAATTGTGTATTAATATAATACTCTAGATAATGATAAACTATTATTTAAAACTAATTTCTCAATTAACTGACACTGTGTAACAAAAAACTTTACCTCAGTCGTAACTAGCGACATCTGGTGAGTGGAAGATTATTAGCCCTCATTGGCCTGGGCAAACAGACAGACAGACAATTTTTTTTTATTTGTATCTTAAAAGCATGCATACAACCCCCTGAGCTTAATAGAAGCCAGTTATTTCAATAATAGGTTCAGACAGACACTTAAATTTTATTTATATGTATATGATAATGTGTTACAAGATCAAAATATTTATTTAATTGACCACTAATCGGTGTTCAATGGGCAGGGGCAGTTTGCCAGCTTTGCTATAGTTCCTACGCTTGGCAGGCGTGTTTACAACAGCAGTTTTTTTATTAGTATTATTTTCCCTCTGTCGCCTGTTACGTCACTCACGGATCTACTATATCATGGGGTAGTGGAATCTCTGACGTTGCCATTATACGTCTTAGCACCATAATAACTTTATAAAATAACTAGCTATTCCCCGCGACTTCGCCCGCGTGTAATTTAGAGTTTAAAATTTTTTTGTGCGAATTTTTTAATTATTTTTCTAAAATAAAAGTAGCCTTAGTTACTCCTCATAACATCAGCTATCTTTCGGTGAAAACCAATCAAAATCGGTTTAGTCATTTCGGAGATTAGCCGGAACAAACAGACAGACAACAAAAAACTTAAAAATTGTGTTATTATTATAAGTACCTTATATATCTACTTTCATATTATATTTAGTAAAAAGCTGGTACTTTGGCATTACAAACAGACAATGTGTTTGACATTAAAAACAAAAAAAGAAATGTATAAACTAAAATATTCTAAAATGGCAACACTTAGCAATAGAAGGAAAACTGGGGATATTATTTTCTTGCATAAATTATTACATAACTATATCGACTGCAAGCGACTATTAAGTATGTGCCAGATAAGTTACCGCGCAATAAGGTTTACAAGATGTTCAAAGAACGTCTGTGTAAAAGTGATTTGGGTCGCATCTCTCCCTCATCATAATGATATCATTATACAACCACATGCCGAAATCCATGGAAATTAAAGCATAATACATAATCAGTTGGTTAGTTTAAAGTATTTAATCTGTAAACATTTCTCAAGCATGGCCTGAAATAGCAGTTTTATATTTAATAGACTATCGTTAAGCATTTAATTTATAAACTGTAGCTGTAGCATTTGGTTTTCATATAACTGTACAATATATTGTCATATTATTATCTGTTTCCTTTTTCTTATAATTCAATATAATTGTGTAAGTTGTGGTTACCTGTAAAAAGGTGAATACATAGCATTTAAACCTAGCACCAATAAGTCATATTTTTATCTCCGTGTAGTGATCATCTGTTAATAATACAAATAGAGAGAAATATAATATATAAAAATTCTGTTAACATTTGTATGCAAATCAGCTGCTTTTGCACAGAACCTCCTGCATTTTACATACAGAAATTGCATATGGACGAACTTATTGAACAACTAGCTGTTCCTCGCGACTTCGCTCGCGTGTTAATTAGGGGTTTTAGTTTTTTTTTTGCGCGGAACCCTAATTCTTTTTCCAAAATAAAAGTAGCCTAAGTTACTCCTTATGACATCTCTGCCAGTGAAAGTCCCGTCAAAATCGGTCCAGCCGTTTCCGAGATTAGCCGGAACAAACAGACAGACAGACAGACAAAAATTTTAAAAATTGTGTTTTTGTTATAAGTATCGTATATACTTTCATAAGCATTAAGTAAAAAGCCGTAATATTACCATTACAAACAGACACTTCAATTTTATTTATTTGTATAGATTATTTTGTAGGTCAAACAACCCGTGGCTGCGTATTGCCGACTCTAAACGCTTAGGCACAGCGCTAACGACTTTATAATTATAATTAACGTCAACCTAAATGTTTATCCATATTCTATGATAATAAATATTGTTTAATTATGCTGTATTCTATCTCACACAACAGCCTACGTCGAGCGCTAGGAAACCAAAATGTTCCAGAAACCTATATAAACATCCTGGAAGACATCTACAGCAAAAGTGTAAGCCGAGTAAACCTCGATAGACTTGGGCCAATAATCAGAATATGGTAGAGGCGTGAAACAGGCTGTGCCGCTATTACCCACAATTTTTATATTTGCCTACAGTAGGTATATAATGAAAGACCTACATTGGCAACATAAAGGTATAAACATAAATGAGAATAAAATTGAGTAACCTTATATTCGCTGATGATATAATACTCTCCTCGACATCATCGAAACAAATGAATCATCATCGAATGAAATGGACGCATTTGATGGCTTCGTGGCGCAGTGGCTTAGCAATGAGTTGCTGCGAACAACTATTTGTATGGCCTGCAAATAATTGTTTCGGTCTGGATGTTTGCCCTTGTGCAATTTATGTTTGTAAACTGCCTCCATGACAGAGGAGAAAATCCTAGTGTGGGGGGTAACGTTTTATTTAAAAAAATTACAAGAAATTATATCAGAACTATGTAAAATAAGCAACAGAATAGCACTACAACTAAACACAATGAAAACTAAGGTGATAACTAACGATAAGCAAACGCCTATACACGTTAACAATGTACAGAAATTAGAGTACGTAGAGATGTACCTAGGGAAATCCATCCCATTCCTTAATTCTAGGAACAAAGGTGAGATTGACAGGAGAATAAACATCACACGGAGAAAGTTCTGAAGCCTAAAAGAAATATTGAAGTCTAATCTACCTGCGAAACTGAAAAAGAAAGTCATGGATGGATGTTTAAAACCCTGCTTGTGATACGGATCTCATATTTGAATCTTTTTTTTTTATAGAATAAAGGTGACAAACGTGCACACAGTCCACCTGATGGTAAGTGGATGCTGTGGCCTGTAGACATCTACATTTATTCTCAATTGAGAATCAAAATGCAGATGCGTTGTCACCCCTGAGGATTGAGATGGAACGCCGCGTTTCCAGTAAAAAGAGTCTCCTGTTTTCTACACTCACCATACGAAACACAGCAGCACTAAGCTGCTATTTTACTTGGATCTACAACAAAAATGCGACAGACACAATACAAAAGACGTAGCGTGTTATGGGAAGGAGCGTCTTGAATATTAGGCTGAAGGATAAAATAAACTCAGATAACATAAGGAAAAAAACCAATGTGATAGATGCTCCACAACGTAATATAAGAAAGCTCACGTGGAAGTGGGCTGGACACGTAGCGCGAATGTCAGATGAAAGATGGACGCATTTGTCCAAGTTTTGTCTAAGTGGCAAGATAACTAGAGGCCGTCCTAAGGAACGCTGGGTAGATGAGATCAAAAATATGCTGGAAACGACTGGACAAAGAAAGCAAACACAAGAAAAACCTGGAAACTGTTGGAGGATGCCTATACCCGCCAGGGACCTTAACTATGTAAATTTGCATAATATATTAATACTATGTATAATCTTAGTGTAATCCAAAATTTGATTTAGTTGAAAACTCTGTGTCGACGCCAGATAGTCGACAGTCGACCTTATTGCATTTATTATAAGGCGCTTAATATTATGTTTATTGTATAGAGGCATACATTATTGTACATTCAACAAATCACACAACACAAATACTCGCCAGTCATTCCCCACACCCGACACTCGTATTCATTCTCACATTCCCATTTTTCTGCCGACTTCCAAAAAGGAGACGGTACTCGATTCGACCGTATGTTTTTTTTTAATGTGTGTTACCTCATAACTTTGTACTGGGTGAACATTATCGATGATTCTTTTTTTATATGAAAGCTGATACTTCTCGTGTGGTCCAATAGTTTTTAAGTTATTCTTAATAATTTATATTGAAGTCGGCAGTACAAAATTTTTAATTTTAAATTATAATATTTCCAACCAAACAATACACAAGCACTACATCAAGAATAATATAATTGTAAACCTGTAAATTCAGACGAATAAATCTTTTAGAAGATCTACGACTTCTTTCTTTTGTTTATCGCAAACACTCTGTAAGTTAAGGAAATAAAGAGACTTAATTATTATTAATATTACATTGTATTCTATTCTATACTATGCGGTGTTAATAAGAGTGAAATGGTAGCTCTAGTACTTAAGCAAAAACGATCTTATACATCTATTAAGTTACATCACACGCGTGTGTGTTTGTGTGTGTGTGTGTGTATATGTATGAGTACTAATATGTATGTATTATACACACACAGACACAAACACACATGTGCACAGGCTGCCTTAATTTCTGAAGGGGCGTGTTGGCGGACTTTACGTGTCTTATAACTATATTTATTACTCAGACACGGTTCACACATCACTGTTACACGGTTCACACATCACATTAAGAGTATCACGTTGCATTAAATTATTCAAAATATGATTGAAATAATATAAGTAAGTTTTCGTATTTGAGAAAAGATCTCGTGCACTTAAAATCGTAGGAGTAAGATGTAAAAACAACTCATCATCATCATTACAGCCCTTCACAAGTTCACTGCTGAACATGGGCCTCCCCAAGGAATGCCACAAAGCACGGTCCTGAGCCACCTGAAAAACAACTAATTTAATTAAACTTTTCGTACGTAATAGCAATGCCTTGTAACAATCTCTGAATGAATGTGCGTCAATAAGATTATTACATCCTATATATATAAATGAATGTTTCTGTATTTGTTCTGTATGCGTTCTTATACAATTTATCTGACGACGATCAAACTTTGGTAAGTTTCGTGTGTGCGACCGCAAATGTTGTAACAAAAAATTTATATTTGTTTGTTTTCGCTTACACATATATATTAAATTAGGGTGAATTCTATAAAGTATTTTAAATAGATTAAAGACAGTTAAACGTTACCATGTTTTCAATTATCAAAAGTTATTTCTTTAATGTAATATAAATCAAAAATCAGTCATTGTATCTTAGGCGTCAGAGGTGACAACACATCTGTAGCTTTCTTTATTTAAAGTTGATTGCAGGTGTCATGCGTGCAGGTGCATTGACGACAGTCGCCATTTTCAATCAGGTGGATAGTAAGTTCATTAATCACTTCGATTTAATGAAAAAGTAGTTTATTTATAATTTAAAATTAAAAATTTTGTACAGCCGACTTCAATATAAACGACTTCAATATAGGTTATTTAAGAATAACTCAATAACCATTGGTCTGACCTTGATCAAATTCATATGAGACCACACGAGAACTATCAGCTTTCATATAAAAAAAGAATCATCGAAATCGGTTCGCCCAGTACAAAGTTATGAGGTAACACACATAAAAAAAATACATTCGAATTGAGTACCGTCTCCTTTTTGGAAGTCGGCAGAAAAGAATAATGGTGACAAATGAGCACACAGGTCACCCGATGATAAGTGGATAGGCCTCACTATAGACATCTACATCAATCCTCGATTGTAAATCAAAGTGTAGAGATGGAATGCCTTGTTTCCATCATGCAGCATGAAGCTGCTTTTTTAATCGGTAATTCTGTGAGAGCATGGTCCTTCTCCAGTCAAGCGGAATCATTAGTGCTACAACTATAATACAGCTGCAGCATGGCTCTACCACGTATTAAACTCATAAATAATTGTATATATGGATTTATCAATTAATGTCCAGACCAATACATGGACTGATCTAAGACTATCGAGAACAAGACCAATCTTCACACGCCTACTAGTGACGTAACACAAGAAATGAGGCGCCCTCTGAACGTGATTTACTTTATTTACGACTCTCTTTATGATTCGATCCATTATTTAATTGCTACGTCGTGAAGCACTTATATATTTTTATGATAACATTAACGTTTTTATTAGTATCAAATGAGCTATTTGATAAACAGGTCAAAATTCAATGGTTCAAGGCTAAAAAAGGAAATTTATCTTAAAAAAGGCACATGAGTTAAACACCAACATTGTCCTAACTCTGGGCAGTTACTGGAACCAGAAAAACTTAATTTTTGACCCGACACGGGTTTCAAACCGGGGGCCATATTATCAGCAGTAGCGACCATTAGACTACTCAGACAGTCAAGGTGCGAGCCATTAATATCCATTAAATATCCATAATTTTGACAGTGCGCAGTGACATGGCAATGTGTTGCAGCGTTGAGGGCCACGGGTTTAAATCCCTCACGGAACATGTCTTTGTATGTCTTGTAAATAATTGACTCGCGACTGAATATTTGTGATATTTATGTATGAAAATCCTAGTGTGGAAGTCGATACTTACCATCAGGTGAGCGCATGATCGTTTGCCCCATCTATGTCAAAAGTAATAATGCAGTTTTTTATAGGATTGGGTGACAAACGAGCACACAGTCCACCAGATGGTAAGTGGTTGCTGCGGCCCGTAGACATCTACATCTATCCTCGTTTGGGAATCAAAATGCAGATGCGTTATCATCCGTGAGGACTAAGACGGAATGCCTATTTTGCAGTAAAAAGGGTCTCCGGTTCTCTACACTCACCATACAAAACACAGCAGCGTTAAGCTGCTATTTTACGCTGATATTCTGTGAGAGCGTGGTCCTTCCCCGGTTGAGCCGACCCATTTGTACTACAACTATACTACTAATATAGCTGCAGCATGGCTCTACCACGTTTATAAGTTTACGTCTAGTATTGCAATCACCAATCGCAAAACCTCCCAAAAAAGAAGAAAACATGCGTATTTTTATAAGAAACACGCTAGATAACTATAAAGCTTTTATATTTCAGCTCACGTAGTTCGCGTAATCGCCGGAAGTTCGGTTTTGGCGGCACGTTTACGAAATCGTTTACTGAGCTGAATAGAGGACTAGAATTTATTTAGTGATTCGATCTAGTGGCTGTTGAAAAAGTTTAAAATGGTTTATTTAGTTACGTGAGAAATGGTCCCCAAATGGCATTTGAATGCGACCTACCAAAAGGAAATTGGTTATGCTGATGTACTGGTGCTAATAAATATTGATTAAACTTTATTTGATAATACAATCAAATTTTAGAACCCCACTGCAGCTGTGTAATGGTCACAGCACAAATGAGTCAGCTCGACAGGGAGGAACCATTTTAAACCGACTTCAAAGATGAGGTTCTCAATTCAACTGTATTTTTAAATGTGTTACCTCAAAACTTTTTGCTATGTGAACCGATTTTGGTGATTCTGGTTATTAGAGGCTATTGAAATTTCTTATAGCACGACACGAATTTGACGGATCGGGGCTTGGCGAGGAAAAGTGTAAGATTTTCCGTCACGACTCCCTTTCCATAATGCGAGCGAGTTGAATAATATCCAACTCCCATGCACTTTTTCTTATCTTGCCATGAAAGAAATATTATTTTAAATGACGCTTCATTTTAATAGACGCTAGTAATTCATTTATTTGTATTTGATAATGAATAATATACTGCGAAAGGGACTTCGTTCCGATCGAGTGGTCCACGACATACACGCATGTTTTATTTTAATTTGAAAGCTGATGCTCCTCATGTGACTCCATATAAATTTGATCAAGATCTGATCAGTAGTGTTCACGATATCCTTAATAATGCATATTTAATTGACGTCGAGTACATGAATGATGTTTTCATTTTATTTACATTTAAGTAGGTTGTACAATTTTTTTTTAAATTACCACTTGTTTTAAAAAAAAATAACAAACGAAATTACAGTCTATCTGATGGTGTTAAATAAAACACGCTAAGAATATTTGAACCAGTAAATTTGTTTTTATTAATTTAATGTAATTTAACACCAAGTTCAAAATGGAAAACAACAAAAATTCAGTGTTGCCACTGAAGTATATTGATATTTTATTGCTATGTGTCAATACATTTTTTCCTTATTTAAGTTATAAAAAAAATTCGTATAACTAACTATACTATTTATCTTATTTATTATTATTATTTATGTTATATAAAACTATTTTATACAATTTTAATATTTTATGTATTAATTAATTATAATTAATTTTGTAAACATTTATGTGTTCAATGCATTGAACAGATTGTAAGTAACCACTACAGTCTACACTTTAACAGTGGTAGAGCCACGCGGCAGCTTTTGCTGTCGCACGGATGGGCCGGCTCGAACCGGGATGGTACCACGACCTCACAGAAAACCAGCGTGAAGTAGATGTTTACCTCTGCGTTTCGCTTGGTGAGTGCAGGTGGCCGGAGACCCTTTTTACTGGAAATGAGGCATTCCATCTTAGTCTTCACGGGTGACAACGCATATACATTTTGATGTGTAATAGAGGATAGATGTAGTTGTCTATGGGCCGCAGCAACCACTTACCATCAGGTGGGCTGTGTGCTCGTTTGTCACCCATATCCTATAAAAAAAAAAGTCCATGGACAGATGCAGCCAACTTCAAAGGAAGAGAATTCAGATGCGTTGCCACCTCTAACGACTAAGATGGAACTAAATAATAAACAGAACACAACAGTGCAAGCACCGATATTTTGCGGCACAAAGTGGTATCTACCCAGACAAACTCCTCTGCAGAAAAAGGAGTCCTACCACCTAATTTAATAAAGTAACCATGATCGGACTGTATATCAGCATAAAAGGAGAAGGAGACGTCTCCATACATTATTGGGCCCAAGTGTTAACATGATGAAAATAGTACCATTTGAAAGCGTATATATAAACAATTCACAACTGAAAATCTGGCAAGGTTTGTCAATCTAGGAACTGAGTTAATGTAGCATTAGTATTAGTGAGATCATCTATTACCTACACTGTAACAGGTGATTTGTCATTGTTATTACACTGTAACAGGCTATATTTCACTATAATTACTTAAAGATATAAAAGCAGGATCAGTATAAAATCACCAAAAAAGCGGTGGTAGGTTGTGGTAACGTTCAGAAACGAGAATTTTACTAGTGTATTATTTATGGTAATCGATTTATTACAATCGATTTTCTAACTTATTTCTTATTTTATGGTTTTTTCGAATTCTAGATTGTAAAAATAGCTACTTTTTTGTATTTTAATTTAGAAAAATTAGGCCAATTTTTTAACGTTTGAGCCAATTAGTTAACTTGAGGCCCAAAAATCCCATTCTCCTTTCAGCTGTAGCTGCTTTTGGTTCGTAAGGTGAGTATAAAGAACCGAAGACCTTTTTACTGGGAACGAAGTACTCCATTTCATTCCTTAGGAGTGGCAAAGTATCTATCTGGATTTTGATTCTATAGCATTAAGAAATGTAATATTACAGTATGCCATTACCATCGTCATTAAACTTAGTACGTAGTAACGCAAGTGGACTGAATTTTTTTTTTATAGGAGAGGGGGCAAACGAGCATGCGGCTCACCTGATGGTAAGTGACTACCGCCGCCCATGAACAACCGCAACACCAGGGGAATTGCAGATGCGTTGCCGACCTTAAATGCGCCTGAATGCACGTTCGTCACCCAAAACAATATCCTCGTTATACATATTGGGGTACCTTTAGTGTGATATTAAATAGATCGTTCTGATACTATTATTCAAGTTTCAATTCCTTATTTCTTATTTAAGTATCTTTATTCATTTCTTAAACACTAATTAACTTATCGTAGCATAGCGTCAATACGGCTACGAAGTTTGTAGCAAATATACCTACGCAAGGAAATATTTTAATTAGACGCTCCTATTTCTCAATGCTAATTTATATTGTTATATACTATTCGTGGTGGTCATAAATTGACAACATTGAATATAAGTCGTACATTGATGTATCCTAGACATCCAATTAATTTATAACATACTTCTAAATTCAAATTTAATTTTAGGAATATTTTTTTTCAAAACTGTAGAAAATTAAATACAAGATAGTGATTAATGGTAAAGACAATTTGCAATATGTTCTCTTTTTTATGTCACTGCTTTCTAATTTCCTTTCTTGCATTATCATATTTTTCAAAATATGTATGATGTGATAACCTTTGAATATCAGGCACTTGAGTAATTTTTTTACGTTTCTTCATTGCTTCGTTAATGTGGTGTAAATGTTCGGTTGTCCTAAATGATACAAATAATAAATAAATAAATTGGCCTATAATCTACAATGGCTATCCGAGTACATAACCATAAAACGAAACCAATCCAACAGTAGTTATTGAAAATACTACTTAAGAAGTTGTTGACGAATTCCTGGGACAAAACAATCGATCAGGAAAGTCCAACTTCGATGAAGAGAAAGCTCAAAGTCACTCAACGATTAATGGAAAATCTTATCTATAAACTCGGAATCTCTCTGTGTGATAAACCGTAACGAGGGTAGATTCGTAATAAGGGACGGCGACGGACACCGGCGTCACTTGTTCTTGCGCACCTTTACTGGGTGGCGGGACTCCATTTCTGCCTACAAGTCTGTCTGGACAGTTGCCACCTGTAATGTCCTTGCTATTCAAGGGATACGGGAAGCGTTTATTTAAACACACTGAAACCGTGAACCATCATTTTTCACACACTACAGGGTAGCCGTAGAAACCGTTATTGTTATCTACCGACATAATATGCTACATCCCTCCACACTTAGATTACAACGTAATATACAATATATAAACAGTTAGAACAAATGCTTAAGTAGTATACCTAATTAATAACCTAATACAACAACTATGTTTTATGTATACTTGATGGACATGTTGCGCTTACACAATTTAGCATAAAATAAATCAAAAAGACATATAGTAATACATACATTGTTTTATGTATAATAAAAAAAGACATTAATCACTCGACTTTAACACCTCTCTTCTACGTTTATTATGAATACACAAAAAAAATCTTAAACAATTGTTTACATTACATTTAGTAAGTATAAATATTATAAATTTAAGCGTTTAGGTGGTTTAATAGCGCGGCCAGATCGAGTGCGCATGGTCGTGGAGGTTTGAGGCGGTGGGGACACGTCTTCCATATCAGACTCCGCGTGAGTCAGCACCGGTGCCGCCTCACCGCCGTCAGGTCCCGGTGGTTGTGCGGCTAGCGCACCACCTGGGCTATTGAGAGGTAATGATGCCGGTGAATCATGAGAGGCACTGGGATCTGCCGTGCTCCCAACGTCCATATCCTCAAACGTCCACGCCGCTTCACCACGACTGCTGTTATATGATTTGGCTGACATTAACTGATTCACATGACGTCTCCAAATGATATCGGATCTCTGTATCGCCACATCATATAGAACTTTACCTAAGCGTGCAACGACCTGGCCAAGGGTCCATGTTGGTCTTTTTGGATTGGCTCGATAGTCTCGTACCCAAACTTTTTCCCCAATTGAAAATGCTTTAATTTTACCACCAAAATATAATTTTTGACGATTTTGATTCACTAACACATTTTTATGTATTAGAGGTTTTCGATCTAAATTTGAACGCTTAACAGCGATTAAATCAAGTTTACAACGTAAATTCCGACCGAACATAAGCGATGCAGGTGATACTCCCGTCGTACAATGCGGTGTATTCCGGTAGTGAAACAAATAGTTATCTAAGAGATTAGCGAAATCTTTAAAACCACAATCCTTGATAGCATTGACAATAAACCGCTTACAAGTCTTTACTGCGTTCTCGGCGAGTCCATTACTCTGTGGCGAGTACGCAGGAGATAAAATGTGAGTTATGCCATTATCAGTACAGTACTTAGAAAATTCAGACGAAACAAAAGTTTTGGCATTGTCTGTGACTATTTTATTGGGAATGCCGAAACGTGAAAAATTTTTTTTTAATTTATTGATAAGTTCTTTTGATAAAAAATTTGACATTAATTCGCATTCAATCCATTTACTATGCGCGTCGACTAGTACAAGAAAAATATTTCCATGAATTGGGCCGAGGTAATCTAAATGGATTCTTTCGAAAACAGACTCAGGCCACCCCCACGACTCCAAGCGCGCTTTCGCAGGAGACGGTCGCAAGGATATGCAACGACCACAGTTAGAAGCCATGTTTTCTATGTCACTGTCGATACCCGGGTACCAACAGCGTTCTCTAGCAATCATTTTCATTTTAATTACTCCTAAGTGCGCAGCATGCAGTTCTTGTAGCACAGCAGCCCTATAAACAGTAGGCACTACAATTCTGTGACCTCTCATGAGAACTCCGCTATCAACATATAATTCATGCTGGCATCTATTATATGGAAAAAGTTCTGATGACACTTTCCGTGGCCACGATTTGGTCACATATTGCATGACAAGTGACAGAACTTTATCTTTATGAAAGGCGGCCCGCAGCTCGTCTAATGAAGCGGGCAGTGGCGCGCCAGCAGCCGCTAGCGCGTTAACATAACTGGTGACGTCATCTACGTGCGCCGTATCCTGCGACGAATCACAATCAATGGGAAACCGACTCAAATAATCAGCTACATTAGATTCACTATTAATGAACTCAATTTTATAATTATAGGCAGCAAGAAATAAAGCATAACGTTGCAGTCTCGCTTCGGACATATGAGGAACTCCTTTATCGGGGGAGAAAATAGAAAGGAGGGGCTTGTGGTCTGTTCTCAAAATAAATGGTTGCTGGCGGCCATAAAGATATTGATGGAATTTTTTGATTCCATAAATAGTGGCAGTCGCTTCTTTCATAATTTGACTATAGCCACGCTCACTTTTAGTGAGAGCACGCGAAGCCTAACTGATCGGGCGCTCGGCACCCGCGGGGTAGCGCACCGCGAGCACCGCGCCCAGCCCGCCGGGGGCCGCATCCACTGTCAGAACCAGCTGCTGCCGCGGGTCAAAGTGCGCCAGTACGCGACTTGAACATAACTCGTCTTTGATAGCATCGAATGATTTCTGATGTTCCGCCGTCCATTCCCATTTCATATTTTTTCGAAGTAAATTATGTAATGGTTCAAGAATGACCGCCGCTTGCGGTATAAAGCTACGGTAAAAGTTAACTAACCCCAAAAATGATTTTAATTGTCGGACGTTTCCTGGCACCTTTACTTGTGTAATAGCCTTTATTTTATCCGGATTTTTTTGAAGGCCAGAACAAAACCCAGATATTCTATTTTATTTTGGAAGAATGAACATTTCGACCGCTGGAGCATTAGCCCAGCGTCTCTTAGACGACTTAGTACCAAATCGACACGTTCCCAATGTAATTCGGCGGTCGGAGCCGCGATTAACAGGTCGTCGAGGAAACACTCCACGCCATCTATGCCCTGCAGCAGTTGCACCATAGCACGCTGGAACAAAGCTGGCGCATTTGACAAACCGAACACTAATCTCGTATAAACAAAAAGACCTTTATGCGTATTGATACATGTATATTTTTGTGACTCATCATCTAGAAGGAACTGATTATAACTATTTGATAAATCAAGCTTACTAAAGTAACGACAATCGTGTAACGATGCACATAACTCACTTATTTTGGGCAATGGATAAGAGTCAATTATTAGGGCCTTATTGATCGTCATAGAATAATCGCCGCAAATACGTACGTCATTATTTTTCTTTAATACTGCAACAATCGGTGACGCGTAATTAGAATAAGAAACCGGTTTGAGTATGCCAGCGCGCACTAATCGGTCCAACTCTGCGCTTACCTTATCTTTGAGCGCAAAGGGCACCGGCCTAGCTTTAAAAAATTTTGGTGTGACACCTTCTTTTAAGTGTAGCGTTAACTTATACTTATTGAACGTGCCCAACCCACCAGAAAATAATGTTTTATATTTCGACAAAATAAATTTTTCTTTATCTACTGAACAATAATTTAATGAGATAAAAGCGAAATTAAATTTTGTCATAAAGTCCCTACCAAGCAAGGGAACCGGGCCGTTTTCAACAACATAAAATTTTATATTATGCGTTACATTATTATATGTGACTGGTAAGTAACACATGCCCAATAGCCTTAAAGCAGAACCACTGTATGTATATAAAATTTTATTGGACTCACCGAGCGACAAGTTTCGCGAGAAATACATATACCATATGCGCGCGGGCAGCGCTGATACCCCACTACCGGAATCAACCTCCATACTAAGAGTAACACCTCGCACTATAACTTCAAGAGATATCGGTTTTCTTCCTTACATAAAATAGTATTAATACGTGATTCATTATTTATATCTCTCACATTATTAATTGGTGAAAAATCATTACATTCGTCCCTATCACTACCTTCCAAAATGTAATTATTCTGCATACGATTATGCTGCTTTTTAACAATTTTGTCCTTTTTGGTTGTAATCTCGTTATGTACGTAGTATCTCTTAGAACACATTCTTTTTAAATGTCCTTTTGCACCACACAAATTGCACGACAGATGACGATAGCCACATACGGAGTTATCGTGTGACCTCGCACCACACACACTACACCTGGGGGCTCCGTCGTCGCCGCCACCACGGGCGCGACCGCCTCGTGTACCGCCGCTTGCAGTAGCTTTTCGCCGCGAGTCCGTATACAGCACAGGTTCAGACTTAATTAACTCTGCCGAATCGCCAGCGGAAACAATACGCTGCGCACTTTCAACTGCACAAGCTAATTCAAGTGCCTTATTTAGTTTTAGCTGATTGGGATCTTCTCTAAATAATTTCTCTCGGGCAGACGCAAAGTCAAGACCAATTACAAAACGATCCGTCAAACACATCTCTAGAGCTGTACCAAAACAACATGCCGATGCTAGTCCACGAAGACGAGCAGCATACTCCACCATTGACTCGTGAGGGTCCTTTTTAGCCGAATAAAACTTTTGTCTTTCAGCGTATATACACTTTTTTGGGTCGAAGTGGCCGTCAAGCGCAGCAATAATCGCCTTGTAATCGGTTGATTCAGGTGTATTTGGATACAATAAATCACGAGTAAGACGATATGAGTCTTGTGACATGCCATTCAATAAAATTGCCCGTCTTCTCACACTTTGAGCATCTGTGATATCGTCGATTCCATTTGCAATAAAGAAGTTGTTTAGTTGTGCTACGTGTACCACCCACTCATCTGTTTTACAATCGAAAACTGGCACTTTCCCATAGATAGACATTTTAACGCGTGACTTCTACTGTTGGTTAATCGATTATTAATACACAAAATAAACTCGTCGCCACTGTAATGTCCTTGCTATTCAAGGGATACGGGAAGCGTTTATTTAAACACACTGAAACCGTGAACCATCATTTTTCACACACTACAGGGTAGCCGTAGAAACCGTTATTGTTATCTACCGACATAATATGCTACACCACCCTCATAGCAGATTCTGTCACCAAGCTGCAGTACGTACAGTGCTGTTTTCAGATCTGAAGATTATAATGAGCCAGTTCAATTAATTACAGGCCATTGGGGAAGAAGGGAATCACTTGCTTCCATCAATAGTTGTTTTGTAATCGCTGCAAGTGGTAATATATATATATATATATATATATAAGCCCCATATAACCTCAGGGAGCATTGACCGCTCCCCGGGTTAACAACCTTACTCGGCGGGAGATTTCCTTTTTCTCTCTCGTCTACAGCTAAACTGTAGGCAATGTGAATAAAATCCCTACGTTCGACTGCAATAAAGGCCATTTGTTACAGTTACAGTATCGCATTAACTATATCTACATTAACTATGACGTTCAGTAAGAAATATTTTATTATTATTGCCGTCGGTTTCCAGCTATACAGAGATTTATAAAAACTGCGAGCTTTGAACGTGTAAATATGTGCAAAATTCTTTCTCGACCTCTCGTATCACGTACAGAGTAACACAATAATCACAGACAGAGTAATCCTTCTTGTAGAGCATTACCCTATGCTCGGGTTCTCCACATGAGTGGTAGCACGTACCGCGAAACCGATTGCTATTTATATCAAGAAGAAATATTTAATACTAATATACTCGTGCTAATATAAAGCATAAGCCGATTTCAAAGAACTAAAAAAATACATGAATTCACATCCTGAAGTCGATGCAAAGGCAACATAGTCTATAAAACAATGAAAGAGCTTAAATTAAATATTAAACTCCGCCTTCAAAAGTGTGAAGTTATTTTATTATTTTTTACTTATTTGTTGTCTTTTTTTTATAGGATAGGGTGTAAAACGAGCACACAGTCCACCTGATGGTAAGCGATTACTGCGACCCATAGACATCTACATCTATCCTCAATATTTTTTTATACCATAGGGTGACAAACGAGTACACAGTCCACCTGATGGTAAGTGGTTGCTGTGGCCCATAGACATCTACATCTATCCTCAATATTTTTTTATACGATAGGGTGACGAACGAGCACACAGTCCACCTGATGGTAGGTGGTTGCTGTGGCCCATAGACATCTACATCTATCCTCAATATTTTTTTATACGATAGGGTGACGAACGAGCACACAGTCCACCTGATGGTAAGTGGTTGCTGTGGCCCATAGACATCTACATCTATCCTCAATATTTTTTTATACGATTGGGTGACAAACGAGCATACAGTCCACCTGATGGTAAGTGGTTACTGCGACCCATAGATATCTACATCTATCCTCAATATTTCTTTATACGATAGGGTGACGAACGAGCATACAGTCCACCTGATGGTAAGTGGTTGCTGTGGCCCATAGACATCTACATCTATCCTCGTTTGGGAATCAAAATGCAGATGCGTTATCAGTCGTGAGGACTAAGATGGAATGCCTCTTTTCCAGTAAAAAGGGTCTCCGGTTCTCTTCGCTCACAATACGAAACACAGCAGTGTTAAGCTGCTTTTTAACGCTGGTATTCTGTGAAAGCGTGGTCCTTCCCCGGTCGAGCCGACCGATTCGTGCTATAACTATACTACTAATATAGCTGCAGCATAGCTCTACCACGTTCAATAAAGAATCCAAATGCAGACGTGTTGTCACCCGTGAGGACTAAGATGGAATGCCTCTTTTCCAGTGAAAAAGGTCTCCGGTTCTCTGCACTCACCATACGAAAGACAGCAGTGTTAAGATGCTAAAAAGTCTGCTTTAACTTTTTATAAAAATTAATTTTTTTACTCTTCCGAGTGGACTAAGGAAAACTATAATCTTAATGTCGTCTTAATAGTTACATTAAAAACTTAATTTCAGAAGTTTTCCGAGCACGTATGAAGTATAACCTTCTTAGCGTATACATAAAAAAATCAGTACGACTGTTAACATCCTCTTTTTTTTAAAGTGGACTAAAGATGTTCTTCACCGGAAAAAACAGGTTGAAGACGTTGTTGATGTAGTTTAAAAGATTTGAACATTAGTAGGTAATGTATTTTTGGAAATGCCTTTTAATTCTAATTATGAAAATTTTACAAGTATTCCACTTTTACATCAAAAGGAAAGTTTTATAGAACTTTTGATGCTTAAGAAGTTTCGTTTTGAAGTTATTTTGAGCTTTATTTTTATAATTGTCGGTTTCAGTCCAAACATTTAAAAAGTCAACAGTTGAATATTAAATAAAGAATTCATGAAGTTTATAAAAACGTTTTTATTTATTATGATGTTATTATTTGTCTTATGTAGTACTGCCTCTTTGGTCCATCACGTGCTTGTCCGATGAAGAAAAACATCGTGAGGAAACCTGCATGTACCAGAGGAATAAAAAAATTGAAGACATGCGTATTCCGCCAACACGCTCTGCAGCAGCATGTCTGACTTTATACTATATAACCCATTCTGTAATTAGAAAGGGCCTATGTCCAGCCGCGGAAGGTACATAGGCTGCATCTTTACATATCATAAAATATTCCCTTTTTTTATGAAAAAGACCCACAAACGAGCACACAGTCCAACTGGTGGTAAATGGTTGCTGTGGCCCATAGACATCTACATCTATTCTCAATTAAGAATCAAATGCAGATGTCACACCTGAGGACTAAGATGGTATGCCTCGTGTCCAGTAAAAAAGGTCTCCAGTTCTCTACGAAAGACTAAGCATTAAGCTGCTATTTTACGCTAATATTCTGTGAGAGCGTGGTCCTTCCCCAGTCGAGCCGACCCATTCGCACTACAACCATAATATAGCTGCAGCATGGCTCTACCACGTCAAATTTCTAAATTCACGTAGAATTCGGCTCTAATTTACGTTAAAGTTAAAGTTACAGCCTATATATACACATCCCACTGCTGGGCACAGGCCTGCTCTCATTTCTGAGAGGGTTTTAGGGCAAGGAAAGGTCCGCCGCGCTGCCCCAATGCGTGTTGGCGAACTTCACATGTCTTCGAAATATATTTTTTTCTTATTTGTTAGACATGCAGGTTTCCTCACGATGTTTTCCTTCACCGCCGAGCACGTGGTAAATCAGCACTTAAAATTGCAATTAACAATTTCATTGGTGCCGGCGGGGATCGAACCCGGGTTTCTCGCGTACTGTGAAACTTACAGCGAGTGCTAACCATCTGAGCTATCACGGCTCTATTTACGTAAATATCGTTAAAATTATTAAAATTTGACCAAAGTAATACGCATTCGAGTAAAACATACATATATCTATAGATTTATCAGATATAATGATTTCTTATATACAAATACTACGCATTAAATAAAACTAATTTTACGAATTTTGTCGCGTTTAATTTAACTTATTTAGTTAAGTATCGCAGTTACTATGATTCTCTAAAATGCCAGTAATAATTACAAGATTAAGGCTTCTGTCTTTCCCTTTGGCCTTCTTCTTTTTTAACAGTGGTAGAGCCACGCGGAAGCTTTTGCTGTCGCACGGATGGGCCGGCTCGAACCGGGGTGGTACCACGACCTCACAGAATACCAGCGTGAAGTAGAGGTTTACCTCTGCGTTTCGCGTGGTGAGTGCAGGTGGCCGGAGGCCCTTTTTACTGGAAATGAGGCATTCCATCTTAGTCCTCACGGGTGACAACGCATCTGTATTTTGATTCGCAAACGAGGATGGATGTGGATGTCTATGGGCCGCAGCAACCACTTACCGTCAGGTGGACTGTGTGCTCGTTTGTTAACCTTATCCTATAAAAAAAAAGTATTTTTTAATCTGTTGTTGCATTTGGCCACTACCATACGCTTCGACTTGCGTCCTTAAGACTTGCTTGATGTAGTCCTTGTAGACCTTAAGACTGTGCCCCCTCGACCGATCAATGGGATTTTAATTCGGCATTTTAGAAGGAATGTTACGATAGTTTTAAGTCCCTAAAATATTGTTTGTATTTAAGAAACATACAACTGTTATACTTTTACACACACCAAGTACGGTTTGTAAAAGTATATACTCGTATACCTAGTCAGGTCATAAATTCTGTCACATGTTTAATATAAAATAATTGAAACAAGTTTATTCATTATGTAACCATTTATATATACCAAAATGAACATAACAAAACATAGATTCTTATGACAATAAAGTTTATTCAAAATGACCTCCGTGATTTTGAATACAGGCCTTCAATCTGCGTGGCCAGTCGTCTATCGCAGCACGAACGAGGTCCATGTCAATATCGGCGGCTGCCTTAATCAAGGATGTCTTGAGTGACTCCAAATTGGGATGAGGCTTCGAGCACGCCCTTTCCTCCAAGTGTTGCCATATCTTGTAATCTAACGGATTCAAATCTTGACTGGAGGAGGGCCAGTCTTCGTGCCGGATGAAGTCGATCTGAGTCGAGTCTCAGGTCCATTAGACGAGCATTCAAACAATGTCCTGTTTTTCTTCGATATGCCCGAAACCCTAAGTCTTCATTTAACACCCTTTTCACCTTGGTTCTGCTTAACCCCATCTGAAGGGCCAACAGTTTCTGCTTACGTTTGGGATTTCTTGAATTCGCACCTTCACAGCTTTTATCACTGCTAGAGTCCTAACAGACCGAGGGCGACCACTTCTTGACCTGTCATCTACACTAGAGTCTTCATTATATCGTTTGATGGTACGATAAACGAATCTTTTGGTTATATTCAACTTTTTCAGTATGTCAAAAATTTGAATTGGCGCGTAACCGCAGCGATGCAACGCAATAATATATACTAATAACTGCAACACGGTGTTCTTTAAGCGTCCACTCCATATTAAAAATGAGTATAATTCTAAAAAGTATACAGTTTTATTTTCATGAACAATTCGAAATTCGAATTCAATAAACTTTTTTGTGGCCAGCATTCTAAAAGAAAAGTTTTTACTGTGTGACAATACTTATGACCTGACTGTGTATATATATAGTGGTATGTTTTTTAAATTCAAAAATATAAGTAGGTATTCGATAATGACAACGCGTTTCTCTTTTTTATTCAAATTTATTATATACTCGTAAGAGTCACCAGAGAGAAAGTAAAACAGGAAATGTACAGCGTCAATTTCAAACGTGAACTTTAACTTTACATAAATATTCGGGTCTAAAGTACATAAATTTCGTAAAAGTTATTAAAACTTAAACCAAAATAATACGCACTTGAGCAAGCTGCTCCAAGGCTATCGAACACGCCCACCAATGCCAAGGCTACTACTTTGTGTGATTTTCCGACGTGCCCTGAATGCCGAGGCTGCTTCTAATACTTTTATACCGATACGGTTTACTAACAAAACAGATTAGAATTTTAATCAATATTTAAAATACAAGGTATTATGAATGCGTTCTAAGTGATTTGTAGTTTTGGCCGCCATATTCCACCATTGCAGATCGCGATACAATTTGCGATACCATCCGTACCACAACGATCACCACACAATCACTGATGGTAGCTGATTTAAAAAAAAGTCGTGCGAGGAAGAAAGAAATTTTCTTCCATAAGACGTACAGTTTAACAACACAACTGTTTAACCGCCACTTTAACAACCTCTGTTGTTAAAGTGGCGGAACCGCCAAACATTGAGATGGTTTTTGAAATAATATGCCCGTTTCAACAACTCCCAAATTAAAGATTAAATTTTCTAGACAACTTAAATACAATATAAAAAAGGCATTCACATAAAGCGGCACAAGATTATCGTGACCATAATTGTTTTCGTGTTTGTTTAAGTTGAAAAATGACTTTCATTAAAATGTTCATGCCGTGTAGTGGCGGTTGTAAGAGGCGACAGTGGGAAACAGGCAGGAGATGTGTAGCAGCGTTTTCCTAATGACAACAATACTACAATAAAAAAAACTGCGGTTGCCAGCCCGCTCGCCAAGCGTGGCAACTATGGCTAACATCCCCCCCAAGACGAAAGTTACAAAGAGACGGCCCCCAGTCCCCGGTGGCCCGCTATTCCTGACTACGGTGGAGACCATGGCAACAGCGGGACAGGGCATGCTAAGAATCTCCGGTGGAGATTCGGTTGCCACCTAAGACGACCTAGAAACATACAACGCACGCGCCCTGACATCCGAAGAGAGGGGGAGGACACTGTAATCCTTGAATCCGGCAACGTGTTATCACCGGGAGGGTGACCATCTGTCTCAAGAAGATGTCTGATTTATCGTCCACAAGTCTCTCGTTAACAACGTTGTAAAAATTGTGAGTGTGTCGACGAGGGTTGCGTACCTTATACTCAGAATCACCAAACTGTATTCGTTGAAGGTCATACAGGTTTTTATGAAATGTATAAAGATATCTCTAAAGCCATGCATTCCTCCAAAACTCGCTATACGGTGTTAATAGGAGACTTCAAGGCATAAGAGAGGACGGTAAGCTGAAGGTAGGGAAATTCGGAATAGGGCAACGGAACCCAATGGACCAGCAGCTGTCTGAATTCATGGAGAAAAAGAGACTCTTTATCGTGAACTCTTTCTTCCAGAAGCGGCCTCACAGGAAGTGGACCTGGTTGAGCCCCGACGGTTCGACAAAAAAATGAGATTGACTTCATTATGACGACTAGACGCCAACTGTGAAAACTGGTAGCGATCACTGAATCGTTAGAGTCACACTGAACCTAAACGTTAAGTTGGAGCGGTCTCGTCTAATGAAGTCAACGCTCCGTCCCCCTCGTGTTCTAATCCAAAGTCCCGAAACGTTTCAGCTCGAGTTACAAAACCGTTTTCAGTGGCTTGAAAATTGCAATGCAGTGGACGATATGAATGACAAGCTCGTGGTAACTGTCCATGCGGTCGGAGCTAAGTTCTGCAAGACCCGACGCAGAATAACACAATAACTCTCCGATCACACTCTTAATTTCATGGCTGTTAGACGGGAAATGAAACTGCAGTCTTCAGTAGATTTGACAGCATACAGGCAACTGAACAGATGTCCAAATACAGCTCGTATTGAAGAAGCGGTCGAGCGGAACCAGGTCTTCAAAGTTTTGCCAGAGATCTGTCTGCCAGAAAGATTATATAACTTGAATTTACTACTTTTAGTATTCTTAAAACTTGGTCCATTTTAAGATAAGTTAGATTTTTAGTTACTTTTTTCAAATATGTACTGTATTTATTGCCATAATTTAAAAAATAAAATAAAACTAAATATTTAAATTACTATACAGTTCTTCTCTCCGCGGTACAGTACCAACGTACAGTGCGGCGACCAGTCGCTATACACGACCGGACTCGGTTCCGTTAAGAACTTCACCGCACTCGGTCCCTACGGACTGATAGTCTCTATTGATTATTATTTATTTGAATACTGAAACTGTAACGTCATTACACTATATTCTAATAGAATTTCTATACAATTATTTTTGATTGCTCATAAATATTTCTATTGACTGTTGTGTCAAATACTCAATTGAAGTGTATTGCAGTATCCCATTAATTCACAACGTCGAAGATAAATTTAGACAGACGTCTTTCTTTATTATTAGGAAAATAAATGGGAGTGCATTGGCTGAGTGAACAGTTGTGTTTCGCCTTAATACGCTTATATCTTTCTTGCTTTATCTTCATTGTATTAGGGTCGGACTTTCGTAATTAGTACTCGAAGCCACCGTTGCGTTGAAGGAAAAATATAAAAAATTTACTTGTTTTTAAATTACATTTTAATGAAACCTTCCACAATAGCCGTGATATATCTCCAAGATTTATGCGTCTTCTAAAACATGAAAGTGAGATAGAGAGTTTCTGTTAAGCAGACATTTGATTAACAGACGATCAAACGGTACCTTTTATTTATCAAAAATAAAATCAAATAAAACTATTCATTATATATTTAAGTGGTGAACGTAAAGGTATTAGGCGAAAGAAACATTAAATATATTAGTTACTCGTAGTTAGTTACAGCTTATATACGAGTACGTCCTACTGCTGGGTACATGCCTCCTCTCATTTCTAAGAGGGTTTTAGGGCAAGAAAATGTCCGCCGCGCTATCTGATTGCGTGCGGGCGAACTTCACATGCTTCGAATAATTTTTTTTTCACACACAGACATGCAGGTTTCCTCATAAAGTTTTCCTACATTGACGAGCACGTGGTGAATCAGCACTTAAAATTGCAATTAACAATTTCATTTATGCCGGCGGTTATCGAACCCGTATTGCTCACATATTCTGAAATTTACAGCGAGCGCATAGCCTCTAAGCTACCACGGCTCTTAATAAAAGCTTAAATAAAGCTACCATTGTTTAAACTACTTAATCGCCTTTTTCAGATATACCTTTGAAAACATTGTAAAAGATAAATAAACAATAAACATTTGATATATAAAATAACTATTTTATGGCGAGCGTGGTCCTTGCCCGGCCAACCCATTTGTGCTAGAGTCTAAAAACACCGCGAGGAAGCTCTGTGTCCAACTTTTGGTGAGATTTTATGGAATAAGGGTGATCAATAAGCACACAGTTCACTTCATGACAAGTGGATGCTGTGGGCCATAGACATCTACATCTTTCTTCTGTTAAGAATCAAAGTGCAAATGATTTGTCACCCTTGAGGACTGAGATGGACTCTATATTTACCATACGAAACACAGCAGCACTAAACTGCTATTTTACGATGGTACTTTTTGAGAGCGTGGTCCTTCTCCGTCCGAGCTGACCCATTCTTGCTACAACCGGTTCTCTACACTCACCACACAAAACACATGTCTCTCTTATATAGTGAGAGCGTGGTCCTTCCCTGATCGAGGCGACCCATTCGCGCTACAACTGTAATATACCTGCAGCTCTACCACGTATAAAGAATATAGTAATTTAGTTCAAATATATTTAAAAAACCTTAGTGTGGTGAAGCTAATCTTACCAGTTTCGAGTGCGAACGTAAACTAGCTAGTGTTTCAGTGTTCCACGGGAAACATTTCTAAGAGTATACTCCCTCTCCCTTCCACCATCGGACAACCAAACGCCAGACCAGTTTCAATGCTTTTGGTTTCGACTTACCACTCATTCTAATCAAATGCATTGTTGTTCGTAATGTTGCAATGGAGTGGAATAATTTAACAGCGTCTATCTTTCCATTCGATTACAATCAAGGTCTCTTCAAGGATAGAGTAAATAGTCCTTTGTTAGTCCACCTGATGGTAAATAGATGCTGTGCCCATAGACATCTAAATTTATCCTTGATTGAGAATAAAAATGTAGATGCATTGTCACCCCTGAGGACTAGGATGGAATACCTCGTTTCCTATAAAAAGGGTCTTCAGTTCTCTACGCACACCGTATGAAACACAGCAGTAATAAGCTGCTATTTTACGTTGGTATTCTGTGAGACCGTGTTCCTACCCCATTCGTGCTACAACTATAATATAGCAGCAGCTTGCCTCTACCACGTAACATGTCTTAATTTTCTAAGCATTTAAGGAAATACAATACATAATATTTTGATTACCATAATTAATATGAAAGTCGCGACATTACTCGATATTAATGCTTAATACAACCTGAAATACTATAGGGATCTTAATAATACTGAGTTATCAAAAAATAATTGTATATATGTGGGAATATATAATAACCAAAGCATAGTTATTGTACTGAGAAATAGGGTTAACAAATGACGTAAATAAGAGGTTTTGATTTGATTGCCTGAATGTTGGAATGACCGCTAAGACGAAAAAGGCGTAGATTTGAAAAGTTTAAATTGTTAATTTTTAAAATTATGCATAACCAGATCTCAAATTTTACACTGCTGAACATAGGCCTCTCCCACGGAATGCCACAAAGCACGGTCCCGAGTCCCCTGCATCCATCGACTTACTGCATGACTTACCAGGTCGTCGCTCCATCTAGTGGGGGAACGCCCGACACTTTGCCTGCCGGTACGATGCTGCGACTCGAGAACCCTTCTTCCCCATCGGTTGTCAGTTCTTCGAGCTATATGGCCGACCCATTGCTACTTCAGCATGCTATTTCTTTGGGCTATGTCGGTTCCTTTGGTTCTATTGCGGATAACCATGTTTTTAAGTCAATCACGCAGAGAAACGCCGAGCATAGCCTTCTACATAGCTCGCTGAGCGACATTGAGCTGCAGCAGTGAAGGATCATGTCTCAGATCCATAGCCCATCACTGGCAACACGCACTAGTTGTACAATCTAGTTTTGAGGTATGTCTGACGAGAATATGTGTCGTTATTTCTCAAATGCTGCACGGCCGAATTGAATCGGTCGATTCACCTCTGAGTCAAAGTTGGATTTACCTAGTCGGACTATTTGTCCCAGGTAAACATACTCGTCAAAAACTTCGAGTTTAGTGCTCCCAACAACTACCGGCAAAAGTGTGACATGGATATTACACATGATCTTTGTTTTGTCCATGTTCATCTTAAGACCTATCCGTTGGGGGACACTATTGAGGTCATTGAGCATAGTGCTTAGGTCCTCCAGCGATTCTGCTATAAGGAATATATCGTCTGCAAATCGAAGGTGAGTGATGTACTCGTCATTGATGTTAATACCGTATCCTTTCCAGTGCACAGTAGCTTGAAACCGTCTTCGAGTATATTACTCATACTTTTATTATATTAGTTTTTTATTTATTTAATTATGTCCCTATACCGAATTTCGCTCACGGGGGCCAGCCTAAACGGAGGCTAGCCATCGGCGCAGGACAGGATTATAGTGCCCGAGTGTATGCGCAAGCACAGGTGCACTCTCTATTCCCTCACACTCATAATCCGATTCGACGGTAAACCGACACGACCGACAGGAGAGAGGGTGTGCACGCTTCGGCCCTGAACTAACACACCTAATTTGTACGATAGGTTATGATTTATTTTTATATTTTATAATAGCCAGTTTTGACCCAGATACCGAGCTGGGTAGCTTGAAATTAATTCACATTGTTAGACGTGACCTCAGCCACGGAGCCGTATAGCGCTATTGTACGCTCTTTTTATTATTATTTTTATTCATTTTAATGTCGAGAATATAGCAATATATTTTCGACATTAAAATGAAAAATATGTACAATCTCCGCTGCCTCCTTATGAGCTTTGTATTAGTTTGACCTGTACATATGTATGAATATAATATTTTATAATGCACTTTTTATCCACTTCCAGACGTGTGAATAATTTGAAATTTTGGGTATTTCGCGAACGAAAGGTACAAATGGACTAGTTCACTTGCTATAAATTTACATTTTTCTTGTTGAGTCCCTCTCAAAATGTTACAGTGTATCCGAGTGTATTATCAAATCATTCGGTTGGCATCCTTACTCTGTGTTTGTCGCAAAATTTCATGACAACTGTCAGAGCTGTTCACTCTCCATGTCATGTATAAACGTAATGTTTCGTTTATTTAGCTCATTGGCAAAGATATTTCATCAAAACTTTGATATTGAGATGACAGACCGATACTAACAGGACCTTTTTCTGATAGAAAAAAGTATCGAACGTTTAAAAAAAACGACTGGGGTTCGCTAGTACGTTATTGAAACGCGAAAAACACAAATTGATACGACTAAGGGACGGATGAGCTCAATTTGTCTCATATATTTCATTCAAATTGCGCGCGGTAAGGTAGTGGAATAATTTATTTTTCCATCCCATTATTCAAGGCGCAAGTGAATAGACGTTCTTTAAGATCGGTTAGTGCGCTTTGCTATCTTTGGCTGCATCACTACTTACCATCAGATTGGAAAGTAGTCAAGCTTTTTTTTTATTATTTTTTTTTATAGGAGAGGGGCAAACGAGCATGCGGCTCACCTGATCGTAAGTGACTACCGCCGCCCATGAACAACTGCAACACCAGGGAGGGAATTGAAGATGCGTTGCCGGCCTTTTAAAAAGGAGTACGCTCTTTTCTTGAAGGTCCCTAAGTCGTATCGGTCCGGAAAAATCGCTGATGGTAATCGATTCCACAAGGAAGTCGTGCGAGGAAGAAAACATCTTCTAAATCGCACAGTGGTAGACCGCCAATCATCCAGCTTTTAATAGTTAAAAAAAATTAACCCAAATTCCGGACGCTTTGCACGTTTGCCAATTAAGAATAATCATGATTTTATAAAAAAAAAAAAAACATGCGTGAGTGTCGTGGAACACTCGGTTGGAACGAAGTTCCTTTCGTAGTATATTATTATGGATAAACGTGTTATATTATTGATTAACAAATACAAATAAATGTATTATTAGCATCGTATATTTCTTTCATGGCAAGATAATAAAAATTGCGAGCGAGATGGATATTATTCCATCGTCGCGACGGAAAAATCTTACACTTTTTCTCGCCTAGCCGCTATCCATCAAAGTCGTACCTAGGAAGTTCGTTTCAAAAATCAACTATCAACTATACCCGACCAAGTAAATCATAAGTAATAGGTACGTATTGTATATGTTATCAGCTTATCAGTCTTTTTACGTGTATACAAAACCGTTTACTGACGCGGTGTAAATAATAAATGAGCGTCAATTTTCCGTTATATTTAAGTAACGGAAAAAAATTTTCCGTATAATTGGGTTTATTTTATATCAATCTATACAAATAAATAAAATTGAAGTGTCTGTTTGTAATGTTAAAACAACAGCTTTTTACTAATTGCATATGATAGTAATTACGGTACTTATAACAAAAAAACATTTTCTTAAATTTTTGTCTATCTGTCTGTCTGTCTGTTTGTTCCGGCTAATCTCCGAAAGGGCTGGAACGATTTTGACGGGATTTTCATTGGCAGATAGCTGATAAGGAGTAAGTTAGGCTATTTTTGTTATAGTAAAATAATTATGGTTCCGCGCAAATAAATTAAAACCTTCATGGGTTTTAATTTATTTTTTCAAGTTATCAAATCGTAACAAATTCCACGCGGGCGAAGTCGAGGGGAAAGCAAATAATTACATATATAAATATATATATACGAGTATATATTATATATATATCAAAAGTCCACTGTCGAATTACCCAGTGAAATCCACTGTCCCATATCATTCCGTTGGTACCATAAGAGGTAACAGAGGGACCTGAAACCCAAGGGCAGCAGATGTTTATGAGATGTTTCCTATAACATCTCGATTTCGATGAATTTAGGTGCCTCAGAACAGTGCTTTGTGACATTGCTTGGAGGAGGCCTATGTTTAGTGGAATTGTGAGGAGCTGTAATGATGATGATGATAATACCAAAACCGGAGACGTTATACTAGAAATAACCTATTACACTAGAACCATTTTTTGGCGGTAGCCTCTTTTCCTGTATCAGAGTTCCTCTGCTCTTGTTACGACCTCTGTACATTTTGTGCCGCCAACAGAAGTACACATCCATATGTTCCATTTCGTAGTATAAGAGTTAACTCGTTATTTGATGTCTATGGACTTTTTATATAAAATAAGGGTGACAAACGAGCACACAGCCCATCTGATGGTAAGTAGCCCATAACTGTGGCCAATAACTGTGGCCCATAGACATCTACATGTATCCTCGATTAAGAATCAAAATGCAAATGCGTTGTCACCCCTGTCATAGCCTCGTTTCCAGTAAAAAGGGTCTCTGGTTCTCTACACTCACCATGCGAAACCCAGCGACATTGAGCTGCTATTTTACGCTGATATTCTGTGAGCGCGTGGTCTTTCGCTGGTGGAGCTGACCCATTCGTGCTACAACCATAATATAGCTGCGACATGGCTCTATCACGTGTAAAATCTATAGCCATTTAAAATCAAGTGCCTAGTAGTTTGTCTGGGTAGGTACTTCTCTTTTATCTATTTCCGGTGCTAGGCAACAGTATATACACTACTTAGTTGCTGTAATAAATACTTTTAAAAATGTGTTCAACACTTCGACTTCGCGGATAATATGACTTAAGATCAATTACACCATCAGAGTACGTATATCGTCGTTTCCACTAATGGTTACAACTGCAGACAGCTATTAAACTAAATAGCACTATCTTTTTTTATCGTAATCCACTTCAAACTATTACAAAAACGATAAAATTTGATTATTATATAATGACCATTCAAGTGTTTAATAAAATCCCAAATGGATTACTTCATTTCCATGACATGGCAATTAGAATATAACCCATTTAGACGTAATTTACTAAATTGGCTTTTGGAAAAGCAATTCTGTTGAGTAAATCCACCCATCAATCAATTACAATCTATAAAAGTTCACTGCTTAACATAGGGCTCCCCCATTGATTGCCTCGTAGGGAGGATTTTGCCATAGTTAATTAATAGAATAAGGCGTTACTTTGCGGAAGTCCATTTTATTAAAGTTGGTAAAAAATTACCTTCCGTAGGTACATCCGCTCGATAAAATAAAATAAAATTATTTTTATTATTGTATACCACTTACCTAGTTTGAAGAGCACCTGTCGCCCTGCGATAGCTGACCGCTAAGTTTAAGTAACACATAATTTTATTTTATTTAGATTAAGATACATCATTTTATTTTATTTTATCGTGCGATTGTACGCAAGGTTATTTTTAGTACCTTTAATTTGCCATAGTTGCCACGCTTGGCAGGCGGGTTGGGTAAAATATGAAAGAACGTTTAGTTGACTGTAAGCAACTGCTAAGCTCTTGACATATTTTGAAACGTTTAAATTTAAAACTTGTAGAATGAAACATGTTTAAATTTAATTTTGCAAATGCTTTATTATTGTATACCTATAATTTTAATATACCAAAACTAGTGAAATATGTGATACTATATTATATTTCACTAATATATTTTAATATATGGTTGTAGCACGAATGTGTCGCCTCGACCGAGAAAGGACTACCTTGAAATAGCAGCTTAATGCTACTGTGTTTTGTATAGAGAGTGTAGAAAACCAGACACCCTTTTTAACATTCCATTTTAGTCCTCAGGGGTGATAACGTATCGTGCGTCTATGGGCTACAGCATTCACTTACCATTAGGTGAACTGTGTGCTCGTTTGTTACCCTTATTCTATATAAAAAAAGTTCCATATTTCTCGTAAAGAAATTTATTATTAAAACAAGAGAAATAATCAGCCAGCGGTCAAGCTTCCGTCAAAACTCCTTATTAATCTTATAAAAGGTATGCTTAATACCTTTTATGCCCGAACAAAACGTAAAAAGAAAATATTACAGCACCGATTTGAAAAGTTAACCCTATAACTGAGTCGTTGAAAATATAATGAACTAAATAAAGGTCAGAGAGGGATTGTTGAAAATATTGCAAATTTGCGCACTAAAGGTATTCGGGTTTCGTGCATGGTGCATGAACTAACATGCACGCACAGCCGTCTAGACAACAAAACTCATTATTCAGTAGTTATTTAGTAAATTACTCTTATAAAATATGTTTGTTCTACTTTATCTATTACCATCCATTACGGCCTATAAAAATCCACTGCTGAACCTCCCCCATAGATTGCCCCATAGGAGCGATTATACCATGGTTTCCACGCTTGACAGGTGACTTGGTCTTTGTGTGGTGACACCGTATTTTATAATTTAGAGTTGCTGTCAGGAAAATGCTACTGTCTATCTCCTGTTTTAGCTTCCATTTGTCACCTCTAACCGACACCCACGGAGCGATATGGATAGTGGATATTCTTACACCGCCACTACACGGTTAAATTAATATTACATTTAACACAACCTTTTTTTTTTACATGGGGAAATGCCTACGCATACCCGCCTCGCGGGGGCAAGGACGGGTTATGTCGGACTCGCACCGACTAAAACCCCATGGTGTTCCACCCTCGTCGCATATTGGCAGGGCCACGGGAACGCTTTCGTACACTTCCGCGGCCCCACCTGCGCTGGCCGCCCCATGGTGGCCCCTCCTCGGGAGAGGACTACTCCTCCCCCATCTCCCTTCCAGGTAAGGCGCACCAAAACACATGGCGCGCCCTCCTCCATGGCCTCCAACTTCACATGCGCAACGGACGCCCCAGTGTCCGATGCGCGAAGGCCATGGGGCCAGGAAAAACTAGCACTCAGAAGCACCAGCCTTCCTGACCCCAGCGGCGGATCTGGTCTATGGCTCCGCCGCCAACCAAGATTCGGCTGCGGAGGGTAGGGAGAGCGGCGCCTCGCAATACCGGCACTCCTCTCCCCCCGCAGCCCCACCACCACCGCATCAACTAACGGTGCGGTCCCGTCTGAGTCGCGGAGGATAGGGCGAGTGGCGCATCGCCATACCAGCACTCCTCTTCCTCCCCGACTCCACCTCGGCTGCAGCGGTAGAGGGTGCGGACTCCCCTCTCACCGCAGCCCCCGACACACATCCGAAGTGGGCTTCCCAAGCCCACTCGGAGTGGCCATCTCGGGCCGGCCCTACACCACGGGCCAGCCAAGGGGTTCCTCTTTGTTCACCGCGGTTGACCAAGCCACGGCTACTAAGCCCCCCCGCCACGACAAGGCGGGAACCCGTTCGGGGGGGACATTTAACACAACCTAACCTAACCTAATAGGAGCCGTGGTAGCTCAGACGGTTAGCGCTCGCTGTAAACCCGGGTTCGATCCCCGCCGGCACCAATGAAATTGTTAATTGCAATTTTAAGTGCTGTTTTACCACGTGCTCGGCGGTGAAGGAAAACATCGTGAGGAAACCTGCATGTCTGAGAAATAAGAATGAAATATTTTCAAAGACATGTGAAATTCGCCAACACGCATTAGGGCAGCGCGGTAGACAATTCCTTGCTCTAAAACCCTCTCCGGAATGAGAGGAGGCCTGTGCCCAGCAGTGGGACGGAAATAGGCTGCAACTATACGTACTTTACTTTAACAGAACCTTTCTTAGCGGGCTTCATCGGTTTTCGGTTCATCGAGCTATAATAGCGGAGTGTAGGACGGTCCCTCACTAGATGGAGTGACGACCTGGTTATACATGCAGGAAGTCGATCGATGCTGGTTGAGGACTGTGTTTTGTGGAATTCCTGACGGATGGCTATTTTGAACTGTAGCCTTGTGGGCTAACTGGGCTGGAATGATGATATTGATGATGGTGCTAACATTGAACAGATTAATTTACTATATTTAATTTATTTATATTTATGCTATTTTTTAACATTATAATAATATTTCAATATTAAATTAACTCGGAGCCATGATGTAAAATCCTTCAATACGCATTGGCGCAGTGTGGCGATTTCACCATACTTCACAAGCCTTCCAGAAAAAGCCTGCGTCTAAAAATGTAAAGTATATTGATTTTTAATTCATTGTTGATTTTTATTTTATTATGATTCTATTTATTAAATTTCTGACCCGTTGGGACCTATCCGTTTAATGAGAATTTCTGGAATATTTTCATCAAATACAGGAATTTCTATTGTGCCGTCATATCTAAATCGTGAGAATATGGCGGCTTGATAGCTTCGATAAATACTACTTACACTAGAATTTACTAAGCTGCCCGTTTTCGTTTATAAAATTTTAGCTTTGAGGCGGAAGAGGGCGAAAATGATGATTAAATTCTTGTTTAACGTAGTTTACCATCGTCTTTTATATACTACGACCATGACACTGCTGGGCTGAGTGCTCACATTTTAAGATGATTTTAGTCCGCATCGCTGTTGATATGTGTTGACTGCATAGAAGTCTAGTAGTCGTGAGCGCAACTGCTGATCATAAGATCTTTGGTTCGAACCCCAGGTATTGAGATTATGTCATGAATATCACGGTGTTTTACCACCCTGCCTCCGAAAGGACCTGAAGTCGTTGGTCCTGCGCCTTATCTCTCTCCGGTCGTGTTATGCCATCGGACTATGAGAGTGAGGGATCTATTCCCTGTGTGCTGTGTGCACCTGAAAATTGTTTTCACATAACAGTTCAAGAAGTCGGTACTAAGACATAGTGTATACACTTACACTTCAGGAGCTTTTATTTGGTAGTTATTTTATAATTTTTAGTTATTTGAAGTCGGTTTTTACTTTTCAACAACAGTTTGATTCTTTTACTCTTTTTTCAAGTGATAAAAAGCAGAGACAGTCATAAGAACTGCCAGCAGAAGTGAAAACTTAATTATATATGCGTATACATGTACACAGGCCGCTATACTACGCTTCGCTAGTCTGACAGAAGCCAGACTAGCGACGCGTAGTGGACATGGTCGTGACGTATTGCGCGCAAGCAAGTCGAAGTCATCGGTGACGCGAAACCACAAGTTTTTCCCGCTACCAAAACACTAAAAATTATACAATAGATAATATCTGTTTATTTCCTCAGTAGTGCAAACCTGTATCGAGGAAACCTGAGACCAAATGTTTTGATTCATCATCATCATTATCATTACAGCCTTTCATAAGTCCACTGCTGAACATAGGTCTCCCCCAAGGAATGCCACAAAGCACGGTCCTGAGCCACCTGCATCCATCGACTTCCTGCATGTCTTACCAGGTCGTCACTCCATCTCGTGGGGCGTCGCTCTACACTTCGCCTCGTACCGGTGTTCGAGGCTGCCACTCAAGAACCTTTCTTCCCCATGGTTGTCGGTTCTTCGAGCTATATGGCCGGCCCACTGCCACTTCAGCTTACTAATCCGTTGGGCTATGTCGGTTACTCTGGTTCTACTGCGGATATCCTCATTCCTAAGTTTATCACGCAGTGAAACTCCGAGCATAGCCCTCTCCATAGCTCGCTGAGCGACCTTGAGCTTCCTCATACAGCCAGCAGTGAGGGACCATGTTTCAGATCCGTAAGTCATCACTGGCAACACGCACTGATTGTACAATTTCGTCTTAAGGTTTTGAGGTATGCCTGACGAGAAGATGTGTCGTAGCTTCCCGAACGCTGCCCAGCCGAGTTGAATCCGTCGATTGACCTCTCGGTCGAAGTTGGACTTACCTTTTTTTTTTACGGGGGAAAATCCTCATGGACTTCCTCCGCCTGGGGAAAGGCGGAGGGGCGTGCCGGACTCTTACCGGCTAAAACCACCCCGGTGTCTCCTCGCACGTGGGCGTGGGGCCGCGGGAATCCAAATTCTTCCGCAGCCCCACACTAGTGCTGGCCCGGTCTGTCCGGGCCTCGTCTCCTGCACGGGGTAGTGAGGTGTTTAACTACCCCGTGTATCACCTCAGGGGCGCGCGCCGACACCCACGCGTGCCTCCGCCTCGGGTCCATCGAAAAGGGGTGGCGGGGGCTTCCCCAAGTCCCTCGCCCCTGGACCCATTCATGGGGGCCGGAAAAGGGCGTTGTCCGCCCTTCTCTTGCGCCCGGTGCGCCTTCTGCGGCTGGGGAAGGGAGTCGAGATCTCCCTTTCCCGTTCCGCAGTTTCCTTCTGCGACATCACGTCCTCGCAGAAGGACACCACCGCGTCCCACGACTCTGCGCTACCGACCATCTTCCGCACTAAGGCCGGCAGCGACAGATTGCCTCCTACTTTATTTGTGAGGACACGGCGCTGCTCCTCCCAAGCTACGCACTCAGCGAGCGTGTGTTGCGCCGTGTCTTCCCCGCAATGGACGCAGTGGTGGCACCGAGCGTCCGGCTCCCTGTCTATGCGGCACAGGTACTTGCCGAAGCAGCCATGCCCCGACAGCACCTGCGTCACCCTAAACGACAGGGAGCCGTGCCTTCTCCCGAGCCAGTCGTCGAGTACTGGCCGCATCGCCTCGACGGTAGCGAGGCCGGCGGTAGGGCGCAGAAGCCTTTGCCGCCATTCCGCCACCAGGACCTGACGGAGCTCCTCTCGGCGCAGCGCGATCTGCCGCTGCACCGGCCTCGAGCCCCGTGCCCGCTCTTCATCGCGCCATCGATATAATGACGCGAGTACTTTCGCCTCTAGGTCCCAGGGCGGGGATCCGGCCAGGACACAAGCCGCCTCGTAGGAAATCGTGCGATACCCGCGGACGAGTCTGACGGCCATCGCCCTCTGCGGTTTGCGCAGAATGGCGAGAGTGTTGGCCGTCATGTCCATCGCCCACACAGGGGCCCCATACAGGGCCATGGACCGCACGATTCCCACGTACAACCGCCTACAGGCGGCGCTCGGGCCCCCCAAGTTGGGAAGCAACGTTGATAGCGCGCCCGCTGCACCCATCAGCTTGGGCGCCAGCCGCCGGAAGTGGGGTCCGAATTCCCATCGGCTGTCGAGCACCAATCCCAGATACTTCATGGTGGACTCGACAGCTATCCGGGCCCTGCTGACCACGATGTGTGATCCCGGCGGCGGCGCGCGTCGAGGGCCATGGAACACCACGGCCTCCGACTTGTTTAGGGCCACCTTGAGGCCCAGGTGCCGGATGCGATTCACCACTTGTGACACCGCAGCCGTGGCAACCAACTCTGCTTCCCTGTGCGAGCTCCCCCGGGCAGTAACGAGCGTGTCGTCCGCATAACACGTCAAGTCGGCGCCCGACGGGAGTTCACCGCTCAGCACCCAGTCGTAGTCGATGTTCCACAGAAGCGGTCCCAAGACCGATCCCTGCGGAACACCGCACGACATGACGCGCCGACCTGCGCCGTCACGTCCCCGATACGTAACGCATCTCTCCTCAAGGTAAGCCCCTATTGTGCGGCGGAGGTAGGGAGGCACGCGATGGTAATTCAGCGCCTCCCGGATACAACTCCAGGGTAGGGTGTTGAAGGCGTTGGAGATGTCTAAAGACACCGCCAGCACCACCCCACCCCGGGACACTGTCTCCTCCGCCAGGGCTCTCACGCGCGTAATAGCATCTATGGTGGAGCGCCCACGACGAAAACCAAACTGGTTCTCGTCCAGGTCCGGCCCCTCTCTGCACAAGTGGCTGACGAGGCGATCTGCGATGATACGCTCAAAAAGTTTGCCCGCCTCGTCGAGCAGCACTATGGGCCGGTACGCGGACGGTGAGTCCGCGGGGCGCCCCTCCTTCCTGAGCAGGACCAGCCTCCCCTCCTTCCACACACTGGGAAACTTACCCTGCTCGAGACATGCCGTGAAGAGCCCTCTCAGCTAGGGCTCTAGCTCCTTCAGAGCTAGGACGAGAGCTCGACCAGGAACTCCGTCGGGTCCGGGCGCTGTGTTCTTAGCCCGGAGTCGCGACACGGCCGCTCTCGTCTCTGCTTGCGTTACCTCGGGGACTTCGGTGCTCTCCTCTTCTGGGGAGTCTGTGGCTGAGGGCGAAGCCTTCGCCGGGGGAACGTGTCCCACTCGCTCAGGGAAGAGAGCCGATACAACCGCCTCTAGCAACTGGGGTTGCATCGTTTGTGTTAGCGGAGGCGCCCAGGGACGCAACTTGCCCCGTACCCAACGGTAGGGGCGCCCCCACGGATCCCGATCTAGGGACCCCAGCAGCTCCTCCCTGGCACGCGACTTTGAGTCGCTAATGGCCAGCCACAGAGTCTCCTTAGACGCGCGGTACACCTCATACAGCGCGTCCTCCTCGGCGGAATCCCGTCGACGCCGCCTCCGGTATCGGGTGTACCGGCGACGAGCCGCAACGCACGCTATGCGCAATTGCGCGATCTCGGCGGTCCACCAGTACACCTGGCGCTTTGCGGACCGTTGGCGGACACGGGGCATGGACGCGTCGCAGATCTGCGTCATCGCCCCGCGAAACCATAGCGCCACCGCTTCGACGTCGACGGGGCCGTCCGTCGTCGACTCCCAGATCCAGGACTGGACTAAGGCTGCTTCCTCGAGTAGTTCCCTGTTGATGCGCTTAAGCGCCCAACGCGGGCCGTCGTTAATCGGGGTTGTTGGATGGCGGTCGCTCGCAGTCTGGGCAGAGACGTCAAACCGGATATATCGATGGTCCGACAGCGTCTCCACCTCTGCGGCGACACGCCAGTCGCGGACTCGGCTGGCGACAGAGGGGCTAGCAAACGAGACGTCCTCTATCGACCCACCCCGCTGCCGCACGCACGTGTATTCCGAACCCCGATTCAGGACGACCAGACCAGTCGTCACCGTCCACTCTTCTAGCACCTCGCCCCGAGGGTCAGTGACCGGAGATCCCCACGCCGATGACTTGGCGTTGAGATCCCCGAGCACCAGAACGGGACGAGGGTGATAGCGGCCCACGACGGCGCCCAACTCGACAAGGAAACCCTCAAAGTCGGCGAGACTCTTGTTGGGGGAGAAATACGCCCCTACAATAACGATGCCGCCCGAGACCGCAGCAACCCAGCCGCGGCTCCGAGACGGGTCGACCAGAGTCTCGCCAATAATGGCCACCAAACCGTCAGCGCATCCCAACCAGTTGTCACGGGCGGGAATGAAGTACGGTTCGGCGACCACAGCCACGTGAATCGACCACTGTGCCATGCTCTGGAGTAGGAGATCCTGAGCTCTGGCACAGTGGTTGCTGTTACCCTGGAGAAAATGGAGTTGTGCCGTTACTGGCATTCCATTCCCTCGGCAACGGTCCTGGGCCGGGAGTCGGCCGCGGAGCTGCTAGCCTGCGGGGGCAGCGAGGTTAACCCGGCAGGCTTAGTGCTCCTCTTCTTTTCCTTTTTCTTGCTGGCAGGCGCCCCACAGGCCCCTCCGCCTACTCTGTGCTCCGCTAGCTTTCCCGCAGCAGAGCAAAGGCTGCAGTTGAGCGCCGCGGTGCACAGGGCAGCCTTGTGGCCAGGCTGGCCGCAGCGATAACAGAGGTCACTACGGTCAACCTCGGCGGTGCACTTCGCCCGGACATGCCCTTTTTCCAGGCACCGAAAGCACTGCAAAGCCCGGGGCTGTAAGAGCTTTGTCCTTGCCGCCACCCAGCCTATCAGCAATCTGCCGTTATCGGCGATCTTCTTCGCCGACGCTACAGGGCACCGAACCCAGACCACACCGAGTCCGGTGGCGTCGGTGCGTATGTCGCCAGCCCGCACCTTGTCCGGCGGACACTCTCCGCTTCTGGCAACGGCCGCCACCACCTCCTCAGAGGTCACGGAGTCATCCAGGCCAGCAATCCGCACCTCTGCGGTTTTCATTGGTCTGGAGACCCGGACGTCCTCAGGGTTGAGGACCTCCCTCATCTTGGCGGCCAGTGCGTCCGCCTTTTCGGCACTGCCGCTCACAGTACCAGCCACCTCGAACAGCCGTGCACCCGTGGCAGCCTGCCTGAGGGTGACGGACTGAAGGCCAAGATCAGATAATTTGATCTTGGCCTTGGCCTCGGCGATGACCGACTGGTACGTCACGCCACGTTCCACAGCTCCGGGCTGCAACGTTAGCGTTACAGCATTGGACCGCGGAACATGCACAGCCGGTCTCTTGCGACCTCCTTTGGCAGTCCGCCGCGCAGGTTTAGGAGCCGTCTTTGCGGTTCCACCTGGGGCGCATGCAGCTGCTGCGGCCTTCTTGGCGGCTTTGCGGGCCTTCTTGCGGCCCACGACTTTTGGCCAGGTCTCACCCTTAGACCCGACAGTCGTGGGCTGCTCGCTCAAAGGAGCTCCCTCCGCGGGCTTTTTCTTACCCTCCGCGGGCTTCCCCTTTTGAGGCGCAAGTCTCGGCGACTCCTCAGTTCTCCGTGTGTCTGCCGCCAAAGGCGGACGGAGGATTTCCGCCGGGAGACGCCGTGAAATCGCCTCCAGCCGAGCGTTAACCATGCTCCCGCACTGGAGCATGCAGATCCGGACAATACGCTCAACCTCTTCGTCGGTACGAGGGCTTGCCGGTTGCGGTGCGGGAGTCGGGGCCACTACAGGCGCGGCATCGGAGGACGTGCGTCGCTGCTGCTCTTCGCTTAGCGCAGCGACTTGCCGCCGGAGGTCCTCTAAGTCGTTTCTGAGGCGGCTGTTTTCCTCCTGTAACTTTGCGACCTCGTCAGAGGCCGTCCTGTTGAGGAGGATGCCAACCGCCTCCCTAATATCCGCGGCAGCCTCCTTTAGGCCACGGGTGAACGTGCCCTTTAGGCTGCCGGACTTGGTGGCAACCTTCAGGACTAAGTCCACCCCATCCAGAGCCAGCTGGCTTAAGGCCACCGCAGATGGCTCTCCCCCTTCCGCCGCAAGAGCAGCTCGTCGCTCGCGAGCACGTCGGGCCATTTCCGACACTTCGTCGGCCGCGACGGCTTTGCGCTGCTCCCTCTTGGCGGCGTTGAGCTCCGCCTTTGAGCTCCCCAGCGAGGCACAGCTTTCACCGCCATCGCCAGGGTCCTCCGTAGTGAACCCCGTGTCACTTTCTGCTTCACTAGCCGCCGAGGTATTGGAGCACACGAACCGGCCGTGCTTATCCCTCGGCGGCTGCGAAGCACTTGCCCCTCTCGAAGCCTGCCGACCCCTCCCCGAAGTCGGCAACTTGGGGGCCGGCAGGCCTTCCTCTTCTGAAGACCGGCACACTGGACGTTTCCTAGCGGAAGACGTCCCACGCGACCGATTTTCACCGCTCCCAGTATCTGATCCAGCCTCTACTGTTTTTTTGGTTTTTAAGTACTTTGATTTTTCCATTTTTATTCCCACGAGTGTGGAGGAAATAATAGTCCATCCGGGCAGCGCCTCCTTTGCCCGGATAAGCCTATGCGTAACCCGTCAAGGGTGTTGGCCGGTACCCCGACGGGGGCAACGCTAACGACTGAACATTTACCCATCAGCCATGCAGCTCCTCACGGCGTGCCACGCTTGAGCTTCGGGTGATTTTTTAAAGAGGTTATCATCCTCGCGACTCCAGGCGGTTAAGCCAAGAGCCCTCGGCCCCTAAGGCGCCGCGAGACGTGATCCACGACACGCCAGAGGGATTCCGAGGTTCGAACGGTGGCAAGGTCGCTACGGGTTCTTCCCATGCCTGCCCAGAGACCGGGTGAGGGAACACTGAGCCCATTCGGTTTTCTTTTTTACAGGGTGTGGTCCCTGACAACCCCGCAATTACGGGTTGCCCGGCGTCGGCAAAAGCCGAGTGCACCTGGCACCTCACCGCGCATGTCGCATTCTCTGTTCCTCTCAACGGAGAGGATACGGGAAGCAACTATTAGGCCCTCCATTATACAGACAAGCCCTCAGCCAGCCAGTTTTGGTCCGCGACGGTTTCCCGCTACCGCCCATATCTGAGTGGCGTTCCCCTATCCGCCACCTGGGGACGCGCCCGATGGGAGCTCTGGCAACTCCACACGGGAAGTTGGACTTACCTAGTCGAACTATTTGTCCCAGGTAAACATACTCGTCAACAACTTCGAGCTTAGTGCTCCCAACAACTACCGGCATAGGTGTGACATGGACATTAAACATAATCTTTGTTTTGTCCATGTTCATCTTAAGACCTATCCGTTGGGAGACACTATTGAGGTCATTGAGCATAGTGCTTGGGTCCTCCAGCGATTCTGCCATAAGGACTATATCGTCGGCAAATCGAAGGTGAGTGATGTACTCGCCATTGATGTTAATACCATATCCTTTCCAGTCCAGATGCTTGAAAACGTCTTCCAATGCCGCGATGAAGAGTTTCGGGGATATAACGTCACCCTGTCTTACACCTCTCTGCAATTGGATAGGTTTCGTACTCTGGTTCTGTACTCGGGTAGCCATCATAGCCCTACTGTACAAGCACTTTAGCACTTTGATATACCGGCAGTCAACTTGGCACCGCTGAAGGGCACCGCTGAAGGGCACCGCCCAAATTTCGACGGAATCAAAGGATTTCTCATAGTCCACATACGCCAGGCATAGTGGCAAATTGTACTCCCCGGACTTTTGTACAACTAGCCGAAGGGTATGTATGTGGTCTATGGTGCTAAAGCCCTTTCGGAAACCGGCTTGTTCGGGAGGCTGGAAATCGTCAAGTCTGCGTGCGAGACGATTCGTAATGACTCTTGAAAACAGCACGTAGACGCGGCTCAGAAGGGAAATCGGTCTGTAGTTCTTCAAGAGAGCATTGTCACCTTTCTTGAAGAACAAGACCACCGCACTTCTGCTCCACGCCTCCGGTGTAATGCCACCATGGAGGACGGAATTAAAGAGCCTCTGAAGGAATTCCAGTACCGGTTTTCCACCCGCTTTCAGAAGCTCCGCTGTAATTCCATCCTCGCCTGGGTCCTTGCCATTTTTAAGATGCTGCAGAGCCATTCTAATCTCGCTCAGACTGACGTCCGGGATATCATCGGAATAGTGTCGGATAAGACTCGCTCTTGGATCGTTACTCACACTTGCGTGTGGCTCCAACGATGACGTGTACAGCTGTCCATAGAACCTCTCAATCTCACTCAAAATCTCTGGTGCCCGGGAAACAATGCTGCCACAGTCGGTCTTCAGCTTTGACAGTTGGCTCTTTCTGGCAGACAGATCTCTGGCAAAGACTTTGGAGCCTTGATGCCGCTCGATCGCTTCTTCAATACAAGCTGTATTGAAGTTGCGTAAGTCCCGCTGCATGCATTTGGAGATCTGTCTGTTCAGTTGCCTGTATGCTGTCAAATCTGTTAAAGAATGTAGCTTCATCTCCCGTCTAACAGCCATGAGATTAAGAGTGTGATCGGAGAGTTTTTGTGTTCTTCTGCGGCGGGTCTTGCAGAACTTAGCTCCGACCGCATGGACGGTTTCCACGAGCTAGTCATTCATATCGTGCACTTCATTGCAGTCTTTTAGGCACTGAAAACGGTTTTGTAACTCGAGCTGAAATGTTTCAGGACATTGGATGTTAATGTTTTAATTAGAGACAAAATTTTATTATTTAAAACTTTAATAAGACACAGTTGTAAAAAAAACCTTTAATGAGAAATACAAAATGCAGATGTGTTGTCACCTCTGAAGACATGGATGGAATGCGGAATGTTTTCAATAAATAGGGTCTCCGGTTTTCTACACTCGCCATACGAATCATAGTGCTATTTAACGCTGGTGAGTGATTTGAGAGACACATTAACACACTCTACAACCATAATATATCTGCAGCGTGGTTTTACTACATACAACTTTGTTGTCATGTACCGAAATCTACCTTGAAATATTCCTTCTATTTAAATAGGTTTGAGCGTAATATCCTACACATGCATTACAATTATTATTAGTTTCTACGAAGGAGCATCAGCTAGTTCCCAGAACACTTTTATTGCACATTGTGGTCAACCGTACGTGAAAATAGAACATTAAAAAGGCAACACACCATAAAATCTGCCGCAACAGCACACTCGTAAAATGGTTCACGTATTTTAAAGATATTACTCTGCGTTCAACACTGCCGTTGTTTGTATCTCGAATATCGTTATTTAAATTAAAAACTCGTTTGCTTTGAAAACGCTTTGCATTTGGTATTTGATTCGGTTTTCTGTTACGGACACAACACAATACATATAATACAGATAGGAATAATTTAATTCAATGTACATATGCCAGTAGGTACAGAAAATTTATTCAAAGTAAAATAAAATATTTTTTTTACTTTATAGAATAAGGATGATAAACGAGCGTACAGTCTACCTGTTGGTAAGTGGACGCTGTACCCCATAGACATCTGCATTTATTTTTTTATAGGGGGAAATGTTTACGCATACCCGCCTCGTGGGGGCAAGGACGGATTATGTCGGACTTGCACCGACTAAACCCCATGGTGTGCCACCTTCGCCCCATATTGGCAGGGCCACAGGAACTCTTTTGCACACCTTCACAGAACCAGAACACATGGTGCGCCTTTCTCCGCGGCCTCCAACTTCACCTGCGCAACGGACGCCCCGAAAAACGAGCACTCAGAAACACTAGCCTAAACCCAACAGTCCTGAGGACTAAGATAAAATGCCTCGAAAGAATATATAGAATTTCACTTTTAAACGTGAAGTAGAGGTTTACCTCTGCGTTTCGCTTGGTGAGTGCAGGTGGCCGGAGGCCCTTTTTACTGGAAATGAGGCATTTCATCTTAGTCCTCACGGGTGACAACGCATCTGCATTTTGATCCGCAAACGAGGATAGATGTAGATGTCTATGGGCCGCAGCAACCACTTACCATCAGGTGGACTGTGTGCTCGTTTGTCACCCTTATCCTATAAAAAAAAATTATTTTATTAAATAAGTTTAAACCAACAGCAATAAAGGCTTATTTTACTTTATTTTTTATTTATTTTATTTTTTAATTAGAGTTATAGAAACTCAGGGGCACTCGCTCTAAATTTTAGTTTCGATCCCCGCCGGCACCAATGAAATTGTATATTGCAATATTAAGTGCTGGTGTAAAGCATCACGTGTTCGGCGTTGAAGGTAAAATTCATGAAGTAACTGCATTTCTGAGGAATAAAATATTTAGAGAGGATATAGTATTACGGAGTCCGATAACACGCACTAGAGCAACGCGGCGAACTAGTTGCGCTATAACACTGTAGAAATGAGAGCAGGCTTTACAAAAGATTTTCCCAGCATTGGTATGCGTATAGGCTGTAACCTTACTTTACTTTATACTCTAATAAGATTGATTAATAATCAGCAGCATTAAGCTGCTATTTTACGCTGATATTTTTTGAGAGTGTAGTCCTTACACGATCGAGCTGGCCCAGTCGTGCTACAGCCATATTATAGCTCTCCACTTGTGGATGACAAAATTTTTATTATTTGTAATTATATATAATCCGGTACAATTATACGTAGGCGCAGTTGTTCCGTGCAGGATTTGAATTCGCGTCCCGAAGCAAAATAGCAATTTGCCATTAACAGCTTATCATTTAAAAATATAGTCGCTTTGCTACCACGATGTTTGTTTTATATGTTATATGCGACAAAAGGAAATGAAGTAGGACATGGTCAGCCGCATTTTCCCGATAACAAATCAAAATATTAAAAAGCTTTGGCAAATATCCCCACTATGTGTGGCCTATGGGGGAGGCATATGTTCAGAAGCGGTCTTTGTTATTATCATTACTTACTTATTACGATGATTTTTAAAACTATCTTTTCTTCTGAATCTCTTACGCTATTGTTATCGCTTTAGGTACAAATTTTTTGACATAGGTACTATTTACGGACGTTATTCTAATGCTGAAAATAGGCCTCCCCCATAGATTACCTCATATAGGAGGGATATTTTCCATAGTTGTCTGGGTTGGAATAATTTGTGACTCAACGTGAACGCACAGAAATTGTACCATTTGAGATTCGCGGAATTTTTAATACTTTTTTCCGAATACCCGAATACCTTGAAAATAATGTTACAGCAATTACGAGTATCAGACGACAGTGCAAAAGCAGGTCTTACGTAAAGAGGCTATTAGAATTAATAATCATAATACGGAAATGAGTATATTTATTTAGGACAATTATTATTACCAACAGAGAACACGCAGAAAGAAATTCAAAGAAGAGTAGCTAACACTAGAGAAAATAAAAGTTTTCAATGTTGGTATCCTGTCATGTCTGACATACGCATGCCATACTTGGTCCTTAACCGAACAGCGACATAATTATATCAATACATGTCAGAATGGAATCGAGAGAAGAGTATTGGGAGTAAGGAGAAGAGATAAATACCGTTAAAAAGGATAAAAGGAACGACTGAGAAAAGAAAAGTCCAATCAGTATGCAGAAAAAAATAATTAAAATGGTGCTGGACGGGACCTATGTTGAGAGAAAAGTGAGTGGAAAGGACCAGAATTATAACTGAATGTTACCCTAGAGTAAATACAAGAAGTAGAAGAAGACAGCCAAAGCGATGATGGGAAGATGATTTTAAGAAAGTAGCAGGTCCAGAATAGTTACGTATAGCAAAGGACAGAAGCAAGTGGAAAATATTATAAGAGGACTTTGTCGAAAGACAAGCTGCTATGAGGGGAGACCAATCGAATGCCAAGAACATGATTTAGTTTCACTATTAAATATTTTTTTATTAAATAAGTTTAAACCAACATTAGAATTATAGAAACTCAGGGGCACACGCTCTAAATTTTACAGTTTCGAGCCCAATGAAATTGTATATTGCAATATTAAGTGCTGGTTTACCACGTGTTCGGCGGTGAAAGTAAAATTCGTGCTGAAACTGCATTTCTGAGGAATAAAATATTTAGAGAGGACATAGTATTACGGAGTCCGATAACACGCACTAGAGCAACGCGGCGAACTAGCTGCGCTATAACACTGTCAGAAATGAGAGGAGGCTTTACTCAGGATTTACGCAGCATTGGTATGCGTATAGGCTCTAACTTTACTTTACTTTACTTTACTCTATTAAGACTGATTGATAATTAGGTGTTGTTATTATCTGTTTGTTGTTACCACAAGAAAAATGCTAAAGCATCCTAACAACTAATTACAATAATTTTATATAAAATTGAAATGTCTATCTGTTATACCAAAATAAATGCCTTTTATCAAGCTACAGAGGGTTATTTGCATGCCATTTGTAAAAAAAATATTTACCTATCTGCCTGTCTGATTAAGCTAAATTTTATTCGAAAAACTTAGACAACTTTTTTGTGAAATTAAAGATTGTTGAAATAAATGACGGTTGATGATGACTATTTAAAATTTAAATGACGCCATATTAAAATATCCCACCCATGCGAAGCCGCAACGGGTCGCTAGTTATAAGTACAATTTTATGACGTATGTAGGCGAGAGAATGTCGAAAATATTTATTATGTTTTATGCTCCATTTCAAAACGAGACATCGTGTTCAAATGAGAACGGCATTAATTTTTGAAACATGACAGTGCCTGTTATCTTTTCTGCTCGGCGGTTCCATTATATAATAAATGAAGGAACGATACGAAACGCATCGCTGAACATAAAAGGCGCGCAATATTCATGTGTGATTCTCTACGGAGGGTCTACTTGATATATCTTTATGACGTCAAGTCAATATAATATGTTCTTATTACAAGCTTTTATTTAACTTGCCTTCTTCATATGTCTTTATGTATGAAAATTTGAAATAGTGTTTGGAAAATTTTGCTAACGTTCGATTAAACTGTAGTTTAGCCTACTTATGTACAATCAATGAATCGTATAGTGGCTGTGTAAGATTAAGTAAAATCGATAGAAAATACTCTCCGTATTTTCTATCGATTTTACTATCTATGTATTAATAATAAAAACGGAAAAGCAAATTGCACGCCCAGATGAGTGTGATACATACATATATACATACATATAATCACGCCTCTTTCCCGTAGGGGTAGGCGGAGACCACTTCTTTCCACTTGCTACGATCCTTACATACTTGTTTCGCTTCGTCCACTTTCATTATTCCCTTCATACATGCTCTACGGTTTAGGGTACTCTTAACCTGGCCTTTTTTCAAGACGTCCCTAATTTGGTCTAGAAATGTCCGCCTAGGTCTACCCCTTCCAACACTTTCATTCACACTCGCCTTATAAATTTTTTTCGTCAATCGTTCTTCATTCATTCTCTCGACGTGGCCAAACCATCTCAGCATACCTTTCTCAATTTTTGTCACTACATCTTCTTTCAGACCACAACATTTCCTTATCTCACTATTTCTTATCCTGTCACTCAGTATAACTCCTATCATACTTCTTAATGCTCTCATCTCAACTGCATTTATTCTGCTTTCATGTTTCTTCTGCCATACCCAACTTTCACTTCCGTACATGAGTGTCGGGACCAACACCCCCTCATGCACAGCCAAACGAGCCTTGTTAGACACCTTCCGACTGCTCATAAAGGAGTGCAAAGCTCCATTCACCATGTTTCCTGCATTCACTCTTCTTTCGATATCACTCTCACACTTTCCATCTCTTGTAAACTTTGACCCCAGATACACAAACTCTTTCACCTGTTCAATTTGTTCATCTTCAATCACGATATTGCAGTCTGTCACTTCCTCATCTTTTTCAAACACCATCACTTTCGTCTTCCTTACATTCATCTTCATTCCCTTTCTAACAAAAGCTCCACTCATAGCAGTTACCATCTCCTGCAACTCCTCGGCCGAAGACGCAAGTAATACTTGGTCATCAGCATAGAGAAAACATTTGACGAGTAACTCATTCATTCTCAATCCACTTTCATTCTCTTTTAAATCTGTCAAACAATTGTCCATGAACAGATTAAACAGCCACGGTGACGCTACACATCCCTGTCTAACACCTTTTTCGATATTAAACCATTCAGTTTATGCCCCGTTTATCCTTACACAATCACTAGAATCCCTATAATGAGATTGCAGTGCTCGTATGAGGATACTGCTCACACCGTTCACGGACAGTGCTGACCACAATTCATTCCTCACCACTCTGTGAGGTATCACATCTGTATCACAGTCTGTGAGTGTGATACAGAGTACAGAAAGCTAACATTTATGTATAATAGGTGTTACAAATACAGTTAATACAGCAAATGTCTAAGAGTAAGTACAAGCCTATATTTATGTTAGTATAATATAATCATTACGTTTTATACTCTATTCTGAGCTGAATGACAAACACTTAATAATCTGTGGTCATAGAGTAGAGACTTTTGCAACAGAATTTTAAAATATTGCTAACAAGTAATTAATGTCAGATTGAATGAATACTCCACACATTATTGAAACAGGAATTTCAAATATTCCCGTTTCAATAAATTGTGGAGTGTAATTTATTATATTGGCTCGGGGAAAAGTTTCTTCGTATTTTATATACAAATTCAAGACATATTTTTTTCAAAGTTACATTTAATAATAATATATATATATGCCATTTTCTTCGATACCTTGTTGCGATCTTGTAGGTAGTGACATAATCCCTTTGCTGTAGAAATCTTGGGATTTTTGATAAAAAAAATGTGACAAGTAGTTTTTTGACAAGAACTTACCACTACTCAAAGAATTATGAAGAGACCGAAACATACTATATGGTGGATGCAGTAGCACTTCCCAACCAAGCTTTCTCAATTTTTGCTGAGTCGCCAAATATGTGTGTGGTCTGGCGTTATCATGATGAAAGACCACTCCTTTTCTGTTGATCAATTCCCGCCGTTTATCTCAATTTCTTGCTTGAGTCTCATTAGTTGTTGGCAGTAGAGATCCGAATCGATGGTTTTGCCCGGCGGTAAAAACTCATAATTAACGATACCCTTCCAATCTCATCATACACGCGTCATAACCTTATTTCGTGTTAATCCAGGTTTCGCTACAGTCTGTGGAGCTTGACTACCTTTTGACCATGATGTTTTTCGTTCGTTCTTGTCGTAGGTGATCCAGTTTTCATCACCAGTGATCAATCTTTTCAAAAATGATTCAGTTTCATTATGTTTCAATAGAATTACTTTCAGTGAGCTCGTGTGGTACGCAAATATCGAGCTTTTTGTATAGCCAGACATTTTCAAATGGGTCAAACAGTTTTGTAGTCAATCCTCAATACCTCGGCTATGTTTTAACTGTTAAAATGCAAATCTTGCTCCACTTTTTCAAAAATGCCACCGACTTTATAATTAAAAAAAACTAACACCAAAAAAATAAACAACTAACTTTTTTTATTTATTAAGCCCAACGTGACTGACTACCTGAGGCGCTTCTACTCCCAGCAACACAACACTAACACCAATGTCGATAATGATTTAGAGGCAAAACACGTGTCGTAATAATAAATACAAACTTAAAGTCTGATCCTCAAGCTTTAATAAAGTTAACGTCTTTAGTAGCTTAAGTACTCGTAAATGGCTAAGGTATTTAGCCGCAGCGCTACGAGCCTTGGTTTTGATTCCCGCGTGGAACATGGATGTGTATAGCTTACTAATACGTTCTATATTTGAAGTTTTTGAAGAAAACCTACTTTAAGCGTGACGGGTAACTCTGAACTTTTTCAAACGGGAGAAACGGTCAATAAAATATCAGATTAGTCCGTTTACCTAGTTTTCAATTTATAATGGCCCTACGAACTACAGGCGACTAACTTTATTATTCCGTTACTTTAATATCTATCATATACACATATATTTATAAAAAAAAACATGCGTGAGTGTCGTGGAACATTCGGTTGGAACGTAATTCCTTTCGTAGTATATTATAATTAATAAACGTATTATATTATTCATTAACAAATACAAATAAATGAATTACTAGCGTCTATTAAAATGATACGTCATTAAAATGAAATAATATTTATTTAATGGCAAGATAAGAAAAGTGCGAGGGAGATGGATATTGTTCCATCTCGCTTCCTTATAGCTGCCAAGGCCTTCTACACTGCGTGCAAAGGGTCGTGACGGCAAAATCTAACAGATTTTCTCGCTTATCTCCCATCCGCCACATTCATACCGTCCGACAAAGAACTTCGTTCCAATAAACATTTGTGTTAGAGCCACTGTGCAGCTATATTATGGTTGTAGCACGAATGGGTCGGCTTGAGCGAGAAAGAACCATGTTTTCACAGAATATTAACGTAAAATAGAATTGAATTCAGCAAGGTTTCATTATAGTGAGTGTAGAAAAACGGTGATTTTACTGGAAACGAGGCATGCTATTTTAGTCCCCAGGAGTGACAACACGTCACTATTCATTTTTTAATCGAGGATAAATGTAGGTGGTGTGAACTACAGCATCCACTTGCAAGCTTACTTCTATAAAAATATTTTTGTTCTTACAGAGTCAACTGTGGGACGAGTTAGAACTAGAAGACGCCACTTTTGCCGAGTGCAGTATCAACAACGCCAACCACAGCTTCCAAGTAAGTCATGTATATAATAAGTTGCCAACACTTTGGCGCAGATGATCTTCACTTAATGAAAATCATGTGAACAATAATAATGACCAAATATGAAACTGTGATAAATGGCCGTTGAATGAGCGGGTTACAAGAAAAACTCCTGGTTATCCGGGGAACCAGCACTTTTCCGGCATTTCGAAAGCTTTTTCCTTTTGCTAGGGATTTGACCAGCGGCGGACTTTTACTAATATTTTATCGTCTAAATACCTAATGCTTCGAAGTAGATTTTGATATACTTTAAAGTGATGCAATTTTTGGTTTCAAGTGTCCACACATGTGAACTGTTTCTTGAAACAACGAATAAAAAATATTTTTCGTAGGTATTATAATCTGAAGGGTATAAAAAAACATGTGTGCAATCCGCACGCGATAGAAGCGAAACCTTCAGAAAACTTAACTTCGAGAGAATGAGACGAATCCAGAATATCTGGAGTAGGATAGTTGTACGATTTGTCTAATTAAAATATAAATCAATTTATAATAAACATTGTATAATGTATTCAATCTCATTCTCTCGCAGGCTAAATCCTATAGATGTATATGTTTGTCTCATTTTAGTGTTGCTTTTTCGTTGCATCGAGTTTTAATTTCCAACGATACTAAAGATGTTTTCACTTGAAAAAATCTTTTTTGATAGCGCTAAATATTTACTTAGATTTTCTGCCATGAAACGGTCAACAAAATAGTCAGAAGGCAAACATTTTTATACTTTACCCCATATGGACTATTTATTTAATTTCCAATATCTGGTCGACTGAGCTTTGCTCGGCTAAAGTAGAAACAGACTACACTAAACCTATCAAGAAAAATTTGCAATGTAATACATTGTTGAAGTACAAAATTTCATCCAAGTTTTTAGATCAGTTTTTGAAAATCCAGATACATTTAAATACCATAATATTATGAATTCAAAACACTGTAATCAATCACTTTTCAACCTAGCCTTATAGTACGCATATCGCCATAAAAAATAACTCCGCAAAGACATTTGTTAGAATTCTATAATTAATTTTGCACAGCTTTGTGACCGTGTGGGCTAACCCTAAGAATGCAAAACATAAAAAAAAACACAAAGAAACTGACCACGTTGCTTGCAACAAACCTGATCGTGCACTCCGGCATGATAGGCCTACGTTCTAGTCATTAGGCTATTAAGATGATGTTTATGTTCCAATCATAATGCGCGGGCAAGTCAAGTTTGTTGTTTTGTGCATGAAAACATGTAGAAAACAAATTTTCCCAGAAAGGAGACTTACCAATATAGATTTTTTGCCCCAGTAAATCCCTATACTGTGAATTTTATCAAAACCGTTTCAGCCGTTTCCGAGAAGTCCGAGTTAGTTCCGAGAAGATTACTATCAAACATATATTGCTCGTAAAATAGTTTCAGATATACAGCTTAGAGTAATTACATATACTACAATAAATAATTATGCATATTACTTTGCTGTCACTGACAGTATCTGTTCTTCACATCAGTTAATTATTATCTCAACATGTCATAATTTTTCCTTACGATCCAAAGAAAATCTTTCCCTCCAATGTCATCATCATTTTCTGTTCTTGGATTAAGACTGGAACTCCTTACCCCAGTCAATTAAAAGTTCTCCATCATTATATGTGTTCCAGATACAGGTTGAGGAATACTATTTGTCTCTCTAACCGCTCTCCCTTCCTCAGATTAATTATGGTCATTGATCTACCTGAAGGATATTGTCTTTTTAATGCATAAGTTTGTATCTTTATTTGATTATTTCTTTATTTTAGTGCACCCTACTTATTGTTCTTTTTCTTATTTTTATTTATTTCTTCTTCTGGGATGTCTGGAAGAGATTGCAATTTAGCATAAGATCGCCCTTTGTATATCCCTCAATAGTTGTTTTCTTTTCGCTATTTTAACTTTTCATGGTGTACAAAAAAGAGTATTTATCGTATTGAATCTTTTGTGTTCGTAAAATTGATTAACTGTACTTAATTAAGCTTAATCACTTAATCAAGCATGGTCGCGTCGTAAGGCAAGTGCATAGTGCACTCTCTTACACACTGATGCTTGATAGCCTCATTGATCTGGTGGCCGTAAGTGCGACAGCTGATCATGAGGCCTGGGTTTGAAACTTGGGTCGGACTAAAGTTAGTTATTAGATTTTATGTCGAGAAATTCTCAGTAGCAACCCGAAGGCAGTAATTTAGTCGTTGACCCTGCACCTGATCTCTCTCCGGTCGTGTCGTATTATATATTATAGAGAGTACACCTGTGTTTGAGCACGTACTCGTGTATTATAATCCTGTCCTGCGCAGTTGTCTAGACTCCGTTACGACTGATCGCTGCGACATTCAATCTAGAAGATATTCATTCGCTATCCAATGTGTCAGGTACAAACACAAAGAAAATATTAATAGTTATTGATAGTCGGATACAAACGTTTACGATTTAGATGCCTCTCCTTCGACATTAAAGTAATATGACTAGAGGAGACGTCGAGACATGGTTGTTTATAACACGCGTTAGAGCTCGCGGGCTCAAACTTACTTAGTCTGTGTTATAGGGAGGTATATGCCTCCGTCACGCGCCTCGCACTGCTGCACAGATTTTGTTCGCAGTGTCTGTTCTAGTACGCAGTACATATTTCTTAGTAGAATATTTCGCAGCAAAATTTTACATGATGGCTCTACTACATTATTTTCATTGTCGGATATTATTACTGCAGCACAAAAGGATCGTAAAATGAACACAGTCACACAGCATACCAGTGTTAAATTTACATTGAGAGAGAGAGAGAGAGACAGAGAAATGGACACCCATGTCAACATTACTTCATCATCATCATCATCATCATTACAGCCTTTCATAAGTTCACTGCTGAACATAGGCCTCCCCCAAGGAATGCCACAAAGCACGGTCCTGAGCCACCTGCATCCATCGACTTCCTGCATGTCTTACCAGGTCGTCACTCCATTTCGTGGGGGGTCGCCCTACACTTCGCCTACCGGTACGAATCTGCCACTCGAGAACCTTTCTTCCCCATCGGTTGTCGGTTCTTCGAGCTCTATGGCCGGGCCACTGCCACTTCAGCTTACTAATCCGTTGAGCTATGTCGGTTACTCTGGTTCTGCTGCGGATATCCTCATTCCTAAGTTTATCACGCAGAGAAACTCCGAGCATAGCCCTCTCCATACCTCGCTGAGCGACCTTGAGCTTTCTCATACGGCCAGCAGTGAAAGACCACGTCTCAGATCCGTAAGTCATCACTGGGAACACGCACTGGTTGTACAATTTCGTTTTAAGGTTTTGAGGTATGTCTGACGAGAAGATGTGTCGTAGCTTCCCGAACGCTGCCCAGCCGAGTTGAATCCGTCGATTGACCTCTCGGTCGAAGTTAACATACTTGTCAACAACTTCGAGCTTAGTGCTCCTAACAACTACCGGCATAGGTGTGACATGGACATTAAACATAATATTTCAATATAAAACAACATTACTTCAATATAAAAAAATTACAAAAATATAAAAAAATAAACAAACACCAACCTGCGATCTTGAATATATCGGTATTATGGTATTCCTTTGTTATTAACGATTTACTTTAGTACGTCACTTTGTCTAAAATTAGGGAAGATATTTTATGACAAGTGGTGTTAAGACATACATTTTATCAGAATAAAAGCCGTCATTGATGCTGGCAAAGGTTTGAGATTTTGCTCAAGTTGCACACAAACAATGATATTAGGGCGCAAAGGCACATTTACGGCGAGGGCTTATCCATTACGATTGTTTGAAACTAGCTAGACGGCAAGAACATTGAAATTTCATCAAAACTACGAATAGCTTTTTAGATCGCTTTTTATAACGTAATTATTTGAAATTTATGGTGTTCATTTTGTGTTAATGTGGGTTAAGTTTAATGAAAATTCATTCATTAATTTTCATTTGTTACAGCCTTAAGTTTACATTATGTTTATTAGGAATTAGGAGGCCGTGTAGGTAGGTGCCACCCACTAACCTATTTCTGTCGCCAAGTAGCAGAGCAGCTATTTGGGGTGTTCTGGTTTTAAATCTATGTAAACAAAGCCAATATAATTACAGTCCGTGAGGCGTTCCACCTTAGTCCTGAGGTGACAACGTCACTTCAGTTTAATTAAAACTGATGTGTTATTATAGTTACAAAACCAATTTTACATATAAATTCCACTGCTGAACATAGGTTCCTCCCATAGATTACCGGAATTTACCATTGTTGCCACGCTTCGCAAGCTTGGCAATGGCACGTTTATGTTATTTTTAGTTGTTATTAATAAGAAGTTTCTGCCCATGTTTCAGATTCCCTCTGTCGCTTCTTACAACACCTACCAGACTAGAAAGAGCCATGCTGCAGCTATATTAGTAGTATAGATGTAGCACGAATGGGTCGGCTCGACCGGGGAAGGACCACGATCTCACAGAATACCAGCGTCAAATAGCAGCTTGACGCTGCTGTGTTTCGTATGATGAGTGTAGAGAAGTGGAGACCCTTTTTACTGGAAATGAGGCATTCCATCTTAGTCCTCACGGGTGACAACGCATCTGCATTTTGATTCGCAAACGAGGATAGATTTAGATGTCTATGGGCCGCAGCAACCACTTACCATCAGGTGGACTGTGTGCTCGTTTGTCACCCTTTACTATAAAGAAAACCCCACCAAACGATTCCATAGGAATAGTGGGTTCTCTTATATACGCTAATACACACTGGAATAATAAATAAGAAATTTTAAAAGTACTTAATTTAATATTATTTTCATATATTAAATCATATAAATATCTATTAAATATCTACTATTGAAAGCATTTAGAAACGTCAGTAGCCTAATGGCAGGGCGCGGACCGCTAACTCGAAAGGTCGTGGGTTCGAATCCGCCATTCGACTACAGTCGTGAACCACTTCCAACGCAAGCAACGCTCTAAAATTAAATCTAAGTTAAACCTTTGAAATTTTAAATTATATTATCGCCTACTTCCATGAAATTTAAAACGAATTCCTATAATTTTCTATTACTCGATTTAGACAATTTATATCTGAATTCTTAAAACCTATGTATGCCATGATAATTTGTAAAATAAAAATATAAAAAATACCTTATTTATTTTTAAATATTTATAGTTTTAATAAGAAGTAAAACCGACTTCAAAAACTAAAAAAATATAAATTGCAGTTTATACTTAGTTGGGTTCATAAGGGCTTAAGGAGGATAATCTCAAGAGTTTTTATCTTTAATATACTACAGTTTTATAATGTATAAAAAAATTGTCTCTATTTGTATCTAAAGTATTGAAAGTACAAATGACTCCTTTTAATAAAATTGTTTTTATTCTACTTTTTCTTTTATACTTCTCAAGTAAATGTTTGCTGCAAATTGTTGAGTTCTTCTTTGGATTACAACCAACCCGTCCAATTAACCTTAACCATTTTTTTTAATTATAGAATCCGGAGGGAATCTGTTTGACAAACGGCAACTTAAACTTACATTTTAGAACGCAAACCGAGGATTTATTTTCTTGTTGTGTGGGCGAGTCTATCAACTCATTATAAATATTCAAGATAATACGACCGAGTTCTTTCTGATCGGCTCGATACACTGGCACTGCGTAGGGATGTTGCATCCCTTTGCATTTTCTATCGAATTAACTACGGGGGGCTCTCTGAGGAATTGTTCGGATTAATTCCAGCCGCCAAATTTCACGAACGCACATCGTGTCAAAATTCACGATACCATCCTCACCATCTGGATAGTTGGCGTTTTACTAGGAGTTTTCTTCCTTGTATAACTTCTCTGTGGAATTTTTTATCACCGGCGATTTTTCCGGACCGATACGACTTAGGGACCTTCAAGAAAAGAGCTTACACCTTTCTAAAGGGCCGGCAACGCATCTGCAATTCCCCTGGTGTTCCGGTTGGAAAGTTTTTTAAGCTTTACTACTTGTTCACAAAAAACCTCCGCCCTGGGCTTTTTGGGCGATTCTTTTTTTTTTTTTTTTTTATAGTATATGGATGACAAACGAGCACACAGTCCACCTGATGGTAAGTGGTTGCTGCGGCCCATAGTCATCTACATCTATCCTCTATTACAATTCAAAATGTAGATGCGTTGTCACCCGTGAGGACTAAGATGGAATGCCTCATTTCCAGTAAAAAGGGCCTCCGGCCACCTGCACTCACCAAGCGAAACGCAGAGGTGAACCTCTACTTCACGCTGGTTTTCTGTGAGGTCGTGGTACCACCCCGGTTCGAGCCGGCCCATTCGTGCGACAGCAAAAGCTGCCGCGTGGCTCTACTTTTTTTACTCGATTTTTCTTAAACATTAAATTACTATATAATATTTTATACGATAATGTAATAATGAAAACAGAAACAGCAAAATAGCTATCACTTACCTATAATAATCTTTATTAAACAATTTTTACTTAATAAAAATTTTAAACTGTTTGATATGTCCTGCATACTTTCTGGGACTGAGTGTAAAAGCATATACATTGTCCAAGGAAGGCATTACTTACTCTTTGGTGTCGAGTAACTGGTAGCTTGTGTTTGTTTCTAGTTATTGCAACGGAATTTTCAATAGATAACTTTCTACGCTACTCGGATCTAATCTTGACTACTCCTTTCACATCAATACACACAAGTCCCTTTCGTCTATTGTACAAACGAGCCACCTACACTACAAAGGGTTCTAAGCTGTTCTATACACATTTCGCAGTATTCAATTCTCGAGTTCAAAAGCCATAACTTCACAATAACCCTTTGTATGATTTAAGACAGACAAACGTTTGCAGGTGCGTTAAAATTTAGACTTATATTATTTTGTTACAGTAAATGTATTATTATTGCTATCTAATGCAATTTTAGTGTAAATATTGTTCGCAACTACATTATGAGTGGATACCACTCTCTTACCATTTCTGCCGACAAACAGCAGTGCCCGCACTGCAGTGTCCCTTGTAAAGAGTATAGAGAGTGAGAATGGAAATTAGAATTTGTAGCGAGATACACAAATGACAGGTGAGCATTCAGGGTTAAAAAAATTGGGAGGGGCCACCAGGACCTAAAGATAGAGACCGCCCAAGTACTAGATGACAAGTATAGAAGACGAAATAGTTAGGATTGCAAGAAAAGCTTGGCGTATCACCGCAAAGAATAAAGATGTTTCACTTTCTTAAGAGGAGGCTTTTACCCAAAAAGGGATCTGTACGTAAGTAATAATTTTGCAACTATAACTGTTTAATATGACATATTCTTATTATAATTCGTGGTATTTGAAAGGGTGTGGCCACTCATGTTTTGATGCTCTTTTTATTTTTAAGTATATGTATATCGTCATCATCATCATCATCATCATTACAGCCCCTGCAGATCATAGGCTTCTCCATGGAACGTCAGAAAATACTATAATTTACCTAGTTAATTTATCCATCGACTTCCTGCAATTTACCAGGTCATCATTCCGTCTACGAGCATGGCGGGCTGCTACCGGTAAGAGGTTGCCACTCGAGAACCTTTCATCCCTGTGGTGGGTAGAAGGAAAAGGGGAGATCTCCCGGCGGGCAAGGTGTTCTGCCCGGGGAGCGGCCAACGCTCCGAGTGGTAGTTCGGATCTATTTAATATATACTGCTTTAACTTCGGAACTTTGTTAGCGCGATTTAGGCTTCGATGTGTTTCGCTTGTGGCGCGATAACAGCGCCGCCACATCCATATTGGTTGCTTCGTCCCTATCGGTTGTCTTCGAGCTCTATTGGTCGGCCTATTGCCACTTCGGCTTACGGACCCATATGTGTGAGTTCTCAAATAGTTCATGCTGCTTTGGAACGCTCTTTCCGTTAGTATCAAGAAACTAGTTTTTTTTTAAGGATTTATGGCGTAATGATTTCCTATATTTACGCGAATACTAAATATGGAATAAATTTATCGCGTTTAATCAATTTATTTATTTTTTGTATTCCCCACGTTTCGTATTCTGTGCAGCACCCAATCTCACGGCACTGGGGGGCTAAGATGTTCAACTTCCCGATGTTATAGTTAACCACAGCTACCTATAACCTAAAATTAATATATTTAGGTTCGAGATACGCAGAAAGAAGTTATAGTATCCTAAATTCTTGCAGTGGAATGGCTGGATTGGGATTTGATTTTGTTAATTATAGGAACCCGAACAGATGGTAGCACCCAGCCATTTTCTCTATTGATTTTTTTTATTTCAATAACCTCGCCAAACTTGTTGGAAATCGGTGTTCTGTTCCTAGGATTTGTGATCTATCAAATCTGATGTAAGGACGGGGGTGATCATGTACTTGATCACAAACTGCAGACTTCCCGGAATGTCGATTTTTCATATCAGCTATATGTTCTTTTACGCGGGTTTTATTGATATTTTAGTATGCAAAATATCAGCTTGACGTGATATTTAGATAATAGACTGCTAGACAAATTCTATGTGGTTATAGCCAGTATTATAGACTGCGAAGCATACCATCTTAATCCTCAGGGGTGACAACGTATCTGTAGCCAAATCTGCTTAAAAATGGTGAAATAAGTGTTCATGGCTGCATTAGACACTTATCGTCAAGTGGACAGTGAGTTCGTTTGTCAAATCAGTTTTATAAAGAAAATCTTTACGATGCTGACATCTGAACCAGTTCTGCAAGATGGATAGAAAATAAATATCTCATCAATTCTGTTAGATTTTTTAACACTAGAATTTTCTCGTGTACCTTGGAGTCATTTTACATACATAAATTGCACAAGGACAAACATGCAGACCTGGAACAATTACTTGTAGATCATACACATACTTGTTCCGTGCGGGATACGAAACCGCGTCCCTCAGGGCCGTAACTCATTGCCAAGCCACTGCGCCCATTACACGGTGGTGTTATGCATAAAAAAAAATACATCTAATTGTCGTAATGTATTTAACGTAATGCATATTATAACTAAATTGTGTCATAAATAGGTACCTACTACATGCTCAGTACCGATTTATGACATAATATGTGCACATATATTACCCGAACCGTCGAAGCATCACACATTTAAATCTCTGAGATTTATTTATTATTTACAAGTATAAAAAGGCCAGCGTGGGCTTAGCCCACTCCACACATGTTATCTTTAAAATCAGTACAAATACTAAAAGTAAATAAGATATTATATGCGTTTCGGCCTAGTCTGGTCTTAGCGAGCGATCCAGGCAGCCAGCTTCACTTGTCAATTATGTTTAGATTGCATTCCTTGTTACTAAAGAATATAATGGCGGACTCAATGCCATGACCCTACAAGTCAACCCATGGATTAGTGAGAATTTGACGTAGGTATAGCAATTATATAGAGTTAATAAAATGAAAATGATATTTAGAAACATTTTTTTACTACTTTTTTACAATGAACTAGACAAACGAGTACACGGTCTACCTGGTTGTAAGTTAATGCAGTGGTGCATAGACATTTATAGTACATCTATCCTCGGTTGAGAATCAAAATGCAGATGGGTTGCCAACCCTGACGACTAAAATGAAATACCTTGTTTCCAGTAAAAGGGGTATCTGCTTTCCTCCACTCACCATACGAAACATAGCAGCATTAAGGTACTACTTTACGCTGGTATTCTGTGAGGGCGTGGTCTTTCCGCGCTCGAGTCGACCTATTTGTGCTACAAGCACGATATATCTGCACCAGGGCTTTACCACGTAAAAATTATTACACAAAATTATGATGATATTTAACTACATACATACATAGATACACGAGACATCATTAAAATTCGTAACGATTGTTATATACGAGACTGTGAGCTGCAAAACTTTGCTGATCCCTCGGATTATGCGTTCGTGACAATCGCGACTGAATGCAAAAATACACTGCAGCAATACACGACGTTAAAACATACTCTGTGAAAACAGACATTCAGTGGAGGTTATAAGGTTTAATTTTACGTATCACTTAAAGCTTGAGAGATTTTTCTGAACGCGGGGTCAAAGAATTTACTGATTACTGTATTACATATAAGTATTTTTTAATGAATCGACTTAAAGGTAACTAAAAAGTTGGAAATTTGATTTTTTCATGCTATAAACCTTCTCAAAAGTATAAAGATTATTCTAGAGAAATATTCATATACATCAATCCTGAATTTCTAGAAAAACAGAGAATTAACTTTTTTTTAAGTTTGATAAAATTAAAGAGACGCAGAATTAATTAACATCGCTATGGTGAAAACGTGAACAAATGTGTTATTAAATGCTGCAGCAAAACTTTTCTTTAAACATTTTTTTTCTTTATCTTTATAAAACTCATGTAACAACAGAACTTACCAACTGCCAACTGTGTTTCGTATGATTAGTGTAGAGAACCGGAGACCCTTTTTCTGGAATCGGGGCGTGAAATCTTAGTCCTCACGGGTGACAACGCATCTACATTTTGATTCGTAGTCGAGGATATATGCAGATGTCTATGGGCCACAGCAACCACTTACGATGAGGTGGACTGTGTGCTCGTTTGTCACCCTTATCCTATAAAAGAATCCTCACAGCCTCTTTTTGATTATGCTGGCTCTCTATAATCAGTAGCAACCTACTACCAGTACTAACAGTAACTGTACTGCTGCTTGGCGGTATTAATAAGGAAGAGGATGGTACCTGCCTAGGCGGACTTTTAGCCAGAATAAACTATCCAGTAATATAAATATTGTGCACATAATTACACAAACATTACACAAAATTCGTATTCCACCACATAAGAGTGGTTTCTTTAATTCCTCTTTTACTGTGCAGTCTATACTGCTCTGGAATGCCTTGCCTGTTCATATAAAAAAAACCAGTAATAAACAATATTTTAAAAGACTAGTTCGTAAATTCTTTAACAGGAATAATACCACCTAATTTATCCCATTTTTGTTTTTCTCCCTCTTTCGCTTTGTAATTTATATTTTGTATAATATGTATTTTAATATGCATCATGTTATTTTAATTTTATTTTTGTGTTATATTATTTTATATTTATTTAGAGATTTTGTATATATAAGTATATTATATCCGTTTATATTTTGTATACGTGTCCCAAAATTCAACGATAAGCCAACACCGGAGGATAGACCTGCCCCGGACTAATCGGGGAAAAAAAGAAAAAAAAATATATCCCAATTATATTTTAAGTTATATAAAAAAAAAGAAATTCTTCAGAAATTGAGACCGTTTATGATATTTTTCACTACCATGACCACAATTTTTTAGATATTTTTTTCTTTTTTTTTTATAGGTAACCTGAATAGTACTGCTATCTACCACAATTCTTAAAAACTGCAGAATAACTTTTGTTTTATCACGAAAATTAATGAAACTTATTTTATTCCCTAAATTTTTTGAAGACTTTTACTTTTAACCAAATTTAACTTATCGTGGTGTAAAAAAAAAGTATGAACACTAGTATGGCAAGTTTTTTTAAAAATTGACGCAACTAACCAACATTCCAAAATGGTATAATACTCTAGGAAAACAAGTTATAAAAAAATATGGGCCTATTATTTCTAAACAGGGGCCAAATTCCTTAAATTGTAATTGTCAGTAATCACTTTTACTACATGCCCAAAATGGGTTCCTGTTACAATTTCTAGGAATTCGAATGGGGCATTAATACCTCAAATGTTAGAGAGAGATAGATAGATAGCGATATTTACGTTAAAAAGAGACAACAACTGGGCAGTTAGAGAAGCTGTTATTATTCTCAGCAAGTCGGTTCATTACGCTCTGCTCCTTTGTTTACTGCGCACCGTTCCCAATTCACTTACGTGGCCCTCGTACATACTATCGACTTTTGGCTTGGCTTTTTGGACTGGAATCGACCTGCAAACTTAACTGACCTGGCATTATTTGGACTGGAAGTGATCTGCAAACATTATCTTGGACTACGATTGTGTGCTTTGTGATTTAGAGTTCTGGCGCATTTTGGACTGTTTGGCGTTTAACATGCCGCAACCATACACACCACAGGAATACGCTAATATGCATTTAATCTATGGAGAACGCCGATGTAATGCTAACGCTGCTAGCAGACTGTATCGAGAAAGATACCCAAATGCTCAAAAATATCCTGATTATCGAGTATTTATTAATGTGCATCAAGCGTTTTCGGAGGATCGTATGCCATCCAATAGGAGAAGCGCTGGAAGACCTAGATTAGATCGTGATGAAGAAGTTCTCAATGAGATAGAAAATGACTCGACTACTTCGGTACGTGCCATAGAAGAAGCTACAGGAATCCCGAAAAGTTCTGCACATCGAATATTAAAACGTCACAAGCTTCACCCATATCACTACAGGCGTGTGCAGACGTTATTATCGCGGGACTATCCGCTACGGGTCACATTTTGCCGTGTAATGCTGCAAAGGCACAGTGAAGATCCCCACTTCCTAGACAAAATTCTATGGTCGGATGAAACAACGTGCAAGAAAGATGGGTATTTAAATCTTCACAACCTACATAGTTGGAGTAATGAAAATCCACACTTGATGAGACAAGACAAATCCCAATATCAATTCAAGGTTAACCTATGGACCGGCATTTTAAATGGAAAAGTAATTGGGCCCTTTGAGTTACAAGGAAACTTAGCTGGCAATAGTTATTTAAACTTTTTACAAAATGACTTGCAAGAATTGTTAAACGACGTGCCCTTAAGTGATCTTCAAAACATGTGGTTCCAAAATGATGGTTGCCCAGCACATTATGCCCGTCCTGTGCGAGAATATTTAAATCAAGAGTATCCAGGGCGTTGGATCGGGCGACTTGGTCCTATCTTATGGCCACCCCGTTCACCCGATTGGAACCCCCTGGACTTCTTCTATTGGGGTTGTCTTAAAAACAGGGCTACTCAAAACCCATTGTGACATTGGACGAGCTTCGTCAAAATATCACTCAGGCTGCTGATTACATTAATAGCAGAAGATATGCAAGACAAATAAAACGATCATTTTTAAGGCGATGTCGTGCATGTATTAATGCTGGTGGCAGTTCGAACATTTTGTTTTGTTTTGTTAATAACTTAATAAATTACACGTGAAACTGATTGTACCATTTGTTTTGAAATATTAAACATTTTTCAAGAACTAATACTTTTATTACACCCGACCGTCTTTTGGCCCCTGTTAGGAAATAATAGGCCCATATTTTTTTATAACTTGTTTTCCTAGAGTATTATACCATTTTGGAATGTTGGTTAGTTGCGTCAATTTTTGAAAAAACTTGCCATACTAGTGTTCATACTTTTTTTTACACCACGTTAAGTTAAATTTGGTTAAAAGTAAAAGTCTTCAAAAAATTTAGGGAATAAAATAAGTTTCATTAATTTTCGTGATAAAACAAGAGTTATTCTGGAGTTTTTAAGAATTGTGGTAGATAGCAGTACTATTCAGGTTACCTATAAAAAAAAAAGAAAAAAATATTTAAAAAATTGTGGTCATGGTAGTGAAAAATATCAAAAACGGTCTCAATTTCTGAAGAATTTAATTTTTTTTTATATAACTTAAAATATAATTGGGATATATTTTTTTCTTTTTTTCCCCGATTAGTCCGGGGCAGGTCTATCCTCCGGTGTTGGGTTATCGTTGAATTTTGGGACACGTTGTATATAAGTATATTTTATCCGTTTATATATTTACTATTAATTTTTTCTCTTTATTACAAAGTAGATAATATTAAGTTTGTATAGTTTAAAAATATTTAGTAATTATTTATGAGTGGTGTTGCACCTACCACAGCATCTCAAATCATCCAGGGTTGACTGGTAGAGAATGCCACAAGGCATTAAGTCCGCCCTTTATATCCGTTATTATAAGGTAGATGTAAAAAAGAATAAATAAATAAATAAATTATTGTTTACGTTTTCAAGTAAATGACTCAGAACTAAAGAACTAAGATAATGATGATGATGATATTGATGATGGTGGTAAACAGGACAGTAACTTGTTAACAAATGTTTTTTTTTATAGAATAAGGGTGACAAACGAGCTCACAGTCCACCTGATGGTAAGTGGTTGCTATGACCCATAGACATCTACGTCAATCTTCGTTTGCGAATTATGCAGATGCGTTACCAGCCGTGATGACTAAGATGGAATGCCTCTTTTCCAGTAAAATGGGTCTCCGGTTTTCTACATTCACCATACGAAACACAGCAGCATTAAGCTGCTATTTTACGCTGGTATTCTGTGAGAGTGTGGTCCTTCCTCGGTCGAGCCGACCTATTCGTGCCACAACTATACTATTAATATAGCTGCAACGTGGCCCTACCACGTGCCAAGACGAGTATGATGATGTATGTGGATGTATATGATGTGGTGATGAATGTGGATGTGTTTTAGCACGTTTGCTTGTTTATATATAAATATAAGACATATAGAAAAATGAAAAAACAATAAAATAATAACTGTATATTTGCGTTGAAAAGAAGAAATTAATAAAACAGCTATTGATTAAATTAACTATATGTATTTTATTGCGTTCCACTTAAAGTCATAATTAAACGCGATATATTCTGTAATTTTATTATGATTCAACATATAGTATTCATGATAATATAAGGAGCTAGCTGCTGGAGTTTCCTTTTCAACGTGTCTTATACCTGTGCCAGGAAACTCCGCTCTTTCATAACTTACAAGACTAACTGTAGTTAGATTACGTCGAGGATGACGACGGCTGTCACATGCATCGTACCTACTTGAAAGCAAATGCTGCATATAAAGGCTGGTCTCCTCGATATGACATACGCTTATGAGCTGTAAGTTTTGCGAAGTTCTACACACATAATTATCCAACATACATGAGCTAATGTCGGGTACATATTTGAATAATATACCGCCTGCAACGTGTTTTCTAGTCTAAGGTAATTAATTTTTAACAAAGAGTAAAAATTGCTAAAAAAGAAACTATTATTTACTACCCTTAGGGATAGAATTTTTTCTTCAAATTTAGATGGGACTACCCTTGAAATATATTTAATTATTATTTTTAATTATTTTGACTGCCTCGTTGGTCTAGTGGTTGCAGTAGTGCGACTGCTGATCATGAGGTCCCGGGTTCGAATCCCGGGTCGGGCTAAAAAAAATCAGTTATTGAGTTTTTCCATCAAGAAATTCTCAGTAGCTGCCCGGAGTCAGGAAGTTGGCGGTGTTTCACCCCCGTGCCTCGGAAAGCACGTAAAGCCGTTGGTCCTGCGCCTGATCTCTCTCCGGTCGTGTCGGTTTACCGTCCCATCGGGCTATGAGAGTGAGGGAATAGAGAGTGCACCTGTGCTTGCGCATACACTTGAGCACTATAAGCCTGTCCTGCGCCGATGGCTAGTCTCCGTTGAGACAGGCCGCCGTGGCCGAAATTCGGTCTGGAGGACGTTATTATTATTATTATTTATTTAAAAAAGAATCATTAAAATCGGTTCACAATCTGCGAAGATATCACGTAACATACTTACAAAAAAAAACCACTCGAATTGAGAACCTCCTCCTTTTAGAAGTCGGTTAAAAAGTAACGGATGTCAAACAAATAAATAAATAAATAGTGCGTTTCTTTCACATTCTGGAGTCAGAGCTTTAATACTGCAGAATGCGAAATTAATTTATGCATTTATTTGAAGTCCGCTGCGCTAGGTGGCTTACGTGATAGAGGCATGATGCAATTATGGATGTAGCACGAATGCGTTGACCCGACTGGGGGAGGACCACACACACTCTCACAGAATACCAGCCTAAAATAACAGCTTAACGCTGCTGTATTTTGTATGGTTAGTGTAGAGAAACGGAGATCCTTTTTTCTGGAATCGAGGCGTTCCATCTTAGTCCTCACAGGTGACAACGCATCTGCATTTTGATTCGTAGTCGAGGTTATATGTAGATGTCTATGAGTCACGGCATCCATTTACCATAAGGTGGACTGTCTGCTCGTTTGTCAGCTTTACTCTATAAAATTAATTGGAGATAAGACTTAGTGTATAGAAGAATTTAAGCCGACTTTAGAATTAAAATTATGGTATTTTTTCCTTTTAAATCTATTAATTGTGTAGTAAAAATAACACTGGTTTAAATGAATGATCTTAAACTTTATTCTTTTACGGCCTTTTCATCGTAATATTTGATTTATTACAAAAGTTCAACATCTAGATTATAAAACGTGATACAGTGAATTCCAATAAAGATTTTATATTTAATACTATCTTCTGCCGGCTACGCTACGCCGACCGCGTGGCACCAGAAATGTTAGACTTTTGTTAGAGTTTCAAGCAAATAAAATTATTATTTTATTTTAAGAAACTTTAAAACTGTTGCATCTAAAACTAAGCACTTGCATTGCCATGATTGGAGTCATACATAATTACCTAAATAATAAATAGTATTTTATTGTATCTATTATATTGGCTAAAAAGAAATTTTTTAAAAAATAAAGCCGACCGATGGGGAAGAAAGGTTCTCGAGTTGCCACTCGTACCGGCAGGCGAAGTGTTGGGCATCCCTCCACTAGATGGAGTGACGACCTGATGAGACATACAGGAAGTTAATGGATGCAGGTGGTTCGAGATCGTGCTTTGTGGCATTGCTTAGGGGAGGCCTATATTCATCAGTGGACTAGTGACGGGCTGTAATGTTGATGATGACGAAAGCCGAATGCAATCGTTATGAAATTTCGATTTCTGTATAGAAATAAAAATCAGGTAAGTTAGTTACTAATCCCAGATATTTCTGTGCTGCATACTTTGAAAAATACAATCGGTTTAAACATCCGTCCCATTTTGAATCGATCAAAATAAGGTGTAAAATATTTTAATTGAGCATGTAAAAGTATTTAAAATTTTCTATTATTCCAGAAATTCAAACTGTATTTTAACTTAAGGTTGATTTGCATTGCGACAGCTGTCACAGACTTTGAAGTAACCTGTCTTGAATTGTTTCATATTAACAAGGTCATTGTGAAAGCCGAAGTTGTGTAAATGACAATATTCTGAATGGTTTGTTATATATGTGTATATATACAATTCCGGTGTGCATAAGTCTGCTCCTCCTAAACTGATTGACTGAATTTGATGAAATTTTCATGGGGTCACCTGGAGGGTTCTACGTGTACTACCTATTATGTATTCTGTGGCTATAGTTGGACCCAGTAGGTGGCGCTGTTGTCAAGAGTCGTAAATCTCCCGAATCACTACACTATAAAACTGTCATATATCTTTCCATTGACTTTGTTTTATTGAGTCTTCCTTTTTATTGTATTTATTTTTCATATATTCACTTGTATGTCTCCTGGTGAGAAGGATGCGAAAATAGTTTGCATCCATTTTATTTCTGGCGTTGACATGGATAACTTTAAGATCTCAAGATTTCAATTAAACAAGTCATGTATTTGCACACATTAAACAAAAGGAAAGTATGTTTAAAAATAATTTCTGATGGTATACAGAAGCAACGGTACTCTGAACTGCCTTTAGATTATTTACTTTCTATCAGTAACGGCGGCTCAAAAGCGTCGAAAAAAATATCAGCTAACTGTTAGCCTCTAAAGCGCTCCCCGCTCCTCACTGTCAATTGTAACGTCAAGAGATACGCACGCACAGCTTATTTTTTTGAAGGTAAATTATTTTGGCGAAAATGATAAATTGCGCGATCAAAATCTGCAAAAATTACAAGGGACGTTTACAAACAACTAACAAAATCTCCTACCATCGGTAGATAACTCAAAACTAATAGTAATTTACGAAAACAAAAGTAATAAATTGATAATTTTACATACAAAATCAACGCGTCGTTTTTTGGTGTTGCCAGTCTTGGATTGCGAATTTCCCCGTATTGTTGTCTTAAAAGCTGATGTTCATTTTAAATGTTAATTGTCAAAATCGACTGTGATCATTTAAATACATGGTTTTAGGATACCTATTGATCCTATAATGAGAAGTCGATGGGTGGACATAATAAGAAAAATCCGTGGAGAAGAGTTCTGAAAACCATCCAAAACCACAGTGATATGCTCTGAACATTTCCGTGAAAATTACTTTTATTTTGCAAATAATCAAGGCTGTCGAAGATTGTAAAAGGAAGCAGTACCGAAAAATGTATGGTTTGTTACTTACAGGCTCTTATATTTAAATTTTAATATAATTACCATCGCTAGTGTATGTAAGATACACTAGCGATGGTAACTCAGTGGTAAGAGCGGCGAACTTTCAACTGGAAGTACAGTTCATTTCCGAGGGCATTACCTATAAGATTCATATTTACTTTGTTCCTGGGGGTGACCTTAGATGCAAAGCTTCAATGGGGCACCCATGTATCAACTCTTGCTGGCAAAACAATGCTGGAAGGAATAATTCTTCTTAAGCGGATTAAACTGTAGAAACGCTATGGGATAAAATATTACGGTAAAGGCTACCTGCGGGATAAATTATTTAACTATGACGCAGGCAAAGCCGCCGACCAACATGTAGTATTTTTATAAGTCGATACCATACAAAAAATAATAAAACACATTTTGTAAATGCGTAGTTAGTTTTTATTTGATTATATTTTTCTTTACAATAAAAATTAAATTCTAACTCAACATACAACTAAACACAATTGAAAGCACCATATTCAAATATTATAATTTATGATTTTATTAACATGACAATTTTTCCCCATTTTATCGGGATGGATTCATTAGCTGGTATCTCCCAGATACAAATGACGCTTGTGTAGGTAAAGAGCAAAAAGCTATAAAAACTGGCCTGTTTTTGTTGCATCGCTCATTGCGTGACGCGTTATCTAAAGAGTAAATAATCTAAGGTACTGCTATTAATGTTTCAGGCGTATTTACTCAGGCACATAGATGTCACGCTAAAGTCATATTGAAATTATATTCTCTGCTATTATATCGTATAATTGCTAGAATATTAAATTAGTAATTCATGAAACTATGTTACTTTTTTGATAGACTACAATGAATTGTTAAAGAGCATATTACGGCACCATTTTCTTCAAATTCTAAACACAACTTAAAAAATGCGTCGGTTACATTTTAATTGACTTCAAAAAGGAGGAGGTTCTTAATTCGAGTTTATGTTTTTTTTGTATGTATGTTACGCGATATCTTCGCAGATTGTGAACCGATTTTAATGATTCTTTTTTTTAATAAATAGGCTTTATCTCAAGGGTAGCTCCATTTAATTTTGAAAAAAAATCCCCCAATAAAAAAAATAGTCTATGTTTAAGGAATTTTATTATGGAGTGTAGAGTAGAAGGAGGACCATCTCTAAATATGAAAAGTGTCCCTAAAAACGTGTCCAATAAGGGTCGCGCTGTAGTAGCATAGGATAAATTAAAAAAAAGCGCCAAAATTAATTAAAATAAGATGGAGAAATAAACAAGGACCGACCAATCCACTTAATTTTGTACTACGTAAATAGTTGAGATTTTGTATACTGGCCAGTCATTCAGTCTGGAGTCATGAAATTTTTTAAATATTTGAATTCAGCTGACTTCACTCCGTTCACAACAGCTATCTTCATATCGTAGTTTTTCAGACGCCAGCGCTGTTGTGGTAGGTTTTGGAACCTCTAATTTCAGTAAATAGTAGGACACTTTTTCAAATTTCGCCCCTTATAAGATGGTTCTCTTTGTACTCTACACTCCATAAATTTCATATGATGTCTTCGCAGATTTATAAGCGATTTTAATGTTTTTTTTAACAAATAGGTTATACTTCAAGGGTCATCTAAATTTGGAGAAAAAATTCTATCCCAAAGGGTAGCAAATAAATAGTCTCTTTTTCAGCAATTTTTACTTTTTGTTAAAAATTAATTGCCTTAGACTAGAAAACACGTTGCAGGCGGTATATTATCCAAATATGTATCCGATATTAGCTCATATATGTGGGATAATTATGTTTGTGGAACTTCGCAAAACTTACAGCTCATAAGCGTATGTCATATCGAGGAGATCAGCTTTTATATGAAGCATTTGTTTTCAAGTACGATGCATGTGACAGCCGTCGTCTTCCTCGACGTAATCTACCTGCAGTTAGACGTGTAGGTTACAAAAGAGCGGATTTTCCTGGCACAGGTATATCACACGTTGAAAAGGAAACTCCAGCAGCTAGCTGCTTATATTTTCATGAATACTACATGTTGAATCATAATAACGTTACAGATTTTGTAAAATACATAAAGTTAATTTAATCAATAGCTGTTTTTTTTTATTTCTTCTTTTCAACGCAAATATAGAATTATTATTTTATTGCATTTTTATTTTTCTGTCTTTCTTATATTTAAATATACACACGCAAACGTGCGCAAACACACATACATTTGAGCCCAAAGTTACTGTCCTGTTCATCACCACCATCAACATCATCATCATCATTATCTTAGTTCTTTAGTTCTGAGTCATTTACTTAAAAACTTTGTAAACAATAGTTCACAATATTTATATTACTAGGTAGTTTTTTCTGGTTAGAAGTCCTCCTAGGCAGGTTTTTTTCTAGGAGAGGCGGCAAACGAGCATGCGGCTCACCTGATGGTAAGTAACTACCGCCGCCCATGGACAACTGCAACACCAGGAGAACCAGGGGAATTGCAGATGCGTTGCCGGCCTTTTAAAAAGTAGTAGGCTCTTTTCTTGAAGGTCCCTAAGTGGTATCGGTCCAGAAAAATCGCTGATGGTTATCGACTCCACAAGGAAATTGTGCGAGGAAGAATATAATATAATCGATTCTCGATTAAATTGAGCACTTTAGAATCTATTTTCGATTATTTTTCTATATTAACTATCGAGATTAAAAAAAATTGCGTGCATATCTATAAAATATCAAAATTCCAACAAGTAACAGTTACAACAACAATTCAAGTAATGGATCTCAGATCGATATCCCTAATATTCACTTCACTTAGTTGTTGTTGTTTTAAATTTCGTTAATCGTTTCACCATTTGGTTTCATTATTAACTACAGCTTTTTTGGTGATTATATATTGATCCTGCTTTTATATCTTTAAGTAATTATAGTGAAAAATAGCCTGTTATAATGTAATAAGAGTGAAAAATCACCGGTTACAGTGTAGGTAATAGATAATCTCACTTTTACTTATTCTACAATAACTCAGCTCCTAGACTGACAAATCTTGCCAGATTTTCACCTATGAATTGTTTAAATATACGCTTTCAAATGGTCCTACTTTCATCGTGTTAACACGTGGGCCCAAGAATGTATGGAGACGTCTCCTTCTCCTTTACAACTTATATGTATCATGAAAAATAATTTTGTAAATAATGTAACTCGTTGACATGATTAAGAATTAGATTTTATGAAAAACAATTGGTGCTAGTCCTATATTGTGTAAGGAACTTTTAGATCCTATTATGCTCCTTATATTCTTATTTATATATAGCATTAGCACCTGACAATTTATATTCTGAAATTACAATGTGTAGTGTTATGCTACTTACTTATCATTTTACATTAATTTAAATCCATTTTTCCATTCTGTTTCGATTTTCTGCATTCACTTCAAAACTGGATATTTTACATCACCTTTATTTCCATAGGATCCTGTAACGATTTTAAACCATAAGAACACAATCACAAATTATTTCTACTTCGTATTTTCACATTATCAGCACTTTTAAATTGGTGTCAATGAAGTCTACCTTTTTTCGATCTTTTAGTTAGTTTTCCTTAACTCTACAATTTCGAGCTTTGTGTGGGTAGTTGCGCTACCTTTTTTCCTATTTCAATAATATCTCCTTTTCCACTTAAATCTTGCCGTTTTCTTATTACAAGCCTAAAATTAAATTTGACATGTTTTGTTATTGTTGTTTATTTGGTCTCCATGGAAATTATATTCAAATTTGCTACCGGTCTGTTGTTTCTATTTCGATAATTCCACATAAATACTCTTTCCTCTTGACCATTTACAAAAAATTTGCGTTTAATTTAAATAATTTTTCCGTTCTCTCTAGAAAGATATAAAAGCCGAACAATCGGTGAAGAGAGGCAGTCTCGCTTCAGCTTTCAAAAACAATTTTATATAAAGTGCAAAGTGTAAAGTTAAGTTTAAGAAATAAAAATATCTTCAAAATTCTAAAACAAAACTTCTTCTAGTTTTTCAACTTATCTGGATTGTATTTAGGCCTTCATATAACACTTCATTTACATTCATCACTCTAAGTTACATTCATCACTCTAATATTTTTTATTCTAGATAACTTAGAGGTACGATTTTTAATAATATTTTTATTTCTTAAACTTAACTTTACACTTTGCACTTTATATAAAATTGTTTTTGAAAGCTGAAGCGAGACTGCCTCTCTTCACCGATTGTTCGGCTTTTATATCTTTCTAGAGAGAACGGAAAAATTATTTAAATTAAACGCAAATTTTTTGTAAATGGTCAAGAGGAAAGAGTATTTATGTGGAATTATCGAAATAGAAACAACAGACCGGTAGCAAATTTGAATATAATTTCCATGGAGACCAAATAAACAACAATAACAAAACATGTCAAATTTTAGTTTTAGGCTTGTAATAAGAAAACGGCAAGATTTAAGTGGAAAAGGAGATATTATTGAAATAGGAAAAAAGGTAGCGCAACTACCCACACAAAGCCCGAAATTGTAGAGTTAAGGAAAACTAACTAAAAGATCGAAAAAAGGTAGACTTCATTGACATCAATTTAAAAGTGCTGATAATGTGAAAATACGAAGTAGAAATGATTTGTGATTGTGTTCTTATGGTTTAAAATCGTTACAGGATCCTATGGAAATAAAGGTGATGTAAAATATCCAGTTTTGAAGTGAATGCAGAAAATCGAAACAGAATGGAAAAATGGATTTAAATTAATGTAAAATGATAAGTAAGTAGCATAACACTACAAATGGACTGCACAGAATGTTGTTCTAAAAAATAAGGTAAATTTTATTATTAAAGTCCAGTTTAAAAAAAATCGCAAGTTCTAGAGACTTCAAATTATATAATTTGGATGAAGTAATAAAGTAAAAAAAAATGTTGCATACGGCACTCGTGTGCACCACACTTATGGATGGGGCAAAGTTCTAAAGACAATCTGGCATTCTCCTTTGTTGCGCCGTTTAATTTAATAGTAAATTCTAAATCTAATGTGGTTTTTTTTCTAAATAATCTATTGGAAATCACTCACATGGCATAAATAATAATATACGATCTTGCACACGTTTTAATATTTCATTATCAATATTTACAATGTTTCTTTCGAGATCGAAATATTCGCGAAATGTATGCTCAAGCAATTCATACAATTATTTCAGATACATTCTCACATTGACTGAAACCCTAACAAGCACCGTCATTTGTCGGCAAAGAATATCGGTCACGGCCCATACCTGCTGTGACCTGGCTATAAAATATCGCGAACATAGTGTATGGATTAATCCGTTTCCCCTGGGCACAATCTAAATCCTAAATTGAAAATATATTATTTAAATGCCGAGGATCATAGAAAGTTACACTTATGTATCTCGTCACTTTTGAGATTATGATGTAGCCATGACTACAACCTCAGCTAAAACAATTTATATGAAAACTATGCAGTAATATATACTTTAAACACTAGGAACAAACATAAGCTTGTAATACCAGTTACTAGACTCCACAGAATCAGTAATTCATTTATGGGGCAATGTATACGCTTTTAAATCGAAGCATTTAAGCGAACAAAATCCACACATATACATAATAATATCAAGGAATACATGAATTAAAATAACCCCTGGGAATAAGGAGATCGCCACCATGCTGGTTCTATTAAAAATTATTTAAAAATTGTATAAATGAAATTATTGTTAAGTGAAATATGTTTGAAAAAAAAAGTCCCGCTGGGTTTCTTGCTGGTTCTTCCCAGGACAGAGGTATTTTCCTAACCAGTGCTAAATAAAACCTGACTTTCAATAAGAATTATGTAATAATCAATATTGAATAAAAAATGATTCTATTCTATTCTATTCTTAACTAAATAAGTAAAGGCAATGGCTAAAACCACAAAAATGAATCAATAACCTTTCTAATGTTTTCACTGCTAAATATCCAAGACACACGTTGTTGTTGTTGTTTTTATTATTCACTCTAGAGAGCAGGCAAAGGAACTATGCCATACAGCCTTGTCTTTATGTATAATTATCCTTCATAGTTCACTGCTTCACAGTATGTTGATGCGTCACATTGTGCAGCCCTTCGCAGATTTTGACGGCAACTTGAGCCAGCAGGCAGCTGACAGTTGGCGATGGTACCTAAAGGCGCCTATGCAAACAAACAGCTTATCTTGAGAATCCATCACTATCAGAGCACTTGTTTCACCGTTTCCACTAATAGTTCACATGCGTAGACAGTTAATACATAAAATCGCACCACTTTTACATATCACAATCCACTTCAAACTATTATTTATACTATAATACAGAAGCAGCAAATCACCGCCGATCAAGTTCCCGCCAAAACTCCCCAAGACACAGGTGCTTTGACTTTTTCTCACGATTTGACAGCTCTCGTATTAACCACAGACCATACGTATTGATTAATTAATAAACGTAGTGATAATATTCTCTTTGCCACAGACTGCATATAGACACTCATAATGCCTTGCGTTCTAAGTATTAGTGCATTCTATATTTACTTTCAACCTATCGTTTGCAACTTATTTCGGAATACTTTCCATATCCTCATCTAAAAATGATATTATTGATAATACACTACAAAAATAAATAAAAAATCTACAATAAAATCTAGTATTTAAAAAAGTAAACGCATAATGGTATGTAATGTTACTTTAGTGTTATGATGAAACTTGTATCACAGATAAAAACGGGACGGGTTTAGATGCGTTCAAAAGTAGTAAGAAAATTAAGTTTTTCATTACAAAGATAAATTATTTTACCGGCTCCAATAAAATAGGTTGGACCCCGTAATTTAATATACACCTAAGTCACTATTTTTTGACGTGTCAATCATTTGTGGTCGTTTCATATTTTGGTCAGGTCGTAATTGATCGATGTTCTTTAGCGTTAGAAAAGCGTTTCCAAATAAATATTTTACGGTTCTTTTTTTAAATTTACATCGGCGGCGCTAAAAGTATCGGGAATGGAATATTTCCACTGATCCTGTCATATTAAAATCTTTTTAATTGAAAACTCCTTGGTTTTAAAAATCGAATACCATTTATTTATTTAAAAAAAGATTCTCGGTCTTGTCACAAGGTTTTGTCAAACTTGTTTAGTCGTTGAGAAAATGGAATTGACTCGAGAAAATTTAAGAGCGATGATTTATTATGACTTTCGAAGTAGTTTAACACAAAAACAGTGTGTTGACCGGATGATTTCTGCATTTGGTGATGAAGCCCCATCCAAAACCACAATTTATCGCTGGTTTGCTGCATTTCAACGTGGATGTGTCAAGCTCAGTGATGATCCCCGTCAAGGTTGTCCAAAAACTGCAGTCACCCAAGAAAACGTTGATGTTGTACGTAAGCTGATTGAGGAAGATCGACATGTGACATACCGCGAAATTCAGGCAAATTTAGACATTGGCATGAGTCAAATACAAATAATCTTGCATGAACAATTAGGTGTAAAAAAGTTGTTTTCCCGATGGATACCGCATTCGCTCCGTGAAGAGCAAAAAGCGGCTCGCGTTACTTGGTGCGTCAGAACTCTCGAAAGATTCCACGCAGGATCCTTAAATGCTGTATACAACATCGTATTAGGTGACGAATCCTGGATATACGCGTACGAACCCGAAACAAAAAACCAGTCACGAGTTTGGGTGTTCGAAAATGAGTTAAAGCCAACAAAAATTGTTCGTTCGTGGAGTGTTGCAAAAAAAATGGTGGCCACGTTTGTCTCCAAAACCGGCCATGTTACGACTATTCCTCTTGAGGAACAAAGAACGGTTAATGCAGAATGGTTTCTGAACTCCGTAAAGAGAACTGCAACCGCCGCATCATCCTCCATCACGACAATGCGAGTTCTCACACCGCACACAGAACAAAAGAGTTTTTAGAGCAAGAAAACATAGAATTATTAGACCATCCGCCGTACAGCCCCGATCTAAGCCCTAATGATTTCTATACTTTCCCTAAAATAAAGAATAAATTGCATGGACAGAGATTTTCATCACCTGAAAAAGCTGTGGACGCCTACAAAACGGCCATTTTTGAGATTCCAACTTCCGAATGGAATGGTTGCTTCAATGATTGGTTCCATCGTATGGAAAAATGTGTCAAATTTCGCGGAGAATACTTCGAAAAGCACATTATATTATATATATTAAATACATTTTTAAATAGTAATGTTGTGTCACTTCCTTGATTCCCGAAATTTTCAGTGCCGCCCTCGTAATACAGGATTTTTCGAAGTGATCCTCACAATTTTTATAATCAAAAAGTTTTGAAAAAATATTTTTTTGGTCCGGCAGCGTATAACAACTCTTGTGGTCTAAAATAATTAAAAAAAAACTTGAAACTATATATTATTTAACTTATAAACGTAATTATTCAATTAAGAACATTATAAAAATAAATATTAGGTACTACATATTACGTTTTTTTTCAATGTTAATAGATACCTCATACATAATATATCTATATGTATGAGGTATCTAACACATTAAAAAGTAATAAATTATAGTCAAGTTACTTAGGTACCTAGTGGAGTATTTAGAATAGTTAAAAAATTATATATTTTATTTATTCTATTATTGTTCATACAAACAAGTATATTAAAACATATTTACACTTTTAATATTTCATTGCATACGAATAATTCTTTAAAAAACAAAATTTGACACGTATTATTCTTTACATCAACCTGAATTTGAGCACCGGCCGAGCCGGTTTAAAGCAGTTTCTTTGTGTACGTGACGAGCAGCCGGTGCTCACGCACACACGCGCCGCAAACTTCTAGTAGTCTACCTATCAAAGCGCGGTTGTATGAAGCCTTGCCTCTGTACTGTTTTACCATTAAAACCGGACTCAACCGGGAAATGACTTTAACATAAAGATTCACACTTGCAATATCCCGACGAAGCCCGAAATTGTAACTGCTCTGCCATTACAAAAGTTTGTTCAACCAAGTACTTAGGAATCATTATAGATCAACGTTTAACTTTGCATGAAAATATTGTTTAAAAAAAAATATTTTATTTTTAGTTGTAAAAATTATTTAGAAAAGTAACCTGGATTTTTAAAACGCTTAATCATATTACTTCAGATACTATTATTAACAAAATTTATGTAGCATTAGCTCAATCGTTAGTAACTTACTGCCTTCCGATATAGGGTGGAGCAACAAAAAAAATCGCAATTAGTAAGAGCTCAGCGTTCTTTAGTAAAGACCTTGTCTTCATTTAAAATCTGATGTACTAAGTATAAGAAAACTATATATTTTACACACAATATTAAAAAAGCATAAAGGTTTATTTTATGACCTAGATATTTTGCACAAAAGAAGAAAAGACATTGTAATTAGCCTCTTTTGTGTTAAAACTGCATTTGCTAGACGATAGTTCTTTAACCAATCTATCTATCTGTATAATTCTATCAATAAAAAGCTTAATAATTACTATAGAAATACCAGAGACTGCAAGTTATTGATTATAAATTGGCTATAATATAAACCATGTCTTACGAAAGCACAGAAAAATGTTTGAACACAAAAGGTGAAAAAAAATATTTTCACACAAAACACACACACACACACAAACACGCACATTTATTTTTGAATAATTTTAAACTTTCTTTTGTATAATATGTGATCTTATGTTTCTAGAACGTTTTGTATGGCTATGGAAGAGCGGGAGTCTCAAGTATCAAGTCTCAAGTGCCTAAGTACCTTAACTTAAAAAACGCTCCCTACCTTATGTAAATTTTTAAATGCTTAATGAAATAAAAACATTATTGTATATTAGAATAGTATAGAATCATTTTTATTCAATATAGATTACAATACATAATACTTACTGAAAGGCATTTTTCGAACGAAGTTGTTTTATCGGACTATTGAAATATGACGAAGTGAATAATGCTATATAGTATTATTCACTTCGTCATATTTCAATAATTGCCATTTAAGTCGGAAAATCAACGAAGTATCATCAGAAAATAATATTATATCATGGTTACTCCCTACTAAGCAAGTTAAGTCATTAATATAAACTAAGAACAGAAAGGGACCAAGAACTGAGCCCTGAGGAAAACCCATAGATTTTACCGATCTGGAAGAACTGCACCCATTAATAACAACTGTTTTTTGCATTTTATTATTTAAATATGAGATAATAACTTTATGTGCTATGTTTTTAAACCATAATAATGTAGCTTCCTGATTAATGTCTCATGGTGAACACAGTTGAAAGCCTTGGAAAGGTCATAAAATATACACAAAACATATTTTGAATTTTGTGTTGTTCAGAAAATGCTCAGAAAATATATTTAATTTGCTCAACACCGACATCAGTTGTAAATCCAAACTGATTGTTGTGGAGTAATTTATTTACATTTAAAAAAACTTAACATTTGATCTAGAATAATTTTTTCAATATTTTTACTGAGCGTTGGCAGTACAGAAATAGGTTTAAAATTAGTGAAGCCCAATGTACTGCTAGATTTAAATAAAGGTATAACAGTAGATATGTATATATTATATTATATATACATATCTACTGGTCCTCAGTATTAGGATTGCCTTTTTTATAAAACTTAAGTGATGAACGTCCACTTGATGCTAAGTATAACTTATGCAGTTCATTGACGCCTGCAGCCAACTTCAGACAAAGAAGGCTACAGGTGCGTTGTCATTTCTGAGGACTAAGATGGAATACCGGTAATCATACTGGCTCCGTAGGACCTGCTAAGGCAGACTAGACTCTAAGATAGAAAACTGCCAATCTGGCTGTTAGGCTTGCATCGGGAGACCAAATTATTTATTTATTATTTAGCCGTGCTTGACTACTGTCCCATCTGGTAGATAGTAGCTGAAGAATTAATGAAATTAAAGATGGAACGAACTGGCTTAGCTTAACAAAAGCCTTCCTTTCTATTCATTCTTGCCTTTTTCATAAGAGGTGGCGAATGAGCATGCGGCTGACCTGATGGTACGAGTAAGTGACTACCGTTATTCATGAACAACTGCAACACCAAAGGTATAGCAGATACGTTATCGAGCATTTATAAAAGAATATACCGAAGATGTCGCTCTACTTTTGTTTCTTTTATTAATAACAAATAAAATATTAAGTTTCCAATTTTTTTTTTTGTAGAATAAGGATGACAAACGAACATACTGTCCACCTGATGGTAATTGGATGCTGTGGACCATAGACATCTACATCTATCCTCGATAAGAATCAAAATGAGCCGATCCAATGCTACATGGCTCTACCACGTTTCATAAATAGTTCAATATATTAATGTTATTGTATGCAGTGTGACTGTTAGATCCCGTAATTGATCTATATTGAGGTTATCGTGTAATTACATACATGTATGTATAACGGTATGGTATTGTAACTGCACTACACTGAATAAGTAGTGCCGTACGCTGTTTTACTGCTGATAGGGTTGTTGTTCATTTACTCTCTTGATTGCGTAATCAAGTGAGTAAATGAACATCCACCCTCACACTATTACTATCATTAACCTATTATAACCTCTTAATGTATTTCCGACATATGTATGTATATTTGTGTGTAACATTTTACTAGTAAATTGTTTCCTTTAACTGAAACTGACACAAAAATAGGATAAAAGCAATAAAGCAGAATGAACCTCTCCTCAAGAACGAAATCGACAAACAACCAGAGAATATCGTATCCTAGTACACGTATATACTATTCCCATTCAAGTTATTGTAAGATAAATTATCTGAAGCTCGAACTTAATTAATGGGAATTGTTATTATACGTCCGTACTTCCAGCTTACAAGGGGTAGTTGTTATCGTCAGATAAGTTAAATGTTATTGACTGTTTATCTACATTAAGACCAAATTTATTTTTATACGTGGAAGAACCACGCTCTCACAGAATACCAGCGTAGCATAGAAGCTCAATGCTGCAGTGTTTCATATGGTAAGTGAAGAGAACCGAAGTCTCTTATAATTGAAAACAAGGCATTAAATCTTAGTTCTTAGGGCTGACAATAAATTTGCATTTTGATTCTTAATTGTGGATTGATGTAGAATGTAGATATTTATGGGTTACCGTATTCACTTTCCATTAGGTGAACTGTGTGCTCGTTTATTGATCTTATTCTATTAAAAAATATCGGGTTTCTCTACGTGTGCCAATCAACAATTCCCTAGTTCAGAGGTTCCCAAAGTGTGAGACGTGGCGCCCTGTGGCGCCATAGAAGTGCTCCAATTTACTATTTTCCGGAAACTAAACTTAGGTATTCGGTGATATACAATAAATCATACAAATTGCACCCTGCATACGTCGCGTTTGGTTGCGATGCTGAGGGCTAAGTGTTCGATTTCCGCTCAGATAGTTGCTTCATATCTGGATGTTTATCCATTTTCAATATATGTTTGTAAAACACCTTCGCGATAAGAAACCTTTAAGAATTAAGAATTAAAACTCTTTAAGAAAAAAAATACCATAGGCAGCGTTACTCCTAATGCAAGGGTCACGGATCTGATCACTAATCAGCTTGGTGAGCGTAGGTAAGCAAGATTAGTAAACTGAATTAAAACTGACGCAAAACCATCTTTTCTTTTTTTCTTTTCTTTATAGGATAAGGATGACAAACGAGCACACAGTCCACCTGATGGTAAGCGGTTGCTGCGGCCCATAGACATCTACATCTATCCTCGTTTGCGAATCAAAATGCAGATGCGTTGTCACCCATGAGGACTAAGATGGAATGCCTCATTTCCAGTAAAAAGGGCCTCCGGCCACCTGCACTCACCAAGCGAAACGCAGAGGTAAACCTCTACTTCACGCTGGTATTCTGTGAGGTCGTGGTACCACCCCGGTTCGAGCCGACCCATCCGTGCGACAGCAAAAGCTGCCGCGTGGCTCTACCACTGTTAAAATCTAGTTAACTAGCTCTGGTAAACTATGTAAACAAGTTCTAGATCGCCTGCGCCATTATAAAATATTTAATCGTACACAAATACTAAGAAAAAATATCAATTTCTGTTAAGGATGATTGTTGAGGCTATTGAAATAGAAAACAATCCTTAAGAAAATTTATAGAATCAGGCGTTACTTTGCGGAAATCCATTATATTAAAGTTAGTAAAAATTACCTCGATATCGAGCGGATGTACGCGAGGTAAGTTTTACTAACTTTAATTATAATTTATGGCTTTGCTTGATACAAAAGATTTAGTTAAATACCCGGTATTTTTATCGTGATACATATAAAAGATTATAATATTAATTTTTTCATTGATTACAGCCTATTAACAGTCTACTGCTAAATAACGGCCTCCCCCATATATTGCCCCATAGTTGCCACTCTTGACAGGCGTGTTGGCAATCGTAGTTCTTTTATTATTTTGATTTGTCGTCAGAAAGACGATGCTACACATCTCCTGTTTAATTTCACCCTTCGCCTCTTATATTACTTAGGCGATGATATGGGTAGCGAATTCTCTATTCACTACACGGCGATAAATTTTTCATTAAAATAAATAATTCTAAAGCAGCCTATTAAAAAACTACACATCATTATCATAATAGCAGTATATCAAAGTCCACTGCTGAATATAGACCTGCCTATAGATTTGCCACATAAGGAGAATATTTAATTGCATTTTTTTCAACTGCAGTTTTTTTTATTTTTCAGTTATTATAAGGAAGCCACTGATGCTCATCTCTCAGTTTGTTTCCCTCTGTCGCTTCTTACGATACTCACGGGACGATGTGTCTTTATCTCGTGGTCTATAACGTAAAGGGCCATTATGTACACACATTCATTTTTATGGTAACATTTATTATAATACCCAAATGTCTCTAATATTCGTGAGCATTTTAAGGCCTATTTTACGTGGTATAGCCATACTGCAGCCATATTAGTGGTATAGTTGTAGCACGAATGGGTCAGCTCGAACCGGGGTGGTACCACGACCTCACAGAAAACCAGCGTGAAGTAGAGGTTTACCTCTGCGTTTCGCTTGGTGAGTGCAGGTGGCCGGAGGCCCTTTTTATTGGAAACGAGGCATCCCATCTTAGCACTCACGGGTGACGACGCATCTGCATTTTGATTCGTAATCGAGGATAGATGTTGATGTCTATGAGCCACAGCAGCCACTGACTATCAGGTGGACTGTGTGCTCGTTTTTCACCCTTATCCTATAAACATAATAATAATAATATAATACTTTTATTTCATTAAGTGTGTATTACGAGAGGATTACTATTGGGACCAACCCAAGGCCTATTACGGTATTATCCATGAGGCTAAAGCTTTTTTTTATATCTACTTTATTTCGTAGATGCTTTTGTTAACACTTCCCGATCTTCTAACTTAATGTGTACTTTATTATATAAATTTTGCGTTTTTAGTATTACGTACTAGTTTAGCTAAGGTAAGGTAGTCCTCCAGCTCTTTGCAAATGCCTGTTGGAAAACTTCACACGGTTAAATCTTTTTTATTTTTTAGGTAAGGTTTAAACACGACGTTTTTATAGAAGGGTGATAAGCGAGCAAAAATTCCACCTGATAATAAGTGAATACTTTGGCCCATACACACCTACCATTTATCCTCTATCTGGTGACTACCGTAGCCCATGGATAGAACTTCTATGAATAAAGAAAGAATGCTACAGGTGTGTTGTCACTCCTGAGGACTAAGACTCACGTCCTGCTTTTATACTGTCTCTTACCCTTGAAATGAGATCAAAGCAGAACGTGCACTGAGCAACAGTAAAAGGTAATAGGGTCGATTTTACCCAGACCAAATACTAGACATACATATAACTGTATCTCCCAGTATATTTTATTCAATAGCATCTTATTTTGTTTCTTATTTAAAGTTAATTAAGAATAAAGTTGCAAGCCCCCCTCCTGGGTACAGGCCTCCTCTTATTTATGGGATGTTTTTAGGGTAAGGTGAGACGCTGCTCCAATGTGTTTTGACGGACTTCACGTATCTTCGAAATATTTTTTTAATTTCCAGACATGCAGGTTTCCTTACGATATTTTCCTTCACGTGCACCGTGCACTGAGAACGTAATATACCTTAAAATTACAATTAACAATTGTGGTACTGGCGGGGATTGAACCCGGGTTGTTTGCGTATTGTATAATTGACAGTGACGCCTAGCCCCTGAGCTACCACGGCATTCTGTCTGTTTATTTCTTATTTATTTATATTTTATTTTCATCACTTTAATTAGAAAGGGTGGACTTTAATACCTTTTAGTGTTCTCCCCCAGTCAACCCGGGCGTTGTGAAATGTAATTGGACTAGAGCCCAATGACTTCGTCAATCTTACTTAGCGGTACCATGTAGCGACATCTATGGAAATGTATTAAATAAAGAACGATGTATTTAGCGCGTCAAATTTTCATATCGATATACATCTCAACCGCTTCCGTAGATAGATAATAGATGGCGCTAGAGTAGTCAAGTGAGCTCGGCCACGGTCCTTATTGCTTTGTAAGAGAGATACGCAAAAACATAAGAAATATATGTAAGACAAGGAAAAGTCCGTCGCGCTGCCCCAATACGTGTTAGCGTACTTCACATGTTATCAAAAATTTGTTTATTTTTTCTTAATTATGCAGACATGCCAGTTTCTTCACAATGTTTTCAAACTATTAACAATTTCATTGTTGCCTGCGGTGATCGAATTCGGTTTGCTCGCGTACTTTGAAATTTACGGCGAGAGCTTAGCCCCGGGGCTATCACAGCTATTAATTCAAATTCTAGTAATATATACCTCAGTAATACATTTATACATATATACATAAGTTTTCCCCAATAGATACCGTAAAACGCATTATCACGTTTAACCCTCGTTAGTTAAAAATTTAAACATTGATATTCGATTCTGAATGTAGCGTGTTTTTCTGCCGACTTCCAAAAAGGAGACGATACTCAATTCGACTGTATGTTTTTTTTATGTGTGTTACCTCATAACTTTGTATTGGGTGAACCGATTTTGATGATTTTTTTTTATATGAAAGCTGATAGTTCTTGTGTGGTCCCATATGAATTTGATCAAGGTCAAACCAATAGTTTTTGAGTTATTTTTAATAATTTATATTGAAGCCGGCAGTACAAAATTTTTAATTTTTAATTATTCACTATACATCCCCGTTTACTTCTAATATTTTCACAGAGGCGTTACCTCTGATTAAAAGACGTTTCCTACTTCACCTTATACCACCTTAAGTTTGTCGTCGTAATCAAAAACGAGCGAGAGTTAACTATCCTTTTTATAACTTGGACGACTTTCTTCGTTTTAAAGTAGTTTTGTTCTGCATGAACGAAACTATCCGTTTACAATGTAAACTTAGTAAACTTAAATGAAATACCCCGAGACTTTTTCCAGGTTTTTTCCATTCCACGCCTTTGTAGTCCAACTACTTAGGCTATTTCTGTACGAGTAAAGTTTCTCCAACTCAAATTGCCATCTCAACTTTCTGTTCTTTATTTGATATTATTTACACATTTTATTACACTAACACTGACTTGAAATGTTAAATAACAGTCAGTACGTCCCGCATTCATATATTATTAGTAGGTGAGCTCAGGGCTTATGTCTCACTCTTGAGAGGGTAAAAGGGCAAGAAAGAGCACCGCTTTACCCCGAAGCGTGTTTGCATACATATAGTGCTCGAAACGTATTTAGGGTTCCGTAACGCAAAAGTAAATAACGGGATGCTCATGAAATCGCTTTGTGGTCTGTCAAGACCCTTTTTCACAGGAAATGATTTTTTATCTATTTTTAATTAACATGAAAGTGAAGGTCTACGGTCCTTTGGGAGTGTAAAAATTCAAGCTTCGTATTCGAAATATATGACCATTTATGTCACATATTTTGATACTTACAAACTTTTTTTTTATAGAATAAGAGTGACAAATGAGCATACAGTCCATTTGATGGTAAGGGGATACTGCAGTCCATGGTCATTAAACCTCCATAAAGATTTTAAAAAATGCAGATGCGTTGTCACCCTAAAAAAGCTAAGATAAAATGGCTCATTTCCAGTAAAAAGGGTCTCCGGTTCTCTACACTCATCATAAGGAACACAGCAGCATTAAGCTGCTATATTATGCTGGTATTCTGTGATAGCGTGGTCCTACCCCGGTCAAGCAGACCCGTTTGTGTTACAACTATAATATAGCTGCAGCATGGCCTTTTCACGTATGATACCAAGTAATCATGAAATTTGGCAAGAAACAAAGACTGACAGCACAAAATAAGAAATCGCTTATTTGTAGTTATATCACACACATTTGCAGTTGAAGCATCGACCATGTAGTAGATCGATATTTAAAAAAAACATTGTTGTCCAATGCAAAATTATGTTTGTCCTTCAACCCGAGTTACCTTTCCCTTAGAGCTGAGTTCGGTATTTACCTTACCCTTGCCTCCCGGGATTGGTGAACTATCTGCATATATAACTAAGTTTGTTAGGAATCCTCAGGGCGTAAGACACTCGCACTTTTCGGTTTCATTTACTTTAACAACTAGTTAGTCAACAAACGTCTGCCAAGAAAAGTCTGGAAATAACCAGATATATCTTAGCGGGACTTTTTTTTCAAAGTTATGTACTAAGTATAATAATAGGTCAGGGAAAAATTTCTTTGTATTTTGTTTGAATAAAATCGAAGAAAAATCTCTTTAGTTGCACTGTTTGTATCTGGCTGGTTTTAATATCAATACATTTAGGACATTAAGAAAAAAGGAGAGTAAAGAACACTTTCCCGCCATTTTCAATTGTTTTTCTGTCCGCCAAAATGAGTGAATCTAACGAAGAAATTCGATACATTCTGAAGTTTTATTTTAAAACCGGGAAAAAACGCGACTCAATGCACGAAAAAAATTTGCAACGTTTATGGACCTAATGCAGTGTCATTAAGAGTGGCACAAAGTTGGTTCAAGCGTTTATGTTCGGGAATTTTGATGTCAAACATGCAGCTCGCTCTGGTCGCCCTCATAAGGATAAAGTTGATGCGATTTTTGAAAAAGTTGAACATAATCGGCATATGATTAGTTACGACATAACCGAGGAATGGAAAAACCGTCAATTCGCATCTTTACTACTAACAACTAATGTGAGACTCAAGCAAAAAATTAAAAAAAGTGGCCGGAATTGATCAACAGAAAAGGAGTGATCTTTCATCATGATAACGCCAGACTACACACATCTTTGGCCACTCAGCAAGAATTGAGAGAGCTTAGTTGGGAAATGTTAATGCATTCACCATATAGTCCTGACCTTGCACCCTCAAATTTGCACCTGTATCGGTCTCTTCAGATTTCTTTGGGTAGTGTTAGGTTAACATCAAGAGAGGACTGTCAAAACTACTTGTCGGATTTTTTGATCAAAAAATCCCAATATTTCTACAGCAACTAGATTATGCCACTACCTACGAGATGGCAACAAGTTATTTAACAAAATAGCACATATATACATTACAATTAAATATAATTAAACATAAAAAAATGTCTTGAATTTGTTTATAAAATACGAAGAAACTTATTTCCTGACCGTTTCATTTTCCCTATATATAAAGCATTTTATTATAAAAATCAATTTTGAAACCTTTCACATCTTGCCCGATTAATAAATTATTGTCGGTGAAATCGAGTAACTACTTATTACTAGCGTGTATTTGTTCCTAGTATTTTCAAAAAGTACTTTTTTAATTAAAAGTTCATTTGTTTTTTGCCTTGTGAATTTAATCAAAAACATTCATTCGACACACTCAAAGAGCTCACATGTGGAGTGCTCGGCTAAAGTTTGCTCCAACGAAATTTGCTTTTATTTTGTCGAGGCCACAACCGCATACAAGTCCTATAAGCAGTCGTCAGGCAAAATATGTACACATATTGATTTATGAAACACTGATCATCATCACCATCATAGGCCGTCCAAATTTCACTGCTGAACACCACTAAGTGATAGGATTCCTTTTATGCCCAAATGGTTATTCTGGGTAAGTGTCTTTTTAAAGGATAAGGGTAACAAACGAGCACACGATCATCTACATTATCCTCGATAAAAAACAAAAATGCAGATGCGTTGTCATTCTTGAGGACTAAGATGGAATTTCTTGTGAAAAGGGTCCCCGGTTCTCTACGCTCACCACACGAAACACAGCAGCATAAGATGTGTCGTAATGTCCTAAACGCTGCCCAGCCGAGTTGAATCCGTCGATTAACCTCTCGGTCGAAGTTGGACATACCTAGTCGGACCATTTGTCCCAGGTAAACATATTCGTTAACAACTTTGAGCTTAGTGCTCCCAACAACTACCGGCATAGGTTGTACATGGACATTACACATGATCATTGTTTTGTCTATGTTCGTCTTAAGACCTATCCGTTGGGAGACACTATTGAGGTCATTGAGCATAGTGCTAAGGTCCTCCAGTGATTCTGCCATAAGGACTATATCGTCGGCAAATCGAGGGTGAATGATGTACTCGTCATTGATGTTAATATCGTATCCTTTCCAGTCCAGTAGCTTGGAAACGTCTTCCAGTGCAACGGCGAAGAGTTTGTCTGTCTTACACCTCTCTGCAGTCGGATAGGTTTCTTACTCTGGTTCTGTACGCGGATAGCCATCGTAGCCCTACTGTCCAAACACTTCAGCACTTCGATATATCGACAGTCAACTTGGCACCGCTGAAGGGACTGCAGCACCGCCCAAATTTGGACAAAATCAAAGGCTTTCTCCATATTCCACATACGCAAGGCAAAGTCTACTCTTCGGTCTTCAGTAAAATTTGGCGAAGGGTATGTATGTGGCCTATGGTACTAAAGCCTTTTCGGAAACCGGCTTGTTCAGGAATCTGGTAGTGGTCGAGTCTGCGTGCGAAACGATTCGTAATGGCTCTCGAAAACAGCACGTAGACGCGGCTCAGAAGGGAAATCGTCCGCAGTTCTTCTCAGGAACCTGGAGTACGTATGTTTAAAGTTCGTTGACTTATTAGACTCCAGACAGTGCAAATGTAAAGAGATGGGAACGTCTTCTCCTCGACGTACTTTTGTCCAACGAACTTCCAAACGTATTTCCGTATATCCACTTTTACTAGCGTACGTGAGAGGGTAATATGGTCATCCAGTTATCACTTTCTCATAACTAAAAAACTACGGCCTTGTTTGCATAAATGGCTCTGTGATACGGTAGCTCTTTATCAGTCAAGATAATAATAAAAGATCAAAAGATTTATAGTAATTACATATTTATGTACGCGCGAGTCAAAAGAGCGCTGCTTTATCTACGCCATTTTGACAGTTGACATTGTAGTAAATATGGTCATTAAGTGTTGTTCACATGCACATTCCTACTGTAGGGACTATCTATGGTTGTAATTATTAATTAATTAGTTATTTTATCGATAAATGTGGGTGTCTATGGGCCACAGTATCTGCTTACCATCAGGTGGACTGTGTGCTCGTTTGTCACCCTTATTCTATATAAAAAAACCGGCCAAGTGCGAGTCGGACTCGCGCACCGAGGGTTCCGAACAAATCCGTAGGTATATGAGTTTAAAATTATTAAAAATATTTTTATTATATGATGTAACTAAAAATGTATGCTTTTCGCAATTTTTCCTTTATCTGTGCTATAATACGTTGCTTCGTGCCAAATTTTAAGATTCTCAGTTCACGGGAAGTACCCTGTAGGTTTTGACTTTTGATTTCCTTGCGAATATCGAAAATTTGCGGCATAAACGGCTGTATCTTTTGAATGCGTTGGCTTAGAAGTTTGATTTTTACACAGCCCCAAGGGATAGTAGACTTGAGTATTTGATATAAATTTCAGCTTGATACCTCTTCGCGTTCCTGAGAAAAAGGATCTTGACAGACAGACAGACAGACAGACAGACAGACAGACAGACGGACAACAAAGTGATTCTATAAGGGTTCCGTTTTTTCCTTTTGAGGTACGGAACCCTAAAAAGAGCCAAGGCCATATGTACCGATTCATTGATATTTCGACAAAGTGGCGCCATTCTCAACGGGTGTGTCCAACGAGACGTATACTCTCATACTGAGCGCTGAGCGGCAGGCATCTGTGGAGAGACAGTTCTAATATTGCCCCCATCGCTTTACACCTTAGATTGCCTCTGTGGCAGGCAAGTGAGTAGCCGCCTTTAAGTTGATTTTTCGAAGTTTTTCTAATTATTGTCAAAGCTTGTTTTTGCTATTTGTTTCTTAATATACTAATTATAATATACGATTTTGTGTTTTTGTGCCTGTCCTCCTCTCACAGTTTTAGCTTTATAGAGGGCAAAGTTTAAGGTGACCATATTACCCTCTTCTACCTTATTACACACTATGAGCTGTCTATTTAATTGTATTCTATAATATTGTAAATGTTTGTATTTGTTTTAGGTAATAACGCCCAGCCGTTGCGTAGTGTTGTGCGCAGACAGTCGCAGCGAGATGGAGTCATGGGCGGGCGCGCTCCGGGGCGCCCTGCACCGCGGTGCCGACGTCGCCGACCTCGTTGCGCGCCTCTCCTCCGGCGACCACCACTGGTATAATATTCGGCAAATAACTTGAGTACTTATGACGTTTACTGCACAGTTCCTCTCCCCCCTCCCGCCGATTTTTTTTATTTAATGTTCAGTAAACAAATCCACGGAAGGTTAATATCTTATCTGATGCCTAAAATTTTTTTTCTAGGATAAGGGTGACAAACGAGCACACAGTCCACCTGATGGTAAGTGGTTGCTGCGGCCCATAGACATCTACATCTATCCTCTATTACAAATCAAAATGCAGATGCGTTGTCACCCGTGAGGACTAAGATGGAATGCCTCATTTCCAGTAAAAAGGGCCTCCGGTCACCTGCACTCACTAAGCGAAACGCAGAGGTAAACCTCTACTTCACGCTGGTATTCTGTGAGGTCGTGGTACCACCCCGGTTCGAGCCGGCCCATCCGTGCGACAGCAAACGCTGCCGCTTGGCTCTAAATTAATTTTAGTGAAGCCAAAACTACCAGTCTCAGATAAATTATGGGATAAATTACAAAAATTTGCAATGTTAACGACGACGCAGGCCTATATTAATAAACGTTCCTCAGCTCAAGTGTACCTGAGAACGATCTGAAAGTTATCATCTGATTAATAAATATACCTCAAGTTGCGGCTTAGGTTTACGTTAACAGCTGAGTGACGCACTATATATGAGCACTATAATGAGGCATTCCATCTTAGTCCTCACGGGTGACAACGCATCTGCATTTTGATTCGCAAACGAGGATAGATGTAGATGTCTATGGGCCGCAGCAACCACTTACCATCAGGTGGACTGTGTGCTCGTTTGTCACCCTTATCCTATAAAAAAAAATTAATAACCGAAACTCAACTCTCAAGTATACAATAGGTACATACATGTATTTCAGATGCTAAGATCTGAGTGCAGGCTATACTTTTTAATAATATCGAGAAAGCATTTTTCCCCAATCTTTGTGTAAATTAAATTATAAGCGAGATCATTGATGTTTAATTAAACAAGCAAATAGTTTAAAATCTTTACGTTTTAAAGCAAATGTTTGGTGGCGTTTCTATTCTGACATTGACGCTGTCGTTTTAATTCATTACGTTATTTGTACATATTGAGTTGGGTAGTAAACATTTAAGTCGTACTTAGAAATACATACACAATAATTTTAATAATTTAAGGCTTTCATTTGTAGAAAACAACTTCATACTGTGAAATGTGATGGCAATATTTTAAACTCTGTCAATGTTACGTAATAGTTTACGAGATGAAGCCCTCAAGTCACGGAACACTATCTTAGGGATACAGCGTATTGATGAACTGATCTTGGTAACTGTGATACTGTTTTTTTTGTGTTTATTAATTAGCATGGATCTTAGAATACGCATATCGTAATAAAGGCATATCAAATAATTACGCACTTGAGATCGTCGTTAAAACGTGTATTAATACAGACCTTCGTTTATACGCAATATTACAAAATGACTTAATTAAAATTACTTAAATTAAAAAAGGTAAATTTTAACAATTTAACTGGCAACATCAACAATATCGAACTATTTAACTGTCTGTTACACTAACAAAATTTGTATGTATTAGCGCCCCGCGCCTCATAAATTCCTCAAGTGATTGTTGTTGATTGCTGATGTTATAATTTTTCGCGCATGCCCAAGTAAACAACTTTGTACCGGCATTGTATTTAATTAATATTCCTTTAACAATTCTATAATGAACTGGGGTGGCTCGCATACTAAAATTTACAGCGGGCGCTTAGCAGAGAATTGGCTAAGGCTTACCTACCATGGCAGTATGAGAAATAAAAAAAAAATATAAGACATGTGAAGTCACCAAAACACGTATTAGGGCAACGTGGTGGACATTTCCATGTCCCAAAAATCCTTTCAGAAACAAGAATAGGCCTGTGTCCAATAGTAAGTCGTATATAGCCTAACCTTACTTTTACTTAATTATAATTTTTTTCCATATAAATAATACTTAGTGAATTTGTTTAATTACCACTGTTTCGGAGAAAAACCTCTGTACTGGGAAGAATCAGCAAGAAACCTAGCGGGACTTTAATAAAAAACTAAGAGCTTACAATCATGTACTTACACAACTAACAAAACAAATAAGAAATATCTTGGTAGCGATCACCTCATCACGTGAGTTTACTATATCAAGAAAGTGTATAGCTATAAATTATTACAAACTAGTCATTCGGTTATATTGACTTGTTGTAGTAACTGTCGTGATTTGTATTTATCTTGATTAAAAGTCAGTTAAAGCTGAGTACAATTTAATATTTTGATCAACACCAAGATCTTCATCATTTTCTTCTTACATCTCTTACTAGATCTTCGTCGTCGTCCCCCTCCCTCCCCCTCTTATCCCATCTAATGAGAAACCGCCATACACTTCGCTTCCTGGTACGAGGTTTCCATTTGAGAACCTTCCTTCTACTATGTAGATGTCGAATGTAAAGATCGTCGAACCGACAACCTATGCTGTCGGTTCGACGATCTTTATGGCTGACTTATTGCCACTTTATTTTACTGATCTGTTAGGCTATTTCGGTTAATCTAGTTATAGTGCAGATATACCAAGACGTTAGTTACTCTCCTTAAAATATAAAGTGCTGTTAGATCATATTGTCACCGCATTCCATTCGAATCAACAGCCATATTTCTGTTATTTCCTAGTGTAGCCGCTAACGACTCTCACAAAAAGCAATGAGGTTATGGATTTCTCTGAGATCACACGGCTCTTTGCTTCATTAGCGTACAATTTAAATTTCACCGTGAAATGGCGCTGTAAGAATATCCACTAGGTACAACCGCAGGTGTCATAAGTGGCACCATAGGGAAACAAACCAGGAGACAGGCAAATAATTATTTTTTTAATACTATATGGGCTCTGTGGCTTTAATATATTGCGCACTAAGTTACAAGAAAATTCTGTCACTTGTTATGTGCGCATTTTGTCAAAGTGATTTGCAGTTTATTACAGATAAGTATGAATATGTAACATTATTTAGTATTCTTCTAAAAACAGGAACAGTCATAAATGGAATTACAGCTTAGCCATCTTAATTTATTCATTTTCGTACCCGCCCGCACTGGCGCCGCGCTGGACCTGTGCAATCCACAGCTGAACACAAAACAACAGAAACGACAGAGAAAAACTGTGTCACCAGTTTTTGTTCTGAATTACACGTCTAGTAGTAAACATTGAAGTCCTTGAATACGGGTAGCAGCGTCTTTTTAATAAAAACTAAAAAAACAATTTAAAATTTAAAATTTTGTACAACCGACTTCAGTATAAATTATTAAGAATAACTCAAAAACTATTAGTCAGATCTTGATCAAATGTATAAGGGACCACATGAGAAAAAAAGAATCATCGAAATCGGTTCACCCAGTAAGAAGTTATGGGGTAACACATATAAAAAAACATACAGTCTAATTGAGTACCATGAAGTGGATAGAAAAACTTAATCATAGCGACTTAATAAGCATGAATGAATGAGTTATAAATTATCTCATTTATGTATAGTTCAAAATCTTAATTTTATGCGCAGGTATGCAGCAACACACGCGCGACCAACATTCTGCAACGTGTGCCGAGAGCCTCTGGGAGCGCTCGGCACCGCGCACGCACTCGCTTGCGAGCTCTGCAAATACAAAGCGCACAAGAGGTGCGCGGCGCGAGCTCCGCCATCTTGCAAATGGAGCACACTCGCTTCACTGGGACCGCATTTAGTTGAAGACGCCGAGGGGGTGAGTCGTCGAGTGATTTAAATACCTATATTCTTCGGGTTCCGATGCAACAAATGTGTGATACGTTGTATGTGGTAGAGCCACGCTGCAGCTATATAATGTAGCACAAATGGGATGGCTCGACCGGGATAGGACCAAGCTATCACAGAATACCAGCGTAAAATAGCAGCTTAATGCTACTGTGTTTCGTATGGTGAGTGTAGAGAATCGCAGACCCTTTTTACTGGATGCAAGGCATTCCATCTTAGTCCTCAGAATTATTTTGATTGTTAATGAAAATGAATGTAAATGTCTAACGACCACAGCACCCACTTACCTGGTGATCTGTGCTTCCGTTTGTCACCCTTGGTTCTAACGAAAAAAACTTTTATAAGAATAATGAATACGTGACGCAGCGTGGCTGCTGGCTGGCTAGCGAGGGTGAGGATTACGCTCATACTTTCATCGTAAAATAGCAGCATAATGCTGTTGTGTTTCATACCAAAGACCTAATAGACTCTTAGTATCAGGTGAGGCATCTCACTGTTGGGCACAACTCTCCACTTTTCTCCAAAAGTTGGTTTTTCCCCACAACTGTGCTGTTTTCTGCGTACCAATAGAAACCAAATATAAGCAGGAAGAGGGTTGCGGGGAGAGTTCAAACAAGCTAATCTCGACAGGGGATTCAAGTAACGGCTCTTTAAAAATTCTTTCACCCTGCCTCTTACCTCATTTCAGTATCTGCACCACTGTATTTCAGTCGAAATAGAATAAAGATCCAAAGACTGTGGAGAATTCTATCTTGGGCCTCGAAAATGACAACGCATCTGTAGCCTTATTTGAAGTTAGTTGTAGGTGTTCATGAGCTTCACCACTTACCATCAGGTGGACTGTGAGTTCGACTGTCATTTAAATTTTATAAAAAAAGGCGAGTGTGCCTGACCCTTTTTTTGCGGATGGAAAATGATCTAATGACGCCTTTCGCTCTGGGTGGAGCGGAAGGGAGTGTCAGACTTTTACTGACTAAAAACCATCCGTGTTCCTTCAGTGCCCTTACGTTCCGGAGCCGTGGTATCTCTTTCGAACAGCCCGCAGCCCCGGCAGGCGTCGGCCCTTGCGGGCCCCTTCACACTGCTGACAGCTCTTAAGGCGCGCGTGGAACAAAACGCGCCGTCGACACGGCCTGTCGTCGTTAGACGGACGGACGGCGTGCTACCCTGCCTGACCCTGTCAAAAGCCTTTAGCTTAATTAACCTAGCTGCTGACTTATACCACCATGTTCCAAGAACACTTCGTGAAGAGTAATCAAGTCGGGAATATGATGACACAAATTTCACAACACAGTGGCCAGAAGTATTTTTACGAATTCATTTTTTACCACGGTTTTATTACGTGGCGGTAGCACGAATGGGTCGGCTCGACCGGGGAACGACCACGAACTCACAGAATACCAGCGTAAAATAGCAGCTTAACGCTGCTGTATTTCGTATGGTGAGTGTAGAGAACTGGAGACTCCTTTTACTGGAAACGAGGCATTCCATCATCGCCCTCACGGGTGACAACGCATCTGCATTTGGATTCGTAATCGAGGATAGATGTAGATGTCTATGAGCCACAGCAACCACTTACCATCAGGTGCACTGTGTGCTCGTTTATCACCCTTATCATATAAAAAAGTACCCAAAGGAGATATAACTAACCTGTATGTCATTGCCTGTCTGGTTCGGCAGTCAGCAGAAGACCTAGGTAATTTCCTGCGTATCCATCTAACATCTGGTATCCTGGTCACTTGCTCACCAGCTGAGAAATACCTTGTCGCAAGGCAATGTTTTAAATTGGAAGAAACAATGTTTCTGACGTCATTTTTCTATTTTCCCGCTGGAAATTTCTAAATCTCGCAATAAAAAGTAATAAATCTCCGGCCCCCTAATAACCTCGATACAAAAGTTTAAATTGGTCCGTTGTGTCGTTGCGCCGACAAAGAAGTATAAACTAACAAATAAACTTTTACACTCAGGATTAAGATATTTTAATTGCGAACATCACTACAACGTCGGTTACGTTGTGTATAGTGGCGGTGTGAGAATATCCACTACCCCATATCGTCCCGTGGGGGACACAGGGCGAATGAAACAGGTGATGGGCAGCAGCATCTTCCTGATAACAACTCAAAGTAATAAAAACTGCGGTTGCCAACCTGCTTGTCAGCGTGGCAACTAAGGCGAAATCCCCCCATGAGGCAATGTATGAGAGAGGCCTATGTTCAGCAGTGGACTTTGCCCCCATGAGGCAGTATATGGAGGCCTATGTTCAGCATTGGACTTTTATATGCTGTAATGGACAAAGGAAGATAATTAATTGCCCATGTCCCAGCAAGAGAACAATACGGGATGGTGGACTAAAAGGAGCATATTTAAACATGAAATTAAAAGTACAAACAAACTTAAACCGAATAAAGGTATAGTTTCCACATAAAAGCTTCTGAAGTCGGTATTAAGACAAATAGTATCGAAGAACGTCGTGGAGTCTCGCTGCAGCTATATTATAATTGTAGCAGAATACCAGCATAAAATAGCAGCTTAATGCAGTATTAAGCTGCTATTTATGACCCGGAGACCCATTTTACTGGAAACGAGGCTTTCTATCTTAGTCCTCAGGCTGGGTGGAGCGGAAGGGAGTGTCAGACTTTTACTGACTAAAAACCATCCGTGTTCCTTCAGTGCCCTTACGTACCGCGGCTCCGGAACGTAAGGGCACTGAAGGAACAGAGATGGTTTTTAGTCAGTAAAAGTCTGACACTCCCTTCCGCTCCACCCAGAGCGAAAGGCGTCATTTGATGATTTTCCATCCGCAAAAAAAAAGGGCGACAACGCATCTGTGTTTTGATTCTTAATTAAGAATGAATGTAAATGTCTATGGGCCACAACATCCACTTACCATCAGGTGGATTTTGTGCTCGTTTGACACCGTTATGCTATAAATAAAATATAGGCCATGACTTCAGAAGCTATTATCTAAATAACATTGCTTTTTAGTTTTAAAGTTGGTCAGTACTTTTTTTTCATCATCATCATCAATACAGCCCTTCACAAGTCCACTGCTGTACATAGGCCTCCCCCAAGTAATGCCACAAAACACGGTCCTGAGCCACCAGCATCCATCGACTTCCTGCATGTCTTACCAGGTCATCACTCCACCTAGTGGGGGAACGCCCTACACTTCGTCCGCCGGTACGAGGCCACCACTCGAAAACATTTTTCCCCATCGGTTGTCGGTTCTTCGAGCTATGTGGCCGGCCCATTGCCACTTCAGCTTACTAAACCGCAACGCAAATTCCTCATTTCTAAGTTTATCATGCAGAGAAACACCGAGCATAGCCTATTCATCACTCGCTGAGTGACCTTGAGCTTCCTTATCCGGCCAGCAGTGAAGGACCACGTCTCAGTTCCATATGTCATCACTGGCAACACGCACTGGTTGTACAGTCTCGTTTTCAAGTTTTGAGTAATACCTAACGAGAAGATGTGCCGTAATTTCCCGAACGCTGACCAACCGAGTTGAATCCGTTGATTGACCTCTCGGTCGAAATTGGACTTGCCTAGTCGGACTATTCATCCCAGGTAAACATACTCGTCAACAACTTCAAGTTTAGTGCTCCCAACAACTACCGGCATAGGTGTGACATGGACATTAAAGATGATCTTTGTTTTGTCCATGTTCATCTTGAGACCTATCCGTTGGGAAACACTATTGAGGTCATTGAGCATAGTGCTTAGATTCTGCAGCGATTCTGCCATAAGGACTATATCGTCGGCAAATCGAGGGTGAGTGATGTACTAGCCATTGATGTTAATACCGTATCCTTTCAAACTTGAGTGAAGAGTTTCGGGGATACAACGTCGCCCTGTCTTACACCTCTCTGGAATTGGATAGGTTTCGTACTCGGATAGCCACCGTAGCCCTACTGTACAAGCACTTCAGCACTTCGATATACCGACAGTCAACTTGGCATCGCTGAAGGGACTGCAGCACCGCCCATATTTCGACAGAATCAAAGGCTTTCTCATAGTCCACATACGCCAGACAGAGTAGCAAATTGTACTCCTCGGACTTTGCCGAAGGGTATGTATGTGGTCTATTGTGCTAACGCCTTTTCGGAAACCAGCTTGATCGGGAGGCTGTAAGTCGTCAAGTCTGCGCGCGAGACGATTCGTAATGACTCTCGAAAACAGCACGTAGACGCGGCTCAGAAGGGAAATCGGTCTGTAGTTCTTCAAGAGAGCGTTGTTACCTTTCTTGAAGAACAAGACCACCGCACTTCTGCTCCACGCCTCCGGTGTAATGCCACCATGGAGGACGGAATTAAAGGGCTTCTGGACGACTTCAAGTACCGGTTTTCCACCCGCTTTCAGAAGCTCCGCTGTAATTCCATCCTCGCCTGGGACCTTGCCGTTATTAAGGTGTTGGAGAGCCATACTAATCTCGCTCAGACTGACGTCCGGGATATCATCGGAATAGTGTCGGATAAGACTCGCTCTTGGATTGTTACTTACACTTTCGTGTGGCTCCAACGATGACGTGTACAGCTGCCCATAGAACCTCTCAATCTCACTCAAAATCTCAGTTGTCTTGGAAACGACGCTGTCACACTCGGTCTTCAGCTTCGACAGTTGGCTCTTTCTAGCAGATAGATCTTCAGCAAAGACTTTGGAGCCCCGGTTCCGCTCAATCGCTTCTTCAATACGAGCAGTATTAAAGTTGGATAAGTCCCGCCGCATGCATTTGGAGATTTGTCTGTTCAGTTGCCCGTATGCTCTCAAATCTACGGAAGACTGCAGCTTCATATCCTGTCTAACAGCCATGAGATTAAGAGTGTGATCAGAGAGTTTTTGTGTTCTTCTGCGGCGGGTGTTGCAAAACTTAGCTCCTACCGCATGGACAGTTTCCACGAGCTTATCATTCATATCGTCCACTGCAGTGCAATCTTCTAGGCACTGAAAACGATTACGTAGATCGAGCTGAAAGGTTTCCGGACTTTGTATTACAGCAGGTGGAGGACAGAGCGTTGACTTCATTAGACGTGACCTCTCCAACTTAACGTTTAGGTTCAGTATGCCTCTCACCATTTGGTAATCGCTGCCGATTTTCACTCTCGCGATCACTGAGACATCACTGAACAGTTGTCGTCTGGTCATCATAATGAAGTCAATCTTATTTTTTGTCGAACCGTCGGGGCTCGCCCAGGTCCACTTCCTGTGGGGCTGCTTCTAGAAGAGAGTTCATCATGAAGAGTCCCTCTTTCTCCATGGAGTCGGCCAGCAGCAGCCCCTTCAGTTCCGCTGCCCTATTCCAAATTTTCCTACTTTCAGCTCACCGTTCTCTATATACTCGTATATATACACTAGGCACAAGGCCTAGTTTTGCGTTGAAGTCTCCCATTAACACCGCATAGTGGGTTTTGGAATAATGCATGGCTCTAGAAATATCCTCATACATTTCATCGACCTCCTCATTGGGGTGTGCCGAGGTTGGTGCGTAAACCTGTATGACCTTCAGCGAATACCGTTTGGTGATCCTGAGTATAACGTACACAACCCTCGTCGACACACTCCCGATCTCTACAACGTTGTTAACGAGAGACTTGTGGACGATAAATCCGACACCTCCTTAGGACAGATGGTCGCCCTCCCGGTGATAGAACAAGTTGCCAGATTCGAGGATTACCGTGTCTTCCCCCTCTCTTCGGACCTCGGATAATCCTATGATATTCCAGCGCAACTTGTCTATCTCTTCTTCAAGCTCTAGGATCTTCTCGTCAGTTCTCAGGGTGCGTGCGTTATAAGTTACCAGGTCGAGTCATCGTAGGCGGCAACCGAATCTCCACCGGAGATTCTTAGCACCCCCTGCCCCGCCGTTATCATGGTCGCCACCTTAGCCAAGAATAGCGGGGCCGCCGGGGACTGGGGGCCGTTTATTAATGTCATTGCTCATGGGGGGTATATTTCCATAGTTGCCACGCTTGGCGAGCGAGTTGGCAACCGCAGTTTTTTTATTGTTGTTTTGCTGTTATCAGAAAGATGCTGCTGCCCATCCTCTGCCTCAGTTTCCCTCTGTCGCCTCTTACGATACCCACGGAAAGATATGGGGTAGTGAGTATTCTTACCCGCCACTACACGGGGACTTTACACACTTTTTTTAATGTTAATTATTTGCTCTCTTCAATGGTCTATGGAATATCACTAGTACAAGCTAGCAACTTGAAGGCCATCTCAATACTCACGTCAAAATCTTCATCTCCTATATTTCCACCTTGCAATTTTTTCTCCAAATACGAGTATATATATATGGGACCATCTCTTAAGTATGGTCTACATATATTACATTACACTACAGCCATCGATCACTAATAAAAAAACTAGATACACAATCAGTGACAAAAATGTCCTTACGGAATGAGTACCCACTCGAGCATTTGGGTGCGCTTTTAATTTGTACGTAGCTTTGTGAATACAACTTTAGACGAGGCGGTTAAGGTTGAATTTACATTAATGTACATTTATTTCAATTAGAATTATGTCAAGACAATTGGCGTTTTTTAGCGTTTTTTATTAGTGATCGATAACTACAGCCCATAAAAAGTACACTGCTGAACGTAAAGTATAACCTATTTAATAAATAATATAACAGATTAATAAAGCCTAAAGAACACACATTAATCTTGAGCTATGATGATCGTAACAATTATTTTATTTTATCCTGTTGATGCTGATCAGGATACCAGAATAAATTTATTAATAATGATAATAATGTCATTGGTCCTCGATAAGAGTGCAAATTTTTAAATCAGCTGGCCGTCTACAAGTTGGTGAAAATTACATTAAAAAAATTCGTTACATAGATAGATACACACTAAAATAATAAAATAGTGTTAAAAATGAATAATATAAATCTGTTCATCCGTTTTCAAGCAGTCGGTGAAAATACATAAAAAACATACTCGTGGAATATAAAACATTCTCGTTTTTGAACTCGGTATAATATTTTTATAGATTAAGGGAGACAAACAAGCACACAGTTCACGTGATGGTATGTTGATGCTGTGGCCCATGGACATCTACATCTGTCCTCAATTAAGAATCAAAATGCAGATGCTTTGTCACCCCTGAGGGGAAAGGAACGCCTCATTTCCAGGGTCTCCGGTTCTCTTCACTGAGCATACGAAACACATTTGAGTATTAAGTCGCTATCTTATGTTGGAACACTGTGAGACCCTTTCCCGGTCGAACAAACCAATATATGCTACAACCTAACCAAACTGTAGCATGGCTCTGCCGCGTATAAAATTGCCAGCCTTGCTAATATTATTATTAGAATTAAAACTATTTTGGGCAAGCCTATAGAAAAAGTATATGCGCTACATAAAATGGTCATAAATTAATGGAATTCTATAATAAAATCGTTGTATCATTCTCTAATTTTGCTTTCCGCCCGCGACGAATTCAATTCAGTTTCACCTTTATCGGTGAAGAGATTTAATATAATTGAATTATTTTCCCGAAAAAGAAATTGATTGAAACGCAATAAAGAATAGGGCCTGAGATCAGATCGGACGGAACATGTATATCGCTCGATGTTGAAAGGTTTCCCAAATTAACGTGTATCCCTTTTCGGGAATGGACGTAGCGAGAAAGGATGTTGTATAAAAGCCCTATATACTCCTCTGTGAGCTATTGATTTTATTTCTAATATGATTAATTTCACTGCCTTTTTATTTTATATATTCTTTATGTGTTTAAATAAGTCTTAAGTGGATTCATTGTGAGATTTACGAGTCCAATACCTTCACCCGGGCTTTGTATGAGTTTTAGGGCTTAGCGAAAGAAAGAAGTAAAATAAATAAAATCAAAGGAGCAACATCTGTACAAATTATTGCGTATTTATGTTTCAATTTTCCAATGTTTCGAAAACTATTTAATTAAAATATAATTTTTAAATGCAACACCTGCGCAGTCTAAACAAAATTAAGGTAAATTGTTTGATCGCGTTTTATATTTAAAGGCAGACGCGTTCTGAGCTATCACTTAATTAAATATTAATAAAAATAATTATGAGAGCCGTGGTAGCTCAGATGGTTAGCGCTCGCTGTAAGTTTCACAGTACTCGAGCAAACCGGGTTCGATCCCCGCCGGCACCAATGAAATTGTTAATTGCAATTTTAAGTGCTGATTTACCACGTGCTCGGTGGCGAAGGAAAACATCGTGAGGAAACCTGCATGTCTGAGAAATAAGAAAAAAATATTTCGAAGACATGTGAAGTTCGCCGACACGCTTTGGGGCAGTGCGGGGGACATTGCCTTGCCCTAAAACCCTCTCAGAAATGAGAGGAGGCCTGTGCCCAGCAGTGAGACGTAAATAGGCTGCAACTTTACTTTTTTTTTAAATAATTATATTATGTAATTCTCTTACAACTTTTCCTTTTTATCTCTATATCAAAAACCGTTGGTTGACTGATAGAGAATGCCTCAAGCATATAAAATCAAATTGTATTACACAACTTTGTGTAAATACATTTAAATCTTGTAATTCAACATAATCAATGAGTACTTACAAGTACTATAAGTACAACAATGATAAGTGTACAAACAAAGTAGAATGCCATCAAAAACATAACTTGTAAAAAAAGCCAAGTCTCGCAACTTAGTTCTTCTACCGTAAAAAGTTGTGAGATTCATGTAATACCAAGTCGGTTAATTTATTCAGTCCATAGATTGATACATAGATTGACTTGGCAATCGCATGAAAACATAATATATCTCACAAGTAATACATATTATATTAAATTAGATTGTTTAGTGCGATTGCCAAGTCAATCTATGTATCAATCTATGGACTGAATAAATTAACCGACTTGGTATTACATGAATCTCACAACTTTTTACGGTAGAAGAACTAAGTTGCGAGACTTGGCTTTTTTTACAAGTTATGTTTTTAATGGCATCTTATTTATTTTTGTAGATAGTTATATCTAGGTAGCTATTTACACCTATTATTCCATTATACATATATAGGTACACTGATTCATTCACTGCAAATGTAACTTTGTAATACTATATGTTTATATGGGATTACAAAGTTATTTATGCAGTTGGTGTATCTCGAAAACTGGACTGAAATTGTAAAATATTTTAATTTTTCCTTGATTTATATATTAAACAATAATAGTATTCCAAATTTGAAGTTTCTATGTCTGCTAGAAGTGCCTCAGAGTTTTGATGATCGGTCAGTCAGTGAGTGACAAAATTAAGAAATTTTGACTAGTTATAATTCTTAAACTACTGATTTAAATTTAATGAAATTTGAAATATACCAATTCTATACAATGCCTACTTAGTTAGCAAAAATTTAGGCTTCTAGTTTTATCCATAACGAAGTTATAGGGTTTCAGAAATGGCCTGAACTGCTTCGAGAAAAGGATGGTACGGCCTTGTCGCTTTTTTGCTCGACTTGGCGGGGGCACTGCCGTGCCCTCAGAAAACAAACAAACATATGCATTGAAATAATGTTTTAATATGATCTAAGATTATTAAAATCATCCATAAACCGCAGTTTAGCAAACAGTTTTTGAAATTTTGACATGTTTACGACACCAAGGTAATTAATTTATAATTAGAAATTATGTTACCATTCTTTGTTCCAGAACATAATAATGCCGCACCAGTGGCTAGAGGGGAATTTGCCGGTGGCAGCTAAATGCGACATCTGCGACAAGACATGCGGCTCCGTGCTTCGGTGAGCTAACAACTCTTTCCACTTAATAGACATATTTATTTTAACTATTTATTGGACTAGACAACTAATAGATAAACTTCGTGTTATTTTTCCATTAAACAGAAGTAAGAAACATTTCTAAAGTTTTTACCTACAGCTTAAATTTCAATGTCTATTATTTTTACTATGAAAATAAAACTCATCTAATTTTGTTTTTCCCCCAGAGTTCCGTGGCAGCATAGGGAGTTCGTAACTTTCAAAGTATGCGAGCAACTTGAGTTTAATTCCCGTTGGTACCATAGAAATTGTTAATTTCAATTTTAAGTTCTAATTTGCCACATACTTGACGGTCAAGAGAAACATCACGTCAGTCCGCCGACATATACTGGGGGAGCACGTCTGACTAATTGATTAGTTGACTCTATCATTAATAAATCACGATACCAAATAATAAGAATTTGCTACATTTCATCATCATCATCATCATTACAGCCCTTCACAAGTCCACTGCTGAACATAGGCCTCCCCCAAAGAATGCCACAAAGCACGGTCCTGAGCCACCTGCATCCATCGACTTCCTGCATGTCTTACCAGGTCGTCACTCCATCTCGTGGGGGGACGCCCTACACTTCGCCTACCGGTACGAGGCTGCCACTCGAGAACCTTTCTTCCCCATCGGTTGTCGGTTCTTCGAGCTATATGGCCGGCCCACTGCCACTTCAGCTTACTAATCCGTTGGGCTATGTCGGTTACTCTGGTTCTACTGCGGATATCCTTATTCCTAAGTTTATCACACATTGTTGCTACATTTAGTAGTCTTAAATCTTACTCGGTATTTTATTAAGATTTTAGATTTTTAGTATTTAAAAATATAAAAGTTAAAGTTACAACCTATATACCTTCCACTGCTGGGCCCTCATTTCTGAGAGGGTGTTAGGGCAAGTTAGTGTCCGCCGCGCTGCCCCAATGCGTGTTGGCATACTTCAAATACCTTCGAAATTTTTTTCTTATTTCTCAGACATTTTAACAGTGGTAGAGCCACGCGGCAGCTTTTGCTGTCGCACGGATAGGCCGGCTCGAACCGGGGTGGTACCACGACCTCACAGAATACCAGCGTGAAGTAGAGGTTTACCTCTGCGTTTCGCTTGGTGAGTACAGGTGGCCGAAGGTCCTTTTTACTGGAAATGAGGCATTCCATCTTAGTCTTCACGGTTGACAACGCATCTGCATTTTGATTCGCAAACGAGGATAGATGTTGATGCCTATGGGCCGCAGCAACCACTTACCATCAGGTACACTGTGTGCTCGTTTGTCACCCTTATCCTATAAAAAAAAGACTTGCAGGTTTCCTCACGATGTTTTCCTTCACCGCCGAGCATGTGGTAAATCAGCATCAATTAACAATTTTATTGGGGATCGAACACGGGTTGCTCGCGTACTGTGAAATTTACGGCGAACCGCAAACCATCTGGGCTACCACGGCTCAGAAAAATATACCAATAAAGATATCCATTTGACTGTTAAAATTATACGTTATCGCACTATATTCTTAAACAATTTCTATAGAAAATGTTTATTTTAACAGGTCTTAAAAAACATTTTAATTGGCTACAGTATTGAAATACCCAATTAGCTTAATAAACCTCTCAGAAATAAATAATACGAGGCCTACACCCAGAGTATGTATTCTTGAATGTATGATTTTTCTTTATTCAAAAAAGGTACTGTAGTACAGTACATGACCTTTCTCTTACTCTCAAGTACTAAACTAGCTCATTACTCATTAGTCTGTATTCGCTTAAATAAAGAAATAAATGACCGACTAACTGTAGGTTTTTGATCGTAAACTAGGTCAGAGAGCGTGTGCTAGAATGGCATATCCTTTTCCCCACATTCAACGAATCAACTGACGTGAGGTGTTCATACTCATTCGATTGACATATCCCGAACGTATAGCTTCCATTTTATTTACTATTTTATTTTTAAAACTACAATTGGTTTTAAGTGTGTCAAACTCACAAGGCGCGACTGAATACGCATTATTAGACTACGTGTGATTTCAGTAAAAAAAATTTAGTAGATAAAAATCTTAGAGTCGTTTCAAATTTCAAACCTCCCACCACTGCGATTTACTTGGAATTCCAGACCGATAGGACTGGCCAGATCGTATAATTGATCATATCATAAAGTGATATGAAAATCCTCAATAATATATTGATTTGATTATTATTTATATAATCAAATCAATATATTATTGAGGATTTTCACTATTAAAAATAAATTGTTTCTCTGAAAATACAAAGTTTTATTTAACACACTTACTTTTACAATATTACAACAAACTATGAGAGTTACACTTTCATCTCACCTGAAAATACAAGGAAACGACATTTAAAGTTCACTAATATCGCCTCCTCAATTATATCCTTTCATTTATCTTTTTAGAGAGTAGTAGAGCTACGATGGCTATCAGAGTACAGAACCAGAGTACGAAACCTATCCAATTGCAGAGAGGTGTAAGACAGGATGATGTTATATCCCCGAAACTCTTCACCGCTGCATTGGAAGACGTTTTCAAGCTTCTGGACTGGAAAGGATACGGTATTAACATCAATGGCGAGTACATCACTCACCTTCGATTTGCCGACGATATAGTCCTTATGGCAGAATCGCTGGAGGACCTAAGCACCATGCTCAATGACCTCAATAGTGTCTCCCAACGAATAGGTCTTAGGATGAACATGGTCAAAACAAATATCATGTTTAATGTCCATGTCACACCTATGCCGGTAGTTGTTGGGAGCACTAAGCTCGAAGTTGTTGAACGAGTATGTTTACCTGGGACAAATAGTCCGACTAGGTAAGTCCAACTTCGACCGAGAGGTCAATCGACGGATTCAACTCGGCTGGGCAGTGTTCGGGAAACTACGACACATCTTCTCGTCAGACATACCTCAAAACCTTAAAACGAAATTGTACAACCAGTGCGTGTTGCCAATGATTACTTACGGATCTGAGACGTGGTCCTTCACTGCTGGCCGTATGAGGAAGCTCAAGGTCGCTCAGCGAGCTATGGAGAGGGCTATGCTCGGGGTTTCTCTGCGTGATAAACTTAGAAATGGGTATATCCGCAGTAGAACCAGAGTAACCGACATAGCCCAACGGATTAGTAAGCTGAAGTGGCAGTGGGCTTGGGAAAAAAGGTTCTTGAGTGGCAGCCTCGTACCGGTAGGCGAAGTGTAGGGCGACCCCCCACTAGATGGAGTGACGACCTGGTAAGACATGCAGGAAGTCGATGGATGCAGGTGGCTCAGGGCCGTGCTTTATGGCATTCCTTGGGGGAGGCCTATGTTCAGCAGTGGACTTGTGAAGGGCTGTAATGATGATAATGATGATGAAGCTTATTTACTGCATACGCTTGACCCAGATGAGATTGCTAATGATGTGCGAACGAATGAGATTTGGCAGGGGTGTTCAGCCTTAACTCCTCCCCCCTCAAAAGAGAAATTATCCGAAGGTGGCTCAAGCGACTTATATATATATATATATATATATATATATATATATATATATATATATTACATATACTATATATATATATAGTATATGTAATGAAATTACATTTCATTAAATTGAATTTGCCGCGCTTCGCGCGTGTATTAGGTTGTCTGTGGAAGTGAGTAGAGGGCGCATCGGAGTGACGCGCATTTCAATGGCGGATGATGTTCAGATTATTTTGTGATTTTATTGTTATAAAAAACTTGTAGAAAGATAAATTACATTACATTTACATTACAGCCTTAGAATTCGTTCAAACAAGGCGAGCAGGTAGTAAAGTAACTTTTTCAAGGGCGACAAATACTATATTTTTCGTCAGTTATATAGTAAATAGATTTGTATAACAAAAATAATCATCAAACGTGAGAACATACTACTATTGTGAACATCTTTGTATAACCTTCAAGCAAATTAATCATTTACATTTTTTTTCATTTTCAACGGTTCTCATTTATTCAGTAGTGCAATATTTACGTTAGATAGTCCAGTTAGACCTACTGTCACAATATATTACAATATTTCATTGCAAACTAGTCAGGTAAAAGCAACGAAAGTATTAACTCCTCTTTTCCTTTCACACTGCAGATAAGTATTTCTATCGGAATTCTTTTCTTTGGGCTTTAGATATTAATCTTTAAGAGATATTTAGGATTAAATTTTTAATGGACATATCGTTGTTCAGTAAGTGTTTCAATCGTTTTTGATTTGTCTTCTTTATAATATCTATTTTTTTAGTAATTATTCCACTTCTGATGATGATTCTCAAAATTATTCAAATAAAAGAATGTTACTCGTATTAGAATTTACTCTGAAGGTTGATTGTTAAAAATAATAAAAGTGTGAGAGCGGATGTTCAACTTGCTCTCTTACTTACGCAATTAATCATTATCAGGAATAAGAGATCGTACAGCACTACACATTCAGTATAGGGCAAATACAGTTCGATCAACCGTAATATGTACCAGTCACAATCACACATTGGTGTAACATGAAAGACATAATTACATGATAACACCCAAATAATGCAAAACAATAGAAACACAACTCATCTCAATGCAACACAGGGCAGCCTCTCAGCAAAGCGTTTTTCCTTGCTTACACTAGAAGAACTACTACATGAATAGAACCACATCCCTCGTGTTATTTAGGCAGAATCTCAGTGTTGAGGTAATGTTTTAGCCCAACAAAAGAATTACCGACTGATCCCTCCCAGTCGACTGCGCGATACTTTATACAGCTAAAACAAGTTGGAGATTACAGTTCCACCCTCAATTCTTCTCATTTTCTTTTATTATTTTACCCTCCTTCCTAACACTATATATTATAAATGAGATTAAACTTATCTAGATAAATTTGGAAAGTTAAACATTATCCAAATACAAAATTTCATCTGCATTGTTAGAGCCGTTTGCTTCGCAAAACAATGCTGTAGATGTAGATTGTAGCAGAAATGGGTTGACTCGACCGAGGAAGGACCATGTTCTCACAGAGTACCAAAAGCAGGTTTAGATATACACCCTTTTACTGGATACGAGGCATTCCATATTAATCCTCAGGGGTGACAACGCATCTTCCTTTTGATTCTTAATCTAGTATAGATGAAGATGTCGATAGCCTGTAATGAACGGTACATTCCACAATAGATGTAGATATCTATGGACTACAGTATCCACTTACCATTAGTTTTTTTTATAGAATAAGGATGACAAACGAGCACACAGTCCACCTGATGGTAAGTGGTGTCTGTGGCCCATAGACATCTACATCCATCTTCGTTTGCGAATTAAAATGCAGATGCGTTGACAGCCGTGAGGACTTTGATAGAATGCATCTTTTCCAGTAAAATAGGTCTCCGGTTTTCTACACTCACCATACGAAACACAGCAGCATTAAGCCGCTATTTTACGCTGGTATTCTGTGAGAGCGTGGTCCTTCCCCGGTTGAGCCGACCCATTCGTGCTACAACTACACTATTAATATAGCTGCAACATGGCTCTACCATGTTACAAAAAAGGTATACTGAGTGCTCGTTTATCTTCCTTTCGTTATAGTATAGAACAAAGGTATAAAAGGCAGCCGATCTGGGTTATTGTATTATGGTGGTTGCAGCCTGTGACCGCTTCTAGCGACATTTTCCGAAACGAGGTTGAATTTAAAATCAAGCACCCACTCGTATGTCGGTCACCTAGTTCGAATTTAGAACGTCGGCAAGAATGAGGGCTAATAATCTTCCACTCACCAGGTGTCACTAGTTGTGACTGAGGTAAAGTTTTTTGTTACATAATGTCAGTTAATTGAGAAATTAGTTTTAAATAATAGATTATCATTATCTAGAATATTATATTAATACACAACACAATGCGTTAGTGGTTTGATTTTTAATTATTTGCACTTTATAACTCTTTTCTTTAAAAAATCGGCTTTTAGTTATATTTTATAGTTTGGTTTATTCATTTCTAATGTAATTAATGTAAAATATAACTAATAATACAGAAAAAAACCTTAAAGATTACGTTTTCCTAAGAAATTATCATCCCCGCTATGAAATCTGTCAAATATGTTACCTCACTGTAAAGTGGCGCCGCCCTGGTGGCAAAAAAAGTCGTGGATGCCCTCATTGTTGCGAATTAATAACGCGTAATAATATAACATTACGTAGTGGTCTAACAAGTTTTTATACGTAGAAAATCCTCGCTTTAATCATAATTCTGTAATTCCCTCTTCACGCTAAAATTGAGCTGAGCTGATTTTCACGAAATTTGTTAAAGAGATTTTTAAAGGTGGTTTCGTTAAAGGTGAACATGAGTTGTCACTTTTCGAAATGAGTTGTTTTCCGACCTCGACCTGGACGAAGCCGCAACCAAAAACCGATATTTTTTTTTTCGGATTTCATCGCGTTTAATTTTACTTTTTTTAATTCTCGACGTTTCGGGCAATTTACAACACCCATGGTCCCCGCCCCCCGTGACCATCGTTGCTGTAACATTAGACGCGATAAAATCCGTAAATTTGTTTTATTCTATGTGTAGTATCCGCGTAAATATAAGAAATCATTAATACTTATATATTATATTTATTTTTTATTTTTTTTACTCTTTATTTGGGTCACCATACACACAACATAGAGACAATAATTTAAAATTTAAAATTTTGTACAACCGACTTCAATATAATTTATTGAGAATAACTCAAAAACTATTAGTCGAACCTTTATCAAATTTATATGGGACCAAATGTGAAGCACCAGCTTTCAAATAAAAAAAGAATTGCAAATCAGTTCACCCAGTAAAAAGTTATGAGGTACAACATATAAAAAAATCCAGTCGAATTCAGTACCGTTTCCTTTTTGAAGTCGTTAGAAAAATATGTCTCAATCCTGCGAGCTATGAAATATTTAAGTAATATTTACAGATTAAGTACTTAAAACTAGCCAACGGATAATGTATTATGCATTCATTTTCATGGATTTCGGCACGGCATGTGGTTGTATAATGATATCATTATGGTGGGGGGAGAGATGCGTCCCAAATCACTTTTATACAAACCACAGAGTACATTATATATACAAACCTTCTTTGAACATCTTGTAAACCTTAAAGCGCGGTAACTTACTTGGCACAGATATATTAGTTCCACTTAATAGTTGCGGGCAGTCGATACGGCTTTGTAATAATGTATATAAGAAAAAAGATCCAGATATTTGTTTCAGGCTCCGCATTCGTCCACCGAATGCGGCAGCCATTGAGGCGGAGCTGTACGAGGGTTACAGAGCGGCGAAGACCGCCCTCCGGGAGGCTGTCCTGCGGGCCCGGGATCAAGCCCGTGAGGAGATGCTGGAGACTCTCGACAGAGATCCGTGGGGGCGCCCTTACAAGATGGTGCGGGATAAACTCCGCACCTGGGCCCCCCCGCTGACACAGAGTCTCCGGCCTCAGCTCGTGGAGGACGTGGTGAGCGCTCTGTTCCCTGCGCGAGGGGAACATCCGCCCCCGCCTATGGCTCCGCCACCTGCGGTGCCGGAAGCGGACCGCCAGGACGACGACGACGACATCCCGGAAGGGACCGGGGTAGACCTGAGAGTGGCGGTACGTAGGCTCAAGGCCAGGAATACCGCCCCAGGACCCGATGGCTTGCCTGGCAAAGCCTGGGTCCTGGCCTCGGAGGCTCTCGGGCCCCGACTGGAGGGGCTCCTAAGCGCATGCTTGGAGAGAGGCCAATTCCCGCTTCGTTGGAAGACGGGGAAGCTGGTCCTCATTTGGAAGCCGTTGTCTTGGCGATGTCTCTCGACATCGCCAACGCCTTCAACTCCATGCCCTGGAGCTGCATTAGGGAGGCACTCCGGTATCACCGGGTGCCGACCTATCTCCGGTCGCAACGGTGAGTGGAACCGGCGAGAGATGTCGTGCGGTGTCCCACAGGGTTCGGTTCTGGGGCCGCCCCTGTGGAACATCGGTTACGACTAGGTGCTGCGCGCCGACCTCCCTACCGGCATCAGCGTAGTTTGCTATGCTGACGACACGCTGGTACTAGCACAAGGGGGGTCGTACGAGGCGGCGGCGGAAACTATGACACGCGGGGTTGCGATAGTCGTTGAGAGGATCCGGCAACTGGGTCTCGAGGTAGCTCTGCACAAGTCCGAGGCCATGCACTTCCATGGTCCTCGGAACAGGCCACCACCGGGATCCTCAGTGATAGTAGGAGGGGTATCCGTCGGCGTCGAGTCGGCGTTGAAGTACCTAGGACTCGTCCTCGACGGCCGATGGAACTTCGTTGAGCACTTCCGACGTTTGGCTCCCAAACTGGAATGGACCGGGGCTGCCTTCAGGCGGCTCCTGCCGAACCTGGGGGGGCCAAACGCCTCCTGCCGGAGGCTCTACGCGGGGAACGTGCGGTCCATGGCCCTTTACGGGGCCCCGGTGTGGGCGCGTGGTTTGGCGCGGCTTGCCGTCCACCACCTGAAAGCGCCCCAAAGGGTGGTTGCCGTGAAAATGGTTCGCGGCTACCGCACGATCTCCCGCGAGGCGGCGAGCCTCCTTGCCGGATTGCCGCCATGGGATCTGGAGGCGATAGTCCTCGCGCGCCTGCACGAATGGCGCGCGGAGGCACTATGCCGGGGGGAAACCCCGCTGCTGCGGCAAGTTGTCGCGCAGCGGACAGACTTCCGGCACGATCTCATGGCGACATGGAGAGAGCGACTGTCGCAACCCCGTGCCGGGCACGCCACTATAGCGGCGATAAGACCCCTCTTTGAGGAGCGGCTTGAGAGACGCCACGGCGTCCTCACCTTCCGCCTGACGCAGGTCCTCACCGGACACGGTGTGTTCGGGAGGTTCCTGCACAGAATCGGGCGGGAGGAAACGCCCGGGTGCTCCCACTGCGAGGATCGACCGGAGGACACGGTGGAGCACACCGTGGAGGTGTGCCCTGCTTGGGCGGAGCACCGCCGTGTTCTCGTAGCGGCGATAGGCGGCGGCGACCTCTCGCGTCCGGCCCTGGTCGAAGCCATGGTCCGGAGCGAGACGGAATGGGATGCCGTCACCACCTTCTGCGAAGCAGTGATGCTAGCGAAGGAGGTGGCGGAGCGGGAGAACGAGAGAGCAGCAGCTTTCCTTCCCGGCCGCCGCGGGAGACGCCCCGGGCGTCGGGAGCTACGTCGTGGCCCCCGGCCACCGTAGGCGCGGGCCTGTGGACGGCGAGCAATGGATAGCTCGCCGTCCGTCCGTCTAACGACGACAGGCCGTGTCGACGGCGCGTTTTGTTCCACGCGCGCCTCAAAGAGCTGTCAGCAACGTGAAGGGGTCGACGCCTGCCGGGGCTGCGGGCTGTTCGAAAGAGATACCGCGGCTCCGGAACGTAAGGGCACTGAAGGAACACTGATGGTTTTTAGTCAGTAAAAGTCTGACACTCCCTTCCGCTCCACCCAGAGCGAAAGGCGTCATTAGATGATTTTCCATCCACAAAAAAAAGCTATTTGTTTGTAATCGCGTTCTCGATAACGGCTTCCAACGATTTTGCTGAAATTTATAGTTAAGGGGGTTTATGGGAACTAAAATCGATATAACCATGTCTCATTTCTATTTCTCTATTTTTATTTTAAATTCTATTAACTTACTTCGGTAAACCTAGTTCGGTAATTTATCACAGAGATGATCTTCTGAACAGTTTAGGTCTACTACGCGGCATTGCACGAGTTATAATGCTACAATGAGGTCAATCCTTTTTAGTTTACTACTGAAATCAAAAAGGAGACGGTACTCAATTCGACTGTATGTTTTTTATGTGTGTTACCTCATTACTTTTTTCTAGGTGAACCGATTTCGATAATACTTTTTTTAATTGAAAACTGGTACTTCTCATGTGGTCCCATATAAATTTGATCAAGGTCTGACCAATAGTTTTTGAGTTATTCTTAATAATTTGTATTGAAAACGGTTGTACAATTTTTAATAATAAATTATTATAGAGAATGCACCTGTACTTTTGCACACATACGCCATAAACCTGCGCAAATTACTATAATCCTTTAATATTGACTGACGTGACCAAAATTGGTCTGGACGAGTTTATTAATTAAATCAAGGAAATGCTCCGATCGATCTCGCAATCTCGTGTTCGTGTAAATTTATACTCTAATAACTTCAAATTAATGCGAACAAACAATGGACTACATAACAATGTAAAGCGAAAGTCTAATACAAAGCAATGTGAAAATAAAGGAACGTTACAAAAGTGTACTTACATCGTTAGCATTGACCTATATTTTCTTTTAGTAATTCTCCGTTCAGCGCGCGTTAGAAATGTTGTTTTAAAGTCTTTTAAAACGATATTTTATACACTAGTATCGATGGAAAACCAGCATACAGTACACTAGAAGTATATGTGGACGCTGATGTTTTTTGTGACCACGCGTCTATACTTGATTGATAACACAACAGGAATATAAGAGGCCTGAAGACATATATATTTTAATAGATATAAGATTGACTTACTTACTTACGTTGTAAGCGTAGTGTTTCTATATAGTTTGTCTTTGTAAGTGGATACAGCGGCCCATTATGTAATAATGTCCTCCAGATCGAGTTTTGGTCACGGCTGTCAGTTCAACGAATACTAGCCATGTAGGACAGAATTATAGTTCACGAATGTGTGCGGAAACAGATGCACTCTCTGTTTCTTCACTCTCATTGTCCGATGGGATAGTATATTAGTGGCTTAATGGGACGATGCGGCCATAGATATCGTCATATATCGATCCTCGATTACGATACGAAATATAGATGTGAAATCATCTCTGAGGCTTAAGATGAACTGTTTCGTTACCTATCGACTACCACCAGCGTTTTTTCCGGACCAATACTCTCTTTTTTTTAAAAGGCCGGCAACGCATCTGCAATTCCAATTGTGTTGCAGTTGTACTTTGGCGGCGGTAGTCGCTTATCATCAGGTAAGCTGCATGCTTGTTTGCCCACTCTTATAAAAAAAAATACCTGTAAAAGGGGTTTTCGGTTCTCGTCACTCACCATACGAAACACAGCACCATACTGCAGCTATTTTATAATAATCTGTGAGAGTGTGGTCTTTCTCCATCCGAACCGACCGAGTGACTTTGCCACTCTCACTCTCATAACCAAATAGCGTTTATAAGGGATCATTTAAAAAATATCCATTTCGCGAGATACATTGTACTGAATGATTGACGATGCACGCCAATATTAAGTACACTTTATGTGAAATAAATATTTTGAGATTACATTAAAATTATTTTATGGTACGTTATTTTTTACTATTTTACAGTGGTAAAATTGTGGTTCTTTTCATTTTTGTCACCTATCACATTACTTTCTGCGGGTTGACTGGGAGATAATTCCAAAAGCCATTAAGTTCGCCCTTTTTTAATCTGTGGTTTAATAAAGTATAAATAAATAAAATAAATGAATAAAAAGTGATTAACTACGCATTAGCCTTGTATACCATTATAAAGCTACTAGTATTATATCAACTCAGTGCACCGAAGTGACAAGTTTTACGGTCGTAGACCGATTAATTTCAGAACCAATCCGCTCCAAGCTTAAGTGCACTTTAGATAAGAAATTCTCAAACGGCTTCGACTTGAATTTCCGACGCGCTTAAATAAACTTGCGAAAAATTTAAACTGTTCTCGAGCCGGCGAGTGGTTTTGATAACTTTATTCAAAGGTTCGTTTTTAAACTTAAAGCGTATCGTAATTTCTGTTGACATATTTGAGACGAATATATTAACGTAATTTTTTTTTTACTTTGACATTTACTTTAACTTACTTTTACTGCACTGCCTTATTATTGATTTGGTGTTTGTAAAAGGGTTCCGGGCTCGAATTCCGAGTAGAGCCAAAATATCAGTTATTAAGTTTTTAAGACGTTCTCAATAGCAATTTGAAGTCAAGAATCTAACGGTGTTTCACCAACGTACTTCATAAAACACGTAAAGCCATTACTCCTGCGTCTAATCTTTCTCCGGTTGTGTCAGGTTGCCGTCACATCGGACTATGAGAGTGAGGGAATAGAGAGTTCACCTGTGCTTGCGCATACACTTGGGCACTATAACCTTGTCCTACGCAAATGGTTAGTCTTTTTTTATAGGATAAGGGTGACAAGCGAGCACACAGTCCAACTGATGCTACGTGGTGTGGTTGCTGTGGCCCATAGACATCTACATCTATCCTCGTTTGCGAATCAAAATGCAGATATCAGCCGTGAGGACTAAGATGGAATGCCTCTTTTCCAGTAAAAAGGGTCTCCGGTTCTCTAAACTCACCATACGAAACGCAACAGCGTTAAGCTGCTATTTTACGCTGGTATTCTGTGAGAGCGTGGTCCTTCCCCGGCCGAGCCGACGTCTTCGTGCTAAAACTATACAATTAATGCAGCATGACTTTACCACTTTAAAAAAGTCTCCGTTGAGACTCACCGCCTTTATCGGAGTTCGGTCTGGAGCACATAGTTTTTATTGTATTTATAATCCTTAACATTACAATATTAAGGTATGATTCAATACACGTTAGCAGCTGTGGACACAGAGTGGATGGCGTACTAAGACGCTTATAGACAACTTTAAAGTTAAAGTTAAAGTTATAGCGCATATATATGTACATACCAATGCTGGGTACAGGCCCACTCTCATTACTTAGATGGTTTTTAGGGCAAGGAAATGTTCGCCGCGCTGCCCCAATGCGTATTGGCGAACTTCACATGTCTTCGAAATATTTTTTTTCTCATTTCTCACGACGAGACGTGCTCACGATGTTTTCCTTCATCGCCGATCACATGGTAATTCAGCATTCAAAATTGCAAGTAATAATTTCATTGGTGCCGACGGGTATCGAACCCGGGTTGCTCGTACTGAAATTTACAGGGAGCACTTAGCCCCTGAGCTACAACGGCTCTATTGATGACTTGATTAAAAACCCATCTTATCAGTGTCGAGCGTTGGTGCAGAGTAGCCAGCCTCTCAGTATTCTATAGGGAATTGCGATGAGTATATGGAATTACATACCTTATTTCCTCCTGTTCGAGTTCGACTACCAGTCGCTAGACGAGTCGGCTCTCCACGTAGATGAGAGCGTATAGACGGGAACCTCCAGACATTTGTTGTCGACATTCCACGCGTTCGAACAAAACGATTTGGTTTGTCGTTTGTAATGCGTACAGTAATGGAGTCGATAAGTTTGCCAGCGTCTGTTTCTCCTAATTACAACGTGTGTGCCTTGAACGGTATTGTAAATAGGTTTTTATTATACTAATACAGTGCGATTTGGCAGGTAAGGCTAAATTATCATTGACCACTTAACTGACACGTTGGTCTAGTGGTCGTAAGTGTGGCTCCCTGATCATGTGATCTCTGGTTCGAATCTCGGGTCTGGTCAAAGTGTTATATTGAGTTTTTCTGACAAGAAAGTAAAGGTGTCAGGATTAAGCAGTGTTTCACCCTCGGGTACCTGTTAAAAATGTAATTGTTTCTACCGCTCCAAAATAGAATTTTGGTTTTGCTTTTCAAATACATTTTAAGGATTTTAATATCAGTGCTTTCATATTGTAAATAAAGTTCATATGTGCAACGTTTTAGGTTAAAATCAAAATGCACTCTACGTAATTAGTTTTCGACCTAATTAATGCCCGTGGGAGACGTGAGCTGCACTCAAAGACTCGCAGAGTACTCAACTCGTACGTTCTATACAGCAACTGTGTTATAACTAATTTTAAATTAATTAGTTGTTGTAACAAAAACTAAAGCTTAATTTATTTAAATAGAAATAGATTTTGTGTCTTTAGTAAGAGAATACATCACCAATTCTTTTCCCAGCGGGTGACGTTAGAAGCGACTATAGGAACTTTGAAAAAAGACTGAAAGATTTTATGGCGCCTATACACCATCGGCTATTATGGACGAATACTAGCGATCACGATCGTGTAGAGGGCATAATCGCCTATAATTACCCATAATCGGAGATGATCGAGCGTAATTGCCGCTGCGTCGGTTTTTCGGACAAATATCAAAGGAAGTTTAGCCATGATCATGCGCGCGTCTACAATCTACATGATAGCCGATGCCCTATAAACTTACCTTGTTCTATTTCGGTGTATAGTTAACATACACCGAAATAGAACAAGTTAAAATAGAACACTCTGTTATGGTTCTGCATTTCAATAATATTTATATTATAAACTAATTAAATAAATAGCGGCAGCTGCTACTGTTTCAACGTCCATCTCGCACAGGTGACAGTACAAATATGTAGGATGCACGATTGTGTGGGCAGCCGCGCAATTATTGTAGTATTCTGTAGTTGTCAATCATGGCCGATGGTGTACCCCATTGTGGTTTCTGATAGCGTGCGACAATCCTCAACACGTCTGCAATGCGTGACGCTTAAGACAAATCTTCTATACAAAGGGAGGGGCCTATATCGAGCGGTGGCAGCGGGCTGAAGAAGTAGAATATAAGTAACATAATTTTTTTTATAATATTATTAAGACAACAAACACCTCCACCGGATAGTTAGTGGAATTTTTTTCCAGGATAGGGTGACAAACGAGCACACAGTCCACCTGATGGTAAGTGGTTGCTGACTTGCTGTGATCCATAGACATCTACATTTATCCTCAATAAAGAATCAAAATGCAGATGTGTCGTCACCCGTGAGGACTAAAATGGAATGCCTCTTTTCTAGTAAAAATCGTTTCTGGTTCTCTACACTCATGATACGAAACCTAGTAGCTTTAAGCTTCTTTTTTATGCTGGTATTCGGTGAGAGCGTGGTCATTCCCCGATCGAGCCTATGCATTCGTTCTACCACTATACTACTAATATAGCTGCAGTATGGCCCTACCACGTATAGAATTATACTTATATAATTGACACTGCTGTGTTTCGTATGTTAAGTGTAGAGAACCAGAGACCCTTTTAAAGGAAACAATGCATTCCATCTTAGTCCTCAGGGGTGATAACGCATTTGTATTTTGATTCTTAATAAAGGATAGATTTTTATGGGCCACAGTATTCAATTAGTATCAGGTGGACTGTTTGCTTGTTTGTCAGATTAATTCTATTTAAAAGAGTCACTTTTTGTTGAACGAATATCGCAAGCTTACTGTATGTTGAACGAAATGGATGCAACGGAGAAGAGGGTGCTAAAAACTTTTTAATGTAGTTTTTTCTTTAAGCATAATTCTATAATTCCCTCTTCACACTAAAATATCTGAATGGATTTTGATGACATTTGGTAAAGATTTCAAAGGTGTGATTTATCGAAATCGTCGTTATCTGACCTCCACTTATTCTATTAACAACCTTATTGTTATTAAAATTATTTTATATTTTATTTTTATAGGATAAGGGTGAGAAACGAGCATACAGTTTACTTGATAGTAATTGGTTGCTTTAGACATCTACATCTATCCTCGATAACGAATCAAAATGCAGATGCGTTGTTACCCGTGAGGATTAAGATGTAATGCCTCGTTTCCAGTATAAAGGGTTTCGGTTCTCTACACTCAGATTTTTTTTATAGAATAAGGGTGACAAACGAGCACACAGTCTACCTGATGGTAAGTGGTTGCTGTGGCCCATAGACATCTATCTTCGTTTGCGAATTAAATTGCAGATGCGTTGTCAGCCTTGAGGACTAAGATAGAATGCCTCTTTTCCAATAAAATGGGTTCTCTACACTGACCATACGAAACACAGCAGCATTAAGCTGCTATTTTATGCTGGTATTCTGTGACAGCGTGGTCCTTCCCCGGTCGAGCTGACCCATTCGTGCTGCAACTATACTATTAATATAGCTGCAGCATGGCTCTACCAGGTATACAATTTGATTCGAAACAATGCAGCATTAACCTGGTCGTACCGACCTTTTCTTGCTAGTTACATAATATAGCTGCAGCGTGACCGAAAAATATCTGTAATATTGTTGAAAGTTTTAATTTTTTTAGATGTAATGTTACGCCAAGTTTTCGTTTCCATGTCATAGACTCCAAGACTTCCGTTGCGTATGGTGTCGCAAATGCGTGCATGCCAACTGCCGACCAGGCTGGCGGGCAGCGTGCTCGCTGGGGCCAGCGCGCGCCTCCGTCGTGCCACCCACCAGGCTGCACTCCGTCGGCCCGGACGACGGCTGGCTACCCGACAGACCACCTAACGCTTCGCCTCTCATTGTCTTCGTCAACTCGAGATCTGGTAAGTTTAAAAAAAATATATTGTAATGTATATAAGCAAATGAGCTCACCTACGTCTATCCTCCGCTGAGAACCAAAATGCATGTATGTTGTCAGCCATGAGGACTGAGATAGAATTCATCGTAACTATTAAAAAGGGTATCCGGCTCTCTTTACTCACTTTATGAAATACAGCAGCATCAAGCTGCTATTTTACGCGGGTATTTGTGAGTGCGTGGACCTACCCCGCTTGAGTTTATCCATTTGTGCTACAACCATAGAATAGCTGCAGCGTGGATCTACCACGTGTATTGTACTCGTTACTATTTCGACAATATTCTACAAACAAAATAGCAGGTTAATGCTGCTGTTAAGCGACTATTTTACGCTAGTCTCCTTCTTCCCATTAATTCTGCGCTTCGTTAGCGAATTCGAAGCAGTACCAGCCATTTGCAATTTTATTTCTCCTCACTATCACTATAAATTAATCATTACTAACTTCACAACTTCATATAAGATAATTTGGACTTTATTATGTTTATAACTACATACTGAAAGATTTCAACTGGCAGTTTCCTTAATCAACAGAAAAAATTAATTGACATTTTCGACATAATTTTTTATATAAAAAAATAATACAAAAAATAAAAATGGCTCGAAGGACCATAACATATTTAGTGTTTCTCTTACACTAATATAGCAGTTATACTATAATATATATAATATACTATAATTATAATATCCACAGAACTAGACCTAACAGTGTTTCCTTTTCAGGTGACAATCAAGGAATTAAGTTCCTTCGGCGTTTCACACACTGAAAGATTTTAACTGGCAGTTTTTTAGTCAACAGAAAAAAGTAATTGACATTTTCGACATAATTTTTGATATACAAAAATTAATACAAAAAATGAAAATGGCTCGAAGGACCATAAAATATTTAGTGTTTCTCTTACACTAATATAGCAGTTATACTATAATATATATAATATACTATAATTATAATATCCACAGAACTAGACCTAACAGAGTTTCCTTTTTAGGTGACAATCAAGGAATTAAGTTCCTTCGGCGTTTCACACACTGAAAGATTTTAACTGGCAGTTTGCTTAATCAACAGAAAAAATTAATTGACATTTTCGACATAATTTTTGATATAAAAAAATAATACATAAAATAAAAATGGCTGGAAGGACCATAAAATATTTAGTGCTTCTCTTACACTAATATAGCAGTTATACTATAATATATATAATATACTATAATTATAGTATCCACAGTACTAGACCTAACAGAATTTCCTTTTTAGGTGACAATCAAGGAATTAAGTTCCTTCGGCGTTTCAAGCAGCTGCTGAATCCAGCGCAGGTGTTCGAGCTAAGCGGCGCGGGACCACGGCTTGGGCTGAGGCTGTTCCGACACTTCGCTCCTCTAAGGGTATTGGTGTGCAGTGGAGATGGCTCCGTGGGCTGGGTGCTACAAGAAATTGACAAGTTGGACATGCATGTGAGTGAAAGCAATCAAAGCACGTAAGAGTGGCACGGGCCTAAACCTTACTTTGAAAGTGTGCAATAACCAGAACTTTTATTTCTCGCAACAATAGTTCTTTCAGTTCTATAGCCAATTAATTAATCTAAGTAACCCAAGTCTTTTTGTTTATTTTTGAAGAAATTCTCATTACTGAGAACAGTCCGGATTTAGGAAGTTGGTGGTATTTACCCCCGTACCTCGAAAAGCGCTTAAATCTCTTGGTCCTGCCTGCCTTGCCTGCCTTGGTCTGCGCCTCATGGTTTTCGCAGGATTGTTAAGCAATGGCTTGAGAAACAAACTGTAAAAGAATATTTAAATTTTATGTTTTGGGTTAGGCATCGATATTAAAATGAATTAACTGTAATTATATTATTTTAGCTAAATTAAGAGTAATCAAATGATTATGATGAATTCGAAACATCGATCACTAATAAAAAAGCTAGATACACAATTCCATGCAAAAGTTCTCTAAAAACTGTCGCCAATTGTTTTTACGTAGTTCTACTTGAAACAAATGTACATTAATGTAAATTCAACCTTAAATTTATTGCCTAAAGTTGTGTTCACAAAACTACGTACAAAAAGTAACCAATACTCGCTGGTCAATCTATATCAAAACAAATTCAACCTTACACGCATGTTTTAAAGTCAGAATTACAAAGTGTCAATAAAGGAACAGAAGAAAGGAACCGAGAGAACGAGGATTAATAGAATTTTATTACTATTTAATTTAAAAAATGCTTTTTACGATTATTTCTTGACAAAATATCAGTATTTACATTAGTGATAACAATTAAATAATGATAATATTAATACTTACCGGAAATATGAAATTCCATTATTATTATATTACACTTTTTAAACGAGTACTGAGGCATGTTTACCGTCGGAACATTCGAATGCTACTAGATTAAAAGCGCACCCAAATGTTCGAGTGGGCGTTCAATCGGTAAGGACATAATTTGGTCACTGATTGTGTGATCTAGTTTTTTATTAGTGATCGATGATTTGAAATAATAATGTATTTTTATGTATTAGATAAACATTTGTCAACATTATAACAAAGCACACTGGACTTAAACAATTTACTAACCTGTTTTGTACCATGTTTTCTAAAAATAAATTATGATAATGATTATGATTGTTATCCTCGCTCTTTGGTCGTGTTCAATTGTCATCCCATTTGACTTTAAGACCCGTATTGATAAACGTTGTTCAACGACGAACTCAAGTGCGTAATCATTTGATGCGCCCTAATTACGATATCAGCATCTCAAGATCGTTGCTAATTAATAAACACATAAAAACAGTATCTCAAAACGATGTACTTAAGAATACTGATCTGTGACTTGCACTCAAGTACACTTAAGTTTCGTTTATTAATCAGTGTGACACTCAGCTGATATCGTAAATCTAAACCGCATCTTGAGAAGATCATAACGTCAAGATTGTACTCAAGTGCCTGTACTTGAGCTGAGTAACATTTATTAATACGGGCCTGAGAGTGAGGGATATGATATATATATATATATATATATATATATATATATATATATATATATATATATATAATCATTATATATATGTATATATATATATATATATATATAATGAATATATATATATATATATATATATATATATATATATAATATTACCCTGCGCAGATGACTATATAGTCTCAGTTGAGAGGCCTCCGTGACTAAAATTTGCTTTATGCCGCCTCCACATGCTTGGTGTTTGCCACAAACACCGACCACAATCATCCAACACAAACACGGCAGCGGCACGGATGGGCAAACATGGCGGACGACGAGCTTGTGGCAGCGATTACTTTCGGGTTGACCTATTTTTATTTAAAATTAAAAGGCAAGATGAAATTAAAAGGTTGTTGTATTGAAAATTTTACATACCATAAAATCTCAAATGAATTCTCAATTATCACTGCTATAAATTGTCTTCAGGTTCAAATAACTTTGATTTGAATACTTTTTGACTGACACGTGACTTTAAATTAATCTAAAAACAAACCTTTGTGAAATTAATGCTACCACTTTATAGCTAAATATTTCACAAATGGACCCCTGAATCGAAAAGATGTTGTTCAACACCCCCAATGTTTTTGAAAGACCTATACTAATAATACAATATAGGTGGTAGAAAACTAACTTTTCGAATCAGAATTGGTAGGAAACTCAACTTCTGAAATTACATTTACCGCCATTGGCGTAGAGTATAATAATAATAGCCACTAGTAACTCCTACCGCCGCCCGCAAGCCGCAAGCTCGCGCGTACTACTGACTGATTGCCAAACGTGTGGATACATCACAAACACGTTTGTCGAACACCCTTCGATTGGTGCACAAAAACCGACACCGACGCCATCCACACGTTCGTGCTTGTTGCTTGGTGTTTGCTGTTTGCCGTTGTTTGCCAAGCGTGTGAAGCCGGTTTTAGAAAACATTTATTAATAATAGTTACATAGTTCACAACAAATTTTATCGGTCGCACTTGTTTCAAAATGCAGCGTCAAGTGCAAACAGCAGTGCTCCCACTCGGCACGGGAAACGATCTGGCTCGCGTGTTGGGATGGGGCGCATCCTGTGACGACGCCGCCAACCTACAGCAGCTGCTGGAGCGATACGAGCGAGCATCCACCAAGATGTTGGACAGGTAAGAGTAACTATAACATAAACAAAAATGTAAAAGTCATTATAATTCGCGATTAAAAGAAATCATTATATAAAAATGATGCAATCTTTATACCTCCGTACCACTGCTGGTTACAGGTGGGTGTTATGGAGCAAATAATCCGCTGTGCTAACTTAGTGCGTATTTTTTCATTTCACATGACTCCTAAATATTTTTATTCCTGACATATCATAATACTTATAAATTAGCAAAGAGCTGAAAATGGTCAAACATCACGCTGTCCGAAAATTGTAAAAATCCTAAAGTAGTTATTTAATTTCCCAAGATGCGTTTTTTTTTAAGATTTTTTCCTTCACCGCCGTGCTCTTGGCAATATAATTTTAGATACTTAAAATTGCAATTTAAGATTTCAGTAATATCAACGGAGATCAGACTCAGTTCGCCATCTTACTAAAAGAGTTGTTAGCCAATTATTCACTACGAATTTGTTATAATAATAAAATTATGTCTTTAATCGCAAATACTTTAAAAGTCTTACATTTTCTAGGATTTTAAGTTATTAAAATACCTTCCCAAAAATTTGTCACCAGCTCTTAAACTATGCGTTTTCTATTCGTGATACTCCATCTTCCTCAATTTATATAAACGTAACTGATGTTTACTAAACCAGTCGCAGATTATGGTTGAGTTTTAATAGCAAGGCATAAAAAACCTCAAGATATTGTTATAAAACGTTACAGCTATAGAGATAACATAGAAAAAATCGTGTACTTTTTAATCCTATTTAAAATTTCCTTTGTTTTATTAACCTCGTTTACACTAAATAAAAAGCAGAGTAAATAAATAAGGAAGTTACTAAGAAACACATATACGGTAGAATTTCTATTACAATATATTATATCTAAAAGAATAGTTCGGAAATAACTTCCATTTACAAATGCCTTAAATTATTTTAAAAAAAAAACCTTAGATTAACAATGAAACAATGCCACAGAAGATACCTGTATTCAAACGTAGAACACAAAAATTGTAAAATTTTGTAAGTTCATGTATCTACAGGTTGTCCGGTAAATAATCGATGGCCCCGCTGGTACTAGTGGTAGGCCTTGGCCTCTCAGAAGGAAATAAAATAAATCTCCAGAAGTCTGGAAAAAATACTTTTTTTAAAAGTATAAAATTGTATAACTACGTTCACTATCGAATCAAATATTTTTATCTGTAACTGGTTTTTTGAATACTTAAAATTAAAAATTGGAATTTTAAGTATTGAAAAGAATAAAAAAGGTTACAGCTAGAAATATTTTGTAATGCACAATGGCAAGGCCAAATATTCATGATTATTTCCAGAGAAAATCAATTGGTTATTAATTTTGTAGCCGCAGTACTCAAGGTGGTATCAAATATCATACTTCATCATCATTTTTATTCTTTATTTTAATTTTTATGAGTTGCCAAGGAATACTAGTACATATGGGGTTATCTATTACTTACCGGACAACCTGTATATACATATAAATAAAAGTGAAGTGTCTGTCTGTAATATCGAAATAACGGCCTTCTATTGAGCAGAGGACCTCCTCTGCTCAATAGAAGGCCGAATAACCCCATTAGCAAGTTATTAAGACGTAAGTAAAAAGTGAATTTTTTTTGTCTGTCTGACTTGACTAATCTTCGAAATTTGTAATGATACTTCACGAACAGATAAAGAGCAATTCCAGGACTGATCTAGAATCTAGATTATATTTTATCCGAACTTGGAGGATTGTTTGGTGAATTCGAAAAACTGATGCAATAAATTGTCTTTGATGATTATCTTAAATGTTCAAATCGTGTAGTGGCTGGTTTACAATAATGTGTGATATTTATACACTAAACTCTGCCCAAAAATATTAAAATAAAAGTTATTAAAAAAACAACCTTCATTTTATGTTAAAAGGAAAATTATGGTCGTCGTGAACATTTTCCCGTAATTAATGAATTAAATAACGAGAAAAAAGAGATGAGTACTTTCCAAAAATAGATAAACGCAATTTGTGAAGCAATTTCTTAATAATTCATTTTAAATAATCCTTTTTAAAAGTAACTTAACGATCTGTTACTTAACGAATTTCAGCACTTTAGATATCATTAATTATTCGAATTAATTTTCTCTGTGCATTAACTATAAGATGCTACTGTAAAATTAAATATTGTAATATATATTAAAATAACATCTAATCCTCAATCCTCGACCCTGAGGAGGAAATTATTTCTACAGTGCTGAAATAGTTCGTTAAAAATTAAAAGATAGAGGTACTCGTAAAAAGCTGTCTATAAATCTAAATAAAATCATTGTCATCGTCAACAACGCAGCCCATCAAGCCAGCCTGCTGAACACAGTCCTTCCCCCATAGATTTTCTCAGAGGGAAGATATTTGCCATAGTTGCCACGCTCGAGGCAGGTTGGCAACTGTAGTTTTTTTATTATTTTGATTTTTTACCAGGAAAATTCTGCTGCCCGTCGCCTGTTTTAATTTCCTCTATCCTCTCTTACCATACCTACGGGATGACATGGGGTAGTGGATATTCGTGATAAGCTTGGGCAAGCATATGCTCAACGAATCATCATCATCATCATTATAATTACATTATTAGCTCTGCGATAACTCTGTTACTGTAGCATTATACTGAATCGTATTTTCATTTTTACTCCTATTTTATATTTTATTATAGTAACAACAAATAAATATGTACTTTCTTACGATTATAACCAAGAGTCTAGGCAAGTGTAAAAAAGCAGGTTTCCACTTAAGCGGAGAAAATGGTTTTCATTCTGGTAGCAGACGTAACGCAATAGAACTCTCCTAAGGATTCGCTTGAGGTGTCATTTCATAGCCTAAATCCTCGATATCTTTTGTTCGTAAATGCCAGATGGTCGATCATGACGTTCGAGCGAGCGCTGACGGCACCACCGCCGCCCCCAGTGCCGCCTGATCTGCTCGATGAGTCCACACTTCTGAAGAATTTGCAAGATATTATGCAGGTGGGTAATAAAAATACAGGGTTATTTTTCAAAGACTATCCAAATTTGATATTTAAGTTCAAATATACATGTAAATAATTTTATGTCGTTATTGTAGTTTATGAAAATAAGAGTAAATAAGGCTTTTACTTTTAGTTGAAACTATCCCAAATTCAATGTGATTTATGGGCATCAACTACACGTACGCGCGCACTTATGTATGCGATTCAATTCACAACGGTTTTGCCGACTGAGTAACCCTTACTAATGTGGTGTGCGTGCGTAGTAAACTAGTAGGCGTTAGTTATTTATGAGTGACAATCAGTTAAAATAATGTATTACGTGTTCTGGATGTAAAAAATAAAAAGGAAATAATGTTTGAGATTTTTTTAATTAAATTTTCTTCACTATTCACCTATGTTACTTATTTTGTACTTTCTTTGCAAATTTGAGCGTATATTGCAAAATAACCATACATACTATACACGCAGCCATGCAAGATAAGAATACTGACAACTACACACTAATACTTCAATATTTATGACAGCATGAGGACTTCCCGCAACTTCAATATTAAAGTTACTATAGGAAAATTTATATTTCATTATTTACATCTCCTAAGCAACACACTTGAAGTTAATGCGGAGTGCGAGCAAAATTGTCTTTCTTTACTATATGATTTCGCAAAACCGTAGCACTAGTGCTACTCTATATTTATTAAATAATTAAAAAATATATTTAACATAAACATGTCATTGTTATTTAAATACACGTTAAATAACAATAACATTTTGACTAACTACAATTAGCTTAAAATTACTTTCAATAATTTAGTTTCTTTTTAATCTGGCAACATCATCGTTGTCGACGGTAATTGTTATTTGTTACCTAACAGCCACGTGTGCCTCATTTAAGTTTCCCCATTTTTCTTTTATGCTTTGCATATTACATTTTTTTAAATTTTATATCTGAAAAGGATGCACGAAGATAATCATATCACGATACCTAAACGCAATCTCACGGATATGTTTTTGACATATTCGTGTGGGAGGATTTCTCAAAGTTCAAGTAAATGCTACAGACTATATTGTGTCTCACTGCTCAGCACAGACCTTTTCTTTCTGAGAGCGATATGGAGCAGTTATTTCGACGTGTTTCTCCAATGCGTGTTGTCGGGATGACAGCCATAATGTAGCTGTTAGCTGCAGCGTAGTTCTATCACATTACTACTACTTTACTATTGAATTTATTAATTATTGCATTATCATAAACAACACAAAGTATAATAATATTTTATATAAATTACAACTACAAAAAATAAAAACTATATACGCAAATATATAGAGTTGCAGCAACTAAAAGACATTCGACTCTGCATGATGAAATAGCAGTGTTACCAGGGTCATAGCACTGATATTCTGTCGGTGCCTCATATTACCGAATGGTTGGACATATTTCTGTTACCATCAAAAAGGAGTAGGTATAATATGTTAATTAAAAGTTAGGTATTTTTATATTTAATAAAAAATAAGCCAGATCATGATCCATATTAAATTGTATTGGCTTATATACATAGCTACAATAAAATTTAATTAAAATGAGCTGATGTGTAGACAGTTGAAAGAATTCTTAAGCCATAAGACTGTGTGGTCCAATACCTTTGCCTACAGTCCGACTTGATTATGGCGTGGATGGATGATTGTAAGTTCGTTTTAATGATTATGATCAAATATATTATAATATACTACATATAAAACATTATAATTGGTTCATTCGTCACTTCGGTTTTATAAAAAGAATATTGGCCGGCGCTGTCCGTAGATGGAGTATTATTAGTACTTTTAAGATATAGATAGGCAGTATGTACTTTACCTGGATTAAACAATTTAACTATTTGCGAGTTTAAATATAGGACGAAATACAGAAAAGGATAGAAAGGTTTTGGTTCTCCCTTGTTCTTATGTCTAATCATAGGTACATGCGTACATTCTTTTCCCACTTGGGTCACGTCATTAGTGTTTGAAGTGTTCGTCGGTGTGACGTAGGCGGGCGAGGTGAGCCCGGCGGCGAGCTCGTCGCTGCGCGCGGGCTGCCTGCGGCTGGCGGCGGCGGGCGAGCACGCGGGCGGCGGCGCGGCGCGCGCGGCGCACCGGCTGCGGCGCGCGCTGTCGCTGCTGCTGCACGCGCGCACGCACCTCGCGCACGACCACGCGCGCTGCAGGTCACTCTACGTTCATTTTTTTATTTATTTATTAAAATCGTTACCCCCACACTAGGATTTTCTCCTCCATCGTGGGGGCAGTTTATATACATAAATTGCACAAAGACAAACATCCCGACCCGGAACAATTATTTGTAGACCATACAAATACTTAACGGCTGGTGGGCGGTGCTACAATCCCTTAAGCGGTGTCAAGGCGACTGTATGTATATCAAAGTGCCGAAGTGTTTGTACAGTAGGGCTACGATGGCTATCCGAGTACGGAAACAGAGTATGAAACCTATCCAACTGCAAAGGAGTGTAAGACATGGTGACGTTATACCCCCGATACTCGTCTCCGCTGCTTTGGAAGATGTTTTCAAGCTACTGGACTGGAAAGGATACGGTATTAACATCAATGGCGAGTACATCACTCCTTACATCACACCTTCGATTTGCCGACGATATACTTCTTATGGGAGAATCGCTGGAAGACCGAAGCACTATGCTCAATGACCTCAATACTGTCTTCCAACAGGTAGGTCTTAAGATGAAAAGTTGTTGGTGGCATTAAGCTCGAAGTTGTTGACGAGTATGTTTACCTGGGACAAATAATCCGACTAAGTAAGTCCAACTTTGACCGAGAGGTCAATCGACGGATTTAACTCGGTTGTGCAGCGTTCGGGAAGTTACGACACATCTTCTCGTCAGACATACCTCAATACTTCAAAACGAGATTGTACGACCAGTGCGTGTTACCAGTGATGACTTATGGAACCGAGACGTGGTCCTTCACTGCTGGTATGAGAAAGCTGAAGATCGCTCAGCGACCTATGGAGAGAACTATTCTCGGAGTTTCTTTGCGTGATAAACTTAGAAATGAGGATATCCGCAGTAGAACCAGAGTGACCGACATAGGCTAACGGATTAGTAAACTGAAGTGGCAATGGGCTGGCCATATAGCTCGAAGAACTGACAACCGATGGGTGAGAAAGGTGCTTGTATCGGCAGGCGAAGTGTTAGGCATCCCCCCACTAGATGGAATGACGACCTGCAGAAGAAGACATGCAGAAAGTTGATGGATGCTGGTAGCTCAGGACGGTGCTTTGTGGCATTCCTTGGGGAGCCCTATATTCAGCATTGGACTTGTGGAGGGCTTTAATGATGATGATAATGATGAAGCAGATGGTTCTCTATTAAAATTAGGATTTTTTTTTATTTCAATAGACTCGCGAGTCATTCGTTCCACTTTGTTTTTGAGGCAATTCAAAAAACTGATGATAACAAAATCGAGTGATAAAATTTGGTGTTGTAGCTACATATCTACCATCTACATTCAAAATTTAATTACACCACTCGAAAGCTAAAGAGTCAAAGAGTTGGTTACGTTGACTGAGGACTGTTATGAGGTAGTTTCGTTACGTACTCGTATTCACGTGAAACAAACGGACATGTCCATGACACAGCCACGCTCCATTTTTTTTCCTTCCTTTGGCAATTGACTCGTACAGTTGTACTTTTGCCAGTGGACAAAAAGGAAGGAATGAAGTACTGATAACTGAAACTGATAATAAGGCATTCCATCTTAATCTGTAAGAATGACATTCTGTATGTGGATCGTTAATCGAGGATAGATGTAGATGTCTATGTTCCACAGCATCTACTTACCATCATGTGAACTGTGTGCGACGACTGCCTCTCAAAAATCTTTTAATATTCATTCCTTCTTCGAAACTGTTCATAAACCAAAAACGATACCTTAACTATAACCGTTCCAAAATGTAGCACCTTTGTAAGAACCAAATTATAGTACCGTAGCGTAATTTGGGAACACATTTTGGAATAGAATGTTTGATTGGCATCGGTAATGCAACATAAAAATATCGAAACATCTATGTCACCAATGCAATATCCGAAACAAACGACACGATGTCACGAGTACAAGTGTGATTAATGTAAAGAATATCAAATTAATAAATAATATCGTAATAAAAATAAATTAAAACCAATCCATTAAAAAGCATTTATATTTTACTTCTGTTTTGGGCCTCGGGACGTGATTTGGTTGTCATTGCAGCAGTCCAACACACGACCGTGTGTTATGCAGGTCAGCTGTCATATCCTCATTAGAAGCACATAGTTATGCAAACACGTCTAGCCCTCACCGCCTAACACGTCTTCTACATATATTTAAAAGAAAGTCTGTATTTTTTTTTCTACTTTTGATTATTATAAAATAGAAAATAGAAATAGTAGTAGTTGCATAAACTAGATCATTTGTGATATACAGAAAAATCTCCTATAATAAACACGATTTCAGATATGTCACTGATATTCAATAGTGTTTTAACAGGAGCTTAAAAAACTGATGTTTATTTATCTTTTTAAACGTAATGGTAGTCATACCCACAAATAGTTTAGAAGCTTATGTAAGTAAGTATCCTTTGCCGTAAAATAGATTGGATAAGTCAACACTACAATCTCGCTATCGCATGCAACAATATTATGCACTATTTGAGCCATTTTATTTTCGTTTTGTAGTCATTTAATAAAATATATGATATCAAATAATTTGATAAATAAAATTAGCAATTTATTTGATTATTATTATTATTATCATTTAAGTGATTTACCTAAACAGTTTTTCTGTGAATGGAATATCAGAGGGCTTGGCAATGAACCTTAGAACGGCCTTCTGAATGTTACAGAAATGCCCCTAAATGGAATCCGCCTTGGATGTTAATATAATAACCATAAACAACAAGAAAAGTATGAATCGTAATAAACTTATTGTTTTTAAGCGAGTGCAAAAAAACGTGAAGGATCTATATTCGACGCATATGTTTTTTTTTATAAATGTTCACCGATTATACGAATTATACTTCAGTGGTGCTTCCATTAAAATTTAAAGAAACATTTCATTCGTATGGCTGAAAAAACAGGGGATGAAATTTTTAATGTAACTATTTAGACGGCATTCTAGAGTTACCTTTTTAATTCGGTTTGAAATTTTATTAAAAGTTTAATTATATTATTATTACTTACACAATCATTTTTGATTATGAATTCCTTTATTTTAATTATAATACTCAAAGAAAATCATATAACTAAACATAACTTTCTTTTTAAGCAAGTAAAAACCTATGCCAATGAATAAGTTATTTCATTAGCATGAGTTTATAAAATCCTTTTATTTATTCTACAGCTTTTAGCTAATAATTCTTCAGCTTTTATTAGAAAGAAAGAAAGAAACATTAATTGCAATTATTATGATAAATTCCTTGTGATTTTAATAAATTGTAAAGTGTAAACTGAAGTAAATGTTAAAATAGTTAAGCAGATTGCAATAACAATGTCCGTCCTAGGTCATGGGAGCCGTTAGAGACAACCAGCGATAGCGAGCCGGAAACACAACCTGTTGCTGAGAAGGGCAGCATCGAAAAGACTGAAAAGGTAATTAACGAAATGTTTAGTTAAAAATAATAACTTATTAGTATAGAAACTATTTAAAGTTGTATTTTGTTTTAGGTAATAATGATTTCACAATTTCCGCTTTTGAAATGAAGATCATATTATTTGCGTGTTTTTAGAAAATTGGACGTCTATAATCGTTAGTGTGTCTGTTAGTGATCGTGTAATTTCTAAACGGTTTTGGATTGTATTCACACAATATATTTATTTTGTCGAGACGATGCTTTATATGCTAGAATAGGTTTTTTTTTTATAGAATAAGGGTGACAAACGAGTACACGGGCCTCCTGATAGTAAGTGGATGCTGAGGCTCATAAACATCTGCATTTATCCTCGATTATGATTTACGAATTGTCACCCCTGAGGATTAAGCTTGAATATCTCTTTTCTAGTTAAAAGGGTCTCCAGTTTCCTACACTCACCATACACACAATAGCATTAAGTTATCAAAAAAATGGAAGAAAATGACTCCTATTCAATTGTCAATTAAGTGTCAAAAGATTAAAATAGCTGGAGCGGATAGGAGGCACCGTGAGCGCCTTATTAGTATTTTTTATATCTACACTATAAAAAGTGTATGTGTTTTTTCGAAATTTACAAGTTATATAGTAGCTGTATATGGCTGACAAGTGGCTTTACCAAGTAAATTATTTAATTATTTTATCTTAATTAGCCAATGTTTGAGAGCTTAATTTAACCAAAAGTTTGTCAAAAAGGTCCCAATGGTCATGAGGGAACATCTTGACGTTCTTATGCCGTATTTAACCTTTATTAGGTAGGTATATGTTTGGTGGCAGGAACAGTTGAACTTGGCGGCTCGTGGCTGCTCGTTGGCTGGCCGCGCTGACAGTGTGCGTCGTGCGCTGCACTCGCTCGTGCGCACGCTTGCACACCTCTATCCGCAAGTACGTTCGCACACATAAAAATAAACCTAGAAAAACACATGTACGCATACACTCAAATAGATAATCACGACATACAAGTATACCTACACATCATACGGGAATTCCTTAGACTAATATGTCTGTAGGAACAATTAGTGTTTTGTGTTTACCTACACTTTCATTTAAATATTTGTTTGCATTATTTTAAAAGTCAAAGGTGAGGGGTTCTGATATTAGCGCATTTATTAATGTTTATATCGAAAAAATGCAAGTTTTCTTAAATTTGTATGTAATTCGCTCAATAACGGTGCGGACCGCAAACTTGAAAATTCGTGGACTCAAAATCACATTTCGACTACTTTGTCTTACTTTGTCTACAGCTTAGCTTTTATCTTGAGGCGATATTGTAGTATTTTTTATAAATAACTTTGCTGATGAATAAATTCGCTTCCTTGCTCGACCAAACCGGAACACAACGGTAGATGGTTGCATACGGTCAAAATAGATAAGAAGATATTAGATGAACTTCAGAGCAAAAAATAAACGTTAAAGACACGTAACACGTATAATATAGAGTCTAGAATTTAAAAACTGGTTTTGAGATACTAATATTAGATCGTTGATGTAGCCTTAGAAATTGATGGAGGATCATTTCAAATTTGTACACAATAATAATACTTACAGATACCTAGGAAATTTGACACGTACCAATTCCATAATTAATCGCAGGCCGTCCCGCAGGAGACGGCTGGCTGGAACGAGGTATCTGGTGAAGGCGATAGGGGCAATGTGGGCATTGAGGATAGCAGGGGTGACGGGGGTGAAGCAAGCGTAAAGGGTGGATTGAAGGCATCGAGCGATGAAACCGCTACTGACACGCTACCCGTACCTCGAGCCTTCGCGGACAGTCGACGCTCGTCTGCAGCCTCTGCTGTCTCAGCTGCCTCGCTGCATTCTGAAAAGTAAGAACTTATTTAGGTATTACGAAAGCTAGGCATAAGAAGACCATTAAATAAATTTCAAGAACATAAAATAGTAAATTGATCATTACTTCTCACTTTTTCACAATTTATAATAAAGTAAAACTAATAAAACTGTTTTTTTTATAGCATTCCAGATGTAGATGAAGACATAGCTAATTTAATGAATTCACAACCAGCACAACAACAACAAACGCTAGACGTAGAAAAACCAGACCCCAACAAATTGAACTTAGCCTCACCGCAGAACCGCCTTTCCATATCAAATCTGTCCTCCTGCGATACTAGCTCCTGCAAAAATCTTTTTAGGCTAGACACAGATCGAGGCACGTCCTATAGCAGCAGCCTAACAGTACCAAATTTAGTTATCTCGAGTGATAGTGATAAGAGACATTCGATAGTACAGGGAGAAACTTATGAATCGGACCAATTGACTATTATAGATATCGACAAACCGTATACGGACGATGTTCACTTCCGAGAATTGAGCGAGAGAATCACATCAGCTAGTGGTGATTGCACGCCAGAACGGAAGCTTTCTAGTGTAGATTTGGAGGTAGATGCGAGCAGTTCAGAAGGGTCAAACATTAGTGAAGATTTTAGTTTAATGTCGGAAATAATTGACACTAAACCGGAGGATCTCGTAGAAGGCGGTATAGGACATATAGACTCACCTGAGATCTCAGAGACGACATATGCTAACTCTGAAACAATTCATGGTGAGTCAATTATGGATGATATTAGTTCTATGCTTGGACAGGAAGTCCTGTTAGCTATGATGGGTAAGAATGGCGATAATGAAACATACACCGATGACACAACCTTGTTTACGTCAGATACGGTTTCGGACATTCCTATGGATAGCAGAAATCCTAGCTTAGAAAGAAAAACTGAAGGAAGAATAAAACACTTTTCCAAAATTAAAAAGCGAAAAGAACCTGAAGTAGAAAAGTTTGGTTTCGAAAATAGAGTCTTCTACATTGAAAACGCACCAAAATCCGACGATCAAATCAAGTATTGCAGCTTAGCGCAGTTTGAAGAAGGAAGTGATATAGCTAGGAAGTCTTTTCGAAAGCAACATAAGAAAAGCATCAAAAAGCGTATAGGCGATGATGGTACTGTGAAACATCTTTTGCCTAAAACTGCAGAAGAACAGACTCCAAAAGAAGATTCTCCTATTCGAGCTTCTTCTAAACCAACAATGCTTCTCAACGAAGAAATTACTACTAAAGTAAAAGATCAAGTGCCAATGTTTCCCCAAGTTAGTGTCGTAGTTGAACCGCCATCACCATCACAAAGTGAAGGAAAGAAGAGCCTGAAGAATAACGGAAGTCGTATGGCATCAGTTCTTAACGACATCTTCGAGCCAGCAACTGATACATTAAGTGTTCATTCTCCAGAACCAAACATTACCAACAGTCGAGAGAGAAGGCAATCGGATAACCCGAAGCTATTAGGCTCTTCAGATCCTGAGTATGGGAAATTTCTCAGTTGTTCACCGGCAGCAACTAGACGGATATCGTGCGGCAGCCTTTTCAAGCCGGGAGAACCTGACAAGTAAGTTACTTAAAGATTTCTGACCATGAACATATTCACAATGTGTTTCAAAATTTACTAAAAATAATATCACTATTCAGGCCACCTATGAACATAGTTTCTTAACTATTTTAACCTAAAAACATACTGTTGAAAAATTGAAGTCACTTGCCTATAAATTCTTTTGACTCATGTGTAAATTTCTACATGATTTCGGCACATACGTAGGACACTCAATAAGTTTTTGTTAAGTTTAGACGCATTTCATGGCACCAATCCACACGAGTCTGTTTTTCGATTTCGGAGAGTAAACGAGTGATCCATCGACAACAAAGCTTCCTCACTCCAAGATGTTGATATAGGATGGTATGAATGCTCCACTAATGCCTACAATCTTTTCGATGTCCGTATATGTGATTCGTGGGTCTTCTCGCACCAACATTTCAGTAGTCCATACATTTTCTGCCGTTACTGCGGTTTGCGGGGCCCCGGTTCTTTGGTCATGTTTAAGATTAATTCTACCCCTTTTGAATTCAGCAAACCACCTAAAATATTTGCGAGTGATGGAGCTGAGTCCCTTAATGCTGATTGTAATCGATGTAAACTTAATTGTTCGGTTAAACTAAATTTAAAATCATAATATACCATATCGCGCAAATGTTCACGGTTAAGATCCATCGTTTTAAATGAAAAGCGTGGGAAGCGTGGCAGAAAAATTAATAGAACTTTTTTTTTTAATATTGAGCAATTGGCTCATGGAGTTCTATTTTTAAATAAATTTGCTTTTTAGAAACATATAACACGGGTGCGTTCCATTTATAAATTTCGAGCATCTTAAAACTTATTGAGTGACCTACGTACCGATCAAGAATGCATATTCTGCTTCGTTAAAATTAAAATATGAACGAAACTTATTGATTAAAACTATCCAATACTCAGACCAAAAGGTAGACGGAGCGCTACTTATATTTCAAGTGATGCCGAAACTAGACTCAATTTCTTGACTCACACTCACGCGCTTTTTTCTTTCTTTTTTTATCATCCTGTAAAAGTTCAAAAGTGCACCTAAAACCATGTTGTTGGTCGCAAATAATTTTTAATGCAAATGTTGATGCAAATACAATAATTTGAGTATATTTTTGTCTTGGTTTTGCGTCATTTGCAATGTACGTAGTGCTCGCAAATACACAACACGATGTTTATTCAACATCTTCTTCGTTTCTCGAAGCAGGTTATCCACATCGGTGTCTTCAATATGGGGTGAAGGTGGTGTCATGGGCAATATGAGCTCTTCGAAGTCCGATACGACGAGTGAACGTGCCAAGAAATTACCAATCATTAATCCTCTTGTACAACTACCTAGTTGGCCTCACGTCACACAAGGATTTATAAGCCAGTGCCTTTTGGCTAACGCCGACGCTTTGTGCGCTGCTGTAAGTCCACTGATGGATCCAGATGATACTCTTTTAGAGGGGTTTTATGAGAAAGCCGTAATGAACAATTACTTTGGAATTGGTATCGATGCAAAGATAACCTTGGATTTTCATAATAAAAGGGAGGAACATCCAGAGAAGTGTAGATCCAGGGCGAGAAATTACATGTGGTACGGCGTGCTGGGATCGAAGGAATGGGTCAATAGAACTTACAGGTGAGCTTTTCTTTCTTCTTTTTAATAGGATATCTTTATGCTACTTTCCTACCTCTATATATGTAGTATTTAATTTAACCATAAAAATTTTAATCCTTATAAACTCCTTATTTTTCATTATTTTATTCATTTTCGTGTTCTTTAGAATAGTTAAAATAATTTTCCGTTCAATTAAACTTATTATCGAGTTAGCAATTCCTTAATTACAATTAAATTAAAACATAATACTACACGCTTACTTTTTTTCAGACATCTTGGACAACGTGTTCAACTTGAGTGCGATGGACAGAGGATACCATTACCAGAACTCCAGGGCATCGTAGTGCTGAATATTTCATCGTTCATGGGGGGTACCAACTTCTGGGGCGGAACCAGAGCAGACGATATATTTCTTGCTCCTTCGTTTGATGACAGAATTCTCGAGGTAAAGAACTACAAGATTTTATTAAAAAAAAATGGATAAAGTGATCAGCAGTGCGATTGTATAACTAGTGGAAATCCTTTACAAATGGGAATATGCTTCTTTTGTTTTGATAATATTTTGTAACCTAAATCATAATATACTCGTCAATGTAAAAAAGGCATCAGCTTATAATTGAAACTAATACACTAGCACAATACAAAGAAATGAAACATACAACGTTAAAACGAAGTCAACCACGATTCCCACTAGAGTTATATGTACGATTGCTGTTATTGTTTTTTTTTATTACGTTTTAATTAATTCGCTTTCTTGTCTTTAAACTAACTTGCCGATGAGTTAGAGGTTTAAAACTTTAAAAATACCTTAAAACTAAATGACCATATACAAATATGTCTTGTTAAAATCACAGACATGTCTGTCCGTTTGTTTATTTGTTCGGTACAAATATTTCAATCAATTTTAAACTAACTTCCCAATGAGGTTTAAACAGAGCTTAGAACTGGAAACGCAGTTAATTTGATAATTTTTAAAAATGCACGTAATAAAAATATTTCTGCGTATATTTGATCGCAATTATCTATCTAGATATTATATGATTTAAGATTGCAACAAACGTTGGCTCGTCCCCGGTTATTAAAACAAAGGTTTGCGTATTCGTCGGAGGTGGTGGCGGTGTTCGGGTCGGCGCAGATGGCGGCGTCGCGGCTGATCAACCTGCAGAAGCACCGCATCGCGCAGTGCCGCGCCGTGCAGATCAACATCCTGGGCGAGGAGTGCGTGCCGGTGCAGGTGGACGGCGAGGCGTGGCTGCAGCCGCCCGGCTGCGTGCGCATCATACACAAGAACCGCGCGCAGATGCTGTGCCGCTCGCGCGCACTCGAGACCAGCCTTAGGTACAGTAGCATCCCGCTCAGCCGACAGGCACATCTGAGCCAACTGCGACTACGTGACGTACAACTCCAGGCTCAAATGCAGGCGACGTTGCGTCGGTTTCTTTCCCTTTGCCACTAACCATCGGCCGCTTGGTCTCCACTACCTTGACTTCCATCTGGTGAGGTTTTTATTTATTTTTTGTATTTTTGTTTAAGATGAAACACATTTCGCCATTACACATTATGATCCATTCTCTCTTTTCAACCTACTTACATTATACAACAATTTATCTCGCTTGCACATCCTTTTAACTAGGTATGTACTTCATTCTATCTTTCTCTATCGTATCTACATTGCTACCATACTTCCGTCACTTTTGACAGTAACTTTCGTTCCTTTTAAACTTTTATCCTCACATGCCTTTTAATATTTACAAAGTTTTGTAAAATTTTAAATTTCACTCACTCCTTACATTCTATTTTATTTAAACACTCACTCTGCAACTGTCATTCTTGTCCTAAAGATTTATGAAATAAAAGAAAGAAAAATAACATTTATTCACTACTAAACAAAAACAAAATTGAAACCTAACTATTTTCTTCTGACTACTTAATTGTTTTTACAAAATGTATTAATTGCAAATGTACTACAGCAAGTAGATTAAGTTTAATACTTTATTTATAATAATTTGATTTGTACTGAACTGTTTTATAATTTAACTTAAAAAGCATTAATTTTTTTGTTAACAATTAACAACAAATTAACAATTACTTTGTTACACTATAATGATGATAATAAAAGAGTATGTAATAAATAATTATATTAAAAAAGAATTAAATTTTATAAGTAATTGGGTTTCTTGTTTTTCTTCCTCTTCCCCTTGTGTATTGTGCGTAATCCTTTGTTTCAACGTCACTGTTCTCATCTCCTGCATATTAATGTATGCCTCCTTAATGTTTGTTATTAAGGAGATATTGTATGATTGTTTTGTATTGATTTATTGATTACGCTGAAATATCTGAAATTAAAATCTAAGTTATGTGTGAATTTAAGGTTTTCTTGAGGGAAGACTTATTGATATCTTCTATTTTATAACATACTGATCCTATCTTCTCCAATACTTTGTTTTTAAAGACCTTCATGTCTTGGAGATCATTTTGTATCATTTGGCCATTCATTCATTCATTTATGCCATTCATACATAACATAATCAATATTCCTAAAATTAAACTGTAATTTTCTTAATTTAAATCTGCTATCATTGTATAAATATTTTCATTTCTTGTTGTTAATGATTTCTATTTATATTTTCAAAAATTGTTGCAATTTGTATTGTTTTCTGGGTTCATATCCAAATAACAAAGTTGAAAATCCAGTTGTTTCTTGTTTATTTATGGCTAATATCAACAGAATTTGGCAATAACTTGTCCCAGGTCTTTTTATTTTCCATACAAATTTGGTCAGTGTAGCTATTACAACAGCGTTGGCTATTTGACATAATCCTTTTGATTAAGTTGTATAGGCTATAGTCGTCAAATGCTTTATACCATATTTTAAAATAAATCTTGCATTAGCTGGTATATAAAACAGGGCACTGTCAGCTATGTACGTCAAAGACGGTCCATATATATGTAATATTATTTTCAATTGTATCCACTACACTTTGTGCTGATAATGAAAAGGTTGATTTTGCGTAGATGTATCTTGTTGTATGGTCTATATAAACAAAAATGTCAGTATTACCTGATTCAGTTTCTAGTAACGTCACAATGTGGTCGGATGACATTATTTTCATTGAGGTTTCTAGTATTAGTCGGTATTCCATTTCTCCATAGGCTAACCTAGTACGTCGATTAGTTTTAGCACAAATAATATATGCTGATTTATATGCTTTTACATCTCTTCTCAATGTTTTCCACCAGTTTTGTTTTTATCTTATTTAATATAGTAACCTTTCCTGGATGTCCATTAACTCATGTGAAATTTTAATAACTGATGTTCTATACTATAAGACAGAGCAATTTTACTCTTTTCGTATATTAATTCCATATTAAAATTTACTAAAATTCCATCTGCTCTTATATGAGCTGTGGATTTATATAGTTATTTCGTTTAGTTAAATTTTTTTGAATAAAAGAGTCTTTAATTTTAGCTTGTTTCAATTTCTTCGAATTACTACTAACAACTACTAAACAAACTTCATTTAAAGGGCAACGTGATAAATGGTCTGCGATTAAATTCTGTTTACTAGGTCTCTGCGCAGGACTAAAGTCAAATGGTTATAAATCCATTACATAGCGTGCAAATTTTCTGTTTAATTTAGCTCTGTCAATAATATAGGCTGTAGAATAGCTATCTGTTATCAATGTGAACTTTATTCCTAATGAATTAAATCTAAATTTATTTACAATCGCCCAATGAACTGTAGTAACTTCTAATTCATTAATATGGTATCTTATCTCAGCATCTTTTAAACACACGCTTGCATATTCCATTACTTTTTTCTCTCCGTCCTGAATTAGTAATAAACATGCACCCATTCCATGAAAATTAAAAAAAAATTCATGAAATGGTTTTGATATTACAAACGTTGGTGCTGCATAGGGTGAGTTTGACAAACTATAAATTTTTTGGTCCAAATATTTTTTTAATTTTTGTTTTAGAAATAAACACTCTGGTTCTGGTAATCTTTTTCTGTTTACAGATGATGGGTTTATTTTGTTTTAGTTTTATTTCCAGTTCAAAATATGGGAACTTTCATTTATCATTGGAGTCATTTTTAAAAATATCATTATATTCAGAAACTAACTGTATTACTTTATTCCTATAGTTCTGTGTAATTTCTAAACTAATGATTTTATTTGTATTCATATAACAAGCTATCAAAGCATCTTCTTTAGATATGTTCGGAAAATATTCCTTACATGTGAAATTAATAATACATATCTTTCCACCAGGTTCATGAATAATACGTTCATAAACAGCAAGTTCCCAATCTTTTTCTATATTCATTGGTACAGGTAAATTCTCACAGATAGCTATTTGAGGCATGAAATAATTCATTTTTCCTACCTGCACTCTCGCAGACAGGGGCTCTCCAATAGGGGTAAGTAAGTAAGTATTGCCTGCTACTCTATAATATCCCTTCTGCCATGTATTGACTTGAGTATCCACTGGTAAACAATTTTTATCTATTAACGTAATGACAGACCATGAATTTGGAAGTGCTTGAAGTTGTACGAGGGCGACATTGAAAGTTTTTAGAACTGGCCTTGTAAACGATATAATAAAAAAATAAGTTCAAGTTTTAAAAATGGAACTCCTTGCCAATATTATTGTGTATGTATTTTATTAATTTGTCATTTGTTTACGATTTGGCGGTACATTGAAAATTGTCTGTGTCACGTCAGCATGAATTTATTGCGAGTAAATTGTCGTACAATGATTTTTATGACTTTCAACAATAATGTTATGCTAGACTTCGATTGGCCTTTCACGATGAAGCCCCATCTCGGGTCACTGTTTACAACTGGTTTAATGAGTTAAAACGTGGTCGCACTAATCTCAACGATGATCTGCGTGAGGGACGGCCTTCTACAGCGACGACTGAAGATAACATCAGTGTTCTCTATCTTAATAGAGACCGACAAAAGAGTGATTTATCAGCATATTCGGACAAGCTAAGGCATCGACATGAGTCAAGTGGACAAAATCCTCCGTGAACATTTAGCGGTCAGGAAGCTTTGTGCCTGGTGGATACCTCATAATTTGACAAAGGCCCAAAAACTCCGTCGTGTTGATTGATGTCAAATATTGTGTTCGACATATTTACGGGTGAAGAAATCTGGATTTATTGTTATGATCCTGAAACTAAGAGACAGACTGCTGTCTGGGTGTTTCCTTCTGAGGAGTTGCCAACTAAAGAGGTCGAAGCATGGGAAAAAAAGATGGTGGCCTCGTTCTTCGGAAGAACAGGTCATTACGTAACAATTGTTTTAGAGGATCGAAAAACAGTTACTACAGAGTGGTAAACTAACAATTGTTTGCCACTTGTCTTGCAAAAAGTTCGGGAGAAACGACCTCGCAGTAGGATCCTCCTTCACCACGACAACACCTTGTCTCACACCACCAACCAAACAATCGACTTCTTGGCGACGTCAGACGTGGAATTACTGGGTCACCCGAGTTGTGTATCGCCAGCAACGCAAAGTCAGGAATTTGCATTTAGAAAATCCCAAAATTAGGGCCTTTTTAGGTGGTAATTAGGTGCCATGTTTAAAAATTAGGTGCTTTAAAATTTTCACCGCAACGAATTGTTAAAATTTGCGTTGCTAGCAAAACGTACCGCTAGCAACGCGATGTAGATATTAGATATAAGATAAATATTAATAGCAAGGAATTAATTGCTAATTAGGTGGTGCAAGTATAGGCAGGCGCAGTAAAGGCGCCCCTAATAATAAAAATAAAGTCGTTATTCAGAATAAAGCAGATGCAAAATTCAGTTTTAATGAAAATCAGAATAGAATCAAAATTGCTTGCCAACTTTAAAAATTAGGTGCTCTAAAATTTTCTCCGCAACGAACTGTTAAAATTTGCGTTGCAGGAATATTAACATAGTTACTTCTGCAACAGCTTCGGCGCTGCGGGGAGTGCAGCCCCTTCGCCCTTGCGTAGCAAATCACAGGCACCCATGCTCACCTCCGCAGCTTCGGCTTATTGGTCGCCTTCGGCGACCAGCCTCAGTCTCTACGGCTCGCACAGATGCCTGCGATTTGCCACAGCGGGCGGGGACTGCTCTCTCTTCGCGCCTACGGCTTTGCAAAACACTGGGGTGGGGCAGACACGACTACGTGGAGTCGAGGCGTTCTGATTCGGTTTTAGTACAGATTCGACCTATCATATCTATAATATATAACTGATAAAGAACAAAAAAATGCCGTTTTGCATTGCTGGTGAGACACAGCTGGTCACCCACCCTATAGCCCCGACCTCGCACCTTGCGATTTTTATTAATTTTCAAAAAAAAAGAAAAACTTCGAAGGAAACGTTTTATGGACGCCGACGAAGCAGTGGCTGCGTTTCAAAATGACAAGTGGGCAAAGTTCTTGTCTCAGTGGTTCCATCGGATGCAGCGATGTATTCATGTAAATGGTTACTATTTTGAAAAGATATAATAAAACTAATAACTTGCCAGTTTTTCAGTTTTTGTTTTTCTAAGAACTTTCATGTCAACCTCGTATTATACTGTTAAATAAAACTGGTATCAATGTAACATTAGGTATAATTTCTTGTACACAATTGACTTGCTTTACATTTTTATTTTGATTAATTGAGCTAGTAAACTGTTGTGCTATATTTTGTTCATATTTGTTAGTACTAGTATTTGTTTATGTACTTGTGGTGGTACATTGCAATTATATGAAATATGACCCTTTGTTTTTCAACGAAAAAGTGTGTGATCCTCCTCCTTGTCTACTTGTAGATTGTATTTAAGTATAAACTTATTGTATTTATGTTGTATTCTGTTATATGTACTTCAGCATTTGCATAATTATTTTGGTAATAACTTTCTTTTGGTTAAGTCTAATTTTTGCCTAATGCTGTGTGCCAATCACTTGCTGAACCTCTTAACCTCATTGATGCATTGAGTAAAAATAAATTTTCCGACCAATTTACCAAAGACCTTTCTTGTTGCCTTACCTCGCCAACTGCATTTTCTATTTCATTGCCCTTAATAAAGGAATAAATTGACTTGTGTCAGCAGTCAAAATACTACTTTGGAATTATGATTTGTTTATATCAATTGTTTAATTAGATCTGACTGATTTTGCAAAATTTGTGACATAATGGATATACCTACACCTGATGCATCCTTTACCTCTTTTTTCCTTTTGTAACTGTTCCAATTTTAATTTTAAGGTTTTTAACTCCAATTGCTCAGATTGCCTTCTAATTTTTTCCGACATTTCTCGTAATTAGTTCACTTTTCACACCTGAACTTGGTAAAAATCGTAAATTTAATTCATCCTTTAATTTTTGGACCGCAAATTTTTCCAAATCTTCCAGACTTTTTAGATTCCATTGTTATCTCTGTTTTCAAATTTTCAATGTTACGTGTGTGTGCGTTGGGGTCTATATATATCTCGCTTAATCGAAAAGAATTAACCGTTAAATACGAATCTTATATGTGGCTTCACTAAATTTTTTTTAATGTAAACGTCACTAAACATATCTGTAATATTCGAGACGTAAATATTAATTTAACACAAAATTTTCGCCGAGCGCCATATAATTTGAAATTAAACTTTTTAGCCATTACTCGTTATGATTTACTCTCTCTTTTCAACCTACTCACTTCATGCAGCAATCTCTGTTGCTTGCACATCCTTTTAACTGTTTTATGATATCTTTATCTTTCGTAACTCCATTAATATCATACTTCCGTCACCCTAACACGTCACAGTAACATTCGTTCCTTTTTAACTTTTATCCTTACATTTAATTTATTTATTTTATATATTTATACAGTCTAACCAGATGAGAATACTATATAAATACACATAGCTATAAGCTATAGTAATAAGGATTTTCTCTGTGCGATACAGGATTAGGTTATCAAGACAAACATCTATCGGTAATACATCCTAAAGGATAGCCCCGTCGACAGCTGTGAAACTTATCGCTATCCCGGTGAGTCACTTAGGCATGTCATCTCCGGTTTTTCCGCGTTTTCTAACTCTGAGTATTTGCACAGACACAACCTACACCAGCCAGGATTCTACACCAGGAGCTCGCTCTAAATTATGGTCTCGTGGATCATATTATTATATTATTATTACACCTTATTATAGACACTTGCCGGAAGCCATGCTCGAAAATGACCGCGCCAGACTTTACTGAGACTAGACCATCATCACAGTCAGGACTATTCTTGCGAATAAGCCTCTATACACCGACACTCCTCTCTCCCCGCGGCCCCACCACCTTCGCATCAACGATGCGGTTCCGCCAGTGTTGCGGAGGATAGGGAATCGCCAAGTCCACCCAGAATGGCCACCTGGTGCTGGCCCTTCACCTCGGGCCAGGCATGTGGGTTCCTCTTTGACAAAACCACAGCTACTACACCTCCCCCCCTCCCCACCACGACAAGGTGGGAACCCGTTCGGGGGGGGGGGGGGGGGTTGTTGGGTTGTGAATAAATTTTTAAATCTGAGTTTTACTCTTTAAAATGACTTATTTTGTTACTTCCTTTCAAACATAGAGCGTGGGATGAGAAGCAGCAGCAAAAGGCACAATCGGGCAGCTCTTTGTCTCAGTCGGAAGCGGCACAATTACTGGCACTTCTAGACGACGTTAACACATTAGTTAAACACGTACGTAATCACATAGATTCATTTTCATTGTCAATTTTATTTTATTTTTTCAATTAAAAAAAAACGTAACCTCCACACTAGGATTTTCTCCTGTATCGTAGGGGCAATTTACAAGCATAAATTACAAATTCTTGTTCTGTGCGGGATTCGAACCCGCGGCCCTCAGCGCTGCAACTCAATAAGCCACTGCGCCACGGAGCCGTCAACAATCATGATCCCCCCCCCCCACACCTAATTATAGGTATTTTTTAAAGTATTGTAGAGAATGAGGGTAAAAAAATAAAATATGAACAAATGAAGGTAGAATGGTAATCTCCCACTTATTTTAGCAGTATAAAGTATCGCACAGCCGACTAAGAGGAACAGTCTGTAATTCTACGAGTCTCATATCGTTATTATGCCCGTTGGGCTAAAACATTACTTCTACACTGAGATTCTGATGTTGGTTTTATTCATGTAGCAGTTCTTCTAGTGTAAGCAAGGAAGGATCGCGTAGCTGAGAGGCTGCCCTGTGTGCTAGTGTTGCTGTTGCTTTGCTTACTTTGGTGTTATCGTGCAATTATGTCCTTCACGTTACACTAATGTGTGAATGTGACTGGTACATATTACGGTTGGTCGAACTGTATTTGCTCTATACTGAATGTGTAGTGCTGTACGCTGTCTTATTCCTGATAATGATTGATTGCGTAAGCAAGAGAGCAAGTTGAACATCCGCTCTCACACTTTTATTATATTTAACAATTAACCTTCAGAGTAAATTCTAATACGAGTAACATTCTTTTATTTAAATAATTTTGAGAATGATTTCTAAGATCAGAAGTGGAATAGTTTCTAAATACTGAAGTGGGATTAAAGCCTTTTCCTGTAGCTTTACATTAAAATTTCTTACAATATAATAAATTTGTTTAAAAGTTGAATAGGGTCTATCCTCGATTAAGAATCAAAATGCAAATGCGCTGTCACCCTGAAGACTGAGATGGAATTCCTCGTTTCCAGTAAAAAGGGTCTGCGGTTCCCTAATCAGTGAGCACATCAGCATTGAGCTACTATTTTACGTTGCTATTTTGTGAGAGCGTGGTCCCACACCGAGCCGATTCATTCGTGCTACAACCATAATATAGCTTGAACAAATACAACTTCAGAAATGTATGGATCAGGTTAAGCTGGCGTGTATAAGTGAGGCGGGCTCTGGTGGCGGTGCGTTGAGTGCAGCCCGACGTGTCGCCGCACGCGCCGACGCGCTGCAAGACTCAGAGGGCCGCCTGCTGCCACCGCCTCAGCTGCGACGTCTGCTCGCAGCGTTGGTGAGACCACTTTCTTTATCTTCTACTAACATCCCGCTTCGGCTTTGCTCGGTTTAAACGATAACCCTTCTTAAATGTTAGGTAGGTATTATTAATTTTAAAACTTCATTGCACCACATTGTATTGGTTCCGTTTTTCTGAGGTTTTAAAATAAATTGATTATTTGCATGTCCTGACATATAGAGACCAACGCCGCGCCGAGCGCAACTTTACTATTTTGTCGCGCTAGAGTTTTCATATAAAAATGATTGCTGTGAATTATCCTTAGAAGATATACATATGCTGTCGAGGAACTGGCGGTTTTATTACAATTTTTTAACGGCAACAATTCAGCCATATATTTTTGTGCAACTTACATATGTTACATATGTTTGTGCAACTTTAACTATTGATTCAGCGCACGCTATGCAAGCTTTCAATGGGCACCGACTTTTTCCTACTTAATTTACTAATATCATCATAACTTTTATATGTAATACATGTATATATAATATATAACCTATGTTCATCTGAAATAGCGTACCTTTCAAACGGTGAAAGAATTTTTCAATTAGTTGTGGTGTTTCCGGAGATTACCCTCGTTACTTTGTTGATGTATATGAATATTCTCGATCTCTCTTTATAATATTAAGGATATCCTGAGTGACTGACTGATCTATCAACGCACTGCCCAATCCACTTGATGTAGAAATTTGGACAATAACTGCCTTTTATTCATCCATAAAAAAGGATTTTTTTTTTAAATTCAGCCCCTAATAGGGTGAAATAATGTGTTACAGTTTGTATGATACATTTTTAATTTACGGCTCGACATTTGACGCAAAATTTACTGAGAGTACCTACATTTTAGATAAAATAATCTATTCTATAGGGAGTCAGTGCCGCACTTGATTACGTTCTCCATCTGTTTTGTGTACCGCGGGCTATATATGAAAAGCGATAATTAAGGATTAAGGTCCAAAGACCAAAGAATGAGGTGGGCTCACCGTACGGCAGGTGGAGAGCTGCCACGAGCTGCTGGCGAGCGGCTGCGCGGGCGCCGGCGCGGCGGCGCGCGTGCGCGCGCAGCTGGCGCGCTGCGACACGCGCGACGGGCTCGCCTACCTGCACGCGGACGACCTATCCACCTATGTAAGCACTCTGTTCATTGTTTTATACAATAAGCCTGACAAATAAGCACACCGTCCAGTGTTTTACGGGAAACATTTCTAAGAGTACTCCCTCTCCCTTCCACTATCGAACAACCAAACGCCAGACCAGTTTCAACGCTTTTGCTTTCGACTTACCACGCATACTAACCAAATGCTTTGTTGTTCGTAATGTCGAAATGGAGTGGAATAATTTAACAGCGTCTATCTTTCGATTCGATTACAATCAAGGTCTCTTCAAGAATAGAGTAAATAGTCCTTTGTTAGTCCACCTGATGGTAAGTGAATGCTGTGGCCCATAAATAACTACATATATCCCCGATTACGAATCAAAATGCAACGCGTTGTCACTCCTGAGAACTGAGATGGAATACCTCGTTACCAGTAAAAAGGGTCTCCGGTTCTCAACACTCACCATACGAAACGCAAGAACATTAAACTGCTATTTTACGCCGATATTCTGTGAAAGCGTGGTCCCACCCCGGTAGAACAGACCCATTCGTGCTACAACTAATATAACAGCACTGTGGCACTACCATCGACGACTTTTTTTGCCACCAAGATGGCACCATTCAGGAGTGAGATAAAATATTTTGACAGATTTCATGACGAGGAAGTTAATTTGTTAAGAAAATATAAGAATTAATGTTTTTTCCTGTAATATTATTATATATTATATTAATTAGATTAGAAATGAATAAACCAAACTACAGATATTCCTAAAAGTAGAAAAGAGTTCAAAAATGTGAAAAATATTAAGGAGAAAACTACTGAGGCATTTTTGTGTATTTATACAATACTCTAGGTACCGATAAAAATGTACTAAAAACACAAATTCTCAACTAAGGTACGTGAGGGTAATATGGTCACCTTAACCTTTGCCGGCCTATAAAACCAAAACAAGGAGCAGGAAAGGACAAAAACACAAAGTCATGTACTATAACTTATATATTAAGAAAAAAAAACAGCAAACAAGCTTTGCCAATAATTAGGAACACTTCGAAAAATCAACTTATAAAAAACTAAGTTCACTACACAATACTAAAATCGACTGAAATTTTTACTATATTCTCAACTGTCAAAATGGCGTCGATAAAGAGTGCCCTTTTGACCCCATATTATTTGATTCACTGATAAAGAGCTATCGTATCACAGAGCCACCTATGCAAACAAGACTGTAGTTTTTGAGGTTCAAGAAAGTGATCATATTAACCAGATGCCCATCCAGGGTAATCCCTCACGTACAATATTTTTTTTTATAGGATAGGGTGACAAACGAGCACACAGTCCACCTGATGGTAAGTGGTTGCTGTGGCCCATAGACATCTACATTTATCCTCGTTTGCGAATCAAAATGCAGATGCGTTGTCACCCGTGAGGACTAAGATGGAATGCCTCTATTCCAGTGAAAAGGGTCTCCGGTTCTCTACACTCACCATACGAAACACAGCAGTGTTAAGCTGCTGTTTTACTCTGGTATTCTGTGAGAGCATGGTCCTTCCCCGGTCGAGCTGACCCATTTGTGCTACAATTATACTACTAATATAGCTGCAGCATGGCTCTACCACGTATAAAATATGTATGACATATATATACTATTTGTCATATATATGTATAGATATATATGACATTGTGTAACGTAACTTCACCTCAGTTCCAACTAGCGACATCTGATGAACGTAACATTATTAGTCTCATTGCATCGTCGGTCTGATGTTCGTAAACGTGACTATTGAAATTAGTCCCAAGTTTGAATCCCGAGTTTAAGGTTTCACTAGTTAAGTAATTCTCACTAGCATCAATCGGTAGTGTTTCGTCCGTTTTTCCTCGAAAAGCACGTAAATGGAAAGCACGACAACTGTACAAATAGACAAATGCAAACCTCATCTGCATATGACACAGCCTACTGACTGACAAACAAGGCTCCGATGATTGGACCCACACGCGCCCTCTTCTGAGACGGTCATGGAATAGGACAGAATTAGTCATGCTGTTCCTGTGCAAATCGGCGAACCCTACAAACATATAATAATAATAATTTCCTCCAGACCGAATTTCGGTCACGACGGCCAGCCTCAACGGAGACTAGCCATCGGCGCAGGACAGGATTATAGTGCCCAAGCGTATGCGTAAGAACAGGTGCAGTCTATTCCCTCACTCTCATAGTCCGATGGGACGTTAAACCGACACGATCGGAGAGAGATCAGGCGCAGGACCAACGGCTTTACGTGGTTTCCGAGGCACGGGGGTGAGACACCACCAACTTCCTGACTCCGGGCAGTTACTGAGAACTTCTTGATGGAAAAACTCATTAACTGATTTATGGTCCGATTCGGGATTCGAACCCGGGACCCTATGATCAACAGTCGCACTACTACAACCTCTAGACCAACAAGGTAGTCACAAACATATACACTAGTGTCAGAGCAAGTGGTCAAAGAGCACTTAGAAAGATAAGCAATTTCATTATGATTACACTATGGTATCTCGAGCTGCTACAACTTTCATAATAATTAGTTAACAACTAAGTGGCCAGAAGTTAACTCAAGGCCCACTAAATTGTTTGTTTTTTTATGTATATTTACGGTTTGAATATATTTTTAACTATGAATTACGTTAATTAATTGCCATTTAAAAATCGGTTTTCATAAGATTTTTGCATGACATGTGAGTACAATAAACTAATTGTAATTTATTTCCCCATTACCCTCGCACACCCAGTCGCCTGTGAGAGTTCCTAAAGCATATCGCACGATGTCCTTGGACGGTGTCAGACTTTATTTCTAACGCATTTGCACAATCGACTCTCACTTTACACGTGAGTTTGGTTCATGATCATGCCCATTCATTTCGCCCAACCCTATGTGAACCCTAATAGGTCTCAAAGAGGGGCGCGGGACGCTGGCTCCGCGGACGCAGAAGTGTCTCCGAGGGAAGCAGTACTTCGTTCACCGCGGCACAAGTTCGCAACTGGGGCGTCAAAGAAGTCCAAACTTGGCTCGAGTCAATGCAACTTGGCGAATACTCCGAAGTTTTCGCTAAGCATGACGTCACGGGAAGGGAGCTCCTATCGCTGGCAAGACGCGACCTTAGAGACCTGGGCATTACAAAGGTGGGGCATGTCAAGAGGATATTACAAGGTGTTAAGGACTTGCAGTGACGACGTCGGGGCCGTTCTGAAGGGAATGGCCTAGGCTAGATATTTACAAAACCCTTCGCGCGCCGTCGTCTCTTCTCGAATATCATAATGCCACATCCAATTTCTAGGACCACTTTAGTAGAATTGGATACTGGTACGTAAACTGCTCATTAATTTTTGTTTAGTGTTGTAAAATGGTAAATCAAAGGCGTTCAAGGGTTAACAATGTGATTTTTATTTAAGGCAACACTGCTCCCACCGAAATATTCTGTCGGAAATCTTTTAATTCACTAATGAACGTAATAGATTGATTTTTGTCTTGCAAGGTTTATCTTATTTTTGTTAAGTGTTGTTGTGAACATATTTATTATCATTCATATCATTTTACAAAAAAAAGTCTATTACTTCGGTAAATTTTATCTCAAAAAATTACATCGAATTCTCTACCTCTTCTTAATTATGTTCCTCTAAAATAAACGAACAATTTATGTAACCTTTTATCTTGCCGTAAATAACTGTATTCCCTTTCAACGAAATAAAAAAAAAAACTATTTAAGGGATAACCCTTTCGCGTTTATTATTTGTATATTTTAAGTAACTGTCAGTGCCTGTCATATTATGTAGACTGTCTATGTCAAAGTACTTAAATATTTATTCAAAAATTATGTAAACAAAGTTTATAATTTAATTTATTGATATACTAATATGTAGTTATTATATCAATATACTATAAAGTTACGCATAATATAAGATAGGTACATTCCTAAAATATAATATAACGCTGGCAATGTTATAAGTAACTCAACGGTTTTCAATTACTACTAAATGATGTTTACCTTTTCGAACAGTTCTACTTAAAAAGCGTTAAATATATACATGTTTAACACGAACATTATATTTATAAATTATTCAATATTGGAACTTTATGGGGACATTGAATTTTTCAATCAAAAAGGGAACAGATGGGCGAATTTACTAGCGAAATTTTACATTTTCATCATTTATTTATATATAATTCAATCAAATTTCCATCAAATTAATTAATATTTATCTATTCCCTACACTTCACATTATCTACGTATTTTAGATTACTGATACTGATTGTATGATAACCGATGCCATCGTAATTACGAAGTTTCATTGGTGAAATGCTAAAATACTTTAATTTTGTATCAAATTTGCAGTATTGATTTTGGCAACACTCACTTTTACATGGGAGAGTTATTAAAATTAACAATGCATTTCCCGATGTAAATTTAATAGAATCTATAGAAAAACATATTATTTAGCAATAACTGGCAAGCAATATTTTTACTTGTTCTTTTTTGATCTGGTAACTTACTAGGTACTGCTAACTGCTGTCACGTAGTAATAAATAATTTAAATATTAAATCTTGCACCCGAAACTAAATAAATAGATGTGCACTGTTATTGTAATCATTATTTTAATAGATTTTGGTGATTATGCAACATATTACATAACACATACGACATAGCATCTAACAGTATTTTAAGAAAATAAAGTTTGTCATTTTTAAAAGTATTTCACAATTTAAATCCTTAATAAATATTACGTATTCAATTATATAAATTATAATAAATTTAATGCTGTACATAACTGTACGTTCAATACAACTGTTTCAATTTTAACAATAGGTACAAAATATTACAATAATGCAAGCAAAAATTAATTCTTATACATTTACTACATTACACATTTAAAACATATCTTTTGTATAGATATAATTAAATACAAAAACAATAAATAGAGTTCGAACGGATTTAGTTTTCGATTTTCGGTCATAATTTATATTTTCTACGGTGTGCGCCGATAACAGGAGAACCCAATCGTCTATTAATATAAATAATCTGTTCAGCGAATCAAATTTATTCAGACAGGCGTTGTGATTTATGAAGAGAAATGCAGAATAATTACTATTCTTTGCATATAATATCAGGCTATAATAAATATTCTTTGAAATACACTAATCACATTAAACTGTTTAATTTTATTACTTTTGAAGCTTTACCTATCCGTTTGTGTATCTAATGTAATTTTTTACACACAATAAGGGTGACGAACGAGCACACAGTCCACGTGATGGTGAGTGGATGAGGTGGCCCACAGACATGTACATCTATCCTCAATTAAGAATACTAACAATAAAAAAGGTATCCGGTTCGCCACACTCACCATCCGAAACACTGTAGCATTAGGCTGCTATTTCACGCTGGTATTCTGTGAGAACGTGCCTTTCTCGGTCGAGCCAACCCGATTAAAGAAGAAGGCTCTACCAGATTAAATTTATTTTTTTCGTCTTTTAATTTTTTCCAACAAAATCCTTTTTCGGTCGAACTCTACAATAAAATTTTCGCTGTAATCATAAATACCTAATATATTCTTTGACATATTCGCCTGTTATAATGACTAAATTACTAAACCTTTACTCTTAACTTATAAAATGTTAATAAAAAACAAAGTATAAACTTCGCACTCTGTTTGTGGTACATCGCTTTCATTTAGTTATGCGCATTTCTGAAATTAGTTTTAACAGGTACTTCTTCAATATTATAAATTTATTTACCGCCAATAATCAAAGAGCTAATCTATAGAAATAAATAAAATTGAAGTCTGTTTGTAATGTCAAAATAGTAACTTTTTACTAAATGCATATGAAAATATATACGTTACCTACTTATAACAAAAATACAATTTTTAAAATTTTTGTTTGTCTATCAGTGTGTTTGGTCCGACTAATCTCCGAAAAAGATGAACGGATTTTGAGGGAACTGTCACTGGCAGATAGCTGATGTTATAAGGAGTAATTCAGGCTGCTTTTATTTTAGAAGAAGAATTGGGGTTTAGCGCAAAAAAATTAAAACCCTAAATTACACACGGGTGAAGTCGCGGGGAACAGCGATAAGAGAGACAGAACAGAAACAAATGTAATCAACAGGGGCGTAGCTACCGCCGTATCAGCCGTATCAATGATACGGGGCCCCCGGGCTACAGGGGCCCCCAACGTGTGTAAGCAAAAACTCCAAGGACTTCTAATGGGACAGGAAAGGCTATCACTATTCTCTAAAGAAGTAAAGAATTTAGTAAAACTGAAATCGTCTTCAGCTATGTTCGCCGAACAAAAGGCACGAAAATTAAATTGTTTGGCTAGCTTAGTTCCTAGGAGTATTTATTGTAAGTAATAACTCATAAGCCCGTGTAGTGGCGGGTAAGAATACTCACAACCCCATATCTTCCCGTGGGTGTCGTAAAAGGCGACAGACGGAAACTGAGGCAGAGGATGGGCAGCAGCATCTTTCTGATAACAGCAAAACAACAATAAAAAAACTGCGCTTGCCAACCCGCTCGCCAAGCGTGGCAACTATGGCAATATACCCCCATGAAAGTAACGAAGAGATGGCCCCCAGTCCCCGGCAGCCCCGCTATTCCTGGCTAAGGTGGCGACCATGGTAACAGCGAGGCAGGGGGTGCTAAGAGTCTCCGGTGGAGGTTCTGTTGCCACCTACGACGACTCGACATGGCAACTTATAACGCACGCACCCTGAGGACTGACGAGAAGGTCCTGGAGCTAGAAGAAGAGATAGACAAGTTGCACTGGAATGTCATAGGATTATCCGAAGTCTGAAGAGAGGGGGAGGTCACGGTAATCCTCGAATCCGGCAATTTGTTCTATCACCAGGAGGGCGACCATCTGTCCCAAGGAGGTGTCGGATTTATCGTCCACAAGTCTCTCGTTAACAACGTTGTAAAGATTGGGAGTGTGTCGACGAGGGTTGCGGACCTTATACTCAGAATCACCGAACGGTAATCGCTGAAGGTTATACAGGTTTACGCATCAACCTCGGTACACGCCGATGAGGAGGTGGAAGAAATGTATGAGGATATCTCTAGAACAATGCATTCCTCCAAAACCCACTATACGGTGTTAATGGGAGACTTCAACGCAAAACTAGGCACAAGAGAGAACGGTGAGCTGAAAGTAGGGAAATTCGGAATAGGGCAACGGAACCCAAAGGGCCAGCAGCTGGCGAACTTCATGGAGAAAGAAGGACTCTTTATGATGAACTCTTTCTTCCAGAAGCGGCCCCACAGGAAGTGGACCTGGTCGAGCCACGACGGTTCGACAAAAAATGAGATTAACTTTATTATGACGACCAGACGACAACTATTCAGTGATGTCTCAGTGATCGCGAGGGTGAAAACTGGCAGCGATCACCGAATGGTGAGAGGCACACTGAACCTAAACGTTAAGTTGGAGAAGTCACGTCTAATGAAGTCAACGCTCCGTCCTTCTCGTGCTCTAATCCAAAGTCCAGAAACCTTTCAGCTCGAGCTACGAAACCGTTTTCAGTGCCTAGAAGATTGCAATACAATGGACGATATGAATGACAAGCTCGTGGAAACTGTCCATGCGGTCTGAGCTAAGTTTTGCAAGACCCGCCGCAGAAGAAACAAAAAGTCTCCGATCACACTCTAATCTCAATGGCTTTTAGACGGGGTATATAGCTGCAGTCTTCAGTAGATTTGACAGCGTACAGGCAACTGAACATACAGATCTCCAAATGCATGCGGCGGGACTTGTGCAACTTTAATTCTGCTCGTATTAAAGAAAAGATCGAGCAGAACCAGGGCTCCCAAGTCTTTGCAAGAGATCTGTCTGCCAGAAAGAGCCAACTGTCGAAGCTGAAGACCGAGTATGGCAGCGTCGTTTCCGGGACACCTGAGGTTTTGAGTGAGATTGAGAGGTTCTATTGGCAGCTGTACACATCATCGTTGGAGCCACACGTAAGTGTGAGTAACGATCCAAGAGCGAGTCTTATCCGACACTATTCCGATGATATCTCGGACGTCAGTCTGAGCGAGATTAGAATGGCTCTCCAGCATCTTAAAAACGGCAAGATCCCAGGCTGGATGGAATTACAGTGGAGCTTCTGAAAGCGGGTGGAAAACCGATACTTGATGTCCTTCAGAAGCTCTTTAATTCCGTCCTCCATGGTGGCACTACTCCGGAAAGGTGACAACGCTCTCTTGAAGAACTACAGACCGAGTTCCCTTTTGAGCCGCGTCTACATGCTGTTTTCGAGAGTCATTACTCCCGAACAAGCCGGTTTCCAAAAAGGCTTTAGCACCATATACCACATACATACCCTTCGGCAAATTGTACAGAAGTCCGAGGAGTACAATTTACCACTATTTCTGGCGTATGTGGACTATGAGAAAGCCCAAAGACTTTCAATCAAAATTACGTCGAAATTCGGGCGGTGCTGCAGTCCCTTCAGCGATGCCAAGTTGACTGTCGGTATATCGAAGTGCTGAAGTGCTTGTACAGTAGGGCTACGATGGCTATCCGAGTACAGAACCAGAGTACGAAACCTATCCAATTGCAGAGAGGTGCAAGACAGGGTGACGTTATATCCCCGATACTCTTCACCGCTGCATTGGAAGACGTTTTCAAGCTTCTGGACTGGTAAGGATACGGTGTTAACATCAATGGCGAGTACATCACTCACCTTCGATTTGCCGACGATATAGTCCTTATGGCAGAATCGCTGGAGGACCTAAGCACTATGCTTAATGACCTCAATAGTTTTTCCCAACGGATAGGTCTTAAGATGAACATGGACAAAACAAAGATCATGTTTAATGTCCATGTCACACCTATGTCGGTAGTTGTTGGTAGCTCTAAGCTCGAAGTTGTTGACGTTTATGTTTACCTGGGACAAATAGTCCGACTAAGTAAGTCCAACTTCGACCGAGAGGTCAATCGAGGGATTCGACTCGACTGGGTAGCGTTCGGGAAATAACGGCACATCTTCTAGTCAGGTATACCTCAAAACTTGAAAACGAAATTGTGCAACCAGTGCGTGTTGCCAGTGATGACATACGGAACTGAGACGTGGTCCTTCACTGCTGGCCGGATGAGGAAGCTCAAGGTTGCTCAGCGAGCTATGGAGAGGGCTATGCTCGGAGTTTCTCTGCGTGATAAACTTAGAAATGAGGATATGCGCAGTAGAGCCAGAGTCACCGACATGGCCCAACGAATTAGTAAGCTGAAGTGGCCATGGGCCGGACATATAGCTCGAAGAACCGGCAACCGATAGGGAAAAAGGTTCTCGAGTGGCGGCCTCGTACCGGCGGATGAAGTGTAGGGCGTCCCCCCACTATATGGAGTGACGACCTGGTAAGACATGCAGGAAGTCGATGGATGCAGGTGGTTCAGGACCGTGCTTTGTGGCATTCCTTGGGTGAGGCCTATGCTCTTTAATGGACTTATGAAGGGCTGTTATGATGATGATGATGATGATGAACTAGTGGAATTAGTACTTTTGCCGTTGTCGTGATAATTGACGATAATTTATGTGTACATAGAGAACTGAAGACCATTTTTATGTATATGTTTTTTATTCCTTTATTCGTTTTTTCATTCCTTGGACTTATGAAGGGCTGTAACGATGATGATGAATAACTTAAAATCAATATATAATAATTTGAATTCAATGCAAGCGTTTTTGTTCCTTTTATGAAATCTTTACTCTTCATTGGGGCCCCCCAACAAATTTTGATACAGGGCCCCTCGAAGGCACGCTACGCCACTGGTAATCAACCATCATTTATTCAAACATTATTAAATCCGTATATAAATGCAATAGAGTTACAACCTATATACAGGCCTCCTCCCATCATTAGTGATAGAAAATTGTAGTAACAGCGTTTATCTAGTCATTAGTCAATAATTACGTAACCTTTCCAAAACAATAGCAATAACCGTCGCTTATGAAATATATTGCAATAGTTTTCATTAATATAATGTGACACACTTTCTTATAATAAAATTGTAAACATATTTCTACTTTAAAATAATACATATGACATAACCTTATTATTATAAATAAAACTTCTAGGAACGTTTTTCTAAACCCAAAACCTTTTTTAATTTTAAAAACAAAATACGCGCCCATGTTATTTATAAGGTATATTCATTCTAGGAATACAATAATAAAAACTTCATCACTTCTCTAAAACTCTATACAATCCTCATTATCATAGAATCTTCTTACTCTATAAATAAAAAAAAACCCTTTTGAAACAATATTAGGGTTTATATTTTTTAAAACAATTGTTTATATTATTGTGTTCGAGCGATGTTAAAATTATCTTTTAGAAAATATTTAATAATTAAAACTCTATTAAATAGAACCAATAACCTTGACGAATGCCAACTAGACCATTGATATAAAGAAAAAGGTACGGTACGCTCGAAAATTGGATTACATGCGCTCCGCACGCAAACATCTTAAAGCTTAAAAAATAAGACACACTGACTGTAATGTTCTATCTCACTTCTACAATAACATGGCCGGGCCGATATTTCGTAAAACATTCTCTTAAATTTGAAAAACTGTAGTTCTTACACCTAAAGTGATTCCGAGAGACTTTATTTTTCCTAAATGATTAGAACACTTTTAAAATGAAGTATTTCAATGCCATTTTTTTTTAATGAATGCTTAATATATTTTTCAAGAACAGCCTAAGTGTGGACGCGACAATACTGGCGGGTGGCGGCCGCAAGTTTCCGTGATCTACTTTTTGTTTCCCTTTTTTGTTTTAACTTATTTTGCTTTTAATTAATAAAGTTACCTCAGGTGTCTTATTCTGAATTTCGTGTTCTAAATAATAAATAAAAAGCAATTTCATTTCGTTTTTGTATTTTCATTGCGTGCTTGGAGCAATATATTGTAAGTTACCCTTTGTATAAAAAATGTGATCTCTCGTGTTTTAATCTGTAGTTGTAATGTGACTGCATTGGTAATATGAAACCTATTTTTTTAAATATTATTTAGTTTTCAGTTGTCGTCAACATTGATATCTGAACTGGGTTTTTTTGTCATAAATGACATAACATATGAAAAAAATACGTAAATTTATTTCTTTCGTAATTTAAAAAGAATTCATAATCCGTCTTATTACAAAAAGTGGTTTACTGATGGTCTCTGGTGTAAATTATGGTTAAGAAGATGCATCGATATATATGTACTACGCACAAGATTTCGCATTTCGAACATTGACTATGTTCAACTGAACTGTACTGAAATCCGTACACTAAACTAAATATTGCGTAAATTGAAGATTTGTGAATTCCATAAGATAATTATTATTACATTTTATTTAGAAATATGTTTGTTTAGATCAAAATAAGAAGATATTATATTACATTCTTATATTTATTTTATATTAATATCTTATTTCATATTAAATCCCGCTTTCTTCTTCTTAATAACTGGCTTTACGGCTCTGGGAGAAAGGCTAGCCTTCTGAGCCTGAAGTTACAATATATTATAATAATTATCCTATTAAATCAAGCGCATTCGCGAAGTCATGGAGTAGCGCACAATTTTTGCTTGGAATAGCTTCTCTAGTACGTAGTACATATAATTCAATGAAAAGATGTATTACTGTATAACTAAAGATGTCCCTTAGGCACGGCGCTATTTCTTCGCGCGAAATGTTTGACATTTGCTGTCAAACTTTGCACTTAAAACATTTTAGTTTGTATATTTCAGAGGGACTTTTTTCGTGAAACAAATTATAAACAACTTTTTGTAAAAATGTCGAATTTTCACAACAAAGTCATGTTTCCAATGCAGTCCCTTCTCTTTAAAGGATCTGCCTTATAGGTGTTTTTATAAATGTATCTCTAATAAGTCGTCTCTACTAAGTCGTGTCTAAACTTATATTTATATAAATGTTTATAATAATCTTATGAATTGTAAAAGATTTGAAACATAATAATAACTATCCTAGATGTAACACTTGCCGAGTATTCGGTAAGCAATGCCTTAGACCCGTTAAAATTACAGAATGTGTTTAAATATAAAAATTACTGTAGCACTGTATAAATGAATTATTGATTGCGAAAGCGTCGCATAAGTGTACTGTTTCTCTAGTTTAAAAAAAATACTGATTTCAAAAGAATTATTTCAAATTCATGTTACATTTTCAATGCTGAGATAATATAACTTTGTATAATTTCAATTTGAAAGCATTTTTAAAAATAATAATTTGTGTGTTTATAAAATAAAAAATACATAAAAATTTACAAAAACACCGGACGGTTAAAGCGAAAGCAATATTATATTAACGTGTACTCATGTCTTTAATATAATTTGATATTCTATGTACTTTACTGGTTTGTTTTAAAAAAAATTCAAATAGCTTGTGCTTGTAACAAAAAGTATGAGGTACGTGATGATATTTAAAAATTACGTTAAGCGCGTTTCAAAGAGAAGATATTATAATCTTATTAAATCCTTCCATTGAAAAGAAATATTTTATGCTACCATCTAAGACCAACAAAAAATATAGACAGAGCACTACGTATATGTACTTCGAATTCACGCAGACATATCCACTTAAAACCTTGTTATTGATTGCAAATTATTTTAAGTTATACATGGTTTCGGCGTCACTTGAAATGTGAAGTGTTCTGCCTACATTTCCTTGTTATTCGGAGACCTCCATGAATACGAGACTGTAACACCTTCCGTAAATAAAATGTGTGCTGAATATGACAAATAAGGTAACAAAAAGCACATTACGTTTCTTTTACTTGGTATATTGGATGCTATTACATAATTCCAGAACAATCCCAAAACCTTCTGAATAAGTTGCAGCGTCCTCTCAACATTTGCACAAGAGGAGACTCATCGACTTTTGTAAGTATATGTAGGTATAGAGGGAGCATACAATTCGATAATAGACTTGTATAGCTTTTCCAATTCAAATAAGATAAGGTAAAACTCGGTTGAGCTAAGTTTGCATTTCACTAAAATGCGAGAACCCTCCTTTTCCCCGCTTTCAACAGTCATTATCATACAGTCATCAGTCATTCAATACAGTCGCGTCAGTACTCAGTATCATCAGTACGGTTTGCACCTTTGTTACCGATACGCATAATTTTCTTCTCCTAATATTTTTGATCATTTTTGTTGGTACGTCATCTGCACCAAGTGCAAACTTGGCTCAACCGTGTTGTGTGCACCCGTATCTTCTGATTTACATTCTGTCTACATTTGAGGTACCTAAATGACATGTATCTTTTTAGGTATCTCAACTTCTTGGGTTATGCACAAATCGCCTCTAAAACTAATATTCTCAATATACTTCAACGATTCTCTTTTTCGTTTTTTCCCCGTTGTATTTCTAAACCTTGACATTGTCAGAGAATCGTCGGTTAAACGATGGAGCAATTTTCCTTTTAAAATAAAAAAAAATAGATAATGTTTGACTATTATATTTATTTTGCATATCTTTTCATAGCAATGACAAGTTTGTATATTTTTTGTGTCGGGTCATAACATCGTGACGAGTGAAGGACAATTATTGAAACTTTATAGGTTATTTTCTTCTACGAAACGTATCTATGGTTTTAAATATCATTGATGTAACTAACGTATATTAGAATTTATGTTGATTTTTATTTGCAAATTTTCTCTAAATCTAATACGCCATACTATTGAAAATTATTCTTTTTACAAGCTCTTATTTAATTACTAGGTTATTATATTAATATTACATATATGTTATTATATCATATCAATTAATTGACACTTAATTGCCTTGTTATAGCTTATGAATTATCTATTTACAATTTAAAGCATTAATAATTAAAGTAAGTTTTGCGCTTTTCCTCTTTTATTTACCAATCGCTCTAAATAGGGTGCTGTGGCGAGATATTTTAATAAAAAAAATTGAAGCCACGTTATAATCTGTCAAACTCAGGTTTTTATACTGTTTTAAAGTTTTAACTATCACTTCATCATTTTGTAATACTATTTTATAATACGTGTAATTTCTATCTTTTTGTGGAATTATATAAAACGAATATATAAACAAGAAAACCATACAGCTGTAAATTATTAAATTCGATGTTTACCATAAAATTTACGAATTTTGTCAAGGCAAATAATAAAGCCCGAAGAGATATTAGAAAATGTTATATTATAATGCTATTATCACTTTTGTATTATTATTTAATAATAAAAAATAATAATATAATTATATATTATTATTTTATTATCACATTTTGTCTCGAAATATAAAGAGTAGGTAAATAAATAAAACATAGAATCATGGGTGTCGAAGGAAGAGGCGACTATGGAGGAATAGGACAATGGGGGTTGACGCCAGACGTAAAATACCCAGACGAGCATCGGGTAGCTGCGCCAAAGGCGCGAGACGTCTGGTTCTGCGATCGTTGATCCGCCTGTCAAACGCGATATTTGGGTTAAAACCACCCAACTCCCAACCAATGGACAGGCCCATGACTGTTACGGACTGATGAAGAAGTATAAAAATGAAAAATTAATTAACCTATTAAATAAACACCTATTACATATACTTACAAGCAATCATAATTAAAATTCATTATACATTTTTATGAAATGATTTTTTTTAAATGAGCACAATTACAATGTAAATATTAATATTATACATAAAAAAAACATCTTAAACTAAATTCGTATACGAAAAAATTTAAAAATACTGCGAGACATGAAAATTATTGGCATCAAAGGCCAAAAAGCACTCTATAAAATGTAATGGGTATCAAGACTGATTTAAGTTCATTTATGTTGTATATATATATTATGATATTTAAAGAACATTTACTGTTAATGTTTTATAAAAGGGTATTTAATTTTACTTTATAATTTAATTTATAAAAATATTCAAATAAAACGCTTGCATCCAATAGCATAAAGACTAAGATGCTGATAATGCATAATTTTGTCATTCATCTCAAATGGGAAGCATTTTTTTGTAATTAAAATTTGTTGTAATTACAAAACAGATAGAGCTGTACCGAGGTTACTCACAATGGAGTGTTTTATTTGTCTTTTACTGTCGCTATGAAATATGAACGCATTTCATACATACCCAAGTACAAAATGAATACGCACCTACCGCAATTATGTAAATGTTTTTTTTTATAGTGTACTGTGTTTTTATTCAAACATGCATAATTTAGTTTTAGTTTAATTTATTATTGTTGTTATTTTTGCTCAATGTAACTTAGTTAAGTAGTTCAACTGTTAACTATTAGCAGTAGTAATCACGATTAAGTGTGATGGTTATTGTTACTTAAAGCCAAATTACGTATACAATTTAACCAAACTATTTTGTATCATAAATAAAAAGGCGTTTTGATCACACTCGTTTGAACTTATTTTGTAAAACTTAATTTAAAATGGACGCAATAATTGTCTATTGAATTTTCGATAACTGGCACCTTATTTCTATTGATGTTAATTTGTTTTAAACTTAGAAAGAACATGTACTGCATATGACGTGTGTGTATTACTGATGTGTACTGGTAGAATAAATGTAACACTGTGTTATGTGCTGGGAGACTGAAATACCTGTAAATTATTGTATAATTTAGTTTGGTGTTTTTATACATGTCATAAAATTATTTTATTAAAAAGAAAACTATGAGTTCTTAGCGCTTATCTTAAGTTATATGCGTGTTCTATTGCCTCCTAAGTCAATTATTGAAAAGTATTCTTATTACGTTTCATTTATTAATTAAACTTCTAATTAAAAGAAATAAATTAATCGGTATACAATATAAAATTTATTTTTAATCTTCATCAGAATATGATACTCTTAATAACGCGTATACTACTAAAGCATTCATATATTAAATGAAATAATTGTACAAAAATAACCCGGGTGAAATACAACATCAAGACGTCCAAATTCTCGCGATTATAGTAGCTGCAAAGCGCTCAAATTTTATTGGTAATAAAAGAAGGAATTAAACGTAATATTACAATAACTCGATACGTAACTTTCAAGTTACTTATCGAGTTATTTATATTTTATATTATACATTCTGTAGAATGAAGTCCCAATGTCAGTTGTAAAAAATAAGTAAATTATGTTATACATAAACTTAAATTTATTTTAAGTTGTTTTTGATTTCTTATATTTACGCGAACACTACACATTGAATAAAACCTCAGTCCCCATGACCATAGCTGCTGTAAAGACTCGAAATTTCGGGAATTAAAAACTAAGATAATTAAATGCGATAGAATCCGTAGAAGTAGTTTTATTGAAAGCCAAAAATTGTTTAGAGATCGTAAATTTAAAACTGCACGTGCCTCTCTCGTATTTTTGGTAGATTTTGTCACATTTACAAGATTCAAGAAAATCTGCGCGCCCTTTCGATTGTGTTTTTAGTAGAATTTATTAATAGAATTTAGCATTTTTACTACATTTGACTCGATAAAAGTGACCAAACTCGATATTTATTGTATCTTTGTATTTTTTTTTAATTTATATTGGTTTCAATAACCATGACATGTATGAAAACACACAAACTAATTTTTGTGTTGATTGTGTTCAAAATATATTTGTCTTTAAAAATGCACAAACTATCTTTTTAACTGTTTTATCTTCAACCTAATTGTGAATTTGAATTGTGTGATCGTCCTTAAGGGTCAATGACCTTGTTGATGACATTAATAACTTTGAATTGAGTATCTGTTTTCTCTTGATATTTATATTTGGGAATTCAATAAATTATACTGTTACTCATACTGATTTGTTTTCTTTTACTATTCTTACAATAATAATGTCCTCCAGGCCGAATGTCTGCCACGGCGACCAGACTTATCGGAGACTCCGCAGGACAGGGATATAGTGTTCAAGTGTGTGCGCAAGCACAGGTGCATTCTCTATTCCCTTACTCAAATGCTGATAAGAAGGCAAATCACCAAATCAGGCGCAAGTCCAACGACTTCACGTGTTTTCCATACCACGTAGGTGAAACATCGCTTAATTTGTGTTTCCCCGCTGCTATTGTATATTTTGGGACAGAAAAACCTAAAAACTGATTTTTGCGCAGATCGGGATTTGATCCCAGGACCTCTATAGCTGTTGCGCTTCTACCACCACTAGAACAACTAGGCAACAAAAACATCTGTAGCTTTTGGTTTGAAGTTCGTGCAAATGTCCATGGACTGCAATAGCCACTTATCATCAGTCGTTTGTCACTTTGGTTTTATTAAAAAAAACTTAAAATAGTCAGTCTAGTGCAAGTTATCCTAGCACATTAAGTGTTCACCACAAACCGGATTTTCAGTTCAAGAGTTTGAATAGCAAACCATAAATTTAACAATGTCTCTACGGAAGACGTCTGCAGCAAATCAGACCCCGAGATGATTCCAAAAGCTTTTTTTATAGAATAAGAGTGACAAACGAGCACACAGTCCACCTGATAGTAAGTGGATGCTGTAGCCTATAGAGATCTAAACTTACAAGAATCAAAATGCAGACGCGTTGTTACCCCTGAGGACTAATATTAATTGTCTCGATTTCATTCAAAAGGGCATCCGGTTCCTTACAATCACTGTAAGAAACACAGCAGCATTAAACTCCTATTTTACGCTGGTATTCTGTGAGAGCTTGGTCCTTTCCCGGTCGTGCTTACCCGTTCGTGCTACCACCATAATATAGCTGCAGCGTGGCTCTACCACGTATTAAATAGTTTTATATAGTATAAAGTGTTTTATTTTATCCAATTTTTGCATAGCACACTGAAAAGAATAAAGCATGCAAAAATAATTCAAATCGTTGAATATTAGGCACATAATATGCGCACATCCCTGCACCTGACCCGGCTCTACTCAAAATGGTACGCTTTACCTGTAAGATCAACCACTGAAGTCGAGAGGGTAATGCTTACCCGAGGAATAACATAAAGTAAAGTTGCAGCCTATTTACGTCCCATAGCTGGGCACAGGCGTCCTCTCATTTCTGAGAGGGTTTTAGGGCAAGGAAATGTTCGCCGCGCTGCCTCAATGCGTGTTGGCGAACTTCACATGTCTTTGAAATATATTTTTTTCTTATTTCTCAGATATGCAGGTTTCCTAACGATGTTTTCCTTCGCCGCCGAGCACGTGGTAAATCAGCACTTAAAATTGTAATTAACAATTTCGGCATGGGGATCGAACCCGGGTTGCTCGAGTTCTGTGAAGCTTACAGCGAGCGTTAACCATCTGAGCTAACACGGCTTTAGATAGATAGATAATATAAAACTTTCAATGAAAGTAAAATCCAACTTTAAAGAACTAAAACGATTAAAATAATTTCAACACACAATAGCTTAAGAAGACGGTGATTTGTCATGGTGTATAGACGAATTAAAGTCCCAATTTTCGAAGCTATTTGGTGAAAATTATCTCCAAATTTATATGGGGCCAGCCCTGGTAAAAAAGGATCATTCAAATCGGTTTAAAATTGACGGAAAAGTCGCGTAACACCTACGTACAATCAAAGTACTTAGAGTATAATTGGGATCCTCGTGCTTATTTGAAGTCTGATATAAATGATAAGACGGCTCCGTGACGCAGTGGCTTAGAAAATAATGCCTCGTATCCAGGGAAAATTGGCTCAAGTTCACTACGCTATTTTGCTGCTATTTTACGCTACTATTCTGTGAGAGCGTGGTCCTTCCCCGATCGTGGCGACCCATTCGAGCTACAACCATAATATAGTTGCAGCGTAGCTGAAATCTACATCCTTGCAAAAACAAGACCCCACTGAAAAACCGGCAAGAAACTGGGATCTTTTAGTTATAAAACAATTGTAAATGTATTTTTTTTTAGAACAACTAAGTTACATTCTCATTTTAAATTTACAATAAAATCAATACAGTGACAAAAATATATCATTGTTGTTTTAAATATCAAATTTTATAATATAATAGTAATTAGAGGAGTTGCTAGTGCAGAATAAGAGTTTTTACACACCATTTTACTCAATATATTGATTTATTTTTATAATGTTCTTTTTTTAACGAAAATTCCATTGAATGTTTTTTTTAATATTTTGTCTGTCTGGTGCTGGTACATCCATGCGTTTCCTTAATTCCATCCCAGGTGATAGTATCCGTGGAGAGATTGCGTGGACAACAACACGGAGAGTGGCAGTAACCAATGAGAACTTCGCACACAAAGACATAAGTAACGCGCATTAGGGTTCACTTTCCAGTGGGAGGGCCCATCGTAGACCCATCGATCAATTTCATTCGGACAGTAAGGCACAGATTCGTTCCATTTCCAGTTTGCTCCTTTTGGGTGTACGGATCAATAGCTCTTGGCTAAACGACTAGTGTTGTTAATCCCTATACCTGCTGGTCACAAGAGCGCAAAACAGTTATCCAAATCTATATATATATATATATATATATATATATATATATATATATATATATAGTCCAGCAGTGGAATTTTACGGGCTGATAAAGAAGAAATAGACAAACGATGGCTCTGGTGAGAATCGAGCCCAGGACTTGCGACGTAGTGCTCTTGTACTAACCTCTAGGCATACGCATTTCTCGACTCACATAGAAAAATTCAAATAAATGTACGAATATAACACTAATTACTATATATATAAACAATCGTTTATGAATAAATTCATTTTTAAATAGTTAAACAGGTTTTAAATGATTGTTTCATGAAAATTCCTTAGATTAATTATAAAAATGTTGGCCTAAGGAAGTTTACAACTGTCAAAACTCTTCCTTTCAAGCTGTTTCTAAAATGAGTTTTTAAATATTTATTCTTTACAACTTATTTTTATTGTATAATGTTACTTCAGAAAAAAGTCCCCCCGGGTTTCGTGCTTGTTCTTCCCAGGACAGAGGTATTTTTCCAAATCAGTGTTTAAAGTAAAAAATTACTCAATAAGTTTTTTTTGTAGGATAGGGTCACAAACGAGCACACAGTCACCATAACACCCATAAACATCTACAGTTATCCTCAATAAAGAATCAAAATGCAGATGTGTCGTCAACCGTGAGGACTAAGATGGAATTCCTCTTTTCCAGTAAAATAGGTCTCCGGTTCTCTACACTCACCATACGAAACACAACAGTGTCAAGCTGCCATTTTACGCTGGTATTCTGTGAGAGCGTGGTTCTTCACCGGTCGAGCCGGCCCATTCGTGCTACAACTATACTACTAATATAGCTGCAGCATGGCTCTACCACGTATATTTATAAAGTATATTAAACAAACAATTATTTCATTCAAGAATACATTATTACGGAGTTCGGAACCTGACAAGATAACAAGAAGTAACTTTCCCAATTAATGTTCAGAAACTGAATAATGAAATATAATGACCTAACAAAACAAAAGATATGCTAATGAAGGATACACACCGTAGCAAAATAATTCTGTGGTTAATGTGTTTCCTTTATTGTGTGGTGCCGTAAAGTGACAAGAGAATTCACTAACCTATACCATTCCGTGAGTATCGAAGAGGCGACAGAAGGAAATCGAACAGGATGTGGGCAGCAACATCTCCGTGATATCAGATAGTTAAAAATCTGCGGTTGCTAAAACTTCTAAAACTGCTAAAAAAAAGAGAAGGGAGTTCTACGCCCACAAGTGGGACGTATATAAACTGTAAAAATTATAATTACTGTATTAATCTATATATGTATATTCAATATAATTATAATAATAATTTATTTCGGACCACGATCCATATGGCTAATAAGTAATTTATAAATTAAAATATGTTAGTAATGACATTAACTAATTATAATTAAATTAATTCACATACCACTACCCACTTTCCACTGCACCAGACCCGCATAAGTGCATACGTTTCCAGTGCTGCAGCTGCAGGAACGGCTAGTGTGGTTTCTCTACAATAACTCTTAGGTGTATATAATATCTTAGGCTTCTGTTTATATATTAATTTCCTCCACAGAGAACATTTTTCATCTCATTTGAAGTAATTTTTATTCAAATTGAATACTAAGTGTCACTGTAATAGTATAGATGTAGCACGAATGGGTCGGCTCGACCGGGGAAGGACCACGCTCACACAGAATATCAGCGTAAAATAGCAGCTTAATGCAGCTGTATTTCGTGTGATCCGGAGACCCTTTTTACTGGAAACGAGGCATTTCATCTTAGCCCTCACGGGTGACAACGCATCTGCATCTTGATTCGTAATCGAGGATAGATGTAGATGTCTATGGGCCACAGCAACCACTTACCATCAGGTGGACTATATGCTCGTTTGTGACCCTAATTCTATTAAAAAAAAAACATGCGAGGTAAGAGGATAAGCGCTGCGCTTAAAATTTTATCGTTTGATCTCCGCCAGTAATGAATATTTTATTGCAATTTTATGTGACGTTTGTGTTGACCGTAACATTTATTAGCATTTGATTGAGTTGTAACAGGACCCGTGGTAGATTATAGTACAGTATCAAAATACTCTAATCTACCTCCGAACTCATCGCATCTCATCACCAACGCCACGAACAGATATTTTCATATTTACAATCCATATATGTACACTATACACTGTAGTGTTGTAACGGCTTTAGTTTTATTAAATACAAATAATAATTTAATTCTTTCTAGATTAAAGTTTGAAAATAAGTATTAAATTTTAAATTAAGTTTCAAATTGAAACGTATAATACCTATCTTAATTTCAGCAGTGCTATATGGTAGCGCGTTTATCTTAATTTCGAGCTGCACTTATCCGACAGACACGTCAATATCAGTTAAAGGAAGTTAATGAGTTTGCGGTTGCTGCAACTGAAGTTCAATTTGGTTTATTTAGTTGGTTATCATGTATTTATTAACGGCTGTAGAACTAGAGTGACCATTATTGGTCAACGGATCAGTAAACCGAAGTGAATGAATGAATGAATTTATTTTCTCTTCACAATAGATAAACTTAATGCTAAGTATTACAAAATTGCTAGACTAGTACCTAACTTGTGAGAGACTGGTGCCTGATGTAGGTATAAAAAACTGTATTACAGGAAGGGAATAGAAAAAAGAAGTAGCAATGGGTCAGCCATATTTCTTGAGAACCGACAACCGAAGGTTCGAGAAGTTTTTTGATCAAGTTCAGACCAATAGCTTTTGAGTTATTCTTAATAATTTATATTGAAGTCGGCAGTACAAAATTTTTAATTTTTAATTATTGTATCATCATTATTCATTACATCCTATGAAAGTCCACTGCTGAACATTGGCCTCCCCACAATTAGTCACATAATTTATAGTATTGTTATTAGGAATACCCTGATGCCCATCTCCGGGTTTCTTTCGAGATAGCCGTCAGAGCCGGGGCCTGCCACCCCCTGTTCGGATGGCCGTTAGATAACTCATCCAAATTATGTTAACTTGATCACTGAACTGAACACAATATTATCCCACTGCCCCAAGATTATCGATTTCAGTGCAGCGTCGCGTCCGCAACGTTGCACTGAAAAAAATAATCTCCTCAGGCATTGCAGTGGGCAAGACGTCAAGACACAGTAATATCATTCTGCGTAGATCGGATCAAAAGTAAAAATTAAAAAGCTGAGATACTCCAGGTTAACCTTAACATCGGGGCGTCAATCACCAATCAGTCCCCCGTGACTATGGGTGGTAGAAACCTGGAAAGCACCCGAAACGTCAGGAACAAAAATTTAAGTAAATTAAACGCGATAATAAAATACGTAAAAATAGTTTATGTCAACGCCGTTTATGTGATTTACTGTTATTTCACCGTACCGTACGTAGTTACCGTAAGAACCTATCTAAAGTCCACATTAACTATCTTTGCTCCGCTTGGCAGGCAGGTAAGCAATCGCAGTTTTTTTATTTTTTTATTGTTATTAGGAAGCCGCTGCTTCCCACCTCCTAGTTTGTTTTTCTCAGTCCCTTCATGATGATATTAGTAGTTAGTATTTTTACACCGCTGCCACGCGTTACTTTAGATAGCATAAAATAAATGTGCAGTCGCTTCGTAAACTGTTAAGGCGAAACATTCATTTCACAAGATGAAATATTTTTCTCGCTGGGGACATTTCCAAACAGTAATTATGAAATGTCTTAGATTTCTTCAAAGGCAAGGAAGCCTTTGAAGAAATGTTTAATATCTCTTTAAAGTGAAGTCTTTAAGGACAAGACTAAAATCTTTATTGGCGGGAACATGTTTGACGGTGGATTAATGCTACTTTTCTAACCATATTTTTATTTTAAAAAAACCGGCCAAGTGCGAGTCGGACTCGCGCACCGAGGGTTCCGAACAAATCCGTAGGTGTAAAGTTTAAAATTATTAAAAATATTTTTATTATATGATGTAACTAAAAATTTATGCTTTTCGAAATTTTTCCTTTACCTGTGCTATAAAACGTTGCTTCGTACCAAACTTCAAGATTCTGAGTTCACGGGAAGTAAGTACCCTGTAGGTTTTGATTCTTGCGAATGTCGAAAATTTGCGGCATAAACGGATGTATCTTTTGATAGCGTTAGCTTAGAAGTTTGATTTTTTCACAGCTCCAAGGGACAGTAGATTTGAGTATTTGATATAAATTTCAGCTTGATACCTCCACGCGTTCTTGAGAAAAAGGGTCTTGACAGACAGACAGACGGACAACAAAGTGATCCTATAAGGGTTCCGTTTTTTCCTTTTGAGATACGAAACCCTAAAAATTATTAAATTAGATTTTATATATTACGTAAAAGAAGCTCAATTATTTTTTGAAATGTATTTGCTTTGGGAATTTTAAGTTTTAACGATCACTATCGCATCCGAGGTCGACACCATTGACTATCTGCTGGCGATCTTATATACTATCTGTAGGCAGTCTTGTTGTACAGTGTGTTCGAGTTACTCCCCGCAATTCTCGAACAAAAGGAACCAAAGCAGACACAGTTAAGAGCAAACAACGTCCGTCCAATCTCGACGATGTCTCAGCGGGCTGGCCGGGGCGGGCGCGAACACTTGAAATATTTGTTTTTTTACTACTGAATACTGAAATTAAAAATGACTTTACGAAATGTGCTTTAACATGACTTTAAAAATATTAGACCTTTTAAAAAAAATCTTTTCAAAGTTATAAATCTTGTCATCTTATAAATGAGTGGAGACCTATGCCAAGCACTGCGTCGGGTAGGATAGTAGAAGAAGGAGTTTTCTTGTCCCGAGGAGGAGAGGAGTGTCCCTCCCTGATTGATTCGTTCTACAGTCATAATATAGCTGCAGCATGGCCCTACCATGTAAAGATACATTCAATCTGGTAGGTACATCTATCTATATATCTTTTTTTATAGAATAAGGGTGACAAATGACTACACAGCCCACCTGATGGTAAGTGGATACTGTGGCCCATAGATATCTACATCTCTCCTCGTTAAAGAATCAAAATGGAGATGCGGTGTCACTCCTGAGGACTAAGATGGAATGCTTCGTATCCAGTAAAATGGGTCTCCGGTTCTTTTCACTCACCATACGAAACACAGCAGCATTGAGATGCTATTTTACACCTGTAAAAGCGTGTCCTTCCCCGGTCGAGCCGACCTATTCGTGCTACAACTATGATATAGCTGAAGCATGGCTCTACCACGTAAAATCTAACTATATATTTGGACGTAAACACATTTTTACTTCAGATATTATATTAAGCCTTTTTCTTCTTCCTGTCCTTATCCCAAGCTATTTACCGTCGGCACAGCATGTCTTCCTCTTCTATTCTCCTCCATTAGCCGTCATTCCTGCACTCACTCCTTTCTTACGCATATCATCCCTAACACAGTTCATCCAACTTTCCTTAGACCTCCCTCTACTCTTATATCGATACACTTTCATAACCAACATTCTTCTTGTTACATGGTTTACATCCTTTCGCATAATATGCACACACAACGCTAGCCTGACATAGCGCACTTCACACTTCACACTTTCAAACAGTTTTCTGATAAAAATATGTTATTCAAAGTAATATTTAAAATTAAGTTTAACCTTTCTCTTAAGTAATAAAACCGGTTCAGTGAACGTGTTGATGTCCATTTCGATTGGATCATAACAAGTCGCAGATATTGTAATGGCCTCTTTACTAATACCTAATACGGGACTTGTAACCCCATAATCGTGTTTATGGGATTGTGCGTGTAGTATAACAACCGTTTTGTGTGATACTATATGAGATTTTGATATAATTATTTTTAAAGAGAAAAGTGGGTATGCTATTCACACACTAATATTCCCATTGCCCCTCCGGTTACGCTTAAAATGTTTGTGTCAGGAGAAGTGGTTCGCGACAATAGACGAATAACGGATTCAACCCACTACCTTTAAGGTTAGTGTTTAGTCACAAACCGTTAGGAAATAAGTGTGTAATAATATAAAATTAAAATATTTGTACAACCGACTTCAATATAAGTTATTAAGAATAACTCAAAAACGATTGGTCAGACCTTGATCAAATTTATATGGAACCACATGAGAAGCACCAGCTTTCAAATGAAAAAAGAATCACCGAAATCGGTTTACCCAGAAAAAAGTTATGAGGTAACACACATAAAAAAATAAAAAAACATACAGTCGAATTGAATACCGTCTCCTTTTTGAAGTCGGTAGAAAATTGTAGATGTAATTGATTTATAGGTAAATAACTCATTTCACGAATACATTATCAAAATCTCCTAAAATCTTTGCAAGGTTACAAATAATTGATCAGATCACTTCATTGTTATTATTCATCTTTATGTCTCTATGTCACTTCCGTTATATCCTATCAAAAGTCCATAACTGAACATACTCCGCCGCTTAAATTGCCTCATAGGGGATATCTCACCTTTTCCTTTCACGTGAAAAATATTATTTAATTTAAAGCCTGTATTTTAATCCATACAGGCCTGTAAATAATGTAATTAGGACTAGATGCGAGTGACCAGACGACCTTATAAAACACCCTAGATTATGTGGATCCTGAAAACAGATAACATTTCTTTATTCCTTTGTCATTGCAATTCAAAGTTAAACCTCTATGGAACATTAACTTGTTCCGTTCACAAATCGTGGTTTTATGATAGCCTCAGTAAGCCTCGTAATTAAACTACGGTTTAAGGACATGTTCACGTTTCAGGCTGGCAGCTCAGAACAGTACTTTTCAAACCTGTTAATGTCCATCAACTGGTTATCTAACACAAATGTTAAAAAATATATTTAGGAAATTTTGTGGTCTGAATAGAGTTAGCAGAGATTTTTTTAAATTAATACAGCATTTGTGAAGTCTATCAATAAAACTAAATAGACGTTTAATTATTTTCCCTTTTAGCGTCAATTTCAATGCTTAAAATATCTGAAATCTAGAACTGACTTTAAAAACAAAAAAAACGTGTATGTGTGTGTGTGTGTGTGTGTGTACTTATGTGTACGCACGTAGGAAGTTACACTTCTTTAGCGTAACGCAATAAAAATAACTAAAAATAACTACCTTAAATATCAGTTCCCACGAAAACTTGAGAGACAGTTGTTGCCCAATGAAGTTGTCGCTTTGAAGTGTCAGTGTGCACGCGCATCGTAACAACTTCATGGTGTCGTTATTTTCCCAAGCGCCCCAAAAGAAGTATAACTTCAAAAAATATCATCAATTTGAAAACCCCAAGAAAAATATTACTTTAAAAGATATTTTGATCTAAGTGAAATTTTTAAGCAAATGCTGGGGGGGTAAGGCGATTATTTTCACCAATTTATGTTACATAATTAGCTTAGTGCGTTAGAAGAACATCTTTTTAAAACGTACCATATATAATTAAGAATAAAATATCTTTATTATTTTTCTATAAATATTTTTAAATAGTATTTTAAAAATATTTATAGAAAATACTATAAAACTCCACGTTTAGATCGATACAAATTACACCACATCGATTATTATTTATTACATATTTAGATGCCGCAAGGTTTTTCAGAGAAGACACGTCGCTCAGCGTAACATTATTTATACTGTTTGCTATGCATACGAGGATAGTGCACGATTATAGTGTTATCGACAAATCTTAGTCTTTTAATAAGTAAGTAAAATATTATAGTATTATTTTTGATGGACGACAATATTTATTTTAAGTTCGAAACAATGCTCAAAGACAACATTAAAATGGGCATAAATCAGGAAGTTAAAGCGCAGAGATTATATCCTTATATTTTCTTACGTAGTAGAGCCATGCTGCAGCTATATTAGTAGTATAGTTGTAACACGAATGGGTCGGCTTGACCGGGGAGGAACACGCTCTCACAGAATACCAGCGTTAAATAGCAACTTAACACTGCTGTGTTTCGTATGGTAAGTGTAGAGAACCGGATACCCATTTTCTGCCGACTTCCAAAAAGGAGACGGTACTCAATTCGACTGTGGGTTTTTTTTTATGTGTAACCTCATAACTTTGTACTGGGCGAACCGATTTCGATGATTCTTTTTTTATATGAAAGCTGATAGTTCTCTTGTTGTCCCATATGAATTTGATCAAGGTCAGACCAATGGTTATTGAGTTATTCTTAAATAACCTATATTGAAGTCGGCTGTACAAAATTTTTAATTTTAAATTATAACTTATACTGGATAAGAGGCATTCCATCTTAGTCCTCACGGGTGACAACGCATCTGCATTTTGATTCGCAAACGAGGATAGATGTAGATGTCTATGGGCCACAGTAACCACTTTCCATCAGGTGGACTGTGTGCTCGTTTGTCACTCGATCCTATAAAAAAAATCAACTGGTGCTGGATACATCCAGCTTAATACTGTTCTTGCCTGTTTTCCATAGGTAAGAATATCCCACCGTGGATCTACGGTTGTATGAAGCAAAGAATAATCAAGTTTGCCAACGGTGGAAACAAACGGTGGAGCGTGTGGAACGGAGCAAAGTGGTTGAAGCTGGGAAAGAAGAAGACTACGAAGCAAAACTTATCGAAAATATGTTGTCTCAAGGATGGAATAAAATATAATAGAATAATTTTACTCAATTTTTACAAGAATACCTATTAAAAGATATCTAAACTTTACAATTAGTTCAGAAAAAAAATCTGTCCTGGGAAGAACCAGCAAGAAGCCCAACAGGACTTTTTTTATAAATAAAACTATTTTACAATATTTTATTTTATACAGTTGGTATAAGAACATTTAGAATTAGCATAATAGCGATGACCTCATTCCCAGAGGTTGCTACCAATCGTGTAATTTTTGGTACTATAATAATCCTTACTAAACAATTTTGCTTAGTAAAACTTTTAAATCTTTTGATAGATAAAGCCTGCAAATTTTCTGAGACTGTTATTAAAGCGTATACATTCCCGCATGAAGGAATTACTGGTTCTTTGGAGTCGAATAACTGGTATAACTAACTTGTACTTGTTCCTAGTATTCGCAGAATGTACATCGCAATTTTTATAATAAAATTATTTTTGTTTTTGTGTACATAAATGAAATTTTTATAAATGTATTGAGAGGCCAAAGTTAAAATATTTATTTGGTAAAATTTTTCTCTAAGGGATTCCATCGGACCTAGGTTATAAATTGCTCTTATGTCTCTCTTCTGCAAAACAAAGAGTTTCAATGTCAGTCGCATTACCCCATAGCAAGATTCCATGTGATCTAATATTATGCTATGGAAATAACAAAAATAAACTAATCTAGCTGTTTCAACACATGTAAGGTATCTAATCTTTTTTACAGCATATGCTGCAGAAGTGTTTACTAGCTAATTTAGATATATAATACATTTACCTGTTTTATTTTTGACTAGCTGTCTCTCGATACTTCACAGGCGTGGAATTTACTACGATTTCATAGGTTTTAATTTTTTGCGCAGTTCACTAATTCAACTAAAATAAAAGTATTCTTAGTTAAATATATCCTAAGTTACTTCTCATAACATCAGCTATCTGCCATTGAAAGTCCCGTCAAAATCGGTCCAGCCGTTTCGGAGATTAGCCAGAACAAAGAGACAGACAGACAAAAATTTTAAAAATTGTTTTCTTCTTATTGGTACCATATATACTTTCATATGCCTTTAGTAAAAAGCTGTTATTTGAACATTACAAACAGACACTTCAATTTTATTTATTTGTATAGATATAGATTTTTTATAGTTTGCCCAGTAAAGTACTACCTATACATTAACATTTTTTGATTAGTGACCTGATTAGCTTATTTTTATTTAATACATTATATTAAATCTCATTTCATTATATTATGTTAATGCATCTCTAATTATGAATTCCATCCTTCATCTTGTATATACATCGTTAGTTAGAGAACCTTTACCAAGGTAATAGTCCTTAGTAAATATTAAATAAACTTAAAAAACATTCCGAACTTATAAGAAAGACACATGTTACAGTCTAAATGTACGATAACACGGACGCAAGCCCTCACATGTGTTGCCGCGTGCCTGCGTCGTGTACAAAATTATATTGCAAAAATGCGAATCCCGCACCCCACTCTCAAATTCACAAATAATAAGAACTTTATTACCATGCTACGTACCAAATGAGACTGCAAAGTTTCTCGCCAACTAACATTACTCAATACTTGTAAAATCAATAAAAAGTACTTCAAGTATCCTAATCGGTATGAGAAAAGAAAGAAGCAGAGTACTTACTGTATACGTTTCAAGTGATGCAAAATCTAAGCCAAAACCATGTCTACATTATAACTAGTAAGGAGACGTACTCACGTACATGTATGCATTTAAAATCATTCGCAAAAATGGTTGTAGGTGCATACTTGTATCTATGTATAATCTTATATATAATCTTTTACGTTTTTATAAGGAAAGAAAGAAGAAAGTTGAGTGCGTGAAACCATGCTCAATTTATTAACATGCACGTTAAAAAGTATTCAAGCACGTCAAAAATTTAACGATGTCCTTAAGAAGGGTCAGTTTAATAGGGGCTACACACGATCACTTTTAACTGTCAGTTTTGACTGATCAGTTTTAACTGATTGTGAAAACTGACGTCCTTTGCACCCACACACGTTCAGTTTTAACTGTTCTCTTTGACCGCAAACAACATTACCATCTCAAGATGTCATCAGCCGACGACGACGCTTTAGCCGTGCTTGGTTTATTAATAATTTTAAAAAATAGAAATAAAAAAATATACGCAAAGAGTGGTGTAAAGAGTGGTTAAAAAAAAGGAAAATTTATTCCCATGTTCATTTGTTAACCGAACCAAAAATTGTTTCGAAGGATTGGCACAACTATCTCAGAATGAGTGAAGAATTATACCTCAATCTACTCTCTCTCTTGTGTCTCCACTTTCTCGTTCATAGTACTCCTTACTTTTATTCTGCTATTAGCAAAGTTCACTTCTATTTATTTTTTAAATACTAGTAATGTTATTATACATTACTAATATTCATTTTAACCACTTCTGGTAAGCTTAAAATGCTTGTGTTAGAAGTGGTTCACGACAGTAGTTGAATGGCGGATTCGAACCCACGACCTTTGGAGTTCACGGTCCGCGCCCTGCCATTAGGCTACTGACGCTTCCTTCTATAAACTCGGCCAACCACAGTCTTTGCGTCATTTTTCTGCGTATGCGAAGAGGACTAACATGTACAGACCAGGTTCTTTTTCATGATTGCAGCACGACTGAAGAAACACCGCCTACACACGCACAGTTTTAACTGATCAGTTCCGTCATTTCAGTTAAAAAATATGTATCAACAATATATCATCAGTTTTAACTGATAATAAAAAACTGACAGTTTTCATCGTACACACGCTCAGTTTTCACTGTCATTTAAAACTGATCAGTCAAAACTGACAGTTAAAAGTGATCGTGTGTAGCCCCTATAAGATATATATATTAGATATATAATATTTGACATTTACAGTTGAAATCTATGTACTTTATATTCTGTAGGGACTACACACGATCACTTTTAACTGTCAGTTTTGACTGACCAGTTTTAACTGACAGTGAAAACTGAGTGTGTGTATGATGAAAACTGTCAGTTTTTTTATTATCAGTTAAAACTGATGATATATTGTTGATACATATTTTTTAACTGAAATGACGGAACTGATCAGTTAAAACTGTGCGTGTGTAGGCGGTGTTTCTTCAGCCGTGTTGCGATCACGAGATTGAGGTAAATTTCTTCACTCATTCTGAGATAGTTGTGCCAATCCTTCGAAACAATTTTTAGTTCGGTTAATAAATTAACATGGGAATAAATTTTCCTTTTTTTAACCACTCTTTACACCACTTTTTGCGTATATTTTTTTAATTTTTATATTTTAAAATTAATAATAAACCAAGAACTGCTAAAGCGTCGTCGTCGGCTGATGACATCTTGAGATGGTAATGTTGTTTGTGGTCATAGAGAACAGTTAAAAATTAACGTGTGTAGGTGCAAAGGACGTCAGTTTTCACCCTCAGTTAAAACTGGTCAGTCAAAACTGACAGTTAAAAGTGATCGTGTGTAGCCCCCATTACTCGCATATTCCTTTTTTACTGGGTAAAAGTGACAAACGAGCACACGAAACACCTGACGGTAAGTAACTGCTGTGACCCATAGACATTTACATCTATTCTCGATTAAGTATCAAAATGCTGATGCGTTGTCACCCGTGAGGACTAAAATGGAACACGTCGTTTCCAGAATAGATCCTGAGGCTTGTTTTTAATTCATAACTCATTTTTGACCCAATTGCGGGTTGGATCTTGTTTGCGTGCCAATTATAAAATACTTTATGTAACAAGACGGACAGTATCTAGCCGTCATTAACGTGACTGCAGATCGTGTGGTTCTTCGTGATAAAACCCACCGATTTTCGGTTCGACCCAGAACCAAAAACAGACTTACTGACTCTGTCAAGGAATTCTCAGTAGCGGACTAGAGCAGGGAGGGTTGGTTGTGTTTCACCCCCCCCCCCCCACCCCCGCACCGAGGAAAATACATAAAAAAGAATTAATACATTCCATTTTTAATGTTTTTAAGAGACTTTTTCTAAAAGAAAACACGTTACTCCCACACTAATTCTCCTGTATCGTGAATTGTACAAGGACAAACATCTACGCCGTAAGTCAATATATGTCACGTCGCCACGAAGCCTTCTCACTTGTGTACGCGTCGACCATTTTAAAATAAACATAATTCCACACCTCGACCGCGGAGCGGAGGGGTCGGGCTTTACTGTCGACTTACCAAGGTCACGCTACCCGCTTTTATTTAATTCGGTAAATATAAGTATTTGTTTTATACCACACTAATACGTAAAGAATAGCACATCAATATTGAGAGGTAATATTAATGAATAAAACTGATGCTTTTGATATGTTTTGCAATGAATATTATTATAAAAATATAAAAATGAAATATACAATAATTAAAACTTACTTACTTCAATTGACACTGAAAACTAGATAAGGATATCATACGTTACAATGATTTTTGTTCTTGATTTGTGTATCTATTTTAGACTTCTTATATTTCTTTTTCTATTATATTAATCTTTTCTTTCTTAAAAAACGTTACCACCACACTAGGATTTTCTCCTGTATAGTGGAAGCAGTTTACATACATAAATTCTACGCGGACAAACATCCAGAACTGAGTGCGGGATTCGAACCCGCGGCGCTACGCGACGCAATTTATTTTCTAACCCACTGCGCCACGGAGCCGTGTTATCATTTATATCCGACTTCAAAAAAAGCACAAAGTTCCCAATTATACTCTAAGTACTTTTATTGTAAGAAGGTGTTACGCGACTTCTCCGTCAATTTTAAACCGATTTGATTGACCCTTTTTTTTACCAGGGCTGATCCCATATATATTGGGAGATAATTTTCAGCAAATAGCCTCAAAATGGGGCTTTAATTCGTCTATACACCATGACGAATCACTGTCTTCTTAAGCTATTGTTGTGTTGATATTATTTTAATCGTTTTAGTTCTTTGAAAATGTATTTTACTTTCATTGAACGTTTTATATTATCTATCTATCTAAAACCGTGGTGACTCAGGGGCTAATCGCTCGCTGTAAATTTCACAGTACGAGAGCAACCCGGGTTAGCTCCCCGCCGGCACCAATGAAATTATTAATTGCAACTTTAAGTGCTTATTTACCACGTGCTCGGCGGTGAAGGAAAACATCGTGAGGAAACCTGCATGGCTGAGAAATAAGAAAAAAAATTCGAAGACATGTGAAGTTCGCCAACACGCATTGGGGCAGCGTGGCGGACATTTCCTTGCCCTAAAATCCTCTCAGAAATGAGAGGAGGCTTGTGCCCAGCAGTGGGACGTATATAGGCTGTAATTTTAACTAACTTTATATTATCATCTATTTTTATTTTTTATTTTTTATAGGATAAGGGTGACAAACGAGCACACAGTCCACCTGATAGTAAGTGGTTGCTGCGGCCCATAGACATCTACATCCATCCTCTACATAAAACATACATAAAACATAAACACTCACGCCTGTCACCCAAAGGGGTAGGCAGAGACTATGGAATTCCATTTGGCACGATCCTGACACACCTGTCTCGCTTCCTCCACATCCATATACCTACGCATACACGCTCGTTGGTTAAAGGTACTCTTAATTTGGCCCATTTTCAATATTTCGCCAATTTGGTCGATAAACTTTTGCCTAGGGCAACCCTTCCCGACTCTGCCATTCACCTCTGCAACATAAAGTTGCTTTGTCACTCTTTCCTCATTCATTCTTTCTACATGACCAAACCACCGAAGCATTCCTTTCTTAATCCTAGTCACAACATCATCTTGCAAACCACACATTTCTCTTATCACACTATTTCTCACCCTGTCATTCAGATTCAGCCCTAGCATACTACGTAATGACCGCATTTCTACAGCATCTATTCTACTCTCGTGCTTCTTCTGCCACACCCAACTTTCACTACCATATATTAAAGTAGGCACTAACACAGCATTGTGAATTGCCAAACGTGCCTTTTTGGACACAATCTGACTTTTCACAATAGAGTGTAGAGCCCCATTCAATCTATTTCCTGCATTCACTCGTCGTTCTATATCCTTATCATATCTACCATCCCTGCTAAACACACATCCCAAATACACAAACTCATCTACTTGCTCTACCAACTCCCCTTCTATTCTTATTTCACATATCGTTTTACTTTCTTCTCTTTCAAAAACCATAACTTTCGTCTTACTTGCGTTCACTTTCATTCCCTTTTCTTTTAATGTCCTGTTCATTAATGTAACCATCATTTGCAACTCGGCCGCCGACGACGCAAGTATGACTTGATCATCGGCGTACAAAAGGCATTTGACGGTTAACTCACCCATTCTTAACCTGAATTCTTCTGCTTTCAAATTTTCCAAACAACTGTCCATAAATAGGTTGAACAGCCACGGGGAAGCCACACAGCCCTGTTTGACACCTTTATGGATGCCAAACCAGTCCGAGTAGGCCCCGTTGATCCTGACACAAGCACTAGAGTCCCTATATAGAGACTTCAATGCCTGTATCAAGCCAGCGCTCAACCCAAATGAGTTCAGTGTTTGCCATAACACATCCCTGTCCACTCTGTCATAAGCCTTCTCCAAGTCCATGAACGCACAAAAAACTCTTTGGTTTTTGGCCAAAAACTTCTCCGCGATCATGCGCATGGAAAAAACCTGATCCGTACATCCCATTCCCTTTCTAAATCCCGCTTGCACATCCCAAATTTTTCCATCAGTTTCTTTCATAACTCTTTCAATTAGTACCTTAGCATACAGTTTTCCCACAATGCTAAGAAGGCTGATACCACGGTAGTTTTTACAGTCCTGCTGTGATCCTTTTCTTTTATATATTGGGGCTATCACGGCTTTGCACCAGTCTCCCGGTACACGCTTAAGTTCCCAACATAAGTTAAACAAGGTGTACAGCAGGTCTGCCACCACTCCTTCTCCAGCCCTTAGCATTTCGAGAGATACTCTATCAAAACCGGCTGCCTTACCTGCTTTCATACTTTTCATTGCTTTCATTATTTCATCTATACTTATATCTCTATCTATTTCCTCTTCTTCCGGAATTTCTATTTCGTTTAATTCAACCGTCTCATCACTCATAAACACGCTTTCAAAGTATTCCTTCCATCTCCTTAAACTCAAAATTTCGTCATTCAAAATACAGCCATTCTGGTCTCGTATAGCATTCATTCTAGGCTGTTCTGAATGTCCCCTGGTAGTTCTTACGAGTTGCCAGAACATTTTAATGTTTGCCTGGAAGTTATCCGATATTCTTCTATCATTCTTATCCGTTCTTTCTTGCTTTTTCCTTTCAACTACTTCTTTTACTCTCTTATTTAGGTGTCTAAAGACTGCCTTTTTCCTTTCAATATCATCATTCATACTGCTAGAATTACTAGCCTTGGTTGCTAGTAAATCTAGCCATGCTTTCTTCTTTGCTTCAACTTCCATCCGTACCTCTTCATCCCACCATAACGTGTTAATTTTCCTTTCATTCGTTCTCTTACTGACACCACATACTTCGGTAGCTGCATCCACTAAACCTTTCTTGACATTATACCACACAGTCTCCAAGTCTAAATCATTCATACACAATTCAGCCATACCACTTATATTTTCTCTCAATCTATATTTGAACTTCTCTCTCACACCTTCATCTTGTAACCTCTCTGTTCTTATACGCTGTAACGCAGTGGTAAACACAGATGTCCGATGCCTCCAACGTCTGAAAAGACCATTAATTCGGCATAAGACCAAGTAATGATCCGTCCCTACGTTAGAGCCCCGGTAAACCCTTGTATCTACCACCGCGCTCCTCATTATTTCGTCAACAATTATGGATTTCATAATATCATACTTCTATCATCACCTCTTTCCCATGTATACGTGTGAATCTTCTTATGACGAAAGAAAGTGTTCGTCACAAAAAGACTCTTTTCCACGCATACGGCGAGAAGGCTTTCACCATTCTCATTTATACTTTCATCACCAAACTTTCCCAATATCCTTTCATAACCAAGCCTCCTCACCCCAACCCTTCCATTAAAATCGCCTAATATCACAATATTTTCATTAACCTTGCATTTCATTAGCACCATCCTTACCAACTCCCAAAACTGCTCTCGGATATGAGTGGGCTTAGACATGTCTGGGGCGTAGACCCCTAAAACAAACAACTTCTTTAAGCCCACTTTCATTCTTATCCATAGCAGTCTCGGGCTTACACTCTTTCACACAATTTTTTTTTTTTTTTTATAGTAGAGGGGGCAAACGAGCATGCGGCTCACCTGATGGTAAGTGACTACCGCCGCCCATGAACAACTGCAACACCAGAGAGGGAATTGCAGATGCGTTGCCGGCCTTTTAAAAAGGAGTACGCTCTTTTCTTGAAGGTCCCTAAGTCGTATCGGTCCGGAAAAATCGCTGATGGTAATCGATTCCACAAGGAAGTCGTGCGAGGAAGAAAACATCTTCTAAATCGCACAGTGATGGACCGCCAATCATCCAGATGGTGTGGATGGTATCGGGAGTTCTGCCGCGATGTGCGTTCGTGAAATTTGGCGGCTGGGATTAATCCGAACAATTCCTCAGAGCACTCCCCATGGTAGATGCGAAAGAAAATGCAAAGAGATGCAACATCTCTTCGCAGCGCCAATGAGTCGAGCCGATCGGAAAGAACTCGGTCGTCGACGATTCGAGCCGCTCTGCGCTGGATGCGGTCAAGTGGAAGGAGCTGGCACTGGGGAGCCCCTGCCCAGAGATGGGAACAGTATTCCATGTGAGGCCGAACCTGCGCCTTGTAAAGTTGCAGGCGGTGTGCCGGCATGAAATACTGTCCCGCTCTGCTGAGCACGCCAAGCTTTTTAGAGGCCAATTTGGCCTTCTCTTCCAAATGACCACGAAACTGCACGTCACTCGATATGTCGACGCCGAGGATTCCGATACTGGCTGAGGCAACCAGGGGAGTGCCTTGAAACTGAGGAGATACGACAAAGGGGTTCTTTTTAGCGGTAAACGCGCAAACTTGTGTCTTCTGAGGATTAAACTGGACTAGATTTAGTCGCCCCCAGTTCGAGACTTTGTCCAGCAAAGACTCGACTTCAGACACAAGTTTGTTCCGTGACAATGACCCATTCTTTCTGAAAGGATGATACCGACTCCCTAGCATGCCCGCTCGGTCTCGTCTACATCAGACCAGTAAGCGGTATACATGCCATGTGCAGTGACATCTCTTCCCTTTCGTTTCATCTCATTCACACATAACATATCTATTCCTCTATCATTCATCATTTCGCATATTTCATCATCTTATCATTCATTGCTCCACATATATTCAGCGTAGCCAGACGGGCCTCCGCAATCCACTTTTCGCCCCTCCAGGAGACAGGACGTGACGGGTGGCGAACCTCGTCGCCGGTTTTCCTCCCGGAGATTCATCGCACCCCTGCCCCATTAAAGGGGCGCCGGGAACTCGGGGCCATTTCTTTAATTTTGTGCCTCATGGTGCGAAAGTAGGGTGTGGTATTTTTTACGCCGCTACCACACGGCGAGGAGCCGAGTCAGTTCTTTCGGCTTTGTCGCTTGTTTAGCACCACCCGGGGGACACGTGTAGGGTGGGCCTAGGATTAGGTGGTCAAAGCCTACGGACGCGAGCCTCTATTACATCTATCCTCTATTACAAATCAAAATGTAGATGCGTTGTCACCCGTGAGAACTAAGATAGAATGCCTCATTTCCAGCAAAAAGGGCCATCATCTATTTAAATTTATTTCTCTCATTGTGTAGTATATAATACATTTTTTAATATAAAAAGTAACGAAGTGCAAACAATAATTGCAACTCATGTTTGCGCAGTACGGATTTATTAACATAGAATATTTGTTTTTTAAGGGTTTAGGCCCTTCCGACGAAAGATCTTAGAAAATGTGAATAAATGGTACCTTTGAAACGGTTTCTAATATAATGAGCAAACAGTAATCATACTCGGGGGAAATCATTTGCTTTTTTGGCAATGTCTTTCTTGCAATTTTTTTTCTTCAAAATATAACATTCATGAAGTTTGCGATAGAGTCTAGAGTGGTTATTTCGGTTTTCTGATTATTTTTAACAAAAAAGTATACTTAAACAAACTTAACAGTAGTCAAATAAATTTCAGCTAAAACCAACTAACACGCCTACCAAAGTCAAGGCTACTATAATATTTTACTTGAACCGCATTGATGAGCCGTGAATGCCACGGTAGTGTTGATGTAATTTTGATAAATTTGTCCATTGCTTCTGTTTTAATTTTATTTTGTTTAGAGCCTATCAAAAGTTCCCTGCTAATCATAGGCCTCCCCCATAAATTGCATTACAGGAAGGATATTTGCCATAGTTGTCAACACACCACAGTTTTTAATCTTCTAAGTATTTATCAAGAAGATAATAGACGTAAGGTGGGTGTGTCAGAAGAAGCATGAGCCCGAAGCTGCCATGAAAGTCAACATAACTCGCATTCTTCATGAAACTGAGCCCCATTTATTCGAAGATGTCGTCCAATATTGGTACACCAGGATACATCACCTACAGCGGATTTACGGCGATCATTGGGCTAGAATTATATTGCATACATAATGTAATTGAATGTCCTTTAAATTAAAACAAAACTGTGGCAATATCACTTGCAAAAGTTGTTTCTTTTCAATTCAAATTTCGAGCTTTCTTAATAAAAACCCGTTTATAATTTACTTTGAAGAAAAAGAAGTCGCGCTTGATTTCGTGCCTGGTTCATCTCAGGACAGAGGTTTTTTTTCGAAACAGTGGTAAATGCAAAAATCTACTTTCAATAAGAATGACGTGCAATCAAAAAAATAATATATTCTATTCTGTTTTATGGCTATAATATAGTTCTTGAATTTGATATAACTCAGATGAAATCTTGTTTATGAAAAAAGAGTTATCTCACGTTGCAAATCAGCTAAGAGATCATCGTGAAGTATCTTTTTATTCAAACATAAAAGATTCATTCAATTCTTGTGTCTGTAATAAAGTCCACACTCTCGATATCTTCATCAAGTACAGATAATACTTGATGTAAAATCTCACACAGCGCTATTCAGGGCTTCGATTGGATTCGTGCAGATTTAGAAAGTACGTGACAACCATCACATAAAGATCTAAATTCTGAAGAGGTCATGCGTAAAATACTAGGGTTACCACTTTTAAATATATATATAAATATTTTAAAGTTTTTTTATAGAATAAGGGTGACAAATGAGCACACAGTCGACCTGATGGTAAGTGGATGCTGTGTCCCATAAAAATCTACATCTATCCTCGATTAAGAATCAAAATTCAGACGCTTTGTCACCCTTGAGGACTAAGATGGAATGCCTCATTTCCAGTAAAAAGGATCTCCGGTTCTCTACACTCAACATATCATGTTGTATTCTACGAGAGCGTGGTCTTTACTCGGTCGAGCCGATCCATTCGTGCTACAATCGTAATAAAGTTGCAGCACAGTTCTACCGCGTGAAGTCTTATAATACGATATCGTATTATACGAAATATTTTATATTAACTTATTTAATCACACCTAACTCAATTCCGCACCACACCCAGGGTTGACTGATTTAAATAATATTATTAGAAGTCCCCCGTTCATATCCTTTAATTCGATAAAGAAATATTGTCTTTATAAGAAAAAGTTCCAAAATAAATAAGTGTTAAAAGCTAGAATGAGAACCCTAATTTTTACATGCTATCGCATGTTGAAAATAAAAGAACAGGACTAGTCCGAAAATTTGCGTAATGGAATCATTTGTTTGACGAAGACATTATAGGTACGTTCTTTCCTTAGATTATTAAGCCATGTCATTTTTTACTTTTACCCGTGACGTGGAAATTTATGGTTCTATAAGAAAAAACATATTTTAACGAAAAATTTAGGTTTATATCATGAAACAAAAATGTAAGAAGTACAAATATAAGTAAATATTATGTTTTGTGGCATTCCTTGGAGAGGCCTATGTTTAACACTGGACTTGTGATGGGCTGACAATATAATATAAAAACTGATAATTAAGAATCAATAAAAAAAATTATTTCACTAAATAATAAGCCATCGTGACTAGTCAAAGGTCGTAGCCGTAGGCAGCCAGCTACGCCGTAGGCCGAGGCTGTAACTGTTGATCGTAGTCATAAGCGCTACGACTTACGAATAAGTGAGTACAATCGTATGAGCGTAGCAGAGCATGATATGCTCTGCTACGCTCTAAGTGCTACGATGGTCGTCAAACGTATCAAAAACATAGCTCTAAATCCGTAGCAACTGAGTAGTGACGATACAGCGTTAAAATAAAAATCCATGACATGCCACCTGTAATACGATGGCATAGCAAAAGCTATCCCAATTTTCTGCACTGTCGTTAACAGACTTAAACTGCAATTGTTTTTATGGTCCGAGAGCTCATGAAATATTTTTATTGAGTATTGCGCTCATTGATTATTACTGTATTATCATGAAACTTTGTTGACAAGTATCAGTCCACTCAATAAGCAGGTATTTGACTGTTTACCTGGCTTACCTGGGTACACCTGGCACTATGCATATAGGTAAGTCGCAAAAAAATTCGCCCAAAAAAAGCTTTTAATCAGTGGTAGAGCCACGCGGCAGCTTTTGCTGTCGCACGGATGGGCCGGCTCGAACCGGGGTGGTACCACAACCTCACAGAAAACCAGCGTGAAGTAGAGGTTCACCTCTGCGTTTCGCTTGGTGAGTGCAGGTGGTCGGAGGCCTTTTTTACTGGAAATGTGGTATTCCATCTTAGTCCCCACGGGTGACCACGCATCTACATTTTGAATTGTAATAGAGGATAGATGTAGATGTCTATGGGCTGCAGCAACCACTTACCATCAGGTGGACTGTGTGCTCGTTTGTCACCCATATCCTATAAAAAAAAATAATAATAATGACTATCCGTCAGCTAAGTTGATGAAGAATTAGGAAAAAAAATAGCAGACACTTCTGAAGGGGTTGGCTTAGGGGCAAACTAAAAATACAACCCAAAGTTGTATTTTCAGAAATTCCCAGAAAAGTGTTTGATTTAATCTGCCATTTTTACAGCGTGTCTATTATGCTAATAAAAATTCTCACAAAAGGGCAGACAGTTTTTCCGGTGGTTAATTAATTTAAAAATATTTAAATAAATCTTATATTCTCACTGGTTACAGGCTTATTATTGAGTGGACTGATACGTTTCCACAAAGTTTCACGATGCATCAAACACTGCATGAACAATGCGTCATGAGCTCTCAGACCATTATCAGTCTAGCACTAAGTTGTTTAATAAATTGTATAAGTAAATTAAAGCTATTTTTTTACCTTTTCTACTTTTAATAAAAGTTAAGTGAAAAACGAACTTTGATGCGTTGTCAGCTGTCACCTCTGAAAACTCAGATGAAACGCCCTCACAGTGTTTCTTTGCGAGTATACAGGATTCTTATACCCTTCCAAACGGCCTAGAGCAGCGCACGCAATGCTATTTGGTGGTAGAAAGAGGTAAGATGGTACATACCAAGACGGACCCCTACACAGTAAAGCAGTCCTAACACTAGTACTAATTGTGTTCTAATCATACTCTCATAGTTAAACAAAAAGCATCTAACAGTTACTAAATTTTATGTGGTAGAGCCATAATACAACTATATTAATTGAATAGTAGTAGCACGAATAGGTCCGCTCAACTGGGGAAGGACCACGCTCTTACAGAAAACCAGCGTAAAATAGCGGCTTAATGCCGTTGTGTTTCGTATTGTGAGTGTAGAGAACCGGAGACCTTTTTTACTGAAAAAGAGGCATTCCATCTTAATCCTCACGGCTGACAACGCATCTGCATTTTGATTCGCAGACGAGGATAGATGTAGATTTCTATGGACCACAGCAATCACTTACCATCAGGTGGACTGTGTGCTCGCTTGTCACCCTTATCCTGTAAAATACAAAAAAAAAGTTATTATTATTTTATTTATTATATTACATGTCTTCATTTTGTTATTATGTGACTGCGATAAACTACTTATATATTCTACGTCTACGTCTATATATTCTGTGGTTAGGTCGGTATTAATTTTCGATTTCTTAGAATAAATCGAAAATGAAACGGCTCGAATAGCAGTCCCAATGACCGACATTTTAAAACTTTTATCGGGAACCTCATCATCATCACAACCTATCAGAAGCCAAATATTTTACTTAGTTGCCGCGCTTGGCAGCCGGGTTGGCAACCAATTTTTATTTTATTTTATATTGTTATCGGGAAGAGGCTCCTTCCCATCTTCTGTTTCATTTCCTTTTTTTATATAGGATAGGGTGGCAAACGAGCACACAGTCCACCTGATGGTAAGTGGTTACTGTGACCCATAAACATCTACATCTATCCTCAATAAAGACTCAAGATGCAGATGCGTTGTCACCCGTGAGGACTAAGATGGAATGTCTCTTTGCCAGTAAAAAGGGTCTCCGGTTCTCTACACTCACCATACGAAACACAGCAGTGTTTAGCTGCTATTTTGGGCTGGTTTTCTGTGAGAGCGTGGTCCTTCCCCGGTCGTGCCGACCCATTCGTACTACAACTATACAACTAAGAAGCATGTCTCTACCACTTAAAAAACTTCTGTCCTTCTGTCGCCTATTACGAACCCACGGGATAATATGACATAGTGAATATTTTTACACTGACAACACACGGTATACGGTAAGCTAAACATACCAAACATAAAAAAAATCGCACGAAAGCGTCAACGTTTGTTAATGGAGATTCTTTTGATCTCTACGAGATTTAAAACCTTGTGATCAAAAAAGATTAATTAGAAACACACTAAGTACGAGTTTATTATAAATTACAATTTCAATAAATAAGTTAAGAAGTGGAGACATTGTAGACAAATTAATATACCCTCATATTACAGGGAATAAATACATATAATCCATATAAAAACTTGTTCCATGCGAGATTCGAACCTAGCCATTGCATTGCAGACGAGCCATGCACATTGCAACACCTTACTTTTTTAATGAGGAACTCCTAAGCATCACTGGCTCACGGTGAAGTGGCAAAACATTAACGAGGCATTGGTTTTGTCTGCACAGCGTGATGAGTATAAATAAATCTTTTTATTGCTGTATGGTAGCGGCATATGGGAATCTACCGCCTCATTTCGTCCATAGGTGTCGAAAGAGGCGACTATTTGTTTTTAATTTATTTATTCTTTATTACATTCCTTAAAATAAAAATACAAAGGGCGGACTTAATGCCTTAAGGCATTCCCTACCAGTCAGACCAGCCATCCCATTCACGCCAGACGTGTAATACCCAGACTGACGAGGAGCTGCATCGATGCGAGTCAGCTAGTACTGAACCAGTAGCATCCACTACCCCAGATCATCGCGAGGGTGTCATAAGACACTACACACGGAAACGAAGCCAGGAGATGGGCAGCAGCATCTTTCTGATAACAGCTGAACAAACCACTGCGGTCGCTAACCCGCTTGCCAAGCGCGGCAGCTAAGGCAAGTAACCCTCCTACGAAGCTATCTATGAGGGAGGTCTGTGTTCAGCGGTGGAGTTTTTAGAGTGATGGTAATAGGCTCGAGTGTGGTACCCAGACGGCATCGTAAACAGAAAAGTTGTCCGCCTAGTAAATTGATTATATTAATAAAGTTAAGATTATTCTAATCGTACTTTATTTATTGCTGAATTTTCATAAGCATTAAAATGTTTTAGTACTAATAATAATAATTTATTGAGCTGTTAGTAATATACTTTTGTGTAAATACCTTTGTATAAAAACAACAGCAATCAGCAATAGTCACTTGTCAAATCTCCAAGAGGGCCATAAATAATAAGAGCGCTATCTAGTAATGGCCGCTATTAGGGTAGCTTTCGACTAAAACGGAGACGAGTAGGGAGGAGACAAGACTGGCAAGAATAAGCCAATTTGGTAAATCCAAATGTGCACGGCACACGAGCGATTTTTTTAAATAAATTAAATTTGGATGAATAATATAAATATATTTTAAATGTCTATGAGTCTGATAGCAACCAGCATTAGAAGTCATCCTAAGGATAAAAGGAAAGTTATTCAGAAAAAAATATTTCATTTCTTTGCGTATTTGTTTCTTAAACGTGAAGCCAAATAAGTGCACAGGCTAACTGACAGCCGTACTAATAATTTTTAACTACATTTTTTGGTAAATATAACTAAACAAATGAATTTAAAAAAATACGCTGACTTTATAATTTAATATATCTAGTTTTTAAAACATCCCTTTTTTATTGTATTTGTATCTAAATTGAGACATACTAACAACATTATATTGCAAAATATAATAGCGACTTGTCGAGAGTAGAGCACTCCCACACGCTCGCGCGTTGTGAGGCGTGCAATAAATTTATTTAAAATCTATATATATCGTCTGTGCTTTCATTAAAGCAACGTTAAGGAAGAAGAGAAGAATAAGTAAAATATAATACATTAGATGCAGCACCAAGTGGTATTAAGTAGAGTAGAGTAGGAGAGTGGCGATAGAGCGGAACAGAAATGGAATATTTTTGGCCGTGGTTGAACAATAAAAATCGGCTATCGAGGTCGTCATTATAATATGTATAATGCATTTATTCTATCAATATGGTTCTGAAATAAATAAGATTTTTCATAATTTATGTACCGACCGTTTCCTCAAAAATGTTTTTTTCGCCCTCTTCCGATATTAATACAAATTTTAATTAAAGATATTGTCCTTACCAGTTAATGCAATGATAAACAAATGCAATTAAATTATTACTAGAACTTTCTTCAATATAGATTACAAGAATACTTATTGAAAGTCATTTAAGTTCGAAAACCTCTGTCCTAGGAATAACCAGCAAGAAACCCAGCGGGACTTTTTTTAAGTTAATTTACGATATACATACTCGAATTTACAATATAAATATTTTATGCAATGAGGGCTAATAATCTTCCACTCACCAGATGTCGCTACTAGCGACTGAGGTAAAGTTTTTTGTTACAGAGTGTCAGTTAATTGAGAAATTAGGTTTAAATAATAGTTTATCATTGTCTAAAGTATTATATTAATATATAACACAATGCGTCAGTGGTTTGATTTTTAATTTTTTGCACATTATAACTCTTTTTTTTTTAAAGTCGTCTTTTAGTTATGTTTATAGCTTGGTTTATTCATTTCTAATGTAATTAATATAAAATATAACTAATAACACAGAAAGAAACCTTAAAGATTACATTTTCCTAAGAAATTATCGTCTCCGCTATGAAATCTGTCAAATATTTTAACTCACTCGAAAGTGGCGCCGCCCTGGTGGCAGAAAAAGTCGTGGATGCCCTCATTAGTATGGAAGCATGAAGGAATTACTGACACTTTGGAGCCGAGTAACTGGTATTACTTGTGCTTGCTGCTACACACTATTTTTAAATATTTTTTTTGTTTTTGTTAATATACTTACGAAAATTTTATGTATGTACACATAAAATTTTTGTAAGTATATTAAGAGACCAAAGTGAATATATTTATTTCTTTACATTTATCTATAAGTGACCTTGGTTATAAATTGCTTTTATATTATATTATTATTTATATATTATCTCTTTTGCAAAAGAAAAGCTTTAATGTTAGTGGTATTACCCCATAGCAAGTCAAATTCGTAAAAGCCATCTGCAAGGCATGAGCCCTACCCGTTAAAGACAGTAGTAAGTAGTAATTACTACTGTAGCTAATAAATATCACGAAAGAGTTATTCTGGTCCAATTATACAGGGTTATTTTTCAAGAGTAGCCAAATTTTAAACTTAAATTCAAATATATAAATAATAATACACCGTTACAACTACTCGTACGCGTGCTGCTGTGTGCGATTAAATTCACAATGTTTTTGCCGACCGATCGACCCTAACGAATGTATGCGTGTGTGGTTATTATAAATAGTTATCCATGAATGACAATCAGTTAAAATAATGCATTTCTATGCATTTTTAATATAAAAGATAAAAAGAACAGAATGTTTGAAATTTTTTTAATTTTTATTTTTTTACCATATGCCTATATTACTTATTTTGTACCTTCTCTTAAAATTCGCCCGGTCATTGCAAAACAACTCTGAATATTACAAACTTATCCTTGAATAATTTTGAACCGATTTCTAAATCGGTTACATGTTATCTAACAAACAATACAATACGGGAATTATGTATGTACCTACAATGGCAAAGGTCATTTCATAATAACTTAGAAATAACTGTAGTGCAAATAAAAAGGAATTTTAGAAGCAAAATAGAATAGAATAGAGTATAGAGTAGTGAAGAGCAGAGCAGAACAAAACAGAATAGAACAGAACAGAATAGAGCAGACCAGAACAGAATAGAAGAGAACAAAATAGAATGGAATATATTTTTATTCAAATTAGATCTAAAAATCATTTATACTTTTACCACACTGGTTCATCCTAAAAAAAACTAGCAAGAAACCCAGCGGGACTATGCGTTGGTAAGATAATTTAGAATTGAGACATTAAGTTGTTACATAAATACATAGTTACATTGTCGAAAATGTAGAAACGATATGAGATGGTTGTTTGCGTTCACATTTGGACTAGTGATGTTGTACCTTCAAAATTTTAGTTTGCACCTTTTGACGCTGCTGCCCGTTGCCGGTCTGGGTATGTTACGTCTAATTTAAAAAAAATATCATTAACCATTTCACTTTGTGTTGATCTCATTACCTCATAAATTTTTTTGTCAAGTAACAAACTTCGAAGCTATCATTCACAAAAAACAAACCCTGATGAGTAGAGTAAGGAAAAGTTCCAATAGCATCCTAAAACAGCGGATGGTTATACATCAACGCTCTGGTGGGGCTTTGAGCGAAGAGTGACGATCACGGGGATCTACCTTATCTGTCACTCATAGTACATGAAAATGTATTTTATATTTTTCATGTATATTGTAATTTTTTATACCTTATTTAATTTACATATGCCTATTTTCAGCAGTGGACTTATAAAGGGCTGTAATGATGATGATGATTTAATTTACTACCGACATTACTTCAGTTACTTTGTTAACCCATTTGGATGTACAATTTGTCTGAAATAAACAATTATTATTATTTTTATTAAGAATGGTGTAAATAACATGATTTCTTCCTGTTTCTTCTCTAAGAAAGACCTGTTTTTAAAAAACCGGTGTAGATCATGACATTCATAATTTTTTAATGAAAAATCTCTTTTATATTACGTAAAAATGGAACACTCAATAGACTAATAAAGTTTAAGTTCAATCAACGATCGACAAAAGGCGACAACGAAAGACCTGAAACATTTCTCATTATCCAAAGTACTTATATCATTCAAAAAGGCAGACCATTTCTTTTGTAACAACTCCAAAATTTAATACAAAAGAGACCTAATTAACGACCGTAAGATTATATTGATAAGGACCGTCGGTTGCGTATAGATAAGAAGGGTAGTTCTTTTTATTATTGCGTATTGTTGCGAATTAATTTTATTAATTATTTTTTAGAAAACTTATAATCTATCTAGGTCCTACAGCTACAGCTCATTTCTTTTAGGGTTACGGATCTATAGCCCGTTGACATTTATATATACATAAATATAAAGGGCACGTCACAGCACAGACCTCTATATGTATATATAGAGGTGCTGTGACGTAATGTTAATTTTACGAAATATTTTTTCCCAGACCTGCAAGGTTTCCTCACGATATTTTGCTGATAAATTTGCCCCTTAAGTTACAAATAACAATTTCATTGGCGTCAGCAAAGGTCGAAGTGGCTCGCCTACTGTGAACTTTGCAGTGACCGTTTAGCCTCCTGGTATATTCTTGTGTTATGTAATTATATTGCGTGCATTAAGCACAAAGCGCGTAGGTATGTTCTACTAGCGCATAAAAATCAAGATTCCAACGTTTTGTTACATGAAATCGTAACATTTTAATCATCACATATAAATAGCACATTGTCAGAAAGATAAATGACTATTGAACTTATTTTTTTAAATCGATCAATTGCTATTTTTTCATAAAAAGCGGTTTTAGTGGCATGTAGATTTATCAAGTCAGCATGGAGCATTAAACAAGATAACTTTTGAAAATATCAATTGTTCGACTCAATCTATTTTTTAAACTCTTCATCTTGATAGAACTCTTCATCATGGGAAACCGTGCAATGTAAATGGCAGTTTAATTTTGTTTTGTTTAGTTATAATTAATTTCTTTCGGCTGATAAATAGTGAAATTTTCATTGTATTGAGCAGCCTCATATTAATTTATTTTACTAAATACACTTTGCCGTGAGGCCGGCCACAGAGTACTTTTTTACTTCGGGCTCAGCCGCTGTCGTGAGTGTTCGTTTGTTTACAGCGGTTCGTGCTGAAAAATATCGATCGCTTTAGAAATACAAAATATTCCAAAAACCAAATTTGATACATACTTTACAAAGGTAAGATATTATTTTTATAATCACGGATCTTTATTACAATACTTTGTTTCTCTAAATGTATGCAGAATTTATGTATAAATATGCTTATACGTTTTTGACTTTATGGAGATAAATGTAGATGAATGCTACTGCAATTCCTCAAAGAGTAGAACTAGGTGTGCCGATTTTGGGCTCATTTTGTTGAATAGATCTTACCTCCGGACTATACTTCGGTAACTGCTACTGGAACTCTTTAACGAATAGAACTACAATACACATTTTTTTTTATTATTTCACTATCATAATAATATGAGCATTATGAGTCGTGGTCTTTTGAATTTTCCAAACCAAATTTTTAATTTAATTTTGACATAAAATTATTGGAAAATTGGAATTATAGTAAAAATGTTAATAGTCAAAACTTGTGTGTATTTAAACTACTTTAAGAAATTTAGCTATAATCATATTTTTTTAATGCGCTTAAGACATGAACAATTGGATTTGCCAATAGTTTTATTTTATTTTTATTTAAACACTGACAAAAATATAATCTCAAAAGGCGGGGCTTTAACTTTTTAAATAATGAACTGAGCCTGCCAAGAAGTAACTTTTACTAAGTATTATTGATTAAAATCTCTCAGCAACAGTTTTAGTTAGGATATTTGAACAGTAGAATATGAAGCATTTAAAGTTTATTATCAAATAATAGACAATCTACAAATACACTCTTGGCAAGCGTAGGAATATAGGTATACAAAATAAACATTATATTATTCTATTCATTTTCAAATAATTTACATATTTTATCGAAGACTTTTACGAATTTATTATTTTAAGGCACAAAAATGAGGGAGGCAGACGGTGGCTGTATCGGCTCAGAGCGTCAACAGAGTAGGTAACTGATGTCATTGTTTTACATCATAGTAAGAGAGTTAGTATAAATATAGGACCACCCCTAAACCATAACCTATTTAATAAAAAAAGACAACAAAATCGGTTCTCGATTAAGGAACATATCTTCCTCCTCCTTTTTTATAATCGGCTGGAAGTTTATTCCGCCTTGTCGGTCAAAGCCACAAAATCGATTTCGTCGACCACCTACTTAAAGTACACTCTCATATTAAGATTATTTGCGAGTCTATTCGCCCTTTTAAATGATTCTGTTAAGCTTACCCTTGTATTGAGGTCGATTATACTTATTGAGGGCAAGTTAAATTTTACGCCCCGAATAATTCTCAGAAACATCTTGCACGCTTTAAGCCAGCCTTCTTTACATTAATTAGTTTAAGCTTCTTTGGTTAAGCATCCTACACTGCCAAGACACGTTTGTTATGAATTTTTAAAATGTAAGCACCTGTGAAATACCTTTATTTATTTATTGTGTCTATGTTATGTTATGTTTTACAAACAGACAATTTTATTTATATCTCTGTATAGGTAATTTTTATAGAGATATTTTGAAAGGGTGCTTCTTTTGTTGGGATAGATACAGAAACGTGTTCTCCAGATAGAATTCCGATCACAGCGGTCAGTCTCAACAGAGACTGCCATCATGAGTGTATGTACAAGCACAGGTGCCCTCTTTATTCTCTCACTCTCATAGTCTGATGGGACGGCAATTTACACAACCGGAGAGAAATCAGGCGCAGAGGTAACGGCTTTACGTGCTTTTCGAGACACAGGGGTAAACGCCGCAAACTTCCTCATTCTTCAACAAAGATACCTAGAGAAAGACAATCACATGTTAATCAATGTTACTTTTTGTGGTGTGCTATGTGGTACGACCACGGAGGGTTCCTTGATTTCTTTGCCAAGAACGAAAATCACGAAATCAGGACCTTGGAGTTGTTACTATTTTTCCTTATAATTTAAGAAGCCCTGCGGAAATATCGAGTGAAACTCATTGTCGCCACCTACCGAAAAAAGGGGACAACGTCTGCCGTCTCAGCTGGTATCAAATTACAACGGCAAAGATTTTAAGAAAGAATCAACTGATCATCTTGTATAGAGTATCGTGAAAATTGTTGATAATGATAAAATCACAATAGGGTTTCCCTTTTTTCAAATTCGGAATGGAACGATACATGAGATTCCCATTGATAACGTAACTTCAAGACGATATTCAATTCTACTGATGTCGTGTCGCACATAACGAGCTTGTAACTAGAAAGTTAAAGGACTTGTGAAAGACGCATTTGCAACGTGACACGTCACGTTCCGGCTCTTACGTGAATATTAAATGTATTCGACATTTGCCTGCAAATACAGTTGAACCCTTGCGCGCTCGAAGTTACTTATTATATCGTTTTATCGGTTTCATAATTCAATTCATCAAATCATTCAAGTTTTTTTAATGATACATCAGAGCTGTAACGGCTCTGTCGTCGCACCACAAGCGAAACGCACCGAAACCAAAAACACGATATCAAGGTTCGCTAAATACCTTTGCCGCCGGGAGATGATTGTTAGTTATAATAGTTAAAAAAGTCACTGCTTCTTCTTCCTCCCTCGCCTCTCCCCTTCTTCCCTTCTTGTTAATAAGAATTGGCACAAGTCTCTTCTCAAGGCACAGACATATCATAGGTTATGGAGAAGTCAATCCGCCGCACTGCTTCAGTGTGTATTTACTGCGTTTGCAAAATCTTAAATTATTTAATTCCTCTCAAATGCAGGTTCCCCATTGAGATTATTTGCTCCGCCGCCGAGCACGTAGTAAATAAACACTAAAATGACAATTAATAATTTCAGTGCCAGCGCGTATCGGACCAGAGTTGCTTGCATTCTGTGAAGTTTAGGGCCAGCGCATAGCATCTGAGCTACCACGATACCATAATGACGGTTTTCTTTCAGAAACCATCATCACCATTACAGCCTACAGTCGTATGTGTAGTGTAGTCAAAGTCCACTGCTGAACATAGGCCTCCCCCACAGAATGTCTCATTGAGGTGATATTTGATAAAGTTGCGACGCTTGGCAGGCTGCTTGGCAATCGCAGTTCAATATGATTTTAATTGTTTTGACTTTTGGTTAAATTTTCCTTCTGTTGCCCTTATGCAGTTGATTCGTCAAGTAATTTCTTTATTCTTACCATAAATTATTAGCAGCTGCTTACAGAAACTCTTGATAAACGAGCGTTTAAACTAAAGTGACAGTTAACGGCAGTGTGCGGATCGCGAACTCTAAAGATCGTGGGTTCAAGTCCGTCATTCGACTACTGTCCTGAACCACCAGTTACACAAGCAGTTTAACTTTACCAAGAGTGTTTAAAAGGAATATTAGTAAAGTTAAGAGCACTGCTAGTATTTAAAATAAAAACTGCTATTCGTGATATCAAATGAGGGCATCCACGACCTTTTGTGGCACCAGGGTGGCGACACTAGAAAGTGAGGTATAATATTTGACAGATTTCATAACGGGGAAATTAATTTGGTCGGAGAATGTAAAACTTATTGTTTCCTTCTGCATTATTAGCTGTATTTTAAACTAATAACATTAAAAATGAATAAACTAAACCACATATATTCATAAAAGTAGAAAAATTAAAAAAAGTTAAAAATGTGAAAAAAATTAAACAGCAAACCACCGACGCATTATTTTGGGTATTACAATTAATATAATACTCTAGAAACTGATAAATTTTTGTTAAAAAACAACAACGTCGCTAGTTGACACTGAGGTAAAGTTTTTTGTGTAACAAAAAACTTTACCTCAGTGTCAACTAGCGACATCTGGTGAGCATAAAATTATTAGCCCTCATTCATATCTCTCACAGTCGCTTACTCTCTGTGTCTTTGGCAATAATATGTATAATTACCGTGTACTATCGTAGTAAGAGATTCTACCGCCCGTATCATCCCGTTAGTGTATTAAGGGGTGACAGAGGGATATGAAACTGGAAACGGGCAGCAACGTCTTCCTAATAACAACTAGAACGTAGTGACTATGGCAAATATCCCCCTTATGAGGTAATCAATGTTAGAGGTCCATGTTCAGATTTGGATTTTGATATTTTTTTAACATTTTGAGCTTCCCTGTCGCATTTTCCTACACCCACATGGCCACACTGCCACTTTTTTAAAGAATACGGTTGACAAACGAGTACACAGTCAACCTGATAATTAGTGGATGCTGTGGCCCATAGACATCTACATCTATCCTCAAATAAGATTTAAGAATCAAATTGCAGATGCGTTGCCACCCCTTTTTTTTTGCGGATGGAAAATCTTATCAAATGACGCCTTTCGCTCTGGATGGAGCGGAAGGGAGTGTCAGACTTTTACTGACTAAAAACCATCCGTGTTCCTTCAGTGCCCTTACGTTCCGGAGCCGCGGTATCTCTTTCGAACAGCCCGCAGCCCCGGCAGGCGTCGGCCCTTGCGGGCCCCTTCACGATGCTGACAGCTCTTTGAGGCGCGCGTGGAACAAAACGCGCCGTCGACACGGCCTGTCGTCGTTAGACGGACGGACGGCGAGCTACCCATTGCTCGCCATCCACAGGCCCGCACCTATGGTGGCCGGGGGCCACGACGTAGCCCCCGACGCCCGGGGCGTCTCCCGCGGCGGCCGGGAAGGAAAGCTGCTGCTCTCTCCTTCTCCCGCTCCGCCACCTCCTTCGCTAGCATCACTGCTTCGCAGAAGGTGGTGACGGCATCCCATTCCGTCTCGCTCCGGACCATGGCTTCGACCAGGGCCGGACGCGAGAGGTCGCCGCCGCCTATCGCCGCTACGAAGACATGGCGGTGCTCCGCCCAAGCAGGGCACACCTCCACGGTGTGCTCCACCGTGTCCTCCGGTCGATCCTCGCAGTGGGAGCACCCGGGCGTTTCCTCCCGCCCGATTCGGTGCAGGAACCTCCCGAACACACCGTGTCCGGTGAGGACCTGCGTCAGGCGGAAGGTGAGGACGCCGTGGCGTCTCTCAAGCCACTCCTCAAAGAGGGGTCTTATCGCCGCTATAGTGGCGTGCCCAGCACGGGGTTGCGACAGTCGCTCTCTCCATGTCGCCATGAGATCACGCCGGAAGTCTGTCCGCTGCACGACAACTTGCCGCGGCAGCGGGGTTTCCCCCCGGCATAGTGCCTCCGTGCGCCATTCGTGCAGGCGCGCGAGGACTATCGCCTCCAGATCCCATGGCGGCAATCCGGCAAGGAGCGTTGCCACCCCTGCGGACTAAGTTGGAATGCCTCGTTTTCATTAAAATGGATCTCCGGTTCCACCATACGAAACACAGCAGCATTGAGCTGCTAGTTCACACTGGTATTCTGTGAGTGCGTGGTCCTTCCGCGATTGAGCCAACTCAAACGTCCTATAACCATAATATAACTGCAGCTTGGCTCTACATGGTATGTACATATGTTTACCTATAAATGCTGTACATCTAATTATCTGTTCTTTTTTATATTTTCTTATTAATATTAAAAACTTGTTTAAAACATTACAGTTAATTAACTCTAAAATAATTTGTCTATAAAAATTGTTTAATTAATAAAATTCCATTTGAGAAATGAAATTCAAAAATAATTTAAAAGGAGAAAGGAGACATCTCCATACATTTTTGGGCCCAGATGTTAACAAGATGAAAGTCGGACCATTTGAAAGCTTATATATAAAAAATTCATACCTGAAAATCTGGCTAAATTTGTCAATCTAGGAGCTCAGTTATTGAAGAAAAATAAAAGTGATTTTTTGTATTACCTACACTGTAACAGGGTATTGTTCACTGTAATAACACTGTAACAGGTTATTTTTCACTATAATTACTTAAAGCTATAAAAGGCGGATCAGTATAAAATCACCAAAGAAAAGCTGAGGTTATCTAGAAAATAAAATATTGAAACGCTTAACGAAAATTAAAATAACATTGAATTATTGTTGTTACTGTTATTTGTTGACATGTTGATACTTGGTATTTTTTCATATTATTTTGTAGATATGTTTTAATCTGTCTAGTTAACACAGATAAATAATTAAAAATAGATATAAAAATGCTGGATTTAATCGAGAATCGATTATATTGCACTCGTTTCAAATCAAATCGAAAATTGGTCTTTTTCTTTTTTTAAATGAATAGCTTTGAAGTTTGAACTGTCAAACAAACTAATAGAAACAAGGAGGTTATAATATGTATAATAAATAGAAATTACTAGTGGTAGGTAGTGTACAGAAAAGAGAATTTCACTAGTGTATTCTTTATGGTAATCGATTTATTTCCATAAAAATTTTATTTCTTTTTTCCTTATGCGAATAATAATATACTTTAGTTCCAAATGAATATATCATATCAATATATCAACTTTATCATTTAATTTTTTTGGATCCGAATAAATATAAAATCGATTGCATCAATACAATCGATTTTCTAACTTATTTATTATTTTATTGTTTTTTCGAAATCTAGATTGTAAAATGAGCTAGTTTTTTGTATTTAACTTTAGAAAAATATAGCCAATTTTTTAAAGTATAAAGCAATTAGTTAACTTCAACCCAAAAATCCCATTCTCCTTTGATGTCAAATCAGAATATAGATGACATCTCCTGTAATTTTTGTTTTAACGATAATAAACCAATACTTAACTACTACCCCTAAGTAAGTGGTGATGCAGCTTAAGATGGTAAAGTTTTATTTATAATAATATTTTTTTACAGTAACACATTCTAACTAAAATGATAATATACACATCGTCAAGTTTTATGCAGCACTATAACGTGAAAACATTACAGTTTACGTCGCTTTCTTTATTTCTATGTTTTACCAGAATGTGTTCGCTTTGAAAATTCTTTTACCGCTCCTATATAAACAGCAAGTGAGACTTCGTTGTGTTTCAATATTAAAAATAAAAAAATTAAGACAACCTACTGAACAATGTAAATGTTTACGGTTATGGTTGTTTCAATATTAATTTAATAATTCGTAACTATTTTCAATGTATGTACCAAGTCAAATGTAAGTTTTTTTTTTTATAACACTGCAACATCATGCATAATAGACACAATTTAAAAAATATAGATTTTCATCAATAAAAGCGATGAGAATATTTATAGCCATGTTTACTGCCAGTCATAAACGTTCTAAATTTGAATAGTGAGCAACAACGGTTTTAGAATGTTTTATTTTATGGAATTATGTCTGTCTGTAAGAAGGATGTATTTTTTTCTATAATTACAAACTTCAACTGCATGCGGCGTGCTCGTTCCTCATTTAAAACATGGAGGAAACGCCCGAGACGCTACTTGTCTCTGCGGTTGATGTGCTTTACCACCCATAGAGACAAGAAGCAATTAGTTTGCTACAGACGGTTGTGACGTCATTAGAACCTGTTAGTAGCATCGTCGTTCAGAACAGTACAGTACATTAAACTACATAACCTAATAACACTATAGAAAATGTATTCAAAGCATAAAGAGCTACTAGCATACTAAACATAATGTACTTGTGAAAATGACTTAAGTTCTTCGCGACATTCTGTCGTTACTTGCAGTGATGGTAATTTTTTTATTGTTATTATTTTTGTATTAAAAGTTATTGTCTTATAAACGTATCGTTTCAAAGTTAACATGTTCACGCCAGGTCCACACACATTTTGATCATCTCGACGTATGCTGATAAGGTGTATCCTACTTGTATTTTGAGTACCTATTACGATCATTGTCGCATCCCTTTATGCACACACATGATTCCTCCCATTCTCGCGTCCTTTCCACATCCAAACATTATATATTGTATTAAAAACACGTTAACACTAAACCCAAATTACCATATCGTATCATGTCAACATATCGGTACAACGTTCTCTATATATCGACGCTTTAAATTTTCCTCCGATTCTCGTGTCCTTTCCACGTCCAAACATTATACATTGTATTAAAAACGCGTTAACACTAAACCCTACTTACCATATCGTATCATGTTAGCATATCGGTACAACGTTCTCTATATATCGACGCTACAAATTTTCCTCTGATTCTTCTGTTTTTGGCACGACCAAACATTTCAAAAAACTGACAACAGATAGCATGTGTCATATCGCATCGTCGTATCATGATACAATATAAAAATACACTCCAACTACCGATCACGATACTTGTATCCGATATGAGGTTAATTGGATAGAGGGATTTGGATATTTTTGGCCAACATATGTACAACGGCATCTCACATAATCGCGTATATTTTCGTCAAAACTAGTAATCATGATATACGTCGGTGCCACGAATACAAACGTTTACTAATGTAAACCTGGGCTAATATTACTTTTAGTAAGTATGGAACAATTCATTTATCATGTGTCAACGCATACCTTGAAAGATACACATAATATTATTAGTGGGCGCAGATTCTAAACCTACGCTTTAGTATCTAAGACCGCTTCCTATTACCAATCTGTGGTATTTATCCATTTATCAACCGCCAAGCTCTCGTCTTTTTTACTAGTAACAAGGCATTCTATATTATTCCTTCAGGTTCACAACGCATCTTGATTTTTAATCGGGGATAGCATCCACTTGGCAGGTAGACTGTGTGCCTACCTCGTCGATCTGGTGGTCGTAAATGCGATCATGAGTTCCCGGGTTCAAATGTCGCGTCGCGTCGGGCCAAAATTAGTTTTTGGGTATTTCTGCCAAGAAATTCCCATTAGTAAACCGGAGTCAGGTAGTTGGCGTTTTTACACACCACCTTGCCTCGGAAAGAACGTAAAGCCGTTGGTCCTGTGCCTAGTCTCATCATCTCCTTTCGGTCGTGTCCGATTGCCATCCCATTGGATTATGAGAGTGAAGGAATAGTGAGTGCGCGCACATACACGACCCTATAATCCTATTCTGCGCAGATGACTGGTCTCCAGTTGGGACTGGCAGCCGTGACCGAAATTTGGTCTGGAGGAGATATTATTATTGTGTGCTCGTTTATCACAACAGTTTTAGTTCGATTTAAAAAAAACATTAGGAATGTATACACAAGAAATCAAGCGATAAGACTCCTCTGATTGTAAGAAGCCAACGCGGGCTGCGACACTTGCAACCAATTTCAAAACAACAATGTAACAAATGCCCTGTCACCGCTCACGACGGGCTGGAAATCTAAACTCAATCATCAATTCTTTCACACACATACAACGAAGGACTATTCTTACACAATAATCAACATCGTAATTATGGCTCCTCACGCGATTACTTCTGATCACATGCTTCCTGCGGGTCTTCGTTACGGATTCTATTACGCAGAGAAATCGAACAGCCGAATAATGAAATGCTTTTAAGTTAAGAGGTTTAGAAAGCTAAAAGAAATCTTTCATTCTTACTTTATCGAAAATGCTCAGTCTTAAGACCTTTCGATATGAAATAAAATTATTTACTTTGATCATCTTAAGAGCGCTATCATTCTAGCCATTGTAAGTTCGTTCTTGCTTTTAAAAAGTAATAATTTAATTTTGTGTAAGCCAGAATAAAAGGCTAAACCCTTTTATTATAAGGAGTGATTTATATACTGTCGTGTCATTTTTCTTCTTCTTCGGCGTTTCTTTTAAGTCGTAAATTTAAAGACTTCACGGGTCATAATTTTTTTATGACTAGGCATATATCGGTATGTATTTTTTTTTATTTTATCCCCATCTTCAGATACGATGCGTCCTTCTTTATAAAATAATAAAAACTTTTTTTTAGAAATGATAATAAATGTATATTGATGTCTTAACCAAATAGAAAGAACACAGATCTCTATACAAAGATGTATTGTTTAAATATAGAGTGGACCATTATGTTACAGAGAGTGTTTTACTGTATGGGTAATAATTTAAAATAACCAATTGTTTTTTTATACTTAGAATAAGAGTTACAAAAGAGCACGTAGCACACTTGATGATAGGTGGATGCTGTGGCCTAAGTAAGTCTGAAATGAGAATAGACTTTTTTTACGTGGTAGAACCATGCTGCAGCTATATTAGTAGTATAGTTGTAGCACGAATGGGTCGGCTCACCGAGGAAGGACCACGCTCTCACAGAACACCAGCGTAACATAGCAGCTTTACACTGCTGTGTTTCGTATGGTGAGTTTAGAAAACCGGTGACCCTTTTTACTGGAAAAGAGGCATTCTATCTTAGTCCTCACTGGTGACAACGCATCTGCATTTTGATTCGTAAGTCTATGGGTCACAGCAACCACTCTATTTACACCCTATCCAATATAAAAAAAGACTTCTACGTCTATTCTTATTTAAGAATCAAATAAAGTGTGATTTTTTTTAAACACAGTAGCATGAAATGCCTTTTTTACGCTGGTATTCTGTGAGAGGTTGGTACTTTCCCATCAAGCCGACCCATTCGTGCTACAATCATAATGCAGCTGCAGCAGCGTGGCTCTATCTTTTAAAAGAACGTATACTCGTATATCTATGCTTTAAAGAGTATTGCGATATAAAAAGAGTTCGTTAAAAAAGTCAGTGTATATTACGGTCAATGACGGATGTACGTGTTAACGGACCGTTATAGCACCGTAAAAGGTTCATAAAAAATGAACTATAACACGTGCGAATTGCGAACACATTGTTAAACGTAATAATTTTGTTAATCTCGTGTTTGCCTTATGTTTTTGAACCTGGTCTTATGGAGATTACGCACAGTTCTTTCGACTAGCAGTAGGTCGTTAGACTAGCAGTTGCTAGCGGTTTCTCTCGTGTGGATTTCGGTATAGCAACATTAGTGTGGCTTGCCAAAGTTCAGCAGTTCGCAACACTTGTAAAATCATCACCTCGATGTATGTTTTTCATTTACTCAGTGATTCTAAGCTTTTAAGCGTCGCTGCAGGCCGCGTCAAAAACCTACCAAGCGTGACGAAGCCCAGATCCAGCTGTGGACATTTTACGTTCAAAACTAATCAGTTACCATTAACAAACAATGGTATTAGGTATTCGACAGTACATTTACCGTTTCCTTCTTTTATTTGTTAAGATTATAGAAATAATACGTCCTATCCTTAGATTAATAATAGGCCTAATAATAATGTAAGGTCCTATCATAATCCTCTAGGAAGAATGTGTCGCCTCTACAATGAATTATTGATTAACAATAGTAAAAATATCGACATATATAATAACAAAATATACAATTTCAAAAAATCCGTATTAGATATACTTTGTAAATAAGGCATTCAAGGCTTAGAATTTAAATGTAAGATTTAATTTTCCTAGATTTTTCACAACATATTTCACTATACACTAGGTTAGAAGTATTTGTGTTGTAAACTCGTTACTGTTACCTAATATCATGTTGTGTGCGCGTGTTTTGGAATACCATCTAGACCGTCACTTTGCACTTATTATGTGCATGCTGTTTATTTTTTGATGTTATTCTGTTTTGTGTACCTAAATAAATAAATAAATACGACATTTACTTTTGATTTTGAGTCAAGTTAGTTACTAATTTTGGTCAATCACTCGAACACACTTAAGTGGCGAGTCGCTACTCCCCAGTGATCTTGATATCTAGTCTCTATAACAAGCTCGCGAAAAATATACAGCATCATGTTGACCATGATACTCTCACTCAATTCATTACCAAACTTAGAAATATAGCATACCAAACTTAAATATACGTTGTCTTTACTATGCGCACTGTCATTAAAAATCAGATGTTTCTCTTTAATCTGTTTAACTTTTTGTAACTCAACGCATATTGTGATTGACTATAATTATAAGAGCAGTTAACTATGTATATTGTAATGTAACTATATTTGCACAGTTTTCTGTAATGTTGGCATTACGAATAAATTAAAACAATGAGTTGAATGATTTATATTTTATACAGTCGATGGTTTCGAATGAGCATTGAACTTCATCATCATCATTCATCATTACAGCCCTTCACAAGTCCACTGCTGAACATAGGCCTCCCCCAAAGAATGCCACAAAGCACGGTCCTGAGCCACCTGCATCCATCGACTTCCTGCATGTCTTACCAGGTCGTCACTCCATCTCGTGGGGGGACGCCCTACACTTCGCCTACCGGTACGAGGCTGCCACTCGAGAACCTTTCTTCCCCATCGGTTGTCGGTTCTTCGAGCTATATGGCCGGCCCACTGCCACTTCAGCTTACTAATCCGTTGGGCTATGTCGGTTACTCTGGTTCTACTGCGGATAACCTCATTCCTAAGTTTATCACGCAGAGAAACTCCGAGCATAGCCCTCTCCATAGCTCGCTGAGCGACCTTGAGCTTCCTCATACGGCCAGCAGTGAAGGACCACGTCTCAGTTCCGTAAGTCATTGAACTTGTAAAAACGCAAACTGGCTAGTCAATATCAACATGAACACTATAGATTAATATAGAAAAATGCAACGTACAGCACACATAAAAGTTTTGAAATTACGTATAAAACGTTTCATAAACTTCTGTGGAGATTGTTATGTTAAACCCATTTTGCTATAAAAGAATAAGTGTAATTATTTCATAAAGAGCGAGACACCGTTAAAATAAATTGAACGCCTAAATGTTTCAGAAGATACGCCTGACCTAACTACCTAAAGTTGATAAAGGGCCAGAAAAATGATCTCCAACAGTTAGCAACTAAAGTAGCAGTCCAACAATTTTTTGTTATTAGTACTTATGTTTTTTGTTAACGCAATAACACGCTTAGGTCATTTCGTTTTGCATATAGTCGCGCCTTTTACAACATCCACGGGAAATGAGTTGACGTATTGTCTTACGTCGCCAACACAGTGCAAATTTAAATTTATTTTTATATTTAAACTTAAAACATAAGTAACGTATTATTGAATTCAAATCAATATGTTTAAATAACTGTTTTTTTTTATGTAGAATGGGGGTGACAAACGAGCACACAGTCCACCTGATGGTAAGTGGATACAGTGGCCCATATAGACATCTACATTTATCCTCAATTAAGAATAAAAATGCAGATGCGTTGTCACCTCTGAGGATTGAGATGGAATGCCTCGTTTCCAGTAAGAGGGTCTCCGGTTCTTTACACTTACCATACGAAACACAGCAGTATTAAGGTGCTATTTTACGCTGGTATTCTGTGAGAGCGTGGTCCTACCCCGGTCGAGCTGACCCATTAGTGCTGCAATCAGTATATAGAATAGAATAGAATAGAATAATTTTTATTCAATATCGATTATTACATAATTCTTATTGAAAGTCATTTTTTATTTACCACTGGTTCGGAAAATACCTCTGTCCTGGGAAGAACCAGCAATAAACCCACAACAGCAACAGCGGGACTTTTTTTTCAAACATATTTCATTTAACAATAATTTCATTTATACAATTTTTAAATAATTTTTAATAGAACCAGCATGGTGGCGATCACCTTATTCTATATCGCTGCATATCTATATAGCTGCAGCATGGCTATACCACGTCAGATCCGTGTTAAAAAGCTCAGGTAATAAATTCTGACATTTTTAATTACTATTTATAAATATATACCTACTTAAATAAATTCGTACTTTTCTTTTTTTTACGATCAAAACAAAAGTTTAGTTTAACCGACTTATTTTAAGTTTATTTTTTATACTTTTATTTTCTGTAACTCTCGTCTGTCTGTAATATTGTAATAACTTACTTGTATTAAGCTCAAGGAGTTATTTACATACTGTTGCGCGCCACTATTAATGTCTTGTACATGGCAACACTAGTTACACTAGCGCCCTCTAGTGTCGAATAGCAGAACTAGAAGAGTCAAGATCCTTCCAGAAGTTTCGGGACCGATATGTACTCGAACATTCTAGTTGTCGCTACAGTAGAAGGTTCTGGAAACTATCTATATAAGGCCGGTATAGACCGCGACCAAGCAGTATTGAATTGGCGATACAAGAGAATACTTCGAAGCGAAATAACAGCGAGCTAAAGTGATTGTGTTTTATTATTAGTGTGGTTTTAGATTGTACTCAGTTTTTAAAGACGTTAATAACTATATAAAAAAATTGTCTGGCTGCCTGGCTGCCTGTCTGTATGTCCGGGGAATGATCAAACCGATTGTCATTAAACTTTACGGACATATAGAGAGCAATACCAGAAGCGATCTAGACTATATTTTATTAAAAACTTGAAGCTTTTAATCAAGATAAAAATGTATAAAATAAATGATACTCGTATTTGATTATCTATAATCAAAATTACACATTAATAAATATAACCCAGGCGAAGCCGGGGCGGGGTGCTAGTAGTATAATATATCCTTGTTCAACAAGTGTCATAAGTCTTAGCCGTCGCAATAAATGGCACGAGGAATGCTCAATAACTTTCACCTTTCACCCACATCATAAAGTCGCAAAGAAATGATTAAGTCCTCCACACTTTTTCACTGAGGCTTTGAGTCTTATTTCTTTATACCGTACATTTTTCACATCCAGCAAATAGATGACATCGCTGTGTAGTGTCACTAATCTCTCTGAGATTTAACTTGAGCTTTGCAAGAACATCGCAAGTGTTGCCAGGCTATACTAGATTACAGGGTTTAAATTTTTAACGTATTATAAAAATATTGATATTTTATCACGAAATGATTTATTATATAGCAGAATATAATAAATCTATGTTTTTAAAAGTCTATTTATTAGAAGAAATTTAACAAACCGCATTAAAACGGTCTGTGTGGAACTGAGTACCTTAGCACTTTATTACGAGTACTTCTTTAGGAATAAGAGACAGCTTTTGTCCCGAAATACGCACCTTTCATAGGCTTTACTATTTTGCCTTACTTTTAAGTTTTTATAAATACCAGATTTTCTTCTCTCTTTTGAGATTACATACGTAGGTAAATTACTTACGTTTACTTACGTTTAATTACTTGTTTATTGTATTGTATACTTATGCAATACAATACATAAGCAAGTAATACTTACAGCAATACTATCTACTTTTTTAGGTTTCCCGTTCCACTATCGGACCACTCGGAGTTTTACTGGTGTATGGTTGATATGCACAGACTTGCACAAAGCGGCGTGCTACGTTATTATGGATTGGCGCTCACAGCTAAGAAATGGAATTTGTTGTCAGTTTTCTAAACCGTTACTCTTTAAATCTAATTAAGACCGGAATGCAGGCTTTTTCTAGGCGAACGTGTACTAAATCTTGGGAATCATCACCGTTTCCCATCTAGAGGGATTGTAATCTAACTGGACAATGTTAGTTATGTATATACGAACATTAATGAAATAATGTTCATGTTATCTATGATTTGTCTATGATTAGTGACTTAATTTGGTAACTTTTTACTTCCTTTGCTCCATGGATTAATATCATTTTTTTTTAGATTTTATACGTGGTAGAGCCATGCTGCAGCTATATTAGTAGTATAGCTGTAGCACGAATGAGTCGGCTCGACCGGGGAAGGACCACGCTCTCACAAAATGCCAACGTAAAAGTAGCAGTTTAATACTGTTGTGTTTCGTATGGTGAGTGTAGAGAACCGGAGATCCTTATTACTGGAAAGGAGGCATTCCATCTCAGTTATCACGGGTGACAATTGCATTTTGATTAGCAAACGAGGATAAATGTAGATGTCTATGGGCCACAGCAAACACTTACCATCAGGTGGACTGTGTGCTCGTTTGTCACTCTATCCTATAAAAAAAACGGCCGACTGCACCTTACTCATTTTTATATATTTTTTAACAGTGGTAGAGCCACGCGGCAGCTCTTGCTGTCACACGGATGGGCCGGCTCGAACCGGGGTGGTACCACGACCTCACAGAAAACCAGCGTGAAGTAGAGGTTTACCTCTGCGTTTCGCTTGGTGAGTGCAGGTGGCCGGAGGCCCTTTTTACTGGAAATGAGGCATTCCATCTTAGTCCTCACGGGTGACAACGCATCTACATTTTGACTTGTAATTGAGGATAGATGTAGATGTCTATGGGCCGCAGCAACCACTTACCATCAGGTGGACTGTGTGCTGGTTTATCACCCTTATCCTATAAAAAAAAATTATAACTTTTGACTTATTAAACCAAATTATTGAAGTGCATACACATTACTTATTTTATTGTCGTCGGTTCGCCTTACATTTTACCTACTAACATATGCCTATATGTAAACCAAAAAAACTATATTTAATTATTAGCGTCATCTAAATTATCGTATTACATTTCAATATTAAAATAGAATAACATTTTATGTAATGAACGTGGGTGTATACTAATTACTAGGAGATTTTTTTCTGCCTAGGAGGCCGTCTAGGTAGATATCACACTCTGACCTATAAATACTTTCGCCAAAAAAATATCAGTCTTTGCGCTACTTGCTTTTCGATCTAAAGGGTATAGATAACCAGTATAATAACAGGCTGTGATGTATTTCATCTTAATTATCAGAGGTGATAACGCATCTGTAATCTTCTAAGTTTCAAGATGACTGCAGGTTTCCATGAACTGCAGAAGCCACTTACCATCAAGTGGACTCTAAATTCATTTGTTACTTTTGTTTTATTTATAAAAAGAACTACTACGTACTACTACATACTACGTAACTAACATACGTACAATATTTTTTTAATATTGTACGTAAGCTATACTTTTCCAATAGTTTCTCTATAGTCTGACCACGTGATAAGACCACGTTGAATGTCCTCGTATAAAAATCGAACAAAATTGTGAATAGTCTATTCACGTGACGACAAGTCAGCAGAAATGTCTTTTTCAGAACTACGAGTATGTCGCAGGGAATATTGAAAAATGTGTAGGTACATAAATATAATTCGACGTGTAATGGTAATATTCAAGTATATATATATATATTTTTATAGGGTAAGGGTAGTGGTCGCTGTAACCTATAAACATCTACATCTATCCTCGATTACGAATCAAAATGCAGTTGCGTTGTTACCCGTGAGGACTAAGATGGGATGCCTCGTTTCCAGTAATTTTCATTAACAAAATATGTATTTCAGTTCACTTCACCGAGTTCTATGGTAACTCCTTTACAGTTCAGGCTACACGCCTATAGAACTCCTCCTATCTTCTTTCGGGAAAAGTGATGACGCACTGCAAAAGTTAAATTATATTGGAAGCCTTGTCATTAATAATGCACCAATATCTTTTTGTCAAACCAAAATTAGTAATTATTCTAAGTAATGTCATTATAAATAATAATTAACTATGATGTATCGTATTTAAATACATATACATGTGCACAACATTATACCTTTCTAACAAATTTATAAATACCTATAATACAATACCTACACAATATTTGTAAATGATGTTTTATTTTTCCTACCCCGCATAATACGCTTCCCCGCTTAAGTCGCGATTTTGGCTGGGGTCCCTTCAAAATCGTCTTAAGCGGGTTTTACTGTATATGTATATACTGGTAGAAAGTTTAAAAAATATATCTAAGAAAGCTTATATAGCACTGACCAAGTAGTAATTGCGTTCAATTAAGGATGCATACTCGTATCACTTCCAGTCTCGATAGTTCAACGTCAATTCGATTAAGGGTGGATTCGACCAAATATTAAGTTACTCCAGAGTAACTAACCCTAGAATAATTTTACTGTTTGCTCTTAAACTTCGTTTGCGTTTTTCCAACACAAACGTAGAGTAGCTAATACTGGGTATTGTAACTCTAGAGTTGGTGAATGAAAAATGAATGAACATGTAAGCCAACTAAAATCGAAATACAATTGTTTACATAGCGCAATGCAAGATTTTCTGCCCACTTAGTTTTGCCGGATTATAATAGTATCAACTGCGGAAATTTTAGCGGACCCTGGGTTCTCCCGCGCTGGGCGGGATGAGCAACCGGGATAAACGCTAGGTAGAAGATAATAGTATCAACTGTCACTGATCACTAGAATATTAACACCAGTTGAGTTGTCAGTTGATTATTCTTGTAATCTTATTATCTTTTGAAATAAAATGTCTGCAGAAAAAAAATGTAGCCCAAATTCGAAAAAGAATTTGTTGTTGGAACTAGTAGAAAAACATTTTCGTGTCATCGAAAATAAAAAAAACAGACGGGGTTACAATGAAGCAAAAATTGGCAGAATCTTCGATCATATTTCGTAAACGTTGCATTATTTTAAAAAATAATCCCTACAAATATCACAAAAATACAAGCAGTTATAAATGCACAACGATAAAATATCCTATATATATATACTTATAAAATATACTTTTTCAACAAAGGATATGAAAACAGCTGTTAAAAGGTAGCGGCCGCCATTAAAATACTCTGGGATAACTTGTTTACTCCATGAATTTGGGCGGTATAGCAATTTACTCTCGGATAGACAGTTATACCTGGGTTATGATTTGGTAAAACGAAAGTTTTCTAACTCGAGAGTAATTAGTGGTTTTATTCTCAGGATAAGACTTATACTAAGTTTGGTCGAATCCACCCTAAGCGAAGCATAACGTCGGTATATTAATAATTTTGCACTCAGCGGTCGAACCAAATAGTGTAAATGAATTCTAGTTTTAATCGTTGCATTTTACTTTTATTATTTTACTTTGCACTTAAAACTTTTTTTTACATTATTTATCTTAGATTATAAAGAAAACTGTGTCATTTTATTTTGTTATCACTTTGTTTGTGTGTCGTGCCGTTTGAATTAAGCTATGTAACATTGTGAACATAATTCATGTAAGTGAATTACAATTCATTTGAGAAATAAATATCTTAAACCACTGATTACAATTCAGTACGTAATAATAATAATTCAAAAAAACTACGGTTGCAGGCAATCTATTTATTGATGATTTAACATATATAATAAAAAACTTTTACGTACTTGAACACTTGATAGCTCGTGACGCCTACCGGACAAAGCTACAGCACCACACCGTGCAGGTGAAGATGCGTAACCGTGACATAATTCTCAGTGATGCGCAAGCATAACAGGCAGTATGTCACATATATATTTGTCATCTCTGCAGTCTATTAATCTTTGCACTTTTATAAGTAATACAGAACGTAGTTGCTAGACGGTGTTGACGTCGGCTAAAATCTCTGCGATCGCCGTTTCGTCAAGGTCATTCAGGCTAGTTAAAGCCTAAGTATCAAGTGGTGTGCACAATTAGACATGGGACGAATACTCGGTTTGGATTCGGTACTCGGTGGATTCGGCCTTTTTTTAGGGTTCGGCCGAGCACCAAGTATTAACGACCGAGTACCGAGTATTCGGCCTTAATTATATCCCATAGAAAAATAAACAAAAAGTCAGTTTTTATATTAGACACATTAAAAGATCAGGAACATGAGAAGCAGCAGAAATATTTAGAACTTACATAAGAATCTATAATAGGAATTATTATTACTAATATTTGAAATTTAAAAGAGGAAGATTGTGATGCAAAAACGCTAGTTTTTCGGACCTATTTGGGTCTAGTTCGTAAGGCAAATAACGGCACGCCGTCCGCTACCGCGTTTTTTTTAAAGCCGAGTATTCGGCAGAGTACTCGGCCCAATCTAGGCCGACTACTCGGTGACCGAGTACTCGGCGAATCACTACTCGTTCCATGTCTAGTGCACATGTTTTGAAATACCATCCAGATCGTAACTTTGCACTTATTATGTTAATTTTTTTTTAAACGTTACCCCCACACTAGGATTTTCTCCTGTATCGTGGAGGCAGTTTACAAACATAAATTGCACGAGGACAAACATCCAGACCCGGAACAATTATTTGTAGGCCATACAAATATCTTGTTCTGTGCGGGATTCGAACCCGCGGCCTCAGCGCAACAACTCATTGTTAAGCCACTGCGCCACGGAGCCGTCAAATTAATGTTGTTCATGTTTTGATGTTATTCTGTTTTGTGTACCTAAATAAATAAATTCGACTATTAGCTTTAAAGGCGAGTCAATTTAGTTACTAATTTTCATCAATCATTCGAACACACTTAAGTGGCGAGTCGCTACTCCCCAGTGATCTTAATATCTCGTCTGTACAACAAACTCTCGAAAAATATACAACATCATATTGACCATGATACTCTCACTTAATTCATTACCAAACTTAAGCATATCGCATAACAAACTTAAACATACGTTGTCTTTACTATGCGCACTGTCATTAAAAATCAGTTGTTTTTGTTTAACCCTGTACTTGACGATGTGCATTTAAATGCACACTTTTTTGTAAAAAATCCTAGGCAAAAATCAAGGATATTTTTCATTTATTTTCTTTACATTCGCGTAGTGTAATATACCCATATCTTACGGCAAAAAATATTGATGGGCAGTGGCAACACCAGGACGCACAGTAGGTCACAAGATGGCAGAGCGTGCGCGGGCGTCTACGACATACAAGGTAAAAATCGTTTGGAATCCTATCATTTAACTATAAAAATGAAAAACAACTTGCTAGAAACAGTACCTAATAACACATTCTTTCGAGTGAACTATAAATTTTGTTAATTAAATTTAGTTTTCTTAGTCTAATTTTCGTGTCATTCTGCATGTACCTTTAAATTCACATTGCCAACTTAACAACAGACTTCTTGAATTTGGGTGTGTGCATTTGTGGATACATTGCCAGTTTGGAGGCAATTATTTTTTAATATATTATTATGGATAACAATGAAATTAATTATTTATTTTGGTTGGTTATTTAATAATATTCTTTTGTTCTAGTCTTCTGCAAGAACCGCCAGAATTTTTGCGTTAGTGCCTAAGTCTGGTGCTGGTTCCGACATCGAGAACAGTGATTCTTCTGAAGATGAAGTTTATTACGCACGCAAAATTGTGGAAAACAAGATCGTTGAGGGTTCTGATGTAAGTTCAGAACCACCATCACTAGGATCTTCATTTGAAAATCTTCATTTACTTTCAGATAGTGGTGAAGATACTGTTTTCATAAGAACTGTAAGCTCGTCAGTGATTGACTCGAATATTAATTCATGTCATCAAGTATCGACCCCATCTTATCTTGGTCCAGATTCACCGTCTATACTAGCTTCAGTTTCAGTTCCAACTGCTTCAGATAACCAAAACCAGCAAATCAAACACCAAAGTCCACTGGCTACAAACATTTCATCTAGCTTTCAACGTTTCGCAAATTTCACCATTAGCTGGTCGAAATGATTTTAACATTGCATCTCCATCTGGTGGCACTCGATCGAAGAAAAAAACTACATTTGTTGTCAAAAAGGCACTTGTACGCGTAAAGCGAATAGATACGAAATGGACTTGTACGAAATCGTTTAAAGGTAAAGCAGATATTGAAGTTAGAATGTTCCCGCCATCACTGCAATCTAGGTCACCGTTAGAGTACTTTCGGATGTTCTTTGACGATGACCTTATAGAATTGATTGTCCAGCAAACTAATTTGTATCACATGCAAACAAAAAGCACACCACTTAATGTCACAACGGATGAAATAAGGGATTTCATTGCGATACATTTATTGATGGGTGTAGTAAACATGCCTGCTTACACAGATTATTGGTGTAAAACGCTGCGTTACAATAAAACTGCTAACATAATGCCATTAAAACGGTTTCAACAGATCCGAAATTATTTACACTTTGCTAATAATTTACAAGATGATGGAGACAGGTACTTTAAAGTTAGAAATCTTTTAGAAAGTATACGCCGTAATTGTCTCAAAATTGAAGAAGAAAATCGTTTCAGCATTGACGAAATGATGGTGCCTTATAAAGGTACACGAGCTGGTTCACGTAAACAATATATTAAAAATAAGCCCCGTAAATGGGGTTTCAAAGTATTCGTTCGCGCAGGAGTATCCGGTATTATTTATGACTTTTTGGCATACGGTGGAGAGGATACTTTTCGTTATCATGATTTTACGGAAGATGAAAATGGCATGGGTTTAGGCGCAAAAGTTGTATAAGCTTTATCCAAGACAATCAAACAACAAGCTTGTTCAGTGCTGTACTTCGACAATTTTTTCACTTCTCTGGAGTTGCTGAAGCATTTGAGAAATGAATATGGCATCTTTGTTTTAGCGACTATAAGGCAAAATATTGGTAAATCCAATTGGGCATACCTTAAGCGCATTAAAAAAATTACGTATAACATGATTATACGGAATTTTTAAAGTAGTTTAAATACATTTCGACAGCACTATCGGCGTCAACATCCTCGAAAACCATGAAAATGACACCCGTGATGAAAAAATTGATACCTATTGCAGCCGCCATCTTGGATTTACATTTCGACAGCACTATCGGCTTCAACTCTCTCGAAAACAATGAAAATGACACCCAAGATGAAAAAATTGGCATCCACTTCAGCCGCCATCTTGGATTTACATTTCGACAACCCTATCGGCTTCAACTCTCTCGAAAACTATGAAAATGACACCCATGATGAAAAAATTGATACCTATTGCAGCCACCATCTTGGATTTACATTTCGACAGCACTATCGGCTTCAACTCTCTCGAAAACCATGAAAATGACACCCAAGATGAAAAAATTGGTACCTACTTCAGCTGCCATCTTGGATTTACATTTCGACAGCACTATCGGCTTCAACATCCTCGAAACTCATGAAAATGACACCCATAATGAAAAAATTAATACCCATTGCAGCCGCCACCTTAGATTTACATTTCGACAACCCTATCGGCTTCAATTCTCTCGAAAACCATGAAAATGACACCCATGATGAAAAAATTGATACCTATTGCAGCCGCCATCTTGGATTTACATTTCGACAACACTATCGGCTTCAACACCCTCGGAAACCATGAAAATGACACCCATGATGAAAAAATTGGTACCTAATTCAGCCGCCATCTTGGATTTACATTTCGACAGCACTATCGGCTTAAACACCCTCGAAAACCATGAAAATGACACCCATGATGAAAAAATTGATACCTGTTGCAGCCGCCATCTTGGATTTACATTTCGACAGCACTATCGGCTTCAACACCCTCGAAAACCATGAAAATGACACCCAAGATGAAAAAATTGATATATTTTGCAGCCGCCATCTTGGACTTACATTTCGACAACACTATCGGCTTCAACACCCTCGGAAACCATGAAAATGACACCCATGATGAAAAAATTGGTACCTAATTCAGCCGCCATCTTGTATTTACATTTCGACAGCACTATCAGCTTCAACACCCTCGAAAACCATGAAAATGAAACCCATGATGAAAAAATTTATACCTATTGCAGCCACCACCTTGGATTTACATTTCGACAGCACTATCGGCTTCAGCACCCTCGAAAACCATAAAAATGACACCCATGATGAAATAATTGATACTTATTGCAGCCGCCATCTTGGATTTACATTTCGACAACCCTATCGGTTTCAACACCCTCGAAAACCATGAAAATGTCACCCATGACAAAAAAAATTATACTACTTGCTTTTAGTACGTACTACTATTATTTATTCTGTGCTTTTAAATATTGTAATAAAAAAATGTCTTATTATTATTATAATTAAGTATTTAAGAAATTTGGTTATTCGAATATTGTGTATTTGTACAGCGATCTTTTTGAGCCGCTGCAAACAACCGAAACAATGTCCACTCACGAAGGCGACTGAAGCCAAACCACAGAAAAAAAAACAAAAAACCAGCACAAACTATATAGAAACACTACCAAACCAGTGGCATACAGTCCATACTATAATTTTTCTTAGAGGTATTATTATGTCATGACAGTTTGTCCATGTTGCAGTAGATGTCGCTTTTTTAAATTTAGCCATGCTTGGCCAATTAAGAATCAAACAAATTAATGAATAGTTTAAAATACAATCGAACCTTGCTAACTTACTATTTTGTTACAAAACAAATTTGTAATTAAATTTTTAGTATAATTTATTTATTTTACATTATTCCCTATATATAATGTACTCTGTGAGCCAAACTAAACTACTCATTACTACTCTGTGGCTGTAGCTTCCCATTTAGAGAAAGAGTTTTGGCGGGAACTCGACCGGCGGCGGCTTGCTGCTCCTGAATTATTGTTTAAATAATGGTTTGAAGTGGACTTTGATATGTAAAAGTAGTGCGATTTTGTGTATTAAGTGTCTGCGCATGTGAACTATTAATGGAAACTGTGAAACAAGTGCTCTGATGGTGATGGAATCTCAAGATAAGCTGTTTGTTTGCATAGGCGCCTTTAGATACCATCGCCAACTGTCAGCTGCCTGCTGGCTCAAGTTACCGTCAAAATCTCCCAAGGCTGCACAATGTGACGCATCAACATATTGTGAAGCAGTGAAATATGAAGGAAAATTATACATGAAGACAAGGCTGTATGGCATAGTTCCTTTGCCTGCACTCTCGAGCGAATAATAAAAACAACAACAACAACCATTTAGAGAAATATTTTTGTATACGAGGCTAACAAATCAACGAAAATTTCGCCATTTTGGAGCCAAAAAAAATTAATTATAGCTAAACAAAACAAAACTACACTGCCATTTACATTCAGTGGCTTCCCACATGATAGATGAAGAGATTAAAAAATAGATTGAGTTAAACAATTAATATTTTCAAAAGTTATTGTGTTTACAAGCCACAGGGACATGATAAATCCACACCATAAGCCACTAAAACCCTTTTTTTTTATTTAAAAATAACAATTAATCGATTTAAAAAAAATATTAATAAGTTCAACAATCATTTATCTTTCTAACAATGTGCTTTTTATATCATTTATATGTATAATATGATTGCTAGATACGATTTTATTCGATAAAATGTTGGAATCTTAATTTTTAGGCGATAGTAGAACATACCTTGCGCTTCCGCTTAAGGTATGCAATAGACTTCGAGGGGCTGCAGCTAAACTGCCGACTGATAAAAACTTAAAGAAAAGAGGCCGTGGATCTTTTGCCCAGGTCGTTTCTAATGAATGCAAAATAGCGGTAGTTAAATTTGACACTAAATGTGTCACTGCGGCAAGTACGTACACTCACTTCCAACCAGTGCAACAAGTGTTGCGATATTGCAAAAACACAAAAAGCAGAAACCCTGTTACATGTCCCAACATAATTAAAGAATATAACAATAATCTGGGAGGTGTGGATCTTACAGATATGCTTGTTGCACTTTATCGGACTGAAATGCGAGCACATCGTTGGTATATTCCTTTATGCTCACAGCTTCTTGACATATGTGTTAATAATGTATGGCTCATCTATCGTCGTGAAAACAAAGGTAAAAAGCATATGAAACTCAAAGTTTTTCGATGTGCCATAAGTAATGATCTCAACACATTTCAAAGAACAAAGGAGATTGCTAATACTTCTAGAGGTGCGCATTTTGTCACACCACAAACATCTGACTATGGCCGATTGGACCAAATTGGGCACATGCCATCTTTTGCAAGTAAAGGCAGATGCAAAAAATGCATAAAAAGTCAGACTAAATTCATATGTGTGAAATGTAATGTACGTCTTTGTTTAGTAGAGGGTCGTAATTGTTTTTTTGATTATCACACTAAGTCAGCCTAATTTTGTTACTAAACCTAATTTTAACTACATTTTTTTATAAGTCCTTAATCTATATAAAATATTATTTTTTTTTAATTTGTAATGATTATTTAGCATTATTTACCATGTGATGCCGTGATTTAAAGGTTACGATTGTTGATATCTTTAATACTGATTGTTGATCGCTTATTTTAGTAGCATTTTTTCTTTATAAATAAACATATGATACTTAATAGATAAATAGTTGTAACTTTAGTTTGTGATAATTGTTTAACAACAAAGATAATATAGATTTGACTTGATCTAAAGGTAAAAGTTGAATTTGTTGATGTTTTTTTTACTTATTTTTGATCTCTTAAATGATTATGATAAGAATATGGGCAATATAAGCAAAACAGATAGTTTTTTATAATATATTTCATATTAATAAAACATTGATTGGATAAAAATAAAGCATGTTTTATTTAACCCTGCACATGGCAAAGTATATTTTAATGCACACGCTTTTTTGATAGCGTAAACTCGACAAAGCTAGCAATGTGCATTTAAAGACACACGCTTTTATGATAGCCTAAACTCGACACTGCTAGCAATGTGCATTTAGATACACATGCTATATTTCCAAAATTATATATGTTGGATTTTTTTTTATATTTTCTATATGTTTTTGACAACTCCAAGTTCCAATATATATAGCAAGACCAACGAATATTTACTAAAAATATTCTTGCCAACTATAGGGTTAATCTGTTTAACTTTTTGTAACTCAACGCATATTGTGATTGACTATAATTATAAGAGCAGTTAACTATGTATATTGTAATGTAACTATATTTGCACAGTTGTTAGTTATGTTGGCATTACGAATAAATAAAAACAATGAGTTGAATGATTTATATTTTATACAGTCGATGGTTTCGAATGAGCATTGAGCTTGTAAAAACGCAAACTGGCAAGTCAATATCAACATGAACACTATAGATTAATATAGAAAATGCAACGTACAGCACACATAAAAGTTTTGAAGTTACGTATAAAACGTATCATAAACTTCTGTAGAGATTGTTATGTTAAACCCATTTTGCTATAAAAGAATAAGTGTAATTACTTTATAAAGAGCGAGACACCGTTAAAACAAATTGAACGCCTGAATGTTTCAGAAGATACGCCTGACCTAACTACCTAAAGTTGATAAAGGGCCAGAAAAACGATCTCCAACAGTTAGCTCTTAACTAAAGTAGCAGTCCAACAATTTTTTGTTATTAGTACTTATGTTTTTTGTTAACGCAATAACACTCTTAGGTCATTTCGTTCGGCATATAGTCGCGCCTCTTACAACATCCACGGGATATGAGTTGACGTATTGTCTTACGTCGCCAACACAGTGCAAATTTAAATTTATTGCATACCTTAAGCGCTTAAGAAAGCGCAAGGTATGTTCTACTATCGCCTAAAAATTAAGATTCCAACGTTTTATCGAATAAAATCGTATCTAGCAATCATATTATACATATAAATGATATAAAAAGCACATTGTTAGAAAGATAAATGATTGTTAAACTTATTAATATTTTTTTTAAATCGATTAATTGCTATTTTTAAATAAAAAAAAGGTTTTAGTGGCTTATGGTGTGGATTTATCAAGTCCGGAAGGCTTGTAAACACTCTAACTTTTGTAAATATCAATTGTTTAACTCAATCTATTTTTTAATCTCTTCATCTATCATGTGGGAAGCCACTGAATGTAAATGGCAATGTAATTTTGTTTTGTTTAGCTATAATTAATTTTTTTCGGCTCCAAAATGGCGAAATTTTCGTTGATTAGGTAGCCTTGTATGTAAATTAATTCTGTAAAGGGAGCTAAAGCCACAGAGTACTTTACTCACTCACTGAGTTCGACGCACAGAGTAATTTTTATATATTGGTCAGTCGCCGTCGTGAGTGGACATCGTTTCGGATGTTTGCAGCGGCTCAAGAAGATCGCTGTACAAATACACAATATTCGAATATCCAAATTTCTTAAATACCTGATTATAATAATTATAAGAGATTTTTTTATTACAATATTTTAAAAGCACAGAATAAATAATAGTAGTTCGTACTAAAAGTAAGTAGTATCAATTTTTTTTGTCATGGGTGCCATTTCATGGTTTTCGAGTGTTGAAACCGATAGGGTTGTCGAAATATAAATCCAAGATGGCGGCCGCAATAGGTATAAAGTTTTTCATCATGGGTGTCATTTAGTGCTGTCGAAATGTAAATCCAAGGTGGCGGCTGCAATGGGTATCAATTTTTTTATCATGGGTGTCATTTCCATGAGTTTCGAGGGTGTTGAAGCCGATAGTGCTGTCGAAATATAAATCCAAGATGGCGGCTGAAGCAGGTACCAATTTTTCTATCATGGGTGTCATTTTCATGGTTTTCGAGGGTTTTGAAGCCGATAGTGCTGTCGAAATGTAAATCTAAGATGGCGGCTGCAATAGATATCAATTTTTTCATCTTGGGTGTCATTTTCATGGTTATCGAGGGTGTTGAAGGGGATAGTGCTGTCGAAATGTAAATCCAAGATGGCGGCTGCAATAAGTATAATTTTTTTCATCGTGGGTGTCATTTTCATGGTTTTCGAGAGAGTTGAAGCCGATAGTGCTGTCGAAATGTAAATCCAAGATGGCGGTTGAAGCAGGTACCAACTTTTTTTATCATGGGTGTCATTTTCATGGTTTTCGAGGGTGTTGAAGCCGATAGTGCTGTCGAAATGTAAATCCAAGATGGCGGCTGCAATAGATATCAATTTTTTCATCATGGGTGTCATTTTCATGGTTTTCGAGGGTGTTGAAGCCGATAGTGCTGTCGAAATGTAAATCCAAGATGGCGGCTGCAATAGATATCAATTTTGCATACCTTAAGCGAAAGCGCAAGGTAATGTTCTACTATCGCCTAAAAATTAAAATACCAACATTTTATCGAATAAAATCGTATTTAGCAATCATATTATACATATAAATGATATAAAAAGCACATTGTTAGAAAGATAAATGATTGTTGAACTTATTAATAATTTTTTTAAATCGATTAATTGCTATTTTTAAATAAAAAAAAGGATTTTAGTGGCTTATGGTGTGGATTTATCATGTCCCTGTGGCTTGTAAACACTATAACTTTCGAAAATATCAATTGTTTAACTCAATCTATTTTTTAATCTCTTCATCTATCATGTGGGAAGCCACTGAATGTAAATGGCAGTGTAATTTTGTTTTGTTTAGCTATAATTAATTTTTTTCGGCTCCAAAATGGCGAAATTTTCGTTGATTTGCTTGCCTCGTATATAAATTGTTTCTGTAAATAGGGATCTACAGCCACAGAGTAGTTTAGTTCACAGAGTACCTTTGTATTAAGTTTAGTTCGGCTCGGCTCACAGAACACATTCGGCTTCAGTCGCCGTCGTGAGTGGACATTGTTTCGGTTGTTTTCAACGGCTCAAAAAGATCGCTGTACAAATACACAATATTCGAATAACCAATACTTGATTATAATAATAATAAGAGATTTTTTTATTACAATATTTAAAAGCACAGAATAAATAATAGTAGTACGTACTAAAAGTAAGTAGTATAATTTTTTTGTCATGGGTGACATTTTAATGCTTTTCGAGGGTGTCGAAACCGATAGGGTTGTCGAAATGTAAATCCAAGATGGCGGCCGCAATAGGTATCAATTTTTTAATCATGGGTGTCATTTTCATGGTTTTCGAGGGTGCTGAAGCCGATAGTGCTGTCGAAATGTAAATCCAAGGTGGAGGCTGCAATAGGTATAAAATTTTTCATCATAGGTGTCATTTTCATGGTTTTCTAGGGTGTTGAACCTGATAGTGCTGTCGAAATGTAAATCCAAGATGGCGGCTGAATTAGGTACCAATTTATTCATCATGGGTGTCATTTTCATGGTTTTCGAGGGTGTTGAAACCGATAGTGCTGTCGAAATGTAAATCCAAGATGGCGGCTGCAATAGGTATCAATTTTTTCATCATGGGTGTCATTTTCATGGTTTTCGAGAGAGTTGAAGCCGATAGGGTTGTCGAAATGTAAATCCAAGGTGGCGGCTGCAATGGGTATCAATTTTTTCATCATGGGTGTCATTTTCATGAGTTTCGAGGTTGTTGAAGCCGATAGTGCTGTCGAAATGTAAATCCAAGATGGCGGCTGAAGTAGGTACCAATTTTTTCATCATGGGTGTCATTTTCATGGTTTTTGAAGGGGTTGAAGCCGATAGTGCTATCGAAATGTAAATCCAAGATGGCGGCTGCAATAGATATAAATTTTTTCATCATTGGTGTCATTTTCATGGTTTTCGGGGGTGCTGATGCCGATAGTGCTGTCGAAATGTAAATCCAAGGTGGCGGCTGCAATAGATATCAAGTTTTTCATCTTGGGTGTCATTTTCATGGTTTTCGAGGGTGTTGAATCCGATAGTGCAGTGGAAATGTAAATCCAAGATGGCGGCTGAAGTTGGTACCAAGTTTTTCATCTCGGGTGTCATTTTCATGGTTTTCAAGAGTGTTGAAGCCGATAGTGCTGTCGAAATGTAAATCCAAGATGGCTGCTGCATTAGGTATCAATTTTTTCATCATGGGTGTCATTTTCATGGTTTTCGAGGGTGTTGAAGCCGATAGTGCTGTCGAAATGTATTTAAACTACTTTAATAATTCCGTATAATCATGTTATACGTAATTTTTTTAATGCGCTTAAGGTATGCCCAATTGGATTTACCAATATTTTTATATTTAAACTTAAAATACAAATAACGCATTATTGAATTCAAATCAATATGTTTAGATAACTGTTTTTTTTTAATATAGAATGGGGTGACAAACGAGCACACAGTCCACCTGATGGTAAGTGGATACAGTGGCCCATATAGAGATCTACATTTATCCTCAATTAAGAATAAAAATGCAGATGCGTTGTCACCTCTGAGGATTGAGATGGAATGCCTCGGTTCCAGTAAAAAAGGTATTCGGTTGTTTACACTTACCATACGAAACACAGCAGCATTAAGCTGCTATTTTACGCTGGTATTCTGTGAGAGCGTGGTTCTACCCCGGTCGAGCTGACCCATTAGTGCTGCAACCAGAATATAGCTGCAGCATGGCTATACCACGTCAGACCCGTGTTAAAAAACGCAGGTAATAAATTCTGACATCTTTAATTACTATTTATAAATATATACCTACTTAAATAAATTCATACTTTTCTTTTTTTACGATCAAATAAATGTTTAGTTTAACCGGCTTATTTTAAGTTTATTTTTTATACTATAATTTGCTGTAACTCTCGTCTATCTGTAATATTGTAATAACTTACTTCTATTAAGCTCAAGGAGTTATTTACATACTATTAAGACGTTAATAACTATTTTAAAAAAATTGTCTGACTGTCTTTCTGTATGTCCGAGGAATGGTCAAACCGATTGTGATGAAACTTTACGGACATATAGAGAGCAATATCAGAAGCGATCTAGACTATATTTTATTAAAAACTTGAAGCTTTTGATCAAGATAAAAATTTATAAAATAAATGATATTTGATTATCTATAATCAAAATTACACATTAATAAACATAACCCAGGCGAAGCCGGGGCGGGGTGCTAGTAGTATAATATATCCTTGTTCAACAAGTGTCATAAGTCTTAACCGTCGCAATAAATGGCACGAGGAATGCTCCATAACTTTCACCTTTAACCCACATCATAAAGCCGCGAAGAAATGATTAAGTCCTCCACACTTTTTCACTGAGGCTTTGAGTCTTATTTCTTTATACCGTACATTTTTCACATCCAGCAAATAGATGACATCGCTGTGTAGTGTCACTAATCTCTCTGAGATTTAACTTGAGCTTTGCAAGAACATCGCAAGTGTTGCCAGGCTATGCTAGATTACAGGGTTTAAATTTTTAACGTATTATAAAAATATTGATATTTTTTACGAAATATATTATATAGCAGATTATAATAAATCTGTGTTTAAAAGTCGATTTATTAGAAGAAATTTAACAAACCGCATTAAAGCGGTCTGTGTGGAGCCGAGTACCTAAGCACTTTATTACGAGTACTTCTTTAGGAATAAGAGAAAACTTTTGTCCCGAAATTTCACACCTTTCATAGGCTCTACTATTTTGCTTTGCTTTTAAGTTTTTATAAATACCAGATTTTCTTCTCTCATTTGAGATTACATACGTAGGTAAATTACTTACGTTTACTTACGTTTAATTACTTGTTTATTGTATTGTATACTTATGCAATACAATACATAAGCAAGTAATACTTACAGTAATACTATCTACTTTTTTAGGTTTCCCGTTCCACTATCGGACCACTCGGAGTTTTACTGGTACATGGTTGACATGCACAGACTCGCACAAAGCGTCATGCTACGTTATTATGGATTGGCGCTCACAGCTAAGAAATGGAATTTGTAGTCAGTTTTCTAAACCGTTACTCTTTAAATCTAATTAAGACCGGAATGCAGGCTTTTTCTAGGCGAACGTGTACTAAATCTTGGGAATCATCACCGTTTCCCATCTAGAGGGATTGTAATCTAACTGGACAATGTTAGTTATGTATATACGAACATTAATGAAATAATGTTCATGTTATCTATGATTTGTCTATGATTAGTGACTTAATTTGGTAACTTTTTACTTCCTTTGCTCCATGGATTAATATCATTTTTTTTTTTAGATTTTATACGTGGTAGAGCCATGCTGCAGCTATATTAGTAGTATAGCTGTAGCACGAATGAGTCGGCTCGACCGGGGAAGGACCACGCTCTCACAGAATACCAACGTAAAATAGCAGTTTAATACTGTTGTGTTTCGTATAGTGAGTGTAGAGAAACGGAGACCCTTATTACTGAAAAGGAGGCATTCCATCTTAGTTCTCACGGGTGACAATTGCATTTTGATTAGCAAACGAGGATAAATGTAGATGTCTATGGGCCACAGCAACCACTTACCATCAGGTGGACTGTGTGCTCGTTTGTCGCTCTATCCTATAAAAAAACGGCCGACTGCACCTTACTCATTTTTATAACTCTTGACTTATTAAACCAAATGATTGAAGTGCATACACATAATTTATTTTATTGTCGTCGGTTCGCCTTACATTTTACCTACTAACATATGCCTATATGTAAACCAAAAAATCTATATTTAACAATTAGCGTCATCTATATATTTACGAAAATTTAATGTATGTTCACAAAAACAAAGGTAGTTTTAGTAAAAAAAGTGATGTGCATTCTGTAAACACTAGGAACAAACACAAGCTAGTGATACCAGTTTCTCGACTCCACAGAGTCAGTAATTCATTCTTGGGGCAATGTATACGCTATTACAACAAGGTCCCGGAAAGTGTACAGGCTCTCTCTTTTAGCAAGTTTAAATGTTTTGTTAAGTTGAAACTGTATAAAAAGGGTTATTATAGTATAAATGAATACATGGTTGATAATAACCCCTGGGAATGAGGTGATCGCTTCCAAGCTGTTTCTAAAATAAATTTTGTACTTATATAGTTGTATAACCATTATTGTAAAATTTGCTTTAAAAAAAAGTCCCGCTGGGTTTCTTGCTGGTTCTTCCCAGGACGGAGGTTTTTTTTCGAACCAGTGGTAAAGTAAAAAATACATACATATAATCACGCCTCTTTCCCGTAGGGGTAGGCAGAGACCACTTCTTTCCTCTTGCTACGATCCTTACATACTTGTTTTGCTTCGTCCACTTTCATTATTCCCTTCATACATGCTCTACGGTTTAGGGTACTCTTAACCTGGCCTTTTTTCAAGACGTCCCTAATTTGGTCTAGAAATGTCCGCCTAGGTCTACCCCTTCCAACACTTTCATTCACACTCGCCTTATACACTTTTTTCGTCAATTGTTCTTCATTCATTCTCTCGACGTGGCCAAACCATCTCAGCATACCTTTCTCAATTTTTGTCACTACATCTTCTTTCAGACCACTACGTTTCCTTATCTCACTATTTCTTATCCTGTCACTCTCAAAAATGACTTTCAATAAGAATTACACATGTGATCTATATTGAATAAAAAATTATTCTATTCTATTCTATTCTATTCTATTCTATTCTAAATTATCGTATTACATTTTAATATTAAAATAGAATAACATTTTATGTAATGTACGTGGGTGTATACTAATTATTAGGAGATAGGATTTTTTCTGCCCAGGAGGCCGTCTAGGTAGATATCACACTCTGACCTATAAATACTTTCGCCAAAAAAAATATCAGTGTTTACGCTGCTTGCTTTTCGATCTAAAGGGTATAGATAACCAGTATAATAACAGGCTGTGATGTATTTCATCTTAATTATCAGAGGTGATAACGCATCTGTAATCTTCTAAGTTTCAAGATGACTGCAGGTTTCCATGAACTGCAGAAGCCACTTACCATCAAGTGGACTCTAAATTCATTTGTTACTTCAGTTTTATTATTAAAAAGAACTACTACGTACTACTACATACTACGTAACTAACATACGTACAATATTTTTTTAATATTGTACGTAAGCTATACTTTTCCAATAGTTTCTCTATAGTCTGACCACTTGATAAGACCACGTTGAATGTCCTCGTATAAAAATCGAACAAAATTGTGAATAGTCTATTCACGTGACGACAAGTCAGCAGAAATGTCTTTTTCAGAACTACGAGTATGTCGCAGGGAATATTGAAAAATGTGTAGGTACATAAATATAATTCGACGTGTAATGGTAATATTCAAGTATATATATTTTTTTATAGGATAAGGGTAGTGGTCGCTGTAACCTATAGACATCTACATCTATCCTCGATTACAAATCAAAATGCAGATACGTTGTTACCCGTGAGGACTAAGATGAAATGCCTCCTTTCCAGTAAGAAGGGTCTCCTGTTCTCTACACTCACCATTCGAAACACAGTAACGTCAAGCTGCTATTTTACGCTGGTATTCTGTGAGAGCGTAGTCCTGCCACGGTCGAGCCGACCCATTCGTGCTACAACTATACTACTAATATAGCTGCAGCATGGCCCTACCACGTAATTACGTAACATCTCGTCTCATTGGTACTGTAAGGGCTTTCCTATTCATTAAATCTGCGCCAACACACTCCGTCAGATCTGAATTGTGAATACAGAATCTTACGACCATTACTATCCATTACCCAGCATTCACGAGCTTATTTAATTGATACTATAGCTTGGAGTAGCCCTTCCCAAATTCCTTCCTTCCTGGATGCTCTAGAGGAAGCATATGCACGTAAGACAGATTTCATCTCAAGTGCTTGCGAGACATTTTCAAATGGGTTGGTCGGGTTACAACTGTCGAAGCACTGCGACGGCTAAAGCCGTATCTGATGCAGTGACAACATCGCTGGTGCGGACACGTCACACGCATGTCTGAGAAAAATATGGCAAAGCGTTTTTTTTTGTGTACTACAGAATGGCAACCAGAACCAGGGGGCCAGTTATACGCTATAAGGACGTTCTGAAAAGACATGATTCAATGCGAAATTGATCTTTGCTGTTGCTTTATCGGTCTCTAAACCTTCTAAATATAAATAGCGAAATTGCAGAACTTAACTATGACGCTACTAGCTACATAGCTAGCGCTTGAAATCAATTACCAGATGGACTGTGTGTGTTATTCGTGTATGTGTAGTAGCCTCTATGAAAAACAACCTTGCTTGATATCGAAACACAAAACTAAATGTTTTGTGTTTCGATATCAAGCATTATGAGTTCAGTTCATTGCGCATATGTATGCACCCAAACGCCACCTATAGCGACATAAAGCAGTATATGTTGATTTCAGAATTGAGGTAACCCAATTCCTATTAATAGGTCTCATTGTGATTGGCGACATCATTAAATTTAAAGTTGTGGTGTTTATATATCTCATGTTGTGATTTTAAATGGTTTTGATGATTTTAAAAACAAGGGCAGCAATCCACCGTCGGTCAAGTTCCCGCCCAAAACTGTGGCCAAGGATATTAAATACTATGTTAAATTTTGAAACTAAGGTCCAAAATAATAGTTCGAAATGGATTTTGACACAAAAGTCTGCACAAGTGAACTATTGAAAACGATGAAACAAAAGCTCAGATTGTGATGTGAACCTCTCACAAGTAATGTGCCTTTTTCTTTATTTTTATTTTTATAGAAGAGGGGGCAAGGCGAGTATGTGGCTCACCTGATTGTAAGTGTTTACTGCCGCCCATGAACAACTGCAACGCCAGGGGAATTGCAGGTGCATTACCGTTCTTTTAAATAAAACGAGTAAGCTCGTTTCTTGGAGTCTCTAAATCGTATCGGTCGAAAAAAACGCCGGTGGTAAACAAATCCACAAAGAAATAGTGCGAAGAAGAAAACTCCTAGTAAATCGCACAGTAGTGAACTGCCAAGCATCCAGATGATGTAGATGGTAACGTGAGTTTTTCGCGATAAGCTTTAGTAAAATTTGTGTGTGAAATTCGTGTATGAAATTTGTTTGTGTTTTCTTTGGCGCCTTGAAATACTATCGTCATGGACTGTCTTCTGGCACATGTTAATAGGCAGTATTTGTACAAATTACTAAACTTATAGGTTAATTTCATAATACTTGACCCTGGCAAAAGTGCAACCGTACGAATCCGTTACCAAGAAAAAAATCATTGGTCAGTACAACACATTCATCTTTATATATAAAAATTACGTGTCACATTGTTTGTCCGCGATGAACTCTCTAAACTATAACTAAACATTGCAATGAAATTTTGCACACTGTGCGCAGTTTGGTCCAGCTTGAGAGATAGGATAGTTTTTATCCCGTTAATTGACCATCAATATTTTTATTGCGAATTTAAGGTCTTTTTTTAAATTAGACAAAGGGTCGTCGGAACAACGTCTGTCTATTAATATATTCATCACCGTTACACAAAGTTATTACAAATTATAGCCATAGTAAAAATAATTTGTTACTGAATAATACTTTATTTAAATAGTGAAATGTCATATAACACTATAACAACACCTCACCTCAACATTCATTATTCTAGTAGACCCTGAAAGGTGAATTTCTAAATATACATAATGTTCACGCTTGCTCGGGTCTGTGTAGCAAGCTGCTTGTACAATATGGTACAAAGAAATGAAACTTCCAAGGAGTCTCAGTAATCTAATTTAATGTACTATTTAACTTGTACACAATTATAAGAATAAATATTATAAATTTGAGGACGTGCTAACAGTTTGAGGGTCGAAAAGGTAAAGGTACATTGAATAATTCAATTGAACAGTCGTTGGCTATTGCCAGTACTACGTATGTAAACGTATCGATATGCTATTCGTAGAAGTACAAATACTTTTTTAAGAAAGAAATATGGACCTTAAACGTAAACAATTACGGTGAAACTTAGTACTATTACTTAGCCTAACAAATCAAACGTACCTACACGTAAGACTATACAAGTTATATTACAACTACTCAAATAATAAATACTTATAATCCTTTTCTCAAACGAAATATCGTACAGACTTTTATAGAAGACAACCTTTGTCGATCTTGGAACTATCGCAAACATACTCCGCGCTGAGATATGTAGTGATACCAGCATGTACGTGAATTACTATATCTATTGTTCCATTTATATTTTTATCGCCGTGTTATGGCAGCGCAAGAGAATTCGCTACCCCATATCATCTCGTGGGTGTCGTAAGAGGCGACAGTCGGAAATTAAAGCAGGAAATTGGCAGCAGCATCTTCCTGATTACAATTCAATATGTAATAATAATAATAATACCAAAAAACTGCGGTTGCAGGCAATCTATGCCAATATACTTATGATGAGTTGTAATAATGATAATCTACTTGATTTTATTTGATATACTCGTAAGAATATTACTTGTTCTTTTTTCCATATTAAATGATCCATTTTCTCCTTCTTATCTTAAGAATGAAATTCACTATCTCTCCTCATCTCATGATAGGCTTCTACGATCTTCTTTTAACAACAAAATATGTATTCCAGTTCACTTCACCGAGTTCTATGGTAACTCCTTTACAGTTCAGGCTACACGTTTTTAGGACTCCTTGCCCGATGACATCAGAAAAGCTCCCAATAAGTTTGCTTTTAAAAAGTTGGTGCGTAATCACTTCTTACATGAAACACCCATGTCATTTATATTGTTAACAGACGTATATATTCATAGTTATTTATATGTACTATTTGTATATGTATGTTGATATGAATATATATATGCTTATGTATGTATGTATAAATATTTGTATACATATATAAATAGGAGATATTTTTATAGTTGATTTATTGTATATATTAGTAAAATGTATATGGAACGTAATTAAGAGCGTAGACGGGCTGCATTTTTTCCATACAAATGCATTCCCCTATTTTCTTCCTGGATAATGCCTCTAGAGTAATCGGTTTTGTTTATAAAAATCAAGGTCTATTGAAGGCATGCCCCTATCATTTATTTTTTTCCAAAAAATTATTACAAAAATAAATATGACTTTCCTAAAACCAAAAAAAATATCCCGTTTTTACCTCCGTAATCAGACGACTACCAAACAAATTTGAAACGTTTTTAAGATAAAAGAAAATGATAGGAGCATAGATCTATTCTTCCTTTAAATTTTGATACCAAAAATAATTTAATCTGCTTAGTTTTCGAGGAGAAAACAGGAGAATACGAAATGTCGATCGGTCATGGTTTTTGTAGGTGAAATCGTTCTGAGCTGCAGTTGTCCCTATCGCACTCTACGGGGGGAGACCAGAGGTGAGGGGTGGTTAGACTAATAAGTACTTATTAGTCTAAAGAATTAGGAAAGTAACAACTGTCGAAGTTTTTATCGATATCATAGTGATGTCAGTCGATATCGACGTAACGACGTATCGTACTATACTGATTTACAGGCGGCACAGAATTGTGAAATTATTAAGACAACGAAGTAACAATTCAGCGAGTTTACATTTAGTATTATTTGAAAAGATTTTTAGCGAAATTTAGTGAAATAATACGTAACTAATGTTCGCATTCTACTGCTTGGTGAATAATTCTGCTTACTTGATTTGCCAGCTTTACTGGGGCTTACTTACTTTTTTTCTACTTACTTTACTTTATAAAATAATGATTGCTCTTATCAAGTAAATTCTTAATATTCATGTGGCAGAAGAGGTGCTTGTGGGTATTTTACATAAGTTAAGAATAATTTAATATAATATAATAAGTCATATAATAATTAATATGTACATTTTTTCTGTCGTCCTTTCCATCCTTTCTCTTACAGGTAAATTTCGTGGTATCCGACCGTCAATTATTTCAGGGAGAAGGTATTCGTGGAAAAAATTCGTGGAAAAAATTCGTGAAAAAAAGGCGTTGCCGGCCTTTTAAAAAGGAGTAGACTCTTTTCTTGAAGGTGCCTAAGTCTTATCGGTCTGGAAAAATCGCTGATGGTAATCGATTCCACAAGGAAGTTGTGCGAGGAAGAAAACATCTTCTAAATCGCACAGTGGTGGACCGCCAATCATCCAGATGTGCGTTCGTGAAAGGCGGCTGGGATTAATCCGAACAGTTCTTCAGAGCACTCCCCGTGGTAAATGCGAAAGAAAATGCAAAGGGCTGCAACATCTCTTCGGAGCGCCAATGAATCGAGAAAGGACTCGGTCGTCGACGATTCGAGCTGCTCTGCGCTGGATGCAGTCAAGTGGAAGGAGTTGGCACTGGGGAGCCCCAGCCCAGAGATGAGAACAGTATTCCATGTGAGGCCGAACCTGCGCCTTGTAAAGTTGCAGGCGGTGTGCCGGCATGAAATACTGTTCCGCTCTGCTGAGCACGCCAAGCTTTTTAGAGGCCAATTTGGCCTTCTCTTCCAAGTGACCACGAAACTGCACGTCACTCGATATGTCGACGCCGAGGATCCCTCCCCCTTGGACTCTACTACCTCCGCCCATCTATGAGTCAGGTAGACCAGAAGATCACCAGCTGATCAACCCCGACGAAAAAAGCTTGCGTTTTCTTCAAAAGGTTCTCGACTCTCTCTGAAAGTTGCATGAAAAAAACATTTAAGTGCCTATGCAATTTGAGGGTTTCTCTTGATTGTCCTGGGATCCCATCATCAGATCCTGACTTATAACTTTCATCATCAGCTCAGCAACTTGATATGATGATTACCAGGTATAATGCCTATATGTGTCTATAAAATTGGAGAGTTCCCTCGATTTCTCAATGATCCCTTCATTAGATCCTGACATGATGACCATCGGATCACATGAGAAGTATGTTGTTCAAACAATGCCCATAAAATGTGTGTATTGCCCTTAATTTTCTTGGAATCCCATCCATCCTAACTTATACCTTCCATCATCATCTAAGCAACATGAGATGAAGATTACCAGGCACAAATGGATGCGTTAAAAAGTATATAAAAAACATTAAATGTGTCTATAAAATTTGAGGGTTGCCCTCAATTTCCCTGGGATCATATTCTGACTTGATGGCAATGGGACCACCTCAAGAGTAAGCTTTCGAATAAAAAAAATTGAAAATCAGTCCACAATTGACGGAGAAATCGATGAACATACATAAAAAATACATACAGTCGAACATATAACCCCCTCCTTTTTTGAAAGTCAGTTAAAAATTATAAAACAAGTAAAAGCCCTATCAGCGATGGCAACCCCAGTCGGAAGGTGAATTTCAATTATACAGTTTTATATTTGATTGCCATAGAGATAGGCAATATATACCTACTTAAATGCATATTGTAATTTGACATGAATGCATATTACGAGCGTCTGCAACAGGTGGTATTTTATCCGCTGAGATCAAAGACGTATTAAAAATAAAAAGATCTTAGGCCGAGATGGGATAAACCACATGCGAAACAAAGATACTAAGCATTATTGTTGCTGTTTTTATATAGTTATCGCCTTATGACAAGGACCATCTCGAGTAGAATCCAGCCATGCCATTCAAAATTGACTACCTCACGCTCCTTTGACCATAATAGCTATGAAATTTTAATTAATTGTATGGCACTGTACATAGTTCAAAATGAATCTTCCGTTATATACGTAAATCATCGTAAAATACGTAAATTAAGGTTTTTTCTCTTAGGACTCAAGAATAGACGCGTTTTATTCCCTTTTCTTCGACCCATTATTAACGAAAAAGGGTTTACCTGAAACAAAAATTATTATGATATGATTATATTTGTAAGTTGACATTTTATCAAACTAAATTCAATAATTTAACAAAACGCTACTTGTAAATTTTTCCAGGCTTAATTAAGGTGCAAGATATCTAATACTAGGCCTAATATTACGGTGATGTAGTATCGATCAAAAAATATATGCAATGCACTCAGTTAAAGTCACCTATAAAATACGAGATTTTGTTATATCAGCTGAATTATCTCTGAGGACAGATGTAGTGTGGGTGTGAATGGGCCACAACATCCAATTACTAGCATGTGGGTTGTGTGCTCGTTTATAAAGCCACAAGAACAAAGTACAAAAAAAAATGTTATTTCGGTTTTATTAAGAACAACATATACAGGATTGTGGTGGTGTACGTGTATCCTTTATTTTTTATGTCGTTAAATTTGTTTGTTCTCATAGTCAGACACAAGACAGTAGCAAGTGTCATTCTTCGATCTTCTGTACAATCAAAGGGATGTATCTATAGTCTATTGTACTCAAGCCTATAAAGGCTTGTTCGGGTGGTAGTCAACATGACTGCGTGCGTTATGATTCGTTATGACTTTCGACAACAGCACAACGCGGCTCAGAAAAAATATGTATGTAATTCTTCAATAGAGCGCTATCACCTTACTTGTATAACAAAACCACCGTTCTTCTGCTCCACGCTTCCACGGTAGCGCCACAGAATTGAACAACAGCTTCCGCATTTTCTGAAATTCGTTATTAATTTTAATATTGAGTCGGCAATTGTGGTGGATCACCCTTAAGGTAAACTAAACCAGGCACTTGCCTAGGGGCGCAAGGTTACAAGAAGGTGTGCGCGGAAGTATATGTATAATAAACCAAAAAAAATTAAGTACCATTAATGTACCTGCTTACATAAAATAAAAAATTATTGGTACTATCTATAGAGACATAGAGCGTTCAAAGCGATCCTTGTCTACTTGATTACTCTCTCATCGCCCTCTCTCTCTTATCACGTTTTTCATACACGCCCACCTGTTACGTGTCCTAATTATTTTGTAACTGAAGTATCATCATCATTACAGCCCTTCATAAGTCCTCTGCTGAACATTGGCCTCCCCCAAGGAATGCCACAAAGCACGGTCCTGAGCCACCTGCATCCATCGACTTCCTGCATGTCTTACCAGGTCGTCACTCCATCTCGTGGGGGGTCGCCCTAAACTTCGCCTACCGGTACGAGGCTGCCACTCAAGAACCTTTCTTCCCCATCGGTTGTCGGTTCTTCGAGCTATATGGCCAGCCCACTGCCACTTCAGCTTACTAATCCGTTGGGCTATGTCGGTTACTCTGGTTCTACTGCGGATATACTCATTTCTAAGTTTATCACGCAGAGAAACCCCGAGCATAGCCCTCTCCATAGCTCGCTGAGCGACCTTGAGCTTCCTCATACGACCAGCAGTGAAGGACCAGGTCTCAGATCCGTAAGTCATCACTGGCAACACGCACTGGTCGTACAATTTCGTTTTAAGGTTTTGAGGTATGTCTAACGAGAAGATGTGTCGTAGTTTTCCGAACGCTGCCCAACCGAGTTGAATCCGTCGATTGATCTCTCGGTCAAAGTTGGACTTACCTAGTCGGACTATTTGTCCCAGGTAAACATACTCGTCAACAACTTCGAGCTTAGTGCTCCCAACAACTACCGGCATAGGTGTGACATGGACATTAAACATGATCTTTGTTTTATCCATGTTCATCCTAAGACCTATTCGTTGGGAGACACTATTGAGGTCATTGAGCGTGGTGCTTAGGTCCTCCAGCGATTCTGCCATAAGGACTATATCGTCGGCAAATCGAAGGTGAGTGATGTACTCGCCATTGATGTTAATACCGTATCCTTTCCAGTCCAGAAGCTTGAAAACGTCTTCCAATGCAGCGGTAAAGAGTTTCGGGGATATAACATCACCCTGTCTTACACCTCTCTGCAATTGGATAGATTTCGTACTCTGGTTCTGTACTCAGATAGCCATCGTAGCTCTACTGTACAAACTTCGATATACCGACAATCAACTTGGCACCGCTGAAGGGACTGCAGCACCGCCCAAATTTCGACGGAATCAAAAGGCTTTCTCATAGTCCACATACGCCAGACATAGTGGCAAATTGTACTCTTCGGGCTTCTGTATAATTTGCCGAAGGGTATGTATGTGGTCTATGGTGCTAAAGCCTTTTCGGAAATCGGCTTGTTCGGAAGGCTGGAAGTCGTAAAGACTACGCGCGAGACGATTCGTAATGACTCTCGAAAACAGCACGTAGACGCGGCTCAGAAGGGAAATCGGTCTGTAGTTCTTCAAGAGAGCGTCGTCGTTCCGCTCGATTGCTTCTTCAATATAAGCTGTATTGAAGTTGCGTAAGTTCCGCCGCATGCATTTGGAGATCTGTCTGTTAAGTTGCCTGTATGCTGTCAAATCTGTTGAGAAATGTAGCTTCATCTCCCGTCTAACAGCCATGAGATTGAGAGTGTGATCGGAGAGTTTTTGTGTTCTTCTGCGGCGGGTCTTGCAGAACTTAGCTCCGACCGCATGGACAGTTTCCATGAGCTTGTCATTCATATCGTCCACTTCATTGCAGACTTTTAGGCATTGAAATGGTTTTGTAACTCGAGCTGAAAGGTTTCGGGACTTTGGAACAGAGCACGAGGGGGACGGAGCGTTGACTTCATTAGACGAGACCTCTCCAATGTAACGTTTAGGTTCAGTGTGCCTCTAACCATTCGGTGATCACTACCAGTTTTCACCCTCGCGATCACAAAGACATCACTGAACAGTTGTCGTCTGGTCGTCATAATGAAGTCCATCTCATTTTTTGTGGAACCGTCGGGGCTCTACCAGGTCTACTTCCTGTGGGGCCGCTTCTTGAAGAAAGAGTTCATCATAAAGAGTCCCTCTTTCTCCATGAAGTAGGCCAGCTGCTGGCCCCTTGGGTTCCGTTGCCCTATTACAAATTTCCCTACTTTCAGCTCACCGTTCTCACTTGTGCCTAGTTTTACATTGAAGTCTCCCATTAACACCGTATATTGGGTTTTGGAGGAATGCATGGCTCTAGAGATATCCTCATACATTTCCTCCACCTCCTCATCGGGGTGTGCCGAGGTTGATGCGTAAACCTGTATGACCTTCAGCGAATACCATATGGTGATTCTGAGTATAAGGTACGCAACCCTCGTCGACACACTCTCAATCTTTACAACGTTGTTAACGAGAGACTTGTGGACGATAAATCCGACATCTCCTTGGGACAGATGGTCGCCCTCCCGGTGATAGAGCAAGTTGCCGGATTCGAGGATTACCGTGTCCTCCCCCTCTCTTCAGACTTCGGATAATCCTATAATATGCCAGCGTAACTTGTCTATCTCTTCTACCAGCTCCACGATCTTCTCGTCAGTCCTCAGGGTGCATGCGTTGTATGTTGCCAGGGCGAGTCGTCTTAGGTGGCAACCGAACCTCCACCGGAGATTCTTAGCACCCCCTGCCCCGCCGTTACTATGGTCGCCACCGTAGCCAGGAATAGCGGGGCCACCGGGGACTGGGGGCCGTTTCTTTGTTACTCTCATCATACCGTAGGAACCGCAGTTTTTTTTTATTGTAAGTTTATTGTTATCAGGAAGATGCTGCTGCCCATCTCCTGCCTCTTTCCCTTTGTCGCCTTATACGACACCCATGGGAAGATATGAAGTATACTCGTAATATAAATCATAGAGTTTCTTTGCAAAACAGGCTGCCAGAGGGGCGCCTACGAGGTGATAGCCTAGCGCTAGTGTTGACACATTTAATCCACCTATGGTCGGCAGTCTTATAAAAACCAACGTGAGTATATTATTTTCAATCCAAAATTAAGCATTTGAAACATTAAACAAAACCCATTAAAATAAATCTTCATTATCCTCGACGTCCTCAATTGAACGACTCCATTACAAACTTTTAAAGTTTAAACTACGGAGCAATTTGTCTTTGAGAGGCTCGAATAATAATTGTTAGCTGGAGTGTAAAATCCTCTTCAAAAGTAGATTGATTTGTGACTTTTAACTTTACAAAATATACGACTTGCTCAGTTGGACGTATTTATGCAGAGGTCTTTAACCCACTAGGGTCAAAATCTGACAAAATAATCGTTTCTTTCAGTTAGTAACGAGAAAATGAAAGACTGCTTTTGACAATAACCAAAAATACAAAAATCTAATCAAGTCTGGATGATTGGCGGTCCACCACTGTGCGTTTTAGAAGAAGTTTTCTCCCTCGCACAACTTCCTTTTGGAATCGATTACTACCAGCGATTTTTCCGGACCGATACGACATAGGAACCTTCAAGAAAAGAGCTTACACCTTTCTAAAAGGCCAGCAAGGCATCTGCAATTTCTCTGGTTTTGCGGTTGTTCATGGGCGGCGGTAGTCACTTACCATCAGGTGAGCCGCATGCTCGTTTGCCTCCTCTTCTAGAAAATAAAAAATCATTATTATTATTATTAAATACAATGATATAACATATCAAAATCAGTTTTTTGGGGTCATTTTTGCGTATTTACATCGCAATACTGGTATATTACGATATTAATGTGGTACATTGAGCCGTGGTAATTCAGGGGCTAAGCGCTCGCTGTAAATTACACAGTATGCGAGCAATCCGGAATCGATCCCTGGCAGCACCAATGAAATTGTTAATTGCAATTTTAAATACTAATTTACCACGTGCTCGGTGGTGAAGTAAAACATCAAAAAAATATATCGAAGGCGTGAAGTTCGCCAAGTTGGGGCATCTCGGCGGACATTTCCTAAAACCCTCTCAGAAATGAGAGGAGGCCTGTGCCCAGCAGTGGGACGTACAAAGGCTGTAACTTTAATTAGTATATTATCATTACAAAGTCTATCAAGCAGGCAACTTCCGACCATAAGCCTCTCCATAGCTCATTGAGTATCCTTAAGCATTTTCATACGGCCAGCAGTGAAGGACCTCGTCTCAGATCTATACGTCATAAGCTGCAGTGGCAATGGGCCGGCCATATAGCTCGAAGAACTGACAACCGATAGGGAAGAAATATTCTTATGCAGCCTCGTACCGATATGCGTTATGTTTGGCGCCCCCCACTAGATTACGTGACGACCTACTATATCATACTGGAAGTCAATGGATGCAAGTGGCCAATTTTGTGGCATTCCTTGAAGGAATTATTACGTGGTAGAGCCATGCTGCAGCTACATTAATAGTATAGTTGTAGCACGAATGGGTCGGCTCGAGCGGGGAAGGACCACGCTCTCACAGAATACCAGCGTAAAATAGCAGCTTAACACTGCTGTGTTTTGTATGGTCAGTGTAGAGAACCGGAGACTATTTTACTGGAAAAGAAGTATTCTATCTTAGTCCTCACGGCTGATAACTCATCTGCATTTTATTACGCAAACGAAAATAGATGTAGATGATGATTTCTTATATTTACGCGAACACTACACATTTAATAAAACTGTTTTTTACGGATTTTATCACGTTTCTTTTATTCTTTTTATACCCGACGTTTCGAGTGCTTTTCAGCAACCCATGGTCACGGGGGGGACTGAGATGTTTGACGTCCCGATGTCACAGTTAGCCCGGCTACCTTCAGTTTTTTAATATTAATTTTTGGTTCGATTTACGCAGAATGAACTTACAGTATCCTGAAGTCTTGCAGTGTTATGCTTGGGTTTGGATTTAATTTTGTTAATTATAGGATCCCAAGCAGATGGCAGCACCCATCCATCTACTCTATTGAAATTTTAAATTACTATCCGTCAAGTGTAATATCCCTCTACAAGATGCAGGAGTGTACAAGCTTGATTGCGAATGTGGTCTCTCTTACATAGGACAAACAAAAAGATCCATTAAAACCCGCGTGAAAGAACATATAGCTGACGTGAAGCACCGACGCTCTGGGAAGTCTGCAGTCTGTGAACATGTTCAAGATCGTCCCCGCCATTACATCAGATTTGATAGACCACAAATCCTTGCAAAAGAACACCGATTCCTACCAAGGATGATACGCGAGGCTATTGAAATTAAAAAACATCCTAATTTCAATAGAGAAGATGGATGGGTGCTGCCATCTGCTTGGGATCCTATAATTAACAAAATTAAATCCAAACCCAAGCATAACACTGCAAGACTTCAGGATACTGTAAGTTCATTCTGCGTAAATCGAACCAAAAATTAATATTAAAAAACTGAAGGTAGCCGGGCTAACTGTGACATCGGGACGTCAAACATCTCAGTCCCCCCCCGTGACCATGGGTTGCTGAAAAGCACTCGAAACGTCGGGAATAAAAATAATAAAATAAACTCGATAAAATCCGTAAAAAACAGTTTTATTTAATAGATGTAGATGTCTAAGGGCCACAGCAATCACTTACCATTAGGTGGACTGTGTGCTCGTTTGTCACCCTATTTCTATAAAAAAAAAACCGGCCAAGTGCGAGTCGGACTCGCGCACCGAGGGTTCCGAACAAATCCGTAGGTTAAAATTATTAAAAATATTTTTATTATATGATGTAACTAAAAATTTATGCATTTCGCAATTTTTCCTTTATCTGTGCTATAATACGTTGCTTCGTACCAAATTTTAAGATTCTGAGTTCACGGGAAGTACCCTGTAGGTTTTGATTCCCTTGCGGCATAATATTTGCGGCATAAACGGCTGTATCTTTTGATTGCTTTGGCTTAGAAGTTTGATTTTTTCACCGCTCCAAGGAACAGTAGACTTGAGTATTTGATATGAATTTCAGCTTGATACCTCCACGCGTTCCTGAGAAAAAGGGTCTTGACAGACAGACAGACAGACAGACGGACAACAAAGTGATCCTATAAGGGTTCCGTTTTTTCCTTTTGAGGTACGGAACCCTAAAAAGGAGGCTTATGTTTAACAGTGGATAAGTCAAGGGCTATAATAATGATATTACTTATGAATTGAGCCAGGGCGTATTTTTAGACTTTCATTATTAAAACTTTATTACGAGGTAGGGCCACGCTACAGCTAATGTGGTAGCACGAATGAGTCGGCTCGACCAGGGCAGGACCACGCCCTCACAGAATACCAACGTAAAATAGCTGCTTAATGCTGCTGTGTTTCGTATAGTGAGTGTAGAGGACTGGAGACACTTTTTACTGGAAACAAGGCATTCCATTGCAGTCCTCACGGGTGACAGCGCATCTGCATTTTGATTCTTAATTGAGGATAAATGAAGATCACTATGAGCAACAACATCAACTTACTATCAGGTGGATTGTGTGCTCGTTTGTCACCCTATTTTATAAAAAATATTGAGATACTCGCAGATTAGTCGGCGCCGTTCGTGCTGCTGAATTCCTATCAAAGCAGCACGTGCTGCAAGGTACGCGTGGCATGAGGTATGCGAGGTTATAAATTTAATAATAAAAATGCTGGAATGAGGTACGTGCGATACGTACAGCACCTGCAGTATTTTAATTTAATTCTAATAAAAATCCATGCCCGTTGTCCTCGCCCAGCCTGAGTAACAAAATAGTTATCTTAAGTACCGAGTCGAAAAATATAATGCCATCAAAAACATAACTTGTAAAAAAGCCAAGTCTCGCAACTCAGTTCTTCTACCGTAAAAAGTTGTGAGATGCATGTAATACCAAGTCAGATTTATTCAGTCTCTACTTAAGGGTCCTTTCTGTTTTAAATTATTACGTAATTAGCTAACCTAACAACATCTTATAGTGACCATATTAATATCAAAAATCTTTTATGTTTTAAATAAATAAATTGACTTGGCCATCGCATGAAAACACAATGTAACTCTCAAGTAATACATATTATATTAAATTAGGTTGTTTAGTGCGATTGCAAAGTCAATTTATTTATTTAAAACATAAAATATTTTCGATATTTATATGGTCACTATTAGATGTTGTTAGGTTAGCTAATTACGTAATAATTTAAAACAGAAAGGACCCTTAAGTAGAGACTGAATAAATTAACTGACTTGGTATTACATGGATCTCACAACTTTTTACGGTAGAACAACGGAGTTGCGAGACTTGGCTTTTTTTACAAGTTATGTTTTTGATCGCATCTCATTTCTTTTTATAGATAGTTATATCTACCTACACACTATCTACACCTATTATTCCATTATATTATACATATTATATAGGTACACTGATTCATTCACTGCAAATGTAACTTTGTAATCCTATATATTTATATGGGATTACAAAGTTATTTATACAGTTGGTGCATCTCGAAAACTGGCCCTAATTTGCAAAATATTTTAATTTTTCCTTAATTTATTATATTAAACAATAATTGTATTCCAAATTTGAAGCTTCTATGTCTGCTGGAAGTGCCTTAGAGTTTTGATGAGAAGAAATTTTGACTAGTTATAATTCGTAAACTACTGGTTCAAATTTAATGAAATTTGAAATATGCTGAGTTTATACAATGCCTACTTGGTTAGTGATAATTCAGGTTTCTAGTTTTATCCACAACGAAGTTATAGGGTTTCGAAAATGGCCTGAACTGCTTCGAGAAAAGGATGGTACGGCCGTGCCGCTTTTTTGCTCGACTTGGCGGGGGCACTGCCGTGCCCCCAGATTTCTTGTATTATATCATTTTAAAAAACGTTACAAACGTTAACGTTAATCCTTTTAAATACATAGATTGCACAAGGACATACATCCAAACCCGGTACAATTATTATTTTTTATTTTTTATAGGAGAGGGGGCAAACGAGCATGCGGCTCACCTGATGGTAAGTGACTACCGCCGCCCATGAACAACTGCAACACCAGGGAGGGAATTGCAGATGCGTTGCCGGTCTTTTAAAAAGGAGTACGCTCTTTTCTTGAAGGTCCTTAAGTCGTATCGGTCCGGAAATACGCTGATGGTAATCGATTCCACAAGGAAGTCGTGCGAGAAAGAAAACATCTTCTAAATCGCACAGTGGTGGACCGCCAATCATCCAGATGGTGTGGATGGTATCGGGAGTTCTGTCGTGATGTGCGTTCGTAAAATTTGGCGGCTGGGATTAATCCGAACAATTCCTCAGAGCACTCCCCATGGTAGATGCGAAAGAAAATGCAAAGAGATGCAACACCTCTTCTTTAATTATTTAATTATTTGTAGGCCATACAAATACTTGTTTCGTGTGAGATTTGAACCCGCGGCACGCAGCGCCGCAGTACAATGCTAAGCCACTGCGCCGCGGAACTATCAAAATTATAAGCAACAAAACGACAGATATCTATATATTTCCATGGACGTAATACAGTAGTACTCGTACGTCCATGGAAATATCTTTAAAATTTAACTTGTGGTACTTAACGCTACTATTACCAGATTAAATATTGAAAGCCAAAATTACAAAACACTTTCTTGCACCTCATTTAAGCACCTTTTGATTTAGGAACTTTTTGATTATTTTAAAATAATTCTAATTAGATAATTTAAAAAACCATTTATTTAATTACACTATATATGTGTGCGTATTTCCATTATTATTAAGTGGTGAAGCTTGCGAAGACACTTATTGATTTCACGATGTCTGTCCGTCTGTCCGTCTGTCCGTCCGTCCGTCCGTCTGTCCGTCTGTCCCACGATTATCTCGAGAACGGTTTCGAATTTTCAAATTCTGTTTTCAGCAATCGATTACTGATCACCCAGGCATCTGAACCTCCTATTTTGAAACTGATTGCTCAACGGCAACCGTTACAAACCGCTACAAAGCTGATTGCTTCTCCACTTTGCTATGCTGTTAGCTTGCTAGGTTTATTATATTAATAAATAATTATTTAGTTGTCATTGTGTAAAGTTTTATTTTAGTGTCACTTTTGATTATGATTACAGTTTACAGCGATTTATTGAGCTTAACGCTTTTCTTTTTAATATTCTACTAAGCCAGCGCTTATCTACGATCCCACCTGATGGTAAGTGATGATGTAGCCTAAGATGGTGAAGCGCACTAACTTAACAAAAGCCTATTCACTCTTGCCTTGAAGACACCCACACTGTAATCGGCTGGAAAGACAGATGCTGGCAACTTATTCCACTCCTTTGCTGTACGCATGATAAACGAGGTGGCGAACCGTTTGGTTCGAATGCGTGGTAAGTCAACAACGAAAGGGTGGAGACTGGCCGAAAGTCTGGTTGTCCGATGGTGGAAGGGAGAGGGAGGAATTAAATTATGTAATTCCTGCGCACACTCTCCGAAATGCATCCTGTAGAAAACCGAAAGGCTGGCTACTTTACGTCTGTGTTCGAGGCTGATAAGATTGATTTTAACCGAATTCGGGTCACCAATAAGCCTCTTAGCAAGCCTTTCCAATCAGTCCAAAGCTGCTAGGTGGCATTTTGCAGGACCAGTCCATATATGGCAGCAATACTCCATGCATGACCGGACTTGCACTTTATATAAAGTAAGCAGCTGTCCCGGCGTGAAGTATCGCCGCAACTTTGCAAGGACTCCCAGCTTCCTTGTAGCTGCTTTCGCCTTGGATTCAATGAACCGCCCGAAGTTCAAATTTGAGGATATTTCAAGCCCTAACAAATGAAGGCGGTCGGTATATTTCAGTGATACATTTCGGAAAGAAGGAGCCAAGGTGAGTTGGCTCTTTTTTGAGTTGAAGAGACACGCTTGTGTTTCGGAGGCGTTGAACTTCACAAGATTGGCATCGTCGCATTCGAAAACTGCCTGTAGTGTGAGATTCACACTACCATAGCTTCTCTTTCGGACTGGATTTGATCCCGACTGGCCCGAGGACTTCTTTGTTATCTCTCAACAACTGTGCTATCATCTGCATACCCATAGATACCGGGCATAAGCAGATCATTAATATGCAGCAGGAAGAAAGTTGCGGAGAGAACGGACCCCTGAGGAACACCGGCGTTAATTGCCATAGGATCGGATGAGCAGCCACCGATGACAACCCGGAGAGACCGTTCTCTCAGAAAGTCCTGTACCCATTCAATCAGACCAGGAGATAAGCCGTACGCTCGAAGCTTACCCAAAAGGCTAGTTTGCCAAACTCTGTCAAAGGCCTTCGAGACATCAAGGGAGACAGCAAGTGCTTCCCCACTGTTCTCGAGTGCCTCGCCCCATACGTATGTGGCATACGCTAGAAGGTCCCCAGCTGACCGATTTCGGCGAAACCCATATTGCAGGTCACTAAGGAGGTCATTCTGTTCTAGGTATGCCATTAAGCGGGCATTCAATATACGCTCAATAATCTTGTGAGTAAGAGTATGGAGGTAATTGAGATTGGCCTTTGGCCAACTAGACGTTGGCCAGTTTCCAGTAAATCGCTGATTTAAAAATTTAAGGGATTTTCAATAAATGAAAAAATTTGAACATCGCGCCTGGATAATGAAACACTCATACTTTATCACTAAGTTTTACTCAAATACCACTTCACTGTATTCTTGATAAACTCAAGGAGGCAATGACTGTTTAACTATATCATCATATACCATATAACATTATCATAATATAACATTCATCATAATGAAAAAATGCAAGTGATACCGCGATTCACTCGGGAGAACAGGAAGACCTAAATTAAGTTCGAAAGTTTGGTTTTAAGTTTGTTAGCTAAACAGCGCCCTTATCTAGTACTCTTCAAAAACACGTTAACGCCAAAACAGGTTTTCGTATACCACCGTTTAGTGGTCGACAGAATTCAAACAAGATGACCTACGCACTAGATGGATATCAACTTCGACTACACAAGAAAACATCGAATAAATATGCAACTTGATATTGAAAGACGGCTTATCTTAATAAGACCAAACTCAATAATTACACGAATTCTCTCAGATTCTTTAAGTTATCTATAGTATCTTAATGAATCCTTTCCACTCGAAATTTAGAAGCCAGAAGCCCTATAACATTTAATATTAGAAATACTCTATTTTAAATTTGAGGATTAGAGACAGTTCTATTTACGAATGAGGGCTTAATTAGAGAGCTCAATGATTTTTTTACATGAGGAAATACCTGCCTCGCTGGGGCAATGACGCGTATGTCGGATTCGCAACGACTAAAACCCTATTGTGTTTCACCTTTGTCGCATATTGGCAGGGCCACGGCCCCCACGGGCCCCACCAGCGCTGGCCACCCCATGACGGCCCCTTCTCAGGAAAGAACTACTTCTCCCCATCTCCTTCTCAGGTAAGGCGCACCAGAACACATGGTGCACCTTCCTTCGCGGCCTCCAATTTCACTTGCGCAACAGACGTCCCCGTGTCTGGTGCACGAAGGCCATGGGTCCAGGAAAACGAGCACTCAGAAGCACTAGCCTTCCTGATCCCAGCCGCGGAACTGGTCTATTGCTGCGCCGCCAACCAAGATTCGACTGTAGAGGGTAGGGAGATCGGCCCCTCGCAAAACCGACACTTCTCTCCCCCCGCATCAACGGTGCGGCCCCGTCAGAGTAGCGGAGGATAGTGCGAGTCGCGCACCGCTATTCCTCTTCCTCCACGACTCCACCTTGGCTGCAGCGGTAGGGGGAGAGGGCACCCCTCTCCCCGCAGCCCACCAACACACATCCGAAGTGGGCTCGCCAAGCCCATTCGGAGTGGCCACCTCAGGCCGGCCCTACACCTCGGGTGAACCATGTGGGTTCCTCTTATTTCAGCGCGGTTGACCAAACCACGGCTACTAAGCCGCCACGACAACGAGGGGTAGTGAGAGAACACCTACTATTTATTTCTGTTCCAAACTTAAATTCTCCTTATGTGCATTCCTCCAACTGTCCCTCATCCTATTAATATGGTATTCCTGTTATCATTAGTATTTGCCCCTTTATAAATGTTTTGTGTGATTTTATACATACTAAGGCTATTAAGACATTTTATTTTATTTATTTTATTTTATCACATTGGAAAACTTGTAGATAAAACATCAAGTAATACGTGAAAAAAATTGAGGAAGAAGGCCAATTATAAGTTTTCACAAATAGAAATTTGATCTTATATTTATTATGATTTTGTTTTAGACTTAGGATTCTCAATCAAAAAGTTGGTAAACAATATATTGTTAGGAATGAGGGTAAAATAAGACTGAAGTATCATATTATCCGCCTTTTTTATGTTGATAGTCGTGATGAAGTTTGTTGTCCTATTTACGACATTAACGAATCATTAAAGTGTAGAGTGAAAGTTTACAAGTGAAATGTTATAAGCCAAGATTTAAATATTTTTGTTCGATTTATATTAAAGGTACTTGCAGGTACTTTTTTATCTCTTAACGTACCCAAATATGTTAACAAATGTTGAAAGAAATATTGAAAAAGAGGTATTAACTAAATGAGTTACAGTTCAGTGAAAATGGAACTTATAAGAGTTTTATTATAATTGATAGTTCAAGCTAAATATGATTCGGTAATGTGAAATAATATAAAAGTATGTAGCGCACGAAATAATGTAGCTCATACATTTTAAAATTCCGAAATGTTTAAGGGATATACCAAAATAAAGGATTAACTTTAACGTGCTATGAATTGGAAAAATAAATAGCCTTTTTTTCTATTCTAATGTGTTGATAAGTGTTACAGTTTACTCCAAATAGTTGACGGCTAATTGGACATGGTCAGGTGCGTGGCGGAGCCGTGGTAAGATTGAGGCTACGCCGCCGCTACCTTCTGTTTCTTGGCGGATCTTACGGCGGGACGTCTCGGGCGGCCGCCGAGCGCTTGGGAAACTTGATCCTGGGATAATTATCATTTATTTGATAATTTCTGTATTTTAAATTTATGTAAAGGCATTGGATTAGTTATTTTGTTGAAATTTCGAATGCTTTTTCCTGAACAACCTTTTGAATCGACAGGGGATACAAAACGGTCCATACCGGGCTACCAAAATGTTACCAAATGATCAGTACGAGCTGAAGTTATTATCTAGAGCTAGAGGCAAGACTACCCAGTGGTGCCCTGGAAAGGCGAATGGTGTTCCGAGAGTAGTGCTAAATTTTTTTAACAGTTCCGACTGAATACTTTTAATGTTTTATGTGTTACAGTAGCACGTGTGATGTGATTACATGTGCGCGAGTGTGAGGCGAGTGTGTGCCTTGCTGGTCGGAGTGGACTGCCGGGTCCAGCTGTAGCATAGCCTGGCTCCAGCAGACGCGTATGCAGATTTTTTTTATTGTTGTTTTGCTGTTATCAGAAAGATGCTGCTGCCCATCTTCTGCCCCAGTTTCCCTCTGTCACCTCTTACGGCACCCACGGGAAGATATGGGGTAGTGGGTATTCTTACCCGCCACTACACGGGCATACTTTGGTGTTATCGTGTAATTATGTCCTTCACGTTAAACCCATGTGTGATTGTGACTGGTACATATTACGGTTGGTCGAACTGAATTTTCTCTATACTGATTGTGTAGTGCTGTACGATGTCTTATTCCTGATAATGATTGATTGCGTAAGTAAGAGAGCAAGTTGAACATCCGCTCACACTATTATTATATTTAACAATTAACCTTCAGAGTAAATTCTAATACAAGTAACATTCTTTTATTTAAATAATTTTGATAATAATTTCTAACATCAAAAGTGGAATAGTTTCTAAAATCAGAAGTGGGATAGTTTATAAAAATATTATATAGATAAATATTTTGCTGTCACTCCCATTCCTGACATGATATTAGCAGAATTATTTTTAGGTATTCAAAAAAAGAGAAAAGAGATGGTTACCAAGACCCCTTTTTGTCGAAAATAAACGCAATATACTTATGATTTTTGACTTATTGCATGCCTTAAGAGTCCGTATAATGCTGTTTTGGTGATATTGAGCGATCTGGATCTCAGTATCTATAAGACCTAAGAGCTTGCTATTTAGACACATCAAGCATGGACTTATAATCTTCAAATCTGTTGAAGCGAAAACACGATCCGATAAAAAATTCTCGATTAAGAAAAAAGAAGAAAAAACCTCGTTTTGCATGTATTTTGAGTTGGATCTCTGAAACTTTATGGAATTGAATGATGATTTTTAACCTAATAGATAGGTAATAATATTATCTCAAATCGTGACGATTTATTTTTTTATTTTTCTACGTGGTCTCCTCGTAATTAGCAATTATGTGATTTGGCGCTTGCGTTATTTTATTCTAAGCGAGCACACTCTCTTTCTGTCTCTTGTTTTGCACGCGCTAGTAATAGCGCTATCCTTTTCCATTTGTTCAATCAGTCTGCTGCGGCATCTGTTGCAGGATGGACCTATGTTTGGCGACATTACAGATAGACGACTATTTATTCATATAATGACAAGTTATGATTAATAATTTTATTACTTAGTACTCCCTACTCTCTTTACTCTAACAAAATCGCTTTGACCTCGTGTTCCCGCGTGACCGCGAGCAGTAGTGTGCGAACGAGTGGCGCGGGGAAGTGGGGGCGAAATTAGAATTTGAGCTGAGGTAGTATAGGCTCTTAAGCGCAAAGCGCTACGCGCGTATGTTCTTTCTACTAGCGCCTACAAATCAAGATTCCAACGTTTTGTCGTTTTGTTGCATCAAATCGTATCTAACATTCATATTGAACATATAAATTATATAATAAGCACATTGTCAGAAACATAAATGATTGTTGAACTTATTAATATATATTTTAATCGATTAATTGCTACTTTTACATATAAAAGTGGCTTATAGCGTAAATTTATCGTCTGCATGGAGGTGTAAATACGATAACTTTTGAAAATATCAACTGTTTAACTCAATCTATTTTTTAATCTCTTCATCTATCGTGTGGGAAGTTATGGAATGTAAACATAATTAAACTGCCAGTTTAATTATGTTTTGTTTAGTTATAATTTTTTTTTTCGGCTGAGAAATCTCGAAACTTTCGGTGTTTTGAGTAGCCTTGTAATGATTTATTTTACTAAATACACTTCGCCTCACTCACTCCGGGCCACAGGCTAATATGATGCTTACTCCGACCTCGCCGCCGTCGTAAGTGGATTACTGTATCGATGCTTACAGCAGCGGTAATAGGACTTGACCAAGGTTATTATTTTTATAATGACATTTATATTTTGTTTCGCTAAAAGTACGTAGGATTTATATATAAATATACTTATAAGTCTTGGACGTTATGGAGTAATCTAAAGGTGTACTTCGGTATGTGCTACAGAAACTCTTCGAAGAGTAGAACTATGTGTGCCGAGTTTAGCCTCGTTTTGTTAGTTATGATGAGACCTTACCTCCAGACTTAATAGAATGATCTGAAGGTGTACTTCGGTGAATGCTACTAGAACTCCTCGCAAAGTAGAACTAAGTGATAAGACCTTACCTCCGGACTTGAAAGAGTGACCTGAAGGTGTACCTCGTTGTATGCTACTGGAACTCTTGGAAGGGTAGAACCAGGTGTGTCGAGTTTGGCCTCGTTTTTTTGTTATAATGAGACCTTACCTCCGGATTTAATGGAATGTCCTGAAGGAGTACTTCGGTGAATACTACTGGAACTCCTCGAAGAGTATAACTAGGTGTGCCAAGTTTGGCCTCGATTTGTTAGTTATAACGAGACCTTACCTCCGGACTAGATAAGAGTGACCTGAAGATGTACTTTGAAGACTGCTACTAGAACTCCTCGTCTAGAAGAACTAGGTATTCCGAGTTTTGGCTCGTTTTGTTAGTTATGCATAGACCTTACCTCCGGACTTGATGATTGGTTTAAAGTTGTACTTCGGTAACTGCTACTGGAACTCTTTGACGAAAGAACTACAATTTACATTTTTTTTTAATTTTTTTCACGGTATCATATCAGCATTATGAGTCATGCCCTTTTGGATTTTCTAAGTTTTATTAAATTGAATTTTTGACATAAAATTATAGGAAATTGGAAATATAGTAAGTGTATTGTCTGCTATCTTCTCTAATCACTGTAGTGTAACACAGGCTCGGCACGCACTTAACTAAACACGTCCACTCTCGCCCGAGGCTCTCGTGTAACTGACGCGGTGCGCTCGAGACTGTGACTTATATATAAATGTATGTTTGTGTATTTGTGCAAACACTACATCTCTTTCTTATCAACATTTTTTTGTTGTATTTTGTCTCTATCCATGATATCTGAATCTAAATGATTGTCTGTAATTTATTTCACCTATTGATGGAATTTTATCCCTACTTTTTCGTTGAAAAAAAAACAGTTCAGACGGTAACCTCCCGGTAACTGTAAGGAGGGGTGCTATTATACTTTAGAAGATACTCCCACAAACATTCTTTTAAATCCTTCCTCTCGATCTGGCTGATACGGAGACGTTTCAAAATATCTCTGTTTTGTCTTTCAACTTCGCCGATCATTTGAGGCCAATATGGTACAGTACTAAATAACTTAATGTTATATTCTTTGAAGAAAGATCAAAACTCTTCACTTACAAACTGCTTGCCATTGTCTGCGGTGATAGAAATAGGATAATCAAGTCTACTGAACATTTCTTTTACCATTTTAATAATCTGTAAGCTTGTGATGTTTTTGTAATTTTTTACTTCTTTGTATCGACTATAGTAGTCGACCACTACTAACAGATACTCATTACTTGGCAATGGTCCCATTAGATCCATTGTGACATCTATCCATGGAGCTGCAGGCAACTCTCGTCTCTTTATTGGTGCAGGTGGGTTTGGCAAACCCACTAACGCACAAACTTTACAGGCCTTTACTAATTGTTCTACGTCTTTATCGATACGGGGCCACCATACCTTTGATTTCAAGCTTCCCTTCATCGCTACGATACCTGGATGACCCTCCTATGCAGCATCTAATACACTCTTGAAGAGTTGCTGTGGTATTACAATTTTATTTCCACGAAGTAGAATGCTATCGTGGAAACAACTCGTTTTCGAAAAATTTGTAACTCTTAATTGAATCGTCCCAGTCGTTCTGATAGACACCTTTTTTCACTTTGTAAATCTCTTGGTCTTTTTCTGAATACGCTACATTGGTACTCATTGGTATAGCAACTGGTCTAGAATTTTCCACTATTTGGTACACATGCTGGTCTTTTCCTTTTGGTGGGTTATCAGGATAGTTACATAATCGTGACAAGGGATCAAGTATATTTGTTTTCCTGGCTTGTATACAACCTTGAATGAATAAGACTGTAGCCTCAGTACCCATCGTTCAATCCTCGCACATGGTTTTGATTTAGACCCGAACACTATCTCTAGCGGCTTTTGGTCAGCGACTAAATCAAAAGGCTTTCCAAATAAAAAAATATTAATGTTCGACACCCCAAACTAATGCTAGTGCCTCTTTTTCTGTTTGGCTATACCTGCGCTCGCAGTCTGTCAAAGTTCGATTACCATAGGCAATAATTCTAGGGACATTTGTATCATTTTGTACAAGGACAGCACCAAGTCCGACAGGGCTAGCATCTGCTATCACCTGTCTTGCATCTCTGACGTCATAATACCCTAAAATCTGTATTTCCGTGAGCATCCGTTTGAGTTTTTTGGAATGCTTTATCTTGTTCCGCAGACCATTGTTTTTTCAAGCTCTTCCTTTTGCTCATCTTCTGTCTTAGCAGGTGCTTCAGAAGTTCTGTCATGGCAGCCAAGTTAGGTATCCATTTGTTTATGAAGTTTAAGAGTCCTAAAAAACTTTGGAGTTCTTCTATGGTCTTTGGGACCCTAAATTTCATAATCCCCTCAACGTACTTGTTGAAGGGTTTACTCCTTCATGTGTAAGCCTGTGTCCCAGAAAATTCACATCCTGCGTTTTATATATACATTTATTGCTATTCAGCACGGCGTTGTTTTTACTAAGTACCTGTAGAACTTTCTTTAGTTATGCGTCATGTTCTTCTTCACTGTTCCCGAATGCCAGGATATCATCAATAAAATTGACGACCCCTTCACAGTTTATCAGCATCCTTTCAATGATCTTCTGAAAAATCTCGGAAGCGCAGGTAATTCCAAGCATTATTCTTTTATCTCTATATAATCTTTTAGGGGTTATAAAAGTCGTTATGTGTCTGGATTCAGAGTGAATTTCCACTTGATGGAAGGCATTTTTTTATGTCTAATTTGTTAAAATATTTAGCTTTCTTAATTTTTTGCAATTACGGTCCATAGTAGGCAGGGGGTGGTTTTCTCGCAATATAGCGGCGTTCGTACATCTCATATCTACGCACAAACGTAATTCACCATTTTCTTTCATGATTGGAACATTGGTGAAACCCATTTAGACGGGCCTTGCACTTCTTCAATTATATCACTGTTTAGTGATTCCTTAATTTTGATTGCAACCTTCTCTTTAATGGGGGTCGGTACTCTTCACTTGATTTATCCCGATACCAAGTTTTAAGACACCTAGACGGACTGCTGTGTTCTTACCCAACAGGTCTCTAGTACCCCCCGAAATCACGTAAATGGTTGTATGTTCCTTTCGTCCATCGACTTCGAGTATAGTTTCAAAGGAACCCTCTATTGCCAAAGGAGAGTTACTACTATATGCTAATAATGTCTTGTCTGGTCTTTACATTTGATTAAAAGCATATACTTTTTTGCTTTTTAACTCTTCCCACGGTTTGTAAGATATAAGGTTCTTGCGCAATTTCGAATTACACTTTTCCGCAATTTGATCTATGAGATGATCATCTTGCTTTTCGAATGCACACTTTTCGGCCTGTTGACGCAATCTTATCAATAACTTCTCAAATTTTTCTCTTTTTTCTTGTTTTAGCAATCGAAAAACATAAACTTTGCTCCGTTTAGGTTGAAAATACTCGTCGAGTTTTTTTATGGCTACTTTAAATACATCAACGGTTTCTGATGATTCGACATTGGCACCCGGTAAATTGTAGAATATTTATATATATATATATATATATATATATATATATATATATATATTTATAATAATATTAGCTCGTTTATTGAGTGCTGATATAACTTCAGCTGCGTACAGATAGATTAGTAGAGACCTTTTCCATTTTTTACACCTTATAGCCATAGATGTGCTATCACATTAAAACTGATAACGGTATCATTATTATTATTATTTTAGGGGCAAACTGAAACAGTATTCTTATATTTTTATTTCCAATTTAATGCTGGTATTTTAATACCCAAAGTCCAATTTAATGGTAGTTACTTAGTACCCAAAGTCCAATTTAATGGTGGTAACTTAGTACCCAACGTCCAATTTAATGGTGGTAACTTAGTACCCAACGTCCAATTTAATGGTGGTAACTTAGTACCCAACGTCCAATTTAATGGTGGTAACTTAGTACCCAACGTCCAATTTAATGGTGGTAACTTAGTACCCAACGTCCAATTTAATGGTGGTAACTTAGTACCCAACGTCCAATTTAATGGTGGTAACTTAGTACTCAACGTCCAATTTAATGGTGGTAACTTAGTACCCAAAGTCCAATTTAATGGTGGTAACTTAGTACCCAAAGTCCAATTTAATGGTGGTATCTTAATACCCAACTTCCAATTTAATGGTGGTATCTTAATACCCAACTTTCAATTTAATGGTGGTATCTTAATACCCAACTCAATTTAATGATGGTATCTTAATACCCAACTTCCAATTTAATGGTGGTATCTTAATACCCAACTTCCAATTTAATGGTGGTATCTTAGTACCCAACTCAATTTAATGATGGTATCTTAGTACCCAACTCAATTTAATGATGGTATCTTAGTACCCAACTCAATTTAATGATGGTATCTTAGTACCCAACTCAATTTAATGATGGTATCTTAGTACCCAACTCCATTTAATGATGGTATCTTAGTACCCAACTCAATTTAATGATGGTATCTTAGTACCGAACTCAATTTAATGATGGTATCTTAGTACCCAAACTCAATTTAATGATGGTATCTTAGTACCCAACACCAATTTAATGGTTGGTATCTTGGTACCCAAACTCAATTCCATGATAGTAATATGTTCCAAAACACTCGCCCTTCTCTTTCGGTTTATTTGTTATACTTCCATTGCTGTGCCATTTAGGCTTTGGGTGAATTCAATACCTATAATGCGCATATTACTAGTTACCTACTATGCAATTTACAGAAGTCGTGAAGTGTCCACGATTTTTTGTAAGACATATATGCCCTGAAAGCGGTAAAATAGTATTTTCATTAAAGGCGATAAATATCACACCTACATGTAAAATGCCACTAAAATTTAGCTAACGACATTGTATTTCGGTTCGAATCGAGAGGAGTGATTAGTTACGTCTACTGTTTTTCCATCAAAATTATTTTTAAATAAAAGTTGTGCTAATAGACATATGTCAAAATAAATCATTATTTTATCATTGCTACAGAAACAGAAACTTCTTTTTATTCAATATAGATTATAAATAATACTTATTGAAAGTCACTCTTCTGTATAATTACCACTGGTTCGAAAAAAAACTCTGTCCTGGGAAGAACCAGTAAGAAACCCAGCGGGACTTCCTCTTTTAAAACAACAGCTTACAATCATGTATGTTATACAAATCAACAACACAACAAATTAGAAATAGCTTGGGAGCGATCACCTCACCTCCAGGGGTTATTATCATCCCTAAATTCTTTAATATTATAATAATAAATAACTTTAATACATAAAGAAAATAAATTTTGCACACCATAAGCGTGGTCATATGCGAACATATAATTTATATAAATTATTAAAATGATCATAACAGGGTTAAAAAAAATAAATCATAATTAATAATCCACAGTTTTTTTTTCCGCGGGTACTCTAGGAATTAATTTACAATTGCAATGCTAATAATTGCACATTGCTAACCTATTTTTGATCATATCTTTATACTAAATAGGTACTTATCTTTTTCCTCGTCGCCAATTGTATTGTCTGCTATCTTCTCTAATCACTGTAGTGTAACACAGGCTCGGCACGCACTTAACTAAACACGTCCACTCTCGCCCGAGGCTCTCGTGTAACTGACGCGGTGCGCTCGAGACTGTGACTTATATATAAATGTATGTTTGTGTATTTGTGCAAACACTACAGTAAGAATTATAAGGTATTTAGAGTAAACTTGTGAGTAAAAAAAAGTAAAAAAGTGTAAAAAAACTATTTACGTGTAACCATGTTATACGTTATTTTTTAATGCGCTTAAGGCATGCACAATTGGATTCATCAATAGTTTTTATTTAAGTTTTCAGTTTTCAGCCGATCCACATTTTTTCAGATCAGATTTAAAAATCGTTATAACTCGCTCAAATTGTGTTTTTGGAAGATTTATCCAGAACAAAATATTCATTATTTTTCAAGTAGTTCATGCCTACAGCTTCGTTTCTAGATATTTTGAAAATTTTAAATTTTTAGCGGTTGACAACCTTTATTAACTTGTACATGGTACTCTTTTTACTTTGTGTTTTTTTTAATCATGTTGTGGAAAAATAGTTTAATAAGTAACAAATAATAGCACTCATTGCGATTGCTCACAAACTCAAGTTGTAAACAAGTTTCTGGAAAACAAGTCTCCTGTTAAAAAAAAAAACAATGCGTTTGTCTTATTGTTTAATTTTGCTTAAAATGGTTGAACTGCCATCTTATTACTATCATATGGCCGAATAGACCTATGAAACCTGTCATGTATGAAATTTGTCAATCCGCCGCCGTATAGCACCGGCGTTTTTTTTCCTATTAAAAACACTTGTTTTGCTATTCTTACTAATTAGACGTTTTCAGATCGACTTTACTTTTACATTTGTATAACATTAAATAATATTTAACATTTGTAAATTACAATGAATCATAAACCTTATTTTTCCAAATTAAGGTTCTTGATTGTTTGATATTTACAAATGATATTATTACGTGAAAATTTAATTTAATAAAAATCAAGGTTTTCCAGGGTGATTTAGCTGTATCTACTTATATAAATGATTTTTTATAAAACAAAAAATAGTACAAAATGTTTGTAAACTCTGCATAAAAAAGTCACTCAATTTCAAAGAAAACACGTAGAAAAACACGTAGTTACCCACTAAAAACAAGTATCCTTCCGTTGGTAACTAATGTTTGATGTCAACTAAACTTAATTAGGTCTAAACAAGTGAAAAAAGCATAAAAAAGAAAATTATTTTTACACATAGCTGATGGCACAATAGGCGTGTCATCAACTTCTGTGGAGAACAAATATTTATTGACACGACAGGAGTGTCGTGAATATAAATCAACGGGGAAAGGCAACACGTCCTGTAATCGGTGGCTGGTCGGTACCTACCCATAATTGTCAAATCGAACGAATTCCGCACCCCCATTACGAGGGGTGATCTAAAAGTAATGACAATGAAAATAAAACACGGTAATTAAAGTTAAAATAATAATTTATTTTTCTACATAGTCTCCTAACAAATCAATACATTTAGTCCATCTTTTTCTAAACCCAGGATTCCCTTTGAAAAAAATTCTTTGTCTTGACCCTCCCAAAACGCTTCAACAGCGGCCATTACTTCGCTATTGTCTTCGAATTTCTTGCCTCGGAGGCATTCCTTGAGCCGAGGAAAGAGATAGAAATCACTAGGAGCGAGATCTGGCGAATAGGGAGGGTGTTCGAGCAGTTCGAATCCCGTTTCTTGAATGGCAGCCATCGCAACTGCGGCTTTGTGAGCCGGTGCGTTGTCTTGGTGAAACAGCACTCCAGCTCGCAGTTTGCCGCGTCTTTTTTCCTTAATGGCCTCCCATAGTCTTCTTATTTGTTCTGCGTAGTAAGAACCCGTAATAGTGGCTCCCTTTTCCAAATATTCCACCATAATTATGCCTTGAGCGTCCAAAAAAACAGATGCCATAACCTTTCCCGCCGAACTTGAAACTTTGAATTTCTTTGGCGTCGGTGAGGAGGCTCGCTTCCAAGTCATCGATTGTTGTTTCGTTTCAGGATCAAAATGGTGGATCCAGCTCTCGTCCATAGTCACAAAACGGAACAAAAAATTTTCTTGATCTGCTTGGAACTTTTCGAGATTGACCCTCGAAATGCAACTCGATTTTTCTTTTGCTCGTCGGTTAACATTCTGGGTACCCAACGCGCAGAGACCTTTTTCATATGCAACTCGTTCACAAGGATTCTTTGAACGCTGCCATATGAGATCCCTGTGACCTCAGCTACATGCCTGATGGTCACTCTTCGATCTGCCAACACAACATCTTCGACTTTTTTCACGTTGTCTTCAGTGAGGGACGTGGATGGGCGTCCTTCGCGATGTTCATCTTCAGTGGATGTTCTGCCCAGTTTAAACTCCAGCGTGCAACTGTAGAATATGGAGGAGCAGAGTCCCCCAATGTTTTCACTAAGTCACTGTGTATGTCTTTTGAAGACATTTTTTCAGAGGTACTTGATGACAGCTCTAATTTCGTTTTTCTCCATGTTGATGTTATCCCTTTGACAGTTCGTATTCAAATGAATGTATCTCCCGGAAATCGTGATCTATTTATATGATTTTTTTAGGCTGACGTAGTGAGTATATAAGCAAGCAAAAAATTTTTTTTTGGATTTTTATGCGGACCTGAAGTAACCGATTATCATTACTTTTGGATCACCCCTCGTATGCACCTGATCTGGCACCATCTGACTTCTACCTTTTCCTCAATCTAAAAGAAAAACATCTAGAAAGGCCAAAATTTTCAAATGAAGAAATCGAAAGTGCCGTCAATATCTATTTTGAGGGTCAAGAGAGGCATTTTCACAAATTGTATAATGGTTTTAGAAATCAGATGAAAGAAGTGCATTGAGAAAGTTGGCGATTAAGTTTGGACGTAGTCACCACTTTTCTGCCGACTTCCAAAAAGGGGACGGTACTCAATTCGACTGTATGTTTTTTTTTATGTGTGTTACCTCATAACTTCTTACTGGGTGAACCGATTGGATGATCCTTTTTTTGTGTTTGAAAGGTGGTAGTTCTCGTGTGGTCCCATATAAATTGATCAATGTCAGACCAATAGCTTTTGAGTTATTCTTAATAACTTATATTGAAGTCGGCTGTACAAAATTTTTAATTTTAAATTATGATTCTTTATAATAATGCAAATAATTTTAAAATCTTCTGATTTCGTTTTCATATTGAGGCAGCAAATTCTTCAATCCACTCTCGTATGCCGAGACTCGCATGTTATATATAGGTATTTATTCAACGTGATCGATTGCATTGAATACAGACAATGATCAGTCGAACATGGCTACCGTATCTCTACATTGTTCTCTCCAAGTTCGCCAGTTTCAATATACAAATAAAAATAACCTTTAGCTTTTGCCCCTTACGTTTTGCATTCATAACAAAAGTTTGCAACGACCAGATTTGCTTTTTCAATATCAAGGGAATATGAAAAGCCTTGAATAACGAACAAACATTTCATTATTTTTACAATAAAATAAATGAGACTAGGTATGCCAGTAATTTGCGAGTTCATAATTTTTTTTTTCTATGAACTTACTTAAAAGGTGCGATTTAAATATCACTGCTTATTACAAAACAGACAATATTAACATAATATGTTAAAAAAATGTAATTTGTGTATTTATATTATTCTATCACTAACAATACAGCCCATCACAAGTCCTCTGCTGAACATAGGCCTCCCTGCATCCATCGACTACCTGCGTTTCATAAGGTCGTCACTATACAGTAGGGGTACGTAGTACTATTATTAATTTATTGTGGTAGAGAGTCGCCCAACACTGCGCTATCTAGTACAGGGCTGCCATTCGAGAATTTTTCTTCCCCATCGGAAGTCGCTTCTTCGAGCTACGTGGCCGAGCCATTACAACTGTAACTTACTGCTCCGCTGAACTATGTCAGATACTCCTATTGTTCTTTACCTCGTTACGGATTTATATATATATAATTCGCTTTCTCATGCGGCCAGCAGTGAAGGACCATGTTTTTGGCAACACGCACTGGTTGTACGTTTCATCTTAAAATTCTAAGGAAGCAGTTTTCCAAACGCAGCCGCAATTGGATTCGTCGTTTGAACTCGTAGTCAATCTAGTAAAACCAGATTAACCGATATAGCCCAACGGATTAGTAAGCTGAAGCCACTAGATGGAGTGACGACCTTGTAAGATATGCAGGTTGTCGATGGATGCAGGTAGCTCAGGGCCGTGCTTTGTGGCATTCGTTGGAGGCCTATGTTCTACAGTGGACTTGTAAAGAGCTGTAACGATGATAATGACGATGACACATACTTCAACAACTTCAAGCGTAGCCTAAAAACTACCAGTTTTTTTATGTGGAAATGCCTAAGCATACTACTTATGTCAAATACATACCGACTAATAACCCTTCGCCGCATATTGGCAGTGCTAAGAGAACATTTACGCACACATCCGCGGCCTTACCAGAGTCGGCCTCCCAATGGCAGCACCTGCTCTGGCGAGGACCTCTCCTCTCCCTTCTCTTCCTAAGTTATGGCACACCAGTACAAGGCACGCCTTTTTCTGCGGCCTCTAAATCCACCTGTACCCCCAAAATTTATAGGTGGAAACCATGGGGCCAGTAAAAAACGAGCACTCGGAAGCACCAGTCTTCCTGAGCCCAGCGGCGGATCTAGTCTACGACTCCGCCGCCAACTGAATTCGCATCGTAGTATCGACACTCCTTTCCTCCCGCGGCCCCACCACCACCGCAACGGTGCGGCCCCGCCAGAGTCAAAGAGGATAAGGCGGGTGGCGCATCGCCATACCAACACTTCTCTTTGCCCGCAACTCTACCCCGGCTGTAGTAAAGTGGACTCGCCAAGCCCGCTCAGAATGGTCTCATCGGACCGGCCGTTCACTTCAGGCCAGCCACGCCAAAGCGGTGACCCGTTCGGGGTTTATATTGTCTTGTCCGTGTTCATCTTAAGACCTACCCAATTGGAATAACTATTGAGTTCGTTGAGCATAGTTCTAAGGTCCTCCAGGGATTCTGCCATAATCACTAGGTATATCGTCAGCTAATCGAAGGTGAGTGATGTATTCGCCATTGATGTTAATACCGTATCCTTCCCAGCCATATGCAGCGGTGAAGAGTTTCAGAAAGTCGTGGACGCAGGTGACTCATGACCGTGTTTTATGGCATTTCTTGGGAGAGGTCTACGTTCAGCAGTGGAAATGTGAGGAGCTGTAATGACTATGGTGATATGCTTTGTAATATACAGGATGCCCGTTAAGTAATAGATAACGCGACAAGCAGGGGCCATGTATATGTTACAGTCAAAACTCTTTTTCAGACAAAACTACTTTGATCGACGAATACAACCAAATGCTTTTGGTTGTATTCGTTGCTGCACAGTGAGAACAACGATCACACAGAATACCAGCATGAAATAGCAGCATAATGCTGCTATGTTTGGGACAATTGGTGACGAGAACCAGATTCTCTTTTTACTGATAACGGAGCATTCCATTCCAAGTCCTCAAAAGTGAAGCGTCTGCATCTTGATTCTTGTTCAAGGTATCTATGGACCCCTGAAACTACTTAAACTGTAATGATTTCTTATATTTACGCGAAGACTACACATTAAATGAAACTATTTTTTACGGATTTTATCGCGTTTAATTTAACTTTTTAATTCCCGACGTTACAGCACCCATGGTCACGGGGGTTCTTCGGATGTTCTGAGGTGTTTGACGTCCCGATGTCATAGTTAGCCCGGCTACCTTCAGTTTATGAATATTAATTTTTGATCCGATCTACGCAGAATAAGCTTACAGTATCTTGAAATCTTGCAGTGGTATGCTTGGGTTTGGATTTAATTTTATTAATTATAGGATCCCAAGCAGATGACAGCACCCATCCATCTTCTCTATTGAAATTAGGATGTTTTTTAATTTGACGGCTCCGTGGCGCAGTGGCTTGGCAATCAATTGTTACGCTGGGGGCCGCGGGTTCGAATCCCGCACGGAACAAGTATTTGTATGGCCTACAAATAATTGTTCCGGGTCTGGATGTTTGTCCTTGTGCAATTTATGTTTGTAAACTGCCTCCACGACACAGGAGAAAATCCTAGTGTGGGGGTAACGTTTTTTTAAAAAAAAACGATTTCTTATATTTACGCGAACACTACACATTTAAATAAAACTAATTTTACGGATTTTATCGCGTATATTAAGTTATTTTTTTCGAAGTTCCACGCCGAAACTAAATCTCCCCAAAGACGAATTTAAAGCGTTGTACAACTTACGCAACAGACCAGAGCTCACGATTCTCCGCGCGGATAAAGGAAATGCTACGGTAGTAATGGACACGTCAGAGTATAATTTCAAAATACAACAACTTTTATCGGACGTAAGTACATACAATAAGGTCAAAATAGACCCTACAACTAATACACTTAAAACAACTACTGATTTAATAAAGAAATACTCCGAAAAATTAGATCTCGACGTGAATTCGACAATACCATCATGTGCCAAACCACCGAGATTGTATGGGTTACCGAAAATACACAAACGAAACGCTCCACTACGTCCTATAGTAAGCCAGATCGATTCACCAACTTATAAGTTGGCTCAGCACTTGGCAAAAATACCGTCACCTCTAAGAGGATATACCAGAGCACACACAAAGGATTCATACCATTTTGTTAGTGAGATAAAAGACCTACATCTCGATGACAATGAAACTATGGTCAGTTTTGATGTTCAGTCACTATTCACATGCCTACCTATTGAAGACTGCATATCAATTGTTACTAGAAAGCTAGAAGATAACAACATGCCCACAGAATATGCAGTATTACTCAAACACTGCCTTACATCTGGCTATTTATTGTGGAAAGAAGAGTTCTACATGCAAGTAGATGGAGTGGCAATGGGCTCACCTGTATCTCCCGTAGTCGCCGACATATTCATGGAGGACTTTGAGGAGAATGCCCTTCTTACTGCTCCTGTAAATCCAAGCGGTACGTAGACGATACTTTCACAATTTTACCATCTGACAAAGTAACTGCATTTTTAAACCATCTTAATTCCATAAACCCTAAAATACAATTCACAATGGAGTTAGAGGCAAACAATACTTTAGCTTTCCTAGATGTTTTAGTCATCCGTAATCCTGATAACACTATTGGTCATACTGTGTACAGAAAAAATACCCATACCAACCGATATTTAAATGGTGATTCGCACCATCATCCTTCACAGTTAGCTACCGTGGGAAAATCTTTGTTTCAGAGAGCACGAGAGATCTGTGACAGAAAACATCTGGCCGCCGAGCTTCAGCACGTCGAGCAAGTACTGCAAGACAACAAGCTTTGGGTCCCGCGCCTACGTCACAGTGACCGAGTGAAGCCAGCCACAGTCGAGCGTGTGCCTGCTGTACTACCCTATGTCAGAGGAGTCACAGACAAGGTTGGCTACATCTTGAAGCGAGCTTTCATTAAAACATACTTCAAGCCGCTGAAGAAGATTGATCAATTTTTACCATCCATCAAGTGTCATATCCCTCTACAAGATGCAGGAGTGTACAAGCTGGATTGTAAATGTGGTCTCTCGTACATAGGGCAAACAAAAAGATCTATAAAAACCCGCGTTAAAGAACATATAGCTGACGTGAAGCACCGACGTATCGGGAAGTCTGCAGTTTGTGAACATGTTCAAGATCGGCCCCGCCATTACATTAGATTTGATAGACCACAAATCCTCGCAAAAGAACACCGATTCCTCCCAAGGATGATTCGCGAGGCTATTGAAATTAAAAAACATCCTAATTTCAATAGAGAAAATGGATGGGCACTGCCATCTGCTTGGAATCCCATAATTAATAAAATCAAATCCAAACCCAAGTATACCACTGCTAGACCTCAAGATACTGTAAGCTCATTCTGCGTAAATCGAACCAAAAACTAATATTAAAAAACTGAAGGTAGCCGGGCTAACTATGACAGCAGGACGTCAAACACCTCAGTCCCCCGTGACCACGGGTCCTTTCCAGCACCCGAAACGTCGGGAAAATCCGTAAAATTAGTTTTATTTAATACTTAAACTGTGTACCCGTGCGACATCGTTTCTTCACCGATTAATGTAAATTAATCACAATCAACTTTTGTTCTTAATCTTAACCATACCCGCGAACTAAATTTTTTAAGAAGTATTGTATAATTTAAACGATTTAGTTAAAGTAAACCCAACTACAAAGGAGAAAAACGAATAAAATGATTTCCACATAATAGTTTCACAAGGCGGTGCTAAGACGTAGTGTTTATTATTAAAAACCCTTAAAAGAAACTGCGGTTGCCAACTCGCCTGCCAATAGTGGTAACTGCCCATTCTACGAAGGAGGCCTATGTCTGTGTGGACTTTGAATACGCTGTAACCGTAACTATGCGGTCAATGTAAAAATGTAATATGTATATTGTATATTATACAATATGTAACAAAAACCCTGTGGTTCCCGTTAAGTACGTTATCAGGATCAGTATTCAAACCTATAGAAATAACTTTTTTTTAAAAAGCACGACCATATTTTTTAAATTTTATTAAAAAAAAATTGTGGTTGTATTACCTCTTACTGACACTAGCCGATGCTAAAGCTAAGTAAAGCGAAGTCTTTGACAATCCTCTTACTCCCCAGACAATGCAGAGGTTATAAAACCACATACAATTTGCATACAATTATTTTTAAAAAAAATATTGTTAGTTTTAAAAAAAAGTTATTTCTATACGTTTGTATAATGATCCTGATAACGTACTTAACGGGAACCACAGGGTTTTTGTTACATATTGTATATCATATTCTGTTCGTTTGGAATTTTTTGTACCTCAACCTATTTTCGTGAACATTCATATCGGCAATCGTAAGAGGACTCAAGTAAAAGTTTTAAAAAAAATCCCAAATAAAAATTGCCGTTTCCGTTACAGCCTAGCGAAAGTCCACAGCTGATCATAAGCCTACCTCATAGGGGGATATTTGCCGTAGCTGTCAATCAGGCTGTCATTTTGGCAGGCTGGTTGGCTACATGGTACCGTGTTGACGGTGTAACAATATCACTACCCCATATCATCCCGTGTCGTACCGGGTGTCGTAAGAGACGACAAGGGGCAACAATTCAGGAGATGAGCAACGGCGTCTTCCCAGTAACTACTAAAAATAAAAAAATGTGATTGCCAACCCACTTGCCAAGCGTGGCAGGTATGGTAAATATGAGGAAACCTATGGAAGAGGCCTATCAGCAGCGGACTTTAATAGGCTTTAACGGTAATTACATGGTCAATGTAAAAATGTACATGAATGTCTAAATATTTGTTTACATTCTTTATTTCGTGTCGCTGGCTTTACTGTATATGACGGGACCAGCACCATTGCACGTGCGTTGCGGTAGCAGTCGGTGCAGTTAGACAGAATTCTTGTAAATAACACGTGTTCCGCACACCTGCGCCATGCACCTGCGGTGGCGCCCGTCCTGCTTGTATAAAATGGACGGAGCGGCCGCCGTTAGGGCAGTCTTGGCTCTGACGTGGAATGGTGCACTTGTCGTATTCCGTTACTAGTTTATCCTCGACTCGTTGGATAATTAATTCGTGTAAACGAATTAATTATTATTCCTAACTACAAAATTAGTCTCTGTACTATACTCAATTACCCTTTCTACATATACATCTAGTAACTTATGGTAAACTCAGTATATCTATAATATAAAAATGAATCGCTGAATGTGTTGCTAAGCGCAAATCTCGAGAGCAGCTGAACCGATTTCGCTAATTCTTTTTTTATAATATTCCCTGAAGTACGACGATGGTTCTTATGGAGAGAAAAATTTAAAAAATTGCCTGAAAAAGTCTAAAAACAACACTTTTCTATATTCCCATACAAAAGATTCGTAAATAATACTTTTAAGTCAATTTGAACTTTAATACCATTCCATAAAGTTTAAGTGTTAGTGGAGGGGTTCCGGGAAGGCAAAACAATGAGGGCATCCACGACTTTTTCTGCCACCAGGGCGGCGCCACTTTCGAGTGAGGTAAAATATTTGACAGATTTCATAGCGAGGACGATAATTTCTTAGGAAAATGTAATCTTTAAGGTTTCTTTCTGTATTATTAGTTATATTTTATATTAATTACATTAGAAATGAATAAACCAAACTATAAATATAACTAAAAGACTACTTTTAAAAAAAAAAGAGTTATAATGTGCAAAAAATTAAAAATCAAACCACTGACGCATTGTGTTGTGTAATACTCTAGATAATGATAAACTATTATTGCATACCTTAAGCGGAAGCGCAAGGTATGTTCTACTATCGCCTAAAAATTAAGATTCCAACATTTTATCGAATAAAATCGTATCTAGCAATCATATTATACATATAAATGATATAGCACATTGTTAGAAAGATAAATGATTGTTGAACTTATTAATATTTTTTTTAAATCGATTAATTGCTATTTTTAAATAAAAAAAAGGGTTTTAGTGGCTTATGGTGTGGATTTATCATGTCCCTGTGGCTTGTAAACACAATAACTTTTGAAAATATTAATTGTTTAACTCAATCTATTTTTTAATCTCTTCATCTATCATGTGGGAAGCCACTGAATGTAAATGGCAGTGTAGTTTTGTTTTGTTTAGCTATAATTAATTTTTTTCGGCTCCAAAATGGCGAAATTTTCGTTGATTTGTTAGCCTCGTATACAAAAATATTTCTCTAAATGGTTGTTGTTGTTGTTTTTATTATTCGCTCGAGAGAGCAGGCAAAGGAACTATGCCATACAGCCTTGTCTTCATGTATAATTTTCCTTCATATTTCACTGCTTCACAATATGTTGATGCGTCACACTGTGCAGCCTTGGGAGATTTTGACGGTAACTTGAGCCAGCAGGCAGCTGACAGTTGGCGATGGTATCTAAAGGCGCCTATGCAAACAAACAGCTTATCTTGAGATTCCATCACCATCAGAGCACTTGTTTCACAGTTTCCATTAATAGTTCACATGCGCAGACACTTAATACACAAAATCGCACTACTTTTACATATCAAAGTCCACTTCAAACCATTATTTAAACAATAATACAGGAGCAGCAAGCCGCCGCCGGTCGAGTTCCCGCCAAAACTCTTTCTCTAAATGGGAAGCTACAGCCACAGAGTAGTAATGAGTAGTTTAGTTTGGCTCACAGAGTACATTATATATAGGGAATAATGTAAAATAAATAAATTATACTAAAAATTTAATTACAAATTTGTTTTGTAACAAAATAGTAAGTTAGCAAGGTTCGATTGTATTTTAAACTATTCATTAATTTGTTTGATTCTTAATTGGCCAAGCATGGCTAAATTTAAAAAAGCGACATCTACTGCAACATGGACAAACTGTCATGACATAATAATACCTCTAAGAAAAATTATAGTATGGACTGTATGCCACTGGTTTGGTAGTGTTTCTATATAGTTTGTGCTGGTTTTTTGTTTTTTTTTCTGTGGTTTGGCTTCAGTCGCCTTCGTGAGTGGACATTGTTTCGGTTGTTTGCAGCGGCTCAAAAAGATCGCTGTACAAATACACAATATTCGAATAACCAAATTTCTTAAATACTTAATTATAATAATAATAAGACATTTTTTTATTACAATATTTAAAAGCACAGAATAAATAATAGTAGTACGTACTAAAAGCAAGTAGTATATTTTTTTTGTCATGGGTGACATTTTCATGGTTTTCGAGTGTTGAAGCCGATAGTGCTGTCGAAATGTAAATCCAAGATGGCGGCCGAAGTAGGTACCAATTTTTTCATCATGGGTGTCATTTTCATGGTTTTCGAGGGTGTTGAAGCTGATAGTGCTGTCGAAATGTAAATACAAGATGGCGGCTGAATTAGGTACCAATTTTTTCATCATGGGTGTCATTTTCATGGTTTCCGAGGGTGTTGAAGCCGATAGTGTTGTCGAAATGTAAATCCAAGATGGCGGCTGCAAAATATATCAATTTTTTCATCTTGGGTGTCATTTTCATGGTTTTCGAGGGTGTTGAAGCCGATAGTGCTGTCGAAATGTAAATCCAAGATGGCGGCTGCAACAGGTATCAATTTTTTCATCATGGGTGTCATTTTCATGGTTTTCGAGGGTGTTGAAGCCGATAGTGCTGTCGAAATGTAAATCCAAGATGGCGGCTGCAATAGATATAAATTTTTTCATCTTGGGTGTCATTTTCATGGTTTTCGATAGAGTTGAAGCCGATAGTGCTGTCTAAATGTAAATCCAAGATGGCGGCTGCAATAGGTATCAATTTTTTCATCATGGGTGTCATTTTCATGGTTTTCGAGAGAATTGAAGCCGATAGGGTTGTCGAAATGTAAATGTAAGGTGGCGGCTGCAATGGGTATTAATTTTTTCATTATGGGTGTCATTTTCATGAGTTTCGAGGATGTTGAAGCCGATAGTGCTGTCGAAATGTAAATCCAAGATGGCAGCTGAAGTAGGTACCAATTTTTTCATCTTGGGTGTCATTTTCATGGTTTTCGAGAGTGTTAAAGCCGATAGTGCTGTCGAAATGTAAATCCAAGATGGCGGCCGAAGTAGGTACCAATTTTTTCATCATGGGTGTCATTTTCATGGTTTTCGAGGGTGTTGAAGCTGATAGTGCTGTCGAAATGTAAATACAAGATGGCGGCTGCAATATGTATCAATTTTTTCATCATGGGTATCAATTTCATAGTTTTCGAGAGAGTTGAAGCCGATAGTGCTGTCGAAATGTAAATCCAAGATGGCGGCTGCAATAGGTATCAATTTTTTCATCACGGGTGTCATTTTCATGGTTTTCGAGGATGTTGAAGCCGATAGTGCTGTCGAAATGTATTTAAACTACTTTAAAAATTCCGTATAATCATGTTATACGTAATTTTTTTAATGCGCTTAAGGTATGCCCAATTGGATTTACCAATATATTTAAAACTAATTTCTCAATTAAACGACACTGTGTAACAAAAAACTTTACCTCAGTCGCTAGTAGCGACATCTGGTGAGTGGAAGATTATTAGCCCTCATTGAGTGACGGTGTCCCGAATAGCAGAATAATTAATAAAAAAAATAAAAAATTAAAGAATCAACTGTTAGGCGGTACGAAGTTCGCCGAGTCAGCTAGTTCTTAATAAACAGGACGTAATTAAAAGGAAACCGATGAAAACACCATTCAATTATCGTAAAACGGCCTTTAATCTCTCCAAAGATTGATTTTTCCCCAACAAATGCATCATCTCAGCGACACCTGGCCCTTCTTTCAGTCCGCTAAGCGACGATCTCAACATCCTCATTAACGCGGAATACTTAACTTCATTCTCCATAGAAAAAAGCCTCAGATACTCCTTCAATTCTTGTTCATCAAACTTTTCTATGTTCTCTAATTTTTGTATTAATTTCTGTAGTAAGGTTTTATTAAGATCAATTTGCTCCGCTGATGGTAGAATCCAAAGGAACGCAAACTTGGGTGTAATTAATTCTTCTATGTTCGTTATCCTCGCTGTTGCCCAGATCAGCACTTTCCTCACGTGTTCCACTGAAACGTTCAAGTTTTCTTGCGGGTATTTCTTCTTTAATAAATCTTTTAAATTGTTTACTAATTCTTCTGCTAGTTTATCTTCTCGCAATTGTCGCTTTAATTCTAGCTTATTGCACTCTTGTAGTAAGTCTGGATTGAGGCGACTTGGGTGCGATGAAATTTTCTTCACCTGAAACTGTAAAATTACCGTTGTACAAAATAGACTCTTACTTACGCGCTTGATCTCTCTTCGGTCGTGTCGGATTTCCATCACATCGGACTATGACAGTAAGGGAATAGAGAGTTCACCTGTGCTTGCGCACACCTGCCTTGTGCAAATGGCTAGTCTCCGTTGATTATTATTATTATTATTACTAACTGTTTCCTGCGACTTCGGTTGCGTGTTAAGGTTTTTATTTTTTTGCGCGGAACCCTAATTCTTTTTCTAAAATAAAAGTTGCCTAAGTTACTCCTTATGACATCAGCTATCTGCCAGTGAAAGTCCCGTCAAAATCGGTCCAGCCGTTTCGGAGATTAGCCGTAACAAACAGACAGACAAAAATTTTAAAAATTGTATTTTAGTTTTAGTACTGTATTTACTTTCATATGCATTTAGTAAAAAGCTGTTATTTTGACATTACAAACAGACACTTCAATTTTATTTATTTGTTTAGATTATCTAAGCACTCTCCTCTTTTCCTAAAGGCCTCAGTTTTGATTTTCGCGTGGTATAACTACATATATTCTTCTTCTTTTATGGCCCGCAAAGTCCAGTGCGGGACGGGACTTAGGCCTCTCCTGCTGTATGAAGATTAGCCTTATATGCCAAGCCTGACAGGCACATACGCGACCGTAGTACCTGATATACAGTGTTGTATTGCAATATACGGCGAAATTTTCAGAGAAGGTTTCAAATAAATAATATAGGCGAATGGTGAATAAAAATTAATTAAAAAAAAAATCACAAACATTCTGTTCTTTTTATCTTTTAAATTAGGAATGCGTGGTGATGCATTATTATAACTAATTACCATTCATAAATATCTAATGCCTACTATTTTACTACGCACGCACACATTCGTAAGGGTCGTTCGGCCGGCAAAAACGCTGTGAATAGAATCGCACAGAAGAATGGGCGTACGCGTAGTTGTTGCCCAACATAAATCACATTTAATTTGGGATAATTTCAAATAAACGTAGAAGCCTTATTCACTCGTATTTTCAAAAACTGCAATAACGGTATAACATTATTTATATATTTGAACTTGAGTTTAAAATTTGACTACTCTTTGAAAAATAATACTGTATATTAATGTTTTTAATTAAAATTAAAATAAAAATTGTTAAAAAAATCTATAAAATGGTTACCTCGCTGATTAACTCATCCATTGTCTTCAGTCGAACTCCTTCTCCGACGACGTGATCGAATCCACCGCCAGACAGCGTTATGTAATTCACGAGGGCCAACGGAAAAATACCTAAAATTATTTTTTGTTAATTTTAGCCATACGGTAGAGCGTAAGAAAAAGAATGAGGCCGTCTCATACCATGCATGCCTAACAAGCAACTTAGTGCCATAGACGATCTTGTCGTCTCCGAACATATATTCGTAATTAATGAATGAATCCTATCAAAGAAGTCTCATTTTTCATTTTTCCGGACCGATACGACTTAGGACCTTCAAGAAAAGACCGTACTCCTTTTTAAAAGGCCGGCAACGCATCTGCAATTCCCTCCCTGGTGTTGCAGTTGTTCATGGGCGGCGGTAGTCACTTACCATCAGGTGAGCCGCATGCTCGTTTGCCCCCTCTCCTATAAAAAAAAAAACAAGTAGTAACGGGGATATTTTTTACTTATCAGTCAATGCTTGGCTACAATCCCACCTGGTGGTAAGAGGTGATATATGAAGCTCTCGATATTTTCGATTGGCAACTGTAGTTTTTTTTATCATTTTGAATTTTTATCGGCAAGAAGCTGCTGCCCATCTCCTGTTTGGTTTCCTCTGTCTATTTTTAAGTCACCCACGGAACGATATGGTTTATTGGATTCTTTAACGTCGTTACTACATGGCTATAGAGAGATGGTGGTATTTATAGGAGATATAAAACCCTCAAACCTTAATTAATAGAATCAGGGGTTACTTTGCGGAAATCCATTATAATGGAGTTGTTATAAACTAATTTGCTAAATTCCGCGTAAAGAAAGAAAATTATGTGTCCTGCCCAGTTTCAAGGGGGCCTCCCACCCTCCCTCAATCGCGCGCACTATACCCGTCGCCGTCAATCCCAGCACTACCACCCCCAGCACCACCACACTAGGCACGACACACCACTCTCGAAAATACGACACGTGTTTCTGCGAGCAGACTTTGCGGAGGCTGGCCGCTAACGTACGATACTTTGTACGATACTTTTCGTACTGCGATCGCCTATCTGTCTATCTAGAGGGGCGATTGAGGTAAATCATACTAAGGAAGGGTCCCATGTCTAGAAATGGGCTTTTGATGGGCTAATGTAAAGAGAGAAGAATTGATGTCCAAACATTGTTGATGTTTCGCAGAGATTGTTTAAATCACGAGCAGTTCAAGATATAATAAAATAAATTAACAGGCTATAACACATCCAACTGCTGGGCACAGACCTGCACATATATCTATGTCTAAAACAGCCATCAGCATGTAATAATTTTTTTTCGGCCCATTATCTCACTCGCTGTCCCGTGCACTACATATAGTTCATTGCTATTGCCTTACTATTGTGTCTGAAAATAGGACAGTGAAAGTGTTAAAATACATAAGAGCTCATAAATTAATCCGCTGCTTGCTATTAATTTCTAATTCATTTCTTCATTCTTTCTATCAAAATTGGCTACAGACATGATCAAAAACCACCTGTATTCATCGACTCCTCGCCTCGTAGCTCTACATTACACTTACCGGTGCAATTTAATTTAAAAAAAAATGGTCTAGTGGTTGCAGCACGAATGGATCGGCTCGTCTGGGGAAGGACCACACTCTTAGGCCCGCCACATACATACGGAATTCCGTTTCAATATTCCGATTGGAAATTCCGAACGCAGCAAGTCCATATAAAACCTATGACCCGCAACACAAGTACGGCAGTTTTCCGTTCGAAATTTTGCGGGCAAAACGGGATTCCGTATGTATGTGGCCGGCCTTACAGAATACCGACGTAAAATATCAGCTTAATACTGCCGTATTTTGTATGGTGGGTGTAGAAAACCGGACACCCTTTTTACTGAAAACGACATTCCGTCTACATCTTCAGGGATGACAACGCATAGCATTTTGATTCTTAATCGAAGACAGATTTATTATAATGGGCCACAGTATCTACTGTGCGTGTACTAACATCAGGTGGACTATGTGCTCGTTTGTCACCCTTATTAAGTGGCGAAGCTTGCGAAGACACTTATCGATTTCACGATGTCTGTTCGTCTGTCCCACAATTATCTCGAGAACGGTTTCGAATTTTCAAATTCTGTTTTCAGCAATCGATTACTGATCAGCAACCGTTAGAAACCGCTACAAAGCTGATTGCTTCGCCACTTTGCTATGCTGTTAGCTTGCTAGGTTTATTCTATGAAAAAATCGGTTATCGATTCAAGCCCGTTTGAGATTACTGACACATTGAGCTTAAACTCTGGTTATACTGCGGATATCGTTCTACGTTACAGATTCTATCACACAGAAAAACTTATAACAGACCTCCCCATAGCTCATAATAAAGCAATGCTCTACATACCACTGTTCCTGTAGTCCTCTACTCTCACGTCGCCCTGCCTTTTACTCAGTTTCGTTCCATCGGAATTAACAATCAGAGGTAAGTGGCCGAACTGCGGAGGGGTCCATCCGAAAGCTCTAAAATTTAAAGATAAGGTTTTATCCAGAGCCAGCTTTAGCTATTTGGGCGTCCCATTTGCCTAAGCTAGTTCTTGACTACAATCACACCTGATGGTATAAAAGGCAGTGATGTAGATCTAGATTGTAGCCCGAGTTGACTATGATATCAGATGCATTTGTTAGTCAAGACGGTGCACGGGTATACAGATACATGACACCCTGTTGACACTTACGCCCAGGCTACCACCGTGACGGCTCGCCCTAAAGCCTCCATTGGTCTTATCATTTGAAATTTGCAAATAAAATTTACAATTGTAAAGGAGCCGTGATATTTCAGGGAAAAAGATAGATATAGGCATATTTTTTGATGCAAGCTTTCTTGCTAGTTCTTTTCAGGACAGTGTTTTAGCAAACCAGTCGTAAAATTATCATTAATATGTATGAACATATATATAATTATACATAGTGAATAAAAAATCTATTTCTATTTTTAAAAGCGCTCGCCTTAAAACTTTATAGTACGTGAACAAACAGTTCAACCGCCCCGCCACCAGCACTAAAGAAATTATTAACTGCGGATTACTGTCCCATCGGACTATGAGAGTGAGGGAGTAGAGTGCACCTGTGCTTACGTACATACTCGTGCACTTTATTCCTGTCGTGCGTAGATGTCTAGTTTCCATTAAGACTGGCCGCCTGATCGAAATTGAGTCTCGAGGACATTTAATACAGATATTCGCATGTGCATTAGGGAAAAAAAAACGTCAGCCCACGTGCTACCGCTCGGCGCACTCCGGTGGCTTCCAAAGGTAGTCATCATACCAAAGGATTGCTGAACTTTTTTGAGATTAAACTTCATGGCTCGAATAAGTAATTTCTGCCCACACGCAAAATACGCGCTTTAAACGTGGAATTGTGGAAACTGCAAACTATAAACTAAAATCTATCAAGCGAGAAACAGTCCTGGCTTTTGACCTAGTCAACTCTTTCAACACTCACAGGGTGACATGATTGATTCTCTTATGTCACCTCCATCCTACTAACTTCAGATCAAGATAATTGGGCATCACCATTAAAAAATTATAGTGTGCTTTAAAAGTTGATGTCCAATTTTAACTTGAATAATTTTAAGTATTTAAAATTATTCAAATATCATGATTGTTTGACTTTAAAAACTATGACATCACTCCATTATATTTATATTTAATTTCGAGACAATGTTGTTTTGACAGCTTTCTAAAAGAATACCCAATAATACTGCTGTAATAATATCTAAATTTTTAAACAGCACCATTAAAATACAACATTTCAATTTCTAAATTGAATCTAGAAATTGGAATATTGTTTATATAAACATTAACATGACTATGTTATAAGTTTCTCTGTGTAATAGAATCAGTAAAGATAATATCCACAGTAGGACCAGAGTAATGATATAATCCAAGGGATCAGTAAGATGAAGTGGCAATGGGCTGACTAAACTTGACGAACTGACAACCAGAGGGGAAGAAATTGATGGGATTTAGATAGGCAGTCTCGTACCGACAAACTCGATATAGGACGACCATGCAAGCCATGCAGAAAGACCAAGGATGCAGGTAGCTTAAGTCCGTGCTTTGTGGCATTACTTTGGAGAAGTCATTTTCAGCAGTGGACTTGTGAAGGGAAGGATGATGGTGAACTTAAGATATTGAAATTAATAAACTATGATCCATATAATAAAATAAGGCTGACCGCTAATTATCTTAATATTTTAGCGGTCAGCCACTGCACTCTATTTCTCCTGAGGATGCCTTGTTTAGAGGCGAAATACGTTATATTAACGACGTTGGCGTCTTTCCTAGTGAAGTGATGTTGGTATTAGTGGTCACTGGGATAGTGCACGCATTTGAGGTAGGGCGGGAGTTGCTCTTCAAACTAGGTAAAATACATCATTGTACTTTATTACACGGATTAATAATTATTAACATCTTTAATATAATGGATTTCTGCACGGTAACGTCTCGTCTATTTTGTCTTTACTTACCTATAAATTAATAAATGTTTAGTGGTAGATATCTGCCATTCCACACCACGCAGTACATGCGTGATGCCCATCAAATAGTCGTCGACCACGTTGGCAAAATGGTACGTTGGATAACCGTCGCCCTTCATCAACACTGGGTCGCCTTCGTTAAGGGATACGTCATAAGCGATGTTACCAAAGACCAAATCTTCGAAATACTGACAGTCAGATGACAACTGAAATTGCAAAATACCAAACTTGAAAAAGTCTTTTTTTATCATTAACTTTGACTTGGATAGCTAAAACCGCATCAAATTCAATTAAATCATTTAAAAATTTTAAGTGAACAATACTGACAATAAACGAATCAGACTTTTATACTATTTAGTGATAGGTTAACTTTTCTAAGATCCTATAAAGTTGTTAGTGTTATTAGTGTTGACAGGATGTAGGATGGTAGCAAATGAGGGTATCCACGACTTTTTCTGCCACCAGGGCGGCGCCACTTTACAGTGAAGTAAAATATTTGACAGATTTCATAGTGGGGACGATAATTTCTTAGGATAATATAATCTTTAAGGTTTTTTTCTGTATTATTAGTTATATTTTATATTAATTACATTAGAAATGAATAAAACAATCTATAAATATAACTAAAAGCCAATATATCTAAAAAAAAAAAGACTTATAAAGTGCAAAAAATTAAAAAGCAAACCACTGACGCATTATGTTGTGTATTAATATAATACTCTAGATAATGATAAACTATTATTTAAAACGAATTTCTCAATTAACTGACAATGTGTAACAAAACACTTTACCTCAGTCACAACTAGCGACATCTGGCGAGTGGAAGATTATTAGCCCTCATTGGTATAGAAAAACGTGTTGTCATTGAAAAACACAAAGTTCTAGTAATCAGTAGTCTGAGAAACCATGTAGTGGTAGACGTAGAGAAGAATACCTCATATCGTTTTGTGGATGTTGTAAGAGATGACAGAGGGAAACTGAAACAGGAAATGGGTTGCAGCATCTTCTTGATGTCAATTAAAGAAGTGTGGCAACTATAGCAAACTCAAACCCTATGAAGCAATCTATTTGGGAGGCATATGTTCAGCAGTGGACTTTTTAGGCTGTGTGTGACAGATGGATAAGTCTGAGAAAGAATCTCTCCCTGGGCCCACCAGAAGCAATTAGGGTTAATGCTCTATTATGTGTAACATTCAAGACATGTTAAAAATGTAAACGTAAATAAATTTAAAATCGTAAATAGTTATATTTAGACATTAGAACATCTCGAGGGTCTCTAAAAATCGTTTTTATTCATTCACCAGTCCTAAATACTCAAAAGTCCATAGCCTTTTTAATACAAGTGATGAAAACGCACCTAGTCCACTTGATAGTAAGTGGATACTCCAGTGATATTTTTCGCCCATTCAGAATCAAAGTACAGTTACTGTAAGATGAAAAGCCTGGTTACTAGTAAAAAGGGTGTTCGGTTTTCGTCACTCACCATAGGAAACACTGCAGCATTATAAATGATTCATGCTGGTATTTTGGGTGAACATAGCTCTTTCACTGTCGAACCGACCCAATTGTGTTGCAACCATAATATGCTGCAATCTAGTTAATAAAGTGGTAAATGAAATATTAAATTAATAACTCACCTTAAATCTAATACAATACGCAGTCCCTGATTTAATTTTTTCTTTGACCTCATCATGGGTCAGATTCCGACACCGGTTGTCATACTTAGGCACATGTTGCAACCTTATTGCATTCCTACGCAAAATATTTAAACGTCTCTCTGTGCAAAAGCAATGGTATGCTGATCCATTATCGAGTAATTTAGCTATGTGATCTCTGAAAACATTTACAATATTTATTCTGGTTGAACTGTAATGGTTCCCACCTTAGATGCCCAGAGGAACCGCTCCAAGTGACCTTGGTAAGTCTACTCTTCGGGTTGGTGGGTGGCGGAGTACTATGTGGTGATAGTAGCATAGCATCATGAAGCACCTCTCTCTATGTCATCTGCAGGCAAGGAACTGTGGAATTACAATGATTACGGTAGTGGTACTGCCTTGGTGTAGTGCTAGTGTGTTGAAAATGGAAAACTGTAAAATTCCAGTCACTGTATGGAACCCATTGTTACCCAGTATGTTTATACAGCAATGGTTCAAAAATTAGTTAGATTTTTGACAGGTAGACACTGTCAACATTTTTTTTTATTTTGAGTATCATACGATGACGCCAATTCGACAATTGCCAAAAAAAATTTGCAACAAGAAAAAACTGAAGAACTTGATGTTTAACTACAAGTTTTACACAACATAAAACCACTTGTACTTACATGTTTATAATAACTGCCTTTTACTTTACTGTCATCAAAATTGACACTAATTTAAAGGGTACCAACATAAAGGAAAAATGTTGGCAAATAATAAACAGTAGTAATAAACAGACGTTCCCGATCTGTAGACAAACCTAGAGATAACGTTATCAAATAACTAGACTGTGTCTATTCACCCTGCAATTTCTATTCACCCCATCTTATGGTAGCTTAATCAAAGAACAATTATTTAATAAAAAAAAAGTTACTGGAAAAATTAAACATTCCGTATACATGCAAGCAATTGCACAAAATCGGTTTTACACTACCCATGGTAATGTCTACTAAATATTAGTTACCTCGTTAATAAACAACTTACCCTCAAATTTACGTTATAACATATTTTCTAGAAAATATTACAACAAAATTAAAATCTTACTTAACACTGATCTTGACACTTAGACGTGAACTTACTTAGCATCTATTATTTAATTACCTAAGTTATCAAAATCATAAGAATATTCTATTTCTCTTTATAAAACTTATGGAAATAGATTTAGATGATAGCATTCTTTACCAACCTTTTTAGGTTTATAAATGCTATTTTACTTATGCTTTTATATTCAACTTTGAAATGATAAATAAATTTACGAAAAATTAACACCTAGACCTATGATTTCGTTACTATGCAGACATAGCAAGCATAGACCAGAATGATATAAAACAATTTGAGATATCATAAACATCATTATACAACTTTCATAATTTATTTAGGTCTTTGTTGCCTGTCTATAAATGATGATTGTATATAAACTTTTTAATGGCTATATGTACATAAAATATTACACCAATTGCATGCTATTATATAATTATATGACTTACTGATAAATCTTCAAGCGTTCACTCTGTATATAAGGTCCACTTTGGCCTTCCTTTCCTGGTCCTTCATCATACTCTATGCCTACCCAATTTAGGTCTTTTACGAGTGCTTCAACAGAACCTTCTACTTTTCTGGCCTGGTCGGTATCCTCTATACGTAAAATAAATACACCTCCCTTGGATTTTGCAAATAAATAATTGTATAGAGCAGTTCTTAAGCCACCCAAATGCAAATATCCAGTAGGACTAGGAGCAAATCTCACTCGTGGATGAAGAGTTTTCAAAGTTCTATATAGGTTATAAGACATTGGAGCAAAATATTTTGATAAAATCGTGCCTTGCATAATTTTAATTATCTATGTATCAATTTACCAACGATTATTTTTATTAACTCATTATTTGATATCTAACAATATTTAGAATATTGTTGGTAGCGTTGCGTTGTTATTATGGCTATTTGCAGACAGCGACGAACCACTACGTTTTAATATACACTCACAAAATAATACACAGAAATTTAAATAACTTTACATAAAAAGTTTACAGCTAGCTTTAGTAAATTTTTGTTTATTTAGAGATTTTATATTTATTTGCAATTTTAAAGAAACCTTGACCTTGACTTTTTCAAACGACAGCATAGGTAGGGATTTATCTATGGTAGGGATATTCGATATACATCGATGCCTCGAACTCACTCGATGTTTACAATACGATGCATTGAATCGGTCCAATGTTTTGGAAAGTTATTGATATACTCGATGTATCGATGTATTTTCATAAAACATCGAATCAATGGTAACCAGCCAATGGTAAAAAGGTATACTTATCTATAACTATTATTATTATAACTTCTAAATCAGAAAAAAAAACATACTCTGATTACAAGTTATAATATTAAACTTGTTGGTGGTGCTAGTTGGCAGTGTCAGTTTTTTAAGCGAAATCAAGAAACTGAGATTAGCTGGTTGGCAGCACTGTGCTAAAGAGAATTAAAAAAAAACTCGTCTGGTCTGTCTCAGTCTTAAGGCGGCTACTCACTTGCCTGCCACAGGGGCAATCTAGCGTGAACAGCGTCCTAAATATCAGAATGAGGGCATCCACGACTTTTTCTACCACCAGGGCGGCGCCACTTTACAGTGAGGTAAAATATTTGACAGATTTCATAGCGGGGACGATAATTTCTTAGGAAAATGTAGTTTAAAGTTTCTTTCTGTATTATTAGTTATATTTTATATTAATTACGTTGGAAATGAATTAACCAAACTATAAATATAACTAAAAGACGACTTTTAAAAAAAAGAGTTATAATGTGCAAAAAATTAAAAATCAAACCACTGACACATTGTGTTGTGTATTAATATAATATTCTAGAATATGATAAACTATTATTTAAAACTAATTTCTCAATTAACTGACACTGTGTAAAAAAAACTTTACCTCAGTCACACCTAGCGACATCTGGTGAGTGGAAAATTATTAGCTCTCATTGCCTCTACACACATGCCTGCCGTTCAGTATGAGAGTATGAGAGTACGTCTCGCTGGATACACGCGTTGAAAATGGCCCCATTTTTATCGTAATATCAATGAATCAGTAAATAAAGCCTTGGCTCTTTTTTATAAGAATATATAGAATAAGGGTGACAAATGAGCACAGTCCCGCTGATGATAAGTGTATACTGTGGCCCATAGACACTCATATTTTTTGATAATGGTTGTACCATAATATGGTCCTTAAAAGCTGCAGCATGACTCTACCACGTTTAAAAACGTTACAACGTTCAAATAAAGTTATTTCACAAGAAAAAAAGACAAAAAGGAGATACTGGCTGAATAAGCCGCTCTTTATACACTTCTATCACCAGTGGCCAAATTTCACATTTTTATTGGTATCCATTGTTACGTGTGCTGCGTGCAAAAGTCGCTAATGACGTGACTGAAATTTTGAAATTGCCGCAATTGTATAACACACGTGTCAGCGGTAGCTATGATCTAGGGAGCAAGGAAGGTCTTGGGCCGCTGCTGCCCTGACGCAGGGCCGACCTAGAAAATTAAGGAGGCAATTAAAGGCATCCCCACTCCTACACCATAGATTGCCCCTGCGGCAGGCAAGTGAGTAGCCGCCTTTAGACCATTTAACCCAGTAGACTCGCCTCGCATGATTATTCCCCTCTGCCAAGGTATTGAATTTAAAAATCTTGTGCGTTTATAAAAAACTGTTTACGGAATCGATTTTATCATTGCAAGAATTGTTACCGCCGAAGTAGGTGCTCCTTGAAAAATTTCGATTGGTGCGGTTAATGTGTGCATAAAATAGTCAAATACTTAAAATTTTACAAAAAGATGGGAGTTACATTTCATATGTAAGTATTTTTATTGTGATACATGCTTTTTCTATTTATATCATTTAAAATAATATCATAAATATTGACCTACTACTAAATGGACCTTGGCTCTGCGCTCAAGTGTCCGAGCCAAAAGAGTTCCAAAATGCAAAAAGACCTCCAATCGCGCTCCAATCTACATTTTTCGTAATTTTTTTTCTACACCCGCCATCCATTCAGTAGTAACAGCAGATCAATGATCATAAATAATAATAATTTATTTATTCTTTATTGCGTTCCTTAATATAAAAGAATACAAAGGGCGGACTTAATGCCTTGACGCATTCTCTACCAGTCAACCCATGGAGTGGTGAGAACTTATGTGTAGCAGTATAGAATAAAAACAAAATAAAAATGATAATCAACTAAGTTATATATAAATTTTACTTATGTATAATATAAATAAACTATAGAAATATCTCCTAATTATACATATATATACATACAGACATGTATACACATCAACATACAAATATATATAATACATATAAATAACTATGAATATATACATCTAGGAACAATATATTAGTTATTAAGATACTTTATGTTTCGCGCAATAAAGAATATCTATCTATCTAACATCCTTGAACACACACACACACACACACACTCACAAAAGGCGTGCGAACAAAGACAGTAGTATTCGAATGGGGTGTCAGGAAGTTTACTACAGGTTTATAATATAAAATCAGAAAAAGTACTCGATGTTGAAAAAACATTGATGTTTCTAACCGATGCATCGGAATCTATCGATGCACAGTTTCGATGCATTACATCGAAAAAAAACATCGATGTATTTTCAAAGTGGACACCCCTACGGCATAGGGATATTCCATGGAATATAAAAAGCAAGTTGTTTTTTATATGGGATATTCTATGGGGATATTCGATATACATCGATGCATCCAAGTCACTCGATGTTTACAATACGAAGCATCGAAGCGATCCGATGTTTTGTAAAGTTATTGACATACTCGATGTATCGTATATCGATGTATTTTCATAAAACAACGAATCAATGATAACCAGCCAATGGTAAAAAGATATACGTATCTATCACTATTAATATTATGACTTATAAATCAGAAAAACTAAAACATGCTCTGATTTAGAAGTCCAGTCCCTTAAGCGGAATCTAAAAATTGAGATTGGCTGTTTGGCAACACTGTGCTAAAGATAATTTTAAAAAATCGTTTGGTCTGTCTCGGTCTTAAGGCAGCTACTCACTTGCTTGCCTCAGTGGCAATCTAGAGTGAACAGCGATTGGGGCAATTTCAAAACTATATATACACACATGCCTGCCGTTCAGTATGAGAGTGTATGTCACAGAGTACTTTTGTGTACGTCTCGCTGGATACACGCGTTGTGAATGGCGCCAGTTTTATCGTAATATCAATGAATCGGTAAATATCGCTCACCCAGCAATATATTTGCACATCTACTTTTTTCATATTTTACAGAAATTAGTATCAAAGATTTTACAAATATTTGAAATGAAATTATGACTTCATTATACACTTTGGCACGGATTTCGTGGTTGTGACTATTAATATGAACCTTAATGGATATTCAGGGATAAAAATTTCCACTACAGTTTTTCAGGATTTACCTCATAAAGATCAAAGAAGAGGAAGAGTCATGCATTTGTGTCGTTGTTACTTCGAAGAACTTCCAAAAATGTCATATATGGGCCTGGGAACTTATAGTACACTGTGTGAAAAGCAAATAATTAAGAAAACTGGTTGATGGAAAACAAAAAGCTTAGTTTGTAATAAACACTTAAATGAATTATGTTCTTCAAATAAATTAAAAACCTTTAAGTGACTCATAATCATTTCCAAGTAATCATTATCAAATCATAACAAATGAAATTTAAAAGTAATCACTTATTATCTTCTCTTAAGGAGGTGCATCCAGAAAATTAGCGTCACTGGTAGCTTTCAAATATTTCGCTGGTCAGTGCTTACTCTTCGTTTAAAAACAAAAGCACATAAAGAGCTTCTAATGGTGGTTTAAGTTTAGATAAAGTTACGATAGCGTGTAGTAGGGGTGTAAGAATATCCACTACCCCATACCCATCATCCCGTAGGTGTCGTAATAGGTGACAGAGGGAAACAAATGAGGAGATGGGCAGCAGCGTCTTCCTAATCACGACTAAAAATAAAAAACTGCGATTGTCAACCAGCTTGCCAACTAAGAAAAATATCAACCCTATGAGACAATCTATGGGGGAGGGCTATGTTCAGCATTAGGCTTTAATAGACAGTAACGGTAACCGTAAAGTTATGATGCTAAAATCCAGAATTAAATCAGGTTTTACCTAATCACTCACAATATACAAATTGCACAATATTAGAAACTTTTACGAAGATTGTCCCCAAGACTTATAATTATATCAGTGTTTATTAAAATAAGAATAAGAAATAAGTAATTTTAGTGTAAACTAAATAATTATTTAAAAAAACGTTAAAAAATTGCTGTAATTTTTAAATTACCATGAAAGAATAATATTATTATATAGCAATTATTTTAATATTATGTACATAATTTTTTTTTATTAATTTATGATTTAAATAATTTTAAATTATCGTAGGTACTTATTATATTAAAGACTGTTATAAAAGCCTTCATAATAGCTGGGCAATATGTTAGAACGAACTAATTGTATCAAATATTTTTTCTTTGAATCAGAAATATTATTTTTTTTAATTATATGCTGGTTTGACATAAATTTTAATGGTTGAGTTCTTTTTCGCCCACGTGACAATTTCAGCTTAGCTTTGACCATTCTACTTGAAATAATGTTTTCAATTTAAGTTACTATTTTTATTATATTGTTAGCTTAGTAATTTTTATTGTATCCCTATTACTGTCTTTTCGGAAATTAATTGCTTGCTCTTCAGCCAATGCTTTCAAGAAGTAAAAGTTACTGAAATCATCTCCTGGACAATAAAGGGGTTCCCACTTTTCTACCGACTTCAAATAGGAGGAGGAGGTACTCAATTCGACTGTATGTTTTTTTATGTTTGTTACCTAATAACTTTGTTCTACGTGAATCGATCATCTAATATATATATATATATATATATATATATATATATATATATATATATATATATATATATATATATCGATAAATCGGTCTTGTCACAAGGTTTTGTCAAACTTGTTTAGTCGTTGAGAAAATGGAATTGACTCGAGAAAATTCAAGAGCGATGATTTATTATGACTTTCGAAGTGGTTTAACACAAAAACAGTGTGTTGACCGGATGATTTCTGCATTTGGTGATGAAGCCCCATCCAAAACCACACTTTATCGCTGGTTTGCTGAATTTCAACGTGGACGTGTCAAGCTCAGTGATGATCCCCGTCAAGGTCGTCCAAAAACTGCAGTTACCATAGAAAACGTTTATGCTGTGCGTAAGCTGATTGAAGAAGATCGACATGTGACATACCGCGAAATTCAGGCAACTTTAGACATTGGCATGAGTCAAATACAAATAATCTTGCATGAACAATTAGGTGTATAAAAGTTGTTTTCCCGATGGATACCGCATTCGCTCTGTGAAGAGCAAAAAGCGGCTCGCGTTACTTGGTGCGTCAGAACTCTCGAAAGATTCCACGCAGGATCCTCAAATGCTGTATATAACATCGTATCAAGTGACGAATCCTGGATATACGCGTACGAACCCGAAACAAAAACCAGTCACGAGTTTGGGTGTTCGAAAATGAGTTAAAGCCAACAAAAATTGTTCGTTCACGAAGTGTTGCAAAAAAAATGGTGGCCACGTTTGTCTCCAAAACCGGCCATTATACGACTATTCCTCTTGAGTGAAGAAGAATGGTTAATTCAGAATGGTATGCTAGCATTTGTTTGCCACAGGTCGTTTCTGAACTCCGTAAAGAGAACTGCAACCGCCGCATCATCCTCCATCACGACAATGCGAATTCTCACACCGCACACAGAACAAAAGAGTTTTAGAGCAAGAAAACAGAATTATTAGACCATCCACCGTACAGCCCCGACCTAGCCCTAATGATTTCTATACTTTCCCTAAAATAAAGAATAAATTGCGTGGACAGAGATTTTCATCACCTGAAGAAGCTGTGGACGCCTACAAAACGGCCATTTTGGTGACCCCAACTTCCGAATGGAATGGTTGCTTCAATGATTGTGTTGCGGACAGCGAGGGACCCGCCGCCCCGTCGCCCCTTCATACCCCGTTGCGCCCCGCACTACCCGCGCACCGAAGCCGAGTGACGACCAATGGGCGTGCAGCATCGTCACGCGGCACTACTCACAGACTAAGACGCTCTCTTGCGGGATATAAGAAGGGCGTTTTGGTCTGTGAGCCGTTCATTTCGGAAGCGGTACTGGAAGAAAGAAGACTCAAGACTCCATAAGCGAAGATCTCTCTGTACATATTAGCATAGTTAATAATAGTGCCCATTTATTGTAAATAATTGAATACAGTATAGTTCTACAGTACCATCTTTTCTTCAAGCAGTCCCCTAGCATAGTTTACCTCAGATCAGTCAGTCATTAGTCAATACAGTCCACTAGCTACAGTAATAAATAAATACAGTCCACTTATATCCCTAATATTCTTGGTCCTTCGCCGCCGGATAAGAAGCAAGAATCCATAATATTCTTGGTCCATCGTCGCCGGATTCAAGCCAGAAGATTCAAGCCAGAAGTAAGAAGAAACAAGAAAGAAGGTAATAATTACAGAAGAGAGAAGATCATTACAGAAGATCTTCAAGGAAGAAAGAAGTTCGTCGACGAAGAGAGAAGATCGTCGGTACTAATTTCTTCCCTGTTTTTTATTAAGCCTACGTCATATACGTCATATTGTCTGTTTCCAGACAATTTCTTGTTTCTTAAACCGCGTTTACGCGGCCAGGTGGTTGCTCCCTAACGGTGCCAAACTGTGACCATCTGGTAACGCCCTTGTGGCGGGAACGGCGTCCAATACGTGCGTCTTTTTGAAGACGATCGGAGGTCGCAACGTGGGACGTCATGAGGAAGACATGAAGCCAGAAGACACGGAACGACGACGAAACGCTGGTAGGAATGCGGATATTCGAAGAAGCACCCGCGTCCCCGTCCGATTATCTCGCGTTGGCACAAGCGCCCTCCGCCGCACCCCAGGCCCCGCTCGCGCCGGCATCTACGCCCGCACGCGCACCCCCGCCGACGCGCCCCGCTATGTCCGTGTCTACGACCGATCGTTTGGGAGAGGTTAGCACATCCGCGCCGCGCACAGAGACACTCGCCGCAATTATAGAAGATCTTCCAACTACAGAAACTAGTTCGATAGTACGTACCGTCGCGCCAGTAGCAGACGTAAATAGACCCGCGCCCCGCGCCCCGTCGGTCCGTTCAGTCCGTTCAGCCCGGTCGACAGTTAGCGCGATAGCAAAGTTAAAACAAATCGAGTATAACGCCGCGGAGGAACTAGCTGCAATTAGAAGGAAGCAATTGCAACTCGAAGAAGATCTCATGAAGAAGAAATACGCTAGGGACGTCGCTCAACTGCAGGAAGAAATAGATAGGGAAAGTCTAAACGAAGACGAAAGTGAAGAAGTGGAAAATAGGGTACGCGTTGATAGGTGCTTAGAGAACGTAGAGACTGTGCAGGGGGAGCCGCCCTACCGCCCGTCTCAGCCCGCGCCCCGCATCGAGATAGAGCAGGCCCTACCGAATAGGGAAACCGGTTACGACCACGCTGAAGATGCCCACAGGGGAGGACGGTAGCGAATGATGTTCAACCGCGTCGCGTAGAAACGATACAGAGAGATAGTGGAGTCGCCGTAGAAATGAACCAGGTGGATCGCCGTGTACGGGTTACGTCGCCGTCGCGCGTCCAACGCCGCACTCTATCGCCTATACATAGATCGCCACATCGCCACACGGATCGTAGATTATCGTCGCCGTGTTATAAGGATGTAGGTGTACATAGGATGCCAGCGCCACAGCGTAGGCTAGAGGAAGATAGGGTTAGAGATAGGTCGCTTACTCCGCGAGGGAAAGAGAGGGGTATGGAACGACTAGCGGAAGCTCTAGAAAACATGATTAGAGTCAGGCCCGTCGCCGCGAAGCAGACGCAGGACTTGCCTATTTTTAACGGTTCGGCCGCGGAATGGTTAGCTTTTAAAACCGCGATGAAAGAATCCACGCGTTTATATGGATTCACAAATACGGAAAATATGGCAAGGTTGAGAAATTGTTTACGCGGTGAGGCTAGGGAAGTAGTATCGGCACTGCTGTTTACCGCAAAGGATCCAGCAGATATTATGCGAACACTGTAGCAGTGTTTCGGCCGCCCGGAAGTAATTATAGATCGTGCGTTAGAGGAATTGAAACGCCTTCCGCGCCCGGGTCAAACCGCCCAGGAATTAAATTCGTTCGCGATTAAGTTACAAAATATAGTGTGTATTTTGCAGAACGTCGACGGCAAAGGATATTTACAAAATCCGATGCTAACTAGGGAAGTCACTACCAAACTTAGCCCTCACTTACGGTCACATTGGTGCGATTATGCGGAGCACTACGAAAGTGCGGACGAACCGGACATCGTCACGCTATCCTGGTTCATGATGAGAGAGGCTGACCGTGCGTTAAGTCATGCCTATACGTCCGCAGCGCCAACTAAGGAATCGCCCGTAAGACGAGAGGCGCCGCCGTCGAAAAGAGTTATATTGACACGCCGCGTAGAGGATAGGGCCCGCGACGTAAAGGCGTTCACCGCACAGGAGGACACCGTCAGTGCCTCATGTATGTGTTGTGGGGGTGAACATTCAATCGCCAAATTTAGGAAGTTAGCGCAAATGGGTTTGGACGACCGGTGGAAGTGGGTTAAGAAAGATGGGGTGTGTTTTAGTTCAAACACCGACGCTTTAGATGTAAAGCTAGGAAATGCGGCGTCGACGGCTGCAACGCCCCCCACCATGCCCTCCTTCACGCCCGCAAGACCCGCGCACCTGAGACATCGGCAAAACCGGATGAGACCGTGCTCGTCGCGTCGAACGTTGGTAGTAGTGCGTCCGTATTGTTGAAAGTGTGTCCCATTACCGTACGCGGACTGCGTGGTAGGGAAATAGATACGTATGCGCTGCTTGACGAATTTTCTACTATTTCGTTAATCGACGACGACTTAGCTCGCGAGTTAGGAGGGGAAGGACCGGTAAAGCCGCTCAATATTAGAGGCGTAAATAATAGTCAGCGCGAGGCCGATAGTAGGTTAGTTAACATAGGCATACGTAGCAAGACGCGCAGTGAGGTGTATAATATAAATGCGCGGACAATAGCAAATTTAAAGATAGGTTCGCAGTCTGTAAGTAGGGAGTGCTTACGTTTAAAGCACTTACGCGACCTACCGAGTTCGGTTTGTTACGACGATGCAAAACCGAGATTATTATTAGGCGCCAACAACTGGCATTTAATAATCACCCGTAATTTAAGAATAGGACGTCGAAGGCAGCCTATAGCTGCACGTACGTTATTAGGGTGGGTAATACAGGGAACCGTGCCGCGGTTAACGTGTAGGGAAGACGGCGAGACCGTATTACACGTCGTAAGCGCTAGCGGACGGTCAGATAGGGACATCCGAACGTTTGCCAGTCAGGACGAGGAGCTAACGGAACCTCAAACGGCAGTACGAGATAGATTCTATAGGTATCTCGCTGAAGAGTAGGCCGCGACGGGAAGAGGAGCGCGCTGTCGACATATTCCAGCGCACCGTCAAGAAGGTCGGCGAGCAATACCAAGTTGGACTGCCATGGAAAGACGACAACGTGCGGATGCCACCCAGCTATGAAATGGCAGCTGGAAGACTACGGACGATTGAGAGAAAAATGGACCAGTCGCCGGAGTTTCGGGACGCCTACATAGCCCAGATAGACAACCTCCTGGCAAAAGGATACGCAAGGGAAGCCGAGGGGACAGACAGAGAGGACCCCAAGAGCTGGTACCTGCCACACTTCGCGTACGGAACCCGAACAAGCCGGGGAAGACAAGAGTAGTGTTCGACGCGGCAGCGCGCGCATCCGGTAGATGTCTTAATGACTATTTACTCGACGGCCCCGACTTATTACGGAACTTACCGGGCATACTGTTTAGGATTAGGGAAAATGAGATAGCCGTATCCGCAGATTTTAGGGAAATGTTCTTGCGTGTAAAAATAGACCGTCACGACCAACCCGCACAATTGTTTCTGTGGCGAGGTAATGAGCGATCCAGCCCACCGCGGAAGTACGTTATGACGTCTATGATTTTCGGCGCGAGGAGCTCGCCGTTTCTCGCACATAGTGTTAGAGATTTTAACGCGCGCGCACACGCAGAAACACATCCGTTGGTGCTTAACGCTATCGTAAGTAGTCATTATATGGACGACTATTTAGACAGTTATGCAACGGTAGAGAAAGCGGTAAATACGGCAAGGCAGGTTACGGAAGTGCACCAGAAGGCCGTTTTCACCTTGGCAGGCTGGAATTCTAACCACGCAGCCCTATTGGAAGACAAGCCGGAGGAACTACTGGCGAGAAAGCCTAAGGAAGTAGGCTTAAGGCAAGACAGCCCAGGCAGGACCCTAGGGTTGTTATGGATGGCCGACGAAGACGCCCTGACATTCAAAACCTCTATGAATAGGGTGCCGCAGGAAGTAAAGGGGCTACAGCGACCACCGACTAAGAGGGAAGCATTAAGCGCAGTCATGTCGGTGTTTGATCCACTCGGACTGCTTAGCTACCTCACCATCACCGCCAAGATCCTGCTACAACACCTATGGCGAATGAAGAAGGTTGGATGGGATGATGAACTACCCGAGGAGGCAGCGGATGAATTTCAGAGGTGGCTGCGAGTCGTCGAGGAGGTGTCACGACTATGACTGCCTAGGTGCTATGCTCCTACGGGGGGAGTGGTAGAGCGTCAACTTCACGTTTCGTTTTTAACGACGCAAGCGAACGTGCGTACGCATCCGTGGCATATTGGCGTATACGATATCGCGACGGAATGGTTAGGGTACGGTTAGTGGCGGCCAAGGCGAAAGTCGATCCGGACCTGCTGGGAAGAGTGATCGGCACGCTTTTCCCAGAGGACCGGTCAAGTCCCTCAGGTCACCTGCCGTCGTCATTGGAGTGGCATGATGAGATGGAGGTGACCGTGGAGGAGCTGAATCGAGCCGTTAGCCGCTTGAGAGCCCGGAACACTGCACCGGGGCCTGACGGAATTCCTGGTCGGGCTCTGGTGCTGAGTCTGGCTGCCTTGGGGGACAGGCTAAGACAGCTGTTTACCGGCTGTCTGCGGAGTGCCAAGTTTCCCACAGCATGGAAAGAAGCAAGGTTGGTCCTCTTGAAGAAGGAAGGTAGGGCCGCCGATTCTCCCTCTGCGTACCGTCCCATATGCCTGTTGGACGAGATTGGCAAATTGTTCGAAAGGATAGTTGCCACTCGGCTCAACGGACATCTGTCGCGCGTCGGTCCCGATTTGGCAGAAAGCCAATTTGGATTCCGACGGGAGCGTTCCACCATAGATGCCATTATGCGCGTCCGCTCCCTGTCGGAACAAGCAGTATCCCAGGGTGGTGTGGCGTTGGCGATAAGTCTTGATATTGTCAACGCCTTTAACTCTCTACCCTGGGATACAATACGGAGGGCATTAGCATACCACCAGGTGCCTGCCTACCTGCAAGGCTTAATCGGGGACTACTTGCGCGACAGGTACATTCTGTACATGGGGCAAGATGGTAGGAATATACGGAGGGAGATCAAACGTGGGGTTCCGCAGGGCTCAGTGCTGGGTCCGCTATTGTGGAACCTCGCGTACGATGCGGTCCTGCGTGTCGACCTTCCTGCTGGCGTAAATATCGTATGTTATGCCGATGACACACTGGTGGTCGCCAGCGGGGTCACCTTTGAGGGGACCAAGGAGCTCGCTGAGCTTGGGACAGAAGTCGTCGTCGCCAAAATCCACGAGTTGGGTCTAGAAATAGCGCCTCATAAGACCGAGGCCTTATGGTTTCACAAATTACCTCGGAGCAGGGAACCACCCGACTCGTGCGTCTACGTGGGTGGGTCTATAGTCAGAGTGGGGCGGTACATGAAGTACCTAGGGCTCCACCTGGACAGTCGCTGGGGCTTCGAAGAGCACTTTGAGCGCCTAGTCCCCCGGATTGAGAGGGTGGCGGGTGCTATGCACAGACTGCTGCCCAACCTGGGGGGACCGAGGGAGGAAATACGCCGCCTCTATGCGGGGGTAGTACGGTCCGTAGCCTTATACGGGGCACCTGTGTGGGCGAAAAGGCTAGCCATCCGGCGCTGTAGATCTAAAATCTACAGTGTCCAGCGGAGGATGGCTATACGGATCGTGCGGGGATACCGCACGATATCTTTTGAGGCGGCAACAGTCCTGGCTCGCTTCCCACCCCTAGACATACTGGCGGATATGGATGCGAGGGTGTACAACCGAATCCGCATCCTCCGTCAGAGAGGTGGCAGTGAGCCAGATGAGGCGCTCAAGTCTATAAAACGGCAGGAGCGACAGAACGCGTTGGCGATGTGGCGCACTCGACTTAGCGAGGAGCGCTATGCACGCAAACGTGTTACTGGCGCAATCCTGCCGGTCTTCGAAGCCTGGATGCAGCGACGAGTAGGAAGACTCACCTACAGACTTACACAGATAATTACCGGGCATGGGTGCTTCGGTGATTATCTGTGTAAGATTGGACGCGAAGCGACGGCGAACTGCTTCCACTGCGGTGGACAGGATCAGGACTCCGCGTCCCATACGCTGGCGGTATGTCCAGCGTGGGAACGGGAGCGAACGATCCTGACCAACCGGGTCGGTCGGGACCTCTCCCTGCCAGCACTCGTGTCGGCGATGTTGAGCGGGGACTCGGCGTGGAGGGCCGTAGCCACCTTCTGTGAATCCGTAATGGTCCAGAAGGAGGCTGCTGAGCGGGATCGGAGGAGGACAGATCCCACTCGGAGACGACGTCACCAAGGCGTTCGTCACGGCCCTCCCTTTGAAGATGGTGTTCCCCTACCAGAAACGGGGCCTCTGGGGTTGCAGGCATTCGTAGCGGGGGCCTCGAATGCCTAGTAACGTAACCCCCGAGGAGGACGATGGCTCGGAAGTGGTCCCGAGGCATCGTGATAGCACTGCGAGGGTGCTGGGGGTAGTAAGTTCTGCCCCTGGGACGTGCTTCCAATAAAGCGAAGCGAGAGAGGGGCCCCGGTTGCGTTCCGAACGGAGATCCCGGGACTCCTCATACACGCTGATGGAGACCACCGTGGGGTTTTAGCCGGTAGGAGTCCGGCATAACCTTCCGGTTGCCCCCGCAGCCGGAGGTATCCATGAGGATTTCCCCACGAAAAAAAAAAAAAAAAAAAAAAAGGCATACGTGGCAAGACGCGCAGTGAGGTGTATAATATAAATGCGCGGACAATAGCAAATTTAAAGATAGGTTCGCAGTCTGTAAGTAGGGAGTGCTTACGTTTAAAGCACTTATGCGACCTACCGAGTTGGGTTTGTTACGACGACGCAAAACCGAGATTATTATTAGGCGCCGACAACTGGCATTTAATAATCACCCGTAATTTAAGAATAGGACGTCGAAGGCAGCCTATAGCTGCACGTACGTTATTAGGGTGGGTAATACAGGGAACCGTGCCGCGGTTAACGTGTAGGGAAGACGGCGAGACCGTATTACACGTCGTAAGCGCTAGCGGACGGTTAGATAGGGACATCCGAACGTTTGCCAGTCAGGACGAGGAGCTAACGGAACTCCTCAAACGGCAGTACGAGATAGATTCTATAGGTATCTCGCTGAAGAGTAGGCCGCGACGGGCAGAGGAGCGCGCTGTCGACATATTCCAGCGCACCGTCAAGAAGGTCGGCGAGCAATACCAAGTTGGACTGCCATGGAAAGACGACAACGTGCGGATGCCACCCAGCTATGAAATGGCAGCTCGAAGACTACGGACGATTGAGAGAAAAATGGACCAGTCGCCGGAGTTTCGGGACGCCTACACAGCCCAGATAGACAACCTCCTGGCAAAAGGATACGCAAGGGAAGCCGAGGGGACAGAGGGAGAGGACCCCAAGAGCTGGTACCTGCCACACTTCGCCGTACGGAACCCGAACAAGCCGGGGAAGACAAGAGTAGTGTTCGACGCGGCAGCGCGCGCATCCGGTAGATGTCTTAATGACTATTTACTCGACGGCCCCGACTTATTACGGAACTTACCGAGCATACTGTTTAGGTTTAGGGAAAATGAGATAGCCGTATCCGCAGATATTAGGGAAATGTTCTTGCGTGTAAAAATAGACCGTCGCGACCAACCCGCGCAATTGTTTCTGTGGCGAGGTAATGAGCGATCCAGCCCACCGCGGGAGTACGTTATGACGTCTATGATTTTCGGCGCGAAGAGCTCGCCGTTTCTCGCACATAGTGTTAGAGATTTTAACGCGCGCGCACACGCAGAAACACATCCGTTGGCGCTTAACGCTATCGTGCGTAGTCATTATATGGACGACTATTTAGACAGTTATGCAACGGTAGAGAAAGCGGTAAATACGGCAAGGCAGGTTACGGAAGTGCACCAGAAGGCCGTTTTCACCTTGGCAGGCTGGAATTCTAACCACGCAGCCCTATTGGAAGACAAGCCGGAGGAACTACTGGCGAGAAAGCCTAAGGAAGTAGGCTTAAGGCAAGACAGGCCAGGCAGGACCCTAGGGTTGTTATGGATGGCCGACGAAGACGCCCTGACATTCAACACCTCTATGAATAGGGTGCCGCAGAAAGTAAAGGCGCTACAGCGACCACCGACTAAGAGGGAAGCATTAAGCGCAGTCATGTCGGTGTTTGACCCACTCGGACTGCTTAGCTACCTCACCATCACCGCCAAGATCCTGCTACAACACCTATGGCGAATGAAGAAGGTTGGATGGGATGATGAACTACCCGAGGAGGCAGCGGATAAATTTCAGAGGTGGCTGCGAGTCGTCGAGGAGGTGTCACGACTATGACTGCCTAGGTGCTATGCTCCTACGGGGGGAATGGTAGAGCGTCAACTTCACGTTTTTAACGACGCAAGCGAACGTGCGTACGCATCCGCGGCATATTGGCGTATACGATATCGCGAAGGAACGGTTAGGGTACGGTTAGTGGCGGCCAAGGCGAAAGTTGCCCCGATAAAGGCGCAAAGCATACCGCGATTAGAATTGCAGGCGAATGTAAAAGGCGCGCGACCCGCGGAATTCGTGCAAGGCGAGCACAGAGTGGTAGCCGATAAGGTAGTGTATTGGACAGACTCCACTACGGCGCTCCACTGGATACAGAACGATACGGCGCGTTATACCCCATACGTGGCTCATAGGTTAGGGGAGATAGCGGAAAAAACGTCACCCGAGCAATGGAGGTGGATACCGACTGCAGAAAATATCGCAGACCAGGCGACGCGCGTAAATTATGCGAACAAGGAAGAGAGCGACAGATGGTCGAAGACAGATGGCCTCGCCGTCAGGAAGAGAAGGCAGGGAATGATGATGAAGAACTGAGGAAGTCGTGGCGCATCAGAGCGACACCAAGGATGCTCCACACCTGCCAGACATAGAAAGATTCTCCTCCTACGAGAGATTAATCAGGGTCACTGCACGAATACTACAGTTCGTCGATGCCATACGAGGAAGGGCGCACGGACTGACTTTGCAGCACATCCAGAGAGCAGAGCGGATGTGGATAGAGCACAGCCAACATGAAAGCTTCGCTGAAGACATCAGTCGACTTCAGCGGGGGAAGAACTTGGCAACCGGCAGCGCGCTAAGGAAGCTCGACCCTATGCTAGAAGATGGCGTACTACGCGCCAGGGGAAGAATCGACGCAGCCGACGTGGACAGCCAGATGAAGAGGCCCATCATATTAAACGGACGCCACCATTTTGTGAAGCTGCTTGTGGAAAAGGCGCATCAGGAAGCAAGCCACGCCAACAGGGAGAGGGTGGTCAACGACCTACGCACCAGATATCATATCCTCCGATTACGACCAACAGTACGAGAAGTGGAGCGGAGATGTCTGCGATGCAAGGTACGCAAGGCGACACCACGGCCAGCGGTTATAGGAGACCTACCACCTGAACGATTAGGGGCATTCGCGCGACCATTCACCTACACCGGAATCGATTATTTCGGGCCTATAACAGTAACTATAGAACGTCGGCATGAAAAACGGTGGGTAGAGTTATTCACCTGTTTAACGACGCGCGCGGTGCATTTAGAATTAGTGTACTCCCTTACGACGGACTCGGCGATATCGGCATTGCGGCGCATGGCTGCTAGGCGTGGGTGGCCACGGGTCATATACTCGGATAATGGGACGAACTTTCATGGGGCAAATACTGAGCTACAACGGGCAATGGAAGAGTGGGCACCACAGCTGAAGGACTACGCGTTGACTCGGCGGACAGTTTGGAAATTCATCGCACCGGGAGCGCCGAACAAGTGAGGCGCATGGGAGCGTCTTGTGCGCTCAGTGAAGACCGCACTCGAAGCCACTCTGCACCAGAAGAGCCCACGAGAGGAGACGTTAGCAACGCTCCTTACAGAAGCTGAGAACACAGTGAACTCTCGACCGTTGACGCACGTACCGGTCGACATCAACGAGCAAGAGGCGCTGACACTCAACCATTTCCTGCTGTTGGGACCATCGAGCCTACCAGTCACCGCGCCGTGCACACCTAGTGATCGTCGGGCGTGGAGAGCGGCGCAAGGACTCGCCGATGAATACTGGAGGCGCTGGGTTAAAGTGTACCTGCCGACGCTGGTTGCGCGCGGGGACTCTCGGGATGTTCAGCAGCGCCAGATCCAAGTAGAGGACCTCATCGTGATGGCAGATAGCAACATGCCAAGGAACGTGTGGCCGCGGGGAATCGTGACAAGGACCTTTCCCGGACCAGATGGCGTGGTGCGCAACGTGAAGGTGAGGACCAGGGGCGGAGTGCTGCGGCGGCCATTCAGGAAGATCGCCGTCCTCCCGAGGGAAGCTTAGGCTCGCAAGCTACGCCGGGGGGAGGATGTTGCGGACAGCGAGGGACCCGCCGCCCCGTCGCGCCTTCATACCCCGTTGCGCCCCGCACACTCCGCGCACCGGAGCCGAGTGACGACCAATGGGCGTGCAGCATCGTCGCGCGGCACTACTCACAGACAAAGACGCTCTCTTGCGGGATATAAGAAAGGCGTTTTGATCTGTGAGCAGTTCATTTCGGAAGCGGCCCTGGAAGAAAGAAGACTCAAGACTCCATAAGCGAAGATCTCTCTGTACATATTAGCATAGTTAATAATAGTGCCCATTTATTGTAAATAATTGAATACAGTATAGTTCTACAGTACCATCTTTTCTTCAAGCAGTCCCCTAGCATAGTTTACCTCAGATCAGTCAGTCATTAGTCAATACAGTCCACTAGCTACAGTAATAAATAAATACAGTCCACTTATATCCCTAATATTCTTGGTCCTTCGCCGCCGGATAAGAAGCAAGAATCCATAATATTCTTGGTCCATCGTCGCCGGATTCAAGCCAGAAGATTCAAGCCAGAAGTAAGAAGAAACAAGAAAGAAGGTAATAATTACAGAAGAGAGAAGATCATTACAGAAGATCTTCAAGGAAGATTGGGCACTATAATCCTCTCTTGCGCCGATGGCTAGTCTCCGTTGAGACTGGCCGCCGTGGCCGAAATGCGGTCTGGAGGACATTATCATCTACCGATTTTTTTATCGGTAGATAATAATATATCCACAGGTATGGGTTCAATTTCGAATGAGACAACAAAAATAATAGAAAATGCTTATGTGAATATTATTTAAAAACAAATAATTGAAACAGTACTAGGAAAATTTTTGTACATCTTTACAGTTTTCGGTTTGATAACGCATGCTTGAAAACTAAAGGATTCTAAGTAAATATTTTTTCATCCCGTTCAGAATCTGTAATCCTAAAGAAGAACGTGTAGGAAACTTTAAGGAATTGTTTACAATCAGTTAAACGTACATACGATGACATGTTTATTATTGCAAACATTTTTATAAGTTCGTACATGATATTAGTCGAGCAAATCACACCCATGTTTGTATATCATAAAAAAATCATTTATTTTATAGAAATTATAAATTACGTCAATCGTGGAATTTATAATTTTTATAGACAGATCATGAAGGAATTTTTAAAATCGCTGACCCCTAAAGAAAATCAATTTGTTGTAAAATTTACGAACCTTGTCGTCATTAGAAGAAATTTTCTTTGCTGCGTAATGCATTCTCACTTTTAATTATTTAAACAAATAGATTTTAATAAAAGTGGGTAATGGCAATCTAAAAATTCCTGACTTAGAAAATATTCATTAATATGGAGGAAAAAATCTGTCTTCAAGCATTTTTTGAGGCACTCCTGCGAAAGTAAAGAAAAAAAGTGTAACATCTCAAATATATGGGAATTCACCCAATAGGTTTGTGAAGCTCGAGCCAAAATTACTCAAATTTGCCTTAAAAAACAAAAAGTTTTAAAAGTTACAGAATACAAGGTTTGAAATTCCTGCTAAAAAGTTTTATGTGGGGCCCACCGTAGCGCTTGTAGTGTACCATCATAAACACGTTTCCTTTTTAGTATGAAGTCGTGTTCTTCTTTCTGAGGCGTGTATACCTAGGTATTTCCCCATGTTAAAAAAAGGCCGTGCTTTGCTGCATTCCCTGGGGGAGGGCTTGTGATATGCTGTAATGATGATAATGATGACGATGATGATGAAGTGGTAATATTACAAAATTACTTTTGTCCACAAACTAATAAAAAAATGTAATTGTCTATTGAATGTTATTTAATCATAATCTGTGAATTTTTAGTTCTAATGTCGAAATAACAGTGAATTTATTTAGTGAAAGTCATTACTAGAAATAACAATATACTCACGAAAATGGTTTGTAACGATAGTCGTACAATCAACTTTCACAATTGTATCTTTATAACATTTTCATTCGCGTTAGGCGCTTGACAGCTATACAATAATCTGAGGTTATGATGTTACTTCGTTTTCTTTTCAGAATAAATTAAAATCATCACAGAGAGATAAAGTTAAGAAGTTCGTCGCTTTCACACAAACAAGTGAAAGTACTGCCATATACTGCCTTTCGCAAAACGACTGGAAACTAGACTTAGCGAGTGACAACTACTTTCAGAACCCTGAAGCTTATTACAAAGATTCTGGCAAATCTGCTGTGGACAAAAAAAAGATTGAACAGCTCTTTAACAAGTACAGAGACCAGCAAGAAAATGATAAAATAACTGTAGATGGTGTTATGAAGTTCCTAGAAGATTTAAATCTTAGTCCTGAATCAATTTTAGTACTTATAATAGCATGGAAGTGCAAAGCAGCAGTGCAGTGTGAATTCACTAAAGACGAATTTACTACTGGTTTAATAGAACTTGGTGTAGACAGCATAGACAAATTAAAGGCAAAGCTGCCAACTCTTGAATTGGAAATCAAAGATCCAAATAAATTTAAAGATTTTTATCAGTTTACATTTAATTATGCTAAGAATCCAGGACAGAAAGGTCTAGAGCTAGATATGGCTGTAGCTTATTGGAATATAGTACTCCGTGGGAGGTTTAAGTTCTTAGATGCTTGGTGTAAATTTCTCACGGTAGGTTAAAACAAAACATGATAAGTAAAATTCACTAGTATATTATTTAATGACTTCTAATATTTACGCGAACACTACACATTGAATAAAACTGTTTTTTACGGATTATATCATGTTTATTTTATTATTTTTATTCCCGACGTTTCAAGTGCTTTACAGCAACCCATGGTCACGGGGGGGACTGAGATGTTTGACGTCCCGATGTCACAGTTAGCCCGGCTAGCTTCAGTGTTTCAATATTAATTTTTGGTTCGATTTACGCAGAATGAACTTACAGTATCCTGAAGTCTTGCAGTGTTATGCTTGGGTGTGGATTTAATTTTGTTAATTATAGGATCCCAAGCAGATGGCAGCACCCATCCATCTTCTCTATTGAAATTAGGATATTTTTTAATTTCAATAGCCTCGCGTATCATCCTTGGTAGGAATCGGTGTTCTTTTGCAAGGATTTGTGGTCTATCAAATCTGATGTAATGGCGGGGACGATCTTCTCTGCGTTGTGATGGGCTCTGGGAAGTCTGCAGTCTGTGAACATGTGCAAGATCGTCCCCGCCATTACATCAGATTTGATAGACCACAAATCCTTGCAAAAGAACACCGACCGAAACATCTCAGTCCCCCCCGTGACCATGGGTTGCTGTAAAGCACTCGAAACGTCGGGAATAAAAATAATAAAATAAATGTGATAAAATCCGTAAAAAACAGTTTTATTCAATAGTATATTATTTAAACATAATAGTTATTGGTAGATAAAAATACAAACAAGAATAGCAGCATATAATTATTTTCTATATTTAAGAATCTTAATAAGTTCCCTCTGACACCTTTTAAGAAACCCACAGGGTAGTGATTATTCGTTACAGTGTGATCAATTTATGTACAAATATTTAATTTCAATATTTACTGTTTCATGAGATTCATACTAAACCTTTCAATCATTGGGATAGTGAATCGTGATAAATTATTTATATGTTCCATGTCTTGTTGCTCGGCACTTTTTAAGTTTGATTAAGTACTGCTATGTGATGGTGGATTAACAAAATCTATCACTCGATCCTGTGGTGTGAAATAACATTTATTCCTTTCATCCAAAATGTTGTTGCACTCAACATCCAATATTTTTAATTTTCGTTCTTTGTTTCTGTCTTGACTAGGTATGCCATGGATAATTTTCGCTCTTACTTTTATTTTTGCAGTTCTAAGTTATATAGAGCTAGGTTAAAATCAAGAAAATATTAAATTTTAAATTTATACTAATTACTATCTGGTGCTGTGTAGTGGATATCTACCCGTGGGTGTCGTAAAAGGCAACAAAGGGAAACAGGCAGGAGATGGGCAGCAGCATCTTCCTGGTAACGGCAAAAGTACAATAAAAAACTGCGGTTGACAACCCGCTCGCAAAGCGTGGCAACTATGGCAATATACCCCCCATGATGAAAGTTACGAAGAGACGGCCCCCAGTCCCCGGCGGCCCCGCTATTCCTGGCTACGGTGGCGACCATGGTAACGGCGGGGCAGGGGGTGCTAAAAATCTCCGGTGGAGGTTCGGTTGCCACCTACGACGACTCGACCTGGCAACATTCAACTCACGCACCCTGAGGACTGACGAGAAAATTGTGGAGCTGGAAGAAGAGATAGACAAGTTACGCTGGCATATTATAGGATTATCCGAAGAGAGGGGGAGGGGAAGGACACGGTAATCCTCGAATCCGGCAACTTGCTCTATTACCGGGAGGGCGACCATCTGTCCCAAGGAGGTGTCGGATTTATCGTCCACAAGTCTCTTGTTAACAACGTTGTAAATATTGAGAGTGTGTCGACGAGGGTTGCGTATCTTATACTCAGAATCATCAAACGGTATTCGCTGAAGGTCATACAGGTTTACGCACCAACCTCGGCACACCCCGATGAGGAGGTGGAAAAAATGTATGAGGATATCTCTAGAGCCATGCATTCCTCCAAAACCCAATATACGGTGTTAATGGGAGACTTCAATGCAAAACTATGCACAAGAGAGAATGGTAAGCTGAAAGTGGGGAAATTCGGAATAGGGCAACGGAGCTCAAGGGGCCAGCAGCGGCCGACTTCGTGGAGAAAGAGGGACTCTCTATGATGAACTCTTTCTTCCAGAAGCGGCCCCACAGGAAGTGGACCTGGTCGAGCCCCGACGGTTCGTCAAAAAATGAGATTGACTTCATTATGACGACCAGACGACAACTGTTCAGTGATGTCTCAGTGATCGCGAGGGTGAAAACCGGCAGCGATCACCGAATGGTTAGAGGCACACTGAACCTAAACGTTAAGTTGGAGAGGTCTCGTCTAATGACGTCAACGCTCCGTTCCCCTCGTGCTCTAATCCAAAGTCCCGAAACCTTTCAGTTCGAGTTACAAAACCGTTTTCAGTGCCTAGAAAACTGCAATGAAGTGGACGATTTGAATGACAAGCTCGTGGAAACTGTCCATGCGGTCGGAGCTAAGTTTTGCTAGACCCGCCGCAGAAGAACACAAAAACTCCGATCACACTCTTAATCTCATGGCTGTTAGACGGGAGATGAAGCTACATTCTTCAACAGATTTGACAGCATACAGGCAACTGAACAGACAGATCTCCAAATGCATGCGGCGGGACTTACGCAACTTCAATACAGCTCGTATTGAAGAAGCGATCGAGCGGAACCAAGGCTATAAAGTCTTTGCCAGAGATCTGTTTGCCAGAAAGAGCCAACTGTCGAAGCTGAAGACCGAATGTGGCAGCATCGTTTCCGGGGCACCTGAGATTTTGAGTGAGATTGAGAGGTTCTATGGGCAGCTGTACACGTCATCGTTGGAGCCGCACGCAAGTGTGAGTAACGATCCAAGAGCGAGTCTTATCCGACATTACTCCGATGATATCCCGGACGTCAGTCTGAGCGAGATTAGAATGGCTCTCCAGCACCTTAAAAACTGCAAGGCCCCAGGCGAGGTTGGAATTACAGCGGAGCTTCTGAAAGCGGGTGGAAAACCGGTACTTGAAGTCCTTCGAAGCTCTTTAATTCCGTCCTCCATGGTGGCATTACACCGGAGGCGTGGAGCAGAAGTGCGGTGGTCTTGTTCTTCAAGAAAGGCGACAACGCTCTCTTGAAGAACTACAGACCGATTTCCCTTCTGAGACGCGTCTACGTGCTGTTTTCGAGAGTCATTACGAATCGTTTCGCGCGCAGACTTGACGACTTCCAGCCTCCCGAACAAGCCGGTTTCCGAAAGGGCTTTACCACCATAGACCACATACATACCCTTCGGCAAATTGTACAGAAGTCCGAGGAGTACAATTTGCCACTATGGCGTATGTGGACTATGAGAAAGCCCTTGATTCCGTCGAAATTTGGGCGGTGCTGCAGCCCCTTCAGCGGTGCCATGTTGACTGTCGGTATATCGAAGTGTTGAAGTGCTTGTACAGTAGGGTTACGATGGCTATCCGAGTACAGAACCAGAGTACGAAACCTATCCAATTGCAGAGAGATGTAAGACACGGTGACGTTATATTCCGGAAACTCTTCACCGCTGCATTGGAAGACGTTTTCAAGCTTCTGGACTGGAAAGGATACGGTATCAACATCAATAGCGAGTACATCACTCATCTTCGATTTGCCGACGATATAGTCCTTATGGCAGAATCGCTGGAGGACCTAAGCACTATGCTCAATGATCTCAATAGTGTTTCCCAACGGATAGGTCTTAAGATGAACATGGACAAAACAAAGATCATGTTTAATGTCCATGTCACACCTATGCCGGTAGTTGTTGAGAACACTAAGCTCCAAGTTGTTGACGAGTATGTTTACCTGGGACAAATAGTCCGACTAGGTAAGTCGAACTTCGACCGAGAGGTCAATCGACGGATTCAACTCGGTTGGTCAGCGTTCGGGAAATTACGACACATCTTCTCGTCAGGTATACCTCAAAACTTGAAAACGAGACTGTACACCCAGTGCGTGTTGCCAGTGATGACATACGGAACTGAGACGTGGTCCTTCACTGCTGGCCGGATGAGGAAGCTCAAGGTCGCTCAGCGAGCTATGGAGAGGGCTATGCTCGGAGTTTCTCTGCGTGATAAACTCACAAATGAGGATATCCGCAGTAAAACCAGAGTGACCGACATAGCCCAACGGATTAGTAAGCTGAAGTGGCAATGGGCCGGCCATATAGCTCGAAGAACCGACAGCCGATGGGGAAGAAAGGTTCTTGAGTGGTAGCCTCGTACCGGCAGGCGAAGTGTAGGGCGTCCCCCCACTAGATGGAGTGACGACCTGGTAAGATATGCAGGAAGTCGATGGATGCGGGTGGCTCAGGACCGTGCCTTGTGGCATTCTTTGGGGGAGGCCTATGTTCAGCAGTGGACTTGTGAAGGGCTATAATGATGATGATGATGATGATGACTTCTAATTATTTATTATTTGCATAAAATGCATTGATTGCCTGTCAATACGTTTTTCTAATCATATTTGAAATAATGTTCTAATAAAATGGTGTATGTGCTATTTATAGAAAACCTGATAAATGTAATAGTGTAATATTTCAGGAGCACCATAAAAGATCCATCCCGAAGGACACATGGAATCTTCTACTAGACTTCGCTACACAAATAGATGACGGCATGAGCAACTATGATGCTGAGGGCGCATGGCCAGTCCTAATCGATGACTTCGTAGAGTGGTGCCAGAAACAGGGGTTAGCTGCAGATGGGGTCAAAGCTCTAGAGCCTGCGTCTGGCTAGCTGATACCCAACTGTTACTTACAGTGCGAAGCGAGGGTACAAAGTGTTTGTGCAGAATTGGAAGTACAAGACCAACATTTTATTGGGGCACTTGTAACATACATAGTACTAATCCTATCTCGTTTCGTCCTGTACAGTCTTGAGCTGTGTACAGTCGAGTGGGTCGCCATCATAATTTTCTTCGAATTATGTAGCTGACTAAATTGTGCAGTGTTTGATTGAACAGTCCAAATGGCTTGGAACGTTGGAATGAAAACTTGGCTTGTTATGGAACAGTGAATTTGTGTTTATTTATTACTCAACTGTATAACGCTCTTGATCTATTCGTCCGTTAGGTAAATTTTATAGAATTGTTGCATCCTTTCCTGAATAATAACTGAAAATTACTATTTCTTTTCAAATATAAATAGACAAATATAAATGCAGTTAGTGATTTTTCCATCTTATATAACTTTATTTTGATTGTTACTACTTGAATTCAATTCTCGCTTATTATCTATCTTGCAGTTTTACACAAAGCCAAAATTAATATTATATTATTAGAAAAATTTTGTAAGTTATATAAATAAGGTTGAATAATAGAACAGAAAGAAAATAAGCTACGTAATTTCCAATTAATACAAAAATGAAAATTTACATTGAGGAAATGCAATACTTTATTTCTTAAACTACCAAATGTTTATTTAAGCTATTTTTGTTTTAAATGAATCTTGAGTTTATGTCATCTAATGTGTGAAAGAAATGTTATATAAAATTATAAGTTACAATGTCTTCTTTACTAAAGGGGATTCTATGTCGTGATTTAAAGTAACAGTGTTATAATGCAAACTTTTATGTAAATATGTATATACATGTTAATGGTATTCTTTTTTTTAATGATTAAAACTTAGAAATTTTTGTTTTGATTTTTACATACACAAACTTTAGGATGCTTTTAAAATAGCATATCAATTCTATGATAAGCTATCACTTTATGGTTTACATAATTTATCTATTTCTAAATGAAGAAATTTTACAACAAAACATTGCATAATGTATAGATCTACGAGTATGTAATCACTTGTGGATATTAGCAATCCGAGAGAATCTAAGAGGCGACTAATTGGTAAAATATGTTGACGTTTCTTATTCACCTGTCTTCTTCCAAAGTTTAAATGTAAACTTATTTGGTGTAGTAAAAGCGTGATCTGTGATTATCATACTAATTTCTTAATACAATATATATTGAAATGTATAATTCGTGGTAAGATTATTTAAAATTGAACAAAATGATTAAAATATGAAAGTAATATTTAAATAGTAAATGAAACTTATGACAGTTGTTTTTAATACAGTGTTCATTTATAATAATCTGTTCTGTACTAATAATCAAGAATTTTGAAGCATCTATTTGTTTTAATATTCAATTTTTCATGTTGCAATAGATTGTCTAGAGAGATATCTACTGTTGTTTTTAATAACATTGATTCATGAGATCATAGTTAGTGTTTGGTACTTAGATTTATTGTACAAAACAAATTGATGTATTATGAATTAATTACATTAAATTGTTAATTAAATTTAATATTATTTTCCTGTAGACCAGGTAAGTTAATTGCTTGTAAGAGTTGCTTTATTATGTTTTTGGCAAACCAGAATAATATTGAGTAGTCAAAACCATTCTTTTATAGAAGAGGGGGCAAATGAGCATGCGCTTCATCTGATTAAAATTGTCAACCGCCGTCTCACAACAATTGCAACACCGCATCAAGGGTATTGCCATGGTATTGCAGATGCGTTGCCAGCCTTTTAAAAAGGAGTAAGCTCGTACTTGTAAGTCCCTAAGTCGTGTCGGTCTGGAAAAATCGCCGGTGGTAAATGATAGGAATACTTTACTCCTAGCACAAGACTAAATGATAGCGATGGGTCGTTGACGGTTTTTCCATTAACGAAACGTTAACGTTGATTTAAGTTTGTCAACTAGAATCAACTAGTTTAATTCGTCAACAAGTTAACGTACTACTAATGCCAACTTACAACGTAAACCGTTAGAAACAGAAACAGAAACTTTCTTATTCAATATAGATTATAAATAATACTTATTGAAAGTCTCTCTTTTGTTTAATTACCACTGGTTCGGAAAAAACCTCTGTCCTGGGAAGAACCAGCAAGAAACCCAGCGGGACTTTTTTTTAACAGCTGACAATCATGTATGTTACACAAATTAACAACACAACAAATTAGAAATAGCTTGGTAGCGATAACCTCATTTCCAGGGGTTATTATCATTTATAAATTCTTTAATACTATAATAACCCTTTTTATACAAACTTAGTTTAATAAAGTTTTTGAACTTTGAGCTGGTCAAATTTTGTATATTTTCTGGAATTTTGTTGTAAAAGCGTATACATCGCCCCAAGAATGAATTACTGACTCGATGGAGTCGAGTAACTGGTACTACTAGCTTTTGTATGTTCCTAGTATTTACAGAATGAATATCACTTATTTTTGTAAAACTACTTTTATTTTTGTGTACGTACATTACATTTTCATAAATGTATTGAGAGGCCAAAGTTAATATATTAATTTCCTTAAATGTTTGTCGCAGCGACTCTTTAGGCTTTAAATCATAAATTGCTCTTATGGCCCTCTTCTGTAAAACAAATATAATTTCAGTGTCTGATGCGTGTCCCCATAGCAAAATACCATTCGACATTATGCTATGGAAATAGCTAAAGTAAACTAGTCTAGCTGTTTCAAAACTATTTAGACTTCTAATATTTTTAACAGCATATGCTGCAGAACTAAGTCTGCTTGCTAGTTTTGCTATATGAGGGCTCCATTGAAGCTTCGCGTCTAGTGTGATTTCAAGAAAAATGGTGGTATCTACAAGACTCAGTTTCTCCCTATTTAAAATTACATTAGTATTTAATTATTTGATACTCGGAGTCATGAATTTCATACATTTCGTTTTAGTGCCATTTAAATGCAAATTATTAACATTGAACCAATTTACTAATTTAGATATAGCATTATTTACTTCGTCATATTTTAGTAATTGTCGACTTAATTTGAAAATTAAAGAAGTGTCATCTGCAAATAATGCTATATAATGATTATCCCCTACTATGTAAGGTAAGTCATTAATGTAGACAAGAAACAGAAAGGGGCCGAGAATTGAGCCTTGAGGCATGCCCATTTGTACCATCGACCCGGAAGAGCTCATATTGTTAATGACAACTTTTTGCGTTCTCTTACTTAAATATGAAATAATACATTTAAGAGCATCACTTCTTACACCGTAGTGTTGAAGTTTCCTGATTAATGTTTCATGGTGAACACAATCGAAGGCCTTGGATAGGTCACAAAATATACCCAAAGCATTTTGTGAATTCTTCCATCCATTAAAGATATATTTAATCAGCTCAACACCGGTATCAGTTGTCGAGCGACCCCTTGTGAAACCAAATTGATTTTTATGAAGTAAATTATTTATGTTAAAGAAATTTAACATTTGATCAAGAAAATTTTTTTTCAAAAATCTTACTAAGTGTTGGTAGTACAGAAATAGGTCTAAAATTAGCGGGGTCTAATGTACTACGAGATTTAAATACTATGCTTCATTAAATCAGGAAACACACCAGATTCGATACTAGTATTAAAAATAATGGCTAAATGAGGCGCGATTGTATCTATTATAGACGCAATAACTTTAACGGAAATCCCCCATAGATCCGCAGTTTTCTTAACATCAATAGTTTTAAAATATTTTTATCTTCTTTTTCTTTTAGACTTCTTTTTGGAATCATTTACTAAATAATTCCAAAAAGAAGTCGTGCGTTGAAAAAAACTTATAGTAAATCGCACAGTAGTGGACCGCCAAGCATCCAAATGGTGTGAATGGTATCGTGAATTTTGTCGCGATGTGCGTTGGTGGATTTAATCCGAACAATTCCTCTATGCTCTCCCAATGGTAGTTAAAGATGAGGGTTAAACTGCACTAGATTTAGTCGACCCCAATCTGAGACTGTTTAACAAAGACTCAATGTCAGACACAAGTTTGTTCCGGCTCGACGGCGTGTGCTCGAGAAATTGGCACGGTAAAAAGTATCACCAGTGCTTTCACCCGCATATTAATGAATGTTATTGGTTCATTGTGTATCATTCACATGCAGAAGAAACAGCGTATGTGGCACGCACGCTTTGTGGAGCACCAGTATTAAAAGGCATGTAGCCTCCATCGAAAGAAGCGGTTTGTGCCAATCCCGAACGAAGGCCTCCCTCGTGGACTCTACTTCCTCCGCCCATCTATGAGATAAACCGGAAGATCACCAGCTGATCAACCCCGATCAAAACCGTACTGGCGGTCGTTAACCAGCTGGTGGTTCGCAATGTATCTCATGAACTCATGCCTTTAAATTAGTTCCCAACGAAATTTGTAGGGAAACCTCTGATTATAGAATTAACGATATTATAAGTATAGATAAGTAAAATCAAAATGTAGATGCGTTGTTACCTCTGGGGACTAAGATGGAATGCCTCAGCATGTAATTATACTCTCTAATCTTTATATCCTTCAGACCGGAACTCAACAAACAGCGCAAACACTGCTAGTGCTATATGATGGCACAAATAGGTCAGACAGTGGTACCAACCCAAACATACTGCTAATCAGAAAAGGAGTCCCATCACATATAGTATCTAGTAGTATTTTACGTCTGGCGTTAACGTGATGGTTATACTGCCATCTATCGAAAAAGTTATAACATCTTTCAGGTATACTATATTCCATAGTCGCTTGTACGCGACACACAGACGATGAGTAAAGCGTCTCCCACACAGAAGCGGCTTCCGGTGGCGGCCAGTTGTATTCGCTTGCAATGTAAGTGAGTCTGCAAACCCGTGTGGCCCTGTCATGGCCTACAAGCGGCTGGCCGCGGCCGCATGCACCGCCCCTTTCGCCAACGCGTGTTGTTAGCGAGTACGCGCCCAGTCGGTGGCTACAGCGCGGTCAGTTATAAATTTTTACAACAGGCCGCGTGTACCGCGTGAAAAATGTTGCTAAATTCAGAGATTGTAATAGAAACGGAGCAAAATTATACAGTACTATATGATAATTCGCATCGTGATTACAAAAGTATTAGGATTAAAAACAAAATATATGACAATATTGCTGAATATAATAAAACTTCATCACGGTTAGCCATGTTTACTGACGTCTAATCGTAGCACAGATACCACAGCGAATGACGCTTCAGGCCGCCGTTGCGACCGCGGTGGTGTGTTGTTGCAGCGGCTGGAGCTGTGGCTCGCAGTTAGCCGCCACCACAGGCCGCTTGTGTATGGAAGCCGCTTAAGGGTTCCATCGCCTAACCGATTATTCTTTGCCAATCTGACAATGTCAAAGTTGAGAAATACAAGGAGTGGTACTTAAAAAAAAAACCTTTGAAGTACATTTTGAGTAGTTATACAATGTTTTAACTAATCAAAATATACTTCAAACTACTAGTACTACTACAATACTACAACTAGTTATAGCATTGACCTAGCCAAAAGAGTTCCAATCACGCGCCAGTCCAAAGAGTATAGTGAAGGTTGATTTACACAGGGTCAGTAACAGGCGCCAGTGCTGGCGTCAAGGACTAACTAGCACTGTTTACATGCAGTCACTAGTCGTGGTAATGGTAACTTATTGAGGGTGTACGCACGTTATTGGAGTCATCATCATCATCATCATCACAGCCATTCATAAGTCTACTGCTGAACATAGGCCTCCCCCAAGGAATGCCACAAAGCACGGTCCTGAGCCACCAGCATCCATCGACTTCCTGCATGTCTTACAAGGTCGTCACTCCATCTAGTGGGGGGTCGCCCTACACTTTGTCTACCGGTACGAGGCTGCCACTCGAGAACCTTTCTTCCCCATCGGTTGTCGGTTATTCGAGTTATATGGCCGGCCCACTACCACTTCAGCTTACTAATCCGTTGGGCTATGTCAGTTACTCTGGTTCTACTGCGGATATCCTCATTTCTAAGTTTATCGTTGTATGTTGCCAGGTCGAGTCGTCTTAGGTGGCAACCGAACCTCCACCGGAGATCCTTAGCACCCCCTGCCCCGCCGTTACCATGGTCGACCGTAGCCTGGAATAGCGGGGCCGCTGGGGACTGGGTATCGTCTCTTTGTTACTCTCATCATTGGGAGTATTTACAATAGTTGCCACGCTTGGTGAGCGGGTTGGCAACCACAGTTTTTTTATTGTAATTTTGCTGTTATCAGGAAGATGCTGCTGCCCATCTCCTGTCTGTTTCCCTTTGTCGCCTTTTACGACACCCACGGGAAGATGAGAGAGAGAGAGAGAGAGAGAGATGGGGTAGTGGATATTCTTAACCGCCACTACACGGCATAATATTTAATAATTATTATTGGAGTCAGTGGGCAAAAATGAATTCATGGAAACGGCAGAATATACAACGATTGAAATATTTGTTGAGAAAATGTTCCTATCTGATGTTGAAAGAGTTGACGGAAATGTTAGAAGAAGAGATATTTAAAAATAAACTACTTTGGACCAGCTGATGAATCTATCCCGATAAAGCTGAACGCACATTTGTTCACGCCGTACGTGCCGAATTTTACTGAAGGCCTTGCACACTTGCACGTACTCACCGTCAGCGCCGTCCGCAAATTTTTTGGAATGCTAACAAATCTTGCAGTTTTTTTCACCCACTGTTGTGAAACGGTACATTAGATAGATTAGATTAAAGACATTATCGCTCGGAATCACTATGGAAAAAATATTGTAATAGCCTAGTTATTGGCAGAGGAAGAAGAAAAAATATTGGTAAATCCAATTGGGCATACGGCATACCTTAACCGCATTAAAAAGACTATGGTGGATTTCATACGCTAATTCAGAAGCAACTAATGAAACATGACGAGAAATATGTATGTAAGTACTTTCGAATGAAAAAAGAAACATTTAACAAAATGTTATACATTTTAGAACCCAAACTAAAACATGAAGATACAAATATCCTACCACACTGGCCTCTCTTCTACCAAATTAATTAATAATTCGTGGTTGATCTCCATAATTATTGCGTTCCGCGTAGGTAGTCGGCACACGCTGGGCGTAGAACCGGTCTCGTGTACATGCGCTCCCATACTCCACCAGAACACTGCGCACCAGGCGTAGACGCGGCGAGCACCGTGCCCGGTTTAGCGGTGAGCCGGCGTCATGTGTTCGGCTTCATAATGTTCCATACAATACTGATGACCGGACGTAGATCCGGCGTGCCGCCGGGCTTAGCTCAAGTGAAAAACCGTCTCGTGGGCATGAGCCCTAACAGTAACGGCTTGGTTTGATAGTACGTTCATGCGTATGCATCATATTAGTCTGTGGTACGTTCTATGAGTACGTCCATAGACTAATGCCCAAATACTCAAACCATAGATATACACTCGGCGTCAAAAAAATCGCACATCCGAAAAAAATAATTTAAATACTATTTTAACACAACAGGCCAATGGCAATGTTGTGATTTGAGGGTATCATTCGAAAGGTAATTTCATAAGCTTTCAGGAATTTTAATTGAATTTTACTTTTATAACGAGACGAAAGAGAAATTAAAGAAAAAGACAGGGTATGTCCAAATTTGCAATTTAATAATATAAAAAGAAACTTAATAAAGACGAAAAAGTTCTTAAAACCTAGTGTTACCCCCCCCCCCCTTGCCTTGATAACGGCTTCCATGCAATCTTTCGTGGACCTTACAAGGGTCGCAACAGCCTCTTGGGGTATTTGTTCCCACTCTTCAAGTACCGCATCTTGGAGCTCTTGAAGAGTGGTTGTAGCTGGATCTCGAGCTCGCACGCGCCGTTTTAGGTCATCCCAGAGATGTTCTATTGGGTTAAGGTCTGGACTTCGTGCTGGCCAATGCATAACAGGGATATCGACCTCCTGTAAATAATCCCGTACAATAGCCGCGGTGTGGCAACGAGCATTATCATGCATTAACATGAATCCACCACCGACATAACCAGCATACTGGACCACATGTTCCTCCAGGATTTCAGTAATGTACCGACCAGCATTTAATGACCCTTGCCCACGGCCACCCCGAGTCCGGGAAACGCACACAAGTTCCGTTTTCCCGTCGACGGAAATGCCGCTCCAAAACATACACGAGCCACCCCCGTATTCGACGGATTCTTCGAAGCAAGGTTGTGTAAACCTCTCCCCCTGTCTTCTGTAGACCCTTCTACGTCTGTCATTGCAGAAGAGACAGACCCTCCTCTCATCAGAGAAGAGTACGGTCCGCCACTCTTCTAGAGTCCACTCGCAATGATTGCGAGCAAACTCTAGGCGATCTCTGCGATGCTGTGCAGTAAGTTTTCGACCTTTAGCAGGTCTATTGGCTGTCAAACTCTTTTCGTGTAACCTTCTTCTTATCATAGAAACACTCACAGAGTTTCTCAGAGTTGATCGAAGCTGTTGTTGCAACTCAACAGCATTTGTAAAACGGTTTCGTAAAGATGTCGTAACGATGAAACGGTCATCTCTTTCTGATGTGCACCGTTTTCTTCCAGATCCCGGTTTTCCAACATAACCACCAGTCTGCTGAAAACGTTGGAACACCCGTCGAACTGAAAAACGGGACAGGTTCAACTGTCGAGCAACGTCACACTGCCGCATCCCCGACTGCAATAGGGCAATCACTTGAGCGGCTTCCACCTTCACTTTCCATCTTTACTTGTTCTTACTTGGGTTACTTATTTACGTGTATTCACTGCAAAGTCTAAATTACGACTGACCCATATTTCATCCAGATCGACCCTTTTATACCCTTTTTAGGTGGTGTAACTAGCGTCCTTACTAAAGAGCATTTGACAGTGTTTATTTTTGACGCTCTATAATGATAAATGTTTTAATGATTTCATGATTTTTTTATTAATAATGTAAAGCTATTCAAATACCCATTTTAAAAATACCAATATTTATATAAATATAATTAGTTTCTAGCCATTACAGCCATTTTTCGCGGAAACTCAGAGAGGTGCGATTTTTGTGACGCTGAGTGTAGTAATCTATGACTCAAATGCTACCAAAGAGTATAGTAACAGTCATAGACAGAAATGTGTAGGACAGTTCAGTAATGCTGTTAGGATCTACGGATAGGATACAGTAGGATAAATTATTTAACTATGACACAAGCGAAGCCGCCCGCCAACCTCTTTTATTTTTATAAGTCGACACCCTATATGTTACATTAAATAATAAAACATATTTTGTAAATGCGTGATTGATTTTTATTTCATTATATTTTTCTATACAAAAAATCAGATTCTAACTCAACAGACAACTAAACACACAGTTGAAAGCACCATAATAAAATATTATAATTTATGATTTTATTAACATGACATAATTTTACAGTTTTTCTCCATTTAAAGCTGAACGCACATTTGTCCGCGCCGCACGCGTCGTACGCGCCGTATAGGTCAGTTAAACAAAGCTGGCACGTACAACACATTTACACGTTGCGCTTGTGTAGTGTCTGTGAATAAGCCCTTGGCGTGACATCACACCACATGCGTATCATGAAAAGTCTGCCCGTCTCTCTCTCGCGCGATCGAGCTTATGAGTGTGAAGGGGACAGTGATTGTTTTGCTTTTGATACTGTTTATAAATACAGCGTGGTCTTATTCGTATTCAACCGTCAGCGTCAGTCACGTGTGATCGACACGCAGCACATTTAATTATTCACATATTTGGAGTTTAGAATAAAATGTCTTCTGAAAGAATTGGTTCCGGAAAAACTTTAACAGGACAATCTCGTGAAATAGTGTACAACGTTTTTAACTATTTCGTGCATTATCATAATAAAAAATGAAGCCACGCCTAATATGATAACGGCAGGACCTACTTAGAATCACGTGCACAGTTCCTTATGCTGTCTCCTCTTTGTATTTGCTTCATGGCTGACAGTATACTAACTAAAACCACGCCCACTATGATGACGTCAGAACCTACTTAGAATCACAGTGCATAGTTGTTTATGCCGTCTCCTCTTAGCTTAGAGTATTAAACTAACAGGAGGCGACATTGGAGAGCGTTCCCCGCTGTCAAAAGTACAAGAGCGCGGATCATTCCCGTTATATAAAACTAGTTGCGCCGCGTACGGCGTCACTTACCAAGTAGTCGTAAGCGTGAGTTGACCTCCAGAAAAATGCCGAGTTGCAGTGTGTTTTCTTGTAAAAAAAGATCACAGACCTCAAATTTACAAAAAGGCGTTACCTTTCATCTTTAACTATTTATTTTGATTTCAATAATTAATATAAACATTAAATCACGAAAATTCTGATTAATATAGCTGAGCAGGTAGTGTTGCCAACTTAAAGTATTAATACTATAGTAAGGACTTTTGCACTACTAGGACATAATTAAATTTTGCTTAATTGTAGACAAATCGCGTTTCTCTTTGTTCTAATTACACAAGACAAAATTGTGTTATTGAATAGTTTTAAATTCATCAATATTATTGTGATCTATTTGCAAAACTATATTATTTCAAACAACATTAATAATCTATAATTGTTTTTAACGAAATGAAAACATCAATTTAAATTGTTTTATTGTATACATTATACATTTTAAACATTTTAAATAGATATTTTCATTTCATTATGTTACGTTATGAAACGAAAAGAAGGGGTATTTCGGGTATATAAAATGGTATCATCAAGACTATAATAGTGATGTTCACTGTAATCTTTAGTGTCGATGTTTTTATTTGACTATAAGTAATACTTTGTTATATAATACCAAGGTATTATTTAAAATTATTTTTTGTACAATGTTTAAAATATCTTTGATTTTACAGTTTTCCAAAAGATCCTTACAGGCGCCAAGTTTGGATAAAAGCATGTGGCAATCATATTACCTGGGTACCTAAGCGAACAAGCACTATTTGTTCCGAGCATTTTGACCAATCGGTTTTCGTAATCCAATCAAATAATAAAAGGAAACTAAATGAAACTGCTGTACTGACTTTGAAATTATTGGAAGTAAGTTTATTATTTTGCTACAGGTTTATTTTACACTATGAAGGTTAAAATTTAAAACATGTAACAAATCGAAATGGAAGGTTTAGTGAACGATATTTATTCATTTTAAAATGTTATTTACAAGTTTATCGTCTTAGATGGTGTCAACCAAATTGTTGTTTTCAGATGAGACACGAAGTATTAGCGCTTAAATAAATAAATAAGGACAAACAAATAATTTCAGTGTCATATTTATAATCTATTATTATTAAATATATACAGAGTACTACACTTTTGTACTGTAAAACACAAAATATAACTGCTATTTACGAAGACATTAATTATTTTTCAATCTAAGTAAAATGACGAAAAAAAGTATGTTTGATTAAGCGTAAACTTCGACCAAGAGATAGCCAATGTTCAATTTTTTTTAATGGCTCCATTCCGTTGCTGCGTAAAGGAAGGACAAAAAGAAATAAACAAAAAATCACACTTTCACATTAATAATATTATATTAGTATGGATTGTCAAGAATGATATATAAACTTTTGAAACCGGTTTACAATCGGCTTTTTGAGGGTAGAACTATACACTCCCGCTCTCTTTCTCGCTCTAGTAAATAACGTTTCTGAGTGAACAAAAAGGATAGAAGCACAGGAAAGTGAGATTCCGTGCTGCCAGATGTAGTTCAACCCTTAAACGGTTTAACTCTATAGGTTGGGTAAAATCTGTAAAATTAGACCGTTTAAAACCCCTATACAGATAACTTTTCCGTTTGGTCGTGACATTAAAAATGGTTAAAACATTTCATAGACTAGGCATATTATATATTTTTAAGCATACAGGAACATTATTTCGATAATGATTACGATCCATATAACATTGAACTGGCAAACTTAGTGATGGAAAAATATGCAAGCACCAGAATTAGCTACCTCGCAAAAAAGAGTGATCCCAAAAAGTGTATTCGTCACATATACCAAACTTATTCACTTTAGAAACCTGTTAAAATATAATATAATACCTTTTCAATTTGTTTTAATTTTGGTAATTTTGTATTATTATATTGTACCTTATGTAATTTTAAATTTATTTTAAATGTAATATTACTCATTAAACATTTGTTCATTTTTATTTTATTTAATTTGCTAATGTAACTTGCATAAAATTTCATCGACATATCCATATCGACAAGGCCCTCGCACTAGTTGTTTATGGCTTATGCACTGTAACGATGAGACATTTATAAGAGATTTTCAAGGTTGTGTGCGTTTTGCTTAATCGTGTGCTCATATTATGCTGTGTGCGTGCGTAACGACGTGGCCCAATGTTTACGATTTGCTTAGTGTGCGTTACCTCGCCTCCCGCTAGAAGTGACAGACTTTTTTGTTTGGAACTTTATGCGCATGGCGTCTCCTGCTAGTTGAATACTCTAAGCCTCTTTGTATTACCCACCCTACCCCAGCCTACAAAAATGGGGTAAATAAAATAAAAAAAATACCAACAGACGTATATTAAATAGCACTTTCCAAAATTGTTTATTATTGTAATAGCACCCCCGTAGATTGTGAATAAAAAATAGGTAAAGATCGCGCATCTTATAACGTCGATACCACTTGAAATAATGAAAATTTTGTAGGTTTTGCAACTTAAAAAAACTTCACCCTTCGTGAATTAAACTTCACCACCATCGAAAATCCATAAAATGCAATATTAAGTGCAATTATTTAATAAAACCTATTTTGTCAATTGCCGAATGCACATGGAGTGTTGGCGCATGCGCGGCACATATAATCTAGGGTTTTTCTTCGGAGGATCTTTCGCGGCAAGTTCACGCCTATCTCTATTTTCTCTATTTGAATAGTAAATTGCGTGTAAGAGGGTTAACTCATACGTTTCTATCTTAATCTTAATTAATAAATTAAGCTGAAGAAGAAAATTACAAATTTAGATTGAGCGCATTTCAAGATGACTTAAAACACACTCGCTTAAAGATGGTATTTCATTTACTACACTTATTTATAATGTTAAGAGCGTTTTCGAAAACAGGACTTTATTTTTGTTTTGTATCCATACAGAAAAAGTCGTTCAACCTTCGACTTTTCATAAAATTTTATCACAGTGGGTCGAAGAAGGATCATGGATGGCAGATTTAAGTATTTCCAGACCAGCAAATAGATCTCCTTAGGGTATACCTACACCATGTGATCCAAATCAAACGATATATGTATGGCTTGATGCTTTAGTAAATTATTTAACAGCCTTAGGCTATCCCGATGAGAAATTCACAGAGTTTTGGCCACCAACGTACAGCACAAGTATGTTTTCCTTTATTAAGGCGTATGAAATAAGCACGCGTTATGTGCACTTTTTTAAAAGCAGCTGAAAACCCATGGTGTTTTATGCACTTGGCATGTATATTTATGAATCAACATCAGGTTTTCTTAATTTAATTTCAAAAGTTCATTATCATCCCATTATTTTTCATGACAATCAATGTTAATTACGCAATTACTTAAAACGTTAACAATGACGCAATTAATATTTAAGACATAGAGAGAGCTTGATACGCTATCACATCACATAATAGTATAACATTATAAATGAATGTACCATAAAATTATAAATGAAATCGATATGGACACAAAAAATACACATCTGACAGTCGGATGTACAGTATCATAATTTCTTTTTTATCTTTCAATGGATATTGAAAACATTTATCTATAAACATATAAGAATCCTTTTCGATCCGTAAATAAATAATATACGCACATTAATATTAATTAAAAACATACAATATTATCTGGGGGCACGGCAGTGCCCCCGCCAAGTCGAGCAAAAAAGCGGCACGACCGTACCATCATTTTCTCGAAGCAGTTCAGGCCATTTTCGAAACCCTATAACTTCGTTGAGGATAAAACTAGAAGCCTCAATTTTCAGTAACCAAGTAGGCATTGTATAAACTCGGTATATTTCAAATTTAATTAAATTTGAACCAGTAGTTTAATAATTATAACTAGTCAAAGTTTCTTAATTTTGTCACTCACTGACTGACCGATCATCAAAACTCTAAGGCCTTTCTAGCAGACATAGAAGCTTCAAATTTGGAACACAATTATGGTTTAGTATATAAATTAAGGTAAAATTAAAATATTTTGTAATTTCGGTCCAGTTTTCGAGATACGTCAACTGCATAAATAACTTTGTAATCCCATATAAATATATAGGATTACAAAGTTACATTTGCAGTGAATGAATCAGTGTACCTACTCGTATTTATGTATAATATAATGGAATAATAGGTGTAGATAGGTACTTAGATATAACTATCTACAAAAAGAAATGAGATGCCATCAAAAACATAACTTGTAAAATAACCAAGTCTCGCAACTCAGTTCTTCTACCGTAAAAATTTGTGAGATCCATGTAATACCAAGTCGGTTAATTTATTCAGTCCCTACTTAAGGGTCCTTCTGTCTTAAGTTATTACGTCATTAGCTAACCTAACAACATCTTATAGTGACTATATCAATATTAAAAATCTTTTATGTTTTAAATAGATTGACTTGGCAATCGCATGAAAACACAATGTATCTCTCAAGTAATACATATTACATTAAATAGATTGTTTAGTGCGATTGCCAAGTCAATTTATTTAAAACACAAAAGATTTTTAATATTGATATGGTCACTATAAAATGTTGTATGGTTAGCTAATTATGTAATAACTTAAGACTGAAGGACCCTTAAGTAGGGACTGAATAAATTAACCGACTTGATATTACATGGATCTCACAACTTTTTACGGTAGAAGAACTGAGTTGCGAGACTTGGTTATTTTACAAGTTATGTTTTTGATGGCATACAATATTATTCACAGCAGATGAGATCTTAGTTGTCACTTGAATTAAAATTAAGCAAGTTGATGTTAACGACGCAGCTGTATATTACACAACTTAAAATTATTTATTAAAACTTCAATAATTATCACGTGGAAACTTTTGATAAAACATTTGCATACTGGCATTCTGAGCTATTTTCATATTTACACATATCTAATGCAATCACACAGCTCTCACGGAACGTTTTTCGTCGTCCAAATACTTCTTTAGAATGACTAAGCAGTAAGGAGTAGCGATTGCACCAAGGGCTTCGGCACATTCATGTCTAACTATTTCATTTTCATTTGCATCTTCGAGAGACTCTTTCAAGTGAGGGATACTCACTTCTTCTTGCAACTGACCAAGTACAAATGCAACCTCATGCCGGAACAGTGCACTGCCTGCCTTCAAACCTAAAAATTAAAATTCATTGATTCTTATGAATTGAAACTTAAAAAAATGTATGGTATCATCCATGTTGTTATTTATAATAACCTTTTGCAAAAAGGTAAAGAACACTTTCCTTTGTTCTCAAATTTCTCAATGAGAACATTGCTAGGTATCTCTCGAAGAGAGATGGTTTATTACTGTCATTCAAAATTTGCCCACAGATATGATTTCTTTTTCTTGAATGGATAACATTTTGATTTTTTACTTGAGTGAACTGTGCGAAATTAAAAGTGAAAATGTTCTATTAAGCAAAAATTATGTAAATTCTAGTGCAGATGGTTAATACGTTTTTTCATATAATTACCATTGATTGTCATGAAAAATAATGGGATAATAATGAACTTTTGTAATTAAATTAAGAAAACCTGATGTTGATTCATGAATATACATGCCAAGTGCATAAAACACCATGGGTTTACAGCTGCTTTTAAAAAAATGCTCATAACGCGTGCTTATTTCATACACCTTAATAAAGAAAAACATACTTGTGCTGTACGTTGGTTGCCAAAACTCTGTGAATTTCTCATTGGGATAGCCTAAGGCTGTTAAATAACTTACTAAAGCATCAAGCCATACATATATCGTTTGATTTGGATCACATGGTGTAGGTATACCCTAAGGAGATCTATTTGCTGGTCTGGAAATACTTAAATCTGCCATCCATGATCCTTCTTCGACCCACTGTGATAAAATTTTATGAAAAGTCGAAGGTTGAACGACTTTTTCTGTATGGGTACAAAACAAAAATAAAGTCATCTTTTCGAAAACGTTCTTAACATTATAAATAAGTGTAGTAAATGAAATACCATCTTTAAGCTAGTGTGTTTTAAGTCATCTTGAAATGCGCTCAATCTAAATTTGTAATTTTCTTCTTCAGCTTAATTTATTAATTACGATTTTTTTTTATAGGAGAGGGGGCAAACGAGCATGCGGCTCACCTGATGGTAAGTGACTACCGCCGCCCATGGACAACTGCAACACCAGGGGAATCGCAGATGCGTTGCCGGCGAACAATTCCTCAGAGCACTCCCCGTGGTAGATGCGATAAAATACGCAAAGAGATGCAACCTCTCTACGCAGTGCCAGTGACTCAAGCCGATCGGATAGAACTGGGTCGTCGACGATTCGAACCGCTCTGCGCTGGATGCGGTCAAGTGGAAGGAGCTGGCACTGGGGGGCCCCTGCCCAGAGATGGGAACAGTATTCCATGTGAGGCCGAACCTGTGCCTTGTAAAGTTGCAAGCGGTGTGCAGATAGAAACGTATGAGTTAACCTCTTACACGCAATTTACTATTCAAATAGAGAAAATAGAGATAGGCGTGAACTTGCCGCGAAAGATCCTCCGAAGAAAAACCCTAGATTATATGTGCCGCGCATGCGCCAACACTCCATGTGCATTCGGCAATTGACAAAATAGGTTTTATTAAATAATTGCACTTAATATTGCATTTTATAGATTTTCGATGGTGGTGAAGTTTAATTCACGAAGGGTGAAGTTTTTTTAAGTTGCAAAACCTACAAAATTTTTATTATTTCAAGTGGTATCGACGTTATAAGATGCGCGATATTTACCTATTTTTTATTTACAATCTACGGGGGTGCTATTACAATAATAAACAATTTTGGAAAGTGCTATTTAAAATACGTCTGTTGGTATTTTTTTTTATTTTATTTACCCCATTTTTGTAGGCTGGGGTAGGGTGGGTCTTTGTATTTGCTTTATGGTTATAATAGTTTATCAAAGACACTCTGTGCTCTGTGGTGGTCACTACTCACCAGGCCCGTAACAGCTTAGTTCCATACTATGCCATTTGGCGCTACCGTCGCAAGTTTATCCTCTGTCTACGGACGCCATTTAAAAAAAAACGCCATATTGTATTGTCAAAGCAAATTGTCAAAATTATCGATATTGATTCTTGATTGCCGCCATTATTTATCAAATTGTCGCCCGAGTTATGAGTTTAGCGCAAGTGTATTGAAGTGTATTTCCTCGCATTTATGTTGCGTTGAGATCTTGGACGCAAAGTTTCCTCCGCTATTTATGACAATAACAATATTCTGTTTTTGTGCTGGTCTAGTGCATATTGTATGGAATACGAAAAGTGCTGTCTTGGTGCAGATTCCCTAAAAACGATAATTTAAGAAACTTGTGGATGTATTTCATAGTATTCATAAGTCCCCAGATCATTGAACTTTCCAAAGAACAATTTCTTGACAAGACAGAAAACTTCGATAGGTACTCTTATCCATGCTTGCTTACTAACGAATAAATAGCTTATGCTAATATATTAATACACAATAAAATATATAGGATATTGTTTGTATATGTAATTTTGTTTATGTCATAAAAAATCTTATAATATATTCACATTTCTTAATAAATAAACTTGAAATACATTGATCACCATCAAACATGATGATCAAGCTTGTTAGATCCTTAGGTCTAATTTGAAGAAAGTGACAGTCTTCCTTGTTCCATTTTTTAAAAAAAAAATCAATACCTGTATATTTTTTATAGGATAAGGGGACACAAGAGCACAGTTCACCTGATAGTAAGTGGTTGCTGTGGCCCATAGACATCTACATTTATCCCCGTTTGCGAATCAAAACGCAGATGTATTGTCACCCGTGAGGACTAAGATGGAATGCCTCTTTTCCAGTAAAAAGAGTCTCCGGTTCTCTACACTCACCATACAAAACACAGCAGTGTCAAGCTGCTATTTTACGCTGGTATTCTGTGAGAGCACAACTATACTACTAATATAGCTGCAGCATGGCTCTACCACGTTATACGTACCACATATACAAAAATATTCTGTTAATTATTCTTTTTCTATAATTTTAGCACTTCTTAAGATTATATTTACTTACTATTATATACTTTGTTTTTATTTAATCCAATTTATTTTATTTATAATAACATTTACTTAATTAATAACTGTCAAGTTTTGTGCAGAAGTCAAATAACTTTCAACGATTTTAGTTCAAAAGTTACAACATAGAGCCATAAAGAAATAACCGCAGGAAATAACTAGAATGGGACAGCATAGTTAAAGCTTTACTTAAAGTCCGCTCACTGCCATGTCTACCCGTAGAGCTGCTCTTGTCTAGATAGGAAGGTTTCTTCAGCTCCTGATTTAATAAACTTATTTGGTTCGAGGATATCCGGAACTGTGGACAAGACCAATTTGAGTGTACTTGAACTCAGCTGTAAGCTGTGTGCTGGCTGCGCCATATAAGTTTCGGGAGTGGTGCTGAAGCTTTTTAAAAACTACAAATATGTCTCGATGACATTTAATAACTATTACATTACAATAATGTATTAAAACTAATTCAGTGCAATACTGACTTCCTTAACTACGTTATTACATTACTACGATGAGAACTATAATGAATCTTATTCTAAATGCAATGGCTTTTATAGGGTGGTCAAAACAAGTCAAACACATCAAAAGTTCTATATAATAAATTAATATTTCTATGTTTATCATTCAGTAACAAAATATGATACTTAATTATTTTATTTATTTCATTACAGGTTACATTAGTGAAGAAAATAGTATCAAAGAAGAGAAACTTGGTTAATATTTTGACAAAGATTGCAACTAACACTTTAGATGACTCAGTTTCACAAAGACTTGTTAAAGCCCAATCGCTGTCAAGAAATAAACATCTATCGGAAATTTTGAAAAAAAAAAATGGTATAAATTACATTTTTTTTTACTAATATCTTTGCTAATACTAGGTAAACCAGGTATAGAAATACAATTAATTACTATATCAAATTAATATTTTGTACAGAGAAATCCTTTACAGACGTAACTTAACTTTTCTAATTTAAATTGTACCTAGATCCGGGAGTTATTCAAAATGTAAAATGGTTTCCAAATTTTAGAAACAAAATTGTATTTCATTATGGAATATTCTAAGCCACTTAAAATATACTATAGAATAATCTTTGACCTTAAAAAAAATGATGTGTAATAAATCACATAATTTACTTTTCATTACTCATTGAAATCAAAATAATCATGCTTAAATAATAAGGATATGAATATACAAGTAGCACCTGCTTTGTGTTAATAGTTTTCCATCCATAAAACGAGTAATGGTAAAAGATTGAAGACTATAGTTATTATATTTATTATATTTTTAATTTTATGAAATTGCAATTTTAAATGAGAATTTAAGATTACTCATCTGACATTTCAAAATATGTATAATACACAATATAATTTGCGTTTTATACAGTAATTATTTAGTAGATACATCAAACATATATTTCACATTGTTTTGGTTTCCTTGAAATTAACATTTTTCCTGTTTTCTTATAGATAAAACACAAAAAATCAGTCCTCCTAAAACTGATCACTTGAATAAATTTTTCGATAATTTTTAGGAACATAATTGATAATTATGTTCTTATTTGGTTTTCTCCGTGGTTGGTTTGATAATGTTATTAAATTCCCTTCGTGAATACCACTGTGTACTTCAATTTCTATTCTCTCAACCAATATTCTTTTTAACCTGAGGAAAAAAAAGTAATCTCTGTCATCCATTTTTTAAGCGGTAGAGCTATGCTGCAGCTATATTAGTGGTTTAGTTGTAGCATGAATGGTTCGGCATGAACAGGGAAGGACTACGCTTTCACAGAATACCAGCGTAAAATAGCAGCTTAACGCTGTTAGTTTTCGTATGGTGAGTGTAGAGAACCGGAGACCCTTTTTACTGGAAATGAGGCATTCCATTTTAGTCCTCACAGGTGAGAACGCATCTGCATTTTGATTCGTAATCGAGGATAGATTAGATGTCTATTGGCCACAGCAACCACCTTCCATCAGGTGGACTGTGTGCTCATTTGTCACCCTTACACTATTAAAAAAATCCTCTTTTCTCATCTCAAGTCTTCTTAGCTGTCTCTTTGCGTTATAATTTTACATGTTTTGCTTTATTTTTTAAATATTTATTTAAAACTTTTTATGGCTCTATGCAATATTTTCCTCATTTTGGTAATGTGTGTATTTATTAAGTCTTATATTTATTATGAGTTTATTACTATCGGTGGCTAGCTCGCCTGGCAAGGTCGCCATGTAATGACGTTATTAAATGAGACAACCTATTTCTGCCAAGTGCTGTTTATTACTACATTAAATTTATAATTGGTATTACATTAGTGGATAATGTGAGCCACACTACAATTGTATAAAGGTTAACAAAATCTGTTGTTGTAAGCAAATAAGTGTCTTTTGGCGAAAGACTTGCAGGTGCAATAACTGTAAAAGTAATTCAATAAAAAAGTATTTTTTTTAGATGATTTTCACTATGCAAACTCTGGCGCAACAATGGCCTCAACAGCAGAAGTCGTTGAATTTTTCGACACACTGACAGCGTCAGTGGATAACCGGGTGGTGTGCAAAGAGGAAAGTTAAGACGAGTGATTAAACAAACTTCACAACTTCATACTTTTTGGATTGAAGCCATTAATAAAATAAAATAAAAATGGTTTTGTAGACTCCGTTCTATATAATAGCAAACATGCTATACAAGAAGGAAAACCTCGACTTGTGCGCGTACCATCCCGACAAGCATGGATAACTTGAAAGTTTTATAAGGGTCTACAAATTATTATTTGAACAGTATAATGTAGAATATTATTATCCATTAAATATTAACCAAGACCCTTTAGAAATTTATTTTTGTATGTATAATAGCTATAAAATATAGAAATGTTGACCTAGACGCAAACATATTTATATATGCCTTTAAATATTTGATATTATCTAACATGGTTAGCCCACATTCTCTAATTGTGAAGAGGATTATGGAGACACATTATTAAATGTTAGTGTTGTCTCCTATCCCCTTCACCATCAAGTGCAAAAGAAAAATTGCTGGTGGGTAATGTAGTCATGGAAAAAATTATAGACCACTGCTCAGTTTACGCTACTGAATACATTTTGTCAGAAAATATCGAAAGGTATTCGTTGTAAGGATTGCATCAAAACATTAGCACTAATGAAAAATTACTTATCTTGTACAGGGATGGTACTCACTTTATTCATAAGTATTTGAATTATAGCTGTATTGGAAGTAATGTAAAATGTAGTTTGAAAAGTAAAATATTTTTATTTTCACTTTGAGGTTTTCCTGGCTTGCTTTGAAAAAGTTTTTATTAGGTTACACGGGCACAATTGGTGCAACAAAGAATAAAATATTGAAAGGTGACATTCATGAAAAAATAAAAATATTAAAATTTTGGTGACTAAGCCTCACAAAGGCTTGCTTAATGTCCAATCTCTGTCGAAGTATAGAGAAGTTGAATTTTAAACAAATAACTTTATTATTAATATAATTAAAACAATTTAAAAAAATAAAATGGCCAGGTTTACCCTAGATGAAAAATGAATAAGGATTTCTAATAATGAAACAAAACTCCAAACACTACAAACTTAAGGAAAAAATGTTTCTCTTGTCTAACAAACAAATGTTATATAGACCAAATAATAATTTAGTATATCCTAGCGAAAAGTTCGTTATACAGTGAAGGTACTCACTTATTCATAACTATGTGAATTATAGCTGTTTTAAAATTAATATAAAAAGTAACTTGTAAAGTAAAATATTGAGCATTATGATAAAATATGATTCCTGTAGCTTAATTTATTTAATTTGATACTTGCTTTATATAATGTACAATAAATATTGCTCTGTTTTCGTCAAATTGTACCTATAATTTAATCCTAAGATTATGTGTGTATGTATATGATGTTGGTGTGCTTGAATAAAAAATAAATGTTAATGTATTATAAGTGTTTCATTAAATAATAGTATTCCTATATAATGCACTTCTGTCGATATCGATAAAATAAGAACACCACTAAACATCGATATCGGTGATTTGAAGGATGTGTGCTTGCAATATCTAAGCTATATTTTTTTTATTACTCATCTGTCAAACGGGGCGACTGCAGCGCCAAAACGCATAGTTGGGAAACTTGACTAAAAGTCACTGTCGTATCTGTAGCTTGCTACATATATATTTATCTATGCTACTCACTATCGATTATCGATGTCCCCCTTTAGGGTTATATAATATGCTCTGTGTCGATGTCACTATCAAAGCCATGGAGTGTAGAGAGAAGGAGGATCATCTCTATACCGAGTGACGATAAAGTTATCACATTAAATGAAAAGACGTATCCTACATATATTTCTTTAAACATACACAATTAAAAAAATATATAACAATTAATATTTTAGTCGCCGCAGCATTTTTTTAGTTTTAATATTAAATAACGTCATGTAAATGCACACAGATATCACCTGATGAATACTAGAAGGTCAAAGACCCATGGCGTTCGAAGGCGAATATAGGTATCTAGTTAAACGTTGCCAATTCAAAATACTACTAAAGAAAAAGTCAAGCAAAAAATGTACTTACGGCTAACAATTTAAGGCATAATATTATGCGCGAAATTAAAAACAAAGGGATCGCGCGCTGCAGGTGTGTGAAAACAAATTTAAGCGAAAAATTAACTTAATATAAAGAGATTAAGGCGTAATTCTCTATGCGCGAAGTGACAAGAAATGTAACGGAGTGTCAAAATTCATATTTACGTCTGGCGCGTGCGACTGATAGTCCGACGCCGGCGTCCTTGGGGATCGTTCATGAATCGCTTGACCTAATTTTCGTTTTTAAGTTTTAACACGTCCTTTAAGTTTTAATTGTTATTATTTTTTTGATTTTGTGGACATTTTAATAAGTTTCTTAATTTGTTTGTGATAGGACACGTTAATAATACACTAGATTAGATATTTAATAACTTAGTGGTATGACAGCCCGTGCGCAATTGCACGCTTTTATTTTTTTAACGTCTTAACTTTTTTTAAATTTTAAGATGCTTTGCATCACGTTGTTTTTTTTTTTTCAAAATATGTTTTGTTTGTTTATTAAACTTGAGTGATTTCAAGATTAAAGTGATTATTTGGATAAAAACAATACCATGAAATTTATGATTCGTTGATAACATCGGATTTGCATAAAGCGCGCCTAATTATCTATGTATGGTCTAGTGTAGGTATTATAATTACCTATGTCGATGTCACGTGAGCACTGAGCGCTGTTGCCAGTTTTACGGGTCGCTTCAGGTCAGTAAACTTATATTATCAAGGATGATTTATTTCTTGTCAATTTTTAAGCTAAAAATGTTTTTTTTTATTTTCTTTTATTATTGTTTATTTTATTATTTTAACAGACATATATCAACTTGTATTAACTGCTGTGCTATTTAACGTGATAACCTAGGCGCCACCCAGTATATGAAAAGTGTCCCTAAAAACGTTTCCAATAAGGGTAGCGCTGCAGTAGCATAGGATAAATTAAAAAAAGCGCCAAAAGTAATTAGAATAAGATGGAGAAATAAACAAGGACCGACCAATCCGCTTGGTTTTGTACTACGTAAATAGTTGAGATTTTGTATACTGGCATTTTACTAACTACTCTAGTCATTAATTTTTTTAAATATTTGAATTCAGCTGACTTCACTTCGTTCACAACAGCTATCTTCATATCGTAGTTTTCAGACGCCAGCGCTATTGTGGTAGGTTTTGGAACCTCTATTTTCAGTAAATAGTAGGACACTTTTTCAACTTTTGCACCTTATAAGATGGTTCTCCTTGTACTCTACACTCCATAACTTTTTTAAAACGGTGGCAGTTTGCTGCTCCTGTACTATTGTTTAAATAATGGTTTGAAGTGGACTTCGATATGTAAAAGTTGCACGATTTCGTGTATTAAGTAGACTATTTAAGCATGTGAACTAATAGTTACTAATAGTGGAAACAGTGAAACAAGTGCTCTGATGGTGATTTGATTCTCAAGATAAGGTGTCTGCTTAGGCGCCTTGAAATACCATTGCCAACTGTCAGCTGTCTGCTGGCTCAAGTTGCCGTCAAAATCTCCCAAGGGCTGCACAATGTGACGCATCAACATATTGTGAAGAACTGTACTATGAAGGATAATTATACATTGTAACTTCAGGCTCAGAAGGGCTAGAACCCAGAGCTGTAAAGCCAGTTATAAAAAAGTGTCAATGTCAAATTGAGAATTTGAAAAAATTTGAATTAATATTTAAACATTCTTTTTGTTTAGATTTTATAAACAATTTAATCCTGAATAAATAAAAGTTTCAGAAATGTCGGTTGTACGTTTAGGCGGAGCTCTAAAAGAATTAAGGATTCATTTGTGCCAGACAGGAAAGCAGTCGGCAGGAGTAAGGTAGATATATGATTACATAAATTTTATTCTAACCTGTAATATTTACTGCCTTCTATTTTTCTAATTTTTCGAATAAAAATGTAGACAGACAATTAGTGCAGTTAGTGCGTTGTTTCGTAAAATATGTTCCTATATCCCTCAGCAAAAGTTAAAATTTTGTGATAATTTTCTAAATTCTTTATTTATCCAAAGAGCCTAAGAAAATAACCGAAAAGTCCCTCTTAACACGTTGGTGGACAGTACAAGTTAAGAATTACTTGCCAAATGACACTACTTATTCTCATACATTGCCTATGGGCGTAGTGCCAATGCGGTTGTATGTAAAATGTTGTTGAGTGACAGAACGCCTATAGGCGCTTATTAGTACATATGACCATAATTATTAGTACATATTACCAGATATACAATGAAATGCCGTGGAAAAACTATATGAAAAAGTCCATAACGTTTTCTATTTTATCAATGTTTACTTTAATACCACAAGCAGCGTTATCAAAATTAAAAAGCAGTCACCGTGTTAGACCAACCTTCTTCTACTAAAGCTTTCTCAGCAGATGTCCTCGTAGCATGACTGATTGGGCCAGTAGGCTGATCAGAAATATCTGATGAATTGGGGCGTTCATCTTGATTTACAAGCCAATTGTTTGACGATAAAGGAATGCCAGATGACATAGCTTCTGAAACATGAAGGTTTTGGGTAACTGAAATAAATTCTGTAAGTTACAAGAATTGATTTCAATGTTTCGATAAATAAAAACACAAAAATACGTTGATAACTTACCACTAGAGCCGTTATTTGCGCGCGAAAGTATGAGGTGACATGAAACCTACCGCCAACGCGCACTACGTGACTAAATGTATGAAAACACGATGCCCACGGGCGTACTGTACGGGTGGAGAGGTACCGGAATTCTGTCAATGTGTGTATACCTTGACGTGTTGTAGAACTATGTACGATGACAGTAGGAAAGCGGCACTACTTTTTCGGTGACACTACAACATGCTCTTCCTTGTAAAAGTATTGAAAATCAAACGCAAAAATCAAACCAACAGTGGTAGAGCCACGTGGCAGCTTTTGCTGTCGCACGGATGGGCCGGCTCGAACCGGGGTGGTACCACGACCTCACAGAAAGCCAGCGTGAAGTAGAGGTTCACCTCTGCGTTTCGCTTGGTGAGTGCAGGTGGCCGGAGGCCCTTTTTACTGGAAATGAGGCATTCCATCTTAGTCCTCACGGGTGACAACGCATCTACATTTTGAATTGTAATAGAGAATAGATGTAGATGTCTATGGGCTGCAGCAACCACTTACCATCAGGTGGACTGTGTGCTCGTTTGTCACCCTTATACTATAAAAAAAAAAAACGCCCTCAGACGTACTGCCGGTACATGTGTAAAAACTATGATGTCTATAGGTGTTCTGTCGTATCATTTTTTACTACCTGAACGCCCGTGGACGTTACTGTTCGTCAATGTGTTAAGGAACAAACTAGCGTGAGTTTGTTATTATTTGTGAATTGCACATATGTCGGGTAATATTGTTCATAATATGATTTTTTGATGATTTATATTTTAACTCGTATATATTATTTTTATGCTTCAGGGACTTTATTCAGAAGAGCTATGTAAACATCAAAAAGGAAAATCCTAATTTTCCTATTTTGATTCGTGAATGCAGTGGGATTCAGCCCCGTATTTGGGCTAGATATGGTGTGTATATTATGTGATTTATTAATAATAAAAAAAACATGTTTCAGTCGGCAGCAAAACAGTTGCCTTACATATCGTTGTATACAAGTAACCAAAGTTAAAATCCCATTAACATAATTGAAATTGTTAATTAATTGTTAATTACGATAATTATATGCAGAATAACATCATATTTGGTTGTGAAACCAAACTGTGTAGTGGTGGTGTAAGAATATCCATTACCCCATATCATCTCATGGGAGGTAAGAGGCGACAGAGGGAAATAAAGCAGAAGATGGGCAGCAGCATATTCCTAATAATGACTAAAAATAAAAAAACTGGTTGTCAACTTCTTTGCCAAGCGTGTCTACTATGGCAAATATCCTCCCTATGATGCAATCTTTGGAGGAGGCCTATGTTCAGCAGTGGACTTTAACCGGTTCAGTGCGGGTGACACGCCAGGCGTGCCATCGAATACTTTTGTGTGTGGCGTATGACACGCGAGGCGTGTATTTTAAAAATCGTTATAACTCGCTCAAATTGCTTTTTTGGAAAATTTATCCAGAACAAAATATTCATTATTTTGCAAGTAGTTCATGCCTGCGGCTTCGTTTCTGGATATTTTGAAAAATTGAAATTATTAGGAATTGACAACCTTTTTTAACTTGTACATGGTACCATTTTTACTTTAGGTTTTTAAAACATGTTGTGGAAAAATACTCTAATAAGAAACAAATGAACAAATAATAGCACTCATTGCGATCGCTCACAAACTCAAGTTGTAAACAAGTTTCTAGAAAACAACTCTCCTGTTAAAAAAAAAAACAATGCAACAAAATCTCTTTTGCTTAAAATGGTTGAAGTGCCGACTTATTACTATAATTTGGCCGAATGGACCTACGAAGTACCATGTGCTCTTGTGATATGGTATAAGGTTTATTTTTGCTTGAAACAGTTCGAAACCGTTCATGCATAAAAAAAGTTCGCTAATAAATAGTCTTTTGTCAATCCGCCGCCGTATAGCGCCGGCGTTTTTATCCTTTTGAAAACACTTGTTTTGCTATTCTTACTAATTAGACGTTTTCAGATCGACTTTACTTTTACATTTGTATAACATTAAATAATATTTAACATTTGTAAAATTCATACAATTTTTTTTTTCAAATTAAGGTTTTTCATTGTTTCATATTTACAAATGTTATTATTAGGTGACAATTTAATTTAATATTAATAAAAACCAAGGTTTCCAGGGTGATTTAGCTGTACCTACTTATATAAATGATTTTTTTATAACAACAAAAAATAGTAGAAAAGGTTTGTAATCTCTTCATAAAAAAGTCACTTCAATTTCAAAAAAAACGCGTAAAAAAACACGTAGTTACCCACTAAAAACAAGTATCCTTCCATTTGTAACTTATGTTTGATGTCAAATAAACTTAATTAGGTCTAAACAAGTAAAAAAAGCATAAAAAAGAACATTAATTTTACACATGGCGGATGGCGCTTGACACTCCCGGCGTGTAATGAAATATTTGTTCGCCGCCACAGCTAAAAGTTGTCGCAAATTGGTGCCGCAACGAATGGGTTAACATGCTGTAATGGTTAACAGTTGTTTGTGAAACACTGAATATAATTTACATGAATAACCTGTGAATCTGAATTTTATTACAGAAAAGGGCCGCGAGCTTAGTGAATCTTTGTGTGATTTAAATGGCGATCAAGTTTATGCTGTAGTTCTTAAACTATCCCGCCAGTTAATATAAACTGTATGATAAAAAAATAAGTTCACTATTATTGAAATAGAAGTATTAGATCATTTTAGTAATAGGTTTCTGGATATTTTATAGAATATAATATAGTATATAGAATAAAGGTAGATTGATTTTAATTTAATTAAAATTTTAATTTGTATCTATTATATTAGTGTTATGAGCTTGGGGTCCGAGACAATTAAAAACTGCCAAGTGAATTACCAAAATTGACATTTTAATTACAGAACACTAATTACAACTTAAAACCACACTAATAACAAAAAACAATTGTACTACTGATTACTTTACCTCGCAGTTGTATCGCTTCGAAGTATTCACTTGTATCACCAACTCAACACTGACCCCGGTCAGTCTATACCAGCCTTATATAGGGCCTCAGATAATTCCAGAATCTTCTACACTCTAGTACTACTACTACTTCTAGAATGTTTGAGTACATTTTGGTCCCAATTGACTAGGTGTCGGTAGTTCTAAAAAATTTTTCCATGGAAATTTCTAGAAGGATCTTGACACAGTGTTGCCATTTACCAGGCATTAATGATGGCACTCAACATTGGTAACAGAATTCATAATATCATTTGGTGACCCAGAATACTTAATTTCGCCTACACACTTCCATATGAAGGCGTGTATGCAAATTTAAATAAAATAAGTAGGTTTTTGATAAAAGGCCTTTTTATTTTTTTAATATACGTAGAAATTATGTAATGTATTGCTTGCGCTAGCACATGTGAGAAATTCCAATATCGGTAATTTCAAACCTTTATCTTTTGTGTATATTATTGTTATATTTTAGTTTGGTATAAATACACTTTGTTAGTACATTAAATAAAACATAAAAATAACGATGGGACTTAATTACTGTCATTTTATGATGTCAAACTAATTTCACTCAATCATAATTTGTAGAGCAATAGCCACCTTTACACTTACACACACATTCTTTCACTCACGATCAGAGTGTGCGCGGTTGAACGTGGGAAAGCGTGCGCGCAATCGTGAGTGATTGTTTTTATCCATTTTTTGCGAACGTTGACTTTCGCGCTTTATAACTTTCTATTCTTTCACGCATGAACTCTCGCAGCCCGCTCGCGCATATGCATGCGTTCAAGTCTGTGTGCTTCAAACTTAATTTACATGCGCAATTCGAAAATTGGCGGACATTAGATTATAGAGCAAGGAAGGATCTTAATAAACAATTCTTGGCAATATACAAGTTTCATGCATGCCATCTATGTTTGATTTAATATAATAATATATAAAAATAAATTAATAAATGTATAATCTATTATACGCTTATAACAGCAAAAATAACTGCTTGTGTAATATCCCTTCTAACCCTTTTTTCCATTTCTTTGGAACTAGCCTTTAGAATGAGCGTATAACATAACCGTGATTCTCATCAACTTCAGGTCGCGGAAGTTTACCGTACTGACTCACGCGCGATTAGTAGTATTATTTATTACCTCTTCCTTATTAAAGTTTCCATAGTTTTCGTTTCCAAAGATTGCGTGTGCAAACTTTCCCGCGTTCAATCCCGCACACTCCGATCGCGAGTAGACAGCCTGGCTGCGGTAGCCAGTCAAACATATGACGGTGTATGGGAGCCCGCGCACCTAAGCAGCCACGAACTCCCGGCTGCGGCAGCCATAAAAGCGCGCCAGATTGCACGGCAGCCCGTTGACTGCGCGCAGCCAGAGGGAGTAGGCGAATGTATGTGGCTGTCGTCAGTCCAGTGTTGCATTATTTTGATCGAAAAAAAATTTAAACGAGAAAGAACGACATCTAAAGGAACCTGTTTTATGATACATTTCTAAACCCATGGATGTAAATAAAAATCTCTCAATTTCTCCCGAATTTTAGCTGGCAAATCTACCGATTTTTTATTTTTCGCTTTTGCAACACTGCGTCAGTCACCGCGCACTTGTCGTAGCAGCCAGACGTATTTTGTGTTCCGAAACCACAAAATGACTTTCGATACGGAGAAATTTGGGATGGGATATATCTTCAGAAGAATACAGTGATCGTCAACTGGCCGTCCATTGGCTGTTTAAAAGTGGCTGCTCAAATATTTCGGCCGCCGCAGCCTGGCTAGCCTAGTGCGCGATAAGGCCCGCCGAATTAAATCATTATATAAAATAGATATTTCAAAACTTGAGAATTTATTATTGCAAATAGTATACACAGTTAAAATCAAAGGCTACGAGGGTAGTCCCAGAAGTACCCGACCCAACAAGGAAAACACAAAAATTTTGAGAATTTTTATTTTTCAACATAATCTCAGCTCTATACACTTTTTCTAGCGATGTTCAAGGAGTTCTATACCCTCTATATAATAAGAACTGTTTTGCTCCTCAAAATAGCCTTTAACTGCCGATATCACTTCTTCATTGTTGGAAAATCTTTGACCACTGAGCCATGTTTTCAAGTTTGGAAACAAAATAATCCGAGGGGGCTAAATCTGGCGAATAGGGTGCATGAGATAGCAATTCAAATTTCAATTCATAAATTTTGGCCATTGCAATAACGGATTTGTGAGCTGGTGCATTGTAGAGATGAAACAACACTTTCTTTTTAGATAAATGCAGCCGTTTTTGTTTGATCTCTTCGCTCAAACGTTGCAGTAAATTCGCATGATTTTTGCCGTTGATAGTTTTTCCTTTTTGAAGGCAGTCAACAATAAGGGTGACAAACAAAATCTAATGCATCAAAATGCAGATGCGTTGTCACCCGTGAGGTCTAAGATGGAATGCCTCATTTCCAATAAAAAGGGCCTGCGGCCACCTGCACTCACCAAGCGAAACGCAGAGGTAAACCTCTACTTCACGCTGGTATTCTGTGAGGTCGTGGTACCACCCCGGTTCGAGCCGGCCCATCCGTGCGACAGCAAAAGCTGCCGCGTGGCTCTACCACTGTTGAAAGTTCGCCGAAACACTCAATTGAGACATCTTCTCGACACTGTTTTTGCTGGAGTGTGAGCAAACACGGTACCCGTCTTGCTTTCTCATACCCAAATTTTCACTTAATACACGATGTACCACACTTTTTGCGTCCAATGCCTACTATCTCTGCTAGCTCACGCACTTTCAGTCGACGATCATCCAGTATCGCTTTGTGGATTTTTTTTATCATTTCTGGAATTGTCACCGCATTTGGTCGTCCACTGCGTTGCTCGTCTTGACAACTAGTACGGCCTCGTCTCTGCTACCCAATATTTTACTGTTGTGAACGAAGGAGCAGACTCACCCAGAATAGAATACAGTTCAGCTTTTATATTGGTTGGGCTGAGGCCTTTCAAATAAAAGTATTGGACCACATAACGATGGCCAATTTTCTCCATTTTCACAAATTTACTGAAAATGTTTACTATTAATGGCTGCCAAACAAATACTAAACAACGACGCGTCTCCAAACTTGAATTATATGCTTTATAGATTGCGTACTTTTTAATACAGTGATATTTTTCAAACAACTAACGCCATCTCCAGGTCAGGCTGGGTACTTCTGAGACTACCCTCGTATTTTGTAACTAATACCTTGTGAATATCTACACTCGATTTTTTGCTTTTAAAATAATATTTATTTCTTATTTCACCTTCTTAAATTATGTATACTTACTTAAATATTCTGCTCAACAAATTGTCAAAATTTAGCTAAATTTGTTTGCTGACTGAAGTAAGTCAACGGCTGCTCCCATTGTTATTTTAAGTAGATTGAACATTCTAATTTCACTTTTAATTATATTTGGCAAACTATTTTCAGAAAAAGGTGTAGAGCGTAGCACTCCACTGACCAACATGACAGCAGAGGATGTACTCAATACCATCAAGCAACTCGCTAAATGAATTAATTTTGTGGTTAATTGTTATATTTAATTTGTAAATAATAAAGTATTTAGACACTTAAGAGTTCAGTTTTTTTTTTCATTTAGTAAAATTATTTCATTTAATCTACAAGAATTCAAGCAACTCTTTCAACCATTTTGTACATTCAAAAGGTAAATTTTAAATGTAGTATTTACATAACGTTTGGTATAAGGCTTGTAAAATAAAAGAAATTTGTACATAAATAATTTATTATGCTTAAATCCACTATAAACTATTTAATATAATACAAACAACAATGATTTATAAAACAGTTTCACTGTGCCTAATCAAACTGAGCTGATGCCCTAATATTACTATCACAATATATACCCCAATTTGTAGGACATGATTTATTAAAATGAAGAATTAGCAAAATAAAATATGCATATATCATGTACAATGAAAGATTAATATTAAGGCTGAATGTAATATCAAAATTATTAATTAATTTCTTGATTTTGTACGATTTTTTCTAGTATAATCACAACCAAGTGTAGTGTACATACCGTGTGTAGCCGCGGAAAAAATATGTACTGACGACAACGACAACGACGACGAGTTAACAATACGTAAAAATAAGTACAACATTTCATCGGAAACGATGAAGAGAATTAATCATCCCCGAAGAAATTTAGGTCCTTTGATAAACTTACTATATTTTAGCCCTAAAAAGAACCATTGTCAGTCTCATTTAAAACTATTTATTTTTGAGGTAAATAGATTATGCATGATACTGTATCCTTATTCCTTTTTTCTCATATTAAATTTTTTCTATAATTTCTACTTTCTAAAACCCTTTCATACCAGTTTTATGCTAAGATCTAAAGAAAATAAAAATAAAACACAAACAAACGTTGGGAAAATGAGTCAATCACAAAAAAGTCTGTTAGTTTATCAAAAACATTTTCAAATTTACATCATATTAGACAACGTCATTTTCTTATTCAACGATATCTATTTCGATGACCAAAAAAGCAGTAAACTTGGAAAGTCTGGGAGATCACGTGCGCAAAGCACTAGATTCGTCTAAAGGTTTTACGGCTTTGGTCACAATGGCGCAAGCGTACGATGACTACCAGTAAGTAAACATGAAGCTAAACACACTAATCCAGTCTCATCAACTTTGTTTGAGGAGATAACGAGAGGGTTAATTACGACTGGAGTTAAGACAGTGACAATACTCGGATATATTGAACTACCAATTCCATCGAGCTAAGCAGTCCCATGGTCTCACAAGCTGTTCAAGGGGTTGACTACTTCACTGCTTGTCTGTGAACGTTGGTTTGAACCCACAATTTAATATCTAACACACAAAACAACAACAACAATTTCGATGCCCAGGCGCTCCTGACAAACGTAGCAAGTCTCAAAATTTTCACTGATTGATCAAAAACAAAGTCGGATACTGGTCCCGGATATTTTGGGAAGACTTAAATATACACAAAAAACGCTGCGTAGAATCAAATGTACCGTTTACCGGGCATGGATGGGAATAATAAAAGCGGCGTTTACAATTGCAATAAGGAAGGTAGTATTCGAGAAATATGGCGGTATAAGTCAGCAGGCCTATCCTTGGCGGGAGGTCTGATTTTCTTCTGCGGATCCGTCGAGCTGCGCGGATGCTATAACCGGAGGGGTGTGTCAGGCGGTGGAGTATTTTATCTCCTTTGCTGACGTACCCATCGGTGGCAAGCCGATAAGCGCAAGGATTTGGCGTATCTATCGAAGGTTGACGTTTGAGATCGCAAAGCTCCGGATCACCTTTAAAAAGCGTCCTTTCAACATGGCCAACAAGCCCTACAAAAAGAACTACGGAAAGCTAGTTTCGACCAAGGTTACATATATTGGCACAAAACTGCCAGACCATTCGGCAGTAAAGATTTTTGATCTTTTGCTACATACAGCGGTGGAGACTTTTGTCGGCCTAAACCGCCTTCTGCTGGTGAAATCCGAAGAACCTGTACTTTGGACGGTCCATTGAGACCAGGACCAAAGCAGCGACAAAGAAATTAGATGTTCTAGCAAAGATGCGGCGGTACTTCACGCCGGGGCTGCTTTATAAAGAGCTAGTTCAATCGTGCTTGGAGTACTGTTATCACATATAGGCTGGTTCTGCAAAACATCACGTAGCAGCATTGGACTTAGTGGAGACGTGCTAAAAGCCTTATTGGTTACCTTAATTGTGTTAAAACCGCAAAATATCTAGCCTTAGAACTGATCTGGGGGCTATGATGCGATTAATGGAATAGTTGCCCAAGTAGACATTTTCTAATGATAAACTAATAGAAAACCATAAAAATAAATGGAATGACATATGTCAACGCTAAATCACTTGACTGTCACGTGAGTTATAATACTTTTATTCAATTTATAGTTTTCTATTAGCGTAAACGATAGTAGGAAGTAGACTTGGCTAACCCCTTTGAACTCCTTGTTGTTCTCCCTACGGTTACATAAGAACAGTACTTTATAATCGCACTAAGAATCAACATACACAATTCCAGGTTAAAGACTCTGAATGCAAGCTGAGGAAGCTCTACCTACTATTAATAACAAAAGACAAAACAAACTTTAAATTAGACTGGTCACCAGTGCCATAACATGCACGACTCTTTCAATAAATATATTTTTACTCTAGGTATCACAGACAGCCTTCTATGCAGAGGCTGCATGACTATGAGGAAATAGCAGCCGCCATTCTACTGAATTGCCCAGCAGTTATCAGCTACAGAACTAAGTATTTCAGTAGACCGAGTTCACTCCCTGAAGTCGTTGGTAATTGTAAAATATTCAAAACTTGTTTAAATTCTCCGAAGAGCTTCAGTAACCACTTTACCATCTGGTGCACTGCAAGCTCGTTTGTTATTTCAATTGTATTTAAAAAGGCGCATAGCATAGATAAAACCATATAAAAATCAATTTCAACATTAATTAGATTACACTACCGTCGTATTATTAATTCGTAATCACAAGAGGCAACAACTTAAATAGTACTTGTTAAATTGGTTTGGTCTAAGTGAAGTTAATGTCACTGAAATGGTGGTAACCCAAACATTTCCGGTTGGAATTTAGCGAGCGTTGGCAACACCACTGTTGCGTGTTTAGTCAGCTCTTTATTGAGATGTGGATCTGGTACCATGACGACCTGCATACCGGCTTTGATGGCAGCAGTGACACCGTGTGGCGAGTCTTCAAACGCTAAACACTAAAAAGGAAAACAGTTTATCTTGAAGACACTTTAAAAATGAGTATATATAGGGAATGGTAAATATGTTAACTTGTCATTGTGATCCGAGCAGAAATGTAATCAAACCCCCACAAGGGGACTCTCAGCTTCCTGATGTTACAGGATTAGACTGGACAAAGATCACTGACACACCTCTGCCCATATCTAGCATACATAGAGCTGGCAAAATAATTAAGATCATCATCATCATTACAGCCCTTCACAAGTCCACTGCTGAACATAGGCCTCCCCCAAGGAATGCCACAAAGCACGGTCCTTAGCCAACTCCATCTATCGACTTCCACATCAACATTCACATCTTACCAGGTCGTCCATCCATCTAGTGAGGGGACGCCCTACACTTCGTCACGGTACGAGGCCGCCACTCGAGAACCTTTTTTCCTAAAAATAATGAAGATAAAATTGTGTATTCGTAATGAGTTCACTGTGGACAAATGCTTCCACACAACAAATGTAGTTGTTGTTCATCAAGTTCTGAACTCACATATAAATAATATTTTAATCAGAACTACAGTAAGTGTTCAATAGGGTGCTCTGTCTTTCCCATAGTAGACTTACATCACATTTGGATGTAGCTGTAAGTCCGATGAAACTGTAAAATCCAAAAGGCTAACAGCACAAACATCATCAGAAACCAAAGAGGATGTTGTGTTCCCATCCCAATCACTATGTATTAAAAAAAAATTATGCCACTACCACAGCCTTTCAGAGGTGGAAGAAGAGTCAATATAAATAATCCTACAGCTCGGCACATGGCTCATCTCATTTCTGAACATTCGCCCCGTGTAGTGGCGGAAAAGTATACTCACTACCCCATGTCTTCCCGTGAGTGTCGTAATAGGCGACAGAGGCAAACTGACGCAGAGGATGAGCAGCATCAACTTTCTGATAATAGCAAAACAGCAATAAAAAAACTGCGGTTGCCAACCCGCTCGCCAAGCGTGGCAAGTATGGCAATATACCCTCCTTGAGAGTAACGAGGAGACGGCCGCCAGTCCCCGGCGGCCCCGCTATTCCTGGCTACGGTGACAACCATGGTAACGGTGGGGCAGGGGGTGCTAAGAATCTCCGGTGGAGGTTCGGTTGCCACCTACGACGACTCGACCTGGCAACTTATAACGCACGCACTCTGATGACTGACGAGAAGATCCAGGAGCTGGAAGAAGAGATAGACAAGTTGCGCTGGAATATCATAGGATTATCCGAGGTCCGAAGAGAGGGGGAGGACACGGTAATCCTCGAGGATCCGGCAACTTGTTCTATCACCGGGAGGCGACCATCTGTCCCAAGGAGGTGTCGGATTTATCGTCCACAAGTATCTCGTTAACAACGTTGTAAAGATTAGGAGTGTGTCGACGAGGGTTGCGTACCTTATACTCAGAATCACCAAAAGGTATTCGCTGAAGGTCATACAGGTTTACGCACCAACTTCGGCACACCCCGATGAGGAGGTGGAGGAAATGTATGAGGATATCTCTAGAGCCATGCTTTTCTCCAAAACCCACTATACGGTGTTAATGAGAGACTTCAACGCAAAACTAGGCACAAGAGAGAACGGTGAGCTGAAAGTAGGGAAATTCGGAATAGGGCAACGGAACTCAAGGGGCCAGCAGCTCGCAGACTTCGTGGAGAAAGAGGGATTTTTCTCTTTATGATGAACTCTTTCTTCCAGAAGCGGCCCCACAGGAAGTGGACCTGGTCGAGCTCCGACGGTTCGACAAAAAATGAAATTGACTTCATTATGACGACCAGACGACACGTGTTCAGTGATGCCTCATTGATCAGGAGGGTGAAAACCGGCAGCGATCACCAAATGGTGAGAGGCACACTGAACCTAAACGTTAAGTTGGAGAGGTCACGTCTAATGAAGTCAACGCTCCGTCCCCCTCGTGCTCTAATCCAAAGTCCCGAAACCTTTCAGCTCGAGTTACAAAACCGTTTTCAGTGCCTAGAAGACTGCAATGAAGTGGACGATATGAATGACAAGCTCGTGGAAACTGTCCATGCGGTCGGAGCTAAGTTCTGCAAGACCCGCCGCAGAAAAACACAAAAACTCTCCGATCACACTCTTAATCTCATGGCTGTTAGACGGGAGATGAGGCTACATTCTTCAACAGATTTGACAGCATACAGGCAACTGAACAGACAGATCTCCAAATGCATGCGGCGGGACTTACGCAACTTCAATACAGCTCGTATTGAAGAAGCGATCGAGCGGAACCAAGGCTCCAAAGTCTTAGCCAGAGATCTGTCTGCCAGAGCCAACTGTCAAAGCTGAAGACCGAATGTGGCAGCATCGTTTCCGGGGCACCTGAGATTTTAAGTGAGATTGAGAGGTTCTATGGGCAGCTGTACACGTCATCGTTGGAGCCACACGCAAGTGTGAGTAACGATCCAAGAGCGAGTCTTATCCGACATTATTCCGATGATATCCCGGACGTCAGTCTGAGCGAGATTAGAATGGCTCTCCAGCACCTTAAAAACTGCAAGGCCCCAGGCGAGGATGGAATTACAGCGGAGCTTCTGAAAGCGGGTGGAAGACCGGTACTTGAAGTCCTTCAGAAGCTCTTTAGTTCCGTCCTCGATGGTGGCATTACACCGGAGGCGTGGAGCAGAAGTGCGGTGGTCTTGTTATTCAAGAAAGGTGACAACGCTCTCTTGAAGAACTACAGACCGATTTCCCTTCTGAGCCGCGTCTACGTGCTGTTTTCGAGTCATTACGAATCGTCTCGCGCGCAGACTTGACGACTTCCAGCCTCCCGAACAAGCCGGTTTCTGAAAGGGCTTTAGCACCATAGACCACATACATACCCTACGGCAAATTGTACAGAAGTCCGAAGAGTACAATTTACCACTATGTCTGGCGTATGTGGACTATGAGAAAGCCTTTGATTCCGTCGAAATTTGGGCGGTACTGCAGTCCCTTCAGCGGTGCCAAGTTGACTGTCGGTGTATCGAAGTGCTGAAGTGTTTGTACAGTAGAGCTACGATGGCTATGCGAGTACAGAACCAGAGTACGAAACCTATCCAATTGCAGAGAGGTGTAAGACAGGGTGATGTTATATCCCCGAAACTCTTCACCGCTGTATTGGAAGACGTTATCAAGCTTCTGGACTGGAAAGGATATTATATATATTATTATAGGATACGGTATTAACATCAATGGCGAGTACATCACTCACCTTCGATTTGCCGACGATATAGTCCTTATGGTAGAATCGCTGTAGGACCTAAGCACTATGCTCAATGACCTCAATAGTGTCTCCTAACGGATAGGTCTTAAGATGAACATGGACAAAACAAAGATTATGTTTAATGTCCATGTCACACCTATGAGCACTAAGCTCGAAGTTGCTGATGAGTATGTTTACCTGGGACAAATAGTCCGACTAGGTAAGTCCAACTTCGACCGAGAGGTCAATCGACGGATTCAACTCGGCTGGGCAGCGTTCGGGAAGCTACGACACATCTTCTCGTCAGACATACCTCAAAACCTTAAAACGAAATTGTACAACCAGTGCGTGTTGCCAGTGATGACTTACGGAACTGAGACGTGGTCCTTCACTGCTGGCCGTATGAGGAAGCTCAAGGTCGCTCAGCGAGCTATGGAGAGGGCTATGCTCGGAGTTTCTCTGCCTGATAAACTTAGGAATAAGGATGTCCGCAGTAGAACCAGAGTAACCGACATAGCCCAACGGATTAGTAAGCTGAAGTGGCAGTGGGCCGGCCATATAGCTCGAAGAACCGACAACCGATGGGGAAGAAAGGTTCTCGAGTGGCAGCCTCGTACCGGTAGGCGATGTGTAGGGCGTCCCCCCACGAGATGGAGTGACGACCTGGTAAGACATGCAGGAAGTCGATGGATGCAGGTGGCTCAGGACCGTGCTTTGTGGCATTCTTTGGGGGCGGCCTATGTTCAGCAGTGGACTTGTGAAGGGCTGTAATGATAATGAATGATGAATGATGTTGCAAATCAGCACTTAATATTTGATAACCGTGGGTATCCAAACCGGGTTGTTGGCATATAGTAAAATTTGACATAAACTTAACCGCTGAGCCACCACAGCTATAGCAAGATGTAAGTTAGGCATGTATTTTGTTGAATGAATTACCCGAGCTTGTATTGGCCTAACATATAATATGGCATGCTTGTTAGATTTTTAGTTGTCAATAGGTTGTTAGAACTTTTTATTTGTAAATCAGAATAACAAAAACCAAATCCTTACCTTTGAAGGGTTAGGTTTGTTAGGAAACCTAGAAGCAGCTACAAGAAATATATCTGGATGAGGCTTCCCAAATTTCACTTCTTTATCACTGCTGCCCATCACCATATGGTGGAATAAGCTGAACAACTCCTTGTGACTTGCGATTTTCGTTTGTACTGAACGCTCGCTAGATGACGTAGCAAGGGCGAAAGGCACACCAGTTTTGTGTAGATGACGTATTAATCTTTCAGCTCCTGTACCCAATAAAGACAAATTTTATATATTAAATTCATTCACATCTGTGGTAACTCTTAGGAAACCCTCTCGGGAATGAGATAAAGCTCTGTAGTTCTACAATAGGGCATTTATTGTCCTTCTCAAACAACTGTTTCTTTAATAAGCAGTCATATAGAAAGTAGGTATTAGTCTTAGCTTTTAAGAGAGCAACAACTTTGAATCAATATCTATGCTTATGGTCACCATTCCATAATTTCATGCACTAAAAACCCCAAAACTTTCAGCTTAAATATAACATTGCTATTAAGAATCTATCAAAATCACATAGATGATAAAAGGGAAATATTTAAAATAAAAAGGTAAAACTATTAGACATCCGGTACTTGCGTACGTGGGTGGGGGATGGGGCGGGTGCAGGGGAAGCCCCCGCTACCCTTCCCCCATTGCGGAAAGTATAGTGTAACGATTTTATTGTAAAATCATAACTGCAATTTTTTTACAGAGGAATATTGACCCAAAGTTATTTCTCCAACGGCTTTACAAAAATACTAGGGGTAGTGCAGACAAGACTATGTGGAATTGGGGCGTGCTGTATCGGTTTTTGTATAGATTTGACCTATCTTATCTAGAAAGTGAGGTTGGTAGACAGACAGGACAGTGGTAAATGAAACAATGTAATTTTTTGTATTAACTATTTAATTTATTGTATATACATGCTTTATTGCTTGCATAATTTCTTTAAATGGATTTTTTATATACTTATTTTTCAACATTTCGGCTTCACAAAATAAATATTCTACTATCACGTCTGCAAATTTTTGTGAATTGTTATAATTTCGTTTTCTGAAAAACCTCTTGATTGTACTCCACTGTGATTCAGTTCGTTGTCTAAGAGTCTCATCTTCAGCCACTAATGGATTGTCTGGGTCCGAGTGATTAACTTTTTTATGGGTGTACCCGTGTTAAGAAAACAAATTGACATATTTGTGTTTTATTATAGGCTATTTTTAGTGAATTTTTTATCATAATTAATTTAAAATGCATTTTCGACCTCCAAAAACAGTTTTAAAGGTTCAAGCTTAACCATGACAAGCCTAGGAGGCTGAACTGAAACATAATTAAAAGCAAGTACCGGAAGTTTATAGCCAACCGATCAAATAAAGAAAAAACTGAAGTTACAAACTTAGTCCACCTGATTGATGGTAAGTGGCTACTGTAGTCTATGGAAATCTACAGCCATTTCAAGCAATGAAGGCTATAGATGCATTATCACCTCTGAGGATTTAGGTGAAACGCTTCACAGCTTTTAAATTTACTACCTCTATATCCGTCACACCAAACACACAGAAGCGTAAGCAACTGTTATTTGGTTGCAGAAATAGGTGAGATGGTGGTACCTACCCAAAAGGAGTCCCACAATCTAGTGCTTATCCCAATAATCTAGCAAAGGTGACAAACAAACATGTAGTCCACATGATGGTAAGTGGATGCTGTGACACATAAACCTCTAGATTTATCCACAAATATCAAAATGTAGATGTGTTGCCATTTCTAACAACTAAGATGAAATACAAGTACAAAACTCATTACAAGTAAAAAGTGTCTCCAGTTCCCTTTACCCACTATACTACACTACATCATATTGCAGACATTTTGCACTGGTATTCTTTATAGGTATGTGATAATTTACCAGATGATATTTATTTGTGCACGAGCCTAGCTCTATCATGATAATAGTAGAAAAATCCATGCAATTGGGCCTTATTTTTGCAAAACCCCTAAAATAAGTAACTAAAAACTAAAAAATAGAATTTCCAGTTTTATAAAAGAAAAAAATATTTTAGTGACATACCATCAAGCAATGGTGTTCCTGCAAGCATGGTGTCACCCAATTTCAGTAACTGGTCCCTGAATTCATTGGGTGTAACTGGTAGATTAAGTTCCTTGCACAGAATTTCTGACAACCTCTGTTCAGTTCCCCCAAGCACCTTCATCATTAATTCATCTGTGTAATTGTGACCATAGTTGGCACACAGTTGGGTAATCATTTTTTTATACACTTGTTCAGTATCTATAAAATAATAGATATAAAAATAAGTTCCAATTTCAAATCAAAAGGTTATGACATATTACTCAGATAAAAATTGTACAGTTATAATAGCATGGGTAAACAATCACATCAACTGGATAGACTATTGTTTACCCAGTCTTTAAAGTGTAAATTTAACATTCAATACATTATCATTGACTACAATCAAAAAGGTCACGCACATATTATTACTTAGGTAACATATTACATAGGTAAGTACTTGCAATACTTACCTAATAACAGACCGTCCATATCAAAAATGCAATGGGTAACTTTCCTTACATCTTTGGTTGTCAAAAATCGCCTTCCAATCGTATTTGATATGGTTTTTAACATATAAACTCTCATTTTGAAAACTTGCCGAAATATTATGTAAAGTATGTGCTGATTTCTACCTGATTTCTGTATATTACCTAATAAGAAATTATGAATTACTTAATATCAGAAACTAGATATATAAAATAAATGTAACATTACAAATTATACAACAATTAATTACACAAACGATGGTCAGCGGTGCAAGATAATTTTGAATTTATGTTTTGACTTTCGATATCGAAATTGAAATTTGAACGCTGTTTGAAAATATTGTAAGTACTCTGTGATTGAAAACCATAGATGATATTTATCGTGTAATATATATAATCTTTGATCTGTTTATATTATTTAACAAAGTACATACCTTTATATTAAACAATATCTACGTTATTGTGTAGTTGAGTAATAAGAGTAAATAGGAGTAATATTGGGAGTACTAAGCTAATATGACATGACACTGACAGAGACCAGTCTACTACTAATGTGTGAAGGTGGGGGGGGGGGGGACTGCGCATGACAGTGACACTGACAAACACAGAATATATATAAGCCCATAGATAAATAAAGTATGTAGTAACCTTAAGGCCAGCCAGGTACATACGGAATCCCGTAAATACATCACACACATACGTTTATTTCCGGTCGGAATAACAAGGCCCAGCTGAGAGACGCTAGCCATTGAGTGTAGACATTCTGCCAGCGAATTATGACGACGATTGCTATATCATTGTTACTGGGTACACCCCCTTTTCACCCTAAGCTTGTAATATAGTCAATATTATGTAAAAAGATTTATCTTTTATCCAGAGATATCTATACAAATAAATAAAATTGAAGTGTCTGTTTGCAAATTTACTTGTTTCAAAATTACAGCTTTTTACTAAATCCAGATGAAAGCATATACGGTACTAATAACAAAAATACAATTTTTAAAGTTTTTTTCTCTGTCTGTCCGTCTGTCTGTCTGTTTGTTCCGGCTAATCTCCGAAACGGGTGGACCGATTTTGACGGGATTTTCACTGGCAGATAGCTGATGTCACAAGGAGTAAGTTAGGCTACTTTTATTATAGAAAAAGAATAAGCGTTCATCGGAAAAAAATTAAAAACCCAAATAACACGCGGGCGAAGTCGCGGGGAACAGCTAGTTTTTAAATATGGATGTCTAAACTCTTTCGAAGAGTTATTAAACAAAATAAGATGAAAGGTTACGAAAAGCTGTACACATATAAGATTATATATAAAAACATACATAAACACACGTCGTGCAACGAACAAAGTGCGTTCCGTACGGAATTTACGAATATGTGTTGCGACTCATACAAAATCTATGGAAAACTTGCGTTTGGAGCGACTTTTCTCCGTTCGGGACTCCGAACGCACAGGCGGTATACGGAATCTCGAAGCGGAGAAAATTCAAAGGGATTCCAAATGTGTCTGACTGACCCGTTCGGAATTCCAATTCGGGATTCCGTTTTGAAATTCCGATTCGGGATTCCGAATGCAGTAAGTTCATATAAAATCAAGGACTCGTCACACAGGTACAGTAGTTTTTCGTTCGAAATTGTATGAGCAAATCGGAATTCCGTATGTATGTGGCCGGCATAAGACCCGCCACATACATACGGAATTTCGTTTCGAGATTCTGTTTCGAAATTCCGATTCAAGATTCCGAACGCTGCAAGTTCATATAAAATCTATGACCCGTCACATACGTACGGTAGTTTTCCGTTCGAAATTTTGCGGGCAAAACGGGATTCCGTATGTGTGTGACCAACCCGTTCGGAATTCCGAAACGGAATTCCGTATGTATGTGGCGGCCCTAAAGGAACTGACAAAATTCCAGACACTGTGATAATGACAAGTTGGTACCGAACTGAGACTCATGAATGGAGAAAGGAGAATCGGTATTGCCATATACAGAGAAAGAAGGAAGTTTATTGTAAAATCTATGTATATTCATTCAAAAGCTCAGTACAAAATCCGCATTACATATATGAATGAAAATCCGTATTAATTCGGTATAAAAACGAAACAAATAAGATGATAATTTTTAAACGATGAAATTTGCGTAAATAATTAATTAACACATTTTTTTTAATCATCAACATATTGACAAAATACAAAACTCATTTGACAATGTAAATGATGCTGTATCTCAAGTATTACTCAGGTTTACAACTAACAATTATTTGGCAATAAATCGAAATATATAAAATTTTCCTTGGCAAATTAATAAAAGGCGAATTACTACTAATACTCGTAATTGAGTAAGTAGATTCCGCAGTCCTTCTTGATTATACAATCATATTAAGGCCTTGTCAAGAAGACTTAGTTTCGCTGCGTATCTAATAAAAGTTATAACTGATTACCTAATACTTGAACGACCCCTAACATATACAGCAATATTGGTTTATTTCAGCTATTTCCACAGTGTTAGGTCCTATGGATTATTGTTGTGGGGATCAGTAACTGATATTGAAAACACATTTATACTACAGAAAAGTACTCACTCGGAGGCCTATTTAAAGAAATGATAATGTTAACTGTTCCATCACAATTCATTTTGGACAATATTATTTATGTAAGGAAATATTTTATACCTTTGAAAAAATTAGAGATGCTCATCATTTTAATATAACGTCATTTAACATAAATTCATAAAACTAGCGGTTTATTTTTTGGTAGATGTAAAACGATTCATATCAAAATGATAATGATACTGATAAGCGCATGTAAAAAGCACTGTTGTAAAAAAAGGATATAAAAAATTAGATGACTATTTAATAGATAAGAATGCGTGGATATAATGAGCTACCTTAGACTTTTTTAACTTATGTAAATGTAAATTTTTTAAGGATACATGTAACTCTTGGGAGAAAAATAATCTACTTTTAAGTTTCTTGCCGCTTCTTCTCACAATGTCTCCCCAAGGTTTTGTTGAAGCGACGGTGGCTATTTGACTTCCAAAGAATGCTTTATAACAGCCAATTTTGAATAAAAATATTTGACTTTGAATTCCATATTTCTACGTGTAATTTAAGTCTTGAAAGAAGTCTCCAGCAACAAATCATTGATATTGCTATTGCTAATATTTTCAAAGTTAATAAATCTCAGGAACAAGGCCTTGAAATAAAATAATTAATAGAATCAGGCGTTACTTTGCGTAATTCATTGCATTAAAGATGTGAAGTCCATTATATTAAAGTTACCTAGTTTGAGGAGCACCTCCCGCCCTCCCTCAATTGCGTGCACTATCACCGTCACCACTAATCCCAGCACCACTACTCCCAACACCACTACACTAGGAAAGACACACCACTGACGACAATACGATACGTGATTCGCCTCTACACGAGGCATCTTCAGGTGATCTAGCTACTGCGGTGACTGACCGCTAAGTCAGACTTAGACACATAATTTTATATTATCGAGCGGATGTACGCGAAGTAATTTTTTACCAACTTTAATCTTGAAATAAAACTCAAAGTTTTAGAGTTCCAAATAAGTAAAGGGTCATTTAGGATTGAACTATTTACAGTCGCCTTTATTTTCATGTAAAAGAACAAAAGAAACTGTAAGTGGTTTTTGTCTTCATTTCACGATTATGAAAGTTAATTATTGACGAGTTATTTCTCCAATCTCCTCATGTAGTCAGTCTTAAACTATGGGAATGTTTTTTTACTTCATGGGAACACTATAATGATTTAAAAGGTGATATAACTATCACTTTATTCATTACCAATTATCAGATTCTCCTAAACTCTGTACAAATACAGATTAATTCATATATGTATGTGGCAGCACTGAAGATGATTAGAGAAAAACAACAACATCGAAATATACATTTTTGATTATTTTTACTGACTGGTCTTACAATCACAATTAATATAATATATATATGTAATCAATTATTATTCATGACATGTTTAAAAATTAAAAACAAAACCTAATTTTATTGTTAATTTCAAAAAATTATGTATATGTTGGCAACAATAGTAAGTTTCTGAAGTGCATTGCTTTCCGGCTTTCGACACACTTCAGTTAACAGCACAGCAGTCAGTCGGGTTGCGACCGCCATGGATCGTAGATGAATTGTTATGTGTTGTTTATGTTTATAAGGCGTGTATAATACTTTAAGTTTAAGTTAAACATTATTTAATTGCACTTTTATTTATGAAACTCCGACATAGTCAAATTATTTTGGACATTTGAAAAATAATTCTCCGGGAACATGGCTGTGAAACTGTGTTGTTGTGTGAAACTGTCGCTTAACAAAAAATCGATTTTCGATATGAGTATGAAGTATCAAATATTATATTTGGTAATAGTTGCAAGTTTTTTTGCAATCGTTTCTGCAGCGGACACTGAAATATCCTGTGCTAAAGTGAAAACTTTCTTCGAAAAGAAAGGAGTGTTGTCGGATGTTGATATACAAGAACAGCCAAACTCAGGTGAGAAACACGTTATCTTTGTTATCTTTCGTAGTTGAATGAGTTAGCAATATTATGATTATAAATAAATAGGTTTAAATTAATTTATTGTATCCGCAATATAATGTTCAAAAATACCGGTGTATATGAGAATGCAGCTTTAGTGGTTATCACTGAATAACAAAAAATAGAACTATTTACAAAAGTTTGTTTATAATAATTATATTCTTATACAAGAGATATTCGAGATAAATTATTATAAATTAAGGACCAAGTGTTACATTACACAAAAAGTAAGTAAGCGGCTAGATAATAGGTTACTAAGTAATAGTCGACAACCGCGTGGCTCAGTGGTCTGAGTACCTGACCTACTACAAAGATTATTGAATAACTTGTATTCGACTCGAATTCAAGTGTTATTAGACTTATCAGCTGTTTTGTAATTGTCCTATTACTGCATCTAAATTTACCAAGGCAAGACAGGGGCAAGTCTCGCGAGGACCTTTGTGTTTACGCTTACAACCCTACATAGTTATGTTCTGCGTAGTTGACAGCTTCTAATTATATACAAGAGCCCTGGTTGTAAAGTTACAGCCTTTACGTCTCAGGTCTTCTCTTATTTCTGAGGTGGTTTTGTGGCAAGTATGTCCACCGTGCGCCGCCCAAATGTGTATTGGCTGACTTCACCTGCCTTCGAAATATTTTTTTTCTTATTTATCAGACACGTAGGTTTACTCTCAATGTTTTCCTTCACCCTCGAGCACGTGGAAAATCAGCACTTAAAATTGCAATTAATAACTTCATTAGTGCCGGGGCGGGGATCGGACCCGGGTTGGTCGCGTTTTGTGAAAATTATATCGAACGCCTAGGCCTGACGGTGATGAGCTTCCACGGCTCTGCTCTGGTTGAAATTAACTAAAGAAAGAAAAACGATTTAAAAAAAGTTAGTAAAATTGATAACTTTATATATATTTTGGTAGAGCCATGCTGCAGCTATATTAGTAGTATAGTTGTAGCACGAATGGGTCGGCTCGACCGGGGAAGGATCACGCTCTGACAGAATACCAGCGTCAAATAGCAGCTTAACACTGCTTTGTTTCGTATGGTGTGTGTAGAGAACCGGAGACCCTTTTTACTGGAACAGAGGCATTCCATCTTACCATCCTGCCATCCTGACGGGTGACAACGCATCTGTATTTTGATTCGCAAACAAGGATAAATGTAGATGTCTATGGGCCACAGCAACCACTTACCATCAGGTGGACTGTGTGCTCGTTTGTCACCCTATCCTATATAAAAAAATATTTTTATATTTTAAGTCGGCAACGTTTATTTTTAACCTGATCGAAATGCTAATTTTGTTTATTTTATTTTCGTAATAACGTAATACAAACAGACAAAACACAAAAACACCATGACATGAATATCGAATAACGTTTTGTGCTGATCAGTAGACGATTATCGTTATATTTGTAGGTAACTAACGGATTTACGGAAGAGAGTGGTAGCTAATATTGTTATTCTAGAAATTTGAGACCCCGGGCCACAAGAATTTCCGAAGGTACATATTTACCTGAAGTTCTTGTACTATTATTTTTTTGTGCCTGAAGGTAAAATATCCAAGACAAACACTTTTGTGTTTTAGAAATATTGTTCGCAGAAATGTAAGTGCCAAATATTAAATTATAGGTATACTTAAAAATAAAACCATTAAAACTGTTTTTTTTTGTTTTAAATAATCACTAAGTAATGTGGTTTTTACCATTTTTAGGTTTTTAGTGTAGGAACCTACTATTCGTTTTCTCATTTTAATAATTAATTATATTAAGATTAGTTCAACCCAAAAGCGGTGGGGTCGTAGGTGTATTCGATATAGGGCATCGCTGTGAAATGCATACATTGCCACATAAATACACCTACATTTCTGCGTACCAAAACTTGTATTTTGCTTTATGATAAGTAGATTAAGTTTAAAAATCATCTTTATTAAAAGAAAACTAAAGTCCATTTTGTTAACTCTTTAGCTCAATGTCAGGAAATACTATTAAAGCTAAAAGCACGAAGCAGTAGGCAGGTAATAGCTCATGTGGGCGAGCGAGGTCTTTTGTGGTGTGGGCTTCGATACGGTTTTCAAATGTTCTTCGGTTGAGATTAACTCAGAATCCTGGCATAATTCCGGCCACATACATTCGGGAATTCCGAAATCGGAATTCCGAACGGGTCGGCGGATTCAAATCTTACAAAGAACAAGTATTTGTACGATCTGCAAATATTTTTTTATATATTTTGGTAATCTAAACTGCTTCCACGATACAGGAGAAAATCCTATTATAGGGGTAACGTTATTTAAAAAAAAAACAATTGGCTGCAGCATTCACTTAATAGGGCAGTAAGCTCTTTAAAAAAAATACGTAGTGGTCTGTCTATCTTTCTTTCTTGATCTGACTGTCTAACTGATATTTCACAAAGTCAAATCTTACAACCCTCGAGACGAAATGGGGTGAAGAATTCTCTTAAGCCGCCGACACGAGGCAATCCATAAATTTATATTTCATATCTCAAAATTAAATCAATTCGTTTTGGAGCTACCGTGTGAGACGCTCTAATCCACACAAATATAGGTAAACACTCATATTTACTATTATGCCTGAGCCTGCTCACTTATGAACGGGTTTTAATATACATACCTACTTTTTTTTGTTTTTTTTTTTGCACAAAGGCATTACATTAAAGTTTTATCGATCAACTTTGCCGTTTAATTTATTTCATTATCGATATGTCGCAGTAAGATAGTTATATCGGTAGGAATATGACTGAAAAAAATAGGTCTGAAAGAAGATGTAGTGACAAAAATTGAGAAAGGTATGCTGAGATGGTTTGGCCACGTCGAGAGAATGAATGAAGAACGATTGACGAAAAAAAGTGTATAAGGCGAGTGTGAATGAAAGTGTTGGAAGGGGTAGACCTAGGCGGACATTTCTAGACCAAATTAGGGACGTCTTGAAAAAAGGCCAGGTTAAGAGTACCCTAAACCGTAGAGCATGTATGAAGGGAATAATGAAAGTGGACGAAGCGAAACAAGTATGTAAGGATCGTAGCAAGTGGAAAGAAGTGGTCTCTGCCTACCCCTACGGGAAAGAGGCGTGATTATATGTATGTATGTATGTAATATGACTACATATCGTAATATAGTAATATGAAAGTGGTTCATAACTGTCTAACTAGGAATATAACTATGACACGAGCACGATCTAGTAATATAACTATCATACTAGACTTATTTAGGTGAAATAATTATAATTGTAACTTAATGTACAGGATCACACTCGTGTTACTAATGTAGACGAAATGTTCATGTTACTTGTGTAATATCGTATATTAAATTTTATAAGATCACAACAGGAACTGAAGATCCAATGTCAATGTCGCGAAATTTGTTAGAGGACCTTCACACTACATGACGATATTAAATTAAATAACATGAACATTTCGTCTACACGAGTAACACGAGTTGCTCGTACATTCCATTTACAATTAGTATAGTAAGATAGTTATATTACTAGATCGTGCTCGTGTCATAGTTATATTCCTAGTTAGATAGTTAGGAACCGCTTTCATATTACTATATTACGGTATATATCTATATCCCTAGGGATATAATATTATATCACGGTTTTAACCATGTTACTGCGACAGATATATTCATTTGTGTTAGTCTTTTAAAGTTCTTTTATGTTTACTTCGTAGTCGTAGCCTTCAGGTATTACCAAGTATCTGAATTTTGATTATTAATTGAGGATTTTATTATGTAGCTGTCTATGGGCCACGGCACTCACCATCAGGTGGATTGTAAGCTTGTTTGTTTTCCTTTACTCGAATAAAGTATATGGTTTAAAGAGTCGCCTATTCACAGCTGAGTAGACAAGAATTCAGATACTAAAATATTTTCAAAGTTAGTTATAGTTAGAAAAGCTAAATAAACTGTGTATCTAAATATGGGAACGCCGCGAAAGTATAGTTTTTCGAAAAACAATCGAAAAATCTGTTACACACATAAATAAATTTAATAAAATATATTGATATTTCCTTTTTTGCAGTTTGGCCACTTCCACCTTTGTTAAAACTGATCGGGTAGTTTATAATCTTAAAGGCTTTGAATTTGTCCTGCAATAATCATGAATGATGAATTTAAACTGCAATGAATCATTGCATCCTTTTCCGGTGAGCAACGGACGAACATAAAGTCTTGCAAGATACTTTGGCATTTAATTGTTAGCAAATATATTCGCACATGTATCGGAGGCGGTAGTCGGCGCGACAGGTCGCCCGTTATAATAAGCACCGGCACCGACGATCAAGCATTGCATGCAAAATACAACGCGGCGTGCGAAGCGATTTACTAATATTATAATTTGTTCTAGAACTCGATACTTGTCCCATCTATCTAGGGTTGCCATCTAAAATTAAAAAGCCCAGACTCGGCGCTCCAAAAAGCCGGACTTTTGGCCCTAAAAGCCGGACAGTAATTTTTAGCCAAACATACCTTTCTGAGGCCATGCAGCCAAAAGACTCACCAACTCCAACCCCCCGAGAAAAGAAACAAATACTCTGTTACATACGTTAATTGTTTATTAATCAATAACAGTGGTAGAGCCACGCGGCAGCTTTTGCTGTCGCACGGATGGGCCGGCTCGAACCGGGGTGGTACCACGACCTCACAGAATACCAGCGTGAAGTAGAGGTTTACCTCTGCGTTTCGCTTGGTGAGTGCAGGTGGCCAGAGGCCCTTTTTACTGGAAATGAGGCATTCCATCTTAGTCCTCACGGGTGACAACGCATCTGCATTTTGATTCGCAAACGAGGATAGATGTAGATGTCTATGGGCCGCAGCAACCACTTACCATCAGGTGGACTGTGTGCTCGTTTGTCACCCTTATCCTATAAAAAAAAAGTACAGTTTCAAGTGTATAAGTTACTTATTTATTTATTCTCCAAGCGATGCGTGCAATGCGTTACACTAACAAAAAGCCTAACAAAAGGCGGACAGGCCGGACACAACCCGAAAAAGCCAAACATGTCCGGCTAAAGCCGGACAGATGGCAACCCTACACCTATCAGATTTTGCATCCGTATTAGGTGGATATAATATGCTTAGTTCATAAATTGTGGAAATCGTCGTGACGGGAATACGTTGCGGCCTCGGCGTTATGTCAGCTTATCGGCATAGTTCAAACATGCATATGTCACTGCAAATTATAATATGTATGATTGCATGCGTCCATTTGCATGTAATTAAGTACCTATAAAAGATGTTTGTTTTACAATGATAATGTAATGTAATGCACTTAACAAGACTACATATTTATATAAAAGTGAACATAAAACTACTATTGTAAATAAATTAATATAAAATCAATGTGCCGCTTATGCTATGAGGTTTTTGTTACGCCAAAACAGTGCGATTTATTACTTACGTCTTCATCATCACTTACGAGGTTGTAGGCCAGCGTTCACCGAAGAAAAGATTTTATTGTTGTTTTTTTCTTTACGTTAATTTAAATTATCGCCGTTTCGAGTGCTTTGCAGTAGGGATGTTACGGAAGTGGTTATATCGGAACCGAAATCGGAACCGGAATGGGAGGTGGAGGCAGAAGAGACTGTGTTAAGTAAGGGTAGGTCTATTGCACTGTATTTTTCTTTTCAGTTTAAATTTTTTTCAATTCTTCGAATTCAGTGGCATGCACAGTCTTTAAATTGCTTTTTAACGAAGTAAATTTTCTTAAAGGGGGGTATTTTGTGAATATATTTTCTAATATAGTTTACACTTTGCCGTATTCTCAGAAACTTCATTGAAATAATTCCAAATGACACTTGATTTTGGCTTCTTTGTCCAATTCAAATAAATTTGTTACACGTCAAATAAAACACTACTAAAACTAATCAATAACTCGGATAAGTATAAATGAAGTACGTACGCACAACATTCCAATTGCCAAATACGAAACAAACGATGTTTTGTCAGTTCAAGTTAAAGAGTAATCGACAGGAGGCATGGGGGAAAGGAGGTTCCCGGGGCGACAAGCATAAAATTGTTTGTACACGCTGATCGCAGCCGCCGCCACCACAGTGCAGCGACCTCCGATCTTAGAGTATTCAACAATACTCTAAGCCTCCGATATATAATTTCCGATTAAAATTTAACGGAACCGAAATCGGAATCGAAAGTGCAAAATCAATCGGAAGTTCCGAACTTTCGGAATCAGAATCGACCCTCCATAACATCTCTACTCTGCAGTACACTGTCACGAAGGGACTAAGGTTTTTGGCGTCAGTATGTCATAGTTAACCCGAACGCCATTCAATAGAGAGGATGATTGTGACTTGGAATTTTTCTAACTCAAGTTTATATATTATATATACTTATAAGTTAACACAGGTGTTTCGTGTGTAACACGTGCAATACAATAGCATATATTTATGTCAGGAAGTAGAGATAGAGTGTAGAGAGAACAGTAGAGAAGTGTTAGTGTTTTGAGATTGGGTCGTAAAAAGATAGCCACACTGGTCAACCGTACTCGTGCAAAGACTGGAGTCTCTAGTCTAGTCTATTGATACAGGAATTTAATAGTCCTTAATTTTTTTAGCCCTGTTAAAGCTCAGATCAAAAGTAATCTTATAGTATACTAGCTGGCCAGGCAGACGTTGTTCTGCTCTTTCCGACGACCCTTCCTATGAAAAAATCCTTAAATTCGCAATAAAAAAAATATTGAAGGTTACTTATCGGGATAAAAAGTATCCTATCTCTCAAGTTGTACCAAACTGATCACAGTGTGCAAAATTTTATTGAAATCAGTTCAATAGTTTAAAGAGTTCAGCGCCGACAAACAATGTGACACGTAATTTTTATATATTTAAAAGAAATACCGCCGACTGTCTGACTTACCACGAGATCTCTAAACTATACACCCGATTGACTTGCAATTTAGTTTCGCAATGTGGACGCTCAATAAGAATTGATTTAACGATCCCATCAAAAAGAAAAAATTATCGTGCGCCAAGCGAAGTGAGCGTTGTATCAGGTAGTGTTTTTAATAAGTATGAAGTAAAACAAATTACCTTGTAGCACTTTTTATTCACTTGATAAACTAATCACAGTGATTACAGTTTACTTAACCATAACAGTTACTAGCAGAGTGACGTACTGCAGACGGTGGACTCACGACTGAACTGCCACTTAGAAATGGTAGTTCCTTCTGTAGTAAATAACGCTGTTGCGGTTACCAAATCTTGTTATTTTGACCTATCCTGCATAATGGTTTTATGATTTATTAAATCTGAAGTATATGCACACCTAATAATAATGTATGTATATTATTTTTAATATAGGTGTCGATGATTTAAATCCATTGGTAACATAATACATAAATTATATTTAAAAGCAAGCAGCTGGCATTAAAAATGCGACTAAAATATCTTCAGCCAACTTCATTGAGTAGTGGAGAACGTCTAGTTCCGCGACGAAGGCTTAGCAATGAGTTGTTGCTCTGGGGGCCGCGGGTTCGTATCCCGCACGGAACAAGTATTTGTATGGCCTACAAATAATTGTTCCGGGTCTGGATGTTTGTCCTCGTGCAATTTGTGTGTGTAAACTGCCTTCACGACACAGGAGAAAATCTTAGTGTGGGGCTAACGTTTTTTAAAAGAAAAAATATAGAAGTTTATTTCTGCGCGAAATACTATCTCATCAAATGTCTAGAGGTGCCTCTCGCTCTGCATGGTGCATAAAAAGAGTCTCTCGTTTTAACTCTACTATTTGATGCCATAGCTAAATGTGAAAGAGCCGAGGCATTAAATAATTTAGGGCAAGATTATATATTTTTTTATAGTCTGACACAAATGGCTGGTGGGTGTATGGATCTTAGAACGACTTCTCTTTACCCATACAACATGGTTTTCAATAAACCGATGTAGGTGTGTCCCTGTTGAAATATGATAGTAATTCATTATTCAAGAATATATGGTAAATTAATGGAAAGGTATGGTAGACGGTAAGGCTATGTCGCAATTTCCCGACTTGTTTTCGATTTTCGTACGACTTATAAATTAACATAGTATTGTAGTGAACTATCTCGCAGAAATTAGTCCCACACAGTTCTTATGCAAGTTTAAGGGCTAAACCACAAATTATGTGTGATTTACAGTCATTAGAACCAAACTCTGTTTTGTAGAGTAATCTATTCAGTTGGAGAATCACCAAACGATCAACGTTAGTTATAAAAGGTTTGACGGAAATAAAAGGGTTACCTTATTTATTTAATCAATTATATTTCCGGTACGTTACTATTACCCCGCGAATTTACTAGAATGGGCAATTTACAATAAACCTAGCAAGCTAACAGCATAGCAAAGTGGCGAAGCAATCAGCTTTGTAGCGGTTTCTAACGGAAAAAAAATAATTTCAAAATAGGAGGTTCAGATGCCTGGGTGATCAGTAATCGATTGCTGAAAACAGAATTAGAAAATTCGAAACCGTTCTCGAGATAATCGTGGGACAGACGGACAGACATCGTGAAATCAATAAGTGACTTCGCAAGCTTCGCCACTTAATAATTAATTTCAGCATGCGAGCACTGGCTTATAATAGATAAAAAAATGAAGTACACACTGTAAAGAAGAAAGAAATCATGCTCCTTACACTACTATACTGTTTACACGATTGTCCAAACTGTCTAATTCAAACGTTCGACGAAACTTGGGCGAACTCATTCGAACTAAGACTATTATATTCCGTGCCTCAGAATGGGCGACGCAAAATTAAAACGCCTGAGTTAAGGTGAAAGCTCCAGGGTGGCCCGCGAAATTCAAATTTTCTTGCGTTTTTTGCAATTTGCAGGTCAGTGTCAGGTTGTATGTTTAACAAAATTTGATTCGCGACCGTAACGAGTATGTATTTACAGAATTATAATCATCAATACAACCCCCTAAGTTCGTATAATTCTTTTGAATGAGTTTTTCTGGAAATAGCCATACATTGGAATTATACGAACATAGACGGTTGTATTGATGATTATAATGATTATAATTCTGTAAATACATACTCGCTACGGTCGCGAATCATATTTTGTTAAACATACAACCTGACACTGATCTGCAAATTGCAAAAAACGTAAGAAAATTTGAATTTCGCGGGCCACCCTGGAGCTTCCACCTTAAAACGAAAATGGTATGTCACACTCCTTTACTCTAGTGTCGATTTACTGCCGCCTCCGCCTATCTCACTGGGCGAGCGATTTCCCACAATATCAATATATTGTGGGAAAGTTTTTGAACAAATTATTATCTCTATATATAAAAGTCAATTGTTGTCCGTTAGTCTCGCAAAACTCGAAAATGGCAAGATCGATTTTGATGATTTTTTTTGTGTTTGAGTGGGTCCCTGGATTATCTAAATGATTTGCAATTGAACCCGTTAGGTTGCGCTATTGTCGAGATCCAGAAATTAACCGTGTGAAGCTGGGGCGGATCGCTAAGTAAAGGATAATTTCCTATTACGATATACTGGCAAAAATGAAACTGTACGAGTCCATTACCAAAGAAAAAAAACATGAAAAGGTTTATGTTCTTCAAGCAAAAGTATAATTCGTAATTCATAATTTAAAAGTTATTTAAAAAAAAAGTACTATAATAATTTTTCAAATCTTCGTAATAATATTATGAAGGTGTCATGTCATATCCCTCTTCAAAACTTTATTCTAAAAAATAGCTGCACTCCCTAAAGCTCCTTAAAATGTCTTAACTTTAAGGATGTGTGTTCTTATCGTTAGATAGAGTATCCTGTTTTGATACTTTACAAACCAACCTATCTATCACGGCTGTCACGGGAGGTGCATTCATAGATAACGAGTGTCCTGCAGGAAATACGGCGTTTTAAAACTTCGGATTAAGTAAGTTTACCTATAAACAATTGAGTCAGCATTAAACCTTTAATAGAATCGTAATCTTTTCCAATTTAATTTAATTGTGTTGAATACTATTCATTTGTAATTATATGTAATAATAGAATAACTTAGGTAGTTCTATTTACGTGATGTTTCAACAAAATCCATTACATTTTTGTTATATTTTTTATCGAACGACCTTTTCTGATCTCTAATTTACTTAGTGCGTCCCACGTTGTAGTTATAAACCTAATTAAAGAACGTTGATCTATTGGCTCTGGTTTGAAAATTAACAATATTTCTTCATCCGAGATTGTATTATGAAAAGTGAATAAATTCGATTACATTACACCTGTATCTTTTTTGTTTAAATTATGAAGTATAATTTTTACAAGGTGGAAACGCAGTTAACGTCACTTTAAATTGAACAACGTTGTGATATAAACGATGTGTTTTATTACCAGCACAAATTATTTTATGTACAAATTACTAACTAGCTGTGCCTGGCATGCGTTGCAATACCTCTTTTTTTGTCTGAGTAATTGGGTTAATGGTATAGGAACGCGTAGAAGACGAACATACCAACAAACAAAAATTCTTTGTATGTTAGAAACAGTCGATGCATGCAAGTGGCTCAGGACCGTGCTTTGTGGCATTCTTTGAGGGTGGCCTATGTTCACCAGGGGACTTGTGATGGACTGGATTTTTTTTTAAATTTAAAAGTTTATATATAACAGCTTAAAGTTAAGGGTACATAGGGCGCACTTACCTCTTTTTTGCCTAAATCCTTCGCGGAGCGCTCACTACAATTCACCGAAGTTTCATCGTAATTAGATTAATGGTTAAAAACAGTCCATGGATGCAAGTTGCTCAGGACCGTGCTTTATGGCATTCCTTGAGGAAGGCCTATGTTTAGTAGGGGACTTGTGAAGGACTAATTTTTTTATTTAAAAACTTAAATGTTAGGGTACATAGGGCGGACTTAATGCAATGAGGCATTCTCTGCCAATTAACCCTAGGTGCCAAAGATTGTTGACTGTAATGATGATGATGGTTTTTTTAATATGATAAGGGTGACAAACGAGCACACAGTCCACCTGATGGTAAGTGATTGCTGCGGCCCATAGACATCTACATCTATCCCCTATTACAAATCAAAATGTAGATGCGTTGTCACCCGTGAGGACTAAGATGGAATGCCTCATTTCCAGTAAAAAGGGCCTCCGGCCACCTGCACTCACCAAGCGAAACGCAGAGGTAAACCTCTACTTCACGCTGGTTTTCTGTGAGGTCGTGGTACCACCCCGGTTCGAGTCGGCCCATCCGTGCGACAGCAAATGCTACCGCGTGGCTCTACCACTGTTAAAAATGGTGTTAGAAACCTACGCGAGCGCCCACACAACAACTCGCCGAAGTTTTATCGTAATTGGATTTTAAGCCTGTTTGTATATTATGTAATTTTATAAAGCAATTGAATGTAAGTGTCGTACAGCGCCGATTTCCCGGAACATCGACTCTCATAATATTCTAATAAATAGTATGCCATACGGTAGTGTAGTGGGTGGACTGGTTGACAAGGCGTCAGAGAATTGAGTAAACATTGCGAGGTCGACAACCGAGCTCGACGCTCATACTTATTGATTAGGCTCCACGTGATTACTAATATATCAGTTCACACCCTAAAGGGAAAGTTCTATTATACGCGTGTTGTTCGTAGTTGGTATGTAGGATAAATTATACTTTTCTCCTATTTTTGTAGTATAATTTAATGTCTTAAAATTAAAAATTTTGTACAAGTGACTTCAATATAAATAAAACTAGCTTGTTAACTATTAACTTCGTCCTCGTGGAATTTTTTTGTACGGAACCCTAAAACGAAAGTAGCCTAAGTTACTCCTTATAACATCTAGCTATCTGCCAGTGAAAGTCCCATCCAAATCGGTTCACAGGTGTTTGCGTGATGCGTGTTCACGCCATAATAGCTCGCAGATGACAGATTTTTTCCAGACTCATAACATTTATCGTTATATTTGTGGCCAATTTACATAATATTTTTATGAATTATAGATTATGTGTTATTCTGATGTATAAGCTATATTATTGTATAGTCTCATTAAAATCCATTCAGTAGTTTTTGCGTGAAAGAGTAACAAACACCCATACATCCTCACAAACTTTCACATTTATAATATTAGTAGGATAGTAAGATGTGAACATCATCAATGTAATCGAAGTCAATTAAATACGCATTATTAAGGATAATTCAAAAGTTATTGGTCAGATTTTGATCAAATTTATAGTGGACCGCATGAGAAGCACCAGCTTTCAAATAAAAAAAACAATCATTGAAATCGGTTCACCTATAAAAAAGTTCTGAAGTAACACACATAATAAAAAATGCAATCGAATTGAGAACCTCCACCTTTTTTGAAGTCGTTTTAAAAAACAAAACTTTCTTTAAGTTCACCAATACTTCTGTTACTTCTTATTCTTTTGTATGAAACATTCTTAAAAACTCCGAATAAATCTAAAATGAAAAACGAATTTTATTGTAAATCAATTAATATTATGATATACATATTTTGTATTTGTATTTCGGTGTCTTGTGAGAACATAGCAAACATTTTGTAGTACTTAGGTTTTAATTTTAAACCCTTAAAAAAGGTCCCTAATTTCCAATGGGCACATACCTGCATGCGAAATACGATTAGCCCGTCCATTATTCTGGCTTTTACTTGAACCCTTTTCAATGGAGTTAGTTGAATAGGGCCCCATCAGTCGCAGGCTACGCCAGAACCTTTTATGTCGCATTCCATAACCTCATATTCTGTAATTAGGCCCTCGTATTACGCGGGAAACAGGATGCCGCCACAGACAATGAATGTAGGCGTTTTTTCTGCAATAATAAGGATTTGACAATTAGGGACAGTGCTTTTTATTTCTTTTTTTTTACTTAAATAGTTCGCTTACAATAATAAATTATTTTTAGTGATGTTATATTCGATGAAAATTAAAGTAAAGTTTTTTGCCAATTCCTAAATTTGGCAAACATTTAATTTCCCACGGTATTGAGTTTGTTTCAGTTTAAGCTTACAGCTTATGGCATTTCAGCTCATTGTTAGCTGAACGCATATTATGTACTCTAAAACGCATATTATGTAAGCTAATGTCTTTAATGTTAATCTAATTAAATAAATTTTTTATTCAAACAGTCGACTCACATATGATTTTCGACTTTTACGAACGATTTACAAATAAAAATAATTTTTTTTCGTCTATATATTGAATATTTGTTATAAAACACAAAATATAAACATTGAAGATGTATTGGATTGGAAATTAGTAACGTTATGAATAAGCTATTATTATAGATCGTTTATATCGAAGCGCATTCACACCGTCCGGCACGATTCGAGGTCGAGTCTGACGCAAAGTTAGCAATTTACCAAATTGTTATGTCAACCCACGAACCTTCCTCGTGTATACAACGATATATATCCTGCAGCTAACAGGGTTGTCAACAATTGGAATTGTAAATCGTTGATTTTATGGAAATGGAATGTTCACCGTGTAGTGGCGGCGTTAGAAATGTTACCCTAGTCATCCCGTGGTTGTTGTTAGAGTTAAGCGACAGATAGAATAGGGGATGGGCAGAATTATCTTCCTAATCAAATAATAAGAAACTATGCCGGATATATGATATATGTGGCAATATTTGAGGGAGACTTTTTTTTACGTGGTAGAGCCATGCTGCAGCTATATTAATAGTATAGTTGTAGCACGAATGGGTCGGCTCGGGCCCGGGGAAGGACCACGCTCTCACAGAATGCCAGTGTAAAATAGTAGCTTAATGCCGTTGTGTCTCGCATGGTGAGTGTAGAGAACCGGAGACCAATTTTACTGGAAAAGGGGCATTCTATCTTATTCCTCACGGCTGACAACGCATCTGCATTTTAATTCGCAAACGAAGATAGATGTAGATGTCTATGGGTCACAGCAACCGCTTACCATCAGGTGGACTGTGTGCTCGTTTGTCACCTTTGTTCTATAAATAAAAGATTTATCTTTAGCAGTGAACATTCGATACGCTCTGAATGAATGAATAAATGGAATATTCGCACGTCTTCCGTTCGATTAATTGAAGGAGATAATGAATAGGGCTTGGCTGTTTTGCGGAAAATTCATCCAAACCCTTGAATCCAAATTTCATAGACTGTCGCTGCATTACTAGTTCCAAGTACTTAATGAAATCTAGCTGGCACATTCTTGGAAGAATTTTATCAATGCAACAAAAGCCACTGTGCATTCATGTGTTAGACAGATCTTGTACATTCTCTGGGAAATAGTCAGAAAAGTGTTATATATGTATTAAATTAATGAATCACCAGCTTGTGTTTATTCCTAGTATAATTCATAATTTTATATTTTTTGTTAAAATTATTTGAGTTTATTTTGTACATACATAACTTTTTTGTGAATACACTTAGAAAACAACGTTGAAATATTATTAATAAGTCGTTTAAATGTCACTAAAAAGGTTGTCGATTAAGTTTGGAAATGAGTAAATAGTACTACGTGTACCATAACTTTAAGGTAAAGTTCAGTATTATAGACTAGGAACAGGAATGGGCCAAGAATTTAGCCCTGCGGAATACCCATTGGAGAGATGACCCGAAGGAACTTTAACCATTGATAAAGCTTTTATGTGTTCTGTTACCCAAATATGAAATAATAGGTTGAAGCGCAATGTTTTTAACACTATAATGTTGCACTTATCTGATAAATGTCTCGTGGTGTACTTGGTCGGAGGCCTTGGAAAGACCACAAAACATAACAATATATTATTAAATATTGTTACGGAGAGTTATAATCGACTGTAAGTAACATTCACTATTCAGACAACCCTGTCTTTTAAAGAGTTGTAATTCAATCTCGCACAAACAACGCCAAGTTTTTGACCTTAATTCATCAGAAATAGTAAACTCACACTCGTCTTCTATTATAATTGAGGTCAAGAGGCGTACAAGTGAATAGATTTCTTGATTTTGTAATGTCACATTTATTATGTGTAATTCAATAGCATCATTTGACACGTAGAAATGATTCTAATTTGATACAATCAAATTTAAAGAGCGATTGAGTTCGACGTACCCTCCAAGGTCTATGTTTTAAAAAAGCTTATATTATTAAAAGTCTTGCTTTTATAAGTTTTTATATTAACCAGAAAACTTTTACAGAAAACTCAATCAGACGTACTGTGTAATGAAAATGAAGTAAAAGTAAGTAGAAAATTATAAAGTGAATAGTTGGAATGGAGTTCAGTCGCTTTGTAATCAACGTGTTTTGATTTTATTTTGAGTTCTAGGCTTTTCGTGAAAGTTTTGTTTACGATGATTTATTTTCATTCAAACCGTTATTGGATACGTCGCCTCATATATCTTTATACCTCTGATAGTAGTCGGTTCTAGAGTTTAATTTCTTTATCCGTGCAAGTTTGTTTTGTTCTTGTTTAATTGTCGAATTTATGTGATTAAAGGATTTATCTCTTAGCCGGACATTCCATTAGCGAAGCAGGTGCTGACCTGTTGCGGACCGGTCTGTTCACGCCGCGCCCAGCGAGCGGCGCTTGGCGAAAAAAAAAACAGCATTCACCGCCATCTTTAGCCACTTTTGTCAACCGATTCCAATTATGCAAAAGTCGAATGACGGACGAATTCATAATTAAGACGCTCATTAACTTCGCAAAAAAATTAATTAGCCCTGTCGAACTTTTTTGAAAAATTGTTCTCATTTTTAGTCGTGCAAAGTATAGAAAAATCTAAATCATTTATAAAGACATTTTCCTTCATTTTGTGAATATTTTAGTTAGAATCTCATTTTTGAACAAAAATTATAATTTTGGTATAGTTTTATGAATTATTACTACCCATTTACATTTTTTTGCAAGCAGGTATACAGGGTATTGCATTCTTGCAACCCGTATTACTGCGAGCAGTATGATCTATTGTGATAGTTGCTATGAGTATAGTTTACCGTTAAGCCTTACACTTTTAAGGCGTTGCAGTTTTTATCTGCGACCTCAGAGGATTTTCACTTCATCTGGTCTTAGTGAGTAATTCCACTGACGGATGCAAGGTTTGCGCTTTAGAGATTCGCATTCAGTTAGAATAAGTATTTAAGTAAGTGTTTCGCCCGTTAGAGAACTGTGGTGCTTTTTTAAGCAACAGTTTTCAGTCACAGTTCTAGGGTATGCGTACTTTGTTCTTACTTAATGCTAGGCTATTTGAAGAAAATTTACTATCAATACGTTGGGATAAGTCCGGGAATACCCAACACATACATACATATTGGAAAATGTAGCGGTTACTAAGTTGTTATCTACCGCTAATTCTTGCAATGCTTTATTTTCATTAGGTACAATCGGAGATTTATGTGTTGTACGTATGCATTTCTGTTTGTGTTGCAAGCATTCGCGGCATTTTGTCTATGATATTAAGACACTGCTTAGATGATATCCAAGAGGTCTATGCCCATTTGTGCTTAAATGGTATCGATTTCATTCTGCATTACTAAACGACGCCGCCGACCTATTTTCTTTGTTTAGCGGCTGCAAAGTTTAGGTATACTATAATATAAAACATATTTGCATTCCAAGATTTAGACTAGTGTAATAGGTAAATCGAAATTAAAATGTAAAACTGTTTGTTAGTAATCTATGAGAAATAAAGGTTTCACAATTGCAAGCGTATTTTGATTATGTAAGAATAAGTTATAAGTTTATTTAAAAAAAATACAAATTATTTTCAGCCGACTTTAAAAGGAGAAGGTTCATAATGCCACTGTATTTGAATTAGATATATTATATTAAAAATACGGTTGAAAAGAGTCTAAAACGATCTATGAAGTTATTTAATCGATTGAATTTTTTTTATTTACTAAAAGAATATACTTCGGCAGTGGTAAATTTAACAATTTTGCGGATTCTACATTTACAGTTCTCAACGTTTCGAAAACTTTTTTATCCCTTGTATACATATAATTTAAGAAATGATGCATACATTTCTTCGGATAAATTGAATGGGGTCGAAGTAAGAGAAATGAATGTGTTCCAAAAATTCCATGTCATTTCAAAATTTGTACTTACGTCGTTATTACTTGTTCGTGTGTTGAAAGTCGAAATGTAAAACTTCTTGTACGGCATATAATTGACATTGTAATTTTATGTATGGTATGGTAAAACGAGTAAATATTTAAGCATGTTTCAATTAAGGTATGGAAGAGTGGTAGTCATTAAGTTAGGTCTCGACCAGACGTAACCAACCGTATACCGGTTTTAAGTGTACTGACACTAAAATATTTTTTATCCCATTTCGAATTTCAATACAAAATAAATTACGAGCATTTTTTGGCGCTGTTTAAAATGTAGATGTAGTAAATAAAACTCATTTTATAGCGTTTAACTTATTTTTAATTGTCGACGTTTCGTCACGGGAAAATTGCATAGTACTTGATGCATTGATTTTAAGTATTTAAAATCTGGGAATTTAGCTAAGATAGAAATTTTGTAAAGCACTTCTCTCTTACAAAATTTAGTCCATTAACACTACGTAGTAGTTTTTTTTATATATAAAATTACGTGTGTTTGTCCGTGATGAACTACTAAACTACTGAACTGATTTTAATGAAATTTTGCACTCTGTGTGCAGTTTGGTCCAACTTTTTTATTGTGATTTTAATGATACTTATTTTATAAGAAGGATCGTCGGAAACGGCACAACGTCTGCCTAGCCTAACATTGCCTAACACCACTCCACTGTCGACAATATTTTTCACGCGATCTTAGTTTATTAATTTTCACATCTTTAATGCAATGAATTACGCAAAGTAATGCCTGATTCTATTAATTTAAACAACATAACAAACGAACCCCTACTACTTAGTACTGTTATTTATTTTGTATCCCTACCAGATGGTGACGTAAGGCACTCATGCGGTTTATAAGAGAGATTTAAAAAAAATGTATTTAAAAAATATCTTATTAATAATTATCCATAATCTAAATTGATTCTATGCCTAAAGTATATCATTGTCATTGTCAGTAAACAGGTTTCCGGTTCTCTTCAATCACTATGTGCGAAAGGTTACGTTGCTTTTTTCTCTTTTAGCGTGAACGTGGTCAACGCTTTAATCTTTGGAATAGTGCCAACGTCTTGATTATGAGCTACCTGTGTGTGTGAAGTATGCAGACTCATTGATGAAGTTTTAAAGCACTTTCGGCATTTCTTTGTGTCGTCATTATAGTGTAAAGTGTGTAAAATTATCATCATGTATAAAAGTATTTTTTATTATATGGTAGGTCTTCTGGGAATTCGTCTGAATTATCCAGACGTATTGCAGTGCTTGCACTGGTGTTCTGGTCTCAAGGGTATCAAAGCCAACATAATTACAGGCTTTAAGACATTCCATCTTATCTATACGAACAAATAAAACTGAAGTTACTAAATGCATATGAGAAAGTATGTACGGTACTAATAACTACAAAAAACTGTTTTTAAAATTTTTGTCTGTCTGCCTGTCTGTTTGTTCCGGCTAATCTCCGAAACGGCTGGACCGATTTTGACGGGACTTTCACTGGCAGATAGCTTATACTATAAAGAGTAACTTGGGCTACATTTATTTTAGAAAAAAGAAGAGTTCCGCGCAAAAATATTATAACTCATGAAATCCAATCATAGTAAATTCCACGTGGACGAAGTCGCGGTGCCAGCTAGCTCTTTATAGGTGATAACGTGTCCGTAGGCTTCGTTGTTTAAACTTGGCTGCAGGTGTCCATGGACTGCCGTAGCTACTTACCATCAGGTGGACTCTTAAGTTCGTATGTCCAATAACAATTAAAAATTAAAAAATAAAATAAACTTTCTTTCATACGTGGTAGAGCCACGCTGCAGCTATATTAGTTATTAGTTCACATTGCAACTTTAAACTTAGGTATAAAGAGAACAAAAGACCTTCTTCAAGTTACAAATGCCTTTTGCATTACTGTAAATCGTTCGTCGGAACTTAAGGAGACTAAACACTGACTCTGCCATAAGTTTTATAAAAAGAAAAAATATTCAAGCAAGCTATTCTTTAAATTCAAGAATACGTAAATATTTCCTAGGCTTCCTTCATATTGAAACAGTTTCTTTGATGGACATCACATTTCGTTAAACGTTGTAGAACCACGTTGCAGCTATATTATGGTTGTAGCACGGATGTGTCCGCTCAACTGGGAATGACCAAACTCTCACAGATTACCGGCGTAAAATAGCAGCTTAAGGCTGCTGTGTTTCGTATGGTGAGTGTAGAGAACCGAAGACCCTTATACTGGAAACGAGGCATTCCACCTTAGTCCTCACGGGTGACAACGAATCTGCATTTTGATTCTTAATCGAGGATGAATGTAGATGTCTATGGGCCGCAGCTTCCACTTACCATCAGGTTGACGGTGTGCTCGTTTCTTACCCTTATTCTACTAAAAAAAATCTATAAAAGAAGCCTATTTTAAGCAGTGGACTTTGATAGACAATAACGTAAAGCGTAATTAAAATTAAGTAAATAAAAGCGGTGTAATTACATTGTTGATTAGCGTGGACGTACGTAACGTCTCAAACGTTAGTATTATTCGTTGTTACACTTGTCGATGTGTGTTGTGATGAGTTAAGTACATACTGCATAAAATATGCACCGACGTTGGAAATTCGATTTCTACTGTAAAAGACGATGACGCGAGTGATTTAATTGGGCATAAACAGATAGGCTTGCTAGTTTTATATCGTTTACAGTTAAATTTTCGCCTGGATTTATCGAAAAAAAGCGGAGTTAGCAAAGTATATCTACAATCGGTAATGCTTCTAGAACATAAAAATAAACTCTCACGCTTGTTAACCAGCTAGGTAGGCAGAGACTATACTTATTTCCACGATCACGATCCTGACAAAACTCTCTCGCTTCTATCACATACATGCTCGTCGGTTAAGGGTATTTTTAAGTGGGCCCATCTTTAATATACCGTCAATTCATTCCTATGAAACTAGCATATCTCAATTGGCTTTGTTTCTAGAAAACTAAAAATAACGAAATCAACGTTGTGACCATGTGAAAACGTTCAGATAGTTTTTAAGATTGAGAAAATCAAGTTGGTTATTTTCGCTGGCTCATTAATCGAGAAATCATAAATACCTTATTAGTTTTCAATGCTGGCTTTTTTTTAGAATTTTTCTGAGAAAGAAATAATAGCGAAAAAGCAGTGGAATCAGAGCCGAAGTAACTGACATAGCTCAATGGATCAGTATACTGAAGTTGGAATGGGCCGACCATAATGCCCGAAGAAACCGATTGGGAAGAAATTTTAGATAGTGTCGACCTAGTGAGACATGCAAAATTTTGGTAGAGGCAGGTAGTCCAAGATCGTATTCTGAGTGCAGTCTTTGTAGACTTATGTTATGACAGTAGTGGACGTGTGATTATGTGAAGATGATGATGATAATGAGATGACTTATAAGGAATATATATCCAAAGTGCTAAAGGCGACTTTTAAGGATATTTGCCAAAATACTTTTTGGATTTTTTTACTTTTAGCGAGGAAGGTAAATAGAAAAAAAATACTGTTCTATTTCCGCTCTGTCACTATTCTTTCTTCTTATATTCTTTTTACCCTTCTTATCTATACTATTCATTGATAGGTTTTTTTTTTTATATGATAAGGGTGACAAACGAACACACAGTTCACCTGATGGTAAGTGGCTGCTGCGGTCCATAGACATCTACATCTATCCTCTATTACAAATCAAAATGTAGATGCGCCGCCACCCGTGAGGACGAAGATGGAATGCCTCATTTCCAGTAAAAAGGGCCTCCGGCCACCTGCACTCACCAAGCGAAACGCAGAGGTAAACCTCTACTTCACGCTGGTTTTCTGTGAGGTCGTGGTACAACCCCGGTTCGAGCCGGCCCATCCGTGCGACAGCAAACGCTGCCGCGTGGCTCTACCACTGTTAAAAAGTAATCGGACATTCAAAAAGACTAGGGGTCATCATCATCATCATCATCATTACAGCCCTTCACAAGTCCACTGCTGAACATAGGCCTCCCCCAAGGAATGCCACAAAGCACGGTCCTGAGCCACCTGCATTCATCGACTTCCAGCATGTCTTACCAGGTTGTCACTCCATCTAGCGAGGGGACGCCCTACACTTCGTCCACCGGTACGAGGCTGCCACTCGAGAACCTTTCTTCCCCATCGGTTGTCGGTTCTTCGAGCTATATGGCCGGCCCATTTTTTTTATAGGATAGGGTGACAAACAGACACTCAGTCCACCTGATGGTAATTGGTTGCTGCGGCCCATAGACATCTACATCTATCCTCGTTTGCGAATCAAAATGCAGATGCGTTGTCACCCGTGAGGACTAAGATGAAATGCCTCTTTTCCAGTAAAAAGGGTCTCCGGTTCTCTACACTCATCATACAAAACACAACAGTGTTGAGCTGCTATTTTACACTGGTATTCTGTAAGAGCGTGGTCCTACCCCGATCGAGCCGACCCATTCGTGCTACAACTATACTACTAATATAGCTGCAGCATGGCTCTACCACGTAAAAACTTCAGCTTACTAATCCTTTGGGCTATGTAGGTTACTCTGGTTCCACTGTGGATATCCTCATTTCTAAGTTTATCACGCAGAGAAACCCCGAGCTTAACCCTCTCGCTCGCTAAGCTCGCTGAGCGACCTTGAGCTTCAAAAAGACTAGGGGTCGCTAGTAATTTATTGAAACTAACAACATTTACGGATACGACGGGCCCTTCACAAAAAAGCCTATTCCTTTCTAATAGGCCGGCAACGCACCTGTAATATCTCCGCTGTTGCAGATGTTCATGAGCGACGGATATCACTTATCATCGGGTAAGCCGTAAGCTCGTTTGCCTCCATCAAAAATTGCGTATCTAAACATTCATTACATCATGGCCAGCTGCAATTTTGTATAATATTTTTCTTTTCGCTCGGATGACGAATCTTGACGATAGACCTAGTTTTAGAGAAATTATTTTTTAATTTATCATTAAGGCCAGTGACCTACATTTGCTACAGCTTTGAGAAAAATATAATACGTATCTAATTAGCTTAACGAAAATTAAACGCGGTATGTTTTGTTATATTAATCTTTCCTCGGTGTACAATAAAGAAAGATATTATATTGAATTATATTTTATAATATAGATGTCGCAATTGTTATGTGAAATTATTTTATTTTAATTGAATGAATACTTTAAATAGATCGTGGTGCCATAATAATAATCAAAATAAGTATACAATCCTTTTTCCAAAAAAAATATTGGATAAAATTATCGTTTTCAACAGTCTTATAACAGTGTCGGGGAGTACCCAACTTATATCTGATGCTGCATCAATAAATTATGTAATAATGGTTTTATGCATCCTGGGAAATATTTCTAACCTATATTAGAAAAAGGTGGTGTAAGAGGTGAGCTGGATTAGCGTAACGGACTGAGATTGTCCTGGCTACACTGCGGACTGGTCCGAGTTGAGGTCGAAAGCGAGTTATGACGTAGCGAAAACAAAACTAGTTAGGATCGATCCCGTGCATTCCATTGCTTCACGAACTCTTCGAGAATGCGTACCCGTAATGATTATAATCTCGATTTAGTGGCCGATTCGTCATCGTCCGATATAGTTAATGGAATATAAGCGTGTGAATCGACAGCGGTGTCTTCGATTGGCTCTGTTAGGAATTTCACATCTAAGAGATGTTTAATTTTTCTTTTTATTAAAACTAGCTTAAAAAGTAGTCTTTTGTGACTTTAGGCGCTTTGTTGCCTATGTGATAATAATGATAATGATTCAAATTTGAAATATATGGTGTTGCGTCATCTATTAGATGCGACAAGATTTTTTTTGCCATGACCTTTGATCAACAGTTTACACCGCCTTAACATAGATGCGGAAAATGCACATGTTTTGCACAAAAGTTTTTTATTTTGTGTTTTTTGGTTCAGGGTGAAGAGCATAAAGTATCTTGATTATCTTTATATGTAATATATTACGTTATCTACTTTTTTGTTAATAAATAAAAAACAATGTAAGTACTCTTAAGATATTAAATAATATATAAGCGTATGAGACTGATTTACTTATTGTAATTGTGCCTAGCTATGTAAGGTTTTGTATACCTCCTCAAATAGATTGAATTTTAAAGTTTTTGAAAAATAACAATAAAATCTAGCATTAAATGCAATTCTTCAAAAACCGAACGTAATATGACATAATATGACCCATAAAAAGCAGCTAATTAAAAAAACTACATTTTAATTTCGCTGTTTAAAAATAAACAAGTTTTATGCGAAAAATGACCTTACTTTTTGTTAAATTTAGTATGTACATATTTATGGAGATTTTTGCGAGATTTCTAAAAGTGAGTTTTTACTTGAACGCTTTTGTAAAACATAGCAAACGGTAATAACGAAAGGAGTACCCTCTTCCGTTGTCGTGTAAAGTTGTTCGACTTGATCCGTTACGGGAGCACTAAACCAGGCGATATTTTGGAAAGGTCCTGAAGTCGGGACGCGGAGGCGGCCGCATGGGAGCGGAATGCAGTCCGGCCTGTCCGGGGGACGCGGGGGCGCAGGCCCCGGGCCGGCCCATAAACTGCGACGGAGCTCACGCGCCCCGTAATTATTATGCCGTGAGAGAGAACGGGCGATCACCCCACTATAACGCCATCGCCACCGCCACCGCCGCTTAATGAATTGCGAATGGGCGGCTATTGACCGCCGGCTTATGTTAATTTTAAACTGTGTTAATTGATTTTGCATTAGCTTAGCGCTGATTATAGTTTGATGGGTCATCACTTCATCTCTCGATTAGACTTATTGAAAGGGGACTGTGAAAATAACAGTTTTGTAGCGTCACTATTTTTAAGGCGTATGTCTAAAATCTGCGGCGGTATAAGAATATCCACTATCTCATATCATCCCGTGGATGTTGTAAGAGGCGATAGAGGGAACTAAATCAGGAGATGGGCAGCAGCGTGTTCCTAATAACGATTTGAAATAAAAATAACTGCTGTTGCCAACTCGCTCGCCAAGCGTGGCAACTATGGCAAATAAATCTTTGAGACAATGTTCTGGGAGGCCTATGTTCAGCAGTGGACTTTAATAGGCTGTAACGGTAACGGTCTGAAATCTGTTTTTTGTCGACTTCAAAAAAAGCGGTCCTCAATTCGAATGTGTTTTTTCTTAATGACTTCTTATATTGTTATTTATTCAGTGTGTTTTCTTCTGTATGTGTTTGTGTATGTTACGCGATACATTCGTCAATTGTAAACAGATTTTGATCATTCTTTCTTTTATTAAATATGGGGTGGTTTCATATGAATTTTAAGAAAAATTCTACCCGTAAAGGTGGGTAAAATAGGAGATGAAGTTTTTAAGGTAACTATTGTTACGAACTTGGGGTTCGAGATAGTTAAAAACTGCCGAGTGAATTACCAAAATTGACACTTTAATTGCAGAACACTAATTACAACTTAAAACCACACTAATAACAAAACGCAATTCTACTACTGATCACTTTAGTTCGCAGTTTTATCGCTTCGAAGTATTCGCTTGTATCGCCAATTCAACACTGACCCGGGTCGCGGTCTAGGTATATACCGGCCTTATATAGGGCCTCAGATAATTCCAGAACCTTCTACTGTAGAAAAATCTAGAATGTTCGAGTACATACCGGTCCCGACTGACTAGGTGTCGATAGTTCTAGAAAGTTCTTCCATGGAAATCCCGACTGACTAGGTGTCGATAGTTCTAGAAAGTTCTTCCATGGAAATCCCGACTGACTAGGTGTCGATAGTTCTAGAAAGTTCTTCCATGGAAATTTCTAGAAGGATCTTGACTCTCCTAGTTCTGCTTCTCGATACTAGAATGCGCTATTGGTAACTGGTGTCGCCATGTACTAGGTATTGATTGTGCCGCGCAACACTATTTAGACGACATTCGAGCTTGTGATATAGGTACCTAAGTTTGCTCAAGAGTCAAAACGTTAACTTTTTATAAAAAGTGAAAACCTACTTCAAGGAAGTAAAAAGCATAATACAACAGAATCCACATAGCAGCTTCAAAAGTCGGGGCTTTAATAATTTTATACACAACATACATCTACCCTCGATTACGAATGAAAATTCAAATATTATGTTGTCACCCCTGAGTACTAACATGGAATGTCTAGTATCCAGTGAAATGGGTCCAAAAGTGACACGCCAAACTCAACACGCTGACTAAGCATGTTGGTAAGAGAATCTTGGGAGTTATGCTTGCCAGCTGATTCATTTTTGCGATGGCTTACCTACAGTTGTATACTAAAAAAGTATTTCACGTTATCCAATATGCGTTAAATCTTCAAAAAGAATAGGAGTGTTGCTAGGTATAAGCCATTTAAGTAATAGCACCTACTACGTGCTGGAAGAGACGTTTAGACTTAGTTGTTTGCAATACGCGTTAGAGCACGCGCACTTAAATTTAGTCTGCAATAAAAAATGCTCTGTCTCCTGTTCTTGCCATGCGCCCCGCATTGCTGCACAGATTTTGTTCGTGGTGTGTGTTCTATTACGTAGTAGTACCTATTACGACTGCCTCGTTAGTCTAGCGGTTGTAGTAGTCCGACTGCTGATCATAAGGTCCCGGGTTCGAATCCCGGGTCGGACCAAAAAATCAGTTATTGAGTTTTTCCGTCAGGAAGAAGTCAGGAAGTTGGCGATGTTTCAACCCCGTGCCTCGGAAAGCACATAAAGCCGTTGGTCCTGCGCCTGATCTCTCTCCGGTCGTGTCGGTTTACCGTCCCATCGGGCTATGAGAGTGAGGGAATAGAGAGTGCAGCTGTGCTTGCGCATACACTTGGGCACTATAAGCCTGTCCTGCGCCGATGGCTAGTCTCCGTTGAGACTGGCTGCCGTGGCCGAAATTCGGTCTGGAGGATATTATTATATAGTTGTGGTAGTACTTATTGATTCAATGGTATAGGTATAGGCCGTACTTTCTTACTTCGACACAGAAATCTGTGTATAAATATTAAAGGTGGTCCGAAACCGCGAATTTCGGCGCGAATATCATTAATGTGATAATTCAGGGGGGGGGGGGGGGTTCATAATTCATAAAGATAGATTTCAATATCCATCAATCCGAAACAGAAACTTTTTAATTTAATATAGATTACAAGTAATACTTATTGTAAGTCACTCTTTTCTTTAGTTACCACTGTTTCGGAAAAAAACCTCTGTCCTGGGAAGAACCAGCAAGAAACACAGCGGGACTTTTTAAATAAAAAAATAACAGCTTACAATCATGTATGTCACACAATTAACAACACAAAACAAATTAGAAATAGCTTGATTGCGATCACCTTATACCCAGGGGTTATTATCATCCATAAATTAATTAATATCTAGTATAACAATTAATAACCCTTTTTGTACAAACTTAGTTTAATAAAGTTTTTGAAACTTGAGCAGGTCAAATTTTTCATATTTTGTATATTTTCTGGGAATTTGTTATGTTACGTGAAAAGATACAATCCTATAATCCAACATGCGTTTTCCGTCTACGTCGTGAGTTCGTGAGCGACCGGTTCTGTTGCTAATTCGTTTATCTACGTTTAATTTGCTTTTTTGCATCTGCAGTCAAGTGCATTGACCTATGAATCATTAGCCTTGAGACGTTCTCTATGATCGTGTTTTCCCGGTAGATTGCGCCGATTTCTTCTTATTACTGCTAGACGCAAGTTTTGCCTTATACAGCTAGCTCATTCACTGTAGGAATCCCCTGCTGTTAAATGAAATGTACGAGCAACAATATAAGAAATCTGTCTCTGTGGTCGGTTTTCTCTATGCCGATGTTTTGCTAGAGTGTGCAACACGCAATATGTATATTGATTTCGTGGGATTGGTTGTGATGTAACCGTACACTTTACTCAATAAAAATGCACATTAATCATAGACATAGAAATATAAAAAAGATTTCTCTTGTTATATCTATTACATTAATAGCTGTCAAAATAAAAAAAATATTTTGTATTTGTATGGGAATATTAAAGTGCTATGATGTCGTTTCGTCAAATAATTATCTTTGCATATTTTTGAATACTAAAAATCTAATTTAACTTAAAATGAAAAATTGACCAACTTGTATAATAATACAAAATATCACAAATGCGAGTTTTAAGATGTACTTAGTGATTTATTAATTGTAGTGTCAACTACCCAATTACTAAGACATCAGTGATAGTAGAAATTATAGACGATGACTTGCGCTTTTATGTGTTAGTTAAAGGATTTGAACAAAGTCTTATATTTTGTCATACTGATATGCTGATCGCTACAGGTTTACTATTCTGTTAGAGAATTTGAACAGTCTTATAGTTTGGCAAGCAGATTTATTGATCGCTACACGTTTATCATTCTGTTCGTCAACTTAGATGGTATGCTTTAAATTAGGTACTACGAAAAAAACCTATATAAACAATTATCATTGTTTTCGTAAAGGGCGTCACATGCGATAGGATCTTTGTAATAGAAACTAATGTTAGCGCAGGGTCGGAGGGGATGAGCATCACGCCGAGTTATGAATGAACTTGGAGGCGACCGCCGGCGGCGAGACAGCGCGAAGGGGGGCGCCGCCTCTCTTGGAATTCCAAAATCCCGAGTGGGCGACGACAAAAAACTAGTCGATCCGGCAGTGTATAGCGTTTTCTTCAATATTTTCTTAACGCTGCGTATCTTGAGATATTTGTTACAAACGTTTGCCCAAATAGTATGAAGAATGTCAACGAAACTAAAGAACTCTTGTAATTTTTTAAACATTCAACGTTGCGTCTCAGTTGCGATACGCTTCATTAAAATAGGTACATAACAGAATAATTGAAATCGTTTAGTTAACATAACAATAAGTTGGCTGTGGAATGTGGTCCACAAGAGACGCTTGCGCTGCTTGGTTCAAATACCAGAACTTTTGATTGGATCCCAGGTCACGTACACGTCAAAACCCCTCTCATATTAAGCGAGGGAGAGTTTAACTAATTTGTCAGTATTTATTTTTCGATTTTCGATATCATCTATTTAGGTTAGTTCAATTTAATAAATGATTTCATATTTAGTGATAGAGAATATTTAGTATTCAATATTTACATAATGATACTATTATTTATTCTGTGACATTGGTTACTTACAAACAACCAAAGCAAAACAATTTAACAGTGGTAGAGCCACGCGACAGCGTTTGCTGTCGCACGGATGGGCCGGCTCGAACCGGGGTGGTACCACAACCTCACAATACCAGCGTGAAGTAGAGGTTTACCTCTGCGTTTCGCTTGGTGAGCGCAGGTGGCCGGAGGCCCTTTTTACTGGAAATGAGGCACTCCATCTTAGTCCTCACGGGTGACAACGCATCTGCATTTTCATTCGCAAAAGAGGATAGATGTAGATGTCTATGGGCCGCAGCAACCACTTACCATCAGGTGGACTGTGTGCTCGTTTGTCACACTTATCCAATAAAAAAAAAACCAGATAGTGGAAATCTATGTGAATTGTAAAATTTCATATTTGGCTTAGTATGGATAGAGTACTCTGTGCAATGTTTTTTAATGACTCATTTAGTTTAGTGTATTACTCTGTGTGATTAAAAAAAACTCGGAAGCGAAGTAGGCGAATGTTAGATGTAGGCAGTGAGCCGTGTGAAAAATGACACGATACAGATATTCGTGGTCGGGACTCGGGCAACCCGGGGCACAGTTGCACCGGCAATAAAAACTTACCTGCCCGATGTAGATGTTATCTCTCTCGGTCAAAGGCGCCGGCCGCCTCCGCGTGCTTCTTACCTATACACAAATATAAACTTTATGTTTGAAACATTAAAGACGATTTTAGAGAACGCTACGCAAATTCTAACAAACACGTAACGGTGTGGAATTACAACACTTTTGTTAGATTGTAAGTTTTTGTCATTGTTACCGGTAAAGACACATTAGTCATAAACACTGTGATACTCTGTGTGCACTACAATGAGCGGAATGCAATGTTAATGGCGTAAGATGGCGATAACGTGGATATAGGTCGGATCGTATTTGCTGTGTTATCAAAATTACTACTTATTAACACAACTGAAATACAGTCTTATAATTTTTTTAGTTTAATAACTTTATGGATAAAAATTTCAGCATTTCACAGATCATCATTCCTATCTATTATATAGTGTTGCGGTGATAGATATGAATCTATCACCGTATGTATCACTAAGTATCACTTCAGTGCATAGCATGAGTCTATTGCCTACCTACTCTTCAATGTATACCTAAGTACGAAAATATAGTGTTAAGTTTACAGCTAAACATGTAATTATGTGTCCTACAGCTAGTCACAGTACAAATTATAAAGTGTTTGTGTATGTGGGGTTGAGGGGACTTTAAAACATATTTCTGATTTAATAATGTATAGTGCGTATTGATTTGTTGGCGCAATTTAAATATCTTTCTTTGTATAAGGGCTATTATTATATATATTATTTTATACGTGGTAGAGCCATGCTGCAGCTATATTAGTAGTATAGTTGTAGCACGAATGGGTCGGCTCGACCGGGGAAGGACCACGCTCTCACAGAATACCAGCGTAAAATGACAGCTTAACACGGGTGTGTTTCGTATGGTGAGTGTAGAGATCCGGAAACCCTTTCTACTGGAAAAGATGCATTCCATCTTAGTCCTCACGGGTGACAACGCATCAGCATTTTGATTCGCAAACGAGGACAGATGTAGATGTCTATGGATCACAGCAAGTCAGCAATCACTTACCATCAGGTGGACTGTGTGCTCGTTTCTCACCCTATCCTATAAAAAATAATATTTTACAATAACAGCCTGTAGTAATGCTTCGAATTATTGATGAGCGTTGCAACCGCGCGAAATCTATAAGGCGTCTAAGTAATAAAGACTAAAATATTTTTATTGCCCACTGTAAAATCTGTACTGCCGTTTAAATCGCGAACGATGCGCTGCGCACACACAGCGAGCAAGGCCGGAATAAGCAAGTCGTTTTATAACTGCACTTGTGAACTTGCGATAAAGTGCAGTTATACGTATATTTACATAAAATATTTTTCAGTCTGTATTTGCGCCGGCGCGAAATTTATGCGCAGACTTTCTTCTATCATCTGTCACTGGCACAACATAGAGGATTAAAACGCAGCGTGTCACTTCTGAACGAATAATTTGAATATAATCTGTTACTGTCATTTTGAATATGGAACACATTTGCGTACGCCCATAGACTTAGAATATACTGGCGTATATATTCTAAGTCTATGCGTACGCCATACAAGCAATAAATTCGACGGAATCAATTTATTAGGTGCAATTAATAGTTACGATTAGTTCCGAAGCGGCGAACACGATTTTAGTTTTGTCGACAGAGTGTCAGTTAGTTATAAAAATTCCCAGGGAAGGGCCTTTATCCTTTCCAGCAAGTCTAATAAAGATCCGTAGAATGCGGGCTTTGTGTCAATTAACGGAGATATTAAACGTAGGTAGGAAAGAGTTGAAGAGTATAAATAAACGACGCAGCTGCATTCGGAGTTATCGGAATTAGAAAAAATTGTTTGGATTGCGTTGCGTTCGGATGTGTTCAACGATGCGCATGCGTTCCGTATGAAAGCTGTTTGTTCCTTGTATTTTTATCACAAAGTTTTCATTTAATAGCCATAATTCTAAAAGTTAAATAAAATAAAAGGATGATTTTCTTGAATTTCTTGAGATTCTTTTTTATATATTAAGGGTGACAAACGAACACCTTCACCTGATGGCAAGTGGATGTTATGGCCCGTAGACATCTACATCTATGCTCGATTAAAAATTAAAATGCAGGACTTAAATGGAATACGACGTATCCAGTTTCTCGTTCTCTACCCTCACTATATAAAACATGGCAGCATTATTCTGCTATTTTACGATGGTATTCTGTGAGAGCGTGGTCCTTCGGTCCTTCCACGGTCGAGCCGACCCATTCGTGCTACAACCATCTGTCAAGTAAAGTCATATCTCTCCGGCAACTCTAGTTCGATCCTCATTAGCGACTTTTCTTTAAGATAAAATCAAGGCGTTCATGCAAAGACTAGGCTTAAGCTGAGAGAAGAACTACTATTCGACTGTAATTTTTTTTAAATTTAACTTCGTTAGCCAACCTATTTTATTATTTATTTAACGTATACTGATACCATTATACAAGAGTTTACTGGTCCTAAGTATATAAATTTTAATGATATCTGATAAAAATTAAATTCGATATTTTTTATATAGTCCAATTATTTTTCAAAAAATCCATGTAAATTTTAAAATTTTTAATTACTTTTTCATGATTGACTTTTCACAAGGTCTCCCCTCAGTAGAACTTGAAGCGATGGCGTAGTTTTAGACATGCAAAAAGTGCTTTGAAAAAGCCAATATTTTTCCTGATTTGAATTGACTTCAATTTGGTTTAGTAATCAAAAACACAAAATAAAAAGGATTTATATGTAAAAGTGATACAATTTAAACATATACGAGTATATATTTTTTGTATCTGTTTTAATAGTCTTTCTGTTTCGAAGCAAGTCTTAATATTATCGAAGATGTTCGTTCTTATTATATGATCTGTGCGGTTGGTATTTTGTTGTATTCCGTTTCTTTTTTTAATAAGATTATAATGGATCGAAGTGGACTGTATTGATTGATTACTGTACTGATATTACGCTAAGGGACTGCTTAAAGAAAAGATGGTACTGTAGAACTATACTGTATTCAAGGTATTTACAATTCGGCACTAATAAACTATGCTATATGTACAGAGAGGGGTCTTCACTTATGGAGTGTTGATTTTCTCTTGAGTCTTCTTTCTTCAAGTGCCGCTTTCGAAATGAACAACTCACAGACCAAAACGCCCTTCTTATATGCCGCAAGAGAGCGTCTTAGCCTGTGAGTAGTGTCGCACGACGATGCTGCACGCTAATTGGTCGTCGATTTGCTGCCGGTGTGAGGGGTGCGAGGGGCGCAACGGGGTATGAAGGGGCGACGGGGTGGCGGTTCCCTCGCCGTCCGCAACAAAAATTAAACATGATATTTCAATCTACATCTTAATATTATATTATCCGGTTACGATGAAGCTTCAGTGGCTTGTTTTGAGGGCTGCCGCAAATGTTTTTTAAAAAAGCAAGTGGTAAAATTGAAAATTTTGTACAATCGACTTCAATATAAATAAAATAAGAACTCCGTGAATGTAGTCGAAGTCAATTAAATACGCCTAAATAAGGATAACTCAAAAACTACTGGTCTGATCTTGATCAAATTTATTTCGCGGACCACATGAGGTACACCAGTTTTCAAATAAGAAAAGATTCATCAAAATAGGTAACACACATATAAATACAGTCGAATTGAGAATTTCCTCCTTTTTTTTGCAGTCGGTTGAAAAAGGCGCTGCAACTTAGATCGGGCACAGCTTGTTATATAATCAGTAAATGTGCTTAGTATGGCAGTTTAGTGTACACGTTCGGCTCAAATTTCTTAATGCACGAGGAGAACTATGTACGATCCTGTCACGCCGGTAGTAATGAAATGTTCAATTCTCATACACAGCTAGCGTTCCGCCCCGGCTTCGCACGGTTGATTTCTGGATCTCGACAACAACACCACCTGCCGGGTCCAATTGTAAATCTAATCAACTTAATCATATACACAAAATTTGATCAAAATCGGTCAAAAATGTGTGTGTAAAGACAATATTACAACAACAGTGGTAGAGCCACGCGGCAGCTTTTGCTGTCGCACGGATGGGCCGGCTCGAACCGGGGTGGTACCACGACCTCACAGAATACCAGCGTGAAGTAGAGGTTTACCTCTGCGTTTCGCTTGGTGAGTGCAGGTGGCCGGAGGGCCTTTTTACTGGAAATGAGGCATTCGATCTTAGTCCTCACGGGTGACAACGCATCTACATTTTGATTCGTAATAGAGGATAGATGTAGATGTCTATGGGCCGCAGCAACCACTTACCATCAGGTGGACTGTGTGCTCGTTTGTCACCCTTATCATATAAAAAAAAATAAGACGAATTGTGAAGTTAAATATTAAATGATAAGTACAAGGTACAATGAAAGTTTGCTGTTAAATCTTTACGACCGTGCGTATAGAATAGATATTCATTATAATAGTGTTATGTTTTGTAATCTCTACAGCTTTTATATGCATATATATTTAATACACAAAGTTAAGATAGACTGGCGCCCAATAGTCGGCTGTACTCGCAATAACTAGCCGACCCATATCGCAAGTCTATTTACAGACCGCGCGATTTGACATTACTGTACGTACTTTGTAAAGTTCGCAATGTATTTTTCTATTCTTACCTACTAGAAAGGAGGCTTTCCATCTGCAGGGGTGACAACGCATTTGAATTAAGATTTTTAAACGAGGATAAATGGAGATGTGAGAATGGAGAGATCAGAGAATGCTCTGAGGAATTGTTCGGATTAGTTCCAGCCGCCAAATTTCACGTACGCATATCCCGTCAAAATTCACGATACCATACTCACCATCTGGATGCTTGGCGGTCCACGACTGTGCGTTTTACTAGGAGTTTTCTTCCTCGTACAACTTCCCAATGGAATTGTTTACCACCGGCGATTTTTCCGGAGCGATACGATTTAGGGACCTTCAAGAAAAGAGCTTACACCTTTCTAAAAGGCCGGCAACGCATTCGCTTTTCTCCTGGTGTTGCGGTTGTCCATGGGCGGCAGTAGTTACTTACCATCAGGTGAGTCGCATGCTCGTTTGCCCCCTCTTCTATAAAAAAAGATGTCTATGGGACACAGCATGCACATACCGTAAGGTGGACTATAGTATGTGCCATATCGATTGAGAAAAACGGACAATGACCTCAGATATGAGCCGAGTGTCAAAAGGCGTAACTTACAAAATCTCAATTTAGATGTGATAACAATATTTAAATATTGATATTATTCCCACTTCTAGGTCAGCACATATGTTTTGTTTTTTTGTTTCTTAAATAATATTGTCTGTGGTTCCTATAAACATAGTAAAATCTTACGGTACATCGCGAAAAATGTGTTATATTTTATATTTCAATTTATGGTAAGTAACGCAGCAATTCATTTAATAACAGTTTCATATTAAAAAAATATTTGAAGCAATATAATCACCATATTGAGCTTTTGCAAATTCATCCCTTTAAAATAAACAAAACGCGCGTTACGTCAGTTCGTTCTAAAAGAAACGTGACAATGGCAGCCAGAGATGCGTCACCTTTTTTGGGCCGGTCCGCCATTTTGTTTTCATTCGTGTTCGGATAGCGCTTGCGTGTGTACGTCTCGGGTAATTCATAGCATTCATTGCATTGTTTTAGTTGAGTTTTTACTGTTAAATTTGTTATATCGTTAAGTTTTTGTTTTTTGAATCTGTTATATTAGTTTTACTGTGACGGTCGTTACTAAATCGACATGAGTTCAGGAGAATTTGGTGAAGGACCCGGTCCTTCAACATCAAGTGGAAAGAGACGTCGCCGACCCATAATAAACGTAGCAGGTACGTACAAATAGGTACAAATGCGACGACGTAGCCTTTCTATTTCTTAAAGCGCTCTTTTTATATGACCATGTGGTATTTATTTTCTAAAACAATATGTATTTATGTGATGTAGTACTATGGTAGTATATTTTTGTCATTTATTTACAGGCCCATCTTCTGGAGCACCTTTAACGTCACCAGTAAAAAAGAGAAAACCTACCACTTTGTCGGTCGGGGAACAAGAGATTATCATTAATGTATACAAATATGTCAAAAACACCTGGCCCGAAGACGTGTATCCTTCAAACGTTAATATGGTAGAAAAGGTTTCGGAGATCTCAGGAGTCAGCAAGAGCACTATATATCGCGTATTAAGCGTGTATAGAGATTCCCATAAAATACCAGAAAAGGGAATAATTAATAAAAGAAAAAAGTCTGTAATTGACAAGTTGGACGATTTTGATAAATCGGCTATAAGAGCGAAAGTGCATCAGTTCTTTCTTGCAGGAGAATTACCGACTTTAGACAAAATTTTGCTCAGTATAAATCAAGATGACCAGTTGCCAAACTTGAGCAAAACTTCCCTGCGACGTGTGTTGCGCCATTTAAAATTCAAATATATAAAGAGAAACAGAAAAAGTGGTCTAATAGATCGCCCAGAGATAGTTCTGTGGCGTACCAGATATTTGAGAGAAATACAAATATTAAGAAACGAGGGACGTAACATTTTTTACCTTGACGAAACATGGATTAACGCAGGTCATACTATGGGAAAGGTATGGGAAGACACCACAATTGAATCTTCTCGTCAATCACGGTTAGAAGGCTACTCTACTGGCGCGAAAGCCCCTTCGGGTAAAGGAAAGCGATTAATAGTTGTACACGTTGGCAATGAAAATGGCTTTTTGGAGGGATGTGATTGGGTATTTGAATCATCATCTACTGGTGACTACCATGAGAGTATGGACGCTCTCCATTTCGAGGACTGGTTTAGAAAAGTAATAGAAAAACTGCAAAGCGGCGATGTCATAGTTATGGATAACGCTAGTTACCACTCCAGACGTTTAGAAAAAACCCCAACAATGTCTTGGCGGAAACAAAATATGCAGGAATGGCTAGAATCTAAACAGATCGCATACGTGCCCTCGGACACAAAGACCCACTTAATGGAAAAAATAAAGGCAGTTAAAGATAACTATCGAAGTTACGTCACCGACGAGATGGAAAAAGAAAAAAGCATCACAGTGGTAAGGTTACCTCCTTATCACTGTGAGCTTAACCCCATTGAACTTGTGTGGGCAGATGTGAAAGGGTACGTTGCACGAAAAAATACAACTTTCAAGTTAAAAGATGTTAAAAATTTACTTAAAGATGGTTTAACTCAAATCACGCCAGATAAATGGAAAAACTGTGTTCAGCATGTCCTTAAGGTTGAACAAAAAATGCGTGGCATGGATGATAGAATTGACCAAACTGCAGATCGCTTTATAATTAATGTTACAGATAGTTCATCAAGTGAAGATACGAGTGATGATTGCACCGAATAAAAATAAAGTTCTTATATAATATTAAAAATAAAGTTTTATCTTTTGCATAAGTACGTACTTATTCGGTGTCGTTATCACTCGAATCTTTATATGTGTTATAAATTAATGTTTTTTGTTGTTAAATGAATAAAGTACTTTATAACAATAGATGATTTTTCTTCTACAGCGATCTTTCACATAACTTTTTAATAATAGTTAATAAATATATATTATATCAATCATTATAAAAAAATCATTATAAATAAAGAAAGTACTACATATAAAATGTGCCTATATATTGAAGGTTTGTAACCCCTGGTTAAACGACCGAAAGGTCATTGTCCGTTTTTCTCAATCGATTTGGCACATACTATAGGTGCTCGTTTGTCATCCTTATTCTATAAAAAATGTCTAACTAGTTTGTAGGACTCCATTCTTGCAGGAATGCCGTCTGAGTAGGTACCACCCTCTTGCTAGCGGCAGCTTCTAATTCGATAACACAGCAGCGCGTGCATTGTTGTGTGCTAGTTTGAAGAATGATAATATAATCTCATTCACATCTACGTGGTATAGCCATGCTGCAGCTATATTAGTAGTATAGTTGTAGCACGAATGGGTCGACTCGACCGGGCAAGAACAACGCTCTCACAGAATACCAGTGTAAAATGGCAGTTTGACACTGCTGTGTTTCGTATGGTGAGTATAGAGAACCGGAGACCCTTTTTACTGGATGATCTTAGTCTTCACGAGTGACAACGCATCTGTATTTTGATTCGCAAACGAGGATAGATGTAGATGTCTATGGGCCACAGCAACTACTTACCATCAGGTGGACTGTGTGCTTGTTTGTCACTCGATCCTATGAAAAAAAAGGAAGTCTTTCCTGTATAATATACGTAATATATTACATGTAACGTTGCTGTGTGGTGGCTTTAAGAGACACCATCGCCCCATTTAGTCCCGTGTGTGTCGGAGGTGATAGTGGGAAACGCCAGAAAAATCTTATGGCTTTCGAAAAGATTACAGTTATCTCGTATATTCATTATGAATAGTCCCCTGCAAATAAAACAGCAGCTTTAATTGGATCCGACATCCGACTAGTGTAAACAGAGGCTTAATCCGATTTACTTGTATATCGACAAGTGGGAAATACCTTAACAGTTGTATAGGATATAGAGCCGCAATTGCTGACGTTTACAATTTCCTTGCCGCTTTTATTGTTATCGATTAATTAGCCGATGAAATATTATAGTGGCTTTTGATAATTAGATATAACGTCTTAGTATCATTATGCGTCAAGTGAGAGCGATTATGCGTCACCGTTACTAACAATATATTAAAAACTCATGTAATTTTCCCAAATTTTAATTTTTGGTTACTTTTCATTACGCTACGAATAAAGAAATGTGCCCTTTTTACCCAATCGCAAAATCAAAGTCAGCGGTATGTTTTTCACGTTTTATATGTGTATGTATGAGGGATTATATTTGTAACCCTTTGAGCTGGATATTTTAATTATTGAGGTGTTTATCGATTTGTTTTTACTAAAACCAAAAGCAGTCGGATTTTTTCTTTTTTTCTTTTAGTAGCCTGATCAGGCGTATATCTAAAGGTAGAGGGTTAAAGGGACGTCATCAAAGGACTCCCTACACCACAACATTATATAATATATTTTATTTATTGTATAATTTTGCTCCTATTTTAAAATCTTACATTAAGATGAAGGAATAGTGTGAGCGGAACTTGAGTTAATAACCCCCTGCTACCTTTCACTCCAGATCCGCTGTAGATGGCGGTATGACCAGGTCTAATTGTATCAGACGCACGGTTCGAGAAATCTGGTACTGGGTTGGGTTTAAGGAAAATCCTGTCAATTTGTGAGAGGTCTATTTCTAGATGGGGGACTGTTTAAAAAAAATACAGAATAATGATTACAAAAGACATTTGCTCTGCTGCAGTATATAATAAAAATTTTTGTACAGCCGACTAAGAATAACTCAAAAACTATTCGAGAGGTAGTCAATTACTTACACCGCCACTACACGGTTACGGATGGGTTTGGTTTAACGTATCGCTTAACCAAAGCAAATTGTACAATAATTTAAAATTAATAATTTTGTACAGCCGACTTCAATATAAGTTATTAAGAATAACTCAAAAACTATTGGTCTGAATTTCATTAAGTTTATATGGGACTACATGTGAAGTACCAGCTTTCAAATAAAAAAAGAATCATCGAAATCGTTTCACCCAGTAAAAAGTTATGAGGTAACACACAAAAAACATACAGTCGAATTGAGTACCGTCTCCTTTTTGAAGTCCACAGAAAAGACATTGTTCGCTTAAGAACCGACAGTCCCAAAATATAACGTTCTGAATTCTAAATGACGACTACTCTTGGCCGAAAGTAAATACGAGTGACGTACACTTCTGATAATTGGCCAATATCCAAAATTATTTCAGTTTTTAACCGACTTCAGAAAGACGAAGGTTCTCAATTGGAGTGTATGTGTTTTTTACTATGTATGTTACGCGATATCTTCGGAGATTGAGAACCGATTTAAATGATTCTTTTTTTTTATTAAATAAGTTATACTTCAAGGGTGGTCCCATGTAAATTTGGAGAAAAAAATATATCGCTAAGGATAGCTTAAACTAAATAACTTCTTTTGTAGCAATTTGAAGTCGGTATTTACTTTTTATTATAAGTTATAATTAGGTTATAATTAGGATTATTTCACCAAAACACTGACCAAAGTCTGTACTTTATTTACCTGCTATCCAATCACAAGTCTAGAACCGCATAAAACCTGATCAGTTAATGACAAGATGACACTATCTTGTAATACGTAAAAATATTAAATAATATAAACTATAGGCATTAACGTTATAAACTAAATTGCCTAATTTAAAATAATTAATTATTATTTCCGCCACACTTCCGCTTACAATTAAATTGGATGTAAACACAAAAGAACAATTAACAATCTTTATATTATAATCATAACATAAATATTAGTAACAGAAATAATATAAAGTAATTATTTTTTAAAAAAAATAGCTTTGTACCAAATTATTTTATTATTATTTTCGATCAACATGGCGCCGACCATAAGAATAAAGTCGTGATTCCATTATCTAAATTGCATACAAGATTGAAGTGTCCGTTTCATTGTAGTAATTGATATGTAAAGCATAAAAACACAAATAATTATTGTACAGCTTTCATACGTGTTTTTCAATAGGCCATTTAGAGCAATGTCCTTTAAAAAATGCGCAAGGTGTAATGCAGCCCAGATAATAACATAATTTGCGCAGTTAATTGCAGGCCACCACGACATCTCGATGGGTCGTTAATATCTAGCAATAACGGCTAGTGCATGCAGTTGTGAATACTAATTGATACTGGTTAAGTAAACCTGTTGCAAGCGACACTTGAGTTAATTAGCTAGCCAGTGAAACTCAATAACGAAAGTTTTTTTTTAAGTCTTTTGTTAAGCAATATCACGTATTTATCACTTAATCGCCAATTATTGTATTAACCTAAGCTACGAAGGTACAAATAACACAATTGTCGAGTTCGATCACGTCGCCATTTCTGAAATAAAAAAAAGGAAAAATATTTTACTTTAAGCCAGATTTACATCATCATTATCATTGCAGCCCTTCACAAGTCCACTGCTGAACATTGGACATCCCACAGGATGCATCATCCGAGATCGTCAGTAATGAGGCTGTACTTGCCGCGGAAGCGTGGTGGACGCGGCTTTTTAAGCGCGCTTACCATGCATAATCGCGAAGTGTGCAGCCTCCGTAATTACTTTCTGACGAGAGCGGATGATCCATACTATAGGGACGTTATTTGTTGTGATAAAGGACTTACCCCTCTATCCTTAGCCAACGAGCAATGGCAATACCCGGCAGTACAGAGCATTTCCGACCGGGAGACCGTATGGAAGGAGAAAGAGCTCCACGGGAGGTTCTACAAGGCTCTACATGAGCCTTTCGTAGACACAGTCGCCTCCCTCCACTGGCTACGTTTCGGTGACCTCTTTGGGGAAACCGAGGGTTTTGTCTGTGCGATACAGGATCAGGTTATTAAGACCAACAATTATCGGAGATACATCCTAAAGGATGGCACCGTAGACGTCTGTCGAGCTTGTCGCCATCCCGGTGAGTCACTTAGGCATGTCATCTCCGGTTGTTCGGCGCTTTCTAACTCTGAGTATTTGCACAGGCACAACTTAGTAGCCAGGATTCTACACCAGGAGCTCGCTCTGAAATACGGTCTCGTGGATCGGAAATTGCCGTATTATAAGTACTTGCCGGAAGCCGTGCTCGAAAATGACCGCGCCAGGCTCTACTGGGACCGGGCCATCATCACAGACAGGACTATTCTTACGAATAAGCCTGATATTGTGCTGATGGACCGGGCACAGTCAAGGATATTTTTGGTCGACATTACCATTCCTTATGACGAGAACCTCGTGAAAGCCGAAACAGATAAACTGACTAAATATCTGGACCTGGCTCACGAGGTGACCGACATGTGGGGTGGATTGCCGGCCGAAATTATACCTGTAGTCGTCTCTGCGAACGGGTTAATCCCAGTCAGCCTCTCGGGTCATCTGAGGCGACTGGGACTCCGTGACGGACCGCTCCAAGCTCAAATGCAGAAGGCGGTGCTCCTCGATACCGCCCGCATCGTCCGCCGGTTTCTTTTCCTCTCCCCCTAACCCTCGGCCGTTTGGTCTCCCCTGCCGAGGGCTTCCATCTGGTTGGGTTTTTATTTATTTATGTATTTTTTATGTATTTATTTTATTTTGTTGATATTTATGTATGTTTATCATTTTCATTTACAATTATATATTTATACAACCCAACCAGATGAGAAAACTATATAGATACCCCATCATAATAATAATAATGTTTATTTCTCCTCACAAAAACAGACAATACATAATAAAACATATCCATTTAAATACAGGTATATTCATACTTATAGTCTAGAATTTGTGAGGAGCTGGTGTCTGAGTTAGGCTATAAAATGCCTGTATTACAAATCACCAGACGCGTTTCGCTGACGGTGTGGTGCAACAGAAAAAAAGATGTTATGCAAATAAATAATCCCTGATGTCGAATGCAAAAAAGTACAAGTAATTAAGTAATAATATAATGTTTGTTGTTGTGTGATTCTGTTAAAGGTTCACATATTAAAATTTAATTTTAGATCTCGAAAACATTTAATGTGGTGCTGCAAGCTGCAGCTATATTATGGTTGTAGCGCGAATGGGTCGGCTTTATCGGAGAAGGACCACGCTCTCACAGAATACTAGCGTAAAATAGCAGCTTAACGCTGCTGTGTTTCGTATGGTGAGTGTAGAGAACCGGAGACCCTTTTTACTGGAAACGAGGCATTCTATATTAGTCGTCACGGGTGACATGAATCATAATCGAAGATAGATGTAGATGTCTGGGGTCTGGGCCACAGCAACCACTTACCATCAGGTGGACTGTGAGCTCGTTTGTCACCCTTATCCTATAAAAAAAAAAACTTTGCTATGCTGTTAGCTTGCTAGGTTTATTATATTATGTTATAGCGGCAACAGAAATACACATTATGTGAAATTTTGAACTGTCTAGCTATTACGGATCATGATCATGAGATACAGTCCGCTGACAGACAGACGGACGGACAGCGGAGGCTTAGTAATAGGGCCCCGTTAGTTACCCTTCGGGTACGGAACCCTAAAAATGATCATGCCTCTAAGACGTATTTACGAGTATCTCAAGATTTATCGCAAAATTCTTGCGTTCGTCAAGTGAGTACCTAGTAGATTTACCGTTTCCAAACGCTATGGATTCCGTGCGTCAATTATTCTATTGGGTTAATATAACTTACTTTACGCTTGCTGCATAATTCGTAAAATATTGACTGTTGTAGAATGCAATAAGAAGACGCACGCCACATTATATGGCATACCGCATTGCACAGTGTCAGTGTTGCCCGGTGTAAATCCGGTTTTACTTGTAGCGTAGGATCCATGCAACTGGGTACATTAAAAGCATCAATTAAGTTGCGATTTTTGCGTTCTTTGAATAAGCTCCTGTTAATTGATATTTCTATATAAATTTTATATTAATTCGTCACTATAATGTATATCTAAAAAAAGCAAGGCGTTTTGAATGATCAGACAGCGCAAGAGTTAACATGACGTGTATGCCACTATAGTATTGTTATACTTTCCTTCTAGCTGTGTTCTGCTTTTATTTTATTAAATAAGGGTGACAAACGTGCACCTGTCCACCTAATCGTAAACAAATACTGTGGCCCATAGACATCTAGAATAGAATAGAATAGAATAGAATAATTTTTATTCAATATACATTACATGTGTAATTCTTATTGAAAGTCATTTTTTACTTTACCACTGGTTCGAAAAAATACCCTCTGTCCTGGGAAGAACCAGCAAGAAACCCAGCGGGACATTTTTTTTAAATAAATTTTACAATATAAATGATTACGAACTATTTACAAAATTGATTTTAGAAACTGCTTGGAAGCGACCACCTCATTCCCAGGGGTTATTATCAACCATGTATTCATTTATACTATAATAACCCTTTTTATACAGTTTCAGCTTAATAAAACATTTAAACTTGGTAATAGAGAGAACCTGTACACTTTCCGGGACCTTGTTGTAATAGCATATACATTGCCCCAAGAATGAATTACTGACTCTGTGGAGTCGAGAAACTGGCATCACTAGCTTGTGTTTGTTCCTAGTGTTTACAGAATGTATATCACTTTTTTTACTAAAACTATCTTTGTTTTTGTGAACATACATTAAATTTTCGTAAATATACTGAGAGGCCAAAGTTAATATATTAATTTCTTTAAATTTATCTCTAAGAGACTCTCTCGGTTTTAGATTGTAAATAGCTCTAATGGCCCTCTTCTGTAAAACAAAAATAGTTTCTGAATCAGCCGCATTTCCCCATAGCAAGATCCCATAAGACATTATGCTATGGAAATAACTAAAATAAACTAATCTAGCTGTCTCGACACTAGTGAGACCTCTAATCTTTTTTACAGCATAGGCTGCAGAACTTAGTCTGCTTGCTAATTTGGATATATGGGGGCCCCACTGAAGCTTTGCGTCAAGAGTGATGCCAAGAAAAACAGTGGATACAACAGGGCTCAATTCCTCCCCATTTAAAAACACATTGGTATTCGGATTTTTAACATTCGTTGTTGTAAATTTAACACAATTAGTTTTATTTCCGTTCAAATGCAGATTATTAACGTTAAACCAATGCACTAATTTTGATATAGCATTATTCACTTCGTCACATTTAAATGATTGACGTTTAAGTTTAAAAATCAAGGAAGTATCATCAGCAAATAATACTATATCATGACTATCCCCTACAAGGTGAGGTAAGTCATTAATATACACCAGAAACAGGAATGGGCCGAGAATCGAGCCCTGAGGAACACCCATTAGTACAGGTGACCCGGAAGAACTTTTACCATTGATAATAACCTTCTGCTTTCTATTACTTAAATATGAAATAATAAGTTTAAGCGCTGTGTTCTTGACACCATAGTACTGTAGCTTCCTGATTAATGTCTCATGGTGAACACAGTCGAAGGCCTTGGAAAGGTCACAAAATATACCCAAAGCATCCTCTGAATTCTCCCATGCACAAAAAATATGTTTAATAAGCTCAACTCCAGCGTCAGTTGTCGAGCGACCCCTTGTAAAACCGAATTGATTTTTATGTAGCAATTTATTAATATTAAAGAAACTTAACATCTGATCTAAAATAATTTTTTCAAAAATTTTACTTAATGTTGGTAGTACTGAAATTGGTCTAAAATTGGCGGGGTCTATTGTACTACCAGATTTAAATATAGGTATGACTTTACTATGTTTCATTAAATCAGGAAACACACCAGATTCGACGCTTATATTAAATATAGTGGCTAGATAAGGTGCTAATATATCTATTATAGATAAAATAACTTTAAATCTACATCTACCCTCGAATCACAATGCAGATGCGTTATCACCCATGAGGACTAAGATGGAATGCCCCGTCTCCAGTAGAAAGTGTCGCCGGTTCTCTATACTTACCATACGAAACACAGCAGCCTTAATTAGATATGTTACGCTGGAATACAGTAAGTCCTTCCTCATTCGAGCCGATCGCGACCCTATATGATGACCATATACGGCTTACAAAATTATGTAGAATTGTTGACTATTTTTGTTAATTGTGTAACATATAATATACAACCGTAAGCTGTTCATTTTTTATTTAAAAAAAAAGATGGGGTTTTTGCTGGTTCTTCCCAGCACATAGGCTTTTCCGAACCAGTGGAAATTAAACATAAGAATCACTTTCAATAAGTATTATTTATAATCTACATTGAATAAAAAAGTTTCTGTTTTTGTTTTTATACCAAAATCTCATTGAAAAGTTCTTGGTTTGGTATCTTAGGTTTGCTTTGATTATTGATAATCTGTTTGTACTACTAGATTTGGTATACTCTGAAGTTTGTTATAAAATTTGATCTTCCAGTTTTCAGTCGATTAAATGTTTACTTTTTAAATCGCTAGAGGATGCGGTGAATTTCCTGTTTAGATCAGCTAAAATTGTTTGGAAAACGTTCCCCCGTGGATTAAACGAAATTACACAGAGTTAACATAACGAGCTTGGAGGAAAAGATACTTTTTGAACTTTATTTTTATACTGGTATGTATGCTTTCTATGTTATGACTGATAGAATAAATATTTAGTGTGCAAATTCATAATGTGTGCGAGTTGTGTGTTTGAAATTATTTAAAATTAAGAAATTTAAATTAATTTTGGTAATAACTTTTGTCATGAAGTTTCGCCGGTAAAGAGAATATCGTTCGGAAACATGTATGTCCAAAAAATAATATATTTCGAGGGCATGTGGAGTCCGAATACGCGCATTAGAGTAGCGCGGCGAACTAAATCTCCGTTACGTTTTCAGAAATGAGAGGAGCCCTTGCCCAGCTGTGGGACGTATAATTAATGTAATTTTACCTTACTTATTATAATTATAATTAACTGCAAATTCATAGTTCGCGAGTAACCAGAGTTAAGATTTCGAGCCGCGCTTTTGAAATCGCCATTTTAAGTGTTTGCATTGTAGAGAACATCGTAACGAAAGCAGGATGAGAGAAGATAAATTATTAAAAAAAAAAGTATCTTAAAGACATGTGAAGTCTGTCAACACAAGTTATAATAATAATAATAATATTCCACAACTATCACACAACGCCATCTAGTCCCAAGCTAAGCAGAGCTTGTGTTATGGGTACTAGACAACTGATAAACATACTTATATATTTCTAAATACATAAATATTATAGATAAATTACACCCAGACACAGAACAAATGATCGTGCTCATCACACAAACATTTGTCCTGGGTGGGAATCGAACCCACGACCTCCGGCATAGCAGTCAGGGTCACTAACCACTAGACCAACAGGCCTGTAAAAAAAATTGGGGCCACGCGGTGGACTTTTTTTCATCTATAACCTTATCAGTGACGAGTGTTTGTTTATAAATATATTATTTATTTAAACAACATGTAAAAATAATTTATTACAAAGTTAGATTTTTTTTAAATAATTACATTTAATTATTTCGGTTACTAATATTTATATTATGATTATAATATAAAGATTGTAAAAATACCCCGTGGTTTCCGTTCAGGGTTAACTGACACGCGCATCGATAAAGCGGAGTCTTTGACAATACTCTTGCTCCCCGGCCAATGCAGAGGTATTTGCAAGTAAAACAATTATTAAAATTCAATAAAAAAAATGTCGAATTAAGTAAAGTTATTTCTATACGTCGGAATATTTTGATAATTGATAACGCACTTAACGGGAACCACAGGTTTATTGTTACATGCTGTATATAGTTATTGTACAGCAATACGGCGTATAAACTAAGGTTTTTTTTTAATTCGAAAAGGAATTATAGGTATGTCAAAGTTCTGTTTCATCATTGTTTATTTTAATATCCTACGACCAAGACATTTAACGAGTAATATGGCCAAGCAATTTACAGCTTTTAGCGTTTTATTGTTAATGGAAATGGAAATACAACTATCGATTATTTCGAATAAATTACGTTTAATATAATAAATGATAAAGCCTGTTTAAACACACTACTTATATGCTATCGTCATACCAAGGAATATAGAATACATTAATATGTGAATATTGAAATTAGTACCTTTTTAGTATTTACTATAAGAAGGAGAGGAATTTAAAAAAAATGTATAATTCATATGATAATATACCATAGACTATCATATAACATAGATATGCAGAAAAAATACAACAATACGTGGTAGAGTCATGCTGCAGCTATATTAGTAGTATAGTTGTAGTACGAATAGGTCGGCTCGACCGGGGAAGGACCACGCTCTCACAGAATACCAGCGTGAAATAGCAGCTTGACGCTGCTGTGTTTCGTATGGTGAGTGTAGAGAACCGGAGACCCTTTTTACTGGAAATGAGGCATTCTATCTTAGTCTTCACGGGTGACAACGCATCTGCATTTTGATTTGTAAAATAGGATAGATGTAGATGTCTATGGGCCGTAGCAACCACTTACCATCAGGTGGACTGTGTTCGTTTGCCATCCTTTACTATAAAAAAAATGTGTACATAATTAAGCTACAATATGTTATTAACGTTGTTAATGCTTGTTTTCGATCTACGGAAAAGGTAAGACGCCATCTTACCATCTTCCATCCAATCATATTTCACTATAAGCGGATGTTACAATAATTTATTGTTTTATTTATAGGCAATTAAGTTAATCATTTAAACGGTTATAATTCTATTATTATATATTTTTACGTATAATAAGATAATGTTATCTTTTAAACTTATGGCAATAATGTCATATTCAAGTATTAATGTACACTTAGTGAGCAAACACTAAGTGTACATTAAGGTCTTAATATTTATTGCAAATTGTACTTATCACTTTGTAACCTTGTATAGGCGTTAATAATTAATAAGTAAATTTTTTATGCGGTTTATACTTGCACCAGGCTAGCAGGTAGCAGGCAAATAAGGCATGACTATAGATTTTGTTGCAATAACTATGACCTCATAACAGAAAGTATTTTACAAATAAAAGCAGCTATTATTTTTTTATTACAAGTGGTAAAATTAAAAAAAAATTGTACAACCGACTTCAATAGAAATAAAATGAGAACATCATCAATGTAGTCGAAGTCAATTAAATACGCGTTATTAAGATAACTGGTCAGATCTTAATCATATTTATATGGGTATGGGACCACATGAAAAGCACCAGCTATCAAATAAAAAAAGAATCATCGAAATCTTTCCACCTAGATAAAAGTTCTGAAGTAACACAAAAAAATACAGTCGAATTGAGCACCTCCTCCTTTTTTTGCAGTCGGTTGAAAACTAAACCTAGTAATTTCCGCATTGTAGCTTCAGAAGTCAATGCTAAGATATATCGTATAGACTGTAGACGTATTAAAGTCTCGACTTCTGAAGCTATACGTTTAGTTTTTTGTAGTCGGCCTATGCTTTCTATTAAAAGTCTTATTTTTAAGTAAACGTATTATTATTAAAGTAATATTACAAAAAAAGAATGCTTAATTATTATCTGAACGTTATTAGGATCACAAAAATATATTATCGCCGCGTCTTGGCAAGCGAAGAACCAGACGCTCTGTCAAAATTATCTCATTACCGGTCAGTAGGTCGTGTGCGATGTCTGTTGGCTTGGCTTTGAAGGTGTATCTCGGTGAGATTATTGTTTGAGTGTATTGAACATTAATGGTATATGAGGTTTGTTAATGGTAAAATCACTTTCTTTGTTAATTATGTTCACTCTCGCCATAATATCAGGTTTGATAGACCACATTTTTGCAAAAGGACACCAAATTTGATCAAAGATGATTTTTGAAAGGCTATTGAAATAAAAAACGAACTAATTTAAATAGCGAATATGAATGGGTGTTACCATCGGTTTGGGATGCTATTCTAATATATACAAATTAATGTTTGCTTGTTCGTATTTTATCGGAGAGAGAGAGATTTTTTGTCAGATTCCGCTAAAACTTTGTCAACTTATTGCTTACACTTGAGCGAAGGTCATAGGCATAGTACAATTAACTTACACTAGGTGGCGCGCGTATCGTACCGACAATTTATTTGAAAGTTATATATCATTCAATTTCAATTATTGTATTATGATTCCGAATTAAACAGTATAACTCTTACAAATTTAAAGTTTTCAAAGAATTATTTCATCTGTGACAACAACGCGCCGTGTATTAGCTAGTACTTAATAAAATTAACCGGGAACATCTATGCTGCAAAACACTCTAAACGTTGATTCATCATCATCATTATCATTACGGTCCTTCACAAGTCCACTGCTGAACATAGGCCTTCCCCAAGGAATGCCACAAAGCACGGTCCTGAGCCACCTGCATCCATCGACTTCCTGCATGTCTTATCAGGTCGTCACTCCATCTAGTATGGGGTCGCCCTACACTTCGCCTACCGCTACGAGGCTGCCACTCGAGAACCATTTTTCCTCATCGGCTCCCGTCGATTATTTCAAATAAATTAAATCAGTGACGAGGATAATGCACATAATTATGGGAAAGCGTGACGTGCAAGGTAATACACAATACACATAATTTTATTTCATAACGCGGTTATTAGCAAATTAATTTTTAACATCTTTAATATAATGAATTTCGACTTAGTGACGCCGGTTCTATTAGCTATTCCTGTTTCTATCAGCCGTTATTAATCCGAGCGGTGATCTCAGATTGTTTTGATAAATAGCCTGTTATATATAATCGATCAGATTCCGACGAAGCGCAGACGCAAACAAGGGAGTATTGCGAGAACCGCGGGGGCTTACCTCTGTAAACATTGTCTGTTAACTTCCTTGTTTGGTTTGGATAGTATTTGACAGAGTTATTGTTTCAATGTTATCTGCGTAAATGGTACTTATGTAAACTTTTTTGAATTGCGTCATTAATTTGAAAAGGAACGAGGCGAGGATTTGAAGAGTTACCTGTGACGTTTTTGAGATCATTATCATCATTTTTCATTACGACCTATCAAAAGTCCACTGTTTATATAGGCCCCCCTCACTGGTTGCATCATAGTGGGGATTTTATTCGACAATATCGTGCATACTGCATATGCATTGTTACAAACAAAATACTAAATTTTTATAAAAACTACATGTCTTTATAGGTGCATATGTTGCAGTAAGATAGTTAAAGCCTTGATATAGTTATATCTCGTAATATAGTTATATGAAAGCGGTTCATAACTATCTTACTAGACTAATCTAGTAAAGTAATTATAATTGTAGTTTGTTTGTAATTTGTTAGCCGAAACTATTTTTTACTTATACTTTTGAATTTTTGAAATTAAAAAGTTAAATTCTTTCAATATTATATTTTATATCGTTATAATGTACGCGGCTTTATGGTGGCCCAAAGGCCACCCCAGCCGCACCTTAACCTACTATCTTCAGAAGGAACATGAACGACACCACAACAGGAACGTCAATGTCGCGAATTTTTTTCCTCCTGTACATTCAGTTTACAGAATAGAATAGAATAGAATAAAATAGAATAGTGTTTTATTCAATATTGATTATTACATAATTCTTGTTGAAAGTCATTTTTTATTTACCACTGGTTCGGGAAAATACCTCTATCCTGGGAAGAACCAGCAAGAAACCCAGCGGGCCTTTTTTTCAAACATATATTTCACTTAACAATAATTTCATTTATACAATTTTTAAATGATTTTTAATAGAACCAACATGGTGGCGATCACCTCATTCCCAGGGGTTATTTTCATTCACGTATTCCTTTTTTACAATTGTAATTATTTCACTAGATTAGTCTAGTAAGATAGTTATAAACCGGTATATAGCTATGTCCCTAGGGATATAACTATATCACGGCTTTAACTATCTTCCTGCGCGATATACATCATTATAAGAAAAAAAAAACTAAACAACATAGATATAAACTCAAATGAAACAAACAGCAATCAAACTAACTAAATTATAATTTAAAATTAAACATTTTGTACAGCCCACTTCAAATACAGAGAAATTTCAATTTCAATACAAGAACAACTCAACAACTATTGGTCTGACCTTGATCAAATTCATATGGGACCACACGAGAACTATCAGCTTTCATATAAAAAAAGAATCATCCAAATCGGTTCGCCCAGTACAAAGTTATGAGGTAACACACACGAATTGAGTACCGTCTCCTTTTTGGAAGTCGGCAGAAAAGTCTAGCTTTTATACGTTTTTATATTAACCAGAAAACTTTTACAGAAAAGAATCATTGAAATCGGTTCACACAGTACAAAGTTATGACGTAACACATAAAAAAACATACAGTCGAATTGAGTACCGTCTCCTTTTTGGAAGTCGGCAGAAAATAAAAGCACCACATCCAGTGATTATTACAATAAATAATAGTTTAGAATGATTAACCGGGCAAGGTAAGGTAGGTAATAGTAGTATTTACTCTTTTAAATACACGTTCCGAGTCGCCAAAGATGCCGGTGTCATGATTGTTTAAGCTGTTGTAAGTTCACATGCATCTCTTTAACGGAGAAAATTTACCAAGATTGGTCTACTGAAGGGAAAATTGAATAAATTAGTAATTAGGTGTAGTAGGAGGATCTTAGGCACACTTGCCATATTTTAGAATGTATAGTTGTCACTTGTCACACTTGGCAAACGGGTTAGCAGCTTTCTTAATATTTTCGGTTGTTATTAGAAAAATGCTGCTGCCATCTCTTGTTCAGTTTCACTCTGTCATCTCGTAATGGATTCTTACGCCACTACTACTTAGCGGACTTTTAGAAATAATGCTGTGAAATAAGCTTATAAAATATCGTGCACTATTTACACCGTATTTTTAATACGTTGTGACAAACAGCTTTTAGATTGTCACATCATTTATTTGTTACAAAAATCTTTTATAGGTTGCAGAATATGTGATTGCACGGTACCGCAGGGGCTACGTGTTTGGCTGCAGCGATTCCAAGGCGTACATATAAAAATTTTCCGGTCAGGATTTTTGCTCATGTATTGTTTGTGTGTGTAAGGCCTGCATGATACAGGAAGATATTTCCTGTCATAGTCTAGGCACTAGATTAGACTCTACTCTTATATTTGATTGATTTAACGCAATCATCGCAGTACTCTTATTGGCGATCGTAAATAAAAGTTTGGAATTTTTGCCCCTACGCACCGTCACCAGTCCCGCAGGCGTGTTCAAGCTTCATTGTGAGTGAGATCTCTTATATAGGGCAAACGAAAAGATCAGTAAAACCCGCGACATGTAGGTGCCACGAATCTCAAACTTTTCGAGAATTCTGCACTATGTGATCACAATTATTATAACCTACATGGCTCCCGTCACTACATTAGGTTTTATAAACCACAAAACTTCGCGAAAGATATCTATTTCCTTCCTGTCTATTTTCTACGTGGTAGAGCCATGCTGCAGCTATATTAGTAGTATAATTGTAGCACGAATGGGTCGGCTCGACCGGGAAAGGACCACGCTCTCACAGAATACCAGCGTAAAATAGCAGCTTAACACTACTGTATTTCGTATGGTGAGTGTAGAGAACCGGAGACTCTTTTTACTGGAAACTGGAGGCATTCCATCTTAGTGCTCACGGGTGACAACCCATCGGCATTTTGAGTCCTTATTGAGGATAGATGTAGAGGTATATGGGCCACAGCAACCACTTATCATCGGATGGGCTGTGTGCTCGTTTGTCACCCTATTATATTTGAAAAATCTGACAAGGATGATTGTTGGGGCTATTGAAATTAATCCTAATTTCTAGATACTATGACTTGTTTGGATTTAATTTTATTAATGTAAGACTAAGATTAAGATACAAAATGTTTATATTACGTTGTTAATTATCATTTTTGTTTTGTTTTCTATTCTATATTGCTACACCTGCGTCTAATTCTCACCACTCCATGGGTTGACTGGTAAAGAATGCCTCAAGGCATTAAGTCCGCGCTTTGTATTTTTGAAAATATAATTTAAAGAATAAATTTAATACAGCAAGCTCATTTTTTTTTTTTACTTATTATAAGCCAGTGCTTGACCGCAATCCCACCTGGTGGTAAGTGGTGATGTAGCCCTAGATGGTAAATCGCACTGTCTTAGCATAACAAATTCACTCTTGCCTTGAAGACGTCCAGATTGTATTCGGAAGGAAAGATAGACGCCGGCAAATTATTCCACTCCTTCGCTGTACGTATTACATGTGACGAAGCAAACCTTTTGGTTCTAACTAAATGTCATTCTGTATAGAACGAACCAAAATAAATTATTAAATGATGGTATTCCGGGTTAATATCATCGAGCCGTCAAACACCGCAGTTCCATGAACCTGGCTACCGCAAAGAATTCGAAATAAAAATTGGGAATAAAAAATAAGTAAAATTGAATGCAGTGCGATAAAATAAGTCCAATTAGTTCTATTCAATATACGTTTCAGTAGTACGTCGTGTAATCAATTTGCCTATCGGCGTTATTAATCATAGACAAATCGATTAAAGTAGCCACTCGAAAGCTGATATGCTATCATTGCATTTAAGACGTTGTTGCCTTGATAACAAGGATACGTTGTATTTTTTTTTACTAACAATAAACAATGAAATAGCAGAGTTGTATCATTGTGACCTACCTGATATACTATTGTGCCTCAGATATGGTAGATATGCTATCGATATGTATGATATTTTATCGTAAATTTGTAGTAGGTCTGAAAATTCGAACAACTATCTCTTGTGTTTACGAAATTTATTTATCACTAAATACTATTAAAATACAAAGGCGTTAAAATAATTGGTACTATTGATAAAATATAAACAATGAAACAGCACTGGAGATCTTCTAATTGAAAACTGTATGCGTCTCCCTTTGTATTTTTCGGTAGATTATATTACTTTTATCATGTCAAATAGTAACAATGCTAAAATCTACCACAACACAATATAAAATGCGCGCAGATTTAGATTTTATTATACATAATACATAATACGAAAGGCGCATGCAATTTTAAATTAGACAAGATGGCTACCAGTCTCGGACTAAAGAGAAGATGGCTGGATGGGGGAAGTTTTGCAATTACTCGACTCCACAGTGTCAGTTATTCTTTCTTGGGGCAATGTATACCTTGACAACAAAATGACAGAAAATATACGCAGTCTGTGTATTAAACATTAAACTTTTAATAACAAAGTATAAGCCGATTTCATAGAACTAAAAAGAATTAAATAATTTCCACATACTTATAATAATAATAAAAATAATAATAATAATTGGTATTTATTTTCTCCCACATATTATAATCAATGCATCACAATAAACTTAAGTAACAATGAACTATACAACTAAATAACAGCTTTAAATATTAGCTAAATAAGATCTAGGTAGGAGACTGGTGCCCAAACTAGGTTGCCCTGTGCTATGAGATCACCAGGCCACAGGTTGAGGGACAACAGAAGTTATATTGCTGTAAAACATTTAATAATCAATACAGCTACGTGTAATAAAATTACATTAAAATATACTTGTTCAGTTTGGAGAAACTGTGTAAAAATTACTTGTTAGGTATATACAAAGAAGAAGAAGTGTACTTATAACTTCCGAAGTAAGAGTTAAGACACAGTTTTTAAAAGAATCAAAGCCTCGACTTCAGAAGCTGTTATGTGGAATTTATTCGTCGAGGTTATAATAGCATTTGACAGTTCTTGGATTTCCCGTGAAGTTTGTGAGAATCCTTTTGATATTTGTAATTTTGTAATAGGATTAGAGTACTTGAACTGTTTTTAACTCAATTCAACTCCTACAATGGAACGCGGAGAAGTTAGTCGAATTGGGAATAAATTACATTAACGACAATACGCTCAAAGCAATTCATTTTCTTCTTTTACTTAATTACTTTTCATTTCATTAGTTTTCATAATATTTATGCGACATTTCATATCAATTAATAACAAAATGGTGAATGAATTAATTGACTTCGGAAATAGTTAAGAGTGACCAATTACCCAGTTGGGCATTTAGGCCGACAGGGAAAACATAAATAGGAACATCACTTACAACACTCCTATTTTAGTTTAAAAAAACTAAGTTAAAATCTTAGACATTCTGTGCAAATTTATCAGATATAAAATACATAAATATCAGTTACTGAGATCAGTATCGTCTCATCTTAGGTGTGTGAATAGATACATGTAACATAAAAAAAATTATGTAGGTAATAAGTGCGATATTTATCAAAAATAGATTTTTTTAGCCGACCTCCAAATAGGTATTCTACTTCACAATTCCACAGTATTTTTCGTTACGCAAAATCTTTGCTAATAGTATAAAACAATTTTAATTATTCTTTTTTATTAAGTAGGATATACCTAGAAGATGCCTTTTAAAATTAATGAAATTTTTAATGTAACTATTTAGAAGTCATTCTGGTCTACTCGAAAAGATGAAATAAAAATAAAATAAAGTGACTTCAAAAAGATGACAAGAATAAAATTATTTCCGCATAAATTAATAGCTTCTTTAGTCGGTGCTAACGAAAACATATTATAAAGCCCCGACTTCTGAAGATCTTAAATAATATGGAAATAATATGATTAGTTATAGTTTTTAGAAGTTGGTTTTTTTTAAACGATAGATGCTTAACGATTAGCTGCCTTCAACAGTTCATTAAAAGAGTGAAAAATAAATCAATTAAAAAGTTGTCAATGACAAATGGTTGACGCGTTGGAAACATTCTTAGGCATAATCTAACTTTGTACTCTAGTCAGGATATCATTTTTATATTATTCTTTTATAGATAACAAGACGTAAATTTACTTTTAAAACTTTAAAGTAGACGCCCGAAACCTACTTAAGTGTTAATTGTATTAAAGGAAATTTGCGAATAATCGATTTGGAAGCGACTGATTAACTCTCTGAAAAAATGGACTCTCAATTCTTTTGGAATAGAGTATACTTAAATAAAATGATTTCGTTTAAATAATTCGATTTAGATAAAACAACCAAACGAATTGCTACTTACTACTTTTAAACAAAAGGTGTGCGACGTGCCACCTTTTCGTATGTATATATCTTAAACGAATTAAAAAAAATGCAGGTAGAAGAGGGTGGTTCGATACAGAACAGTGCGGAGAGCGATGCGATGCGAAACCGATCATTAACCATTGCATTTTAAGCTTCGCGATGATCGTTTAAGAGTTATATTAGACCAACTATAGCTAACGTTTTACAGTTGCGAAGGCAGACGGTGGACATCTTGTGATTTATTATACCGTGCGCTGGCGCCGGACTGCATTCTTATTCTGGTCTCAACTTGACGTCCATTTTATTTTTCAATTTGTTGCTTCGTTTGTAAGCGCCAATTATCGTCACCCTCTTCGTTATTTCAGAGGCCGATGACTAAGGAAGAATAACGGCACTGTTTTGTCATTGTTAAAGAGTACAGAATCTTTGTTAAATCACTCTTAGGTCTAAATTTAATTAAACAATTCTGTCTGTAATTTAATTAAGACCTAGCAAATTACTTAATAAATTTTCAAACGACTTCAAAAAAGAAGGAGGTTCTCAATTCCACTGTATTTTTATGAGTGTTACTTCAAGACTTATTTCTAGGTGAACCGCTTTTGATGATTATTTTTTTATTTGAAAGCCAGAGCTTTTCATGTGGTCCCATACAAATATGAGCAAGATCTGACTAGTAGTTTTTGAGTTACGTTTAATAATGCGTATTTAATTGACTTTGAATGCGTTGATTATGTTCTCATTTTATTTATATTGAAGCATCGATATATATATCTACTTACTACTACTACTTACTAGATTTCGTATTCCGAACATACACTATGCTCAACTGAACTGTACTGCAATCCGTACAGTGTGTCATTTAATGTGGTTTCAATCTACTAGTTAGTCTGTGGTGGCGCAACTGCGTATGCGCGACTACTACTCCCGCGCATGCGCGAAGACATAGAGTAGTGCACATTTTTTGTTTAGAATGGCTTCACTAGTACGTAGTACATATAACATAATGTATTGAAGTCTGCTGTAATTTTTTTTTAATTTTACCACTTGTTAATGTTTTTTTCTTCATCGTCAGCCCGTAGAAGTCCACTGGACCTGGGCGTCGATCGTTTGCACGTAGAATTTACCTTAATCGCTACGCTTGGCAGTTGGATTGACGATAATAGTACCTGACGCTTCGCACCTTCTACGCTGTTGTCCTTAATTTTTTTTTTATAAATTAGTTTCATATTAGTCTGGGACTAGTAGGTCTCGTGTTTATGTGAGACTTGTAACAAAAATATTTTTTTAAAAATGAGATAACAAACGAAGACACAGACCACCTGATGGTAAGTGGATGCTATGATCAATAGACATCTACATCTATTATGGATTAAAAATTAAAATGCTGATATGTTGTCACTCATGAGGACTAAGATGGAATGCCTAGTACAACCACCGAACTAACCAGTGCAAAGGTTCTCCGGTTCTCTACACTCATCGCACGGTGGTATTCTGTGACAGCGTGGTCCCACCTCGGTCGATAGCAGCGTGGCTCTATCACATAAAAAAAATGTTCCAACTGTGTCACTTGTCTAGCATGGCATTAACAGTGGTAGAGCCAGGCGGCAGCTTTTGCTGTCGCACGGATGGGCCGGCTCGAACCGGGGTGGTACCACGACCTCACAGAAAACCAGCGTGAAGTAGAGGTTTACCTCTGCGTTTCGCTTGGTGAGTGCAGGTGGCCGGAGGCCCTTTTTGCTGGAAATGAGGCATTCTATCTTAGTCTACACTTCTACATCTACATTTTGATTTGTAATAGAGGATAGATGTAGATGTCTATGGGCCACAGCAACCACTTACCATCAGGTGGACTGTGTGCTCGTTTGTCACCCTTATCCTATAAAAAAAATGTCGTAAAAGTCGACTAATGGAACATTGAGTTTGTGATTGTGTAGGCCATGAGCTAGCCTATCACGTCTTCCACAGTTTTCTATAACAATAAAGCTAAACGTGGTCCGCGTAGCTCAAAGAGCGGTTCTTTCGACTTTACCTACTTTATTATTAAAGGCTGTAGCAAGAAAATTTTAATAAAAGCATAGGAATAATACCAGACTGATTGTGTTTGAGCAGGTGTCGCCGTCTTCCGTTGTAACAGTTGGCATTGAGTACACTTAACACTATGAACAGGTATTCTTCTAGGGCTATCAAAAAATTACGAACCAATTACGTCACACACAGGACGATATGAAGGGGGGGGGGGGGGGGTGAATTCTCTTATAACGCCACCGCTCAAATAATTATCCTTTTGTCCGCCATTTTGTTGCTCAATGTTATCAATAATAATTTCACAATTAACAATAATATGTACAGACGGTTCCTTTGCGTAATTTAAAATTCCTATCCGATAATACATAACCAATTTATCTTCGGACCTTCATAACATAGAGGACGACTTAGTGTTTTACTTTTTACTAGCGATACGATCCGACCCGACTTCGCACGTGTGATTTCGGGATCTCGACAACAGCGTCACAGGGATCCTCTCAAAGGAGGAGTTCAGTGATGTACAGAAAAATTACACTTTATATCAAGTTACTACGTGATTAGCAGTTCGCCTCTGCTACGTACGAATATACACGAAATCATGCCAAACGAAATTTTTAAATGGTTGTGAAAACCGCATCAAATTTTGTCAAGTATTTAAAGTTTTAAGCGAATATTTAGAAATAGATGAAGACACGGATAAGCGACTTTGTTTTAAATTTGTGAGTTTATAAGTGACGCGTTATAGCTGCTACTTATTTAACAATGATAATGATAATTTGGTAAATTACTTCACATTTGTTTCTCAGTAGTTATTAAATTGGTCACATAAAGAGACACGCTGCGGCTATATTATGGCTGCAGCTGCAGAACGAATGGGTCGGCTTGATCGGGGTTTGGTCGTCAAAGGAAAAGGGGAGATCTCCCGCCGGGCAAAGTATTCAGCCCCGGGGAGCGGCTAACTCTCCGTGTGATAGTTTGGAGTTACTCTATATATTATATTTATATACTGCAGTACTTCGGAACTTTGATAGCGTGATTGAGACTTCGGTGCGTTTCGCTTGTCGCTTCAATAGCGCCGCCACAGGTTCAGTTCAGTACTGCTGTGTTTAGTATGGTGAGTGTAGAGAAGAGAGTCCCTTTTTACTGGCAGCGAGGCATTTTATATTGGTCCGCGTTGTCACCCTTACGCTTCTTCATTTTCATTCTTAATCGAGAATAGATGTAGGTGTCTATAAGCCACAGCATCCACTTACCAACAGGTCGACTGTGCGCTCGTTTTCACCCATATTCTTTAAAACAAATGCATTCAGTCTGTACATGACTCTCATCACGACGCAAGTTTCTTGGAGCGTTATTTTAAAAATCAAAATTAACATAAAATGTTGAACAATTATTTTCGAGTAGTATGGCAACCCTATCTTCAACTCTAATTACAGTCCGATTCAATTAAAGAATGCGTTTGTTGGAATAAATTGGTATGCCTTCGATCGGGCGTCACGGGTGGCCCTATGTAGGCTTTTGGATGTAACAAGTTTTTGTCTTTGCGTGGACGACATTTATGTTTGAAGAATTACCAGGCAGTCGAATGCGACGGTCGCCATGTTTGGAACCTCATTTGTTAATACAATGTCTCATAATGTTTCATTTGTCTCGCTGAGACAAAAATCGATTGGATTGTTGCGTTTACGGGCATGTACATCTTAATGGCTTACATTTTTATACGAGCCCCGTCAATAATATGTAAATAACTGTTTAATGCAATTGCATTTCATTTTTAAAACTATAAAACCTCCCATTTCTTTGAAGATGGTAGAGTAAAATGTCCGCGCGCTGCTTCAGTGCTTGTTGGCATACTTCACATGTCCGAAATATTTTATTCAGAGTTACTTTACGATGTTTTCCTTCACCGCCGAGCACATGGCATGAGCACTTAAAATTGCCATTAAGAATTTTTGTTTTCGAGGTAAGAAATTACAATTTAATTGAAATTACAAAAACGTCAAAATGTTTTATATTCTACTACAGTTTCAGAATGAGGTTCCTCTGTCTGGAGAAGAAATCGCCCAGAAGATACGCAGGTATTCCCTTTTTGTAATTTTTTTAAAGCCAATAATGTGGTGGTCTTAATCAAAGTTAAAAAGGAATGCACCTATAGGTATTGAAAAAATGTTCCGTAATAAAATTACACAACCAAACAATATAATATATTATAAAAAAAATTAAGGTAAAATTATTTATATATTAGTGCCGGTGGAGACCGAACCCATGAAATGAAATTTACACTCAACTCCTGAACTACCTCAACTCGGAAACAATAGATTAATGTTAGAAAGTCCGTTGCTTAGAACCACCGCCCTGTTTGTACATCGCACGGCGGCGAGACAATGCACTGCCAGACGCTTGATGTAGATTAGATAGGTGTGTTGTATGAACAAACACGCGGGACACGAAAGGACCAATGCATCCCCGCAACACAGTCGAATGATGTAATGTATAATTTTGTGTAACGCCGCCCGTTAATTCGGTAGGAGACTTACGACTTGAAAAAAAACTTGCTCTGTGTTTGCATTACACTGTTAATATTTTGCTTGTGGCTGGCAATATCAATTACAGCATTATTATTTAATTTTCATTTCATCTTGAGGATATTGTAAAAAGACGTCTAATGCCATGTATTCACTGGGAAACAACTGTTACTAAACACTGTTTCCGTTTTAATATATGTTTTAATAAATTAATTTTATGGAAACTTTTTAGTTCCCGTCGGAATTAAAAAGTTGAAATTAACGCCATCCCGTAAAATTAGATTCATTTAATGGTTTCTTATAAAACTATTCTTATAAACCATAAAGTTTATACATGTTTAGAAACACCACAGATATGTTTCAGGAAACAATGCCTCTGAGGATTTTAGCATTTTTTTAATAGGATAAGGGTTACAAACGAGCACACAGTCCACCTAAGGTAAGTGGTTGCTGTGGCCATAGATATCTACTTCTATCCTCGAATACGAAACGAAATGCCGATGCGTTGTCACCCGTGAGGACTAAGGTGGAATGCCTCGTTTCCATTAAAAAGCGTCTCCGGTTCTCTACACTCACCATGCGAAACACAGCAGCGTTAAGCTGTTATTTTGCGCTGGTATTCTGTGAGAGCGTGGTCCTTCCCCGGTCGAGCCGACCCATTCGTGCTACAACTATACTATTAATATAGCTGCAGCATGGCTCTACCACGTATATAAAATCGTTGTCCTTTGAGCTAAAGTTTTATAATAAAATCAAAGTCAATAAAATTTAAAAAAGAAAACAATAATCCCGACATTATATTTATTTCGTTAATCTTATATCCTTTCGTTTAAATTATAATTTATTTAATCGTTCAATTAGTAACCAGTCCAATCTAAATCCTATCTGAATGAGCATCTTCCAAGGTACCTAGCAAGTTTTACACTAAGAACTCCAAATATTTACCCATTAATGTTCAAGATATTTTAATTGTGGCAATATTTAAGTTTGTAATTAATTCTGCCACCAATTGGTAGGCCACTTTATTTGTCTGCAATTCACTTAGCCGACTTTCTCTACTGCTATTGGACGATATGAGATTATTGAGGTCTTCTGCTGCTCAAACATCTGCCAACCGTGTGCTTTTTATAGCTTATCATCCTAACACGTTAGTTGATATATTAATTCTCTGATTATAATTGTGGCAATATTTAAGTTTGTAATTAATTCTGCCACCAATTGGTAGGCCACTTTATTTGTCTGCAATTCACTTAGCCGACTTTCTCTACTGCTATTGGACGATATGAGATTATTGAGGTCTTCTGCTGCTCAAACATCTGCCAACCGTGTGCTTTTTATAGCTTATCATCCTAACACGTTAGTTGATATATTAATTCTCTGATTATAATTACTATGCGCGACTGCGAATCATGTGGACCCGGGTTCAATTCCGGTTCGGGTCGAAATCAGTTATTAGGTTTTTCTGTAAATAAAATCTCTGTAGCAGCCCAGAGTTATCACAGTACGTCAAAGGCATGTAAAGCAGTTGATCCTGCGCGCGATCTCCCTCCAGTCGTGTCAGACTGCCGTTCCATCGGACTATGAGATTGAGGGAAAAGACAGTGCACCTGTGATTGCACACACTCCTGCACAATAATCCAGTCCTGTACAGACTAGTCTTCATTAAGACTGACATTATAATTACGACTAAATGAGACTACATTATAATTACGTATATAATACTGGAGAAAAAGTAACAGATGTTAATAAACGTTTTATTACTGGCCACTCTAAAACTGCATAAAGAAAAAAAAATACTCGAAAATACTCTGTTAACTTCTAAGGATACAGACGACCTACATTTGAATAATGCAAATAATTCTTGTGCACAAAAGTACATCAACATTGTTCAGCTTTTGGTTCAGCCGCGGTAAAAAGTCGTTACTTTCATCGCATCGTTCCTCGCTTTTAGCCCATTGGTGGAGCGCTATATCACAGCTCGAAAATGCACAGAGTATACGTATGTAAAACGCGTCACAGTCACAGGCAACGGCGCTTGGCACTCGAAAGTTTCTCAACCCTTGTGCGGGGCGGCACGACAAACGCGCGGCTTCTATTTGCGGTGGATATTGACCGCGGCGTCGACACCGCTTGTTTACACTGCCACGCGCCGGTACTGTCTAAAGATAGTACCTGATAATACTCCGTACTGTGAAACTTTTGTGTGAAATTATAAAAGGGTAAGTGAATTAATCACAGACCATCTGTGATTAATTGAAATTTCTATTACATAAGTCTTATTATAAACTAACCTAGTATAAACTAGGTCTGGATATTCGAAATTTGGTTTATTGGAGATAATTGTACCCTCATATCGGGGGCTGTAATATTCTGGCTTTTCCTGTAGACACCTCTAATGATACGACGCTCTATAATGAGATGATAAGGGGTGATCGACTCTCCTATGCGCTATATAGAACAAGTAATTCGATGAACTATAAATAAGACTAAACAACAACAATTTTTTTTCTGCCATTTTGGTTTTAGATCAATTTTATTTTAATGGACGGATGGAATGGAGAATCCATTATATATATTCGTGTTAGAGCTATTCGTGGTGGAGACATGCTGCAGCTATATTAGTAACTAATATAGACGTGGGCGAAGTCGTATCAGCGATGCCCATTTTCTTTCGTTTCCAAGATCTACCCAATACAATCTATCCTACCAAACATGTTTTGACACGACGGTACCTTAGTCATAGCTATTAATTACTGACAAGTCTCGTATTCCGTCAGTCAAACGGTCGTGGTCTTTGAAGGTGGTTACGACCGCACTGGAGTCGCACTTAAGAGGGGCTTCTTACAAAGCTCCAAACGAACACGCTTTTAAATTTCTAACATTCTTTCACGTGGTAGAGCCATGCTGCAGCTATATTAGTGGTATAGTTGTAGCACGAATGGGTCGGCTCGATAGGGGAAGGACCACGTTCTCACAGAATACAGCGTAGAATACCAGCTTGACACGGCTGTGTTTCGTATGGTGAGCGTAAAGAACCGGAGACCCAATTTACTGGAAAAGAAGCATTCCATCTTAGTCCTTACGGGTGACGATGCATCTGCATTTTGATTCGCAAACGAGGATATTTATAGATGTCTATGGGCCACAGCAACCACTTACCATCAGGTGGACTGTGTGGACTGTATACTACTAATATAGCTGCAGCATGGCTCTACTACGTATAAATGATCTTATATTCAATATTATGTCGTTTTAACATCTATCAACACAATAGCACCAGAGTAGAATGGTGGTTAATAAAAGAAACATGCATGATTTTCAACATGGAATTTACTCAAGTACTCAAATCACTCGGCAATAAGCTAATAATAATAACACGGCCACTATTCATCTCTTCGCAACACGGGACACCCGTCCCTTCCTGTTTGAACAAATATTTTCGAACTGTCCGTGTTCGTTATTGTTGTCATTTCTCTTTATCAATAAGGGTGGGCAAAAGTCTCGGAACCAAACAGCCTTTGATTATATACATGTCTAGATGCCACATTGACCGTACAAAACGGCGCAAATAAAGTCTACTAAAATTGGTAGACTCGCTTCTCCCTTACGTCAGTGTCATTTGAATCACGTAAGGATAACGTGCTCACGAAAAATAATTAATTATGCCGGTTTGTGCTGTCAAATTGTATCGTAATTATGTGGGAAAACCGTATAATAACACCATGATCACTTTTCATCAGCAAGTTTTGTTATTTAACCGCTATTATATTAAGAAAACACGATATTTTAATTCGTTATTCTGTAGGTTTGTTTCATTAGCCGGTGTTGTCAGCTTATTACTAGGGAGATTTGGCGAAACTATGGGAGACAAAATAGAAATATCATTACATCATCTTTCGATCAAGACAACATTATTATTTTAAAATTTCATTATTTATTTGATCAGTACATGATAATTTACCTACAAAAAATAAAGGAAACCCGTGACGTTATGCACTAAATAGTATTTTTGTTAGTTCTTTCTAATATTTTGGGTTTCAGATTTCCTTATTAAGCAAAGTATATAATCAAAGTCTCAGCCGTTTCGTCTACCCTGCCGAGGGTTCCCATCTGGTTGGGTTTTATTTATTAATTTTTGTATTTTATTTTATTGATATTTATGTATATAAAATTTTCATTTATATGTTTACAAAACTATAACTAAAATACATAAATACCAAAAGTAATATAAATACCAAAAATGATTAGTTATTTATTCGCTAAACATGGTACCTACACAAAGATGACAAATAGTTGTACATAGTACACATACGAAAACGATTTCACATAATATATTAAATCACTATTTTTATAAGTGAGCAAGTTAAAATATACATATATTGACTAATACTGATAATTAAAATGAAATTAAATTAAAATTACAATTCATCATTTTATTTTATAACTAGGCAAATCAAATAAGTATATATAGAAAAAAAATTAAAGTCAAATGAGTATGTACTTAATCTAATGGGAAATATTCAAGAACTGGTATCACTCGGCTCGCCCCCGAGTGACGCAGCGCGCTTGTTAAACAATAGTAGTAACGCATACTTGTATGCGTAATATGCACACAAGCGCTTCAAAACGGGCCGGTCGTTTTTGTTGCAATTGCAGCGCAACGCTCTATCTAGACATGTATATAATCAAAGCAAACAGCCTTCTCATATGTCATCGCGTTATGATCGAGTTCACGAAAGTTTTTTTTGTGCGTTGTTTCTGTAAAAATCAAAATCGGTTCACAATTGACAAAGATATCGCGTAACATACGCCCAAAAAAGAATATGCTGTCGAATTTTATTTACCATCAGGTGAACTGCATGCTTATGCTCCCTCTTCTATAAAAAAAAGAATTGCCATTGAGAACCTCCCCCTCTTTCGAAATCTGCTAAAAGTAGACGCGATGCAATTCGTAAAAAATAGTTTTATCCAATAAATTGCGCAGGCATAATCTATAAATCATAAAAAACTTTATTCAGTTTTCCATTAGCTCGTACATCTCCCAATGACACTGTTATTAGCTTACTATACAACGTCTGTGTCATAAAAAACTTATCCCTGTGAAATGCATTATCGGGCTCTAAACTTAAAGGCTGTTCGTCCATTGTACTTCGCACATAGTCTCAAAAAGAGAATGCATTTTTAAAAATCGTAATGCAGTTTTCTCGTTATTAACGTGTAGTATTGGCTATTTTCGCGTACATGTGTTGTCAAGTGGACACTCAACGTATTGAAGTTTTCGCATAATACCCCCGATTTCATGCTTCAATCGATTACGAGCTTTATTAAGACGTTGACGTAATCCGACCGAGTATGTACAGGGTCCTTAATCCCGGGCGGACTTTTATGGTAGATAAAGATAAGTGATTTCGTAAGACTGCATAACGTACATGCCTTTGTCCACTTTTTTTTTGGTAACATTTTTCTTAGTTGTAAAATCTGTTACGCCAGCGTGTAAAAAACCTTTTGATATATTTTTTTTAAAAGACGATGTCATTTTGGAATTTTAATTTTTGATCAATGTTGTCTACATTACTGGCAGATGTGTAGATGGATATAATATTTAACAACTTTTCTTATTATAAAATACTCTAAAATGTTGACGTATTTCTAGATAAATGTAATTTACTTTGAATTTTATCTCATTCGAATGGAATGTATAAAAATGTCACCTTTTCTATATTCATCACAAGCATCCGAAAATTGTAAAATTGTAACATGCTCTTTTTTGTTTCAGGTAACGACAAATATCATTTCTTCACGTCTGCATCATGAAATGGAATTCTTTACTCATGGGTTTACTGGCCTATTATTTATAAGCTATACCGTATTGATACCGGATTGATGATCGCAACAGATGTCTCGCACCTTTGACAATGCTGTCCATCACCGATTCGGGTATTTTACTTCTGGTTTTAATAACGAGATGGTAGCGCCATCTATTGGAAGGTATAAGTATCTAACATTTCCCTCACTCTTACTACACTCACGAGACTATAAGGTGACGGATTCTCCTCGTCACCATCATACAGCTGACAGCTGACAAATATTAATGTTCGTCACGTAAAGGCAGCTTCCATCGAGACTCAAATTCGCAATCTTAGCATAAACTAACTTTAACATAGACATACGCAGTAGCCACTTGCCAATCCAGTCGTCATGTAACTGTAATAAAAATACAAAATACATTGAAAGTTGCTGCTTATGAGTGGATTGTGTACTATCTCTCCACAGCCTGCCTTTTATAGACTTTTATAAATTGAATCGAGTTTTTGTTATGATCACGACGACTTTGGCTTTCGCCTACGTAAATTGTTCCGATCATAATTCAATAGAAAGTTCGTTTGACGTTAATTTTAAATAACGTACGTGGGGTGAGCTACCATAATATATCATTATTAAGAGGCTAAGTATTATCATTATTTTGATTATAAAATTTATGTAAGAACATATTTTATACGTGGTAGAGCTGGGTAGAGCCATGCTGCAGGTATTTAATTGTATAGTTTTAGCACGAATGGGTCGGCTCGACCGGGACCACGCTCTCACAAAATACCAGCATAAAATAGCAGTTTAATGCTGCTGTGTTTCGCACGGTGAGTGTAGACCTTCCATAAAGGGACCTCGAAGACCCTTTATACTGGAAACGGGGCATTCCATCTTAGTCCTCACGGTTGAAAACGCATCTCTGTATTTTGATTCGTAAACGAGGATAGATGTAGATGTCTATGGGCCGCAGCAACCACTTACCATCAGGTGGACTGTGTGCTCGTTTGTCACCCTTATCCTATAAAAAAAAATTAGGACAATATTTGGAAGCCAATTTCTAATATACTATAATAATAGAATTCATAAAACACAGATGGAAATAAAACATATAAGTTTTTTTTCATACAAATAATACTACGAATACGAACAACGATCTTAGTAATAAAATGTTAGGATTGGTATACCTAATTTGTACTCTTTCTATAATTGCTACATTCATCACATTTAATGCGTTATTTCGCAACTATATATTGGCGTTAGATGGTGCAATATACGTTCGTGAATAAAATGTTGCCATTAAATGATAATTTAGTACCGAAATCGCAACGTTAGATGCAGTTTCAGTGTGGAAATAATGTACTTATATTATGAAACGTGAAATGTGCGGTGTCATACAGATAACAGGGAGACGAAAATGTTTTATTATTATTAAAATTTGATTTTCTTTTCTATTTGGATCTTATGTAGATGTAGTAAGCTTCTGTCCACGACATCGTCTGCCGGTAACTTTTATTTTCTTGCGGTTAAATGTATCCATTAAATAAATCCAAGACATCTGTCTCAACTCTCAACTGAATTTTGCCTAAATCCTTTTAGCCGTTTATTTGTGAATAACAAACATCCAAACACCTTCACAAACTTTCTCATAATATATTATATTGGCATGGGCACGTAATACAATAATAGTAGTACAGTTTCAAAAAACTTCAACACCACGGTCATAGTTATGAAGTGATTGTATTGTCATCGGTTCACGTCTGATTTTAAGATTATTCACACGTCCGGAATTGGTTGAAAATTGAATTAAAAATTCCAATACATTCATGCATATTTTACATACACGGAAGATCTGTATGATTTCAATTAGATGGCGGCATAACCATCTTTACCCTTGATACTCGTATGTTTGCCAGAATCAGAGTTGGTAATAAATAGTAATAGATGTGTGGAGACATTTAACAGGATATTTTGAATTTTATTTTGCCACCAAATAACAGTGCTTGCGTTGCTGTGGTTCAATCTGAAGGATATATGGCCAAATACTCAAACGCTGCTGAATTTTAAGATGTCGTTATATCTCGTGTTGTCACAGTCATTTTGACTCAAAGTGATAGAGACAGCACGAGACTTAACGCTGTTTTAATGAGGGCTAATAATCTTCCACTAACCAGATGTCGCTAGTTGTAACTGAGGTAAAGGTTTTAGTTACATAGTGTCAGTTAATTGAGAAATTAGTTTTATATAATAGTTTATCATTATCTAGAGTATTATATTAATATACAACACAATGTGTCAGTAGTTTTATTTTTAATTTTTTGCACTTTATATCTCTATTTTAAAATTTTTCTACTTTAAGTTATATTTATAGTTTGGTTTATTCATTTCTAATGTAATTAATATAAAATATAACTAACAATACGGAAAGAAACCTTAAATATTATATTTTCCTAACAAATTATCGTCCCCACTATGAAATCTGTCAAATATTTTACCTCACTGTAAAGTGGCGCCGCCCTGGTAGCAGAAAAAGTTAGGTGGTAGCATTTGGGCAATAGAGGATCAACCAGAGTAGTTGCTGGCTGTCAGGCATTCCATCTTTGTCCAGCTGCGGGGCCGTATAGGCTAAAATATTATAGACAAAATAACTAAAAACCTGCCCATTTTCCTGGACTCGGATTCGCGCACTACAGCGTGGTAGACTTACACTTATAGGTAAACCATTAGAGTATTGAGAAGATGATGCTATAGAGATGGCAACGTTACCAATCCTATTGTGCGTGCAGGTCAAGTCAGTTTCTTGGTGTGTGAAAACACGGACAAAACGAATTTTCCCAAAAACGAGATCTCGCTAGATCCAATTTTCGCCCCCATAAATAGAGATACCATAAGTCAGTGACTTTTGGGCTTATCAGGATTACGATCGGATTTTAGAAATGTCTGGCTTTTTCAGTACTTCTACTTAATAGATATTTTACGTGGCAGGGATAGAATCTGCGACAAGATCGCATGGGTATACAAAACCAATAATTGATTTATATTTTTTTCAACAGTACTTAATTACGTTTGCGACTTTTGAATTTTCCATCTGGTAACGCTACCCATAACCATAAGTCCATTTACATATTGTATATTTTCTAGCCTAGCCTTCTTGGTTCCATTGAAGTTAGGTATCCATGGCCTCAATAGTCACTTGCCACTAGGTGGACTGTATGTTAGGTTCCTTTGTCACTTCAATTTTATAAAAAAATATAACGAAATGTCTCCCGCCTAGAAACCGATATGTCAGTTAACCTCAAACCGTAGTCGGGTCGTGTCCGTCGCCACGGCGCGCCCCGTATGTTTACGTTAGGGCCCCACATTCGTTTCTATAAGCGATGCCCAATGTAAGCACTGCAGCGGGTTTTCGTGAGCCAAACGTAAATAAATTTGAATTGTTATATATTTATGATAGTTATAACAGACGTGTGTATGCATTAGGACATTTTGAAGTTCAAAATCGTACTTATTCATTCATAGCAATAGTGACAAACGCGCACAGTCCAACTGGTAGTACCTAATTGGATGCTGCGGTACATAACCATTTACATCCATTCTTCATTCATAATCAAAATAAGGTTAGCGTTGTCCCAAATAAGGAATAAGATGGAAAGCCCCGTTAAAAGTAAAAATATTTTTTATATAAATTAAAGGTGACAAACGAGCACATAGCCCTTTTTTATGGGATAAGGGTGACAAACGAGCACACAGTCCACCTGATGGTAAGTGGTTGCTGCGGCCCATAGACATCTACATCTATCCTCTATTACAAATCAAAATGTAGATGCGTTGTCACCCGTGAGGACTAAGATGGATGCCTCATTTCCAGTAAAAAGGGCCTCCGGCCACCTGCACTCACCAAGCGAAACGCAGACGTAAACCTCTACTTCACGCTGGTATTCTGTGAGGTCGTGGTACCACCCCGGTTCGAGCCGGCCCATCCGTGCGACAGCAAAAGCTGCCGCGTGGCTCTACCACTGTCAAAATGGTAATGGCCCTGATGGTAAGCGGATGCTATGGCCCATACAAATCTACATTTATCATCAATTAAGAATCAAAATACAGATGCTTTGTCACCTCTAAGGGCTAAGTTGGAATGTCTCGTTACTAGTAAATAGGGTCTCCGGTTCTCTAAACTCAACTAAGGCCCGCCAAATACATACGGAATTTCGATTCGGGATTCCGTTTCGATATTTCGACTCGGAATTCCGAACGCAGCAAGTCCATATAAAATCTATGACATGTCACACACGTACGGTAGTTTTCCGTTCGAAATTTTGCGGGCAAAACGGGATTCTGTATGTATGTGGACGACCCGTTCGGAATTCCGTATGTATGTGGCGGGTCTTAACAAACATTATTCGAGTCACGCTAGTGTTTTGTGAGAGCGTGGACCTACCCCGGTACCACCCGCGCAATGTGATCCCAAAATTAGAAAAAAAAATACCCATATACATATACTTATTTATTAAAGAGAGTCGAATGGCCTATTTACCTTTACCGTGTGCTCCGATGGGCGTTGTAGAGGCCACTTCACCTAGATGTCAGGCAGTGGCCACACCGAAATGAGGTCATTTCAAGAATAGGTGAAGCGAATATAACTTTTTATAAAATACCTATGTTCGTTATGTTTTTTTTTTTATATAAGTAAGGCTGACAATCGTGATAACTGATACTGTAGGCCACATATACCTAGATCTGCCCTCAATTAAAATGCAAAATGTGTTGCCACCCCTGAGTTCTATGTTTAAGTAAGTAAGCGTAAGTACGTGAATGTCTCGTTACTAACGGGTCAGTCTACCTTACTACTTTTCACCCTTTTATTGGTAAAAAATTTTTACCAGTAAAAGGGTCAAAAGTAATAAATAAGTTATTTATGAATAATATTAATAGAACCCTGTTATAAGTGTACTAGCTATTCCCCGCGACATCGCCCGCGTGTTATTTGGGGTTATAATATTTTTGTGCGGAACCCTAATTCTTTTTCTAAAATAAAAGTAGCTTAAGTTACTCCTTGTGACATCAGCTATCTGCCAGTTAAAATCGGTCCAGCCGTTTCGGAGATTAGCCGGAACAAACAGACAGACAGACGGACAGCCAGACAGACAGACAAAAACTTTAAAACTTGTATTTTTGTTATTAGTACCGTATATACTTTCATATGCATTTAGTAAAAATTTGTAATTTTGACATTACAAACAGACACTTCAATTTTATTTATTTGTAGAGATGTCCTATACGCGAGGGTGTTTTTAGGTATATGATAAGATTTTGTGCGTGTTAGTTTTACCCTTTTTAAACAATCCTTACAAAAAATTAAATTAAATTCAATGAATTGGGGAAACTTACATGGCAATACTGTCACATGTTGTTAAATGATGCGGTGGTTCCAAGTTTTATAAACTTGCTAAATTTTAAGCTAGTAAAAAGTATTTTAAATAACAATTATATTTTATATCCATTAATAAAATGATGGAATATCACTACAGTACCTACGTGCTCCTTTCGGATCGGACAGGGTTTTCTTAACTTACAGTAGGTATTTGCAAATTATAATAAAATCGTTGACAAAGAAACGTATCCTTATTGTGATGTTTATTTTCTGATTTTTTAATTGAGATGTAGTGTACAAAAATTGAGAAATGTATGCTGAGATGGTTTGGCCATGTCGAGAGAATGAATGGAGAACGATTGACGAAAAAAGGCGAGTATGAATGAAAGTGTTGGAAGGGGTAGGCCTAGGCGGACGTTTTTAGACCAAATCAGGGACGTCTTGAAAAAAGGCCAGGTCAAGAGTATCCTAAACCGAAGAGCATGTATGAATGGAATAATGAAAGTGGACGAAGCGAAACAAGTATGTAAGGATCGTAGCAAGTGCAAAGAAGTGGTCTCTGCCTACCCCTACGGGAAAGGGTATGTATGTTATATTAGGTACGTAATACTGCTTTGGACCATAAAGGATAATTTTAAAATTAATGATATCATACTATATATTACAAATCTAAAGCAAAACTTGTTGCTTGCTAGTCATAAATATGAAACAAGTCTGAGCTCGCATTCCTACATTTAAGACTTGCCGCCTCTTTCATTTTTTCCAAGTAAATGACAGAAAGTATGTGGGAGTCGTAAAACGCGCAAGGAATTCCATCTCAGCCGTCGAACTTTGCGAACAATTCCAATTTGCTTCTTCAACACCCCTTTACAAGACTAGCCTTTTTAAAATAAGGAACTTTAAACTTCATCACGTCGGCATAAAACGCGCAACCGTATTTTTAACTTTAACAACACATGGCTGAGGAAATTCAAACTTTAAAATTTTATAATAAAACTCATTTTGCTGGATAATTTGCGTAGTGTGGTTAGTTTCTTCATTATTTTTATAATAAAAGACATAAGAATGTGGAACCTAATGCTTTTTGTTTTAGTTTTACATTCGCTTGACTGAAAATTGTTCTGCCATTTTATTTTTCTCGTCTGGTCTGTGATTTTTTAAAGCCAGTGTTTACGTGGATGGTACCTAGTTTTAATTACAAAAGTTTAATTTATTCGTAATACAACCGTATCTTTTTTTATAGGGTAAGGGTGACAAACGAGCTCACAGTCCACCTGATGGTAAGTGGTTGCTGTGGCCCAGACCCCAGACATCTACATCTATCTTCGATTATGAATCATGTCACCCGTGACGACTAATATAGAATGCCTCGTTTCCAGTAAAAAGGGTCTCCGGTTCTCTACACTCACCATACGAAACACAGCAGCGTTAAGCTGCTATTTTACGCTGGTATTCTGTGTGAGCGTGACCCTTCCCCGGTCAAGCCGACCCATTCGTGCTTCAACCATAATATAGCTGCAGCATGGCTCTACTACGTATTATTATTTATTAAAATTGCGATTACCGCATATTTTAATAAATTTAAATAAATTGCCACGTCCATTATCGAATAAGGTTACCAGATGGAGAATTGAAGAGTCCTTACAAATAACCTGATTTCCATAGAATAGTCCTGACATTTTGTTGCGAACGTAATTTACCAAGTTAACAAAAAAAAAAACAAATATTGGTTTTGTGCATTCTCGAGATCAATCCACGTCGCAAATTCTACCCCTCATACTCAAGAACCTACTGAATTTTATTGTTAAAAGCAAAAATCCCGACATTTCTAAAATCTGAGCATGGTTGCTATGACAAGATGACATATTATGGTATCTCTATCACCGATCCTACTTTTAGGTGAAGTTATATCTTATAGCAAACGTTGTTATAGTAAGCCTTTCTCAGTGTTTGTGTTCTCACTTCTCACTACGAGTCAGAGGTATTTTGAAGGATGAGTCAGAATAATGCATAAATTAATATATACCTACCGAGCTTTGCACCGGTGTTGTATACCGTCAACTTAAAAACTTAGCCTAGGCATTTTTCTATGAGTTTTCCGTGATCATTCGCTCGTAAAACTTTGCCTTGCAGTTGAGAGAGAAGAAAAATATTCCATACAAATAAGACATTAGCCTACCAATAATAGGAAAAATGCAAAAAGTCAGAAAAATCTCATGGTTTGTCGATAGATGGCGATAAAACTATCTCGTTCATAAAATACCTTGTTCGGCGAGGGACAGCAGGGTCAAAAGTGTAAAAAGTCAGGTACTGCGATCGTCATCGCCTGCCAGGCAGATCAACAACGAGAGAGGCTCATGTCATATAAGTGCTGTGTAATGAGGGCTAATAATTTTATGCTCGCCAGATGTCGCTAGTTGACACTGAGCTAAAGTTTTCATTACACGATGTCATTTAATTAAGAAGTTAATTTTAAATAAAAGTTGATCAGTTTCTAGAGTATTATATTAATATACAAAACAATGCCTCATGCCTGGTTCACTATTTAATTTATTGCACAGAAAGAAACATTAACCTTTACATTTTCAACACAAATTAACTTCCCCGCTATGATATCTGTCAAATATTATACCTCACTTTTAAGTGGCGCCATCCTGGTGGCAGAAAAAGTCGTGGATGCCCTCATTGCAAGCTGTGGCATTCCAACTTAGTCCTCCGAAGTGACAACGCATCTGTAGACATCTTCGTTTAACTTGATTGCAGGTGTACATCGTCTACAGTAGCTACCTACCATCAGGTGACTCTTAAGTTCGTTTGTCACTTCAGTGTTATATAAAAACTTGCATACCATTGCAGTTGGTCGTTGGACAATGAAATTAAACAAAAAAGTAAAACACACTTTAGCCCGAGAAAATTGCGTCGCTCACCCTTAGCAATCTTAATTTCAGCGTCATTGTACACAACTGTACAGTTGACTACCCCTCCCCCCCCCTCCCACAGTAAAGTGTACTCCCCTTGAACAATGAGAGGGCTAGAACACCGACTCGCCTGCAAATGTGTAGACGCCATTTTTTATTTCACTTTTGAAATGCAACTGGCAGTAGCAGTGTAAAATTTAAAACAGGATATTTAACTCAACAGAATATTTTATTCGTTATTATAATAGTAAATGCTCGCGAGATATTGATTCGATTCACTCAAGCTCATGCTGTAACTGTAAACTTGGGACTATTCACATTTAACACCGATTGAAATAAAACATGGCTACGTTATTGAGGGAGATTATAAGCTCTACTCTTACGACGTTCATCTATTCACCCCCCCCCCCCCCCCCAAGCATTATAGATTGACTCTTGGGGATATTTGCCGCAGTTTATTTGAGTTGTTACTTGTTATCTGAATTGATTCTATCACGCCGCCACTACATGATCTCCATGTAATATGTTAATACTGAATATATTCTCATCACCATTATTACACATTTGGCTGTCATAGACCCTTTTTACCGCGAACGAGGCATTCCATGTTAGTCCTCAGGAATGACAACGCATCTGTATTTCGATGTTTAACCAAGGTTCCTAGGTGCTCGTTCTTATTCTGTTAAAAAACACAAAAGAATTAGGGTTCTGAGCAATATAATTAAAACCCTAAATTATACGCGGGCGAAGTTGCGGGCAACAGCTAGTTAAACAATATAACTTCAAATTATTTCCTCTGCAGCAGCAATGCGCCGGATACCAGCTAGTAAACTTTATATTTTTATTATGTTTTACATTCTGAATGCAAGCACTGAGTCTATTTGCGAATTCTACATAACTTCGCTCGGCATTCAGTACCACGAATGTGAAAATATTGCAAATTTTTATTTTTTGTTGATTCGATAGTATTCAATCAAATACGCGATTTTGTATTTAAAATATGACTAAAAACCTTTCAAAAATAGATTTAGAAATACTTAAAAATCTTTTTCCAACAAATAGTAAAGCGTACATTATAAATAAATCAGTTTCTTGTCTCTCCTGTAAAGTGACTCAAATTACACATTCGCGGTACTGAATGCCGAACGACGATAAGTTTTTTTTAAGTTATATGTAGATTACCAGATTATAAATACGAGCGTAGATTATGCAGTGTTCATGAAGTTATAATTAGGTCTCTCCTGCATACTGCATAGGAAGCGTTCCGTATATTTTGGTACCTACTAAACGAGTAAGACGACAGACATTTCCGCTGGTCGCACACACAAGGCGCTTTGACCTCAGAGGGAGGCGTGAATATATTGATTTCATTTGAGTACCATCCAGTTCTGTCTATTGTATATTTTGAATAACAAATGATTCTAAAAGTCCTTAATATACATATGCTGTTCGTTTTACGCAGTTAAGTTTAAAGAAGAAGCGTATTTTTTACGTGGTAGAGCCATGCTGCAGCTATATTAGTAGTGGGTATAGTTGTAGCACGAATGGCTCGGCTCGACCGGGGAAGGACCACGCTCTCACAGAATACCAGCGTTTAATAGCAGCTTAACGCTGCTGTATTTCGTATGGTGGGTGTAGAGAACCGGAGACCTTTTTTACTGGAAATGAGGCATTACATCTTAGTCCTCACGGGTGACAACGCACAACGCATCTGCATTTTGATTCGTAGTCGAGAATAGATGTAGATGTGTATGGGACACAGCAACCACTTACCATCAGGTGGACTGTGTGCTCGTTTGTCACCCTTATCCTATAAAAAAAATATAAAAAAATAATGTGAAATGCAATCTGTCAAAGGAATCCAATATCCATTTTTGTTACTATGCGAAAACCCACTTGTTAAAACTTTTATATTATTAACAAAAGTGAATAAATAATAGTCCAAAGGTTATCATTACTGATGAAGTCTACGGTTGAAAGAAAAAACGTGCAACAGAAAATAATCAATATTAAGGTAAAGTCGATCTTATTATATGGTTGGTTAAGGTTAATTTTATCATGTGAATTAAATCTTTATGATGAATGCGATTTGGAGACTCCAACGTTAAATATCGCATGCGGGCCCAATATTAAATAAATATGGGCAAAACTATTCACGGGATTGTAAACAATGTGCCCCTGCCACAATTGCTATTTTCGCTTATCGTGTCGGATGTGCAACAAAACAAACCAAACTGTCAGATGGTAACAAAAAGCGCCGTGAAAAAGAAATATTTTCGCTTTGATAGTGAAACAACCATAAAATAATAAACAATGCGTAAAGGAGGGTTGTTCTGCTCTTAATTTTTTATATTAGTTTTCAGGCGGCCAGTAATATTAAAATTTTTTGGCGTCGTTTTTGGTTACATATTGGAGCTCTTGTTTAAAATGTGTTTTGTGTGATGCAAATATTTTCGTAATATTCTCTTAATTTTTAACTGGTTAAACATTTTTTCCATTAGGAATTTTTCTTCAATTACCAGCCAGTCCACAGCTGAACATAGACCGCCACCAATGATTTCCTCATGTATTTCGCCATAGTTGTCACGCTTAGCAAACCAGTCGGCAATCTCATTTTTAATTATTTTTGTTTGTTACCAGGAAGATTGATAGAGTGGGAAACGTCTGCTACTGCGATCGTCAATTCAGGCGAATCGTGGCCAGAACAAAGACGTATTAAAAATTTTAAAAAGACTTTAAAAACATCTTAGGGCCAGAATTCTGATTCTCAGCGTGGCGATACTACAACGAGAAAGTCATAAAAGATATGATATTGATTGATTCAATATGTGAAATTTGGAGCATAATCTTATTTTTTTTTTATAAGATTAGGGTGACAAACGAGCACACAGTCCACCTGATGATAAGTGGTTGCTGTGGCCCATAGACGCCTACATATATCCTCGATTAGGAATTAAAATGCAGATGCGTTGTCAGCCGTGAGGACTAAGATGGAATGCCTCGTTTCCAGTAAAAAGAGTCTCCGGTTTTCTACACTCACCATACGAAACACAGCAGCGTTAAGTTGCTATTTTACGCTGGTATTCTGTGAGAGCGTGGTCGAGCTCTAACACGTATAAACGAATTAACGTATATTTATAACGAACTATTTGTTCTTAAACGAATAACTTGAAATAGCCAGCCAAGTTTGTAAAAGCGAGGACACGCAAATCCTGCTCAATGTCTCCTAGTTGTAAGACGCCAATCTGCGACAACAGCCATAAAGTAGAACAATAAGCAATAAACACGCACCAATACTTTCTTGCAAAAATTGCACGTTTTCATGGCGGCTACACTACACTGGCGGAACATAGCTTAGTTTACGTTGCGTGTAACCGACTTTATGGTATAATATAGCAGAAAGGGCAGTTTTAAAACGTAAATGTTTTTAGTTAACAAGAATAAGTTCTCTTTCACTATCCAATATCATCTCGCTAGTGTTGTAAGAGGCGAAACAGGGAGATGAAACGTGATATGTTCAGCAGCATCTTCCTGCTAACAGCTAAAAATATTCAAAGAACTAATTGCGCAAAATTGTTATAAAATTATTGTTTCTCGATGTTACCTTCCAGGACAGAGGTATTTTGCGAATCAGTAGTAAATAAAAAAATGCCTAAATAAGTAATATGTAATAATCTATGTTGAATAGAAAATTATCCTATTCTATTAAAAAAAAACTGCGGTTAACAATGTATGAAGTCCGCCAACACGCATTGGGGCAGCGCGGCAGACACTTCCTTGCCCTAAAACCCACTCAGGAGTGAGAGAAGGCCTGTGCCTAGCAGTAGGACGTATATATGCTTTAACTTTACTTTGCAACCCGTAAGCTTGATGAAGAAAAATTATTCGAGGTCTTGTGAATTCTGTTTACAAGCATTAGAGGCAGATTCTTTCCTGGCAGATATGGCTTTTCACTGGTTCTCGTTACCCATCATACGAGATAGAATTAAGCTTCTATTTTAATTTGGTATATTTACAAGCGAGTGTGGTCATTCCCCAGTCGAGGAAAAGGATTACGCTCCAGGAGTTTATATGATATTATTAGTTTTTTTTTTATATAATAAGGGTGACAAACGAGCACAAAGTTCACCTGATGGTAAGTAGTTGCTGTGGCTCATAGACATCTACATCTATCTTCGTTTGCGAATTAAAATGCAGATGCGTTGTCAGCCGTGAGCACTAAGATACAATGCCTCTATTCCAGTAAAAAGGGTCTCCGGTTCTCTATACTCACCATACGAAACACAGCAGCATTAAGCTGCTATTTTACGTTAAATCTTGATTTTACGGTCGATTTTAGACCACGCCAATATTTTATTAACTGTTACTTTTGTAACAAACTTAACTATGCCGTTAATATCTAAAAACTATAAGAGTTAGGTCGTTGAATACAGCTTTGCCTATAACGAATCATAACCACTAGAAAAACCCCGCATATAGTCCATTCATCGTTGAGCTCATAAGTATATTGCTGGTATACCATTAATTACACGTGTCAATGTGCGAACAATTATTATCATTGTTATTGTTATTAAATTAAATGAATGAGCAAGTATCATTGAACGCCTGCTGGTGTCAAGCGAACTGGTCGCCAGTCGTCACTATCGTCGGTTCAAAGAAACCAGTCGTAAATCACGGCAATATACTGGAAGATAACACGAACGGTACCCAGGGTTGGCAGTTTACTTAGTTCACGAGTTTCTTTACTACAAGACTGTTGAGTTTTTTTTATTATTATAAGCCAGTGGTTGACTTCTATTCCACCTAATAATAACACACATAATCGGATGCAAAGTCAGACTTTTTTTAAACTTTTTTTTGTTCTTTAAACTTTTATCACGTTTAGGCAAATGAGCATCCGACGCACCTGACGGTAAGTGACTACCGCCGCCTATGAACAACTGCAACACCAGGGGAATCGCAGATGCGTTGCCGGCCTTTTAAAAAGGAGTACGCTTTTGTCTTGACTGTCCGTTTGGTTCGAATGCGTGGTATATCGACTACAAAGTGGTGGAGACCAACCGAGCGTCTGACGGTCCGATGAATGGAGAGGGAGGAATTAGGTCGTGCAAATCCTGCGCACACTCGCCGAAATGTATCCTGTAAAAAAACCAAAATGCTAGCTACTTTGCGCCTGTGCTCGAGGCTGTTGAGACTAGATCAACCATATTGATGTCACCAATAAGAATCATAGCACGCCTTTCCACTGAGTCGTCCAAAGTCAGGTAGCATTTTGCAGCAGCAGCCCGTAAATGGCAGCAATACTCTATACACGACCAGATTTCCCCTTTATATATTTTTATTTTTGTGTTGTGTCAAATGTATTTCATTAATTTATACATAGTAGGGCCATACTGTAGCTATACAGGTTGTAGCACGAATGGATCGGCTTGACTGAGGAAAGACCACGCACTCACAGAATAATAGCGAAAAATTGCAGCTTAATACTCTGGTTTCTTATGGTGAGTATTGAGAACCAGAGACCGTTACGGGAAACGAGGCATTCCATCTTATCCTTTAGAGGTGACAACACTTATACATTTTGATAAGATGTTGTTTTTTATGGGCCACAGTATTCACTTACTTATTATATAAATAAAGCTACTACTCCTTCTGAGTAGGTAACATTTTCTTACCTATGTGTACCGCCAAATATCAGTGCTTGCATTACTGTTTTCCAAGATCGGTTCGGTTTGTAAGGTATAGAGAAGGGCAGTATATTACAGGCTGTGATGCATTAGATCTTAGTTCTCAGGGATGACAACGCATCTGTAGCCATCTTTGTTTGGAGTCGGCTGCAGGCGTCCATAGGTTACATTAGCTACTTGCCATCTGGTGGACTGTCAGTTTATTGATCATTTAAATTTTATTAAAAAAAATAACGGTATTTAAAACTGAGTTTCTGAGAATCACTGTAGAACTTTAAAAAACAAAATGTAAATAATAAAAAGTAATATTGAGTTCAACGATAAATGTAAAAAAGTAAAATTTTGTCTATGCCCAACCCTATGTATGTCGCAACAGTTCCATAAATAGGTCAGTAAACTATTTACGTTGTTTTTATTATGATCATGATGATATATTATCTAAATCGCTTTAGCTTCTTTTTGACATTATTTATGGGTTTTATTGAGGACAGTATTAACTACATACTATGTCAACATCATCAATAATGCGTGCGGTTTTTATGGAAGTTAACGCATATTTAGTTTTTTTATAGCAGACAGACTAGCGGGCCCATGCTGCTTTACTCGTGTGAAATTGTGTTAAAGAGTGAAGGTAAAGTCATTTCAATGTTTTATCCAAAATGTTACCAACGAAAAGAATTACCAACAAAAATTTATTGCTATAATTATCATAATATATATTTTAAATAACTTTTAAATATGTGCGAACTTGATAAAAACTAAAGTTACTTTGTAATTTGCTACACGTTGTTAATATATATCAAACCGTTTGGTCAGCATACGCCAATGAAGTAACCAATCAACAAATTATTCTCAGACTCGATTATGACAAACATAAGTATATACATATATGAAGTATGTTAAGATAAAACAAGCGTTTATTTTCTATTTTGTTTATTAGATTTGTGTGTTTTATATATTAATGTATCTACAGTTGAAAGCATAGATAAAAAAGTACACTGAGAGTTGAAAGTAAATTACGGCTTACTTAATATATAAACTTTAAAATGTTATGAATTAGAGTCGAATTTTTACATTGTCCATGACCATTAGTTTTAATGAAACCATTAGATTTATCAACAACTAAAATGTCCCACAGAAATCTAAATAATCAAAAAAATATGGCCATTTATCTGCCGACTTCCAAAAAGGAGACGGTACTCAATTCGACGCGTGTTTTTTTTAAATGTGTGTTACCTCATAACTTTTTACTGGGTGGACCTATTTCGATGATTCTTTTTTATATGAAAGCTGATACTTCTCGTGTGGTCCCATATGAATTTGATCAAGGTCAGACCAATAGTTTTTGAGTTATTTGAGTTATTCTTAATAACTTATATTGAAGTCGGCTGTACAAAATTTTTGATTTTAAATTATTTTAATTAATAAAATCCACTCAAGCCACGACACCCAGTAATCCGAGCAGATATGTCATACATTTCAATATCCCGGTATGTGTCCTACTGGTTATGCATTATAATAAGGCCTCTCGTACAATAACATCGGCTTAGGGGAATTTCTGATGGCACGTGACGTGTTTGCTTGAATCGTAAGGTGGCCCGGGCGTTGGCACCAGTTTGTCATTTAATATTGAAATATATAATATCAAATATGTATAACTTTGAAACAAAGGCTACATAACACAAGGTTGCTTATTTTTTTTTTATAGGATAAGGGTGACAAACGAGCACACAGTCCACCTGATGGTAAGTGGTTGCTGCGGCCCATAGACATCTACATCTATCCTCGTTTGCGAATCAAAATGCAGATGCGTTGTCACCCGTGAGGACTAAGATGGAATGCCTCATTTCCAGTAAAAAGGGCCTCCGGCCACCTGCACTCACCAAGCGAAACGCAGAGGTAAACCTCTTCTTCACGCTGGTATTCTGTGAGGTCGTGGTACCACCCCGATTCGAGCCGGCCCATCCGTGCGACAGCAAAACCTGCCGCGTGGCTCTACCACTGTTTAAAAATTTATTACTTAAATTTATTTACTTATTTCCTTATATAACTTTCATTATTTTTACTACAAGACGGACTAAATACCAATAGGCATTCCCTACCAGATTACCTACCGGTTTACCTTGAGGATGAGATCATCATCATGTCCTATTTCAGTTTCCATCTGTCGCCTCTTACGACACCCACAGGTCGATATGGGTACTGGATATTCTAACACGTATAAGTGCACAAATCTTAGTTTCTTTATTTATTTATTTAAAACTCCATATATACACGTAGTATAGGCGGACGTAATGCCCAAGGGATTCTCCACTAGTCTACCTTGGAGTGATGCCGAGATAGAATGAAGTAGGTGTAGAAAAAGTTATATGAAAATTATTAGAATCTTAAAAAATATTCCGCTATGTGCGACGAAAGTAGGCTTTGAATCTTTCCTATGACGAAAAAATTTACTACATTATAATACACCGATTGCCCTCGGTGGTGTTATTCTAGCAGATACTTCAAAATACGTCATAAACTTAGTACCAGCGATCTTATTCCTCTATTGAATCGAAGATTAGCGAAATTTATTTTATTTCCCAATGAGGTACGAACTTGCTTCCTTTTTCTACCGACTTCGAAAAGGAGACGGTACTCAATTCGACTGCATGTTTTTTATGTGACTCATACTTTTTATTGGATGAACTAATTTCGATAATTCTGTTTTTATTTGAAAGCTGGTGCTTTACATATGGTCCCATATTAATTTGATCTAAGTCTGACCAACAGTTTTTGAGTTATTCTTAATAATTTATATTGAAGTCGGTGGTACAAAATTTTAAATTTTAACTTGTTCTTTCAAATAACCTAACCACACTCGAATAAGACCTAACCGTAATTTTCATTTCGAATCCGCAATTAAAGGCTGACCTTCCGTCCCTATACAATTAATCTTCGTTTCGCGAGCATCGCCTTTATTCCGCCCGAGAGCCAGATATGGGTAATTTTGCCGGAATGCCCGTGCGGCCCGGATCGACTAATTATAAAGGAATCTGCGGATGCGTCATCCTTTATTTATCCGCTGGGAATCTCGGCTCGACCAGTTGCGAGGTAAAAAAGAAGGAGACACGGGTTATTATTAACGCTCTCGGTGTACTCGGGCCCTTGTTGGTGCAAAGATATTAGTTGTATGTACTTGTTTTCGAAGTAATTACTACGCGGTTTGTATGTATTTACATACGAATGTATACACTACAACAAGCTTATGGCTATAATAAAACCTTCATTACTGCTAACGAAGCATTCTGTCTTATTTATTGATAAAGAAAGAAAAAGAATAAAGACGTATGTCTATGGGCCGCAGAATCCACTTACCATCAGGTGAACTGTGCGCTCGTTTGTTACCCTTATTACCCTATAAAGAGCAAAAAACATAGTTTTATCTTCTAAAATTTGACTCCAATGTTATAAAAAATGATATCTGCTGAAATTATCATTCAACTTGTGACTTTGATTCTTAATCAAAGATGAAGGTGTCTAAAGGCCACAGCATCCACTAATAATCAAATATGTTCGCTTGTTATCCTCAATTCTATAAAACATGTCTTATTCCAGGGTACGAACCTTTTCTCATTTCTAGAAAGATAACAAAGAACAAACTGACTTTCTTCTTTTGTGGCTGTCACAAAAATCACCTTAACCGCAAGCCATAATCACACAAAGAATTGCTAAATTTTAAATATCCGATGTTGAAAAAAAGTCAAGGGATAATACTGTGTAAAATTCTATAGCTTATCAGTAAGCGCATATCGCTCCATAGAAACCATAATTTAATCGTTGGTAATTTTCATATAAACTAATCAGACCCCAAGAAGAAAAATCTAACGTCAACATTGGCGTGTTAAATACTTTGTGACCAATAATTTAAAAAAAAAGTATCACTATCATGGAACTTTTTATATATTAAATCTACAGTAGGTACGGGCATTTCAAGCGAGTTCCGCTACGATGCGGGCTTGGAAAGTTCGTGGCATTCCGCAGCCCTGTTGGTCCCTCGTGCCGGACTCTTGTGCAATTTTTGCATACCTTCACGAGTGTGTGTTTAATGTAAGGTTTGCGCGCATGCGTTCCGTAAAGAAGTATGCGTGCGTATAGAAAAGTATGTAAAATAAAATATGAATTAGCGATAAGTACAAAATCAGTGACAATTGAAGTCTGATTATTTTTAAATAACCCAATTATATACTTACCCACTTTTCATTTAAAGAACTTATTTTACTTCAGTCACTACTATATTCAAAGGTTCTACAAAATGTCGGTCAGTATCAGACGCCATTTTTTCTCGCCATCGTGTAGTTATAAAATATTTACCCACCCACATAATGCTACCAACTCATTACCAATTACAAACTCACGCTCGCGCACCAATATAGTCTAAATGTAATTGGTAACAAGAGTTAAATTGACGTGAGTGAACGGACAAACAACCCGCATTGTCGCATTCAGGAAACTAAAATTGTCCGGAACAGTTGAAAACGCAATGTAGCGCGGTCACAGATGGACGCGTTTTCCGTTCGCGGAATTGCAACTATTAAAATTATAATAAAATAAATCTTAATCACAAGAAAGGAAGTGTTATTCTTTTGTCTGTCGACCTACGATGATCAATCATCGTCATCATCATCATTACATCCTATTAAAAGTCAAAGCAAATGATTTTGATTTGTTACCAAGAAGATGCTGCCGCCCATCTCCTGTTTGATTTGCTTCTGTCGCCTCTTTTATATGTTATAAGTATATAATATATCCACCTACTATCTAAGGCTTACTTCCTCGCCGGGCCGTGAGCTAACGGACTGTTGGCCTACTATCCTAACAACGGACATCATCACCATCGGACCTGCCTATAATCCGCTCCTTCTCATAGCTGACTACCTACGACCCTGAAAGACCAGCACTTGCCAATGATCTCTTTTCTACAGCTCAATCATTGTACGTGTGCGGAGGTAAGATAATTAAAGGAATTAACTATAAATCTTGACTTTTTAAGAACCCACCTACCTTCTGAACCAACCTAACGGTACAGTGGCGGATGCTATATAATATTACACATTGTGTGTTATTCTATTGTATTGTCTTGAAAATGTACGTAAACCTTAAATCGCGCAAAGTACTCTATGGTACATTAGGTAGAAATCTAGTCACTAAATTTTAACATCGAAAGTTTCTGGTGTATAATAAAACTTGTAAAAGATTTAAGTCCCTAAAATAAATTAGTAATTACACGGGTACCAAGGGAGAGTTATCTATATTAAGTAAACAGTATGCTATGTAGTTAAAACCATTAGCGTAACTAGAGGAAAGCCAAATTGGCTGTACCAAACGAAGACTTGGCTTGTACCCATATGAGAATTATGTGATCAATGATGATACTATTTGCGTGGTATGTCTGTATATTATATTCTTTCATTCATTCATTACAGCCCTTCACAAGTTCACTACTGATAGCCCTCCTCCAAGGAATGCCACCTTCCTGAGCAACCTGCATACACCGACTTCATGCATGTCCTACCAGGTCATTACGAGAACCTTTCTTTCCCACTGGTAGTCGGTTCTGCCAGCTATATGGCCGGCCCATTGCCACTTCAGCTTACTAATGCGTATATTATATAAAATAAATATTTTTTTGTTTGTCCCGTATACGTTACTCTACCATTAATCCGACTATGATATAACTTAGGTGAGTTGTGCACATCGCTGTCTCTTGACATAAAAAGGCAATGCAATGCAAACCGAACATAGCTAGTAGGTTCTAAAGAAGCTGACTATTGCAATATAATATTTCAAGATCGATTTTGTTATTCAAATGCTAAACTGATATTATGTTAATATAAATTATTAATATTGAAAATGTATAATAAATTTATTCCATGTATCAGATAAAGGCATTTTCAAGAAATGCGCCAACGGTTGTGCATAACTTAAAAGGTAAATAATAATACTTTAACTTTAATCTCGCAAGTAGTTGGTAAACATTTCCGCGAAATTCGCCCATTGACGATAATTCCTATTACAGGCTGTAACCACACTAGTACACTACACGAGTGTATTAGGTCGTTTACTTGCTAATGTGGATAGGCCTTCAGACGGAGCATAATGAGCGAGTTTAGTTAGTTACACTGTCACGCACGCGAGTTGTTTATTTGAGTTGAGTATATGTAAAATTAAAATCTATTATTGTGTTAAGTTTTATTGATCTCACTTTTTTATAAGCGCAATAGTGCCTCCGGTTATTAATGAATAAACATTTTTTATTACTATTTTAGTCTGTCACTGTTCAGTGTTGCAAATGCTACGTCAATTGCCGTGGTCTAGGGAAATGGGGAAAATATTTGAAAAGATCTACGGCCTACGGCAGCATCTTCAGTTTCGTAGCAGACTGTACTGCAATTTTTTTGCGTGTTTTAATGCTAGGGTTTTTATTTTTATAAGACGAAATTACCTGTTTAAAATCGATTCAGTTCACACGCTGGGAGGTATATCTTAGTCATCAGAGGTAGATTCTGTAGATTTCCTTTTTTATCACCTTCACCTTTATAAAACAAGATGCTTTTGGATAGAAGAAAGATTTAGGATATTGCATGTTTCTACACGAACGTTTTCACATTATATCTGGAATCATATCATCTATATCAAAATTTCGTGCAAAGTTTTAGTAGACGGTCTATAGTTTGAGCAAATTTCTAATAACATGCGACCGCAAGCCGCTTTACTGAGCGCGGCGATTACGGTGAGCTATCCTATAGCAAAGGATTATCTCTATCATGGTGACTATAAAATGGCGAAAAGCGAAATTCACAAGTTAAACAATTTCAGCAGATATCATTTAATATAACATTTAGTCTAATTGTAGAAGATAGCAATGGTTTTTAGGGTTCCGTACCTCAAAAGGAAAAAACGGAACCCTTATAGGATCACTTTGTTGTCTGTCTGTCTGTCTGTTTGTCTGTCTGTCTGTCAAGACCCTTTTTCTCAGGAACGCGTGGAGGGTTCAAGCTGAAATTCATATGAAATACTCAAGTCTACTGTCCCTTGGAGCTGTGAAGAAATCAAACTTCTAAGCCAACGCAATCAAAAGATACAGCCGTTTATGCCGCAAACTTTCGACATTCGCAAGGGAATCAGGGAATCAAAACCTACAGGGTACTTCACGTGAACTCAGAATCTTAAAATTTGGTACGAAGCAACGTATTGTAGCACAGATAAAGGAAAAATTGCGAAAAGCATAAATGTTTAGTTACATCATATAATAAAAATATTTTTAATAATTTTAAACTTATATACCTACGGATTTGTTCGGAACCCTCGTTGCGCGAGTCCGACTCGCACTTGGCCGGTTTTTTTATAGCATAATAGCGACAAACGAGTACAAAGTACAACTGATGGTAAGTGGTTGCTGTGGTCCATGTATAGTTACATCTATTCTGGATTAAGAATCAAAATGCAGATGCGTTGTCAGCCGTGAGGACTAAGATGGGATGCCTCGTTTCCAGTGAAAATGGTCTCCGGTTCTCTACGCTCACTATACCATACAAAGTCTGGTAACCATGGCAAATATCCCTCCTATAACACTGTTTTATGTTGTTATGTAATGTTGAGCGGACTTAGTGGGTTGTAACGAATGAAAGAATGAGAATAAGTTATAGATATATTCATATAACTGAAACCCGTCTGCCAAGTATTTTTATATAGGATGAGTGTGGCAAGCAAGCGCTCAGTCCACCTGATTGAAATTGTTGCTGTGGCACATGAGTATCTACATCTATCCTGGATTAAGAATCAAATTGCAGTGAGTTGTCATTCCTAAAGACAAATGAAATGCCTCGTTTACAGTAAAAGAGTACGTTTCTATACATTCACCATACGATGTAGTTGTATACGTGGTTGTTTGTGTGTAATGTAGTTTTTATACGTGGTAGAGCCATGCTGCAGTTATATTAGTAGTATAGTTGTAGCACGAATGGGTCGGCTCGACCGGGGAAGGACCACCCACTCACAGAATACCAGCGTAAAATGGCAGCTTGACTCTGCTGTGTTTCGTATGGTGAGTGTAAAGAACCGGAGACCCATTTTACTGGAAAAGAGGCGTTCAATCTTTGTCCTCACGGGTGACAACGCATCTGCATTTTGGTTCGCAAAGGAAGATAAATGTAGATGTCTATGGGTCACAACAACCACTTACCATCAGGTGGGCTGTGTGCACGTTTCGCACCCTATCCTATAAAAAAAACGAAATACAGCAGCATTAAGCTGCTATTTAACACCAGTAAACCATGAGAGCGTGGTCCTTTCTCGGTGGAGTTGACCATTCGTTCTACTATAGTATAGCAGTGGCATGGCTCTACCATGTATAAAAGCTTAAGAATAATACAAGCATATTTTTAGTGTCGGCGCCATGATTATCGGTAACATTGTATTATTTCCAATACAACTGTAATCAGGAATGTGTCGAATGGATGAATGTAATCGAAATACTAGTCGCATACGGGTTAAACGTTATATTGAGCATTTAGCGATAGTGCTGCGATGAGATTATCTCGGATGATGATGCACACAGATAAACGCGACGCGAGCCGTAGGCTGTACAATCCTCTATTCAAACTCGTTTAAACATTCCACTGTTATTAAAATGGGAAAATGAAATGCAAAAAAAAAAATTTTTCAAACCTTTTTCAAAATAAAATAATAGGTTTGTTAATTTCAATTCATAAATAGATAAAATAATGTACTCCCCATAAACGTCAAAAAAGTAACCGTGTAGTGACAGTGTAAGAATATCCACTACCTCTAATATCTACTAACTCGATTAAGAAGGTTATACTTTTGTGGTGGTCCCATAAAGATTTAAAGAAATCAATCCATCCGTAAGTGTGGAAAAATAGGGATGAAGATGTTAATGTACCTATTGAAACGACACTACTTAGGGATCTTCAGGGAAAGAGCTTACTCCTTTCTAAAAGGCCGGCAACGCACCTGCAATTCCCCTGGTGTTGCGGTTGTTCATGGGCGGCGGTAGTCACCATCAGGTGAGCCGTATGCTCGTTTGATCTCTCCTAGAAAAAATATAAAAAAGAATAGGGGAAAAAATTACTTAAAAAAAGTAACAAGAATAAAATAACTTCAACATAATAGCTTCTAATGTCGGGACTTTAATCTTCTATACATGTGTATGTGTGGAAATATTATATAATATGAGGAAAATATTTGATTCCTTTTAGATTTTTAAGCTTAAAAAAGCTTAATGTTTACTATAACCATTAAATATTTATTATAATAATAGGTACTGTTTATCACTGAACCGTCTCTAAGTGAAGTCACCACGTTTGGTTTGATGACTTCATTGTGTCGATTTTCTCAACAAAAAGCAATTTAATGGTCGCATAGACCGAGATCTCGCGGGTGGTCTATGTAATTACGTGTGGCTTTTATGAAATTTCACTATTTCCATCTCTGTCACTTCGTGTGGCTTTTATGAAATTTCACTATTTCCATCTCTGTCACTTCGTGTGGCTTTTATGAAATTTCACTATTTCCATCTCTGTCACACTTATGTTCCCTACCACGTGTGTGATGTATGTTGATCTTCAAAAATGTTCTATTATTTTGATCTATCTATTCTTTTGATTTATAAATTAACACGTATTTATTTTTAGATATTTACAACCGAGATATATCGTTATCAATAATCGGGAAAGTTCTCTGTTTTTAATGTAGATTGTAGATACGTTCACCGATTTATCGGAAATGGCTAAATCGATTTAAATTATTCTTTTCACATTAACTTTTTAATGAAATTATAAAAACGCAATATATACAACATCACTTCATGGGTGATCTCATATAAATTGGGGAAAAAATCCATCCCTAAAATGATAATAATATTATGTAATGACGTCATATATTTTTATCGTCTTTTTATTATTTAAAATTTACATTAAATATTATTTATAATAAATACCAAAAATATAATTTATTTTAAAATGGGAAAATTGACTAAGTTTTAGGGCACTACTAATACTTGTCAATTACACCTGTCTACATTTTGAGGTTTGAGAATAGTCTTGTGACTGTGACACTTGGAACTGAACATTTGACATTGCGTCTCCCGCCATTGTTCTTGTATAATACATTTCATTATTTACGTCCGTGTGGCCATCCATAAGCGTGTTAAGATGGAAGGGCGGTTAGTAATTTTGTTCCTCATTATATCTTCGTAGGTGGGCGGCGGCCGTGCTCTGTGATCATTATTTTCACAAATAAATAACTACAAATCGATAACTTTTACATTCGATTATATTAAACGTAACGGTTATGTTGTTAAATGTTATATTCTCGTTATTAAAATTATATTTATTATTATTTATTAATAGAATCACGCGTTACTTTGCGGAAATCCATTATATTAACACTTTCACTGTCCGGTTTCCAGACACAATAGTAAGACAATAGCAGTGCCCTATATGTAGTGCACGGGATAGCGAAAGGGTTAAAGTTGATAAAAATTACCTTGCGGATGTACGCAAGGTAATTTTTATCAACTTTAATATAATATTACCGTTACCGTTATAGCTTATTAAAGTCCACTGCTAGACATAGGCCTTCCCCTTAGATTACCCCATAGGGGGGATATTTGCTATAGTTGCCACGTTTGGCAAGCGGGTTGGCAACCGCATTTTTTTATTTTTAATCGACGTTTTATTTTTAGAGACACTGCTGCCTATTTCCTGATTTGTTTCCTTCTGTCTCTCCTTACGACACCCACGGGATGATATGAAGTAGAGGATATAGTATACTAACACCGCCACTACACTGTTTATACTTGAGTTATAAAATATTCTAGCGCCGTTTTAAATAATGAGCGATAAATAGGCTCCTAATGAACGGCTCTAGTTTGACAAGAGTGGTTTTAAAAGTGGTAGAGCCACGCTGCAGCTACATTATGGTTGTAGCATGAATGGGTCGGCTCGAATGGGTTAGGAAGGACCACGCTCTCACAGAATACCAGCGTAAATAGGCAGCTTGACACTGCTGTGTTTCGTATGGTGAGTGTAGAGAACCGGAGACCCATTTTACTGGAAAAGAGGCGTTCAATCTTTGTCCTCACGGGTGACAACGCATCTGCATTTTGATTCGCAAAGGAGGATAAATGTAGATGTCTATGGGTCACATAGCAGCTTAATGCTGCTGTGTTTCGTATGGTGAGTGTAGAGAACCGGAAATCCTTTTCACTGGAAACCAAGCATTCCATATTAGTCCTCTCGGGTGACAACGCATCTGCAGTGTGATTCGTAATTGAGAATTGATGTAGATGTCTATGGGCCATAGCATCTACTTACCATCAGGTGGACTGTGTGTTCGTTTGTCACTTTAATTCAATAAAAAAAGCCGCTTACTGCAAATAAATTGAACGATAATGGAGGTGTTTCGTACCCGGCACCTACTTCAAAAGGTTTAAAAGAATCTGCGGTGTTTTCCTTTTAAATTACGATTTGAAAGCCGGCGCCATGTTGGAGAGTGCTTGAGGCTGTACGAATATTTATGCTCCGAAGAGATGAAATGATTACCTCACTTACAGCGATAAGAGGCTGCTACTACCGATTTCAAAGAGGACGATGTCGAAATGTATTTTATTTTAATATATCTCAATAGAATTTTTTATTTGAAAAAGCAGAGTCAAAGAAAAGTAAACGATTGATTCATTAAAATTGTTGTTCGGTTTTATCCCGAAATCGATAGGGTTTTAAAAGTCCCACTATAAGAATATATATTTTTTAATGAATCAAAGATATTTCACAAATATAATTATTTTATTTATGGCGCTATATCAAATCTTAAATGGAGTGTTGTTTAATCAAAAAGAACCGTTTAGGGGCTTATAAAACGAGTTATGAAGTAATTTATGAAAACATTGTGATTAGGAAAAAAATAATACATTTAGCTTTCCAATTCAGCCAGTAGTACGCGAGAAATTGGAAAAGTTTTAAAACTGAAACCTTAATACTGTCCGACTACAGATTTGTTTACGGCTTACGAAAGAAGAGCACTCGAGTTCCATAAACTCCCCCACTCGGAAAATACGATTAGAGACTTAAAATATGTTTTCTTTTTGTTTAATCGCCTATTTTACCTACTCCTCTGATATTAAATATTGCTTTTATAATTGGACGTAGTTACCCAACAAAGATCCAAATTACAGTCGGGTCAAAAAAGAGGTATGTATTAAAAATAACCTGCAGGATCTACTCTTTGATAGAATAAAATTTGACGGCTCCGTGGCGCAGTGGCTTAGCAATTGAGTTGCAGCGCTAGCGCTTTTTGATGAGTGCAGGTGGCCGGAGGCCCTTTTTACTGGAAATGAGGCATTCCATAAATCCATAAAATACGAACACACAAAATAAATTTTAAGTTGACTCTGTGTATGAATGAATGAATAAATGAACTTAACACGCATAGATCATGAGCTGTGATGATTCTATGGAGAATAACTCGGTCATAGTCACAAAATCAAGGTAAAATTATTTTATTTTATCCTGGTGATCCTGATACCTGATTTTTGATGATGAACTGAATTTTCAAGTCATTCGGCGGTCTACGAGTTGATGAAAATTACTTTAAAATATATTCCGTTACATAGATTATCTATCTATGTAACGGAATATAGATACATACGAAGCTAATAAAAGATTGTTAAAAACGGGAATGCTGAATGTTTTTTTACTAGGTGTTGTTTTTACGAGGCGATGAACTCATTTTCTATCCAGATGTCCATATAAGTGGTAGAGCCATGCTGCAGCTATATTAGTAGTATAGTTGTAGCACGAATGGGCCGGCTCGACCGGGGAAGGACCACGCTCTCACAGAATACCAGCGTAAAATAGCAGTTTACCACTGCTGTGTTTCGTATGGTGAGTGTAGAGAACCGGAGACCCATTTTACTGGAAAAGCGGCATTCCATCTTAGTCCTCACGGGTGACAACGCATCTACATTTTGATTTGTAATAGAGGATAGATGTAGATGTCTATGGGCCGCAGCAACAACTTACCATCAGGTGGACTGTGTGCTCGTTTGTCACCCTTATCCTATAAAAAAAAGGGCCGCGGGTTCGAATCCCACACGGAACAAGTATTTGTATGATCTGCAATTCATTGTTCCGGGTCTGGATGTTTGTCCTTGTGCAATTTATGTTTGTAAACTGCCTCTACGATACAGGAGAAAATCATAGTGGAGGTAACATTTCTGAAAAAAAAATCACGACAAAATTACAGTCAATAAATAGAGTGAAAGAGCCATTATCATGGTGATTGATTTTTTTATAAAAACAACATTACCTCCACACTAAGAAACTTCTAAAAGGCTAGAAATGTAAATTATTTCAAAATTAGCATTTTGTAGGTTAGATCCTTTTTGCGTAACAACGTCCATCTAACAAAGTCCGTTTATCCAGGTACCTAATTGATAAAGAGGCGCCTAAGGGAAATGTCAGGAAAACTAATTACTTTCGATGAAAGGTCGCAGCCATTTTGTTTATGCCAAGTGAAGTTACAGCCTACAAAGGTTCCACTGCTGAGCACAGGCCTCATCTCATAGAGGGTTTTATGCCAAACGTACAAATATTAATAACGTCCTTCAGACCGAATTTACCGGTTACGGTAGCCAGTTTCAACGGAGACTAGCCATCTGTCCAGCACAGAATTATAGTACAAGAGTGTATGCGCAAGCGCAGGTGCTCTTTCTATTCCCTCACTCTCATAGTCCAATGGGACGAGGGTAAAACACCGCCAGCTTCCTGACTCCGGGCTGTTACTGTACTCCGGGTAAGGTCGTTTGATGAAAACTGGCAACTGGCTCCTCAAACTCAAGGCATCTGCATTGTATGGCGGTGGTCTCCTATAAACGCCATCGGCCGCTTACAGCGTCACGCCGTACGCCGCGTTACGATGCTTACTATAGAAATGTACTCTATCACACGCTGATGTCGGCGTATGAACGTCGTAGGCGGCGTTCAGACGCTTTACGCTGCGTCTCTAGTTATTTCGAACCATTGCAGCGTGAAGGTCGTGGCTAGCGTCAGTACAAAATGGCAAAATTTAATAAAGAAAAAGAAGAGTTATTGATTGAGTCAATTAAATGTTATATTGCATTATACAATAAAGGTGACAAGGAACATAAAAATAATGTTTATTTCATTATCAATAGCTGGAAACATGCTTCTTCATTTCTCTTCATATATAATCGGTGCCTTGTTGCCTTTATTTTTCTTCGTATACGGTCGTCTTGTGCCTCTTCTTCAAGTAACACAAGCGCAGCCAAAAGTGTTGAATTTATATCCATTTTATATACAAATATCACACACAATCACATACGAGCATTGTCGGCTACTTAACTGTTGTGTGATCGAAAGTCGAGACGTCGTCCGCTCTTAAGATATGTATTGACCGCTGACGCTGTGCCTGGCTTTCAGACGCCGATCGGAACGTTTATGCTGAAGTCGGACGTCGCGTATAGCATTTAATAGGAGACCGTAGCCTAACTAACATAAAACGGAGGAGGTTCTATATTCGATGTGTTTTTCCTATGAATGATTATATCTTATTCAATAGGTCAAAATCTATAATTCATGGGTAGGATGTCCCTCCTTCCTTTTTTTCTTTGAGTTTTAAAAGTTCAACTCTTTATGTAAAAGTTTAAATTTGAATCTTCATCAATGATAGTAGATACGTATCTTATGGGCCTAAGCGTCGTCAAATAAACCTGCTTATCAGATTATATATATTTTTTTTTTCCCAGACAACCAATGAATGAATGGTAGAGCCATGATGCAGCTATATTGGTGGTATAGCACGAATGGGTTGGCTCGACCGGGGAAGGACCACGCTCTCATAGAATAGCAAAAAGAACAGGGTAAAATTGCAGCTTAATATTGCTGTGTTTCGTATGGGGAGTGTAGAGAACTGGACACCCTTTTTACTGGAAAAGGGGCATTCCATCTTAGTCCTCACAGGTAACAACGCATCTGCATTTTGATTCTTTATTGAGGATAGATGTAGATGTCTATGTGGGTCACAGCAACCACTTACCATCAGGTGGACTGTGTGCTCGTTTGTCAGACTATCCTCTAAAAAAATAGACAGGATTGCGGGAAGAATAAATTAATGTCACTTCGTAGATCAAGAGTTGAAAAAGAGTTGCTAATGCTGCAATATAATAAATTAGTTCGAAATATAATTATAAAATTGCATAACTTCAGAATACCAGTTATTAAAAAAAAAATTTTAATCAGTGATAATATTCGCTTGATTTTCAAAACACATAAAATTTTAATGAAAAAGTTACCTTCTAATACTTAACCTTTACTGACTAAAAAACTCGTATTTGTCGCGATTTGTATACATTTTAACTTTGATATGTCGTAACTTTTATGGTTTGGGAAGAGTGCAGCACATTGAGCCCGAAATAGCGGAAAAATTTTATAACAATCTCGTACCCGCTTCACGTTTAATACTTCAAACCGTGTTTATTTTTTCGACGTCGCTTAACAAAATGCCGCTTTGAAATTTGAAAATTAAAAATAATAAATGGCGCGTAAAATTTCTCACACAAATTATATCGCAAGTTGTATAATCAACGCGGTAAACAAAACGATGTTGCCAGTTGTTCAGAACATAACGTTAATTGAATTGTCTTGTTTGCGCGGTATAATACTGGCCGGATATTACAAAACAATCCCATAGTATTATAATATAACTCGTTTCAACGTTTTATTAATAAATTTAATGAGCACAATCTTACGTCCCATTTTATTTCATTTTCATCACCTCGTAAAATTAAATTGTTTGGTTTGGGTCTAATCACGTGACGCTTGGCACGGCGATTGACTAGGGCTGGGTGTATAAAAGAGCTTACACCTTTCTAAAAGGCCGGCAACGCATCTGCAATTCCCCTGGTGTAGCGGTTGTTCATGCGCGGAGGTACTCACTTACCATCAGGTGAGCCGCATGCTCGTCTGCCTCCTCTCCTATAAAAAAAAATTACGTATGATGTAAAAGAGATTATACAACCACCTATTGAAAGATATTCATCATTCAGCCATTTTTCTGGCGTTTCCTATAGACCCTACTACTTAACTATTATTTAAATATTATATCGTTGATTGAAAAAAACGCCTTCTCTTTCGCTTCATTATTTATTTATTGAGGTAATAACACAATAAAATAATGTGCCATTGTTTATTTACCTCAATAAACAACAATGATAATAAAAACAATCTTAATAATTGTAATACCTACAACATTTACCACAGCATCATTACAGAAATAATTAATTAAAAACGCGTGAAAAGTTGATAGGCAGTGTAATTACGTTAACAAATAAAAAATTTGCGTTCTAAATCAACAAGGACGTGAGGCCGCAATATCCATTAATTTGCGAAAACAATTTTCAAAAGGCGATACTCTCAAAGTTTTTTCTGTCACGTCTTTCTTTTGCTTTGTGGTAGCTCTTCCTCTTCTTTCAATTCAAGTTACGCATAAAATAAACAAAAGCATGAATGAAAATTAAAAAATCACTCGATTCATTATTAAGTAGCTATCTTACCACCTGATTCGTACGCGACATATCAACTTCAAGTGTTGCTCTTTAAAACACGTTCCGAGTGCATATTGTCAGTTTTTTACAAACCACTTTAACCACCCAATAATCTATAAGTTGTTACTTACTTGAAAAAGCTTTCTCGCCTTTGTAACCGGCACCATATGAGGATCGAGTTGAAAGGCGTCACACATGTGGAGGTCTTGACATATTTAAATGCGAAAAATGCGCTTTTGAACTCAATCTTGGTAAAAGTCGGCTGCTATTGCAGATAAAGGTTCTGAAATAAAAATATATTCATTGATTCTTAATAAAAGGTAAGATATCCGCTTAACCAATATCGTACTTTGGTAAGAGATTACACAGGGAAACAGGTGACGAGAGGGGCATCAGCCGCATCAGCGTCTTCCAAATAACCACAAAAAAAGAACTGAAGTTGCCAAACCGCCTGTGAAACGTGGACACCTACATTTCTCCTCATTTAAGAATTCTAATGCAGGTGCTTTATCACCCCTGAGGGCCAAGATGGAATGCCTCGTTTCCAGTAATAACTTAAATTAAAATTTAAAAGCCCCCGAAACAAAAACAGCTGATGATGTTTCAACGGCTGACCGGATTTTCTTAAAACATAGGAACATTCTCGATTAAGACACCTTTCGAACGAAAAAAAACTTAAACAATATCGGTTCATCCGTTCAGGAGCTATGATGCTACAGACAGATACACGGATACACTGTACAAACATATAACATTCTCTACACTCACCATACGAAACAGCAGCATTAAGTTGCTATTTTACGCTGGTATTCTCTGAGAGTGTGGTTCTACCCCGGACGAGTCGATCCATTTCGTACAACCATAATATAGCTGCAGCATGGCTCTACCACGTCTAAAAGAGATGGTGTAAACGGTTTGATTATAGCGCCATCTATCGGGAGACATAAGATACTTCCATAATCGTCTCTTACGACACCCATTTGACAAAATATATGGTGATGGATCCTTTTACGCAGCCATCACACAACACCTTTGGGAATATTGTTTACAATATAATACGGTTTCTCTAATAGACGTTATTTTTAGCATGGACTCAATATCTTATAGTTATTCAACGTTCCAAACCAGCGGATATGACTCGTTCAAACACTGTCCGTTGAGGAGGGAGTCTGTTTATTTTACTAGCACCACACACAGATTAAAGACAGCGGGGGCGCCGATTGCTTCACGAAATTATGTTTGAAACATCAACTAAATCATAACGAGCCATTTTCACTTGTTTAAACATATTGTTTTTTCTAAAATTTAAATGGAAAACGAGCTTACAGTTCACCTGATGGTAAGGGTATGGTACCTGCAGTCTATAGATACAGCAAACTTCAATCAAATAAGGCGTTGTCAACTTTGAGCCCTAAGCAGAAATGCCTTACAACCTGTAGCGCTCTATACCGTCCATCGGAACACAGCAGTGAACGCACTGCTACTTGGCGACATGAATATGTTAGAGGCTGGACCTACCCAGGCGATTTCATAGGCAAAAAAGGAGTCCAGCCTAGTATTTTAAGCAGTAATGTAATGCAAGATAAAATCAACTCATGTGTTTCGATTTTCTCGATATAAAACGCATCGTAATCTATTAATAGAGCAAAAAACTTGAAGACTTGAAACGCTATTTGGAAATCTTCAAAGGAGTTTTAATTTGTAAAATTAACACAGGATTTATAGCGATGTACTCAAGTTTTCAAATGTAAGCAAACATTAAAGAAATTAACACAATTAGACCTTCTGAATAACAAACAAATAAACCGTCTGCGTTGGGACAATCGTACAACTGCCATTTGATATTTGCACTTTTACTACTTTGACTTTGTATCTATTATAGCTTATGTAAATGATATAAAACAGAATTTCAGATGTAATTCGATGATATTGGTGGACAAAGATTTTACCACGGGGAGTTAAATAATCTTTTCTATTTTATTTGGCGTTTAGTGGTGTTGTAAGAATATCCACTACTCCATATTGTCCCGTGGGTGTCGTAAGAGCCGACAGAGGAGTGCAAACCAGGATATGGGCAGCAGCGTCTGCTCAATAACAATCAGAAAATACTGCGGTTGCCCATTCGCCTGCCACGCGTTGCGACTGTGGAAAATGAGACATTTGCCTTATGAGGTAGTTTGTGGGAAGACCTATGTTCAGCAGTGGACCTAGGATTGCTAGATGGTCGAGACTCGTCTGAATTCTACCGACATTTTAAATTATCTCCAGACTCCCGACAAAACTCAAAATCTGCAGACAAACAACTTCTTTTCACATTACAGCTGCCTTTGATTTAATAAAAGCCGAATTAGTAGTTAATTACACGGAACTTTTAAGTAAATTGTTTGAATTTTAAATATTTTCTGAATACTACTAAAGCATACAAACTGGTGGACTCAGCACAGTTCAATGCCAAATACACGTGGCAACCTAAAAATTTTAGTTACTTCAATTATTTGTGTCAACAAATTCTCCCGACAACAACCCTAAAATCCCGACATTTTCAAATTCTGTCCAGAAATTTTGGTCTTCCTATCTGGCACTCCTAAGTAGACCTACGTCATTGCATCTTGATAGACTGCAATGATCATGATCATGAATTAAAAAATACCTATTTGTATAGTATCATTCAGTCAGCACTCAGTCCACCTGATCCTAAGTGGATACTGTGGCCCATAGATACGAGTATCTACATTTATTCTTTATTAAGAATCAAAATGCAGATGCGTTATCCCCCCTGAGGACTAAGATGGAATGCCTCATTTCCAGTAAAAAAGGGTCTACGAGTACTATATGTTCAGCAGTAGATTTGATAGGCTGAAATGGTGATAATGATGAGGAATTAAGAAAATACCTTTTTGTATAGTAGCATTTATTAACGTGCACAACGGTAAACGTCTATTGAATTTATATTTAGTGATTAAAAGATCCGAATGACCGAAAAAATGTCACAGTAGAAGTTACGTGACGAAACTCTTAAAATATTATCGATTATCCGTTACATTCATTCACTAATCCCTTCCAATGTCTTAATATGGCATGCCTCTTTTCACAGTCATCAGAAACGCATGTGCAACGACGAGGGGAATGTAGATAGAACGTGTCCCCTTCGTCTATGTATGGTCAGGAACGCAGTCTACGAATCGAATGAATATTTACGAGGAAGCCCTTATGGAGTCGCGCCCCCTGTGCCATCGCAGCTCTGTTCAACATTGAAATGTCAAACGATGCGGTGGCACATATTAACGCCCGGATTCAATGCCACGCGCCCCTGCTTTAGGGATGTGCACGTTTGTTGTGTGGCGCAAACCACAAGCGATAGCGAAACAAAAAGTGACGTCAATTTACGTTTTTAATAAGCATATTTAAAATGGAATGATAACATTCTTTATGATGGTAGAGCCAAGTTGCAGCTATATTTTTAGTACAGTTGTAGCACGAATGGGTCGGCTCGACCGGGGAAAGATCACGCTCTCACAAAATATCAGCGTCAAATAGCAGCTTAACACTGCTGTGTTTCGTATGGTGAGTGTAGAGAACCGGAGACCCTTTTTACTGGAAAAGAGGTATTCCATCTTAGTCCTCAAGGCTGACAACGCATCTGCATTTTGATTCGCAAACAAGGACAGATGTAAATGTCTATGGGCCACAGCAACCACTTACCATCAGATGAACTGTGTGCTCGTTTGTCACCCTATTTCTATAAAAAAAAATCTTTATAAGTTTGTGTTTAATGACGTTACAATTTTTTAAAGAATAAGAGACACAGTCCACCCAATGGTAATGAATTATGTGGTTCATAGCATTTACATATATCTTCGGTTAAGAATCAAAATGCAGATGTGTTGTTATCCCTGAGGACTAAGATGTAATGTCTCGTTTCCAGTAAAAAGAGTCTCCAGTTCTCTACACACACCAAACGAAACAACAGCATTAAGCTGCTATTTTACAGAGCAGGCCACGGTCGAAACAACCCATTCGTGCTACAACCATAATATAACTGCAGTGTGGTCTTACCACGTATTCATACATCGTACATCTATTTTAAGTTGGTATAATTTGCAATTTATATTTAAGGGCCTGCACTGATGACGGACAAAACTACGCTGCGGATTAACCGATCACCCCGTAGTTAAATAACTTATTTTCAGTACGTTAACAGTACTAAAATAGGTTTTGAAAATTTTGCTCTAATTACATTTGGTACAAATTCATGGTAGCTAAAGGAAATTACTTAAAATTAATTATTTTTTACGTATAAATTCGAAACAAATAATTACGATTCCACTATCTAATTTATTTTATAACATAACAATATATGACTTGTTATTTTAAGTGTAAGATAAATGTAAACACGAGCTTTCAATATCAACGACGCTTGTTCGAAGAAATGATAGCTCCAGAATGACAGTACAACGTCTTCACACTGTCTGTTGGAAGGTTATCGCTATAGATTCAAATAGAAACACGTAATTGGCGTAATCTCGACACGCGCTTGTATGCTGAGGAAATGTGTCATTGATGCCTTTTTGAATGTTGCCGAGAGCTTTTGCGCATTACATAGTTAAAATTATTAAACAACTTTAATACGTAAAGGACTTTGCTAAAACTCGCCTAAGAACCAACATATATTTAACAATTATCAAAATTCTTATCCTAAATTATGCATTAGATATCATTCATTAGATAGTAACGGAAACTTCTGAATTGTGAAATCAAAATAAAAAGGACTTTTTTGATTTTGAACTTTGTACTTGTTTTTTTAATACTAATGTGCTGCGTTTATGGCCTCCTGTGATTTGGCCAACCGCACAATACCTTCACTCACATATTTCAAAAGTTGTCATAAACTCAAATATATTATGAACACGTTTATATTTTAAAATATATCTCAGATTAATATATGCCACAAGGAACTGGGGTATAGTGAAATCATATGTTTTCATTTAAAATAACAATACTATTGTACTCTCATTGGCAAAATCAGCATTGTGCCAGGCAAAAAAAAGTCAATAACGTTAACAGATGATAATAACTCGTCAAAATAGATAGACGTCAGACGTGCGACCGTTTTCGTTTCGTTTGAAAAAATACATTTCTGCAAATGTTTTCGGAATCCAAGTGCACTGTGCAGTTGGTTTGTTATGCATTAGTTATTATAAATTACGACTCGGCTTGAACAACGGATATCGAAATTCTTCTTTAGCGACCTACCTGGCTTGAATCGCAGACTTTAACCAAATGAGACTGTATAAGTTGTATTTATTTGGTATGAATAAAATAAATACCTAATCACAACCTGCAATAATATAGTAATGTTTCTTAAAAAATATAAAACAACCTCAAAATCTCTATGATAACTGCTAATATCTAAGTTTTCAGAATTGTCCGTCAAGAGTTATTGTTCTTACATACAATTATGTGTAATTTCGGACTTAAAAAGGTTTTTTTTTTCACTGTTGGTTCTTAGGCGACCATTGTATGGACGCAGAACAATGTCCTAACAGTAGGCGAGGTTGGTTTGGTAGGTTTGATCCCCACCATCACTAATATGGTAGTAATTCCAAGCGCTCAACGATTAAGGAAAACATCTTGAGGAAACCTGCATATACGTACATACATACATACATATTACCACGCCTCTTTCGCGTAGGGGTAGGCAGAGACCACTTCTTTCCACTTGCTACGATCCTTACATACTTGTTTCGCTTCGTCCACTTTCATTATTCCCTTCATACATGCTCTTCGGTTTAGGGTTACCTTTGACCTGGCCTTTACGGCTACCTGAATATTATCTTAGAAATAAAATGTTTCGAGGACACGTGAAGTGCGCCTCAAGACTGGAGGAGTCTTTTATCTATTACGGCCAATTGAACATAAACTTCCCCATATATTGCCTCTTAGGGAGGATTTGCCATAGTTGCCACACTTGGCATTCGCGTTTTTTTGTTATTTTGAGTCGTTATCAGGGAGATCCTGCACCTCCTGGTTCAGTTTCCCCTGTCGCCTCTTACGAAACCCACGGACCGATATGTGGTAGCTAGTGAATGTACTTACACCGTCACTACACGGCTGGAACAGTGAATTACACCCTCTCAGAAATAAGAAGAAGAATTATGTATGTATGCGCGCCAGCAGTAAGACATTAATATAACAGCAGCTTAAGTAAAAGGGTGCTAAACTCACTGGTCGTGGGTTCGTTTCGTTCGACACAAATATTTCAAGCTTACCTAAGCTACCTTAGAGCATTGTTCGTATTTGAACATTTAATTAAAAAATAAATCTAAAGTTTGATCTTAATTAACAATCTCGTTCCCAAACATCGACCAAAAAGTTTTATTTGACTCGGTTAATAACATCTTAGTGAATTGAATAAATTATTGATTTAAATTGCTAAAATGTATTAATATTGTAAGTATTGTAGTATATTGTAAGATTGATTATCAATATAATATGGCGAGTGTTTCGTAGTTTGGAATGTTCAATGTATTATTTGCATACAAATCGTTTTATATATTTAGTTCATTTAGGTAATAAAAGACGAAATTAAAGCAATTTCCATGAAAATTTAAATATTTATTCGATGGGATTTCACACAATATAATTTTTTTTTAATTAAAGTATTTATATTTAAAAAAGAGTAACAAAAACGGGCACACAGTTCACCTTATGGTACGTGTATGCGGTGACCCACGACATCTACATCTATACTCGATTAAAGATGTATGTACATATGTAGGTTTGTTTTCTCCCCTGTGGTTTAAGATAGAATACCTCGTTACTAGAATCAAATATACATCATACGAACACAACAGCATTAGGATGCTTTCCAAATTGGTATTTTGTAAAAGCGTGGTTTTCCCTCGGTTTCTTACTCTCGAGCTCTACAATGTTAAATTTACTTTTCTCTCTTTCCTTAAATATTGTATTATCCGCCTTTTCTCGGATTTACTGTTTTGTAACGTAAATGGTAGTGAACTCTATTATATTAATCAGAAAGTTTATATTGCATCTTTCGGTTTTTGTATGAAACACTAATCTAGTTTATCCCGGCTTTTAGGTAAAAGGCGTAGAGCCATGTTTTGTAATAAAGTTATGTACACGAAAAGGATTTGTCTTGATTAAGATATTGTTTCGAAAATATATTGAGAGAAGCGCAGGTTTTGAATTATTAAAATGGTTTTAATTGACTTTTCAATTAGAAGACGTAATGGGTCCGAATATGTTGAGGTTTCTATAGTTTGGTTCTACTGTTTATAAAGGGATTTCGGTGTGTATATATTTTTTTAAAAACCGAAAACGAACCGGTAAGTGGCTACTGAAGTCCATGAATACCTACAGCCGACTTCAAATAAAGTGGTCTACAGATGCGTTTTCATCTCTGATGATGGAATTCCTCACAGCTTGTAATTACACTGGCTCTATAGTCTATACCCCTTAGACCGGAACACAGTAGTGCAAGCACTGTTATTTGGCGGCAGAACTAACCCCCCTCCCCCACACGGACTCCTCGACAAAAGAGGAGTCCTGCTATCTAGAAACATTTGTATCGGCATGTGTATATGTTCAACGTAAATGCATACTGTATGTAAGTAATCATCTTCTATCTCGTTTAACTCGAGAACAAATGATGATGTCGACTTGAAATTAAATCTATATATAGTACTAGCTACTGGTACCCGGCGCTTTGCTGCTGCAAAAGAAATAATTGTGGAAATATCGTTTTAAATTTGGAATAGCTATATTGTTTAACCGATTCGTTGCGGCACCGATTTTCGACAACTTTTAGCTGTGGCGGCGAACATATATTCCACGACACGCCTGGCGTGTCAAGTGCCACAGACATTGATGACACGCCTTTTTTGCCATCAGCCATGTGTAAAAATAATTATATTTTTTATGCTTTTTTCACTTGTTTTAGACCATATAGAATACATTTTCTTCGACTTTTCGTAATAAACAGCCGATCAACTGTTTATTAAAATCGATTTTGAGTTTTTTTTTTTAATAATTCGGACTTTCAATTACTTACTAAACTGGAACATGGAGTGTTAGTACACCCAATCGCAGCCCCACCTACATTTTATAAATATAATTTTGTTAACCTGTGGTTGATTCTTGGTTGTAAAACGCAAATTATTATTAGACCAATGTCTACGTGATCTGTATTTTTTTTTATAGGATAAGGTTTAAAAACGAGCACACAGTCCACCTGATGGTAAGTGGTTGCTGCGGCCCATAGACATCTACATCTTTCCTCGTTTGCGAATCAAAATGCAGATGCGTTGTCACCCGTGAGGACTAGGATGGAATGCCTCATTTCCAGTAAAAAGGGCCCCCGGCCACCTGCACTCACCAAGCGAAACGCAGAGGTGAACCTCTACTTCACGCTGGTATTCTGTGAGGTCGTGGTACCACCCCGCTTCGAGCCGGCCCATCCGTGCGACAGCAAAAGCTGCCGCCTGGCTCTACCACTTAAAAATCTTAAAATAAAAATATATCTTCATTATCATCATCATCACAGTCTATCAAAGAAAGGCTTCCCCCATAGATTGCCACATAGGTATTTGTGCAATAGTTACTACATTTAGTATGGTGTTGGCAACCGCAGTTTTTTTATTATTTTGAATTATTATCAGGAGCAGATGCTGCTGCCCATCTCGTTTCAGTTTCCTTTTGTCCTCTATTACGACACCCACGAGGTTATATAGGGAAGTAGGTTTCCTTACGCCACTACTACAAGGGGCATTAGAATATATGACATATCTATATTATCCACTATCTGGATATGTTTTTTTTAAGTAGTGGTGACAAACGCACACACACTTTCACTATCTTTGGCCTTTAACACCCATACATCTACATCTATCCTTGATTAAAAATCAAAAGGTAGATGCGTTGTTGCCGCTGAAACAAAGAAATGCTTCGTCGTCAGTAAAAAGTATAAATATCCATATATCTCTCTTACAAAGCAATAAGGACCGTGGCCGAGCTCACTTGACTACTCTAGCGCCATCTATTATCTATCTACGGAAGCGGTTGCGATGTATATCGATATGAAAATTAGACGCGCTAAATACATCGTTCTTTATTTAATACATTTCCATAGATGTCGCTACATGGTACCGCTAAGTAAGATTGACGAAGTCATTGGGCTCTAGTAATATTAACATAGTAGCAGACCATTTCTCAGTTTGTATCGCATAGATTTCGCATACATCATCTACAAAGAGGGCACTTAGGGCTATGGGGCTACTAAATTTCATTATAATGTTTGACTTCAGCTGAAAATATTTTATACTGGCAACTCGCCCTAGCTTAGCCCGGGTAGGATCTATTAAAGTAAAAAAGTAAAGTTGCAGCCTTATTACGTCCCACTGCTGGGCACAGGCCTCCTCTCATTTCTGAGAGGGTTTTTAGGGCAAGGAATTGTCCACCGCGCTGCCCCAATGCGTGTTGGCGAACTTCACATGTCTTCGAAATATTTTTTTCTTATTTCTCAGACATGCAGAATTCCTCACAATGTTATCCTTCACCGTTGAGCACGTGGTAATTTAGCACTTAAAATTGCAATTAACAATTTCATTGGTGCCGGCGGGGATCGAACCCGGGTTACTCGAATACTGTGAAGCTTATAGCGAGCGCTAACCATCTGAGCTACCACGGCTCTTTCTATTTCTATCTATCAAGGATCTATTAATGTGGCTTTATTTAGATATTATACGAGTAGACAGATACTTCTATTTTATTTATATTTATGTATTACATATTAGATGTTGCGCAATGAAAAACTACACCCTGCGGTTTTATATAACGTCAATACAAATAATGAACCTACAAAATCGATGTTCATAACCTTTATATAAAGTACATTTTAGAATGAATGATTTTTTTATTCAATATTGATTATTGTAAGTTATAATATACATACAGTACTAATAATATCTCTTCCTCCTTTCATTTATGATTATTGATCTATCACCTAAAATCTGTAAGCTTTTTCACTTATATCATATTGTAATGCTCCCTACCCGTTAATCTATCTGCCCCTTTAATTAACTATATTCTGGTTGTTTGGAGAAATAACTGTGTAGAAATATGACCGCCTTTTGTTTTCCAAATTGTACAATAAAGAGTTTTGTATCGTGATTGTCAAAACTGTAGCCAGACATAAATTATTTGTAGGGGACAAACCGGTTATTGACCTACGCCTCAATACACAAGCCATACCTTTTTAATTATAGCTGTATATCGCGACCAGCGAAGCTAAACTTTTGCGTGTTTTCAAAAAACATTTTACTCGAATAATGAGTGCGATAATTTAAAAAAAAATTACGCTCGCACAACGAACCTCAACCTCTGCGCAATTTTCGGCATATACTTAATATTTTTAAGTTAGTTCGTTACAATTAGTTCCACTAAAAACAAAGAAGTTTTGAGCATATCTCTATCTCAGATTTAATCTGAGATCTGTACTACATATTGTGACTCTTTTACTAGCTAGAAGTCATGAAGAAAACGTAATGGCGGTGTAAGAATATCGACCATATCGCCCCGTCGGTGTCGTAAGAAGCGACAGAGGTAAACTTAAACAGGAGACGATAAAATGATAAAAAACTGCGATTGCCAACCCGACGGACCAGCTTGGCAACTATGGCAAAATCCTCTCTATGAGGCTATCTATGGGGGAGGCCTATGTTCAGCTGTGGACTTCTATAGGCTGTAATAGATGGATAGATGAAGGCAGGAAGAAGGAAAAAGAATAACCATATTGGAATAAAGCGGCTTGTTTTGAGTTTAGAAAAGGTTACTAACATAAATCTTTTTATATAAATTATTGACGCCCATTCGCTTTAAATGACTGCCTACACTTAGTATATAAACTTAGTGAGATAGATGCTCGTCTAGTATAGGGTCCGGGCTAAATTTGTCAGGGATCGACCTTCAGAGCATCGATGGGGCCCCAAATAAGTTTATACATCCGTCTAGGCCCGCGGCGTTATTGCATTACGCTAGGACTTGGGGTCCGGAGTCGCTCGATAGAATTGAATCGGAGCTGACTGAAGTTACGTGAGCGTCATGCGTAGTATATTTTTCACTTCATTTCACTTTAACTTCCTGGTAATAAATACGAGTAAATACGTTTTTCTTTACGAAATTGAAGCAATCTCACAGTTCACCTGCTGGCAAGTGGCTACGGCCGTTATTGTTCATACCTGCAACAAATAAATAAACTACTCTTCATGTCGGAACAACGTAGTTCAGGTGCTGCTGGTTGGTGTCAGAAATAGAAAAGAGTTGGTAGGTAGGTATGTAGTAGTAGTAGATATCTTTTTAAAGAGGATAGGGTGACAAACGCACGGTGAGCACACAGTCAACCTGATGGTAAGTGATTGCTGTGGCCCATAGACATCTACATCTATCCTCGTTTGCGAATCGCGTGCGTTACCACCCGTGAGGACTAAGATAGAATGCCTCTTTTCCAGTAAAAAGGGTCTCCGGTTCTCTACACTCACCATACGAAACATACAGCGTTAAGGTGATATTTTACACTGGTATTCTGTGAGAGCGTGGTCCTTCTCCGGTCGAGCCAGCCCATTCGTGCTACAACTATACTACTAATATAGCTGCAGCATGGCTCTACCACTTATATGGACATCTGGATAGAAAATGAGTTCATCGCCTCGTAAAAACAACACCTAGTAAAAAAAACATTCAGCATTCCCGTTTTTAACAATCTTTTATTAGCTTCGTGTATATCTATATTCCGTTACATAGATAGATAATCTATGTAACGGAATATATTTTTTAAAGTAATTTTCACCAACTCGTAGACCGCCGAATGACTTGAAAATTCAGTTCATCATCAAAAATCAGGTATCAGGATCACCAGGATTAAAATAAAATAATTTTACCTTGATTTTGTGACTATGACCGAGTTATTCTCCCTAGAATCATCACAGCTCATGATCTATGCGTGTTAAGTTCATTCATTCATTCATTCATACACAGAGTCAACTTTTTAAATTTATTTTGTGTGTTCGTATTTTATGCGCTGCCATACCGTTCATCAGATTGCGGTGAAACTTTGACAACATATTACTTGCTTTTCCGCGAAGGTTGTATGCATAGTTGGACCTGGTAGGTGTCGCGGTTGTAGAATGCAGATAACACGCGTGCGAAGTCGGGGCAGATAGCTAGTTATAAATACATTTTTAGTATAAATAGAATTTAAAGTTAGAGTAGGGTCGCGTGCTAGCGGAGTAGGAGAATTCGCCACCCCATCTTTTGTCGTAAGGGTCGACAGGGATATACCCGGCAAATCTCGTATACATACACAAATGTAGACCTACGTTACAGCAGTTTTACGGCTCCGTGGTGCAATGGCTTAGCAATTGAGTTGCAGCGCTAAGAGCCGCGGGTTCGAATCCCGCACTTAACAAGTATTTGTATGGCCTACAAATAATTGTTCAGGGTCTGGATGTTTGCCCTTGTGCAGTTTATGTTTGTAAACTGCCCCCACGATACCGGAGAAAATTTAACAAAAAAATATTATGAACGGGGTAGTACCACGTTCTCACAGAATACCAGCGTAAAATAGCGGCATAATGTTGCTGTGTTTCATTTTCGGTGAGAGATGAGATTCGCAGATCCTTTTAACTCGTGAGGACAACGCGTATCTTGCAAACAACATCCACTGAATTTCAGGTGGACTATTCTCGTTTGTCATACTTACATGACCGTGTAGCGGCTCTGTAAGAATATCCACTATCCCATATCGACCCGTGGGTGTCGTAAGAGGCAACAGAGGGAAATTGAAACAGGTGATAACAACTCAAACTAATAAAAAAAAGACTGCGGTTGACACCTCGCTCGCCAAGCGTGTCAACTACGGGGATCCCCCCATGAGGCAATCTATGGGGGAGGCCCCTATATTCAGCAGTGGACTTATATATTCTACAAAAGATACATATTTTAAATTTACCTTCTCAAAATTTATATACATTGTAGTACGTATGTAACGTAGTATGTGTATTTAATACGTATATAATCTTATTTCTAAATATGTTCTCATTAATCTATACTTCTTTATTTATGATTTTTGTTTTTTTTTACCACACCGCCACTTGTATGTTTATCTTTGCTTAGCGTAATGGTAAACTGGAAGAGAATTCCCGAAGGTATTAGGACCTTCATATGTACGATTATTGTACAAAATAGTTGAAATAACAAAAAAATATATAATGGAGCGAGGACATCTCAAATTTGGCGAATATTCGATGGTTGTTGGCTCTAGTTACGACGAAAACTCTTGTTCATTGAAAAGGCGATAACATTATTTCTTTTAATTACAGACGCGGGAGGCCTGTGCCTAAATAAAGGCTGTTGTGGCCCGCGGGCTAACACCGCCCTCACGGAGAGGGCACACCAGCAGCTGACTGACGCGTTGCGCAGTGAGCTCGGCAAGTTGGCCGACATCCTCACAGTCAGAGCTAAGAAGTTTGATGGTGAGTTATGCTACATATTGTAATATGAAATACAACCTTAGCACGGCTAGCATGGGCTGGGGACAAACAATTTATCCCCAGATTATATCCACTGACAAGAGATAAAATTATCTTGTCCTTATGCCAAAGCACGGTAACGGGGAGAAGTATATTCCCGTTTGACAGAACGAGTAGACATTATATCCCCCGTCCGTAGCATGGAGCCAATTGAACATTAAAAAAATATGCTTTTTGACATTTGAAAGGGACAATTACATCCTAGTTCATTGGGCGTAGGTTTAAGTTTATATTCATACATAAAATCTATCTAAGTCTATCTCCCATTTTATCAACTGTGGATATTACATCCATCAGTGTGCCCCCATGCTCGAAGGGTGGATAAAACTGAGCGAGGGGATAAACATTTTCTCTTTTTCCCGGGGATAAAATTGTCTCCTGCCCATGCTAGCCGTGCAGGTGTTGAATTTTCCAAATGTGTTTTAGTGTGTCGACGTCGACAAAGGAGTTATACTGGTACATACCAAATTTCTAGTCGATCAGGCGTATAGTTTCGTAGATATCGTGACGAGTGAGTCAGTGGTATTTCACTTATATATACATAGAAGATAGATAAAGATGTTGACACATTGCAAATGTGGGTCGAAGTGTTTGTCAACAGCGGGGAAACCATTTTGGATGGCTACAATTATGTATGTGACAGACCGCATAATCGAGTAGTCAGCATCACCAGTTTCTAATTACAGTTTTCTATAATCTGAGCTAACATTAACAAATAACTATTTATTTATTAATGCTTGTTAAAATTTCATTTAATTTAATTTTTTTACCTTTATTTGTGCTTTAAATGTTGGTAGATTTTCCATTTCAAGTTAAATTACATTTCCATTATTTAAAAAAATAAAATAAACAAAGCAAGATCATTATTTCACTACAAAAACTATTCTCATGCATTTTTTATAGCAATTTTTGTTTTTTATTAACAACTTTTACAAAGTACTTTTACAAATGACTAGTATTAAATGCCTAATTCAAACAGCCTTTGGAAACCTGGGCGCCGTAATTAAAACACTAATTGGTGCTCTTTTTCACTTACGCGAACCTTTCTGTTATGTATTTGCACGGGCTTTCGTTTTGTTTGTTACACTTTAATTATCTTTTGTATTTTTTATAAAAGTAAGGTGACAAACTCACAGTCCACCTAATAGTAAGTTGCTGGACACCTGTAGCCTTCATACAAAGGAGGTTACAGATGCGTTGTCACCTCTGGGGACTAATGGAATGCCTCACAGTATGTACTCAATTAATAATTATACTGGCTCTCTTTACCCTGTTGCTGTTTAGCGGCAGAAATAGGTAAAACGACGGACTCCTAGGCAGAATAATACGTGGTAGAGCATGTGGCAGCTATGATGGTTATAGTATAGTTGTAGCACGAATGGGTCGGCTCGACCAGGCTAGGACCACGCTCTCACAGAATACCAGCGTTAAATAAATGCTGTATGCTGCTGTATTTCGTATGGTGTGTGTAGAGAATCGGAGACCCTTTTTACTGGATACGATGCATTCCATCTTAATCCTCAGTGGTGAGAGCGCATCTGCAAATTGATCATTAATCGAGAATAGATGTAAAAGCCTATGGGCAATAGCATCTACTTACCATTATGTGGGCTGTGTGCTCGATTGTCACACTTATTCTCAAATACTGCTGTCTCTATCACTTTAAGACTATGACTGTGACACTACGAGACTTAACATCTTAAAATAGAGTAGTGTTTGAGTATTTAGGCATTATTTTATAAAAAAAAAAATAAGTCTTACCACCTCAATTACGATACGTACGATACGATACCGAGTACGACTTGATTCCACTACCCGTGATCCAGTATGCAATTATCCCACCGCAATTGTTAAAAACTATTATTTGTAATGTTAAATAAACATCTCTCTTACAAAGCAATAAGGACCGTGGCCGAGCTCACTTGACTACTCTAGCGCCATCTATTATCTATCTACGGAAGCGGTTGCGATGTATATCGATATGAAAATTTGACGCGCTAAATACATCGTTCTTTATTTAATACATTTCGATAGATGTCGCTACATGGTACCGCTAAGTAAGATTGACGAAGTCATTGGGCTCTAGTTATGTTACAAAACACAAGCATTTATTAGATATCTATGTATTCCGGAGCACTTAGTACGGGCTTTGCTAATGGGTCGTCTGCTGCGAGCATTAACTGAGTAACTAAGTGGTCGGCTAGGTATAAATGGCGGCGTACTGTCGGGCTATTATCTGGGAACTGAGTACATTGGGAGTACCAGACTTCCTTGCTGCAAGTTTTCACTAGAATAGAGTTATGTAAAGATTAATTTATTGGTTATAAAGTATCTACTGATCGATGAAAAGCACGATTTTTATCATTATTCACGCATGGTAGAGTCACGCTGCTGCTATACTATGGCTGTAGCAGTAATGGGTCGGCTCGACCGGGGAAGGACCACGTCCTCACAGAATACCAACGTAAAATATCAGCTTTAGTGTTTTACTATACAATACCAAAAAGTCACAGTTCATGGTTTTTAAGGCTGGCAGTAAATGTCCTAGTGTTGTACCCCCTAATAGTTGTGTAAAGCTCTATAACGAACCACTAGAAAGGGTCTATAGTTTTAAATATCTTGGACATATTTTGACTGACAGTCTTAAAGACGATGAAGACATTGAAAGAGAACGTAGGGCACTGTCGGTCAGGGCGAATATGTTGGTGCATAGATTTGGTCGCTGCACTGACGCTGTCAAGATCACGCTTTTCAAAGCATATTGTGCGTCATTTTATTCTTGCAGCCTATGGACCAACTACACCAAAAAGGCGTATAGTGCCCTACGTACTCAATACAATAATGCATTCAGGGCGCTGTTGCGGCTGCCGCGCTACTGTAGCGCGTCTACGATGTTTGCACTGGCGGGTGTGGATAGCTTTGATGCAATAATCAGAAAAAAGACCGCATCCTTGCTAAACAGAGTGCGGGGCAGCGGCCACAGTGTGCTGAGTGAGATTGCCGACAGTGGGGACTGTCCACTGATTAAACAAATGATCGCCAGGACTGTGTCCTGCTTAATAATAAAGTATTGAGTATAAATTATATTACTAACATAGATGTAAGTTTTTCTATACTAATAAATTCTATGGATTTTGTTGTCCGAAATAAATAATTTTTATTTATTATTTATTTTTATTTTATATACTTAGTGAGTGTAGAGAACCGGAGCCACTTTTTACTACTGACAACGCATCAGTATTTTGATGCTTAATCAAGGATCGATGTAGACGTCTATGTGTCACAGATCCAAATACCATCAGGTGGACAGCTTGGTCGTTTGTCAGTCTTATTCTATTTAAAAAGAACTCTGCATATCATAATATACAGTTTTAAGACACTAGTGGCGCCGCTGGCAATAACAGAACACAAATCCAGATTGTCGGGTAAAGTGCTAAAGTTAAAAAGTTAAAGTTACGGCCTATATACGCCCCAATGCTGACCACAGGCCTCCTCTCACTTTTGAGAAGGTTTCGGGCAAAGTGTATTCGGGATTATTCCCTTCTAAATCTAAGCATCATCCCAGTCTTTTAATGAGGGCTAATAATTTTCCACTCACCAGATGTCGCTAGGTGTGACTGAGGTAAAGTTTTTTTTACACAGTGTTAGTTAATTGAGAAATTAGTTTTAAATAATAGTTTATCATTATCTACAGTATTATATTAATACACAACACAATGCGTCAGTGGTTTGATTTTTAATTTTTTGCACATTATAACTCTTTTTTTTTAAAAGTCGTCTTTTAGTTATATTTATAGTTTGATTAATTCACTTCCAACGTAATTAATATAAAATATAACTAATAATACAGAAAGAAACCTTACATATTACATTTTCCTAAGAAATTATTGTCCCCGCTATGAAATCTGTCAAATATTTTACCTCACTCTAAAGTGGCGCCGCCCTGGCGGCAGAAAAAATCGTGGATGCCCTCATTCCGGTAAAATTCCGTTGAGGTTTTTATACAGTGGTAGAGCCACGCGGCACTTTTGCTGTCGCACGGATGGGCCGGCTCGAACCGGGGTGGTACCACGACCTCACAGAATACCAGCGTGAAGTAGAGGTTTACCTCTGCGTTTCGCTTGGTGAGTGCAGGTGGCCGGAGGCCCTTTTTACTGGAAACGAGGCATTCCATCTTAGTCCTCACGGGTGGCAACGCATCTGCATTTTGATTCGCAAACGAGGATAGATGTAGATGTCTATGGGCCGCAGCAACCACTTACCATCAGGTGGACTGTGTGCTCGTTTGTCACCCTTAACATATAAAAAAAAAAAAAAAAAAAAAAGGTTAAAGGTACCGTAAAAGGCCTACTAAAATACCAATCCACGAAATGTTGGTTATGCTAAAATAATGCCTATGCCCACCCCTTCGGAGGCGTGAAAGTAGACATTATTAAAAAATAATATAATAAAAGTAGAAAATTCAAAAAATAGCATTACGTGATAATAAAAAATCTTATAGTAATTTTATTCAGGGACAAGTAACATTCTTTCATCAATTTCTTTCCTTATTGGGAACTTAATGAAATACGGCGTCATTAATTACTTTCACTCAGCCGAAGCCCATTAATTGTTAAGAGCGCAATCGCATAAAAGTAATCTTTTTCCCTAATATAGTGAAGATTTAAGTTACTTGATATATACAAGTTGTTCCCCAAACTTCGCTGGCGTTTAATATATTACGATTTGATTTAATGGGTTTTAATTTTTTCGTGTAACCCTAATTCTTTTTCTAAAATAAATGTAGGCTCAGTTACCCCTTTAACAACAACACAAAACTCTAGTATACAACTTTAAGTATTTTGTAACACTTCAATCTGATTTTATCATTAAAGTTGTATAGAAGCTGTTTTTTTGCGTGCTGTCCTAGCTTATACAGCTCTAAGTGTTATTATAGTATCACTAAAATCTTATTTCTGAACAATGGTGTATGCAAACTCTCTTCATCTGAAACTTATTCTTATGGTGTCGTTGTACACTTTTCTAAATACAATAGTTTTATGACTTCTGTCTATGAGAGTGATATAAAACTACAAAAAAAAAACAGCCGTAGTACAATTTCAATCTGTGTTTGAAAAATGACAAAATATCGCCATTATACATGCGTTGCGTGTTTATATTGTGCTAATGAACAAAATTAATTTGTTATCAATATGTGGAAAAAAGAAAAAGATTTGGTGCAGTTAAAAGATCATGTTAAATCTAAATTAAATTTACTGTTACTAAGACAAGGTTTTTCATCTTTTATACGTATCTCTAAAGAGAGTTATATTATGTTATGTTGAAAAAGTTGCTATACACCATAAATAATAAAAATATCCTATTAAAGAACTGATTAAAAAGTAATGACTGCATGATATATTCTATAACATACATAGTACAGCTACTAAGATTATAAGACCCTCGTAATACCGTTAAGGCTGTTTAGCAAATTGTCATCATTTTAAGACCAATAAAAACAATATTTGAAATATAATTTTGGGAATATTAGACATTAGTCTAATCCTGTGCCGTTACTCTCAGTTTGGCTAATGATCACTGTGCCCCCAATGTGCCTTCATATCCATTATTTTTTTTTTATTCTAACCTTTTACTACAAACCATATTTAGTTACCGTATTTAGTATTTTCTCCTTTTATTATTTTGTTGCGGCAATTTTTTTGATACAAAATATGTACAAGTTTACCGTAAATCTGATTTTGCACTTTCAATTAACTGATTATCACCGTCAAAACTCAACTCAATCCGAATATAATATTAATATGTTAAATATATGTTAAGATATTAAACGTCGCCATCATTCAATAAAGGCTCTTTTTGTTTTCAATTCATTTGTAATTCCGTTCAAAAACCAATTTAGAACGTTTGTCTTTAAAAGTTACTTATAAGACAATATCTGTAGTGTTATAGTTCTTGCACACCAAATAACAGCTCTAATACAGCAGCTATACAGTCTCTTTTATGATTTTACAGCTACTGTACAGCGCTACATAATTTGTGCCATTTTTTTTACTTAAAGAACTCTATAAGCGCTTATACAGCCTTTATACAGCCAGAATAAAAGCCTCTAGTATAAAAACGAACTTCAATACAGCTCGTATACAGCTTGCATGCTACTTGGGCTATATCATTCCGTGGATCCTTTTGATTTTAACAGCTTTTCTGCCGACTTCCAAAAAGGAGACGGTACTCAATTCGACTGTATGTTTTATTTTTTATGTGTGTTACGACAACAACTTTGTACTGGGCGAACCGATTTCGATGATTGTTTTTTTATATGAAAGCTGATAGTTCTCGTGTGGTCCCATATGAATTTGATCAAGGTCAGACCAATGGTTATTGAGTTATTCTTAAATAACCTATATTGAAGTCAGCTGTACAAAATTTTTAATTTTTAATTATTCTGTCTCCGTTATCGTGACAGCGTATTAAACTCCACAGCTGAACATAGGCCTCCCCCATAGATTGCCTCTTAACGGGGATATTTGCCATAGTTGCCACGCTTAACAAGCGGGTTGGCAACCGCAGTTTTTCTGCTGACTTCCAAAAAGGAGACGCTATTCAATTCGACTGTATGTTTTTTAATGTGTGTTACCTCATAACTTTTTACTGGGTGAACCGATTTCGATGATTCTTTTTTTTATTTGAAAGCTGGTACTTCTCGTGTAGTCCCATATAAATTTGATCAAGGTTCTGTCAGACTAATAGTTTTTGAGTTATTCTTAATAACTTATATTGAAGTCGGCTGTACAAAATTTTTAATTTTAAATTATTAATTTTAGTAATTATTAGGACGACGCTGCTCTCTATCTGCTGATTTGTTTCCCTTTATCGCCTTTTACGACACCGACGGGATGATATGGGGTAGTGGATATTTTTACAACACCACTACATCATCTGTCTCAACTGTATATTTCTTTTAATAAAATAAGATAAAACGAGCGTTCAATCCATTTGATTAAGTGTATGCTCTGGCCCATATAACCACACCTAAGAATCAAATTGCAAATGCGTTGTCACCCCCTGAGGACTAAGATGGAATACCTCGTCCCCAGTAAAAGGAGTATCCGGTTCTGTATACACATTATACGAAACACTTAGTCGAATTAAGCTGCAATTTTACGCTGGTATTCTGTTAGAGCGTGGTCCTTCCCCGGCGACACATTCATGCTATAGCTGTAACGTAGCTGCAGCGTAGGTCTACCACGTATAGATAATTATAGAATTATTAATAAATATTTAAAGAGAATAATGATGATGATGATGATTATGATGGTTTGTTCGCGGTCAGTCGTCAGACCACGTGTGTGGTGTTTGCGAGTTATCTAACAGCCGCGCCGTTCGAGCAGCGGTGTACGGACCCCGTTTCTGACTACTCTAGGCGTATCCGTCGATGTTATAAAAGAAGTTATGTGAGGGAACAGAGAGAAACTGAGACAGGAGATGGGCAGCAGCAACTTCTCGACAATAATTCAATAATAATTAATAACACTGTGATCAACCCACCTGCCAACCGTGGCAAACAATATAAAAATGTATATGAGCCTATCCCCTGTCTGTTTCCTTCTGTCGCCTCTTACGACACTAGACGATATGGGGGTAGTAGATATTCTTACACCGCCACTACGCGATCAAATTACTTTGTGCATTAAAGGTGTTATCAATTTATTACGAGGGCGACACCGAACGTTTTTAGAACTGGCCACTTGTAAACGATATAACAAAAAAAAATTCAAATTTTGAAAATGGAACTCTTCGCCAATATTATTGTGTATGTATTTTATTAATTTGTCATTTATTTACGATTTTAGCGACAAATTGAAAATTGTCTGTGTCACGTCAGCATGAATTTAACACGAGAAAACTTTCGTACAATGATTTTTTTATGACTTTTCAGTGTCGCCCTCGTAGCTAAGATCCACGTAATAAAATAAAATAAACCTAGCAAGCTAACAGCATTGCAAAGTGGCGAAGCAATCAGCTTTGTAGCGGTTTCTAACGGAAAAAAATTCAAAATAGGAGGTTCAGATGCCTGGGTGTTCAGTAATCGATTGCTGAAAACAGAATTTGAAAATTCGAAACCGTTCTCGAGATAATCGTGGGACAGACGGACAGACGGACAGACATCGTGAAATCAATAAGTGACTTCGCAAGCTTCGCCACTTAATAAGTGTCTTCGCAAGCTTCGCCACTTAATAATGTGTCTTACCTAGTGTAGTGGTGGTGGGATTAGTGGTGACGGGGATAGTGCACGCAATTGAGGGAGGGCGGGAGGTGCTCTTCAACCTAGGTAAGACACATCATTTTATTTTATTACGCGAACCTTAGCTAATTAATTTTAAACTGTATTTCTATATATGTATGAAACAAATTCGCTTCCCGCCGTCTGTACGCTTAGATCTTTTAAACTACGCAACTGATTTGATGTAGTTTTCCTCAATAAACAGAATGATTCAAGGAAGATTTATACGTATAATACACGCATTATATATATAATTCTTCTGGAATGGTTTAGATTCACAATTAGACTCGGTAGGTGGCGCTGTTGTCGAAGTCCAGAAATCACCCGCGCGAAGCCGGGGCGTATCGCTAGTCTTTAATATAATGGATTTCCGCAAAGTAACGCCCGATTCTTGTAATTACTTGTATATTTTAAAGGAAACTTTTAATTATAACTATAGATTGCTCGATATTTACGAGTGTGTGTCGGATACAATTTATCACAAACAAAGTAACAAAGTAGCGTGTCGAACTGTTGAATTAATTTATCGCAAAGAACGGCCCGTTAGGGAATGTCTCGTTTTATCCTTCAAATCATGTCTGTTTATTAAGCGCGTGATGTAGCCCGTGACGTGCGCTGCACGCAACGAATTTTTTTTTGTTTTTTTCTTTTTTGTTTATTAAACGGAAACAAATACTCTTTTGTTTTACGAGGTAGACAGATATCGACATGGTCACACTTTCCATACTTAGTTGCAGCTTATATAAGTCAGGGATTGAAAACCGGTACCAATTTCGGTTCTGGTTCTTCATTTAGGTTCTTATAAAGGTTCCTCTTTTCGGTACGGTTCCAGTTCCGGTATCGGTTCCGGTTCGGGTTCCGATGTACCGGTTCTAAATACCAGTTCCGAGAACCTAAAATCAAATTTCTCCAAATCCGTAGATTGGTATAAAAATTCTGTACAATTCCGTAGATGCTATTTTAAAATATCCGTTCCGTTGAGGATCGACAATATTTGTTTTTGAACTTAGTTGATACGAGGGTGGATTGAAAAGTACTCGGCCTAACCAAGAAAATAAACACATACTAAATCAGTTATATTTTTATTTTTCTACATAATCACCATCAAGTTCAATACACTTTTGCCACCTCCCCTTCCAAGCATTTAGACCGTTGAAAAAAAATGATTCTTCCTTAGAGTCAAAATATGTGTCTACAGCTGCTTTGACCTCGTCGTTTGTCGAAAATCTTTGACCTCCCAAGTGCTTTTTTAGGTTAGGGAACAGAAAGAAGTCTGATGGTGCCAGATCAGGTGAATACGGCGGATGCGGTAACAGTTCAAAGCCACAGTTGTGAATTTCAGCCATTGACTGTACTGACGTGTGAAGACGGGCGTTATCTTGATGAAACAGGACTTTTCTTCTGAGCATTCCTCGACGTTTTTCTTTTATTTCCTCTCGTAAACGACGTAGTAAGGTGCAGTAGTAATCAGAGTTTATAGTCTGACCCCTTTTAAGATAATCAATCATAATCACACCTTTCGAGTCCCAGAATACTGAAGCCATCACCTTATTTGCCGACAAAATCGACTTAGCCTTTTTAGGGGGTGGTGAACCAGGTCTTCTCCACTGTTTTGATTGTTGTTTTGTTTCCGGTGTACAGTAATGAACCCATGTTTCGTCTATAGTAACAAAACGATTCAAAAAATCATCTGCATCGGCTTCAAATAACTCCAAACAGTCGCGTGAAATAGTCAATGGTGTCCTTTTTTGTTCAACTGAAAGCAGTCGCGGAACCCACCTCGCAGACACCTTGTGGAAACCCAACTCGTTGACAATGATGTTTTGAGTTCGTTCATAAGAGATGCCTATAATCTCGGCTATCTCTCTAATTTTTAATCTGCGGTCTCCCATTATTAAATCAAGTACTTTTTTAATATTTTCGTCAGTAGTTGACGTCGAAGGCCTTCCAGAGCGGGGTTCATCTTTCACACTCTCTCTACCACGCTTAAATTCTGCTATCCATTTTTTGACGGATGAATATGACAGAGCACAATAGCCTAATGTACTGACCATGTCATCATGGATGGCTTTTGATGATAGCCCCTTCTTATGGAGGTACTTAATGACGGCACGCTGCTCGATTTGCTCCATTCGCGGAAATTATGTCTGATTACTTTGTTAATAAATTTATAAAATCACAACTAATTATCGCACACGTTTCGAACTTCACACAATGAACTAGTCTGAACTGAACTAAATAATGTGGGTAGATTTGATTTTTAGAATTGAATGGATCTGTGTTAGGCCGAGTACTTTTCAATCCACCCTCGTAAATTAATTCTGTCATGGAAAATTCTTGTTGTAAGTTTAAATGTAGTATAACATCGAATCAAGCTACACATGTAAGAAAAATAAAACATAAAAAATTGATTTAATTTAATGTATAATAATAATTAAATGATTTTTTTTAAATTAAATAATCTTTAGTAAACAACAAATATACTTACTAATATACACACTTTAATATTTGTGGATAGTTATACTAAAAAAAAAACCGGCCAAGTGCGAGTCGGACTCGCGCTCCGAGGGTTCCGCACAAATCCGTAGTTCAAAATTATTAAAAATATCTTTATTATATGATGTAACTAAAAATTTATGCTTTTCGCAATTTTTCCTTTATCTGTGCTACAATACGTTGCATCGTACCAAATTTTAAGCTTCTGAGTTCACGGGAAGTACCCTGTAGGTTTTGATTCCCTGACTCCTTTGCGAATGTCGAAAATTTGCGGCATAAACGGCTGTATCTTTTGATTGAGTTGGCTTAGAAGTTCGATTTTTTCACAGCTCCAAGGGACACTAGACTTGAGTATTTCATATGAATTTCAGCTTGATACCTCCACGCGTTCCTGAGAAAAAGGGTCTTGACAGACAGACAGACAGACAGACAGACGGACAACAAAGTGATCCTATAAGGGTTCCGTTTTTTCCTTTTGAGGTACGGAACCCTAAAAATACGTTTCAAACTTGATTATAACAACTTATTAACATGGACTTTATTTTCTGGATTTTGTTAGTTTACTATTTGATATATTACGGTGTTTCAGACTCGGGTGATTTATGTCACAATGAAGAACTATAGCTGTTAAGAATATCTGTGGGTGTCGTAAGAGGCGACAGTGGGATACAGTCAGGAGATGGGCAGCAGCATCTTCCTGATAACAGCAATATCACAATAAAAACCTGCGATTGCCAACCCGCCTGCCAAGCGTGGCAACTATGGCAATACACCCCCCAAAATAAATAAAGTTACTAAGAGACGGCCCCCAGTCCCCGTCGGCCCCGCTATTCCTGGCTACGGTGGCGACCATGGTAACGGCGGTGCAGGGGTGCTAAGAATCTCCGGTGGAGGTTCGGTTGCCACCTAAGACGACTCGACCTGGCAACTTATAACGCACGCACCCTGAGGACTGACGAGAAGATCCTGGAGCTGGAGAGATAGACAAGTTGCACTGGAATATTATGGACTATCCGAGGTCCGAAGAGAGGGGGAGGACACGGTAATCCTCGAATCCGGCAACTTGTTCTATTACCAGGAGGGCGAACACCTGTCCCAAGGAGGTGTCGGATTTATCGTCCACAAGTTTCTCGTTAACAACGTTGTAAAGATTGGCAGTGTGTCAACGAGGGTCGCGTACCTTATACTCAGAATCACCAAACGGTATTCGCTGAAGGTCATACAGGTTTACGCACCAAACTCGACACACCCCGATGATGAGGTGGAGGAAATGTATGAGGATATCTCTAGAGCTATGCATTCCTCCAAAACCCACTATACGGTGTTAATGGGAGACTTCAACGCAAAACTAGGCACAAGAGAGAACGGTGAGCTAAAAGTAGGGAAATTTGGAATAGAGCAACGAAACCCAAGGGGCCAGCAGCTGGCAGAGTTCCTGGAGAAAGAGGGACTCTTTATGATGAACTCTTTCTTCCAGAAGCGGCCCCACAGAAAGTGGACCTGGTCGAGCCCCGACGGTTCGACAAAAAATGAGACGACAACTGTTCAGTGATGTCTCAGTGATCGCGAGGGTGAAAACCGGCAGCAATCACCGAATGGTGACAAGCACACTGAACCTAAACGTTAAGTTGGAGAGGAAACGTCTAATGAAGTCAACGCTCCGTCTCCCTCGTGCTCTACTCCAAAGTCCCGAAACCTTTCAGCTCGAGATACGAAACCGTTTTCAGTGCCTAGAAGATTGCAATGCAGTGGACGATATGAATGACAAGCTCGTGAAACTGTCCATGCGGTCGAAGCAAAGGTTAGCAAGACCCGCCGCAGAAGAACACAATAACTCTCCGATCACACACTTAGTCTCATGGCTGTTAGACGGGATATGAAGCTGCAGTCTTCAGCAGATTTGACAGCATACAGGCAACTGAACGGACAGATCTCCAAATGCAAGCTGCGGGACTTACGCAACTTTAATACTGCTCTTATTGAAGAAGCGATCGAGCGGAACCAGGGCTCCAAAGTCTTTGCTAGAGATCTGTCTGCCGGAAAGAGCCAACTATCGAAGCTGAAGACCAAGTGTGGCAGGACACCTGAGATTTTGAGTGAAATTGAGAGGTACTATGGGCAGCTGTACACATCATGGTTGGAGCCACACGAGTGAGTAATGATCCAAGAGCGAGTCTTATCCGACACTATTCCGATGATATCCCGGACGTCAGTCTCAGCGAGATTAGAATGGCTCTCCAGCACCTTAAAAACGGCAAGGCTCCAGGCGAGCATGGAATTACAGCGGAGTTTCTGAAAGCGGGTGGAAAACCGGTACTTGAAGTCCTTCAGAAGCTCTAATTCCGTCCTCCATGGTAGTATTACACCGGAGGCGTGAAGCAGAATTGCGGTGGTCTTGTCCTAAAGGTGACAACGCTCTCTTGAAGAAGTACAGGCCGATTTTCCTTCTGAGTCTCGTCTACGTGCTGTTTTCGAGAGTCATTACGAATCGTCTCGCGCGCAGACTTGACGACTTCCAGCCTCCTGAACAAGCCGGTTTTCAAAAGGGGTTTTAGCACCATAGACCACATACATACCCTTCGGCGAATTGTACAGAAGTCCGTGGAGTACAATTTGCCTTTGATTCCGTCGAAATTTGGGCGGTGCTGCAGCCCCTTCAACGGTGCCAAGTTCACTGTCGGTATATCCAAGTGCTCAAGTGCTTGTACAGTAGGGCTACGATGGCTACCCGAGTACAGAACCAGTGTATGAAACCTATCCAATTGCAGAGAGGTGTAAGATAGGGTGACGTTATATCCCCGAAACTCTTCACCGCTGCATTGGAAGACGTTTTCAAGCTTCTCGACTGGAAAGGATACGGTATTAACATCTATGGCGTGTACATCACTCACCTTCGATTTGCCGACTACATAGTCCTTATGGCAGAATCGCTGGAAGACCTTAGCACTATGCTCAATGACCTCAATAGTGTGTCCCAACGGATAGGTCTTAAGATGAACGTGGGCAAAACAAAGATCATGTTTAACATCCATGTCACACCTATGCCGGTAGTTGTTGGGAGCACTAAGCTCGAAGTTGTTGACGAGTATGTTTAGCTGGGACAAATAGTCCGACTAGGTAAGTCCAGCTTAGATCGAGAGGTCAATCGAAGGATTCAACTCGGTTGGGCAGCGTTGGGGAAATTACGGCACATCTTCTCGTCAGGTATACCTGAAAACTTAAAAACGAGACTGTACAAACAGTGCGTGTTGCCAGTGATTACTTATGGAACTGAGACGTGGTCGTTCACTGCTGGCCGGATGAGGAAGCTAAAGGTCACTCAGCGAGCTATGGAGAGGGCTATGCTTGGAGTTTCTCTGCGTGCAAAACTTAGAAATAAGGTTATCCGCAGTAGAACCAGAGTAACCGACATAGCCCAACTGATTAGTAAGCTGAGTGGCAATGGGCCGGCCATAAAGCTCGAAGAACCGACAACCGATGGGAAAAAAGATTCTCGAGTGGCGGCCTCGTACCGGCGGACGAAGTGTGAGGCGTCCTCCCACTAGATGGAGTGACGACCTGGTTAAATATGCAGGAAGTCGATGGATGCAGGTGGCTCAAACCGTGCTTTGTGGCATTCCATGGGGGAGGCCTATGTTCAGCAGTGAACTTGTGAAGGGCTGTAATGATGATGATGATGAAAAATTATACAAATAAGAACCTTGAGAAATTCGAAAAAAAAAGATCGAGGAAAAGCGAAGAATTATCCGGCAGATTTTTTTTAATAATTGCAAAAACAAATGTGATAGTAAGGATTAGAAAAATTTGAGACATACGTAACAATTCAGTCATCTATAAAAAGGTTATAAGCGGTTATATTAACTGCCTATTTTTCAAGAAGAAAGAAGAAACAAAAGTACCTAATTTAATTAAAAATATCTAAACATTTGAAATCGAGTAACGTCACAAAAATTTGATATTTATAAGTAAGAATGGTTTTATTTTAATACAGATGGCATAGAATTAATTATTAAATATAATTTAATACAGACATTAGAAGAAGAGAGAGAGAATGACATTGTCGGCAAGTTCACACTCATGATAAAAAAAATCTTGTTAAGTTTATAAAAATTCCGTAGATTGCAACGTCAAATTCCGTAGTTCCGTAGATGATGACAAATTTCCGTTTATCTATAGAAAATCCGTAGAGTTGGCAACACTGCATTGATATGCAACATAAGATCCACCAATACAAATGTGATATTTTACAAACTCCCCTCTTCTCATACTCCTCCGCGCGCCGAATCGTGCCGTCTACCTGACCGCACCTCAAACAAGTTTGGACTCGCTTTCGCTTTACTTAGGAACCGGTAAAATAAAGGTTCTTAAAGGTTCTAATTTAGGTTCTGGTTCCTGTTCCGGTATAGGTACCGAAACCCTTAAATACCGGTACTATACCGGTATTTTGGGACCGTTTTCAATCCCTGATATAAGTAGGATTTAAAATATTCAACGTTCTGTTATCGTTGAGACGCCTTGTTAATGTTTTTTCAGATGAAGCGGGATTTTGAAACTTTTTAAAGTAATAGGCCCTATATTTGAAACCAAGTAAAACAGTAATTGAAAAACCCCACTGCGTAAAAATGTTATTTCATAATCCATCCAACCGTTTAGGCTACATTGCGTGCCAAAGAAATAGACATATTTACATACATTCATACATACACACACTTTAAAAACATTGCCTTTCTTCTGGGGCAGTCGGATAAAACACGGGTTTAATTCTATGAAAGAGTGTAATAAAAATTAGAGTTATTTAAGTTATTATTAGTCAGACTAATGGCGTTTCATTTTGAGGCAAAAAATCGGGACGTCCTGTCTAAAGCGAGACGTCTTTTGCGCGCACTGTGTTACTACGAGTACCTATAATAATGTCATTTTATGTGCGCATTCGATTCGATACGTCCGTGATTCTGTAGCATTATTACCTATTCAATAATATAATAAACCTAGCAAGCTAACAGCATAGCAAAGTGGAAAGCAATCAGCTTTGTAGCGGTTTCTAACGGAAAAAATAAAATTCAAAATAGGATGAGATGATGATGCAATCGATTACTGATCACCCAGATGCCTGGGTGATCAGTAATCGATTGCTGAAAACAGAATGTGAAAATTCGAAACCGTTCTCGAGATAATCGTGGGACAGACGGACAGACGGACGTACGGACGGACAGACCGACAGACGGACAGACATCGTGAAATCAATAAGTGACTTCGCAAGCTTCGCCACTTAATAATAAATATTATATAAATACGACTCCCCACTTCTCCGCGAAAGACACATCACTGAACACATAGTGCTTATAAAAATCGTTGTTTTTTTTATAAATTTAATATTTTTATATTAAGGTGGAAGCTCCAGGGTGGCCCTAGAAATTCAAATTTTCTTGTGTTTTTTGGAATTTGCAGGTCAGGGTTAGGTTTTATATTTAACAAAATATGATTCGCGACCGTAGCGATTATGTGTTTACAGAATTATTATCATTAAAATCACCAATACAACCCTGTACTTACAGGGTTGTATTGGTGATGAACTTTCATATTAGCCCTTTGAATGAGTTTTATTGGTGATTTTAATGGTAATAAAGTATAATATAAGATTTTAAAGTTAATTAAAAATAATTTCACTTGGACGTCAATTGGTCGGTATCGATGTGAGCAAGATATCTTTCGATAAAGTGACCTTATCACTTTGATTTTTTTTTATTAGCTTTAGATTTTAATCCTTAGGAAGCCTCTGGAATTTCAGTATTGTAAACCGTCCCGTTCGTCATGTGCACTTTGGATTTTCCAAATTTATTTAAAATTACTTGAAAATGTTTGTACCTAAATGGTAAAAAAGTAATTCCCTAATTGTTTTCATTAGTTTCAATTTACGTTTTAAGTTTATAAATCATAATACTTAAATAACTACTTTTGTTTTTGCACTTCAACTTTGTATCGGTTTTTTTTAAATTTTCCGTTAATGGAAACGTCAGTTTGGTTCCACTTGCTGTGACAGGATTTTTTTCTTTTTCTTTCTTTGCTCGGCCAGTAACGCGTAACGTTGTTTATTTAATTAATGTCAACATATTCATGTTGAGTAGATATTTTTTACCTTTTATGTATCGAAGCCATAAACATGAACATGCATCTGTGGAATTACATGTTTGTTCAACAGAAGTATTTCGCGTTTGTTTGCGACATAAACAATGTTTTAAATTGGTAATCGTAAAATTGATAAACCTTTTATACAGCGCCTAGGAAGATTTTTTTTATCTACACTATTCATACGCATCGTCAAAACGCAGCTTTTATTTGAGTAAAAAGACAAGGAAATGCCTATTTTTTATACCCATCATGTCGTGGGAACGGTCAGTGTTGTTTTTTTTTATAGAATATGGGTGACAAACAAGCACACAGATACATCTACATTTATCTTCGATTAAGAATCAAAATACAGATGTCACCCCTGAGGACTAAGATGGAATGCCTCGTGTCCAGTAAAAAGGGTCTTCGGTTCCCTACACCCACCATACGAAACAGCAGCATTAAGGGGCTATTTTACGCTGATATTCTGTGAAAGCATGGTCCCACCCCGATTGAGCCGACCCATTCGTGCTACAAACACAGAAGAAATAATAGTAACAACCATAATATATTTGCAGTGTAGCTCTACCACGTTTAACGAAATGTGATGTTCATCAAACGAAACTGTTTCAATATGAAGGAAGCCCAGGAAGTATTTACGTATTCTTGTATTTAAAGAATAGCTTGCTTGAATATTATTTCTTTTTATAAAACTTATGGCAGAGGCAGTGTTTAGTCTCTTAAGCTCCGACGAACGATTTACGGTCATGCAAAAGGCATTTGTATTCACAACTTGAAGAAGGTCTTTTGTTCTATTTATATCCAAGTTTAAAGTTACAATGTGAACTATACAAAATTTGCATCGCCCTCAAAACATTGCAACAATAAGTGTGCTCATAGTTTAAGAATGTCGTCCCGCAGAATTATGTCATCAGTAAGCAATGTGCTACACTTTTTATGTTTGTGTATCTATAAATGATGAGTGGTAAAATAAAAAAAAAATGTAGAACCGACTTCAATATAAATAAAATGAGAACACCATCAAGGAAACTTGGTGTCCTTGCAAGGGTGCGGCGGTACTTCACGCCGGGGCAGCTTCTTACCCTAAATAAAGCGCAAGTCCGGTCGTGCATAGAGTACTGCTGTCACATATGGGCTGGTGCTGCAAAATGCTACCTGACAGCATTGGACTCAGTGGAGAGACGTCCTAAGAGGCTCATTGGTGACCTTGATTTGGTTGAAATCAATCTTGTCAGCCTCGAACACAGGCGCGGAGTACCCAGTCTCTCGGTATTCTATAGGATGCATTTCGGTGAGTGTGCGCAGGAATTACACGCTTTAATTTCTCCCTCTCCTTTCCACCATCGGACGACGAGGCGGTCGGCGGGTCTTCACCCCTTTGTTGTCGATACTCCACGCATTAGAACCAAAAGGTTTGCTTCGTTATATGTAATGCGTACAGCAAAGTAGTGGAATAATTTGCCGGCGTCTATCTTTCCGTCCATATAGAATCTGGGCGTCTTCAAGGCAAAAGTGAATAGGCTTTTTTCACGCTAAGACAGTGCGATTTAGCATCTAGGGCTGCATCACCACTTACCACCGGGTTGTCTAAGTCAATTAAATACGCATTATTAAGGATAACTCAAAAACTGCTAGTCAGATCTTGATCAAATTTATATGAAATCACATGAGAATTACCAGCTTTCAAATAAAAAAATAACCATCAAAATCGGTTCACCTAGAAAAATGGTTCTCAGGTAACACAAAAAAAATACAGTCGAATTAAGTACTTTCTTCTTTTTTTATAAAGTCTGTTATAAATCAATTGCCGCATGAAAGATCATCACTTGAGAAGGGCTGGACGGAATTATGAAATCTTTTGTGTGTTGGAGTGGGTTCTGGAGTGGTTTAGATTCACAATTGGACCCGGAAGTAGAGCTGCAATTGAAATCCAAAAACCACCTGTGCGAAGCAGATCCGGATCGTTACCTTAATGTATAATCTTTTCATAGCCTGATACAATTTGTTAAGTTCAAGTTACAACCAATTGGACGGATAATATGTATAACGAATTTGTATGAATTATAATTATGTTTATAGCGCCCCTTATACGAAATCATAGAGTACTAAAAATAGAGAGGTGGCTGCTCAATCTAGTTCCGTGGGAGCGCTACTGGTCGCTTTTCACTCAGGAACTGAAACATAAAGCGGGACGTTGGAAAGTAGGCATGTCAATATTGGCAGAGGCCGGCGGTCACATATTAGTGTCTACCGATCAACCGCCACCAGCCAGCCCATTCATCTTTATTGCATTTGTGTTTATTCTTAGTGTAGGACGGATCCATTTTTCTCTCAAAAATTGAATGCATTGAAAATTTATTATAATTGCATGTGAATATATTTTGACGGTTCTGTGACAATAAGATATATATATATATATATATAAACTTTAGGTAGTTTTGACGTCCAATTTTAACTTTAAGTTTATTTAAAATGCAATATTCTCCTAAATATTACAAAATATTTTATAATTTTTATTTTGTAATTTTAACAGTGGTAGAGCCACGCGGCAGCCTTTGCTGTCGCACGGATGGGCCGCCTCGAACCGGGGTGGTACCACGACCTCACAGAAAACCAGCGTGAAGTAGAGGTTTACCTCTGCGTTTCGCTTGGTGAGTGCAGGTGGCCGGAGGCCCTTTTTACTGGAAATGAGGCATTCCATCTTAGTCCTCACGGGTGACAACGCATCTACATTTTGATTTGGAATAGAGGATAGATGTCGATGTCTATGGGCCGCAGCAACCACTTACCATCAGGTGGACTGTGTGCTCGTTTGTCACCCTTATCCTTTAAAAAAATTGCCATTTTAATGAATATAGGGTACCTAAGTCATTATGTATGTTACAAACATGTATTTGTTTAAAAATGCGAAGTTAATGAACATAATAAAATGTATTATTGCGATACGATATAATATGTTATTTTATCGTGTAATTTATCATTAAAAACAAATGTCCCCATAATTCATACTGCTGGAATTTTCGTTAACAATTTCCGCTAGACATGTCAGCCGTGTCTGGAGGCTTGGACGCGCCGTTTAATTGCGATATCCAACGGGACCAGCAGGCGACAGACCAAACATGGACTGATTACTGACGGCTTGAGAGTACGAGGCGGCCATCTTGATATATCCGATAAGTCGGCCACACAATCAATTACCGCGTCGTAACCGATTCACAGAAATGGTGGTAGCTAATTATTTCGGTATTCGGGAATCTGTGCGGACCTTGAAATACCTTTGTGTGGTTGTTTACTGTTGCTAATGTAGGGTTACCAGACAAGTAACCTGATTTCCATAGGAAAGGTCCTGACATTTTGTTGCAAACGTAAGTAACGAGCGTGAGAAAAACAAATTAATTATTGGTTTTGTGCACTCTCGTGATTAATCCACATCGCAGATTACACCCCTCACACACAAAAACCGTTACTGAATTTTATTGAAAAATCGAAAAAGCCTGACATTTCCAAAATTCGACTGCTGACAAGAGCCCAAAAGTTCTGACATATCAGGACAACTCCTGACTGACTCTGTACCCTCATGCAACTACTAATTTTGTGGAAAAACTATGCAGGTTGAAATGCTGAAGAGGCTAACAGCAGCATAAAGCTAAATTTTTGATACTTGAGTAAAGGCAATTTGGTTTACGGTACCATTGAAATCTTTAATTTTCTTTCTTTCTTTTTTTTTCTTTTTGTTTTTTCTTTTTTTTTAAAGTTACCCCCACACTAGGATTTTCTCCTGTATCGTAGAGGCAGTTTACAAACACACATTGTACAAGGACAAACATCCAGACCCGGAACAATTATTTGTAGGCCATACAAATGCTTGTTCCGTGCGGGATTCGAACCCGCGGTCTCCAGCGCAGCAACTCATTGCTAAGCCACTGCGCCACGGAGCCGTCGATTTGTATAATATTACATTACTGTTATAAAATTACAGAAGTTATAACAGAATCATAAGGTCTCGGGTTCGAATCAGAACATCAATTAGAACAATACATTCATCTTATGTGGTCCTCCTACACTCTGCATCCATATTAGACAACCATTTATACTTATTACTCTTGTAACCACATACTTCTATCTTCGCTTCACATGCCCTAATCACGTTAACCTGTGACTACTCTATAGCTTTTCACACTACCTCTAAAATATTCATTTCTCACCTTTTCTAATTGTGTCTTACGAATTTACCATACGCTTATTTTAACATCGTCTCTCTGAAGAGTAGAATATGGTTTTCTTGCGTTTTGTACATTTCTAGTGACAGACTAGTTGTTCGCCGCGACTTAGCCCGCGTGTATTTAGGGTTTTAATTACATACATTGCTCAGAATCCTAATTCTTTTTCTCAAATATAAGTAGCCTAAGTTACTCATTAGAACATCAGCTATCTGCCAGTGAAAGTCTCGTCGAAATCGGTCCAGCCGTTTCGGAGATTAGCCGGAACAAACAGACAGACAGACGGACGGACCGACAGACAGACAGACAAAAATTTTAAAAACTGTGTTTTGTTATAAGTACCGTAAATACATTCATAAGCATTTAGTAAAAAGCTGTTATTTTAACATTACAAAGAGACACTTCAATTTTGTTTATTTGGTTTAGAGTATAGATTAGAAAGCCTAATTATCATGAGAAAATTGAAAATTGAAATGAATAAATAAAATTAAAAATAATTTCACTCGTATACTAAATTTTTTAATAATATTTGTTATATTAAAATAATTACTATAATACATTACCCATTTAATAAGATCTAGCATTTATTAAGAATTAACTCATTTAACTTAATTTTATCGTTGCTACAAGTACGTATTTTGTATATTATATCTTTTCAATTTAGATCCTTGTAAAACTTGAAAAGTATCATTTAATAGAAATGCGATATCTACTGACTATCGCTAACTATATTTCTTGAATTTTAAGGTTAACTTTTCCGTCGACTCAAAAAGGAGATGGTACTCAATTCGACTGTATGTTTTTTTTTTATTTGAAAGCTGGTGCTTCACATGTGGTGTCTTCAATTTGATCAAGGTCTGACCAATAGTTTTTGAGTTATCCTTAATAATTTATATTGAAGTCGGGTGTACAAAATTTTGAATTTTAAATTATTGTTTTTAGTATTACATACTTATTATACATACATACGTACACAAAACTTTCACAGCTATTTTTTTTTCTATTTCATTCCAGCTTATAAAAATTCACTGCTAAACGTTGGTCTACCTCATAGATTGCCTTGTAGTTCTTATACTATTATTTATTCTGTGCTTACAGGGAAGATTTTCCCATATTTGCCACGCCTTGCGGGTGGGTCGGCAAGCGCAGTTTTCTGCCGACTTCCAAAAAGGTGACGGTACTTTACTGGGTGAACCGATTTCGATGATTTTTTTTTATTTGAAAGCTGGTACTTCTCGTGTGGGCCCATATGAAATTTAACAAGGTCAGACCAATAGTTTTTGAGATATTCTTACTAATTTATATTGAAGTCGGTTGTACAAAATTTTTTATTTTAAATAATTTTTTTAAATTATTTTGAGTTGATATCAAAAAGATCCATCCTGTTTCAGTTTTCCTCTGTCGCGTGTTACACCAGCCACGGGACGGTATGGGGCAGTGGACATTCTTACACCGCCATTACACGATAATTATTATTAAAATATTTACAGCTAGACAAATGGGCACTAATTAAGAAGGCCCTATCCCGTGGCCGCCATAACTCACAGTCCATCTGCTGATACAAATTGCCCGTCGTAACAATTTATTGCTCCCAAACTATATTTTTAGACGATCGTGTAGTTTGGCTTTTTAAACCGAACGCGGTGGAAATCTGAACCGCACCCTGATTTACTCCAAGCTTGTAAAACGATACGCATGTTAACAAACTAGCGATTAAGCAGAGTCGCTCACTCCGGTTTAGGAACGTACTTATTTCTAGTGATTGTTAGGTGCCTAGTATAAACAACACACAATGAAGTAAATTTAGTGGACTGTATTTAACTAGCACCCAATGACTTCGTCAATCTTACTTAGCGGTACCATGTAGCGACATCTATGGAAATGTATTAAATAAAGAACGATGTATTTAGCGCGTCAAATTTTCATATCGATATACATCGCAACCGCTTCCGTAGATAGATAATAGATGGCGCTAGAGTAGTCAAGTGAGCTCGGCCACGGTCCTTATTGCTTTGTAAGAGAGATAATTTTACACTTTTTGCTCACTGTACAACTATTAATACCGCACTATAGCTACGGTTACAAGTTAGCACACTCAACCCGTACCTCCATCTTAAGATGGATACAACATAATTTAAAATTTAAAATTTCGTACAACCGACTTCAATATAAATTATTAAGAATAACTCAAAAACTATTTGTCAGACCTTGATCAATATGGGGCCACATGTGAAGCACCAGCTTTCAAATAAAAAAAAATCATTGAAATCGGTTCATCCAGTAAAAAGTTATGACATATAAAAAAACATACAGTCGAATTGAATACCGTCTTCTTTTTGAAGTCGGTAGAAAAAAGGAAGGAAGTAGTTTAGAGAAATACGAATGTTGCTACATAATAAAAACACCGTTCCGCTTTATGTACGAGAATCGTACAGTGATGTGTAGAACTTTTTTATATATTTTATTTTCCGATACCGTTACCGTCACATACCAAACAGATCAAATGTCCACCGCTGAATACAGGCCTCTCTACATGGAGGATTTGCAATAATCATCCCGATTGCCTGGCGGATTAACTAACGGTCGCAGCACCAGACATTTCGCATCTTCGACACCGCTTTCGTTAAATGACTGGCGCAGACGTGGTGGTGGCCCTAGGTTATCAAATTAATTAAAAAATACCTTAATTACCGAGGAATGAGGATCATTGTATGTAACCGTGTAGAGGCGGTGTAAGAATATCCATTATCTCATAATATTATCTCGAGGGTTTCGTAAGAGGCAAGGGAGGGAAAATGACACAGAAGATGGGCAGAAGCATCTTCCTGATAATACCTCGAAATAATAAAAAACTGCGGTTGGCAACCCGCTTGCCAAGCGTGGCAACTATGGTGAAATCCATCCATGAGGCAATTTATGATGGAGGCCTATTTTTTACCTGAAAGTGTATGCAGTCGGCGTGTGCATGTGAGGACCTACGAGCTATTGAGTCGTTGCACTGACTTAACCAGGTCTCTACTACTACTATTACTACTATAGTTGAAATGTTAAGTTTGTTTATGTCTTATATTGCATGTACTATCCATGACTAAGTACCAGTCAATCGAGCATATAATGGGCACTTAAGCACGGATGAGACGACGAGATAACATAATATGAATAAAAATCTTTCTTCAATTTTAATCCATAATTTAGTTTCGTTCGGAATTTATCTACGCAAAGTTCGTCTACAAGAAATCACTTTCAGATGAAAGAAAGAAGTAGATAGGAAGTTACGGCATTAGGTTTTTTTATAATACAAGATTGAAGTTACAAACGCAGCTAAAATTTAAAACTGGAAGCACTATTTTTTGTGTCTTTTGGTTTTTTTTTCTGTGGATATTAATAGTTTTTTTTTGTAGATAAACTATATTTCAGTTCACGTCCACGTTCCTAATATAGCGTAAGTATGTGTGATTGCAGCGTATTTATGTCATTTACGGCTGCAGATGAGATTGAAGTGACAACTTGATTACTTGACATTGACAAATATCGCACGATCATTCGTGACCGGTTAATAGCCATGTTATTTCACACTTAATTGGTTAAACTTAACTGTTTAGTATTTTATTGATGTCTTGAATAGCGAGACTTGTTACATTAACTGTATTTATTGAAGTTATTTTAATTTATCCACTGTCTCGTTAGTATAATGATCATAGGAAAAGGATCATAGGAAAGAAAATTGAACAGTGGTAGAGCCACGCGGCAGCTTTTGCTGTCGCATGGATGGGCCGGCTCGAACGGGGGTGGTACCACGACCTCACAGAATACCAGCGTGAAGTAGAGGTTTACCTCGGCGTTTCGCTTGGTGAGTGCAGGTGGCCGGAGGCCCTTTTTACTGGAAATGAGGCATTCCATCTTAGTCCTCACGGGTGACAACGCATCTGCATTTTGATTTGTAATAGACATTGAGTTATATGTTGTCGTGAAGCGACAATTAAAGAAAAAGAACCTAACCTAAGAACAGCAAAACAACAAAAGTAGACCAAGAAAATAATATATTTAAAGTTTCAGAAAAGTATTTACAATTTTATAAAAAAAATGACATATGAAGATGATGGATGAAATGAGATTACAATTAGGTTTAAAAAAAATAAAGGTAGGAGAATAGGACAATATAGTTTTATAGTGGAGCCTGGAGCCTCGCTGCTTTTGTAGAAATAGGCACACGCAGAGCTTGAGGTTTCTCAGCGGCGACGGCACGCAGCGCCTGGACTGGGCACACGCAGCGTCCGGAGCCGGCTCACGTAGCGCCTGGGGTAGGTGCGCTCAGTACTTGGAGAAGTAGTCGCCGCGCCCAGAGGTAGCGCGGGCAGTAGGTGCACTCGGCGCCTGGAGCAAGCAGTCGTAGCGTGCCCGAAGGTAGCGCGGGCAGTAGGTGCACTCGGCGCCTGGAGCAAGCAGTCGTAGCGCGCCCGAAGATAGTGTGGCCCCGCGCTTGAAGCAGACTGCCGACGACTTCACGTGTAGATGGAGGCTTGCAGGATCCCGGGGCAAAGCGGCCCCGGGATAAGGCCTTTAGTAGATGTTTCTCGTTTGAGAACTGAAGCGAGACTGTCCTGTATTCTCCAATTGTTTGGCTTTTATACCTTTTTAGAGAGAACGAGAAATTATTTAAATTAAAACGAAATTTATTGTATCTGACCTACAGCCAAAGAGTATTTATGTAGAAATAACATCATACCAGAGACGAATTTGAATAAAAGTTACCATGACAACGGTATAAATAGTAGTTGTCATATTTACCAATTTTTGGTTTTGGACTGTTATTAAGAAACTATTACATTAAAGTAAGAAACGAGATATTATTCATATAGGAAAAACTAATGCACGTCAGCGTGCACGAAGCCTGAAATTGTAGAGTTACAGAGAATTCAATAAAAGACCAAAAAAGGTAAGACTCCATTGACAGCTATTTTAAAAGTATTAAATAGTGTGAAAATACGCAGTAAAATGATATGTTATTGTGTAAAAACGTTACAGGATCATATATAAATAAAGGTGATGCAAAATATAAATGCAGAAAATCAAAAACAGAATGAAAAAAATAGTATAAAGTGATGCAAAAAATGAATGCAGAATATCAAAACAGAATGGAGAATTAGTGTACAATGAAATGTAAGTAGCATAACACTACAATGTACTACGTACTAGAGAAGCCATTCTGAACATTGACTATGTTCAACTGAACTGTACTGCAATCCGTACAAACTAAGTATTGCGTAAATTAAAGATTTGTGAATTCCATAAAATAATTATTATTACATTTTATTTACAAATTTAATATATTTGTTTAGATTAAATTAAGATATTTTATATTAGATTCTAATATTTATTTTATATTAATATCTTATTTTATATCAAATTAAAGTCTACGCGCATGCGCGACTACTACTCCCGCGCATGCGCGAAGACATAGAGTAGAACATAATTTTTGTTTGGAATGGCTTCTCTAGTACGTAGTACATATAACTCAATGGTAATAGAGGATAGATGTAGATGTCTATGAGCCGCAGCAACCACTTACCACCAGGTGGACTGTGTGCTCGTTTGTCACCTTTATCCTATAAAAAAAAGGATCCCTGGTCGGGTCAAAAGTCATTTATTGGAGTTTTCTGGCAAGGAGGAGTCAGATAGTTGTAGTTCACCCCATGCCTCGGAAAGCACCTAAAGCGTTTGGGCCTGTGCCTGATCTCTCTTCGATCGTGTCGGATTGCCGTCACATCGGGCTATGACACTGAAGGAATAGACAGTGCACTTGTGCTTGCGCACACACTCATAGATTTTAATTCTGTCCGTTTGCAGATGGCTAGTCTCAACGAAGACTAGCCATAGCTGTACCGAAATTTGATCTGGAGGACATTATTCGTTTATTAAAGGATTCTAAAAATCCAATGCTATACTTGCTGTAATTACTCCGATTGGTAACTGGTTTCTTAGTTTACGAGCGCGAGTAATCCAAATTCGATCCAAATCAGTACCACTTCAATTGTTGTAGTGCTCGGTATTGAAACAAAAGCATATAAGTGCTTGTATAACGTTTTGATTGCATACAACAACATTTGGTACAAGAAAAAAATATTTTTTCTAATATATATGAAAACAGCCTATATGTCTAAGAAATATTTTTTTTTAATAAGATCAACAATCATTTATCTTTCTGACAATGTACTTTTTATATCATTTATATGTATAATATGATTGCTAGATACGATTTCATGCGACAAAATGTTGGAATCTTAATTTTTAGGCCCTAGCAGAAAATATGTACATAGACGCTTCGCGCTTAAGGCATGCAATATTTCGAGGGCAGTCTATTAACACGTAAAGCTCGCGGGGGCAGAGCTCTCTCATTTCTCAGAGAAATCTGAGAAATGGGGAGGCCAGGTTACTCTTACTGAACCATATTTTATCGTTCAGTAAGAGTAACCTGTATATATAAAGTTGAGCTGTACAAGTAGAGCAGTGGTAACTCAGGGCTAATCGCATTATGTAATTTCATAGTACGTCAGCAGCCCAAGTTCGATCCCCGCCGCCATTGTTAATTGTAAATTTCAAGTCGTCTTAAAAAAAGGATGTTGTCAATTCTTCGTATTTTTTATGTATTTTCCGCGATAATTCTTTACTACCTTGTCCTATGTCAAAAATTCTTTATTCGAAATGAATGAAAATGAAACTGCCTCCATGATACAAGAGATTCTAGTGCTCCTACACTATGTCGAGATTCTAGTGTGGGACTGTGGGAGTAATGTAATAACTTCGTATGTCTACGCGAACACTACACATTTCAGACTTCAAGATATTATAAGCTCAATATATAAGTATCAATAATTATTAAGTGGCGAAGCTTGCGAAGTCACTTATTGATTTCACGATGTCTGTTCGTCTGTCCGTCTGTCCGTCTGTACGTCTGTACGTCTGTCCGTCTCTCCGTCCGTCTGTCCGTCTGTCCCACGATTATCTCGAGAACGGTTTCGAATTTTCAAATTCTGTTTTCAGCAATCGATTACTGATCACCCAGGCATCTGAACCTCCTATTTTAAAAATTTTTTTTTCCGTTAGAAACCGCTATAAAGCTGATTGCTTCGCCACTTTGCAATGCTGTTAACTTGCTAGGTTTATTAATTTTAAACTGAAGGTAGCCATGGTTAACCATGACATTGAGACGTCGAACACCTCAGTCCCCCACTGACCATGGGTGCTGTAAAGTACGTTAAACATCGGGAATATTATAACGTTATTATAGACGATAAAATTGAAGCACCAGTAGCCTAATGGCAGGGCGCGGACCACGAACTCGAAAGGTCGTAGGTTCGAATCCGCCGTTCGACTTACTGTCGTGAACCACTTGAACACAAGCATTTTAAGTTTACCAGAAGTGGTTAAAGGAAATATTAGTAATGATTAATAGCATTGTAATAATATAATTAATATAATTACTAGTATTTCATTAAAAAAAATTAAAAAAATCCCTAAAAACTTAGTTTAATTCAATTGCACATTTTAATAAAAGCTACTGTGTATTTAATATAATTATCGGAGTTACAAATATTTTGAATATGCCGATTAACTTTAACACCGAGGCAAAGAGAGCACTACGGAATGAATGTCAGTTTATTTTGAGGCAGGTGATGACAGACGCATGCGCAGCGGATATGCGGCCGCGAAACGCGTAAGCCCGGTGTTTAATTACCAGTTACCGCAGCTGGCGAGGAAATCGCGACTGTCGATAGATATAATCGGCTCCGTGGCGCAGTGGCTTAGCAATGAGTTGTTGCGCTGGGGGCCGCGGGTTCGAATCCCACACGGATCAAGTAATTGTATGGCCTACAAATAATTGTTCCGGGTCTGGATGTTTGTCCTCGTGATATTTATGTTTGTAAACTGCCTCCACGGCACAGGAGAAAATCCTAGTGTGGGGGTAACGTTTTTTTTAATAAAAAATAATAATAATAATAGTGTATGGCCTCGTTGGTCTAGTGGTCGTGAAGGCGACTGTCGATCACAGGGTCCCTGGGTCGTATTCCAACTCGGGCGAGCGAAAATCAGTTTTTGGGTTTTTTTCTGTCATGAAATTATCAATATCAGACCAGCAAGCCCAGACAGTAAGAGTTGGCGGTATTTCAGTTGCCTTGAAAAGCACATAGTTGTTGCACCTGCACGTGATCTCTCTCCGGTCGTGTCGCATTGCCGTCCCATCCGGCTATGAGAGTGAGGGAATAGAGAGTGCACCTGTGCTTGCGCATACACTCTGGCATTATAATCTTTTCCTGCGCATATGGCTAGCCTACGTTTACGCTGGCCTCTGTGACCGCAATTCGGTATGTATGTTATATCAGTGGGGCATTGGCGAAACTACTGGCTATGGTGCTTCGGGCCACTGGTTTCGGTTTTGTATCTCGTACGTAACAAGTATTTGTATGACCAAAAATATTTTTAAAGATGTTTCTTCAATTATTAAGTGGCGAAGCTTGCGAAGTCACTTATTGATTTCACGATGTCTGTCCGTCTGTCCATCTGTCCGTCTGTCCGTCTGTCCGTCCGTCTGTCCGTCTGTCCGTCTGTCCCACGATTATCTCGAGAACGGTTTCGAATTTTCAAATTCTGTTTTCAGCAATCGATTACTGATCACCCAGGCATCTGAACCTCCTATTTTAAAACTGATTGCTCAACGGCAACCGTTAGAAACTGCTACAAAGCTGATTGCTTCTCCACTTTGCTATGCTGTTAGCTTGCTAGGTTTATTTAGAAAGGTCTATGCTTTTGCATGGTGCAGCGAGTGATTCCAGGCAAGTCATACTCCCATAGAATACCATTATGCTGTTACTTTTTTTATAGGATAGGGTGACAAACGAGCACACAGTCCACCTGATGGTAAGTGGTTGCTGTGACCCAAAGATATTTATCCTCAACTACGAATCAAAATGCAGATGCGTTGTCAGCCGTGAGGACTAAGATGGAATGCCTCTTTTCCAGTAAAAAGGGTCTCCGATTCTCTACACTCACCACACGTAACACAGCAGTGTTAAGCTGCTATTTTACGCCGGTATTCTGTGAGAGCGTGGTCCTTCCCCGGTCGAGCCGACCCATTCGTGCCACAACTATACTACTAATAAATCTGCAGCATGACTCTACCACGTGAATAAATAAATAAATAAATAGTATAACTACACGATATGGTCCATATATTATATTCGACATAGAAAAATTTCAACAGGAGATGGACAGCCATAGATATAATAATATTTCTATGTGGACAGCAGTATCTTACAGATAACACCGCAGTTTTTTTATTTTTAGTTTATTTTTATTTTTAGTTTCAGTTTTTTTATCCTACCTACTAAGCGTGGCAAGCTATGGCAAAATCTCCCCTTGGAGGCAATCTTTTGGGGAGGCCAATGTTCAGCAGTAGGCTTGAATAGACTGTAATAAATAGATGAATGGTTACATGTTTCGAAAACTGAAATCACAGGTAACGGTTTTTATTTATTCACGTGGTAGAGCCATGCTGCAGCTATATTAGTAGTATAGCTCTGGCACGAATGGGTCGGCTCGACCGGGGAAGGACCACGCTCTCACAGAATACCTGCGTAAAATAGCAGCTTCACACTGCTGTGTTTCGCATGGTGAGTGTAGAAAAACGGAGACCCTTTTTACTGGAAAAGAGGCTTTCCATCTTAGTCCTCACGGCTAACAACGCATCTGTATTTTAATTCACAAACAAAGATAGATGTGGATATCTATGGGCCACAGCAACCGCTTACCATCAGGTGGACTGTCTGCTCGTTTGTCACCCTATTATATAAAAAAGTAAGTATTAATTATTACGCCACAGAGCATACAGTAAGGAGAGATCGTATTTCGCATCCCTTTGCACAGTTAGTTTCGTTTCCAATCTATTTCCACCAGAACATCAATAACAACGGCCCTGATACGAGTTCGTAATGTTCCGATTTATCTTCGCACACTACTCACACACTGCATACAAGTGCAGCTTGTGTACCTACTGCTTGCCGACGTAAGTCGAACTTGACTCAGAAGATTAAGCGTTTTGGTGAGCCCATTTATAGATTTCGCATAATTCGATTCGGTATGCTGTTATCCGCGTATGTTATTATATGTCGCCGCGGTAAACGTACTGACTGAGAAGAACCAACATATTGTTGCCAGCTTCGCATTATCTGGATCCCTCGAAGTGTGCTAACACTTCTTATTCAGCAGCGTCAAAGTGTGAAACGTCTGGTATTATCTGCGATTATCAATCCGCCTGGCAAATGTAACAATTAAGGCGTTTGCTTGACCAAATAACCTTGAGCATGCAGTGCACTGCCGCCCGCACTCTGCGTACCCCGCTTTATCATAGAATTCACACAATTTTTGGAATTAATTTTAATTAAAAAAGAAAAGCGAACTTTAAAAATTAAATAAAACGTGAATAATATAGATTTTTAAATTATCTATCCATAAGTGTAATCCTCAAATGATTAGAGCGTTGCCTTTAGCAACAGATCCATGTAATCAATAATTTTAGTCATTTTTTAAAAGTACATTTTAGATGTATTTATAACATACAAAGTGGAATGTGATGATAGGATATCGAACATAAATAATGTGCTTTTAGATGTAATTTATTTCTCATAACTAATGAGATAATAGTCTCTGAAAAACGAAGAAAAACGCACTATCGCAAGGTTTTGGTCTAAGTTGGTTTAAGTTAAGATAAATTCTCCCTTGAACGGGATGGGCCCATGTCCAGCAATAGACTTCTAAGGTCTGAAGAACAAGACGAAGTACAAATATATATAATTTATATATCAAATTATAAATTAAAAAAAATCATGTATTAATCATTTATAAATGTCGACGTAGGCGCCTTAACAGCATTAAGATATTTTCCTCTAACCGCGAAACAGTTCCCGAATCCGTTTTTCCTCACACATTAATAAGAAAAGTAGGTCTCACTCGATGCCAAGAAATATCACGAATAACGACGTAAACGTTCCTATAACACAACGATCTCTTTGTACCGCTATTTAATTTCAAGAACCGCATGAATGGAGTGACGTAGCTCTGTGGCCGTTGCGGTTGAGACTATTTTAAACGTTTCCCTCATTGCGAACTGTGTTTGTATTAGAAATACAACTTTAAACAATTTTTTGTCTGTACACACCTACGTTCTGTCATTCAGCTTTTCATGTATATACCCAGGGCCGGATCAATATAGGGCTTTTAAAAAGCATTTTTAGGTGATACGTACGTAGCCTGACACTCGCATTGCCGACATGGCTCAATCAGACTCTGATTATACCGTCTGCTTGTGCACGCTAGCGTCTCTCTGTAGACGTATGATGGATTGTTTGTCATTTGTTTTTTTTATTAAAAAAGTTCTTCAACGTTTTTATCAGTACAGCTGGACATGTGCCTCTCCCAGAGGCGTAGCGTAGACTAATATAGACGTGGGCAAAGTCGCATCAGCGAGGCCCCCTTTCTTTCGTTTCCAAGATCTACCCAATACATCTATCCTACCAAACATGCTATGACACGACATACCTACTCATAGCTATTAATTACTGACAAGTCTCGTATTCCGTCAGTCTAACGATCGTGGTCTTTTGAAGGTACTTACGACCTCGCAGTCGCACTTAAGAGGGGCTTCTTACAAAGCTCCAAACGAACACGCTTTTAAATTTGTGACATTCTTTCACGTGGTAGAGCCATGCTGCAGCTATATTAGTAGTATAGTTGTAACACGAATGGGTCGGCTCGACCGGGGAAGGACCACGCTCTCAAATAGCAGCTTAACGCTGCTGTGTTTAGAGAACCGGAGATCCTTTTTACTGGAAAAGAGGCATTCCATCTTAGTCCTCACGGGTGACAACGCATCTGCGATTTGATTCTTTATTGAGGATAGATGTAGATGTCTATGGGTCACAGCAACCACTTACCATCAGGTGGACTGTGTGCTCGTCTGTCACCCTATCCTATAAAAAAAAATCTTTTTCAAGCTTAAAATTGATCAAATTAATTAGTCATCTATGGTGACGTCTGGGGGCATCGCATTTTAAAGGGCTTCGCGGGGCCCCTTTAAGCGCAAGGCCGTGAGCGAGGGCCAACTACACCCACGGCTAGCTACGCCACTGGCCTCTCCTATTGTAGGATGGACTTGACATAATCATCACGCTTGTCTGGCAGATCGGCATTCGTAATACCAAGTCTCGTCCATCTGACGCAGCGTCCCATCGTCAGTCCGGGTGTTTTTACACTCTTTTGTAGAAAATGTGCCACAAGCGCGTCCCAGTCGATCAACTCGCACACGTAATTCGATTAAACATTGACGTTTACTTTGTAATTAACCGCTCACCCGCGCGACTTGGCAAAGCAAATTGGTTTGCTGCATGCAAAATGTGAATCAATTTATAAATTGGATCTTCAAAATAATTTCAATGATTTTTTTTGCTGTCATTTACTGTAAATAATGTAATTAAGCATAACTAAGCATAGTTATGTATTGCTGTACCGTTCTCATGGCTAGCATACCTTTCTTTTTACTTATTACTAGCGACCTGCCTCGGCTTCGCCTGTGTAAGATACAGATGTTTAGATTCAAGATAATTATGGACCAATTTTTCAATTATCTTTTAAAATGGCCAAATTTTTTTAGGGTTGCATACCTTATACTCAGAATCACCAAACGGTATTCGCTGAAGGTCATACAGGTTTACGCACCAACCTCGGCACATCCCGATGAGGAGGTGGAAGAAATGTATGAGGATATCTCTAGAGTCATGCATTCCTCTAAAACCGAAATTGGAAGTTCTGGAGGTTCGGGAGATTTCAGTGCAAATCTAGGCACAAGGAAGAACGGTGAGCTAAAGGTAGGGAAATTTGGAATAGGGCAACGGAACTCAAGGGGCCAGCAGCTGGCCGACTTCATGTAGAAAGAGGGACTCTTTATGATGAATTCTTTCTTCCAGAAGCGGCGAGCGTATCGTAGCGACAAATTTATTTGGAAGTTATATATATATATATATATATAACGGAAAGGAATAAAACTATGAAATTTTAATAATGAATTAAATAGTTTAAATAATATCAATTCTAATGTTTTATCTTAATTTCATTAATATTAATTTAGCCATTATATTTCTTAAGTATTTAGGATTATTTATTGTTGTTGTATTTCTTTTAATTAACCAATCAAAAGCCAGAGGTTCATGGCTTGATTAATACGGTGATCACAACAACCAATTAGAGCGAGGTTCGCTGGTGAAACGCCTCGAGCGGAGTCGTGGTGCGACTGGATGAAAACAAAAGACAAAAGAGGAGCGGATAGATTTGGCGTGGGGTACAGTTTTGTTTTTCTGTTGGGTGTGTGATGGTGTATGTCTGTGTCGCATTACGAACTCGCTGCTCTTTAATTAATTTTAATATTCTTTAATAAAATTAAATTAGTGTTATTATCTGTAAAGTTTAATTTAAATTTAAATTAGTAAAAGTATAAACAAGTTTATTATTCGTGTTGTGTGTTGTGCTTGTATTTACCTAAAATGTCGCCCACAAGACCTGTTGATAATAATGGCTTCATTGAATGCGACTTTTTTTCGACATCAGAAGTGGGATCATTGCAAGCACATAATTTATTTAGTGAACTTCGTGGGATGATAATGACCGATGGCGTACTTTATTCGAAGCATAATACATACATTAATAGTATCCAACTTCTCTTGGAGGCCTTACATCATAAATCACAAGATAATATCAAGGACTTTACGCGCCAAAAATTCATCCTTGAAATGAAGATTCTGATGCTCAAGCTTGGTTAGCAACTGCAGATATCTGTATTACCGAGTACTAAATACAGGGAAGTCGATTGATAATAATTATTAGTAAAGCTATGTAAGGATCTGCTGCTACACAGGCTCATAGGCCCACAGGTTGCTTACCCTAAAATGTTTTGGGCAGAATTTAAAGAATTTTTTTTTCGTCCCGCTTTGATACGGTAGATACATGGGCAGTTATAATTTTTAAAATTTTCAATGGTAAACCGCATGGTGGCGAATCACTTGCTTCATACTCGGCCAGATTATTTTCTTTACTTACCTGTATCTACAATTCTTGCCCATATTGGTCAAATTGAACCACGCTTATAACGCAATATTATTACAGAAAAAAATAAATAAGCGCTATAAAATGCAACGCAAATTGATGGCATTTTCTTATCGATAACGGACGGTTCAAGAAACAAATACGAACTGAGATACTTATATACCGGATATCAAACGCTCAAAATTTTCATCTTTTGCAATGAAATGTTATGCTTGCGGAAAACTTGATCACAGATAATATGAATGTTTCAGTCGATCAAATGAGAAGATTAAACCTACCTCAATTTCCGATATTTTTTTTAATAAAAGTGAAACAATGATCAAGCATGTAATCAAGTGCTACAGGTGTGGGTTCGAGGGTCATATGGCGTCGCGATGTTTAAAACATGATCGTCTGCAGGTAGTATTATACAGCAACAGATAGTTAATCTGTGCGGCTTGAAACCTGTCACCGGAGTTATTTACACAGTTTGGTGAGAAATTTCATTTTGTTTTGATTCTCGAGCTCATCGTTCCCTTATTAGAGAAACTACAGCCAATGAATTGTCTGGCAAACTACAGCATGCTATCATCACCATTGTTGGTATAGGCAAGTCTCACGTAATATGTAAATCACATTTTTTTTTTAAATTGTAACTCTTTGCAGCTACACCATAGTAATATTATTTCTCATTATACCCAATAAATATTTGAATAATTATATTTTAATAGGACGTAATTTATTAGGGCTATGTTTTATAGTAGAACTTTCATCCGATTATCTAACAGTTAAGAAGTCTAGCGTTGTTAATATTTGCGAATTAGGTAGGGCTGTGACTACATGTGATAATATCGACCCTGATATTGACCATCGTTCTATTTATAATTTAAGGGAAATTCTTCATAGTTTTGTAAAGTCGTTTGTTGAGGGAACTAATAGAGTAAAAACTAGCTGGCTAATATAGTAAAAACGGGAGAATTAAAAATAATTTTAGTAGATACTAATAAAATTGTGCAGAGGAGACCTTATCATTTAATTGTGAACGTGAAATTGTTCGTAATAAGTGTAATGAACTTTTTGTAGCGAGTGTGATTCGTCCAAGCAAATCTCCTTTCTCGAGTCCTATTTTGTTAGTTAGGAAGCGTGATGGATCCGACCGCATATGTGTAGACTATAGAAAACTTAATTCTAATAAATTTGGAAAGATTAGCGGTGGTGAATTCGGTTAAATATTTTCGACATTATTTGTAAGGTAGATTCATTTACAGTATGATTGTAACTCATTGAAGTCATCAAGAATTAAAGTTGATCTAACACCCAGGGTACATCGTTGATGGGCATTTTTGCAAGCTTTTGATTTTGGGGTGCAATATAGAGAAGGAAAAAAATAGCCCATGTCGATTTTCTTTCTAGAAACCATTTTTCAATACAGAACAAATTAATTGTAAATAATGAAGTTGTAAAAAAAATGTAGAGCAAAAATATATTAATCTTGCTGGGTTGTCAATAAATTGGTTGCAAACAGAGCAAAGGCTAGATGATCCTGAATGTAAATATATTATATCTAAAATTTAAAACGATGACATAGGTTTAGAAAGTAGCCGGATTTATGAAATACGATCAAATGTTCTGTACAGTAAAATTCAAAGAATAATCGAAATATGTGGCTTCCTATTGTACCTAAAGCTTTTTGTTGGTCAGTTATAAATCATATTCATTAATCCTTGATACACTTGGGATGAAAAAAAAAACTTTAGAAAAAAACTTATCAACATTATTGGTTTCCTAACATGGCAAAATATGTTAGAAAATTTGTTGAAAACTGTATTAACTGTAAAGTGGCTAAAGGAAAATCTGACAAACAGCAAATTGAGTTACATCCAATCCCAAAAGTTAGGATACCGTGGCATACAATTCATATAGACGCTACTGGTAAGCTTAATGGCAAAAGCGACTCAAAAGAGTACGTATTTGTACTCATTGACGCTTTTAGTAAATATGTGTTGCTAAGTCACACGTTGAGAATAAACGCCATGAGTGCAGTAGAAGCCATTAAAGCTTCTATAGTACTTTTTGGTACTCCTGTAAGAATAATAGGAGACCAATGTAGATGTTTTGCAAATACTGAATTTAGGGTATTTTGCAACAATCATAATATTCATTTACATGTTATAACAACTGGCTCTAGTCGACCTAAAGGTCAAGTGGAGCTTATGATAAGTACTCTGAAATAGAATAGAATAGAATAGAATAGAATAATTTTTTATTCAATATCGATTATTACATAATTCTTATTGAAAGTCATTTTTTATTTACCACTGGTTCGGAAAATACCTCTGTCCTGGGAAGAACCAGCAAGAAACCCAGCGGGACTTTTTTTTTCAAACATATTTCATTTAACAATAATTTCATTTATACAATTTTTAAATGATTTTTAATAGAACCAGCATGGTGGCGATCACCTTATTCCCAGGGGTTATTTTCATTCATGTATTCCTTGATATTATAATAACCCTTTTTGTACAGTTTTTCTTTAATAAAACTTTTAAACTTGTTTATTGATAAACTTTGAATATGTTCTGGGATTTTGTTGTAAAAGCGTATACATTGCCCCATAAATGAATTACTGATTCTGTGGAGTCTAGTAACTGGTATTACAAGCTTATGTTTGTTCCTAGTGTTTAAAGAATGCACATCCTTATTCTTATTAAAGCTATTTATGTTTTTATGTACATAAATTAGATTTTCATAAATATATTGCGATGCCAAAGTTAATATGTTTATTTCTTTAAATTTTTGTCTGAGGGACTCTTTACAATTTAGGTTATAAATCGCCCGAACGGCTCTCTTTTGCAAAACAAATATAGCTTCAATATCAGTCGCATTACCCCATAGCAAAATTCCATAAGACATTACGCTATGAAAGTAACTAAAATACACTAATCTAGCTGTCTCAACATCTGTGAGACTTCTAATCTTTCTTACAGCATATGCTGCAGAACTAAGTCTGCTTGCTAATTTAGATATATGGGGGCCCCATTGAAGTTTCGCGTCAATAGTAATACCGAGAAAAACAGTGGTATCCACAAGACTCAACTCCTCCCCATTTAATAGCACATTGGTATTCGAATGTTTTACATTAGGTATTGTGAATTTAATACACTTAGTCTTATTGCCGTTTAAGAGCATATTGTTGGCGTTAAACCAATGTACTAATTTCGATAGAGCATTATTTACATCGTCATAATTAATTAACTGCCGTTTGAGTTTGAAAATTAAAGAGGTATCGTCAGCAAATAATACTATATCGTGATTGTCCCCTACAAGATAAGGTAAGTCATTAATATAGATTAAAAACAGGAATGGGCCAAGAATCGAGCCCTGAGGAACGCCCATTGATACTACCGATCCGGAGGAACCTTTACCATTTATCAAGACTTTTTGAGTTCTGTTACTTAAATATGAAGTAATAAGTCTAAGCGCCAAATTTTTTACACCGTAATGTTGTAGTTTCCTGATTAATGTTTCATGATGAACACAATCAAAAGCCTTGGAAAGATCACAGAAAACACCTAAGGCATCCTGTGAATTCTCCCAGGCATTAAAAATATATTTCATAAGCTCAACACCGGCGTCAGACGTCGAGCGACCCCTTGTAAATCCAAATTGGTTTTTATGAAGTAATTTATTTGTATTAAAAAAAAATAACAATTGATTCAAAATTATTTTTTCAAAAATTTTACTAAGAGTTGGTAGTACAGAAATAGGTCTAAAATTAGCGGGGTCCAATGTACTACCAGATTTAAATAAAGGTATTACTTTACTATACTTCATTAAATCAGGAAACACACCAGAATCGATACAAGTATTAAAAATAATAGCAAGATGAGGTGCAATTAAATCTATTATGGACGCAATAACTGTCACGGAAATCCCCCACAAATCTGCAGTTTTCTTTACATCAATGGTTTTAAAGTATTTTACAATATCTTGCGGTAATACTTTTTCGAATCTAAATTCTTTTAAACAGATATTAACATTCTGTTTGAGTAATGACTCGGCGACAGTTGGAGAAGTATTCAAAGACTCTGTTGTCAAAATAGGAATATCAGTGAAATATTTCTCAAACACCGCTGCGACTTCTTGATTTGATTTAGTCAATTCATTGTTAATTTTTAATTGATAGTTCGAGTTACGAGGTTTTTCTTTACCGGTTTCGCTGTTAATTATACTCCACGTCATTTTAATTTTATTCTTAGCCGTCTTAATTTTGTTGCTAATATGTAATGATTTGGCTGTGGAACAAACTTTTTTAAACATTTTAGAATAATTTTTGACATATTCTTTAAAAGCATCAGAAGGATTATATGATCTTTCATGGTAAAGGTCATATAACCTTCGTCTGCTTTTATGAATTCCCACAAAAAACATGCTAACGGTTGTAGAGAGTAGTCATGATAGATCTTGGCAGGATGCTTTAGACGACGTGTCTTTAAATAGTACAACACATAGAGTGACGAAAGAAAGTCGACTAGGATTTTTGATTGGGAAAGTTGCAAGACCTTTAAGTTTAATGGCAGTCGATGATCATGAAATTGAAGTTGTCTTGAAAGAGTGCAAGGGAGCGCTGTAAAGTTAATGCATAAAAACGCTAGCATTGACAAAAACGGCTTAATGCCAATGAAGCAAAATCATTTGCTGTAGGAGATTGTGTCTTGTTTGAAAATCATGAGCAAAATCGAATCAAATTAGATCCTAAATATAAAAGTACTTATTAGTAATTGAAGTTTTAGACGGCGACAGGTATAAACTTAATAATTTTAATTCTAACTGCACTTATAAATACTCTTGAGACCGTTTACGTTTATTACCCTAATCATATATTCCCACAGAAATGGATTTCTACTTATCAGACAGTGACTATGGTAAGATTTGGTCTCTATTTCATTTTTTTAATGTAAGAATTTAATGATAAGAAAGGCTGCTTTGACAGCGGAGGCTGCTTTGACAGCGGAGGCTGCTTTGACAGCGGAGGCTGCTTTGGCAGCGGAGGCTGCTTTGGCAGCGGAGGCTGCTTTGACAGCGGAGGCTGCTTTGACAGCGGAGGCTGCTTTGACAGCGGAGGCTGCTTTGGCAGCGGAGGCTGCTTTGACAGCGGAGGTTGCTTTTACAGCGGAGGCTGCTTTGACAGCGGAGGCTGCTTAGACAGCGGAGGCTGCTATGACAGCGGAGGTTCCTTTGACAGCGGAGCCTGCTTCGACAGCGGAGGCTGCATTGACAGGGGAAACTGTTTTGTATGCGGAGTCTGCTTTTAGAGCAGAGGCTGATAATATAACAACATTGGCTGTTTGGATAGTGGAAGCTAATTTAAAATAATAATTAATATTTATGAATGAAGGGAATAGTTCATCGTAGATTTTTCTTTTTACTTTGTAGACCAAAATAAAAGCATCACACGAGGACGTGTGAAATGTCAGGAAGGCCGTAACGGAAAGGAATAAAACTATGAAATTTTAATAATGAATTAAATAGTTTAAATAATATCAATTCTAATGTTTTATCTTAATTTCATTAATATTAATTTAGCCATTATATTTCTTAAGTATTTAGGATTATTTATTGTTGTTGTATTTCTTTTAATTAACCAATCAAAAGCCAGAGGTTCATGGCTTGATTAATACGGTGATCACAACAACCAATTAGAGCGAGGTTCGCTGGTGAAACGCCTCGAGCGGAGTCGTGGTGCGACTGGATGAAAACAAAAGACAAAAGAGGAGCGGATAGATTTGGCGTGGGGTACAGTTTTGTTTTTCTGTTGGGTGTGTGATGGTGTATGTCTGTGTCGCATTACGAACTCGCTGCTCTTTAATTAATTTTAATATTCTTTAATAAAATTAAATTAGTGTTATTATCTGTAAAGTTTAATTTAAATTTAAATTAGTAAAAGTATAAACAAGTTTATTATTCGTGTTGTGTGTTGTGCTTGTATTTACCTAAAATGTCGCCCACAAGACCTGTTGATAATAATGGCTTCATTGAATGCGACTTTTTTTCGACATATATATATATATATATATATATATATATATATATATATATATATATATATATATATATATTTCAAATCTATCCTAGTTTTCCACTCATATATCCGAGCCTATTTGTACTGGGTATGGTCGGTTACAGTCGCCTGAGTGTAAGGAGAGACATCGCGCTTATTAAATATGTGTGGAACGTATTACGTGGATGGATACATTACCCAGATGTGCTCGCTGCGGTAAAGCTACGTGTACCTGATAATTACGTATGTTCTCGTCGCCGCGCCACGTTACTCCTCGTGCCCACTGCTAGGACGAAGTTGCTCCAGAATGCACCATTGATACGTGCCATACACTACGTTAATATCATCTAACAGGATATTGACATATTTACATGTAGTGAGATGAAGTTCACAATTTTTTTTTTTTTATAGGATAAGGGTGACAAACGAGCACACAGTCCACCTGATGGTAAGTGGTTGCTGCGGCCCATAGACATCTACATCTATGCTCGTTTGCGAATCAAAATGTAGATGCGTTGTCACCCGTGAGGACTAAGATGGAATGCCTCAGTTCCAGTAAAAAGGGCCTCAATTGCAGCATACAAATGCGTTGAAAATTGTAATTTTTTTAATTAGAATTTTATTTTATAATCATGTTAATATTATTATTCATTATTCATTATTTATTAGTCATTATTTATAAGTCAGTAGTTTTCTTATATTTAGATTAGTTATAGCATCGCATTGGTTTATAAACTGTAATGATGTTATAATTATTTAATAAATAAATATCTATATATATATATATATATATATATATATATATATATATATATATATATATATATATATATATATATTCCATTCAACCTCATTCCCAGGGGTTGTTATCAGTCACGCGGGTACTCTTTAGTAGTATAATAACCCTTATCAAACAATTTTTGCTTAGTAAAAATTTTAGGTTTTTGATCTATAGGATAGGTCCTGCATATTTTCTTTTCATTTATATGTATAGAGGTTTGTATTGTATACATCATTGTATCCTGCTCGAAACCGCACTCGCAGCAAATTTCACAGCCGCCATTAAGTTGGAATCAAGTAATATAGTTACAGTCAGGCCTCGCAGATATTTTAAGCTTAGAACTGTTGTAGCATAAAGAACTATTTCTGTCCGTGATACCGGCGCGGGAACGGTTCGTCTATGTTTACAGTTTGATTTGATTTATCGGTGTCGTTAAAATGTTGGTATTTTCAATTTTTAATTTCGCGGCGGCAATTCTTACGATGTTCGATTACTCATTCGGTCAGCCGGTGAAGTTGAGTCATTCTGGTCTGATGTCATTATTTTTAAAATATAAATCAGATAATTACGGTACGAAAACAACGTGACCTCAGAATTTCATATAATAATTCGTACATTAAAGGAATTAATTAAAATAAAGCAAAATAAGTTTTTTTTTATAGAGTAAGGGTGATAATCGAGTACACAGTCCACCTGATGGTAAGTGGATGCTGTAGCCATCTACATTTTTCCTCGATTAAGAATAAAAATGTTGATGCATTGTCACCACTGAGGACTAAGATGGTTTTTTTTATAGAATTAGGGTGACATACGAGCATATAGTCAACTTGATGGTAAGTGAAAGCTGTGGCGCATATACATCTATATCTAGACTCTATTAAGAATCAAAATGCAGATGCGTTGTCACCACTGAGGACTAAGATGGAATTGCTGCTTAACAGTATAAATAGTTTCCGGCTCTCTTCAGTCACCATACGAAACACAGCAGTGTTAAGCTGCTGTTTCACTCTGGAATTCTGTGAGATTCCTTCCCCGGTCGAGCCGAGCCATTCGTGCTGCAACCATAATATAGCTGCAGCATCATGTTTAGTTTATTTAGTTTAGTTTCCTTTGGTAGGTACTAAAGTTTTAGTGGAAAACTCGAATTAAAGATTACTAAGCAATAAAATCCCTTCATACAATATCTACCATACAGACGCATGGTCTTCGATAGATAGCTGATGATATACATAAATGCCATATGTACAGTAACCAGTCCGGCGATGGGTAAACGGCATCAAAGGTGCGTAATATCAGGTTCTGCGATTGTCAAAGAGTCTGCCAATTTGGCAGTGCCAAACAGGACGATCACGGAAAATAATGTCCACTACCGTATCCTCTGAACCCCCACGCCCAGCTGTGGACTATTCCCAGGCTAAAATGGAGAATAGAAAAGAATAAAAAAGTTGTTCTTATGAATATATGTTCCATACCACCTGGATGATTGGCGGTCCACCACTGTTCGATTTAGAAGAAATTTTCTTCCTCACACAACTTCCTTGAAAAATCGATTACCACCAGTGATTTTTCTGGACCGATACGACTTAGGGAATTTCAAGAAAAGAGCCTACTCCTTTTTAAAATACCGGCGACGCATCTTCAGTTTCCCTGGTGTTGCAGTTGTTCATGGGCGGCGGTAGTCATTTGACTACCGCCGCCCGGCTTACCGGCTCACCTGATAGTATTTACTATCAGGTGAGCCGGATGCTCGTTTGCCCCCTCTCCTATAAAAAAATATGACCACGCATTATGGCAACTTTAATTATCAGTTCAAATCAAATAACGTATAGATACGGCGAGCGGACAGCGCGATACCTGGGTCCTCGATTGATTAATTAATTTCACATCACCTAAAATAATGATTTAACAGTGGTAGAGCCAGGCGGCAGCTTTTGCTGTCGCACGGATGGGCTAGCTCGAACCTGGGTGGTACCACGACCTCACAGAATACCAGGGTGAAGTAGAGGTTTACCTCTGCGTTTCGCTTGGTGAGTGTAGGTGGCCGGAGGCCCTTTTTACTGGAAATGAGGCATTCCATCCTAGTCTTCACGGGTGAAAACGCATCTGCATTTTGATTTGTAATAGAGGATAGATGTAGATGTCTATGGGCTGCAGCAACCACTTACCATCAGGTGGACTGTGTGCTCGTTTGTCACCCTTATCCTATAAAAAAAAAAAGATTAATAAATTTCACACCACCTAAAATAATGATTTAACTACACGTCACCGTGTAGTGGTGGTGTAAGAATATTTAATACCCCACATCGTCTATCGAGGCCTATGTTCAAGCGGGAACTTTTTATAATATGCTGTTGTGAATGTACTACATACATGTAATATTAAAAGTAAACTTGAGACATACTTTCTTCTACGAACATGAGTGCTAATTTCAAACAATTTTGAACGCAAATTTGCTTAATTCTCGAGAAGATCCTGGTTAAATTTGTAGATATGTACCTAGACCGTAATAAATATTTTTCATGTTAATATAAACATATTATGGCTGTTTGAAATGGACTTCGCTCTGTTGACAAACATAGTGACTTTTCCGTGTCATTTACATGTTTAATATATCTGTTTTGTTAAGTGATAAATAAATGAAAATAGAGTTTATTTTTGGGAAAATTTTGTCACGAAATTGACTATTTGGGTATGGATGAAATTAAACTCGTTAGATAGACGTTACCGCTAAAAAGAACCCCTTTGTCGTATCTCCTCAGTTTCAAGATACTCCCCGTGTTGCCTCAGCCAGTATCGGAATCCACGGCGTCGACATATCGAGTGACGTGCAGTTTTGTAGTCAATTGGAAGAGAAGGCCAAATTGGCCTCTAAAAAGCTTGGCGTGCTCAGCAGAGCGGGACAGTATTTCATGCCGGCACAACGCCTGCAACTTTACAAGGCGCAGGTTCGGCCTCATATGGAATACTGTTCCCATCTCTGGGCTGGGGCTCCCCCAGTGCCAGCTGCTTCCACTTGACCGCATCCAGCGCAGAGAGGCTCGAATCGTCGACGACCGAGTCCTTTCCGATCGGCTCGACTCATTGGCGCTGCGAAGAGATGTTGCATCTCTTTGCATTTTCTTTCGCATTTACAACGGGGAGTGCTCTGAGGAATTGTTCGGATTAATCCCAGCCGCCAAATTTCACGAACGCACATCGCGGCAGAACTCCCGATACCATTCACGCCATCTGGATGATTGGCGGTCCACCACTGTGCGATTTAGAAGATGTTTTCTTCCTCGCACAACTTCCTTGTGGAATAGTTTACCACCAGCGATTTTTCCGGACCGATACGACTTAGGGACCTTCAAGAAAAGAGCGTACTCCTTTTTAAAATGCCGGCAACGCATTTGCAATTCCCCTGGTGTTGCGGTTGTTCATGGGCGGCGGTAGTCACTTACCATCTTGCTTTTGCCCCTTCTCCTATAAAAAAATAAAAGAAAAGGTAGAAAAACGGTTTTTTTAAATACATTGCAGAATAAGTCTTCAAAAACTTAAAAAGAAAAGACTAAAGGGTAGCCATATTCTAAACTCAACATTTTTATCAAAATGTTTAAGATTCAATCTTGATTAACAAGCAACACTAAATTCTTTAGTAATTTGGCGTTATTCGTTTGTTAATGATAGTAAAAATTGGACACAATATAAAAAATACATACCCATTGCCCATGTAATTCAATGCAAGAATTAATGTAATTTGTTAAGTATGTTAGCGTGCGGCCTTTTTTCTATATTTGTGTTTGCCAAAGCTGTTTGAGCAAAGTTTGAATAAAAATTTGTTTAAGCCACATTATTTTCAAGTGCTAAAGGTTATCAGTAAAAATAACTTGACATATCAATGAACTCTTAACGTTTATTTGCTTAGCCGGATTTCTTATCATATTTAGTGTTTTTTTTTTACATTTCATTTGACGATATTAGTTTTTTTAAACTAAAGTGACAAACGAAAAACGAACTTGCCGTCCACCTGATAAGTATCTACTGTAATCCTCCATGGATATTAGCAGTCTCCTCTGAAGACTAAGAATGAATGGTTCACAACAAGTAATTAATATAATATAGGCTGTTAATATTGATATTGGCTCTATAGCTCCATACTCTTCAGATTTGAACACAGTGTAAGCTCTGGTGTTTGACGGCAGATAGTGTTCAGTTCAGTTCTACCTGGAAAGGCATACGCTCTCTCAAGCTTTAAGTTCATTTGTCACTTCAATTTTATACGTGGTAGAGCCACGCTGCAGCTATATTTGTAGTATAGTTGTAGCACGAATGGGTCGGCTCGACCGGGGACGGACCACGCTCTTACAGAATACCAGCGTAAAGTAGCAGGTAAATGCTGCTGTCTGGTATGGTGAGCGTAGACTTTTTACTAGAAACAAGGCCCTCTATCTTAGTCTTCAGGGGTGACAACGTAACTGCATTTCGATTCTTAATCATTCAGCATCCACTTACCATTAGGAATGGAATTGTGTGCTCGTATGTCACCATTATTCTAAAAACTTATCTGCTTAGCTAAGTCTTAATTGCGACTGTAACACACGTAATATAACTAATTTCTTTTTGATTAATCCATACGTTTTTTTTTTGTTGCAGAATTCTTTCGGAAACTCTTAAAAGTATCACGGGAAGAGTTTCACAACATGTTCAAGCGCACGTACGGAATGATCTACGAGCAGCACTCGTACGTGTTCGAGCAGTTGTTCGAGCAACTACAGAAGTAAGTAGCATCTAATGCAAATTATAAACACGGCTAGTGATGCATTGTTCTGTGAATTGGAAGCCTATAACAAAGGCTCCCAAAATTAAAAAAAAAAAGGTATTGTGCGGAATTTCAATTTCATTATAGTAGTAGTCAGTAGTTTACAAATTAGTGCAGAAATTTTTATTTAAAACCCAAGTCAAAAATTGTAAGTATAACCTCCTGAAAAGGTTTCTTAATATTTATGATGCTCTGGTACATCTACATTTTATACATTTACACTTTTTGTGTGATTAAATAATTGTCTTCGGTATTTAAATCGTAGTTTTAGTTAGAAAGCTGACTCTAAAAAAACAACATTATTAACGCGAACAAATTCGCTAGGTGTAGTAACTAGTGTCGCAGAAATCTCTCATTGATTGCACCCTCCGGGAACGTACCCTTGTCGCGCGTTTCTATTGACTGAATAGGGTCCCTATTTACAAAGTATATTGTTTTCATGTTCAAAAATAACAAAGCCCACTTAAATAAAGCAAACATTATTGCAAATAGTAACTGCATGTTTTGTTGTTTTAAAATGTTGTTTGCATGTCAAACTTTAAACACAAACTAGCGTGTCGTGTACAAGATGTACAAGTATGTTCTTACTCTGATGAACTAAAGTCCGTTACCTTTACAGCTGATTAAGGTCCACTGCTGAACATAGAGCTTCCCCATAGATTGCTTCATAGGTGGGATATTTGCCGTAGTCGCCACGCTTGGCAAGCGGGTTGTCAACCGCAGTTTTTTTAAATTGTAATCGTTATTAGGAAGACGAAGCTACCCATCTCCTAATTTGTTTCCCTCTGTGGCCTCTTACGACACCCATGGCATGATATGGTGTAGTGGATATTCTTACACCGCCACTACACGGTACTTAAAGTCAATGAAAATAAACCTAGCAAGCTAACAGCATAGCAAAGTGGCGAAGCAATCAGTTTTGTAGCGGTTTCTAACGGTTGCCGTTGAGCAATCAGTTTCAAAATAGGAGGTTCAGATGCCTGGGTGATCAGTAATCGATTGCTGAAAACAGAATTTGAAAATTCGAAACCGTTTTCGAGATAATCGTGGGACAGACGGACAGACGGACAGACATCGTGAAATCAATAAGTGACTTCGCAAGCTTCGCCACTTAATAATTCATTTAAAATCACAAAGTACTTTTTTAAAGTCAAGAAAGCTACGCCATCGCCAAGTCAATACTGCTACTACCTTGTGAGAATAAACATTGAGTGTTTTTACATAAATGAAATTGTAAAATCATCATCTTCATCATCAATACAGCCTATCAAAGTCTACTGTTAAATAAAAGCCCCTCCTATAGAGTGTCTTTTATATTTGCAATAGTTGCCACGTTTATCAGGCAACTACTGTTTTTAATTATTTTGAATTATTTTCAGGAAGATACTGCTGTACATCTCCTGTCTCGATTTCCCTCTGTCGCCTCTTACGACATGCATAGGACGATATGATATAGTGGATTCTCTTGCTCTGCCCTTACACTTTTTTTAAAACCTCTATTTTTTGCTTGTTTCTTTCTGAGAAGGTCTTGTTCTAGGGTCTTGTTATTGCCAACTGGTGGAAATTTTGACGTTCATAGGAACTTTTAGTAAATATATAAAATATATATATTTGTGACCGTGTCTCTATTCACTGTGTAATAACGGGATAAGAATATTCACTACTCCATATCGATAAAGGGAAACAAACCAATAGACAGACAGCAGCGTCTTCTCAAAACAACTAGAAAAAAAACTGCGGTTGCCAACTGTAGCAACTATAGCAAAGTGCCCTTACTAGGCAATCTACGGGGAGGATTATGTTCAGCAGATGGTCAATGGCCTGTTAGATTTCTTTACGTCGCCTCGAACTCCTACAAAAACTAATGGGGATTTAATGAAACATTGCTTCTATTTCAGTTACTACAGCCGCGGCGATACCAACTTCGATAAGATGATGGACGACTTCTTCGGTATACTGTACGAGAAGATGTTCACTGTCCTTAACTCGCAGTACAACTTTGACCAGAAGTAAGTATGATAAGCCTTTGTTCTGAATCGCGAGCATCGGAATTTACGTACCTATTGATATGTGTGCACTTTCTTTCAGTTTCTTTGAGACATTCTGTAACCTTAATAATTGGATAGGTTTTGAAGTGCGTAGTATATGGCTAGATTAGTAAACCAGGCGGTTTATATAATTTAGTTCTGATAATAATGTGTGCTTGCAATATTTTTTACAAAATTTTTCTGCGAAATTAATCGGTAGCATTAATTCTCCAAACCTTATCATTAATGTAGCTAATTAGACGGTTCCTACTCAATAACAAAATACAGAACGATAAATAAACTAACGCTGGAGAATCCAATGGGGAAATCCATTTTATCCGTACATTTAGGGATTTCCGAAATTTCATAAGGAACTTAAAATTATAGGTAATGCTACAATAGGGTAATACTGTCCGAATTAAATTTTCTATAGATATTATGAGCATATATAAGAGCTCCAATAAAAGGCTTGGTAATTTATTTAAAATAAACAAACACCTTTTTGTACGTCATTTTTAAATAATCTGCCGACTTCCAAAAAGGAGACGGTACTCAATTCGACTGTATGTTTTTTTTTTATCTGTGTTGCCTCATAATTTTGTACTGGGTGAACTGATTTCGATGATTCTTTTTTTATATGAAAGCTGATAGTTCTCGTGTGGTCCCATATGAATTTGATCAAGGTCAGACCAATGGTTATTGAGTTATTCTTAAATAACTTATATTGAAATCGCTTATATTGAAATCGGCTGTACAAAATTTTTTATTTTAAATTATAAAAATAGAAAACGGAAACTCAGAAACTTTGAGGCATTGCTAAATGTACCAAGTTCTAGTTAGGTATTTGATGTAAAACACTTACTTACGTTTTTGCATCTAGTAGGTAGTTTCTTTATGAATTTTTTTAGTCTAGTCTCGAGCTTTGTAACTAGAGAACCCGATACAAAATATCAGTTTTCGGGAATGGATAAACTGTGATTTTATTGCGTCTCTACACAACATCCAAGTCTCGGGTCTAGAATAGGGCTGCCAACAGCCTTTATTATATTTACTATTGTTCTAATATTATGATTCAAGGCTACAAAATTTTTGCAGGTTATTTATTGCCCTGAAAATATTGTCCGTGATACAAAAATAGTTGGCAACCCTAGTCAAGAGCCCGACTGACGTATTTATTATTTATTTACGTTAAAAGCAATTTTTCTGTTAAATACAATAACCAGAGATCCTTTTTAACTAGTATCAACGCACTCATTTTAGTCTAGGGTAACATCTGCATATAGGCATAGCTCCCTATGGACCGACCATAGCATCCATATATCCTTATAGGCGTCCTTGTTTGTCACTAATTATTTTGTTAGCTATATTTCATTTAGTGTCTATTGGTGGCATGTCTTATGTTCAAGTGGACTGTGTGCTTTTTGTTCAGTACCAGTACTAAAAATACGTGTTCTAGTTCGAAGCGGTTATTTCGTTTCATCGAAACCATATATAATTCTATCTGTCACAATTTTAATACATTTAAACACGAAGCGAGCCGAGCTTTCGCCGACCACACGCCGGTACTACCTCGTAACGTTATCAAAACAGTTCCCCAGTGGCATTTTACGCTCAATTATCGTTCCCTCGATCGTTTGTTTACGTGTTCGCTTGGCATAAAGTGCTATAAAGGTCGGTCATCACTTGAGTCTCTATTGCCTGTCTGCACGACAATTGCCTTCAATCGAAACACGATATCGGTATAATTATAAATACTATATTAACATAACATTGTATGGACAGTTGCAAATGCGATCAGATATTTGCAACAGTACTCACACTATTGGCTCTTATGTGGTCTGCATTATTGGCTCATTGGAGAAACATTAACAGGTCCGTATACCTGAGATGTTATATTAAGAATATACGTGATGGGATTTTGATTGGCTCATTTTATTATTATCGTGTTTTATTACATCATTGTGTGTTTAATACTTGGATGCCAGACGCCTATTTAAATTTATCGAATGGCGATAAATAACGATAATGGGTCTTCAATGGTAGATACATTTTTAAATCAGGATCTCTTAAAGTTTTATAGGTTTGTTGACTTCAGAATTATTCGTTTTTGTGGATATTATACCTTTTAATTGCCTTATCATACATATTCACAACCTGATAATGAGTGGTTACTGCAATACATGGACATCTGCAGTCGTCTTCAAGCAAAGAACAGGGCACAGAACAGAAAACGGAACAGGCTACGGATTCTTTATCACCTCTGAGGATTAAAGTAGATTTTTTTTTTGTAGAATAAGGGTGACAAATGAGCAGGTTTTGTAAAAAAACTAATTTAATAGATAAGATTTTAACTTATTTTAAATTATCTTCCGTCTCGAGTGCTCTATGTGTTGGACACTGCGTGCGTAGATACTTAGACGCCCTTTCATCTCAAGAGTACCTCGAAGGCGTCTGATCTACGTATATGACTCGAGTTTGAGTCATACCAGTGTAATAATATTTTTTTTATAGGATAGGGTTTCGAACGAGCACACAGCCCACCTGATGGTAAGTGATTGCTGTGACCCATAGACATCTACATTTATCCTCAATAAATAATCAAAATGCAGATGCGTCGTAACCCGTGAGGATTAAGATGGAATGCCTCTTTTCCAGTAAATGGGTCTCCGGTTCTCTACACTCACCATACGAAACACAGCAGTGTCAAGCTGCCATTTTACGCTAGTATTCTGTGAGAGCGTGGTCCTTCCTCGGTCGAGCCGGCCCATTCGTGCTACAACTGTACTACCAATATAGCTGCAGCATGGCTCTACCACGTATTTAGTGGGATCCTACGCTTCTAGCAGGATTGTGATTTTGGCTCCCAGCAGGATATATAGAATTTTTAAACTAGCATTTTTAAGCAGGATTCAATAGTTTAAACCATTTTTGGCAACAATTATTGTATTACATGTATTTCGTACAAGACCGAACCAAGAAAATAACTTTTTTGCATACCTATGTTGCACACTAGCATAATTTAATTCGTCTATAGATACTCTTAGTGTCTTCGGGAAATGATTATATTTATTTGTTATTTCCTTCTTCAGTACCTATAAATAAATTTAAAACATGACCAAAATTATCGCTCGAAATTCATTTCAATTTCAAGAAAGATTCCATGCTTTGTGATTTCATGTTGGTTGTTATAGGAGGGAAGTAGTTAAATGTAAGGAAGATCACACACTGTTATTTGAAAAGCTAAATACTATAACCTAACTACACCTCTTTCCCAAAAAAAAACGCTGGAGAATACAAAATGCTGACATTTTCTCACCTTATGGCCAAATACTTAAACGCTACTCAATTCTAAGATGGTGTTAAGTCTCGTGGTGTCACCGTCACTTCGATTAAAGTGATAGAGACAGCACGAGACGTAACGGTAGGTATATTAAAATATTGGGCAGCGTTAGCGCATTTGGACATGAGAGATAATAATAATAATAATAAGTGTTTATTTCAGACGTAAGGAACATCCATAGATTGTTAGTATGTTAGTAACAATTTTCCTTAACTTCTAAGTTAGTATTGTTAGTTAATGTGAATTATGTACAAATTATTTTTTTATATTCATATAACAAGCAATTTCAGCTCTATACTAAAACTAGTACAGCTGTATAACGTTTTAAGTTATTAGCTTTCATTTTTATAAATGTTTTATATTATATAAAAAATGTATATTACGTAAAAAGACATTGATCAATAAATAAGCAATATAGTAAGCAACGTTCGTAATAGACGCGTGCGTCAGAAGTTATCCCAAAATTATTTTAGTGAAAAGGAATATTTCTCAGTAACGAGTTTTATCTTATAAAACATTAATGGAACACATTAGATACAAAATAACAGTAAAGTAGATCAACTATGCAAACCAACAACGACTAGATATAGTTGATTACTTCTACTAGCACCAAGTAAACTGATACTCCCTTTTTTTTGCGCCCATGGCAAGGCTACCCTCCGGGATCGGGGGAGGGAAGTGGTCAATGCTCTTAGCATACCACGCAGCTGGCTGCGCGGTTATGTAGGACTCACTATGAAGTGCCTACCCACTAAACACCACCTGTGGGACTAGCTTTGGCCTGTATGGCATCGGAGGCGACACCCTTTAGGAAAAAAGGGGCGCAGACACTCCCTGTTACTTACCGCTCTTTTGTAGGTTAGTTGAAGGTAGGTTGCCAACAGAGAGGCATTAGGAGGGTAGTCAATACAACAACTTTTAGAAACTAATAATTAAGTTTTAATAATTAAAAAGGCAATAATAATCCTTTTAAATATAGAACATTCTCATTTATATATATGTACTTCTGTCTCATGCAAATGCGCATATCATTTCTTTCGTTTTATTAAAGCTCCACATTGTCAGAGAAAGAGGTTTTGTTCTCATTTGAATTTGAGAGCTCCGAGTCCCTATCAAAGGCTTATGTCACTTGAAACTGAAGCACTCCTTTAGCGTATATGTGAACATTTGTCTGACGTTCGCATATGTACGGCGGAACCTTTGCATGAGGAATTCATTGAGAAACAGATTATTTTGATTTGTTTTTATGGAAAGTCAGTGGGTTTTATGTAATGGTGCTCAAACACTATTCTAAAATTACCGCTTCCATTTTAAGTGAAATTAATAGATGGATGGCAAAAACGCTGTTCATTATTGCGAGTTTAAAATTTAACAATTAAATTGTTATCAAAAAACAAGAAACCGCTAACTGCGTCGATCTAACTGATAATATACTAACATGTTATAATATTTTGTAGACAAGTTAAATGATAAATTTGCTAATTATTTTTTAGATCGCAAGTTTTTTGACATTTCCGTCATATTTATTCCAAGCTAACGCTGTATACTTTTCTAATAGAATAAGGGTCACAAACAAGCACACAGCCCACCTGATGGTAAGTGGATGCCGTGGCTCACAAAAATCTACATCTATCCTTGATTTAGAAAAAATGCAGATGCGTTGTCACCCCTGAGGACTATGAGGGTCTCCGAAATACAGCAGCATTAAGCCGCTTTTTTGAGCTGGTATTCTGTGAGAGCTTGATCCTTCCCGGTCGAGTCGACCCATTCGCTACAACTATAATGTAGCTATAGCATGGCTTTACAACGTATATACTTCATGTTACTCACTGGATTATTTACGAATTTATTACGGTTTCAAGGCGCAGTAGCTGGAGCAGTAAGTTGTTGCGCTGGGGACCGCGGGTTCAAATCCCGCACGGAACAAGTATTTGTATGGCCTACGAATAATTGTACCGGGGCTGGATTTTTGTCCTTGTGCAATATATGTTTGTAAACTGCCTCCACAATAGAGGAGAAAATCCTAGTGTGGGAGTAACGTGTTCTTTAAATAAGAAAAAAAAGAAAAATTATGACAAATCAATTGTGATAAATTTTTCAAAATTCTACAGTTTAGGAAGTTACTAGCGGACGTAAAAACGGGTAATAGACATATTTACTACACACCAGCCAAAAATATAACTCGTCTAAAATATTTTGGGCTCGCCACCATCTACTAAAAATACCAATGTACAAAGGACACACATTTCTAATAAGGCTAATAATGCTGATGTCATTGGAATAAAAACATTCTAATTTTGGGTACTACCAACTGCTTGGGATATAATACCGAACGACTGAAAGTGATCAATATATTAAATTCCCAGGTACCTGCGTTGTCTGAACGAGCACATGCGCGACATCCAGCCGTTTGAAGACGTACCGCACAAGTTGTCGGTGCAACTGCGGCGCGCTTTCGTCGCGACGCGGACCTTCCATAAAGCGTTGCGAGCGGGTGCCGACGTCGTGCGCAACATGATGCAGGTACGACACTAATTCGACACGATTTAAAATGACATGTGTCTACATCCTGGTAAATATATACAGTGGCAACATTGAATTGCGGTGCTGACAACGCCGCGGGTTCGAATCCTGCACGCAGAAGTATTTGTATGGCCAACAAATAATTGTTCCGAGCCTGGATGTTTGTCCTTGTGCAATTTATGTTTGTAAACTGCCCCCACGATACAGGGGATAATTCTAGTGTGTGGGTAAAACTCATAAGCTGGACGCACGCCCAGTGTGCCAGAAAAGCAGTCCGTTTTCGCTAGAATCACAGAAATTGTTAATTGTAATTGTAGCCATTTTATCTGGCGCTTGACGGTGAATAAGAGGTTAGGTTGTGGGTCTAAGAAATTATAATAATATCCCGCTCTAAAAATTGAGAGCAGGCCCGTGTCCAGCTGTGCGACACATGCAGACTGTTACTTTTAATTTTGTACAAGTGACGTGCACGACAAAGTGCCCGCTGCCCGACTCATTGTGACGCCGAAACGAGGGATTAAGGCGAAGCTTTTGAATACGAATGCCTTTAATTTGAGGGCGTTGTTTCTCTCACGCATTACTTTTTCACTAGATTATTCTAATATATTATATTTTATTATTCATTTGGCTTTTATATTCGAGAAAATATTATTCTAAATGAAAAGTCAAAAGCTTTCTTTAATAAGACTGCGGGTTTTCTACAGACTTCAAAAAGGTGACGGTACTCAATTCGAGTGTATGTTTTTTTTATGTATGTTACTTCATAACTTTACTGGGTGAACCGATTTCGATGATTCTTTTTTATTTGAAACCTGGTGCTTCACATGTGGTCCCATATATTATATCCCATATAATATATATAATTTGATCAAGGTCTGACGATTCGTTTTCTAATTATTCTTGATAATTTATATTGAAGTCGGTTGTACAAAATGTTTCATTTTATATTATCTTATATTTACTGCATCGTTTATCATCGTTCGTTTGTTTTGTAATTGTACTTCTATAAATGTTCTAATATATCTAATATGTATATTTGATCGATGTAAGCGCATGGTAGCGCTCGTAGGCTGTGAACTGAGACATCATTTCTGGTGTTTTTGGATGATTTTTAGCACGTAACCATTCTACATTTTTGATATATCACTAGCGATCCGCCCCGGATTCGCACGGGTGAATTCTGGATCTCCATCCAGGGAGCCACTAAAACAAATACGACAAAATTTCATCAAAATCGGTCGAGCCATTTTCGAGTTTCTGCGAGACAACGCACGGTATTTGATTTTTATATACATACATTGTTGTTATTTATTCTCCATCAGTTTCTTATATGCAGTGATGAATTAATAATTCGCCGACAAATTTCAATACAAAAAACATTGAGGGACGTCATACAACAATGCGGCGGGCGCCGACCACTGCGGCGTTATTGTGTCATGCAAATTTTGGCAGGTTGTTATTTTAAAAATCAAATCAATATTCAACTGATCGTCTTGTTGAAGGTTCACGCCGGGTGCTTGATACGTGCGTATTGTCGAGGTTAGTCCGGAAACAGAAGCTATTAAGCGCTTAAAAATGGCGCACCAAAACCAAAATACCTAGTAATACTTAGTAATTGTTAGTTGTTGACAAAATTTTCGTGCCTTTTTTGTAATATTATTAATAAAAATAAATATGACGTCAAGAAAGAGAAATTTAATATTGGTTTTAGAGAAAACAGACGGCCGATCTAGATTTTAGTGGTTTTGAATTTTTAGTCGCTTAAGTATACAAATTTTGCCATTTTAAGCCCGGCCGTTACGAGCCGAAGCCTATTCTCTGCTGGATCGAATTTCAAGCCGGCGAAGAAGGGGTGTATATAAAGTGCCTATATGGACTCGGCGAGTCAGTATACCCATGTTATAATAGGTATTATTGTTTGTGCACCTTCAAACAGAGTTGGACGTACATTGTCACCTCTGAAGACTAGTGAAGTCGTTCAGATGTTACAGGACCACTAACGGATGCACCAACGATTATACAGGGTTATTTTGCAATAACCGACCTAATTTGTAGAGAAGGTTCAGAATAAATAACATGGAGAAAAGGTGAAGAAAAATTTGGTAAAAAAAAATCTCAAACATTCTGTCCTTTTTAACTTTTAAATTCAAAATGTGTGGTAATGCATTATTAAGTGGCGAAGCTTGCGAAGTCACTTATTGATTTCACGATGTCTGTCCGTCTGTCCGTTTGTCCGTCCGTCTGTCCGTCTGTCCCACGATTATCTCGAGAACGGTTTCGAATTTTCAAATTCTGTTTTCAGCAATCGATTACTCATCACCCAGGCATCTGAACCTCCTAGTTTGAAATTATTTTTTTTCCGTTAGAAACCGCTACAAAGCTGATTGCTTCGCCACTTTGCTATGCTGTTAGCTTGCTAGGTTTATTTTAACTGATTTTACTGCGCACGCACACATTCGTATGGGTCGATCCGTAGGCAAAAACGTTGCCCATAAATAAAATTCAATTTGGGATAATTTCAAATAAAAGTTGAAGCCTTATTTACTCGTATTTTTAAAAATTGCTATAACGGTATATCTTAAGCTTACTAAGTTTAAAATTTGGCTATTCTTTGAAAAATATAATGTAAATATTATAATATATGTATAAAAATGTTAGCCTATTTATATAGTATACGTGTAGTCTAGCTTAGGTAAGTACTATAGTTTAGTATATTCGTGTACATTAGCAAGCTTAATGATTAAAACAATAATGTAAAAAACCCGCCTACGTGAAAATTTTACAAAAAATTAATAAATAAAAAATATTATATCCTATGTTATTTCCACAACTGAGAGGAATCTAATGACACGTAATATCTTAAAATCCATTCCATCAGCCGTTTAGAATGCAGAATGTGCCAAAGAGAGACATACATTCATACATACATAAATACATACGTGCACTCGGAAAACATTACTAAGGAGGGTACTTGGACAGTGGGGTAAAAAAACGGAATTGCTCGATAAAAATAATCTTATGGTTATGATATAGTGTGTGTGTATTGAGTGATATTGTGTTAAAGTTACATCTTACAAAAAGTTTCAATGGCTTTGCAAACACTCTCATTTTTAAGAGGTCATAAAGATACTGAATTGCAGTAAAAATGTATTACATTTTTCGTTGAATGAAACAGTACTTCTGGACCCAGAGATTACTCCCATATAATTATTATTGTACTCCAAATAAAAAACGCCATTTTAAAATATGTAGTATGGATATTTAATATATTATTGTTATATTTAATGTAGTCTATCCATGTGCCAAATTTCGTCCAAATTCCTTTAGCCTTTTATGCGTGAGAATTTCAAACGTACAAACATTTTCTCAAATCTTCTTAGTAGATTACTACTTGCTCCATTAAAATATTTATTGTTAATATATTGATAAATTTTGTAAGAAATGATTGTATTCAGTACATCACTAAGATTTCATCATTCGCTGACTCACAACGTCCGTTGATCCCTGTTGGCGCCGGATGACACACAATCCGCAATGAATATTATACTATATTATATTTATAATTATTCCGCCATCCATAAATTAAACATGTGCGTTTCTCGGAACAGTGAATTTAATAAATAGAATATATCTCTTAATTATTGCGATTTATATTCTCGACCGCCCCGTGTGGTGACATCACTCTGTACAATGCAAGGTGAATCGTCACCGATTAGGGTTGCTAATTGCTATATTATCGAAAAACTATAACCCACCTATTAAATTTGCAAATGTACAACGGCTTTACGGGAATCACCTATCTACACCTCGCTACATTTTAATGTGCAGTATTATATTCGTAAATTCACAAATAAATACTTTCCACGATATCTTCTTTTATATAATAATAATAATGTTTTTTTTTATATTTACAAAAATATTAATCGTTCAATACAACAAATTTTACGAATGTTATCGTGTTTAATTTATACTTATTTTTAATTCCAGAAGTTTCGAATATACTTTGCAGCTATGGTAAACAAATTTTACCCATACCCATGTAGGGTATGGGTAAAATTTGTTTATTTCAATTAAACAATACACTTAAACATGTCAAATCATTCTTCTGGTATTATTCATAATAGTTTATGTACCGTATGTAAGTAGTGAAATAATAGATTGTAAATAAATGATCATTATATATTTTTTAGATAAATAACCTATCGATTAAAATAAATGTATAAAAAATTTGTGAGCTAATTAAAACAGCAAAAATTTTTAAAGTTGAAATTGCCACTAAAAGGCTGGTAATATAATATGGTAATATAATATAGCCACCCTAATACGGACACTCGCGCGCAGCGATAAAGTTTTATTTAGCATGCGTGCGCGATTTATCTCATTAATAATAATTATATAGGCTATTAAAGCGTCGGCAAGCAGTCAACATCAAAGGAGTGCAACTTCTGTACGTAATACTATTATTTATTTTATGCCCTTACAAGTACTGTTGTTTCTATCCAGATATCTCCTATTTGTTAATTTATTGCCGTACATATTGCGTGGGAACAATTAACAGTTATATAAAATGGTAAACACAAAAGAATACTTTATTCGTGTAGTAGCATTGTGAAAGCGAGGTATATGTAATATTTCGCAAGTATTGGTTGCTATATTCAAGGTTGTTCAACCAAAAGATGATCTATATCAACATTCTGCAACTTCGTGAGGGACTTAACACAATTAGCGTCCATAGATATAAGTGTAACGTTTATCGTTTACAGCTTTACAGCGCCAGTTACCTAGACGTGAATCGAATTAAACGATAATCGTATTTACTATGTACATGTGAAAGACTTGAACAGAATGAAATTAATATTAAAATATTATAATTTTTGTGTAACCATGCTTTAGAGAATTTAAAAATATATAATAACCATGGAATATGGTCGGTATAGTAATCGCCTACATATGTAGGTACGTTTCACAGCTGGGCAGAGACCTTTAATTTCTGAGATAGTTTCGGAGCATGAAATCCGCTTGCAGGGTGTGTTGGTGGACTTCACAATTTCACATACCCTTAAAATATTTTACTCGCGACGTTTTTACTTCACTGCCGAGCCCATGGTTAATCGACACTTTAAATTGAATTTAATTATATCATCGGTAACCGGCCGAGATCGGATTTGTGTTTCTCACGTGCTTTGCGCGTTGGCAAGCTATTTAATGTAAGTGTCAATAAATTTGAACTCATCATTAGTTTCATCCTATTAGAAAAAATTGTTTTTTTTTTTTATAGAATATGGGTGACAAACGGGCACACAGTCCACCGGATGGTAAGTGGACTATGGCTCATAGACATCTTGATTTATCCCCGATTAATAATCAAACTGCAGTTGCATTGTCACTCCTGAGGTCTAAGATAGAATGCCTCTTTTCCTGTAAAAAGGGTCTCCGGTTATCTGCACTCACCATACGAAACACAGCAGCATTAAACTGCTATTTTATGCTGGTATTCTGTGAGAGCGTGGTCCTTCCCCGGTCGAGCCGACCCATTCGTACTACAACTATAATTTACTTGCAGCATAGCTCTACCACGTATCTACCACGCATAATATCTGTAGTGAGTATTAAGTAATAGCCTACATACGACTTTCAGCTAGGTACAGATTTTAATTTATAAGAGTTTTGGAGCACGGAAGTCCGCTTACAGTGTATTGGGGGACTTACATGCCTTTGAAATTTTTTGGACTTTCTCTTCATGGAGAATTTCTTGTGACGTTTTTACTTCACCGTCGTGGTGCACGTGGTAAATCAGCATTTTAAATTTTATGTGATTGGTACCGGCTGGGTTTGAATTCGTGTTTCCTACGCGCTTAGTTGCCATGCCGCAAATTTAATCATTGTGATCCTTTAACAAAAAGTAGTTTATAATTTTGTCTTAGGTTTAAACTAGAGTCTGTTTCAATAAAGAAGTCCCGTGGAAGATATGCCAATAAAAAGGTAAAGTATGGAATTTGACAGTAAATGTCAGATTTGCGAAAACTGTGACGCCGCTGCTAGAGGTTTCCTTTGTGACAGACTCTTCTTTAAACACGGGAATATCACATACCACGTTTTGTAATACGATCGGTTAGTCCTAATTGAGCTTTATAAACGTAGGCCTCCCCATAGCTTGCCTCATAGGGGGGGGGGGGGGGGAGATCTGCAGTTAACAACTAGTTGTTCTCAGGAAGACGCTGCCCATCGCCTGCTTTGTATGATATCTGGTAGTAGATATTCTTACACCGCCGCTATTAAAGCTACCTTGGAAATACGAGGAACCGAGTTCACTTACTTAATAATTTTCTCCAGGTGGAACTGAGCCGTGAGTGCGCTACTGCGTGGGCTCGGCTACGATTCTGTGGCAGCTGTGGCGAGTTGCAGGCGCCGGCGTGCAGCCGCTACTGCCACAACGTGCTCCGAGGCTGCCTGCCCTCGCACGCAGACCTCGGGGAGCTGTGGGACGCCTATGTTGGTATGTAGCGAACATTATATCTTCAAACACGCCACTTTACTGGACGAAGTTCGAAGCAACAGTAGCCTAGCAAAGCTTTTGAGTATCGAATCGAGTAATAAACAGGATATTAGTTGTGTTTCTTCATTCATTTATTTATTACAGGCTATTAAAGTTTATTGCTGAACAAAGGCCTCCCTCATAGATTGCCTAGGAGGATTGCCATAACTGCGACGGTTGGCTGGCAGATTGGCAACCGCATTTTTTTTATTCTTTACAGTTATTACATGAAATATTTTACTGCGCATCTGTTTTACTTGACCTCTTCTTTCGACCTCTCCTTTTTCTAACAACCCCGACGGTTTGAAATACGAAATAGGGAAGTAGAATATTCTCTCGCCGCCACTACACAGAAATAGTAGTGTTTATGCATTACTCTGTACTATTACTCTGTTTAATAAATAATATTGGAGTTTATAAAGACTTAAACAACATTGATGATGACTGCATGCATCTTCATTGAAGATTCACTGCTAATAATAACAATGTTATATTTCAGATTCGGTAGAAAAAGTGGCCGATAGACTCCAAGGCCCTTTTAACATAGCAATGGTCGTTGAACCGATAGACATCAAGATATCAGAGGCGATCATGAGCTTCCAGGAGCACAACCAGGAAATTTCCCAGAAGATATTCGCCGGTTGCGGAAAACCAGACTTGGGTGGCGGCGGTAGTACCGGACCGTTCTTCGCTCCGGACCGATCACGACGATTCGTTCGGTCCATACCGGACTTCGATTGGAATCAGAAAACCAACGACGTAGATGACTTCGAAATAGAGGCGTCTTTCGAGAGTTTGATGAACAACGACCCGTCATTACTCAGTCTCCAGACACCAGAGGATATCAGGAAGGCGACAGAGGAGATGGCAGAGCAGGCTAAGTCGAGAGCCAAGTTCCTCCAGTATATGAAGGGACATATAGATTTGGAGGATTACGAGGAACACGAGAGGAGAAAGAGAGACGCAGAGCCCGACGCCGCTGGTGGGGACATTTATATGAAGCCATATGACTTCGATGGTAAACGCGGATCTAAGAAAAAGAAACCTATCGCCAGTAAATCGGACGACGTTCATGGTAAGACATATTTTATATTGACTGCTTTTATCGCAATTTACATACCATAAATTGCACACGGATAAACATCCAGATCCGAAAGAATTATTTGTAGGTCATTCTTATTAATGTTGGGAATCGAACTCGTGGCCGGCATCACTACAATATAACACTTCGCCACTGCGCTACCGAACCTAGATTATACTCGCCAGCTTACTTTACAAATTTTATTTTATAATGTATGGACTTATGCCAAACTCTGAACTTTAATGCGTACATAGGGTGTCGGATACAACGGCCATTGTTTTTCAGGAGATCAGCCCCGTTTCCCTTGGGAAATAACCCTAGATACCTCAGTACGGTAAATCTATTTCAAATTGTAAAGTATTATGTTTCATATTATAAAGTTTCTATAAAGTAACATACGTTCTTAGTCTAACAAAGAAAGATAGACGCAGTTGTATGTGCATTTCATGTGAAGCCGCAACCAAGCCAAAACACGCACTTATGTCTAAAATAATTTGCAGCCAACAATGTTTTAAATGCATACGTGTGCGACCAGCAGTGTACTTTCACGAGCTATTAAAATAAGAACAAAGATGTCTGCGTGGGTGCGTATCAAACACAATTTTTAGCAAAAATAACAAAACAACATGTCAGTAACTCAATAGTTAGCATAGTTAATTATGGAGTGTAGAGCAAAAGGAGAACCATCTTATAAGGGGCGACTGTTGAAAAAGTGTCCTACTATTTACTGAAAATAGAGGTTCCAAAACCTACCACAATAGCGCTGGCGTCTGAAAAACTACGATATTAAGATAGCTGTTAAAAATTTCATGACTAGAGTAGTTAGTAAAATGCCAGTATACAAAATCTTACGTACACAAAACCAAGCGGATTGGTCGGTTCTTGTTTATTTCTCCATCTTATACTAATTACTTTTGGCGCTTTTTTAAAATTAATCCTATGCTACTGCAGCGCCACCCTTATTGGACACGTTTTTAGGGACACTTTTCATATATGGAGATAGTCCTCCTTCTACTCTACACTCCATACTTCAAATGTACGCAGCGCTTAATCTAACTTTCTTTACTGGTCTGAGCATACGTTAGAATAATTATTCTAGTTTGAGTATATCAAAATGAAACTTTAAATGAAATTGGCAACTAGTTCTAAAACTGTCATATGCTCTAGTGTTCTCATTAATGCAACAATAGACAATACTTTAACCACAAGCCTTTATGGCTGTAATGATCCTTTTCATTACTCTGTCATGGCATTGTACTGTATTAGTAATGAGCTCACTCTTACGGCCGCTTCTACTGTTGACTATGTAAACACCGCAACACCGACAGTCTATTGTTTTATAAAGGACGCGTATACATTAGATGTGTGTCACAAAATGGTCTTTGTAGGGAAATAAAACTTTTAGGATGTATATGTTACAATCTGTTTTACACATATTCAGATTAATGATTAAAAGTTACAGCGTTTATACGCCCCGCTGCTGGGCACAGGTCTTCCTTGATGTTTCAGAGGATTTTGGAACAAATTCGCGAAAAACGCGCTGCTTCAATACGTGCTAGCGGAATTCACATGTCCACGAAACATTTTATATCTACACACACAGATTTTCTCACAATGTTTGCTTTCACCAGCGAGCACGGTAAATCAGAAGTTAAATTGCAATGAACAATTTCATAGATGCCAACTGGGTTGCTCGCGTATTGTATAGTAAATTTATAGGGAACGCTTAGTCCCTGATCTACCACGGTTACCGGTACTTAGTTTAATGATTGCGAATACTTAAACGTTATTCCCACACTAGTAATTTTCGCTTCACTTTGGAGGTGTAATTGTAAGTGTTCCGGTAATTTTTCTATGTAGCCTCTTATGATACTTCGGAATGAAATTTCATTAGCAGGGTATAATGTAACTCTTTTTTTTTTATAGGACAAACGTGACAAACGAGCACACAGTCCACTTGATGGTAAGTGATTGCTGCGGCCCGTAGACATCTATATCTATCCTCTATTCCAAATCAAAATGTAGATGCGTTGTCACCCGTGAGGACTAAGATGGCGTGCCTCATTTCCAGTAAAAAGGGCTTCCGGCCACCTGCACTCACCAAGCGAAACGCAGAGGTAAACCTCTACTTCACGCTGGTATTGTGAGGTCTTGGTACCACCCCGGTTCGAGCCGGCCCATCCGTGCGACAGCAAAAGCTGCCGCGTGGCTCTACCACTGTTACTAATGTACTCATGTACATAGTACTTTATTTCTATTTTACTCATGGTGGACTTTGTATCTCTAATATGAATGAAATTATAAATAATATGCGCTTTTAAAGCGCCAATCGTTTTCATATATTCATCTAATGCCCGCAAAAGTCCACCGCTGGACATTGGCGGGGGAGGATTTGCCTCAATAGTAACGCGTGGCAAGCAGATTGAAGCGTATCACAGTGCTGTGCGTGAGCTCTTTCGTCTGGAGTATTAGAGATAGTAAACCGCCATATGTCGAAAACCACAAGGTTTTCATCTACGCGCATGCCGCCATCACGAGCAGGATCGTCTTCGCCCTCACAGTTCCTTGCATTTTACTCACGAATGGGTTGCTTACCTACCGTTATAATGAGATATTAAATAGTAGTTATATATGGCTACCACGTTCTTAGCTCTTTACGCTCCCAACCTGATTTTTTGTGTTCCAATTTGAAGGAGGAGAGGTTCAGTACAATTATAAACATTGAATTTTTATTAGTTTAACGAATAAAATAATTTACAGCCTATAATTCTCAAACAAGAATCAATCTACTCGAAGTTGAGTGACGATTTTTATTTCTACTGGTCGACATCAGAAATGAAAATCAATTTCTGCTGTCCATCTTTTCTGATCCGGTTCGAAGGACCAACAGGCCTAATTCACTAATTTCGTTGACATCAAAATAATAATCACTTTTGTTTTGTTTTAAAGCTCAAAACATTGAGTTTTGAGCTTTAAAACTTTTCTATAAGGGCTACTAGCCTATAACTACTAAGAGATTTTTGTGAATCGGTAGTGACTTTCTTTTCGACACGCAGAGGCAATAAAAAGAATACTCTTTCACATATAAACCTACATAAACTTAATGTAAAAACTATTTAAAGAGTAAAATTACAAAAATATTGGAAATAATGCAAGATTAGAGATTATAAGAAATCACTAAAACCGTCCGTAAAATCCGATATCAAATTCAGTAAGGGTAACATTCCAGCCAAAGTTTTGTTATGACATAGATTAATTTTGAAAGGAAGTGGGTAGAACAAAGTGGTTTAAATTTTATTTTTCGCAATAGTTCAGCACTGTCCGTAGTTTATTAAGGTACTTTCTTCGGTTCGACATGTTGTCAAGGCCAAAGTAGTTTAATTACTCAGCATTGCCGGCAAATTTCTTATAATTTCCCCAAATCAGCTTTTGTATCCTAAATCCATAAGTATTTGATGAATTGTACTGTGGTCAACAAATTACACTTCCATATTCTAATTTGCTCCGGGCATAGGTATTAAATTGATAGCTTAATTCAAGTGCACATTATTGTGATATCAATTTACTAGACTATCAATATCATCTTATAAAAGTTTTGAATCGTTGGAACAATTAAATACTCTAGTTATTTTTTGCTAAGTTTGCGAATAAGAAGACCTTACTATTCTTTTTTGTTAATCCATATCATTAATGAAAACATTTATAGAGCCACAGACCCAGGTGAGAACCTTGCGAAACGCCGTAACTAAATATATAGTAGTCCGTATCTGTAACAGTTTAGTACCATATAGTTAACTTAATTACACAGATACGTCTCAAACCAACCAACCATAAACCCACAGAAACCGTAATTGGATTATTCATGCAATAAAGTTCGATAGCATACTCAGTCGAACGCCTTAGCATAGGCTGTGTATATGGCATCTACTCGGGAGTTGAGTGTCGACTTTTTCTGTTATATAATCCATATCAGACACTAAATTGTTTAATGTCGAGGGATTTTTACAATTCCATGTTGGTTTTCGGAGAATTAGGGATTAAAATAGCTAAATAAATAAGAATAGACAACGGTGTCAGATGTATTCGAAAAGGCTGATAATATAGATATTGCTTCATAATAATTAGTAACATTTCTACTATCGTTTGTAAATATTGGAACAACTTTTGCGATTTTCCTTTTTTCTGGAAATACTGGTAGCAATGATTCGTTAAAAATTATAAATTAGGGCTTGTTAAGAAAAGAAAGACAAATATTTATAAAAACTGGATGAACTCCATCCGGATCGACTTGTCATAATGCACCTACTTTATGAAAAGTAGGTCAGGATGTTAGGCTATATATAAGAAGCGTAAAAAACGGAGATGGAGTAAATTACATTTTTAAAAACTGATTGACTGTTTATTTAGAACAACATGGATTTCTATAATATTACAGGTTAAACATAAGTGGGTATACCGATGGTACACGTAGTTGGGTCGAGATATAAGGTGTCTTGTTACTATAAATATTTCCATACTTAGGTTAAACATCTTGGGTGTGGATTCTTTGTTAATCGCGGATTATAATGGACACCCCGATGAGGAGATGGAGGAAATGTGTGAGGATATATCTAGAGCCATGCATTCCTCCAAAACTTACTATACGGTGTTAATGGGGGACTTCAACGCAAAACTAGGCACAAGAAAGGACGGTAAGCCGAAAGTAGCGAAATTCGGAATAGGGCAACGGAACCGAAGGGGTCAGCAGCTGGCCGACTTCATAGAGAAAGAGGGACTCTTTATGATGAACTCTTTCTTTGAGAAGCGGCCCCACAGGAAGTGAACCTGGTCGAGCCCCGACGGTTCGACAAAAAATGAGATTGACTTCATTATGACGACCAGACGACAACTGTTCAGTGATGTCTCAGTGATCGCGAGGGTGAAAACCGGTGAGAGGCAAACTGAACCTAAACGTTAAGTTGGAGAGGTCACGTCTAATGAAGTCAACGCTACGTCACCCTCGTGCTCTAATCCAAAGTCCCTTTCAGCTCGAGCTACGAAACCGTTTTCAGTGCCTAGAAGATTGCAACGCAGTGGACGATATGAATGACAAGCCCGTGGAAACTGTCCATGCGGTTGGAGCTAAGTTTTGCAAGACCCGCCGCAGAAGAACACAAAAACCCTCCGATCACACTCTTAATCTCATGGCTGTTAGACGGGAAATGAAACTGTAGTCTTCAGTAGATTTGATAGCATACAGGCAATTGAACATACAGATCTCCAAATGCATGCGGCGGGACTTACGCAACTTTAATACTGCTCGTATTGAAGAAGCAATCGAGCGGAACCAGGGCTCCAAAGTCTGCTAGAGATCTGTCTGCCAGAAAGAGCCAACTGTCGAAGCTGAAGACTTGAGTGTGGCAGCGTAGTGTCCGAGACACCTGAGATTTTGAGTGAGATTGAGAGGTTTTATAGGCAGCTGTACACATCATCGCTGGAGCCACACGCAAGTGTCTTATCTGATACTATTTCGATGACATCCCGGACGTCAGTCTGAGCGACATTAGAATGGCTCTCCAGCACCTTAAAAACGGCAAGGCCCCAGGCGAGGATAGAATTACAGCGGAGCTTCTGAAAGCGGGTGGAAAACCGGTACTTAAAGTGCTTCAGAAGCTCTTTAATTCCGTCCTCCATGGTGCCATTACACCGGAGACGTGGAGCAGAAATGTGGTGGTCTTGTTCTTCAAGAAAGATGACCACGCTCTCTTGAAGAACTACAGACTGATTTCCCTTCTGAGCCGCGTCTACGTGCTGTTTTTGAGAGTCAATACGAATCGTCTCGTGCGCAGACTCGACGATTTGCACCCTCCCGGACACGCCGGTTTCCGAAAAGGCTTTAGCACCAGAGACCACATACACACCCTTCGGCAAATTGTACAGAAGTCCGAAGAGTACAATTTGCCGCTATGTCTGGCATATCTGGACTATGAGAAAGCCTTTGATTCCGTCGAAATGTGGGCGGTGCTGCAGTCCCTTCAGCGATGCCAAGTTGACTGTCGGTATATCGAAGTGCTTGTACAGTAGGGCTACGATGGCTAACCGAGTGCAGAACCAGAGTACGAAACCTATCCAGTTACAGAGAGGTGTAAGACAGGGTGACGTTATATCCCCGAAACTTCACCGCTGCATCGGAAGACGTTTTCAAGCTTCTGGACTGGAAAGGATAAGGTAATAACATCAATGGCGGGTACATCACTCACCTTCGATTTGCCGACGATATAGTCCTTATGACAGAATCGTTGGAGGACCTAAGCACTATACTCAATGACCTCAATAGTGTTTTCCAACGGATACGTCTTATGATGAACATGGACAAAACAAAGATCATGTTTAATGTCCATGTGACACATATGCCGGTAGTTGTTGGGAGCACTAAGCTCGAAGTTGTTGAAGAGTATGTTTACCTGGGACAAATAGTTCGACTAGGTAAGTCCAACTTCGACCGAGAGGTCAATCGACGGATTCAACTCGGTTGGGCAGCGTTCGGGAAATTACGGCACATTTTCTCGTCAGGTATACCTCAAAACTTGAAAACGAGACCATACAATCAGTGCGTGTTGCCAGTGACGACCTATGGAACTGAGACGTGGTCGTTCACTGCTGGCCGGATGAGGAAGCTCAAGGTCGCTCAGCGAGTTATGGAGAGGGCTATGCTCGAAGTTTTTCTGCGTTATTAAATTATTAAATTATGGACTTTTGATGATTTTTCTGACCATAACTGTGGTTTTACTAATAAATTTATACATACAATAATACAATTTACTATTAATTACTACTTATAATGTGGGAAATGTAAGCCTCTGACAAGACTGAGCGTGCGTGTGCGTGTGCGTGTGCGCAGGAGCGGGCGCGGGTGCGGAGTGGGGCAGCCCCGTGCTGGAGCGCCTCATGCGCGAGACGCGCGCCCGCGTGCGCGCCTCGCGCCGCTACTGGGCGCAGCTGCCGGCCGCGCTCTGCGCGCCGCTCAGCGTCACCACCGCGCCCTGCTTCAACGGCTCCGCGCTCGCCAGGTACATACTCTCTAACTCTAACTCTAACTCAAAGCCTCGCGCCGCTACTGGGCGCAGCTGCCGGCCGCGCTCTGCGCGCCGCTCAGCGTCACCACCGCGCCCTGCTTCAACGGCTCCGCGCTCGCCAGGTACATACTCTCTAACTCTAACTCTAACTCAAAGCCTCGCGCCGCTACTGGGCGCAGCTGCCGGCCGCGCTCTGCGCGCCGCTCAGCGTCACCACCGCGCCCTGCTTCAACGGCTCCGCGCTCGCCAGGTACATACTCTCTAACTCTAACTCTAACTCAAAGCCTCGCGCCGCTACTGGGCGCAGCTGCCGGCCGCGCTCTGCGCGCCGCTCAGCGTCACCACCGCGCCCTGCTTCAACGGCTCCGCGCTCGCCAGGTACATACTCTCTAACTCTAACTCTAACTCAAAGCCTCGCGCCGCTACTGGGCGCAGCTGCCGGCCGCGCTCTGCGCGCCGCTCAGCGTCACCACCGCGCCCTGCTTCAACGGCTCCGCGCTCGCCAGGTACATACTCTCTAACTCTAACTCTAACTCAAAGCCTCGCGCCGCTACTGGGCGCAGCTGCCGGCCGCGCTCTGCGCGCCGCTCAGCGTCACCACCGCGCCCTGCTTCAACGGCTCCGCGCTCGCCAGGTACATACTCTCTAACTCTAACTCAAAGCCTCGCGCCGCTACTGGGCGCAGCTGCCGGCCGCACTCTGCGCGCCGCTCAGCGTCACCACCGCGCCCTGCTTCAACGGCTCCGCGCTCGCCAGGTACATACTCTCTAACTCTAACTCTAACTCAAAGCCTCGCGCCGCTACTGGGCGCAGCTGCCGGCCGCGCTCTGCGCGCCGCTCAGCGTCACCACCGCGCCCTGCTTCAACGGCTCCGCGCTCGCCAGGTACATACTCTCTAACTCTAACTCTAACTCAAAGCCTCGCGCCGCTACTGGGCGCAGCTGCCGGCCGCGCTCTGCGCGCCGCTCAGCGTCACCACCGCGCCCTGCTTCAACGGCTCCGCGCTCGCCAGGTACATACTCTCTAACTCTAACTCTAACTCAAAGCCTCGCGCCGCTACTGGGCGCAGCTGCCGGCCGCGCTCTGCGCGCCGCTCAGCGTCACCACCGCGCCCTGCTTCAACGGCTCCGCGCTCGCCAGGTACATACTCTCTAACTCTAACTCAAAGCCTCGCGCCGCTACTGGGCGCAGCTACCGGCCGCACTCTGCGCGCCGCTCAGCGTCACTACCGCGCCCTGCTTCAACGGCTCCGCGCTCGCCAGGTACATACTCTCTAACTCTAACTCTAACTCAAAGCCTCGCGCCGCTACTGGGCGCAGCTGCCGGCCGCGCTCTGCGCGCCGCTCAGCGTCACCACCGCGCCCTGCTTCAACGGCTCCGCGCTCGCCAGGTACATACTCTCTAACTCTAACTCTAACTCAAAGCCTCGCGCCGCTACTGGGCGCAGCTACCGGCCGCACTCTGCGCGCCGCTCAGCGTCACCACCGCGCCCTGCTTCAACGGCTCCGCGCTCGCCAGGTACATACTCTCTAACTCTAACTCAAAGCCTCGCGCCGCTACTGGGCGCAGCTGCCGGCCGCACTCTGCGCGCCGCTCAGCGTCACCACCGCGCCCTGCTTCAACGGCTCCGCGCTCGCCAGGTACATACTCTCTAACTCTAACTTTAACTCAAAGCCTCGCGCCGCTACTGGGCGCAGCTGCCAACTGCTACAAACTTAATACAGACTAAAAGACTACGATCGTGAGGTCTGTTCTCGTCTTTTTACTCTTCTTTTAGAAACTTTATAGTGTGGTTTAGGCGTAAATATTATTGTTTAAATAATGGTTTGATGTGAATTTTGAGCCGTAAAAGTAGTTCGAATTTGTGTAATAAATGTCCGCTATTAGTGGAAATGATGAAAAAAGTGCTCCAATGGTGATGTGAACATCAAGATAATGTCTGCTTGACCGCGTTAAGATACTGTCGTAATCTATATTGTCTGCTGGCTCATGCTTATTTATAAATAAGTAAGCTATATAAAGGTGACAAACGAATACACAGTCCACCTGATGGTAAGTAGATGCTTTTGCTTATACACATTTACATAAATCCTCAATTAAGAATCATAAAGCTGATGCGTTGTCATCCTTGAGGACTAAGACAGGATGTGTCGTTTCCAAGAAAAAGGGTCTACACTCCCCATACAAAACATGGCGGCACTAAGCTGCTATTTGACGCTAGTATTCTGTGAGAGCGTGGTCCCCCACTGGTCAAGTCGTCTCCATTTGTGTTTTATTACGATTCCAACAATTCATTCGTATTGCAGCTACACGAGCAGTACAGCAGGCGACGGGACAGCCGCGTTAGCTTCGAACCCGGAAGTGCGCAGTGCCGGAGCTATCGCGGCTGGGCCAGTAGCAGCCGCTCGTGTGCAGATCGATGCTCTGCGTGCACTCACCGCAAGACTCAAGGACGCGTATAACGGCGTAGAAGTCCAATGGAAAGATGAAGGTAAGTCATCTTATCTCTAGATTATTTTTATCCTTTTGATTAATAGTTATATTATACTATAATAATTAGTCTTTTCAATCAGCCCCTAGACAGTCAAATGCTGGTCAAAATAGCCTTTCTCGTGTTTAGAAATTACCGTTGCTTGACAGACGATTATACATTCGAAATGCTGGGTGAAATATTTTAAGTATATATATATACACGTCTAAAATATTTATTTTTCAATTTATCGAAAGCTGTTCTTTGGAGCAATTATTTTCATCCTCTTTTTTTACAACATAGCAAAAAAGGAGTTATGAATTTACGCATTTATACAATTTTTATGTCAAACAAAATTAAAACTAAAACATAGAAAAGCTTCAGTTTATTCAACTGTACCACGAATGCTGATTTACAGCCGTTGTCGTTGTTCCAACAGACTCAAATCGGATATAAACAAGCATAATTTTAATGTAAGAACAAAATAATCCAGTTTACGTCGTAATAACCAAGTTATTCGCAAGAATTTTTAGCTAATTCAGGAATAAGAATTGAGTTTCATAAAATGCATGGTTTTACCATCCGGCTCGGAGGACCAAAAATGTATAATGTTTTTATACAGCTATGATAATCGTATAATGCTATGTTTACACGACAATACTATATACCAATAAAATTAACGAAGCTGCGTGCAAAAACTACGTGAATTTATTAATCGATTGTGTGACAGCAGGTATACGTGACAACAAGATGTTACAACAAAACTTGAATCAAAACTTGAAGTCAACTTCAGGGAGAAAACTTTTTTTAAATATATTTTTAATAGAATAAGAGTGACACTTAAATTAATTGTATGTGATAAAAAATCAAAATGTCGCTGAGTTCTCTTTCCTAAGGACTAAGATAGAATACCTCGATGCCAGTAAGTAAAAAGGTTTTAGGTTCTGTATGGCCACATTAAGAAACATTGCGCGGCCAATTTACACTGGTATTTTGTGAAAACGTAGTTTTACCCCGGTTGAGCCTATCCATTAGTGCTGCAACCGTCATAATATAGCTACAGCGTAGCTCTATCACGTTAATATATTTATATTTGGTAATCACGAAAGTCATTGTTCCATTACATGTGTCCGATTAATGTCTTAAAATTCAATCTAATTAGCGTAGTACTCTAAAAATGCTAACTTGAAATAATTGTCACATTCACCAACAGACAATTTCCAAGAGGCAGCTGCTTCCTCACTCGACTTCGTGGAGACCGCGGGTTCGGGTTCGGGCTCCGGCGACGATACCGACGACACGGAGAACTTACCTGACGACGACGAGGACAGAGATGTTAATCCAGACTACCCAGAAGGTAATATAGTTATTATTTCTGGGCATTTTATTTTGATGTATATTAGTGACTTGTGCTGGAGAAAGTTCACCTGATGGTAAGTGGCTACAGTAGCCCGTGGAGACCTGCCAACTTCAAGCAACTAAAACCAAAGGCGACAGATGCGTTTTCACCTCTACGGGTTAAGATGGAATACTTCACAGCCCGTTATTATACTGGCTATTATACACGCTATATACACGCATCAGACTTTTTTTTATAGGATAGGTTGACAAACGAGCACACAGTCCACCTGACATCTACATCTATCCTCTTTACGAATCAAAATGCAGATGCGTTGTCACCCGTGAGGACTAAGATGGAATGAATCATTTCCAGTAAAAAGGGCCTCCGGCCACCTGCACTTACCAAGCGAAACGCAGAGGTAAACGTCTACTTCACGTTGGTATTCTGTGAGGTCGTGGTACCACCCCGGTTCGAGCCGGTCTATCCGTGCGACAGCAAAAGCTGCCGCGTGGCTCTACCACTGTTAACAGACTGTACCACAGCATTGCACGTCCTGCTGTTTGAGCGACAGAAATAGGTAAGAGGATGGTTCGTACCTAGATGAACTCTTAAGGAGGCAAGGAATCCTACCACTTGCACTATAATAGGATATGTTATTAACAGGAGTCGTTAGCAGTATATAATTAGTAATATTACCTGTTGTAATTTAAGCACTAATGGTTAACATAGAGGGCGTTTCCATAGTGTGACCTAAAATTTACACTAAATTATTTAAATCTATCCAGGCTCGGGCGACAGTCGACCGACGGACGAGTTAACACCGGAAACGCCTACAGAGGCGCGACCGGTCCCGGTGACGGAGGAGCCGTTCGTTCCCAACATCATCAGCGGGCCCGGCACCAATAACGTGAACGTGCGCGGCCGGATCGCGGATTCCGGGATTGAGGCCGTCGTTCCCAGCAGCGAGTCTGGCAGCGAGTCCGGCAAAGAGTCCGGCCGGACTTCGCCCCCGGTCCGGGAGTCCGTGCCCGGCTCGGCGGACCGGCCGTCGCTCGCCAAGGCGCTGTTCACCTACGCGTTGCCCGTTGTTTGCGCCTGGTTCGGCACCATCGTCACCGATTTGTTCTAGACGTTTCCCGCTCGGTGACGGCACGTGAAATTTGAACAAGTCTAACTGTCGATATAAGTGCCCCTCGGCGACGTCTCGATACGTTCTCTTGTTTGAAACTTGGGTGTTTAGGTTGTGCAGTGGAGCTTGATTTAGTCAACTTGAAGTAATATTGCAGGCATAATAATACAAGCAGCTAGCTACACTTTACGGCATTTTTCGGTTTTATTATTTTTAACCTTGCAACATTAATTTATTAACCTATGTTACGATATCATAACACTGATATTCCTTCTTATGAATATATTTTTTGTTGTAAATATTTACTACATATGTTATTTTAGATTGCTATGTCTAACCTAAACAAAATGGCACTTAACGTAGCATTTATGTTTATTTTTTTTTGTTTTTTATATTTAATAAAATTTGGAAACTTAGACAAAAACACCAAGTTTTTAAAACTGGCGATTGTGACGTTGCCAAATCGGAATTCGGTACGTGTGAAAAGAGGACAGCCTAGTCAGATGCGACGGTAGTGAGTGAGCGAGCTATAGCGCGCTACTGTGATATGAGTGGAAGCACGGGAAGCGGTCAGGACAAAACTTTCAACAAATTTAGATCCGCATTTTGTTGCGCAATAACTTATTTATTGTTTTATATATATATAAAACGATTGCACAATTTTGTCATAGAATACAATTAGTTTTCTTTTATACGAGATAAGAGTTTAAAATGGTTTTTGGCATATCCATAAAAGACCGTCTTACGTTACTCTTACCCCCGCTAGAAAACTATCTGAAGTGTTTGACAATAAAATCGGTATTTTAAGTTTTTTGTTTTAATAATGCAATTTTATAGTTCAATATGAACGGAAAGTTTTTTAAAAAGGTATCCAGCCAAATTGTGTATTTATAAAATGTTCTATGTAAATAACAACTTGTAAATTATGATTAAAACTAGATAGCGAATGTATGTTTTAAGGTTTTTATAAGTACAGTGTATGTATGTTTGAGAATTTGATGAGCAGCATATTATGTGACTTCTGAGTCAATAAATATTCGGAAATCAGTTATTTCTAAGTTAAATCGAATGTCAAATTTTTCTTTATGTAAATAAATTTTGGCGCGAAGTCACATAGATCTAGATGTAATGACAAATTATGTTTAAATTGTATATAAAATTTAATCTAAACTGTAATCTTACTTTAAGACTGATTTTCTTTTGATATATGCGTTTCTAAAGTGTATGATGCAACCAAATGAAATATTATTTTGTTGCGAAGTCAACTTAGCGACAGTTTCATTCATTGTTGATCAAATACCTACCTTGTTATAAAGTTGGTTGTGTTGTACATAATATAAAATTTTATTTCACTCTGACAATGATTTTAACCGACTGACATAACTATAATTTCGCTTCATTTTTATTATTAATTTTACACATTTATTTTGATTTTGGCTTCAGCTTTACTTTACTAGTGTTAAATGAATTTTAATTTACAATGCTTTGTTTATAAAAATAATTTAATAAAATAAATTAAGAAAAAAATATAGTCAAACTGCAATGCATTGGAAATAAAATAAAATCTTGTATTTAATTAATAAGTAAACCAGTGTATATTTTTACTTAAGTTTACTCTTACATGCCATACTAATGATGAAATAATTATTAAATGCATTATTTAGATGTGGATGAATCAAAGTAAAGAACATGGCCGGAGCAATATTTTAGAATTCTTATTTTGAATTTTGGCGCCAATTTTTACAGCAACTATATACACTACATCAACATCTTGTTTGTATTCATCTGCACTGACGTAAAATAATGTTTTATAGTATATGTAAAAACGCACAATCATCAAATTTCGTGCAAGATCGATTGGATTTGGTCAAAAATACGTCAATGTTGTATGTAATGTTTAGAAATTATTTTTCATAATGTAAAATACGAATATGATAATAAAATGTTATCTTTTCTAAATTGTAGTAAAATTTTGTTTATTTTATATTATCTCGGCAATATTGAATTTTAGAACATTCAATTTACTATACTTTAAAAATATTTTTCATGCTATTGCATATTGACTTTTTACGAAAATTCCATCTAAATCATCTTAAAACGAAATTTACATCCGACTTTCGTTAGAAAATTATATACCAAAATGCATTAGGTGCGGTAGATGTTACTGTAACTAAACGAACAAATTATATAACCGTTTCAAAACACAGATTTGAAAAGAAATGTTAGAAAACAAGACAAATTATGATAAACAGTGGACATAACAGTTATCAAGTATCAATAATTATTATCATATATCTCAGAAAACAAAGGGCAATTATTCATAAAGAAGTACAGCGTTAATCGGGACCGAAACGCGCAACAGTACAGTGTTTGTTGCACCCTTCAATATAACACGTTATATTTTTCCGTCAAGATTCCCACAAAATTCCCATCCTTTGTCCAAAATGAACATCATACAATGTAAAGTTTCAACATTTTGTTTTGATGAAATCAAACTCATTAAAAATGCTTTCACTAACTTACGGAACTTTGCAAATTAAAAAGAATTCTTAAATGAAACGATATTGACATTGTGACTTGCCAAATCCAAATTTTTTCAACAAAAATGTAATTCTAGTTACGTAGTTTTTATACGGTTTAATAAAAAAATATGGACAGGGTATCGAGTTAACTGAACTCTTCGTTCTTTGATTCATAGTAAAAGATGGGTCTCGTACAAACTTTAAAACGATACGCACACTCCAAAATGACCTTGAGTTTTTTTTAAATGTAGTTATCTTCATTACTGCTTAAAAAGTCCACTGCTGAACCTATAAGGCCTTTTTAAAAATAAAATATAATAAAAATATTGCCACGCTTGGTAGGTGGGTTGGCATCCGCATATTTTTTTTATTTTGAGATGTTACCACGAAGATGTGCCGCCTGCCCTGCTGCCCATCTCGTTTCATTGCCCCCTGTCGCCTCTTTAACATCCACGGAATGAAATGGGGTAGACAATATTCTTATATCGCAATTACCTCGACTTTTATTACCTGGCATACATTTCAAAGATTTTACTAAGGTTCAAATAGCAAGCATACAAGCTGTCAATGTGTCTTAAGAGGCGACATAGGGAAACGAAACAGATGGGTAGCAGCAGCTTGCTGATTACAATTCAAAATAATAAGCTACGGTAGCCAACCCGCTTGCCAAGCCAAGCGTGATAATTATGGCAAATGTTCTCCATTTGAGGCAGTCTACGAGGAGGCTTATTTTGCAGTGTTGCAGCAGCAACGGTAGACTTTTGATAGACTTAACGACGATGATGATAACTTATTAATGGTGGTGTCAACTACCCAGTTCTATATGAATAAGATCATAGATTCGATTCATAAGATAGCACGGTGCGAAGCAGTGGGACATATACAACATGCAACAAAAACCCTGTGGTTCCCGTTAAGTTACTTCTAACGCATCAGTATTCAAACCGTATAGAAATAACTTCACTTTAGAAAACTCCACGGCTTTTGTTGCATGTTGCATAAGAGGTAAAAAATATTGTTGGTGCACGCAATTTAATTGCTCCGGATCTGATTTTTACTCCATATAAAAATATTCTAAACTTGTACTATGGATCAAAGTAATGAAGAAAGCAATGATATTTGTCACTCGTTCGCAGAGAAAAGATTATCATAGTAAATATAGAGGTTAACAAAGGCCATGAACAAAGCTTTTTTCTACGAATCGCGTGCCAAAACATTGTCGATAATACGTAAATATTGAAGGTAGTTAAGTTTTATATAAATAAATATATACCTAGATATGTATATAAATAAATAATTAAATGTGTACTGTGGTTTTTTTTATCAACATTTTACGTAAGAAAGTAATAAGTTGCGTAAAAAAAGCAGAAGTCATTCTTCAGTATATTTCCAAACGTGTAATCCGAGAGGAGGGTTCTAGTGACCTACAGAAGAGGTATTGTTAAATACCTTTATTAGGCACAAGTCTCATATGGTAGGGATTATTGCATTTATAATTTAACTTGTTTGTCATCATAAATTCTATACTTGTTAATATTAAGATCTATTATTAACAAGCATAGATTATTATTATTATATATTCTATAATAAAGATTCTCATAAGTAAAATAAACTATCTAGAGAAACCCTAATTTGTCGCGTGGGGCGTCAAAGGTGTAAGAAGTCTGGTATAGATAGCGGTGCGAGTCGTGAGCACCAAGTGAACAGCATAGCATGTACATTTTCTACCAACTCCAAAAAAGGAGACGGTACTCAATTCAACTCTTTCTTTTATGTGTGCTACCTTATAACTTTTTACTGGGTGAACCGATTTCGATGATTCTTTTTTTATTTGAAAGCTGGTGCTTCACATGTGGTCCCATATAAATTTGATTAAGGTCTGACCAATAGTTTTTGAGTTATTCTTAATAATTTATATTGAAGTTGGTTGTAAAAAATGTTTAATTATAATCCAGCCAATATACTGCAGGCGATTGTCACGTGAACATCCAATGAATAACGAAAATTAACCAACGGAACAATCGTGTGAAAGAATGTTCACCGTACCCACCCCGCGCGCTTGTAGTTCACCAAAGAGATTTATAGATCGACTATTGCGCATGTCAAGGCTGTGCTCACGACTCGTCTGACTCGTGCCTCTACGTATGATGTGAACGTCAATCCGGCTTAAAATCATAGTGATTATAGCAAATACATCCGACGGCTGGAAATGTCCATGTTTAGCAATTAATTGTTTTAGGTTGACGAAAAAGGAGGGTAATTGTGCAATGTTACAGCTCTTCTGCAACGTTTATACCTTAATCAATAGTTTGAAAATATTTTATTAGAAATCCCCATCATAAGGTCTATGGTCTGACAGATAGCGTCCCAGGTCATCGTTCTGCCATTCATGAATCCAATGCTAAACATGAGATTTTTACAGAGAATGGCGACTAGTCACTTGCATCCTTCAACATCAATCATGTCAGGTCAAATTGTAACTCCATCTAGTTGCAGGCTGCACTTGTGGTTTTTCGTCAAGATAAAGTTCTTAACGAGCACATTCACCGTAGAATCAGTGCTTAGCCTGATAGAACAGTAAGTTGATGTGGATAGTGACCAGCCAGACAACTAACGTAAGAGAAAGAAAGTTCTTCGAAGGACAGGCACTTAAAAACATATACAACATGTAAAAAAACCCTGTGGTTCCCGTTAAGTACGTTATCACGATAAGTATTCGAACCTATAGAAATAACTATTTTTTGAATTCGATCATATTTTTTTATTTTATTAAAAAAAAATATGTGGTTTTAATACCTCTTACTGACGAAAGCGAAGTCTTTGACAATCCTCTTACTCCCCAGACAATGCAGAGGTAATAAAACCACATACAATTTGCATACAATTTTTTTTTAATAATATTTTAAAAAATGCGAGTTTTAAAAAAAAAAGTTATTTCTATACGTTTGAATTATGATTCTGATAACGTACTTAACGGGAACCACAGGGTTTTTGTTACATGTTGTATATCATCATGAAAGAAAATATTTTTTTTTAACTTTACTTGTTTGTTTTTATTTCCTTCTTCATTTCATACTTTGATGGTATCGGGTTTAAACTATAGTTAAAAAAATAAAAACGGTTTTATATAATTTAAAACTCCGACCATTGCTAAAAACTGTTTTGTATATTATTTTATAAACTATTTTTTTTGAATAAGAAAAATCTCGCTTTATTTCTTTCTGATTCTTCCCAGGACAGAGGTATTTTCCGAACCAGTTGTATATAAACAAGAATGATTCAACAAGTATTATTTACAATCTTTATTAAATATTATATAAATATATATTAAAGTTATTGTCACACTCAGTCAGCTTCTTAGAAATAGAAACATATTTGTTTTTGTGTTAAAAATATATCAAAATCAGATTTTGAGTGCCTTTAATGATAAAAGAAACCAACAACAGTTTTTGCATTTTTTTAGCAATAAGTGAATGATTTTTTTGAACTGGGACACTGAAATTTTCTGTAGGATAGCTGGAGGGAAGTTAAATGTTGCGTTATTAGCAACAAATAAATAAAACATACCTTTAGTATTTTACACATTTTATATTAAACACCTAACATACACTTAATATTTAAAATAATATTTTACAATATTTATGCATGTTGCATAATTCTGGCTAATTCCACCAATGTCATCATTGTTGACAACCAGATATTTTGAATGCCATAATGTCCAAATAATAAAACGCTGCTCAATTTCAAGATGCCGCTGTGTCTTGTGCTATCTATCACTTTAACACTTTCACTATCCGGTTTCCAGACACAATAGTAAGACAATAGCAGTGCCCTATATGTAGTGCACGGGACAGCGAAAGGGTTAAGTCAGAATGACTGAGACAACATGAGATATAACAGCATCTTAAAATTTAGCAGCGTTTGAGTATTCAGGAATAATAAGTTTTCACACCAAGACAGAGAGACTCCACGTACTTTCTCTTTAATTCTAATAATAGTATCCATGATTGTCTGCAGCGAAAATCAATTATTTGTATGTTAATATGGTTTGTATATTAACCCGGAATCCATGACTCAGCAAGCTGAGGCGCGGAACACAGTTTAGTGTTAGTAGCGTATTGTAGTAAATTTTATGTCTGCCCTACATTCCAACAATTAAGGTCGACTTTCGGCTTGTTATTCACAACATTTAAAAGAAGTACAGATAGTAAACACCTACATACATGCATGTAGGTATTTATAAACTATCAAATGAGTGCTAATAATCTTACGCTCACCAGATGTCGCTAGTTGGGACTGAAGTGATTTTATTTACGGATTATTTATTAAGATTTTACATTACGAAAATGATCACACAGTGTCATCATTGAAAAGTTAATATAAAAGGAATATTTCATAAAGAAACATTAATCTTCACACTTTTCTAATAAATTAACTTTCCCCGTCAAGAAATCTGTCAAATATTACAACTCATTCGAAAGCCGCGCCATCCTTAGGGCAGTCGTGGATGCCCTCATTTTAATAAAACCTGTAAAGTTGGCTTACTCGTCGTCCGACTCCTCGCTATCGTCCGACTCGTCGTCGGAGCCCGACTCCTCTTCTGATTCGGAGCCGAGCCAATCGGGCAACGAGGGCTGTTCCACTATCGTTTTCCAATCGTGCAATTTGTGTAAATCTGTAAAGATAAAATAAAATAACTAATGGATCCGGAATTTAATAAATGGTAGAGCCATGCTGCAGCAATATAACTGTAGAACGAATGGGTCGACTCAACTGGGAAAGGACCACGCTCTCAAACAGCATAACGTTGCAGAGTTTCGTATGGTAAGTGTTGAGAACGGGATACCTTTTTAACTGGAAACGAGGCATTCCATCTCAGACATCAGGAATAACAACGCATTTGTATTTCATTTTTAATCGAGGATAGATGTAGATGTTTATGAGTCACAGTATCCACTTACCACCAGGTAGATTGTGTGCTCGTTTGTCACCCCTATATAACATATGTATAGCGTACAGGTAGCACTCACCCGCCCGCCCGCGCGAGCTGTACTGTACTGTACTGTACGCTATCCCGCTCGCACTCACCGAGGCTGTACATGTCGGCGAGGTAGAACTGCTTGTCGTCCCTCTCCAGCACGCCGCCGTACACGTAGAGCACGGAGCGGTGCGCGGCCAGCATGGCGGACATGCGCGCGCCCGGCCCGCCCGCGCGAGCTGTACTGTACTGTACTGTACTGTACTGTACTGTACTGTACGCTATCCCGCTCGCACTCACCGAGGCTGTACATGTCGGCGAGGTAGAACTGCTTGTCGTCCCTCTCCAGCACGCCGCCGTACACGTAGAGCACGGAGCGGTGCGCGGCCAGCATGGCGGACATGCGCGCGCCCGGCCCGCCCGCGCGAGCGCGCACTCGCGGCATATCGCCCGTCTCGCTCGCGCCGCACGCTCTCGCTCCCCCCAACCGCACCGTGAACACGTCGTCCGATATCACTGCGAATAAATCACGCTCTTGTGACTAGTGTTCTGAGGAGCGTCGAGAGCCTAAGACCCTTAAATCTTTTGTACTTATTTTTATTTAGTAGTCACTTTATTCAAACCAAAAGAGTGTTAAAAACATACGACTTCTATGTTTATTACTACACTGACATTTCAAAACAAAAAGATGTCATATATCACTGCAAATAAATTGCTCCCATAGTGTTGCAATAAGCAACGAGAACCAAACTCATAACTTTTATAAATCATAAGAATGTTATGAGATATACTTCTCTCGCTCGCCCCACTCACTCTCGCTTTTTTTTCTTTTAAATTTGCTTTCATAGTGGGAGTCAATTCAGAAAACTGATGATTTACTAAATCGGGGGATGTACAGTTCGTTGTTGCAGCTACATCTATCATCTACATACAAAATTTAATTGCACCACTCGATAGCTAAAGAATCAAATCAACAGCTCGGTGACACAATGGCTAAGCAATGAGTTGCAGCGCTAAGAGCTTTCCGCAGAACCGAGAATTCCGCACGGAACAAGTATTTGTATGGCCTACAAATAATAGTTCCGGGTCTGGATGTATTGTACTTGTGCAGTTTGTGTTTGTAAACTGCCTCCACGATACAGGAAAAATCAAATAAAAAACAAAAAAGTAGGTATCAAAGAATTCGTTACGTTGAGTGAAGAACTGTGACACATCGCACGCATCGGAGGATGAACGCCGCCATTTTGAGGTCGTTTCGTTACGTACAAGTATTCACGTAAAATACACGACCGTGTCGACGACACATCCGATATCCGATAACCACTTTTCTCGCTCTCGCTCTTTCAGTGAACATAGCACGATGAAGTGAGTCACCGCTGAGGGGTGCGGATTACAAAGCCGCACGATACAAGTATTTGTATGGCCTAAAAATAATTATTCTAAGTTTTGGTATTTGTCCTTGTGAAATGTATGTATGTAAACTGCCCCCACGATACAGGAGAAATTTCTTGTGTGGAGATAAAAAAATTAAAGTAAAAAATTCGAATAAGAAAAATTATGAAAAATATTACTAAATCTACTACTATAATTTCGAAATGAGCTCTTCTCTAACCGAAGAAAAAACGGCAAAAGAAGAAGACTCACATCTCACAATACAATTTGTGCAAAACGATCAAATGTACCAAGAGTTACTACTATTTTACAAGTAAATTAAATTAGCATTATGCATCTTAGAACACCAACAACTTTATAATTTGAAAAAATCTAGTACCTGTGACGGGCTCCGCTGGTATGTCCTCACTTTTCACCTCGGTGTGCGCCGGTGCGGCGGCTTGCTGTTCGACTCGTAAGGTCACGTTGTGCCATCGGCCTGTTTCTAAATCTAACAGCTGCAGTTCGTCGCTCATTTCTCCGCGGAGTTCTTCTTCTGTTTCCTCAACATCCTGAAATAATGTTAAGCCATGTAATGACAGTGTGAGAATATCATCAACTACTGCATATCGTCCCGTGGGTGTCGTAAGAGCCGACAGAGGGAGACAAGCTAGTAGTTCGGTAACAGCGTCTTCCCAATAACATAAATATCATCACGGCTCTTTCCCTTCGGGGTAGGCAGAGACCACTTCTTTCCACTTGCTACGATCCTTACATACTTGTTTCGCTTCGTCCACTTTCATTAATCTCTTCACACATGCTCTACGGTTTAGGGTACTCTTGACCTGGCCATTTTTCAAGAAGTCCCTGATTTGGTTTAGAATCGTCCGCCTAGGTCTACCCCTTCCAACACTTTCATTCACACTCGCCTTATACACTTTTTTCGTCAATCATTCTTCATTCATTCTCTCGACATGGCCAAACCATCTTAGCATATCTTTCTCAATTTTTGTCACTACATCTTTCAGACCACAACGTTTCCTTGTCTTAATATTTCTTATCCTGTCACTCAGTTTAACTAGAAAATGAAAAACAGTAGTTGCCAGGTGTGGCATCTGTGGCAATTGACCTCTTATGAGTCCAGTCTATGGAGAAAGTCTAAAGAATGAATAGTTACAGCCAATATACGTCCCACTGCTGGGCATAGGCCTTCCCTCATTTCTGAGAGGTTTTATGGCAAGGAAATGTCCGCCGCGCTGCCCCAATGCGTGTTGGCGAACCTCACATGTCTTCGAATTTTTTTTGAAGATTGAATGAATACACATTTTTTTTGGAACCGTGGTGCTAAGTGCTCGACTTAAATTTTGATTTTGCGAGAAACCCGGGTTCGATCCCTGCCAGCATCAATGAAATTGTTACGGCTCACAGCTGCCCCTACAAAGATAAATATCCCGGGGCCCATCAGCGGAAGATTCGACGGGCAGCCGAGGGTTCGGGCCCAAATGGCCATATGGAGAAATGTCCTATCATAGCACACTATAGGGAGAAGGCTAGGAAAACAAATAGTACGTACCTGGATCCGAATCTAAGACCGGCCCAAGGCTCGGTCAGGCCGTAGGTAGGGTAGGTGCATGTAAAGTGGTGTTTAGTGGTGTGTATATGTAGGTGACCTGGCCCAGCTGAGCTGACCAGGCAGCGGCCGGTTTCCATGTTGCCCCACAATGCTGCATCACTCCAGCAGGCTTCACCGCTGGACCATTTCTTTCTTCATGTCACTATTCCAGTCTATCAACTTTTATTGTACATTTAACTAACTTATAATCAAAATCGTAACACACGGCTCAAATACCGAATGAACGGATCAAAGGTCACTTCCGTTTCACGTGGCAACAAATTATTTCTAGAACCTAGAACACGACCTTCTCTAGAGTCACAGAGTTCAGCGTTCAACCGACAACGGAAAATGTCCCCGAACAAATGCTCAATCTCAAATGCCACACGAGCAACTTAATATTGTCAAATGCACTTATATACGCTATCAAATTAGAATAACCAAATTGGCGGTAAATTAGGCGCGCACAACACACAAATTCAGACGTTGATCGCAATCAATGTTAACTTCCTAACAATTAGTCAACCCGGCGTCTAATATTCTAGACTACAATTCCTCGTCGTTGCACAAATTTGCTAACAAAATCGACTCTAAAAAATGGAGGTTATCCAGGGCGACCCCACGCCGTGCTAGCGACAGCACTGCATTCAAGCTACTCTCTTACTTCCGTCGTGCCACGCACCAAACCCACTCTGCTCGCCCGAACGTCAAAATCGATATGGTACCGAGCCAAGCGCCCTCTGGCGTCAAATCTTGAAACCAGCGTTTGGGCACGAACAGAAATAGATAGTTGCAATTTAATGTACAGCCTCGTACCGGTAAGCGAAGTGTAGGGCGACATTCTACTAGATGGATTGATGACCTGGTAAGAAACGCAGGAACTCGGATAGATACAGGTGGCTCAGGACCGTTTTTGTGGCATTCCTTGAAAGAGGCCTACGTTCGGTAGTGAACTTGTAAAGGGCTATAATGATGATGGTAATGTGGAAAATGTATGAGATATTAAAAAAATTGAACAGGTGAAGTTCACCAACATGCATTGAGGTAAGTCAGCGCGGCGGCCACACTTACTTGCCATATAACTCTCTTACAAATGAGAGATGAATTGCGTTTAGCTGTGGGCATAATATGTAACGTGTTAATTTACTATTACTTTTTTACTATTTTGTTAATATGTTTTGTATACAATATATTAAAGGAGTAAAAAAGGTTAAGCTTGATACATTGGTATTTTCTAAATATGTTCTTTCGGCTGCAGGCTAATATAATTTTATAAATTCTCTGTTCTTCGAAACATTCAGTGAGGAAAAAAATGTATGTCCAATACAATATTACACGATTATTCACAAAATCTTAAGAGCACCACTGTTTTCAAGCAGCAATACTCACGCTTACTCCCCCGAACACATAGGCCTTATTCGCGTGCACGTTGACGGCGGCGGCGAGGCCCGCGCGGGCCGCTCGGCCACCGCTGGCCAGCGAGCGCCACGCCCAGGCGCCGCACTTGCTCGTCAACCGAAACATGTCCGTGTGCGTCAGTGTGCGCTCGCTGCGCCCGTCGCGGGCCCGCGAGAACCCGCCGTACACTATCAGCTGTGCAAAACAAAATGGACTTTTGATAGCCTGTAGTGGTGAACCACTTAATATGTTTTAATGGTGTAACACAAATATATTCAAAGCACTGTTTCTTTTGCATGAGTCGAATTACCAAAAATTTTTTTCGAATTTTGATACGAGGGTGGATTGAAAAGTACTCGGCCTAACCAAGAAAATAAACACATACTAAATCAGTTATATTTTTATTTTTCTACATAATCACCATCAAGTTCAATACACTTTTGCCACCTCCCCTTCCAAGCATTTAGACCGTTGAAAAAAAATGATTCTTCCTTAGAGTCAAAATATGCGTCTACAGCTGCTTTGACCTCGTCGTTTGTCGAAAATCTTTGACCTCCCAAGTGCTTTTTTAGGTTAGGGAACAGAAAGAAGTCTGATGGTGCCAGATCAGGTGAATACGGCGGATGCGGTAACAGTTCAAAGCCACAGTTGTGAATTTCAGCCGTTGACTGTACTGACGTGTGAACACGGGCGTTATCTTGATGAAACAGGACTTTTCTTCTGAGCATTCCACGACGTTTTTCTTTTATTTCCTCTCGTAAACGACGTAGTAAGGTGCAGTAGTAATCAGAGTTTATAGTCTGACCCCTTTCAAGATAATCAATCATAATCACACCTTTCGAGTCTCAGAATACTGAAGCCATCACCTTATTTGCCGACAAAATCGACTTAGCCTTTTTAGGGGGTGGTGGACCAGGTCTTCTCCACTGTTTTGATTGTTGTTTTGTTTCCGGTGTACAGTAATGAACCCATGTTTCGTCTATAGTAACAAAACGATTCAAAAAATCATCTGCATCGGCTTCAAATAACTCCAAACAGTCGCGTGAAATAGTCAATCGCGTCCTTTTTTGTTCAACTGAAAGCAGTCGCGGAACCCACCTCGCAGACACCTTGTGGAAACCCAACTCGTTGACAATGATATTTTGAGTTCGTTTATAAGAGATGCCTATAATCTCGACTATCTCTCTAATTTTTAATCAGCGGTCTCCCATTATTAAATCAAGTACTTTTTTAATATTTTCGTCAGTAGTTGACGTCGAAGACCTTCCAGAGCGGGGTTCATCTTTCACACTCTCTCTACCACGCATAAATTCTGCTATCCATTTTTTGACGGATCAATATGACAGAGCACAATCGCCTAATGTACTGACCATGTCATCATGGATGGCTTTTGATGATAGCCCCTTCTTATGGAGGTACTTAATGACGGCACGCTGCTCGATTTGCTCCATTCGCGAAAATTATGTCCGATTACTTTGTTAATAAATTTATAAAATCACAACTAATTATCGCACACGTTTCGAACTTCACACAATGAACTAGTCTGAACTGAACTAAATAATGTGGGTAGATTTGATTTTTAGAATTGAATGGATCTATGTTAGGCCGAGTACTTTTCAATCCACCCTCGTATAAGGGTGAATTAACTTTTAAGGTACTCTTTTGCTGTCCTCATCGTGAACTTGGAAATAATGACGACGATTCATTTAAAATCAAGAATTTCTAAACCTTATTATAAAATTAGACATATTTTACTTCTACTAAAGTAATTTACTTTGGTAGATATAATAAACAAAAATACTTTTTTATAGTAACGTTGTAGACAAAAACCGTCGCCCATACAAAATTTGTTTGTCCCTAAGCGTAGGTTACTCTATACATTCTTAGTGATTATTTTTTTTTTGTAAGAGAACACTGTATAATTTGTACATGTTTTAATTACAATTAATTAAACTTCACTATAATAATATAACTACGATTTCATTATAAATAATGTAATTTATAAAAATATTTCAATCTTTGTCCCCAAAAACTATTTCACATTACCGTTCTTCTAAGTTACTAGTCTATGTAGTTCATACTCGATCTGGGCGATGGCGCACAACTCTCCATAGCTATCTGGGGGCACGGCAGTGCCCCCGCCAAGTCACATGCACATGCGACAGTGCACATGCGACCTGACCGAATCCTGAGGGACCAGTCGCCTTGGATAGAGGTAAGTAAGCTCCCTTTATTAGAATAGAACGCTCCCCCCTGATTGTTTATTGTAATTAGAAACTTTCCACCTTGGCGTTAGGACGCCCGAGCTGCACCTACTTGTAGGTTCTTCGTCTATGGGCCGCGGAGGACCCTACTCATGGGATAAGCAGCTGCTGGCCGTAACATTTGGTAGCAGAGCGTGGTTCCGGGATCGATTCCCGGTCGATCCCGACCATAGTGTTTGATAAAAATTAAATAATTTTGGTGGCAGGGAGCGTTGGGTTGATTGGTTAATTTTGTGTCTACAATCACGCCTGTCCGTAATACGTAAAAACATATATTTTTTAATTATATACGTAATAATAAAATTCTTTTCTTTTGTGGCTTGCTTGTTTGTTGTTAGCGGGTAAATTTGAAAAGCCGCGCCCGGTTAGTGCGCAAGCGGGAGTTTGCGTCATGTAGGTAGATGGTTATTTTTACGTAATCGGTTAATTATCGTTGTCGGATAGTTGTAGTGGATTACTTTCGAAGGGTCGATTTCCGAGCTAGGCATTTTTTGTAGATCGACCGTGATGTGTATCTTCGTTTATGTATCTTTCGTATTGTAATTTGTATTCTAACTAAAGAGTAGTAATTTGTATTTACGCAATTTGAATTTAACTTGATTTGATCGCACTAGTATTTGTTATTTGTTAATTTGGTTTGTCTTTTCTTTTGTACTAACTTGTATTTGGTTTGATAAGTAGTAACTCTTATTTGTGTAATTTCTATTCAACTCGATTTGATAGGAACTGCATTTGTTAGCTGTAATTTTTTTTTGCATTTGTTATTTGTTATTTTTGTAATTGTGCTCGAGCCGCGTCGTAATTTGGCTTTAATAGTAATGTCATCGCCCAAGCTGCTAATCCGTTGCCTGCGGACTGAGTTACGCTGGGCCACCAGCGCCCATGCTTTGATAGGTCGGCCGGATAGGGTCCACAACTTGATGAAGCGGTTCGAGCAGGTCGATGCTCGAAGGGCTGCAGTGGAGGAGGCTTACGCTGAGCTCGAGGATTCGGATGTGGAAAAGGGAGTCCTGGACTCCTGCTTCGCAGACTACGAGCAGTTCTTTTCGCTCACGGACGAGTTGATCGAGGCTGAAGGCAGGTATGCCGAGGAGGCGCGTGAAGCTCGGACGAGTGGCCTGCCCGAGTCCTTTCGGAAGCAGCCTCACCCGGAGCTGTTGGGACGACTCCCAACTCTGGACTTGCCAAGGTTCTCCGAGGTCCTTTCCGAATGGCTGACCTTCGTTGGTATTTTCGACAGCCTAGTGGACGCCCGGAGTGACTTGACCCCGAGCCAGAAGATGGCGTACCTCCTGGCCTCACTCGAGGGGGAGGCCCTGAGCGTCGTCGGCCATTTGAGATTGTCGGACGACGCCTACAAGACTGCTCGGGACCTCCTAGCCAGAAGATACGCCAACGTCCGGCGAATTGCGGACGAACATGTTAAGCAACTTCTGAGCCTCCCGCTGCTTAGTGTCCGGGCCAGACTACATCCGGACCTGTTGGATCCAGTCTTGGTGGCCTGTAATACGTTGAGGCGGCTGGATTTACCAGTGGGCGAATGGGCCTTTTTTTTGCTCCGCATCGTGCTGTCCCGCCTACCTCTTGACCTTAAAATACATTTTGAGGAGAGGTACGGAGGGGACGAGGCCTCCTATATTCCGCCCTTCTATGACCTGCTGCGGTTTTTGGAGGAGCAGTGCCGACAGATCGAGCACGCGGCGGGCACCGTTGACGACTTACGAGCCGTGTCCAGTGAGAGGCGGAATCCGCCGGGCAAGTCGTCGTCAATCCCCCCCCCCCCCCTGCTCCTATTGTCGAGCATTTGATCACCGGGTAACGACGTGTCCGAAATTATTAAGTAAGCCGGTTCCGGCGAGGCGAACTATCGCCAAGGCGCGCCGCTGGTGCTACTCATGTCTGGAAGGGCATCTCCAGCGAGACTGTCCACACCGGCGGCCCTGTCTGCATTGCCGGGGCAATCACCATGCAGTTCTGTGCCTGGGTGCGAACGGCGTCTCCTCTCGGGGCTCTGCCAGGCCCTCGACCCCCACGGGCGGGGGCGCTCCGCCACGCCCTCTGACGGGCGACGCTCGGCGCCCGCCGGCTGGCCACCAGGCCCCTAGGTTTGAAAGGGGTCCCTCCCCCGACCAGTCGGGGGGTGATTCCCCCAGGGGCGGGGGTGTCATTACTCCCCCTCAGCGTGGGGAGAGGAACTTCACGGCCACTCATCAGACCGCTGGACCCTTCTCACTCCCGTTAGCTGAGTGGCCGCGACTGGTGCACCACTGTACCCCATTCGATGGAGGCGGCCCTGGCTAGCTGCCGCCTTAGCTCCCACCACGGCCGCCTCTACTGAGCCTTAAGCCGTCAACAGGCCACTTGTCAAGCTGTTCTGTTGCCGACGGCCTCAGTGAGGGCGTATAACCCGAGTGGCGACTGTTAGCGGTTGCGCTCTATTAGTCTCGGGTTCACGCGGTGTGGCCTCCACTTGGTGGTGGGAAGATTAGGGCCCCCTGGAGCGTTGAATCACGCTCTCAAGGGGTATTAGATTTGGTTTGGTCGAGCACTTAGTTAAAAATTCTTTAAATTAAAATTAAAAATGCTTTTGGGTTTTCCGCGAAATTCATATTGTAGCGGTTGTAATTAAAAGAATTGAATTTAAGATACTCCTTTAAATGCTGCTGCATATGTTTTGTAAATATACAGGGTGGGCCATGAATTAGTTAACATTTGAAAAAATCGTATAAAAAAAACCATTTAACATATTTTAGAAATCGTTTATTTACGAGAAAGCTAATTAGTTGTAATTTATTTTTTTTAAATTATTTCGTCTAAATGACCACCGTTTCGGTTTTTGCACTCATCTAAGCGAGTCCTGAAGTTTTCGAATACTCTTCTGCAAAGAGACCGCGAGATCGCCGACATCTCTTCGATGATTTTTTCTTTAAGTTGACGCAGTGTATTCGGTTTATCAATGTAGACACGACTCTTTAAATAACCCAAAAAAAAGAAGTCTGCTGGGGATAGATCTGGACTTCTGGGTGGCCATGGGATGTCACCCCGTCTGGATATCAGCTTTTCCGGAAACATGTCTTTGACCACCGGCAAGGACTCGTTCGATGTGTGACACGTGGCTCCATCTTGTTGGTTGGTTTCACCATGTGTTACGATTATAGCCAGCAAATTCCAGTAGCATCGGTGCTAAGAACTCCCGTAACATTTTCACATACTCGGCAGAAATAACAGTAACTGAACGGCCTCGAGAATCTTCAAAAATGTAAGGTCCGATGATTCCTTTTGCTGAAATTGCAGCCCATACAGTTACCTTAGGAGAGTGAAGTGGCCTCTCATGTTTAGCTTTAGGATTTTCGCTGCTCCAATACCTGCAATTCTGTTTGTTTACATGTCCATTTAGGTGGAAATGGGCTTCGTCAGAAAATAAGATGTTGTGAAAATTACTGAAACGAGTTAACATTGTTTCGGCATATGACTTACGCAAATTTAAATCATTAGGGTTTAGTTCTTGCACTAGCTGGATCTTATATGGATGTAATTTCAAATCTAATTTCAAAATACGGCGTATTGATGTGCGGGATAATCCTAATTCAGCCGAACGTTTGCGTGTCGATAAATCTGGATCACGTCGAACAGAAGCGGAAACTTGCTGCACGTTCTCTTCGCTCCGAGAAGTCCGTGGGCCGCCGGTTTGTTTCACATTTAGTGTAGATCCCGTCTCTTCGAACTTCTTCACCCATTTCTTTATTAAAGGAGCACTTGGACACTGACTTAAGTCGTGTAAACCATATTCAACGCGAAATAAGCGTCTCACAGTAATGAGCGAAAAGTCGTTTAAATAAAACTGTTTCACGCAGTAAGCGCGTTGCGGCCCCGCAAAATTTCCAAGAAGCGAGCTAGTGCCCCCGCCCGCGCCCGCGCCCCACGCGGCAATAGTTTGCGCGGTAAGTTACATTTAAATGTTAACGAATTCTTGGCCCACCCTGTACTTGATCACTGTGCTTGTTGCTGCACGGAAAATGGAAATTAAATTGCGTGCCCTTTTGAATGCTTGTGCGTATGCTTTGTAATTGTATTTGATTGTTGCGTCTGTTTGCTGAAAGGAAAGTTTGAATTCATTTGAGATTGAATGACGCGATTTGGAAAATTGTATAAATGTTTTTGTGATAGTGTTTAATCATTTTGCCTTGTGATAAGGAAGGTTGAAATTAGATAATGGTAGAAAATAGACCCTATTTGTGCCGAAGGGAATAAGAGTCAATTCTCTTTTGGTTTACATTTTGTTGGCACTGTCTAAGATATTTATTTGAAATAAGAAATAGGGCTGTCTCTTACGTTTATTGTTTTGTTTACTTTGTCAAGTTGACCTATGTGCATCGGTGATTACTTTGTTTAATTAATTCTGTAATTGAACATTGATGCTTTTGGAAAATTAGTTGAAATATGAGCATAGGACTACCTGCCTAAAGGGCTATCTGGTTTGTAGATTATCAGATGGAAATCAGCTGTCGCACCATTTGGTAAATGATTATAGGTGGATGGCTTGGTTATATGGCCTACTTGTTTGAAAATTCATACTACTAATTCGGACTATCTGTGCGTTTCGTTCGGCTCTCCACAGACGACGTTCATGGGGAATTTGGGGGTGCTCTCTGCACTGAAGCTTAGGAGGTCCCTCTGGGCCGCTTCGTGTCGCGTCGCTGTTTGCAGACCTGACCCGGTCGGATTGCGGAACTAATCACAGGAGCGCAGATAGGTGTTTGAAGGAGGTCTTTGGACTTCTGTCTAGGAATAGGACTTATTTATGTGCTGCGATGTCCAGGAAGGGCATCCAGTTCAACCCTCCGGCTAGCCCACGTTGGGGCTGCAATTTTGCGGCGTTGGTTAGGATTGCAAGATCTGATGGAGTGCCTAAGGTGGCCTAGTTTGGTTGTGGATTCGGTCTTGCAACTTGCCGTCGCGACCCTGTCCCGCTGACCGGTTTGCTCGCGGACCTAAATCCTTATGTCCGGGACGGGGGTTTGTTCGCGCCAAGCGCTTATGTCAATAATTGACGTCAGAGGGCGCGCGTGCCTCTACGATACCGGTTTTGACGTCCCGTCGTGTCGAGGACACGCAAGGACAAGCCAGTCCAAATTCATCGCTGCGATATATCTATTCCCGCGGTCCATTTTGTCGGGAACTCGTAATGGTAGGCGCGTATAGTAAATATACTGACTGGGAATTGTAGTGCGTATTCCTTGCTGAGAGCTTCACCTGGGACTTTTAGGTTTAACGCTGAGTCCGTATAAGTGGATTCGACTGTATTAGTTACTAGTGCAGTATTTGATATTCTAGAAATAACTGTGGCCACGCAAAACGGTAGTGACCGTTGATCCGGTCTCGCGTGTTAAGCTTTATAACAAACGAGAGTTAGTGGCTTCTGTAAGGTAGTTAATCGTACGACAGAGTGAAGGGACTGTCATCGTAGAAACGAAGAAAGTGACTGTGGGCGGAGAGCAGTGGGAGCGGTGCGGAGGTACGAACTGCTGCAGATGGTAACGGTCTAATAAGGTCAATAACACTACCAGCCACACCCAGATACACATCACTGACCCTTACTTTCCTATTACTATACATCCACATGCGACCTGACCGAATCCTGAGGGACCAGTCGCCTTGGATAGAGGTAACTAAGCTCCCTTTATTAGAATAGAACGCTCCCCCCGATTGTTTATTGTAATTAGAAACTTTCCACCTTGGCGTTAGGACGCCCGACCTGCACCTGCTTGTAGGTTCTTCGTCTATGGGCCGTGGAGGACCCTACTTCTGGGATAAGCAGCTGCTGGCCGTAACATATAGTATTACAAAGTTACATTTGCAGAGAATGAATCAGTGTACCTATATATGTATAATGGAATAATAGGTGTAAATAGCTACCTAGATATAACTATCTACAAAAAGAAATGAGATGCCATCAAAAACATAACTTGTAAAAAAAGCCAAGTCTCGCAACTCAGTTTTTCTACCGTAAAAAGTTGTGAGATCCATGTAATACCAAGTCGGTTAATTTATTCAGTCCATAGATTAATACATAGATTGACTTGGCAATCGCACTAAACAATCTAATTTAATATATAATATATATATATATATATATATATATATATATATATATATATATATATATATAATATATTGTGTTTTCATGCAATGAATTAAAAAATGATATGATATTTTTCTGACTATGGCTATTCAAAACATCATACAGCAAACAGGTGACTACAAAATATTACAAGTTCCTTTTAGCATACAACGCAAATATTTGTGTTTTGTTTTCACATAACTATATAAGAATTTTGAAACAAAAAACTATTGAAACTACTTACAGATTCATTACCAGCTGGGACCATTACACAAGCAGACCTGGCACTGGGCCCTCTGCCACTCGGTGACAGTTTCTCCCAACTCCTGGTGTCGAGACAGAATGCATACAAGTCGTCAAAATAACGACATTCACGGCCATCGTCACAATATCCACCAAATACGAGCAACTTGCGGCCCAAAAGTACCATTCTATGACCAGACCGGGGAGATGGACCATTTGGTGCTATCACCTGAAAATAAAAAGTAACCACTTTGAGCAGTGAAATTTAAACAATAAGATTCTCAACTCTTCAGATTAGATATTAAGAGCCCCACTGTATTGCCGTTACGTCATCGGGTGAACTGAATGCATGCGCACTGGATAAGTCGACATTGCCTACAGTTTGCAAACGTTTTAGTGATCTTAGTGCAGTGTAGTGAAGTGTGAAATTTATAAGCTTTTTAATTGAAATTTATAAGGTAATTTTTGTAGTATCATCATCATTATCAATTTGTATGCCCCGCAGCATGTATGGTATTTACAAACTGCACATTTCTGCATATCAGCATTTTTACCATATTGTACCATTTTTCATTGTCATCAATTCAGTACGCAATCATTCGCCGTCGCGCATTGTACTCACTATCAATAATATCAGAATAAATTACATAATCAGTCCAAGCATTTCTATCAACTTCTAAGATTGTGCTGCACAGCAGCTCGAAAAGGTAGTTACTTAAATGATGTGTAATTTTAATATTTATTCCCTCCTAATTTTCAGATGAAACTTAAGCTACGTTCGTATTTTTGAGAATGTAACAGTGGTACAAGTAATGAAAACAATTTTAAAATGTTATCACCATACCTTTTCCCATTTCTTGTCAGCCAGTGAGAAACACCATAGATCTTTGTAATGATGAAACTGTGTCTCTGTTGGACTGGTGAATTCCCCACCGAACACCCACAACTCACCTCTGTAAGTGGAATAATTTTACAATTTAACCATTATCTACGGTAAAATAAAGGACAATATTACTAATTCAGTTAACATTGGGACATGCACATTTACATATGAAGTTGAAATTATCATGATGCACCTGCAAGACCCAATAAACAGAAGAATCAAACTTTTCTGTAGGAACATAAAACAAATTTTAAGTTTATGGCATTAAGTATGATTATATATTTTGGCTTTATTTGTAATTAGTTGTAGCCAATCTTAACGGAGACTAGCCACCTATACAGGACATTATAGTGCACAAGTGTGTGTGCAAAGCCAGGTGTACTCTCTATTCCCTTACTCTGATAGTCCCGAGACATTCGACACAATTAGAGAGAGATCAGGCAAATAACCCAAAGTCTTTATGTACTTTCCGAGTCACGGCGGTGAACATCGCTAACTTCCTGACTCTGAGCTGCTACTGATTTTGGACCGACCCGGGTTTCAAATATGGGACCATATGATCATTTGTTGCACATGCGACCTCTAAACCAATAAGGCAGACTAATAAATAGTAAATATTAATAAATAACTTAACGCTATTTATTTTTAATAAAATAACTATTTTTACCAAAAAAATGTTTGTTGGGTTTTGCAGCCACAGCAAAAATAACAAAGTTAGTAAATAACCCTGTTAGTGATTTGTATGCTCTTTTGTCACTCTTACTTCTATGAAAAACATCAGGCATGGGTAGGTTAGGAGAAAAGTGAGCACCTCTATGTTACGCATATGATAATAGTCAATTGTTAACAGAGTAAAACTTGCTTACTTGTTTGCAGGTGTTGTAACAGCTTGATGAGCACTTCTAGGGGGAGGTGCTCCTGGCGCTTTTACTTGCCTCCATGTATTGTTTACAGGGTTGTAAAAGATCAGCTCATTGTAAACCTCTGTCTGGAATATTATGTGAACTATTGTCGAGGGCTCATTATATCACCATTTTATGTACAGTCCATACGGATAAAGAATGGGATTAGAAATGACGGCTCATCGAGCCTGTACTGTCAACATGCACAGTACCAATAGCGAAAACCTGGTTCAGTTAATTGAAAATTTTCTATTAATGAGAAAATATTTGAAAAGAAATGTATAATTAATAATTATTATCTTGAGTCTATTAGCCCATCTATTTTATTTTATCAATTTTTTTATTTTTATTACTTAAGTCTCTAAATTGTTCGGATCAAAGTTAGTCTAGATCACTCCTGGTATTACTCTCTATTTATTCTATATGAAGTTTATTACAATCGGTTCAGCCATTCCAAAGATCAGGATGGACAGACAAACAAAAATTTTAAAAATGTTTACTCATGTCTCAATAGCATGTAAATATTTTATACAAAAATATTAACAATAAAATCAAGAACTGAAGAGAAACCGGAATGATTTTTTTTTGTGGTTTATGGCATTTTGTTAATGATTTCAATGACAAGTTGGTTGAAGTTATAGAACATATTATGTGAAACTCATATTGCAACTAATTTTTTTTGCAGTCTTTACCAGTAGGTGGAAGTATAGATAGCGATAGTGTGCGAGCGAGAGGTGAATAGAGGTGACGCCATTTATAATCCCATTTTTAACTGCACGGGTAGTAAAATTAAAATTCAAGTATTATCAAAATAATAGAGGCATGTTGAAGCATGTTTCAACTATATCTCTACATGGTAGGGCCATGCTCCAACCATATTATGGTTGTAGCAGGAATGGGTCAGCTCAACTGTAGAGGCACCACGCTCACAGAAAACCAGCGTAAAATACCAGCTGAATGCGGCTGTGTTTTATATGATGAGTGTAAAAAACCGTGGACCTTTTTACTGGATATGAGGCATTCCACCTTTGTCCTCAGTGACAACACATCTGAATATTAAGATAGAATGTCTCAGACTGTAATACGGCTTTCTATACCCTTCAGGCCAGAAGACAGGAGTGCATGTTCATCTGTTTGGCGGCTGAAATAGGTAACAGAGTGAGATCTACCCACACAGACTCCTAGGTAGATAGGAGTCAACCACCATAGATAGCTTACCTTTTGTCCATTATGATATTCACCACCAAATAAAATAAGTTCATTATTAATAGGATGTGGAGTGAGTGAAGCATATGCTCTTGCCGAGGGTGGTCCTGGTAAAGTTTTTTCAGTGGCTGCAGCACGTTTTGCTTCTTCGCGTTCTATTTCTGCTATAACTTTGGCTATATCTTCCTAAAAGGGAAATACGGTAAAAGTAAGTATAATGTTTTGAAATAAATACAGTTTACATAAATCTTTTCACTACTTACTTACTACGGTAGATACAAGTTAAAAGATATCTTTCAGGAAGACATTAAATAATTTTCAAGTTTTGTTAAAGAAAATAGTCTAAATAAAGCGTTTTATTTTTTTACAAATATGAGGTTGATTAAAAATTTCAAATTACTAACCTCCCCCAAGTTCGCAAGTTCCTTCTTCAGTTTATTTGCTAATTTCTTCTCAGTTTTAGCGGCAGTTTTCACAGCACCGCTCACTTTGTTTTTATTCTTCTTTTTACCCATATCTTATTGATTTTATAATTACTATGACACTAAAATTTAATAATATTCAGATTCAATATATAGGTACCTATTGTTTTTAAATTCTCCACATGCATGCCATTGCCACTTGTTGTCATTTTCGTTTGACGTTTAAAAACCATAAGCCAATGACTAATATATTTATTAAAATTTTGCGTTGGATGCTTGTCTTCTCTCAGTATCATGTGATAATAATACTATAATATAGTACACTGCTTCACAATATTTTGATGCGTCACATTGCGCAGTTTTTGGGAGATTTCGACGGCAACTTGAGCCAGCAGACAGTTGGCGATAGTATCTCAAGGCATCTAAGCAAACATTATCTTGAGGTTCAAATCACCATCGGAGCACCTGTTTTATTGAATCGTGTCCATTAATAGCTAACATGTTCAGACATTTAATACACCAAATCACACCACTTTTACGTATCAAAGTTTGCTTCAAATCATCATAACAATATCAAAGTCCAATATGTAATAATAAACCTTTAAGCGATAAAACAGTCAAATACTTAATAATAATACAAACTTGATGAACTTAACTTTAAAGATAAACGTAGTGATTTATACTTTGATTTTTTTAATACCTTGATCTGTTTGAGTTCAAAGGATTTATATAGTCTCTGAAAGCGAATAAGCTCAAATTTAATCAGTCACAGCTTTTTTTTTAAATTAAACACAACATTATTTTATTTAAAATGTAAAATTTTATTCTTTACATTATGAATAAATGGAACGTACCATTGCATTGTTTGAAAACAGTTTGAGTTTCGGAACTTGACCGGTGCGGCGACGGAATTTTTGCTGCTGTATTTTTGTTTAAGTAATGATTTCAAGTGGATTTCGACATGTAAAAGTGGTGCAATTTTGTGTATTAAATGTGTAGACATGTGAACTATTAGTGGAAATGGTAAAACAAGTACTCCGATGGTAATATGAATCTCAAGATACAGTGCCTGTCTGCTTAGGCCCCTAGAGATACTATCGCCAACGGTCTGCTGGCTCAAGTTGCGGTCATAATCCCTGAAAAGCTATGCATTGTGACGCATTAACATATTGTGAGGCAGTGCATAATATAAAGGATTGTTATCATTTGATACTGAAAATCTATATAAAAAACGAAGATACAGAATGAAATGAAGACATGGCTTAAACAACAAATATCAAAGTCAAAAAACTTAATAAAAAAATAACAAAAATTTTAATTTGTCATCTTGATGTTAATATTTCGTTCTACGTAAAAATTAGCATATATTATAACATCCTAACAGTTAATTATGAAAATGATATTGAGATACTGTATATACTCGATTATTTTCAAATAGATTATTAGAGTTTTATAAGTTATTATTTTGATTTTTAAACTCAATTCTTGTCATAATTCCTGCTAAAACAACTTGTGTTTGTCGTGTGTATAGTTCAATTAACTTGAAACCGAACGCATTTTGCCAAATCAAAAACTTTGGTTTGGTTCGCTTTCTTATTTATATTTATTTCAATTTCAATTAAATATATAATTCAGGTTCAGTATGATTACAAAATTATATCTCTTCATAAGTAAAACAAGGTAGAGGAGAGACGTTTTAAAGAAATATTTGTCTCAAAAATACAACTTCAAACGATGACGACTCCAGGAGCATCGGTGAGTAAATTTATATCTAGAAATTATATAAAATGCTTAATATTTAGTACTAATATTTTTAAACATAACATAGTCAAAATCCAAAGATGCCTGGTGACGTAACACTTGATATGGTTGCTTATTTTCAATTTTACAAAAGGTTAAGTTCTGTGTGATGTTTATTTAGTGATGCCTCAGAGAAACCGTTTTTTTCAAAAGCCTGCTGTAAATGAACCTCTTCTCTCCCAGCTTAGAGACGATTTGTCTTATCGTCATGCGTGGCAGGCATCATCATCATCATCATTACAGCCCTTCACAAGTCCACTGCCGAACATAGGCCTCTCCCAAGGAATGCCACAAAGCACGGTCCTGAGCCACCTGCATCCATCTACTTCCTGCATATCTTACCAGGTTGTCACTCCATCTAGTGGGGGGACGCCCTACACTTCGTCCGCCGATACGAGGCCGCCACTCGAGAACCTTTTTTCCTTTTAATAATTAGAAAAACCTACTCAATGTAACTTTTTTAAGATGGTAAATAAAAAGAAGATTAAGATTAATTCTATGTATTTATTGTTTATGTATTCTATTGTAGCAACCATCACCAGCTGTACAAGAGTTTAAAATACGAGTTCCAAAAAATATTAAGAAGAAATATCATGTGATGCGATTTAATGCCACTTTAAATGTGGACTTTGCAAAATGGACTCATGTGAAAATGGAAAGGGAGAACAATATAAAAGAGTTCAAAGGGATAGAAGAGGAAATGCCAAAGTGAGTTTTTTAATTTGCAGTAAGTTCTTTTTCACTATATAATTATTTTATTTTGCCCCTTAACAAAATCTGTGTACATATATCTATTTTGATGTGCATTTTGTTTTAAAATTTCGCCTCACAATGCATGTTGGCAGATGTGATGTCTGCTTTGGCTTCAATTGTTTTTTTTATTTCTCGGTCAGGCATGATTTCTCACAATGTTTTCCTTCACTGTCGAGGACTTGGTAAATCGGTACTTAAAATTGTATTTGTGCTGGCAGGGATTGAACCTAAATTGCTTGTGTACTATGAAATTTATGGCATGTGCTTAGCCCTGATCTTCTACAGTTTTAATACTTTTTTTAATCACAAAAATTATTTCACATTAATTAACACTTATTCATTACTTCATTATGATGAATAATGATGATAAGGCTGTAGGTATATGAAGTATCAGGGACTGGCCAGTTCATAGAAGTTACTATGACCAAATTAATCTCATGCTTTGATGAGTGTATTAACAAGATATTTAATATTATGTTCCTACCAGAAAAAAATAATTAAATTTTTTCTTATTTTACCTTGTTAATGACAGAAAAAGTAAATCAAAATCTTACAAACAAAAATAAACAATTGTATTTTTTATTTTTATATATGCTACTTTTTAATGTATGTATTTCTTTTATGTATGTGTTGCTTGTAATAATTACCAACATTTTAATTAATTGCATAACTTTGTAGTATATTTTAAATATTTAAAGTAGTTATGAAGGTCTTACATCTAAAACACCTTTTATAAATCTTAGATTCGGTGCAGGCTCAGAGTATGGGCGAGATATGCGTGAAGAGGCACGGCGCAAAAAGTTTGGTATTATCTCAAGGAAATACAAGCCAGAAGACCAGCCATGGATACTTAAAGTTGGTGGCAAGACTGGCAAAAAGTAAGTTATTACATTGTTTGTTTTTGCAAGTGGGAGTCATAGTATTGTCTCAACTGCATGAAACAGGCCAAAATTATACTGATAACTATATTATAGTAAACATAAGCAAATGGATAGTGGTGGTGTTATGCATATTGTGTTCAATTTTGAATATATATAATAGACAATCCACTACTATATTGTACATTTCTGTCAATTTTTTTTGTCCTAATAGATTCAATCAACATTCTATATGAATTATCCGTGTAGTTGTGGAGTAAAAGAATCCATTTCACCATATCATCCCATAGATGTCACAAGACGAGACAGTAGGAAATTAAGCAGGATCAGGCAACTTTTTGATAACAATTCCTATTAGAATAAAACTGCATGTGACAATCCACCTGTCAAGTATATGAATGACAAGCATATGCAAATATCTGTCCTATGAGGCAATTGAAAGAATGCAAATGGCTTACTTAAGGGGTAGCGGCATCAGTCGTGGTTCTAGTACCGGTCAGTGAAGTAGCTTTATAACAATGTGAGACTACTGCTGACCCTACAATATTTTTGTGGCGTAAGCTTACCTACTGTCTGAAAATAATTAAATGGTGATTAAATAGTTCGATATGGCACATTAACCTAAACGCTCAAATACTGTCTTAAATCACGGGTTCCTGGCTTTTGTTTAACAAACAATTGGTAATATTAAAATTTTGTACAACCAACTTCAATATAAATAATATGATAACATCATGAATGTATCTGAAGTCACTTAAATATGCATAATTTAGGATAACTCAAAAACTACTGGTTATCTTGATGAAATTTATATGGAACCACATGAGAAGCACCAACTTTCAAATAAAAAAAGAATCATCATCGGTTTACTTAGAAAAAAGTTCTGAGGTAACACACGCAAACGAAAATGGACGCCTTTGACGCCTGAAATGAAATAAATTTCAAGAACAAAGAACTAGTCTACTCACCCGCTCTCAGTTGACTAAAGAAGTTATGGAGAATTGACTGTAATTTAGTGCACAATATATTAATGCGGCAGAGCCTGTCATGCAGAATACATGAAGTTTTTTTTCATTCATTATTTGTTTCAGGTTTAAGGGCATTCGCGAGGGCGGAGTTTCTGAGAATGCAGCATACTACGTGTTCACGCATGCGGCGGATGGAGCTATTGACGCCTACCCTTTGCAAGAATGGTAATGTATAAGGACAATCTGTTATTTTTCTAACTGCATGAATCTGACCACCTCTTATTTTTGGGAGTGTAATTAAGGATAAAAAAGTCTGTCACGTATATCTAGTTTATGATGTCAAACTTCAATTTATCCAGAAATCGTTTTTTTTTATAGAAATAGTGACATACGAGCACCAGATGGTAAGTCGTTGCTGCGACCCATAGACATCTACATCTCTCCTCGTTTGCGAATCAAAATGCAGATTTGTTAGCCTATCTAATATCTATTTGAAACCATAAGCTATTTCTTGGTAAAGTCTCCGCTAGGAGTAAAAGTATTCTGGGACTTTTGCTTTGAGGTTAAGTGAGAGATACAAGTGCCGTAGTTTTTTCGCTTAAATTAATTGTTTTATTAAGTGCTGTTGAGTTACTATAGTATTTTTTTTGTCTTGGTGTTGGTTTTAACATCTGTAGATTAGTAAGTGTTTTTAGTTGTGCCGTTTTTATGTAAGTTTTAGTTGTAGAAATATAATGGAGAATGAACCTCCCGATCCCGAAAGGGTTCGCAATGACTCCTTTTCTTTACCCATTGATAATGTAGATCCTATTAACCGTAAACGCGCCCAAGTAAGTAATGTGTCCACCCATCCACAAAAAATAATTATTACTGATCCAAACCAACAGTTTCCTTCAGTACAATCATCATATACCCATCCTGACTTTATTAATAAAAAAGTAAAGTACTCGCAAGATGATACCGCGCCTTTTCTAGTTCACGTAAGTAAAACGTCAAATGATCAAGTATCCGGAGTAACTCTGAAACCAATCAAATTCGGTCACTTTCTGTATCATAATAATATTAAAAATATAGTTAGTGACGGAGTCAAAAAAGTTGGACGAAACAGGATATCGGTTGAGTTTAAAACAGCAGCGGATGCAAACACTTTTATTGATCACCCAGCTCTTCAGACTTCTAAGTATGAAGCATCTATCCCCTCATATAATATCACTCGTATGGGGCTAGTCAGACAAGTTCCCATAGAGTGGACATTAGAAGAGTTAATAGCAGCTATAGAAATTCCCTCTGGATATGGTGCTATAATTAAAGCTCGCCGACTCAATAGAAGATCAGTGAGTGACAGCAATAACATTTCATGGATTCCAACTCAGACAGTAGTTCTAACTTTTTCTGGACAAAAACTTCCATCCCACATTTACTGTTTTTACACCTCTATGCCAGTAGAAAAATATGTTTTGCCACTCATTCAGTGTCATAAATGTTGCAGATTTGGCCATGTTACTTCCCAGTGCCGATCATCCCCGCGATGCTTTGTATGTGCACATAATCACGAAGGTTTATCATGTACTAGGCAAACTCCTACTTGTCTATTCTGTTCAGGACCCCACACAGCAAAATACCCTACCTGCCCTGAACATCTAAGACAAAAATCTATTAAGCTAGTTATGTCCCAAGAAAATATAGCATATTTAGAAGCTGCAGCTAGATTCCCTTTCGTACGTAGATCTTTTGCTGACACAACAAGAAGCCCGCCTTGTAATACTTCTCAACAGAACCCTTATCTCATAAATGACAGTCTTTCAACTCCTACGGCTCAGCCTTTACAATCTACGTTATATAAAAAAACTATCTTTATTCCTCAACGTTCTTACAGACAATCATTAAATTCTGGATATGATAAGGCAGCCCATCAGGAAATTGTTGAGAATCCTACTTTGTCCCTTCCAAATGGGTGTGCTTTACTGGGGAATGACTACATTTCTAATAACGATAACTTCTGTGAACTTATGATATCAATGTTAATTAATATGATTTCCCGTTTTAGTGACGCAGAACTTCCTCTTAGTCTACGTCAAAAACTTACTTAGCTTACTTCAATAACTAGCAACATTCACAATTCTACAATGGAATTGTCGGAGTATCAAACATAAAAAGAATGAACTTATAATTCTTGTTAACAAATTTAGTCCAATTGTTCTTGCCATCCAGGAGATGTGACTTAAACCTGACTCCCAATTTAGGATCTCAGGTTATTCATGTCTTCGGGATGATAGGAGTGATGGACATGCTGGTTCCTCCATTCTGATCTCAAAAAAAATCACATATTCTTCTATACCTTTTCCTACCCACAGCTCCTCAATTAATGCTGTTGCAGTCAAAGCTCTCAACATATCTTTTCTGTCTGTATACATTCCTAATCCTAATGTTACCATCTTAAATGAACTTTGTAATCTTATTTCTTCTCTAACTCCCCCTGTTGTTTTCATGGGAGACTTTAATATTCACCATACTTCATGGGGCTCACATTACTGCGATTCACTATCATCTGTGTTTCTAGATATGATAGACAACTTAAATCTATGTATTCTTAATGATGGTTCTCCTACCCGTCGTGTTTCACCATCTCAGAATATAAGAAGCGCGGTGGACTTGACTCTTTGTTCTCCTGGCTTAGTTTCCTTGGTGGTGCAGCTGTCTGGATCCCCAGGTTTAAAATAATCCTTAGCTTTAAGTGCCCTTCATTATGTTCCATTTTTACTGCTGAGACAATTGCAATCCATGAAGCTCTGAAATATGTTGAATCACATAGCCTGGACAAGACAGTGATTTTTAGTGATTCTAAGAGCTGTTTATCTGCTATTTTGGCTAACCAATTCCAAAGTAAATATAAATTTCCCCTAATTCTCGATATTAAAAACATACTGTATAGGTGTCATCTTAAAGGGATTTCTGTCTGTTTAGCCTGGATACCTAGCCATAGTGGTATCTGTGAAAATGAAAAAGCAGATATGTGTGCCAAAGAGGCCACTAGAAATGGCACCCCACTAAATATTGCCTATTCCCATGACTTGCTTCCCCTTGCTAGGAAAAAGCTTGTTAACACATGGAATGAGATATGGAAAGCATCACAGATACTAAAAGGCAAGCACTATGCTGCTATACAAGATAATATTCCATCAAGACCTTGGTTTTTCTTATTTAATAAAGCAAACAAACGTGCTACTTCTATTGTCTGCCGGTTGAGAATTGGACACGCCTGTACCTATGTGCACCTAGCTAAACTCAGGATTAGGGACAGTTCTCTGTGCGAATGTGGTTTAGATGAGGGAAACACTAACCATATTTTTTTTAACTGTACCAAATTGTCATCATCTCTTTACGATTATCTGCCCCCTGACATCCCTCGTCCCATAGACTTTAACTTCCTTCTAATCTTCACAAATACCTCTTTTGTATATATTTTATGTGATTTTATTAATTCTAACAATATTAAACTGTAATTTTTTTGTCATATAATAACACATTAGTATTGTTTTAACAACATTGTCTGTCTTTTGTTTTAGGTAATTAAACAGATAAGTTGACCAAAATCATTCACATAATATTTGTTGTTACCATCTCTTGTATTATCATTTCCCCTTTTTAAGCAGAGTTTGTGTCCCCATTAAACCTTTTCGCTTATAACATGTCATTGGCGAATTCATCGTAACCGCCATAAAGGAAGAAGAAGAAGCTATTTCTTGCATTTCCCATGGGCGCGTCTTACGACACAGGACGAAATGGGGTGACGGCTCTTACACACATGGTAATAAAAGATTCATCGTCATCATCACTAAAAAAAAAGTAAGTTGCAGCCTATTTACGTCCCACTGCTGGGCACAGGCCTCCTCTCATTTCTGAGAGGGTTTTAGGGCAAGGAAATGTCCGCCGCGCTGCCCCAATGCGAAATTCACATGTCTTGTCTTGTCGATATTTTTTTTCTTAATTCTCAGACATGCAGATTTTGTCACGATGTTTTCCTTCACCGCCAAGCACGTGGTAAATCAGCAATTAAAATTGCAATTAACAATTTCATTGGTGCCGGCGGGGATCGAACCCGGGTTGCTCGAGTTCTGTGAAGCTTACAGCGAGCGCTAAACATCGGAGCTACCACGGCTCTATCATCATCACTACAGCCTTTGAATATCCACTGCTCTACATAATATGTAGGCCTACCCATAGATTGTCTCACAAGTGTGCTTAGGATGCTTTTACGTCGCCACCATACGGTAATAAACGATTCATTGTCATCATCATCATCGTCGTCGTTGTCGCCGTCGTCGTCGTAGTCGTCGTCGTCGTCATTACAACCTTTCAAAGTCTACTGCTGAACATAGGCCTCCTCATAGATTGCCTTACAAAGAGGTTACTTGCCATAGTTGCCGTCTTGGCAGGCACATTATAATCAACTAAGAGGTCTCTTAATCTACATACAAGTGATTAATATAATATAATTATTATATAGCTTATTTACTGCCCACTAGGAGAAATCCTAATCTAGAAACGAAATAAATATGTGATTGTTCTGTGATTATATTATTTTTATAATTTATTATTACATCTTTTACAGGTACAATTTCCAGCCTATTCAGAGATACAAAGCTCTGTCTGCAGAGGAAGCAGAGCAGGAGTTTGGAAGGTATTTAATTATAATTGTTTCATCAATTAAGTACAATGTATAATTGTTATTTTACATTTCCGTATGTATTTGTTTCAAGACGGAACAAAGTTATAAACTATTTCTCGCTGATGTTTCGTAAGCGGATGCGCGGCGAAGATGGCGTCGACGACGGCGAGGATCCCGACGAGAAGAAAACAAAGGGCTCCAAGGCAAAGAAAGGTAGACAGGTTTTTTTATTAATTTGCCGTATTACAATTTAGTTTCTATATTTTATAGTGTGTGCCGTTTTACACGACATCTTTAAAATGTTTAAACAATGGTGAAACGCATATTTCCTTTAAACAAAGAAGATATCAGATACGTGGTGTCTCTGACAATTAAGAAGAAATATCTCAGTATTTAATTACGCTGGCTGTTTATGTTGCTCCCAAACAACAGAGAAAAAAGAAAAAAAACAGTTTATTTTGGTTTAGACCATTAACACATGACAACATTTATATAATATATTATTATTTATAACAAGGATACGCAATGTAAATAAATTTGGCTTTGTACAATGCCAATGTTGTTGTGGCAATTTATGTCCTGCGTAATCGACACCCGCCGTAATTTATTTTAGACACGATTTTGACGCTCGAGAAAATTGTAATTTTTTTAAATAGTGTATACATGGAAATTTTGCATACATGAAATACTCAATTAAATTCTTAATCGAATGGATTTTAAAAATACATATTAATAGAGATAAAAAAATAACGCCGGATAAAAACTATGATCACCGTGTTCTCGTTTTTAAAGCGTTAAACATATAATATTTTTCGATAATATGAAAGGCATATTATTGAATTAGATTTTTAATCGGCTATATTTTATTTAGATCCTTTATTTTCCGTTAATAAGCGAAAACATTTAAAATAAAGTAAATTTTGTCCACCGAATCGTGTTGGACAAATATGCAGCAGTGGAGACGGAAATGCTAAAAGACTTTTGACGTAAGAAATCTTGGGTATTTGCATCATGGTATAAAGCTAAACGACGTTTCAAACTTAATTAACTTTCAGACCTTAAGATATCTGACATGGACGAGTGGATCGACTCGGACGACGATTCGTCGGGCTCCGAGCCCGGTGAGAAGGAAAACGATAGTGACTCTGGCGCTAAGAAGAAAAAGGACAAAAAAGGTACACTGCTACTCACCTAAAACTTCCAACATTAGCTTAAAAATTAGTCCGTTCCGTTTAAATACGAGAATTTGGTAATTTTTGTATTTTGTAGGGTATATATTTTCTTCTATTTATACATAATACCAACATTTATGCACCTTTTGGATCGCACAGGGGGCTGAATATAAATATAGTTTTGATACTTGTCTTCAGCGGCTACAACCAAAAAGAAGAAGAAAGTAGAAGATGAGGCGTTCGAAGAGAGTGACGATGGTGATGAAGAGGGAAGGGAAAGAGACTACATATCGGATTCGTCTGAGAGGTAACTTTGATTCTGTTAATTTTACCTCTATAATTGAACATTTAGATGCTAATACATGAAGGGAAAACTTTATACCCCCTTTTAGCATATTGCTCGCACGGAGGAGGTATGAATTTGGCATAGTTAAGGATTATATGGAGAAGGATTGCAGAAATTTACATTTATACATAATAATAATTATTACAAATATTTTAAATAAAGTAAAATAAAATTTTGTTTACATTCATACTGCCAATGTCAAACACATAATAGTCTGTAGTCAAACAGTCGCAAAGAGTAGAGATTGACGCCAAAGAATTTTTAAATGTTGCCAATAAATAATTACTACTTAATTTTATGTAATTTTAAATATTCCTTTTTCAATAGTCTGTAGTGCGATGTCAAGACAAAGCGTTTTTTTTTAATATTATCTTAATTGTAATGTGAGATACAGCTTGCTTAATATACAAACAAATTTAATGAATTACAGTCGAATTTCGACCACAAGCCGACTATTAGTTTAAATAATATTTCTCCAGGTCAATATTTACATATAATAAAAAAAAATCCAGCAAAAGACGCTTTAACGATAACAAGCAAAATTACAAAAATATCAGAACCCGCCATTAAATCTGAATACTGCAGGATACGTTGTCGATACATCCGTATGTGTATAACATCCCATCAAGACGCCCATTTCATGCTCCCTATCGTTCCATCGGTGCATAAGGCTACAGAGGGAAATGAAACAGGAGATAGTCTAAAATAAATAATAAAATACTGCGACTGTTACTGACAAACATGATCTTTGTGTTGACTGGTAGAACATTATTTAGACTGTGGTTAGATCGTAAGGTGGTAAAGACTGCGACTAATTTCAGTGAAATGGCATTCCATTTCAATGTACTGTCCATGTACAGGTCTAGATTTTTAGATTTTTCACGGAGTGCACGGCTGCGAACCCGCCTACTAAGCTTGATAACTGTGGCAAATATTCTCCCTTTGAGACAATCTAGGGGGAAGCTCTATGTTAAGCTGTGCGCTTTTGATAGCCTGTAATAAATAATAAAAAATAACGCTCATTGGTGAGTCGCCTTACTTGACGAATGTCTCAGATAATGGCGTTGTCATTAATACTGGGTTTTAGTTCAAAATAGTATTAAAAGCTCTTACAGCATATATTTTGCTATAAGCAGTTGGCTTAACATTTTAACATTTTTTAATGAATTTTTTCCAAGGTATTCAACAACTAATATGTACTTTACGAAACTATTTTATATTAGTTCATTGTTATGTATTTAAATAGCGTGAGAAAGGGAAATATCATGTCACACATAAAAGGGCCTCCCTAAGGTAGAGTGACTACCTGATAAAACTTGCAGGTAGTCAATGGATGCAGATGGCTTAGGACTGTGTTTTGTGGCATGCCTTGGGGGAGGTCTATTTTTATATAGAATAAGGGTGACAAACGAGCACACAGTCCACCTGATGGTAAGTGGAAGCCGTGGACTACAGCAGCTACATCTGGTCATTGGCCTTAGGACACAGATCACCTGATGGTAAGTGGATGCTGTGACGCATCGACATTTACATCTATCCTCGATAATGAATCATAATGCAGATACGTTGTCACCCGTGAGGACTAAGATGGAATGCCTCGTTTCCAGTAAAAAGGGTCTCCGGTTCTCTACACTCACCATACGAAAAACAGCAGCATTAAGGTGCTATTTTACGCAGGTATTCTGTGAGAGCGTGGTCCTTCCCCGGTCGAGCCGACCCATTCGTGTTACAACTATACTACTAATATAGCTGCAGCATGGCTCTACCACGTGCAAGAATGTTACAAATTTAAAAGCGTGTTCGTTTGGAGCTTTGTCAGAAGCCCCTCTTAAGTGCGACTGTGAGGTCGTAACCACCTTCAAAGACCACGACCGTTAGACTGACGGAATACGAGACTTGTCAGTAATTAATAGCTATGAGTAGGTATGTCGTGTCATAGCATGGTAGCATAGGTAGGATAGATGTATTGGGTAGATCTTGGAAACGAAAAAATGAAAAACACATATATAAACATTTGATTGTTATTGTTACAGTGAATCTGATCATGAAACTAAGGTAAACAAGGAGCTGAAAGGTGTCGCAGAGGAAGATGCTCTCAGGTAACACTTTTTTATTCATTCAATTTCCTTAAAAGCACGTGAAAGTTATACACACCTGTGCAAGTTGCATATATATAATCCATTAGCAACAACAGTCCCAAGTATGGTTGCCATCTCCTAAAATGAAAAAGCCGGACACGGCGCTCCAAAAACCGGACTTTTAGTCCTAAAAGCCGGACAGTAATTTTAGCCAAACACACCTTTCTGAAACCATGCAGCCAAAAAACTCACCAACTCCAACCCCCCGAAAACAAAACTAAAATACTCCGTTATATACGTTAATTGTTTATTAATCAATCACAGCACAGTTTCAAGTGTATACGTTACTTATTTATTTATTCTGCAAGTAATGCGTGCAACGCGTTACGCTAACAAAAAGCCTAACAAAAGCCGGACTCAAGACATAAAAATTTGACCGGACACAACCTGAAAAAGCCAAACATGTCCGACTAAAGCCGGACAGATGGCAACCCTAGTCCCAAGTCAACGTACATTTATTGAACTCTATATTAATTTTCCATTCGAAAGCCATTGCCATTGCAATAAGTCCAGTTTTCAAAAGTTCAGTATATTAATTAATGTTGTTTTGAGGGCTCTAGAGTTTGACCGTAATGTTTTCATAATGATATCTGTGTGTGAGTGTGTGTCTGTATGAGTGTACATGTGCGTATTTGTGTTTTTCGTTTTTTATACAGAATCGATATAATAAAAGAACTTTCAGTCTCTATGGACATCTGCCACCAATTTCAAACAAAGAAGGTTGTAAATGAGTCGTCACCCCATAGGACTAAGACATGCTGCCTCACATCTTGTGATTACCACTTGCAGACACACAGCAGTGTACGCTTTGCTTCTTGGCGATAGAAATACGTAAGTGGGATATCGTAGGAATTCTACTACCTTAGCAGCTTGCGTGTATGTATGCGTGTACTTGTTCGTGCGTGCCGTGTACATAACACACTTGTGCCAATAAAAACATGCGTGAGTGTCGTGGAACACTCAGTTGGACAGAAGTTCCTTTCGTAGTATATTATTATTGATTAACAAATACAACTAAATGAACTAGCGTCTACTGTACTGAAATACATTTAAAATAAAATAATATTTCTTTCATGGCAAGATAAGAAAAAGTGCGAGGGAGATGGATATAATTCCATCTCGCTTCATTATAGCCGCCAAGACCGTCTACACTACGTTAGAAGAGGTCTGAAGGAAAAATCTTACACTTTTTCTCGACTAACCCAAATCCGTACTTTCCTTTAAGGAACTTCGTTCCAAAATATTGAATGTAACCTTGAGTTTTTCCTTATCTACTTTTAAACATATTTTCGTAGGAAATTGTTAACATCCGACGAGGACTCTGAAGAAGAACAAGAACAGAAACAAGAGTCGGAGCAAGAGGACGAGCCCACGAAAGAGGGCGAGGAGCGCGCCAGCAAGCTCACCAAGAAGAGCAAAAAGAAGCCGGAAGACGGCAAAAAAGGTATCAACTACATGCATATCATCATCTTCTAACGAGAGTACAATATCTACCATTTTCTTTTTCAATAATTGAACCTGATTTTTTTTTTCATTTGATTTTTTACCTATTTAGTTACATAATTTTCTTAAATTATTTCTCAATTTATTGCATTGATTGTATGTTTTTCCTACCTCAAATTAATCCTAAATTAAGTTGCACGACTCAATCTGTAAATGTTATGTACACTTGTAATAATTGATATGCATATCAGAAAATATATAAGTGTGTAAGTTCTTGTGACAATGTCATATATTATAAGTGTACTTGTTAAATAAATAAATAAATCACCATTACATCCCTTCACAATTCCGCTGCTGAAGTTATGTCCCCCTCTATTTATAATAAATATATATTCTATTCAATTGTGACTGCTTCGTTGTTCTAGTGGCCGCGACTACTGTTCATGTGGAACCTCGGAAAGTACGTAAAACCGTTGGTCCTGCGCCTGATCTCTCTCCGGTCGTGTCGGTTATCCCATCGGACTATTAGAGTGAGGGAATAGAGAGTGTTACCTGAGTTTGCACATTTACGTGCACTATAATGCTGATTAATCGTTTTATATAAAATAAATTGACAAACGAACTTATAGTGCACCTGATAGTAAGTGCACATTTTATACGTGGTAGAGCCATGCTGCTGCTATATAATGGTTGTAGCACGAATGGGTCGACTCGACTGGGGAAGGACCACTCTCTCACAGAATACCAGCGTAAAATAGCAGCTTGATGCTGCTGTGTTTCGTATGGTGAGTGTAGTGTTTACTGGAAGCGAGGCATTCCATCTTAGTCCTCATGGGTGACAACGCATCTGCATTTTGATTCGCAAACGAGGATAAATGTAGATGTCTATGGACCACAGCAGCCACTTACCATCAGGTGGACTATGTGTTCGTTTGTCATTGTGGCGGCGCTGTCGTCGCGCCACAAGCAAAACACATCGAAGCCTAAATCGCGCTAACAAAATTCCGAAGTTAAAACAGTATATATAAAATAGCTCCGAACTACCACTTGGAGTGTTGGCCGCTCCCCTGGCAGAACACCTTGCCCGGCGGGAGATCTCCCTTTTTCCTTCCACCCGCCACATCATCTTAACCTATAGCAAAAAACCTGCAGCCAACTTCAGACAAAGAAGGTTGCAGATGCGTTATAACCTCTGAGGACTAAGATAGAATGGCTTACAGCCTGACGGACTTGCAGGAAAGATTTCACACAACCAGGAGCAATTATGAATCGTTAATCGAGCGGTCATCCACGCGTTCTAAATTTTACCGCTACCCCCTCACCCCACTTTGTTCTCCGCCGCAGTTGAGTTAAATCTAAACTTGACTAAAACTAAATTGATGTTACAGATTCAAGCAGCGACTTCAGTTCGGACTCCGACACCGACGCTGAGAGCAGCAACAAGAAGCCGAAGAAGGCCAAAACCAATGCCGACAAGAACGCTTCTGCGGCCAATTCTTCAGGTAATTCACATATATTTTTATATATATGTAACGTTTTATATATAAAACAAAGTTTTTAGAACTGACCGCTTGTTTAGACAACTGGTTTAATGAGTTTAAATGTGGTCGCACTGATCTCACCAATGATGACGGCCTTCTACGGCGACGACTTCTTTTTATAGAATAAAGGTGACAAACGAGCACACAGTCCACCTGATGGTAAGTGGTTGCTACGGCCCATAGACATCTACATCTATCCTCCTTTGCAAATCAAAATGCAGATGCGTTGTCACCCGTGAGGACTAAGATGGAATGCCTCACTTCCAGTAAAAAGGGCCTCCGGCCACCTGCACTCACCAAGCGAAACGCAGAGGTAAACCTCTACTTCACGCTGGTATTCTGTGAGGTCGTGGTACCACCCCGGTTCGAGCCGGCCCATCCATGCGACAGCAAAAGCTACCGCCTGGCTCTACCACTGTTCAAAGAAGATAACATCAGTGTTGTGCGGCGTATGATAGAGACTGACAAAAGAGTGACTTATCAGCAGATTCGAACAAGCTTAGGCATCGTTATGAGTCAAGTGCACAAAATCCTCCATGAACATTTAGTATTCATGAAGCTTTGTGCCCGGTGGATACTTCATATTTTGACAGAGGCCCAAAAACTCTGTCGTGTTGATTGGTGTCGTGAAATGGTTCAAAGATTTAACTTAGGTGACGCAAATACTGTGTACGACATACTTGCGGGTGACGAAAACTGGATTTATTATCATGATCCTGGAACTAAGAGACAGTCTGCTGTCTGGATGTTTCCTTCCGAGCAGTTGTCAACTAAAATGAAGAGAGGTCGAAGCGTGGGGAAAAAGATGGTGGCCTCGTTCTTCGGAAGGACAGTTCATTACGCAACAATTGTTTTAGACGATCGAAAAACAGTTACTGCAAAGTGGTACACTAATAATTGTTTGCCGCTTGTCTTGGAAAAAGTCGTCGGACACTGCCACGCAAACATTCGTTTACTTGGCGACGTCAGACGTGGAGTTACTGGGTCACCCGCCCTATAGCCCCGACCCCGCATCTTGCGATTTTTATTTATTTCCGAAAATAAAAGTTCGAGGAAAACATTTTATGGACACCGAGGAAGCAGTGGCTGCGTTTCAAAATCCCGTCGATTATGGGGTATATATCAGGACGAGTGGGTAAAGTGCTTTTCTCAGTGGCTCCATCGGATGCAGCAATGTATTGATGTAAATGGATACTATTTTGAAAATATATAATAACTTGCTAGTTTGTTCAGTTTTTGATTTTCTAAGAACTTTCAGTGTCACCCTTGTATAAATACATCTATACTCTCATATTAATACTGTTGTGTGGTTCTAGTTCTAAGTGAATTAGAAAATTTCGTTAATTTTAATCGAATTTAAAAAAGAGAAGGATTCGGACCTGTTTTTGTATGTATGCTTACGCGTTATGTTTGTCAATTCTTAACCGATTTCAATAATTCTTTTTCATTAAATGGATTATACTTCAGATATGTGTCTCCATATGGAGACAACAGTCGAAAAATGGGGAGTAAAGTTTTTAATGTAACTGTTTAGATGACTCTTGAGCTTATGATGTTCCTTAGCCCACTTGTAAGGATCAAATATTGAACTTTTAATAAAAGTAAAAGATGCCTCAAAGACCTAAAAGAAAAAAGAATATTTTGCATACTGAAGTTGGGGCTTTTGTTCTTCTATACACGTGTAGTGTTTGCTTGTGATAAAGGGGAACGAATTTTTTGCATTATTTAAACAAGCGCGGCAGTGTCAGTACCTCATGTGAATAACAACCCTGTTCTTGTTATTATTTAAAGATGCAATTTCCGTGGCCAATGCCTCGTTTGTGACCGGGCTAACTTTAGAATATAAAGGGCCTACAGCCACGTATCGAATGTTTGACAGTCTCTGCCCCGTTCGAAAAAGCACCCTATTTTTATTTAATAATAAAGTTGCATTTTATGTAACCAACGTGGGAGTCGGTTACGACGCGCGGTTACCAGCCTGGCGGGAATAGGTACAAACTGTGTTATTTAAACACCTAAACGCGGCTGTGCTTGTATTGAATGTTTGGTAGTATTGGTGGATAGTTGGTAAAAGTACTTTATTGCCATGCTTATAAAATTACAAATCCCGCGATCAGCGAGCAAGTCACAGCACGCTGTAGTAAAAGTAGTAAAGTTGCAGCCTATTTACGTCCCACTGCTGGGCACAGGCCTTTTCTAATTTCTTAGAGGGTTTTAGGGCAAGGAAATGTCCTACGCGTTGACCCAATGCGTGTTGGCAAACTTTATATGTCTTTGAAATATATTTTTTTTATTTCTCAGACATGCAGGTTTCCTCACGATGTTTTCCTTCACCGCCGAGCACGTGGTAAATCAGCACTTAATATTGCAATTAACAATTTCATTGGTGCCGGCGGGGATCGAACCCGGGTTGTTCGAGTACTGTGAAGCTTACAGCGAGCGCTAACCATCTGAGCTACCACGCTGTAGTACGTATATCGAATGTGTCTTGTTTGTTGTGCTCAATTAGTTTAGGGATATTTAACCAAAGCCTTTTATGTATATACGGTACATTGAGCATTAAGTTATAGTCAAGTCTTTGAATTTTTTTTGTCGATTGCGAGCGGGCGAGAAGACTAGTTCTTTAATGATTTCTTATATTTACGCGAACACTACACATTGAATAAAACTGTTTTTTACGGATTTTATCGCGTTTATTTTATTATTTTTATTCCCGACGTTTCGAGTGCTTTACAGCAACCCATGGTCACGGGGGGCACTGAGATGTTTGATGTCCCGATGTCACAGTTAGCCCGGCTACCTTCAGTTTTTTAGTTAAGGTGGATTCAAAGACTAGTTCTTTGTTTTGATAACCGAGAACTTTGTTTTTGTCAATCTACGTACATTACAATCGTTACATCAAACATGGATTTTGTTTGATGTGACTAAGAAAACGCTGTCATTATTTATGTGCGTACTTTCTCAACGTGGTTTGAAGTTTCCGCAATCTGCAGCTGTCACATAGTTTTTATTCTGAATTGCTGGACTGCATATAAAAAGTCTTTGCATTCAATCGTGCCTGCCACGGTGGAGGAACTGGTATTGCCCGTCTGACTTGCGATCATTTTTCATCCTCCAAATTTATGGGTGTTGCCAGTTTAAAAAATATCAGTAGTGCTGCGAGCGTGTTTAAATATCGTACTATAGAGTTTGTTAGTTTTAATAAAGCACCTTATTCCCATAATATAAAAGTGTAATTTCCCTTGTACAGCGCCGGGATCTGCGAGCACGTCTCGCGCGGGCAGCCCGCAGCCTGGCGGGGGCGGGGGCGCGGGTGCGGGCGGGGGCGCGGCGGCGGCCGTGGCGGCGGCGCACGCGGCGGGCTCGCAGCCGCCCGCCAAGCGCCAAAAGCTCGACCCGTCCTACACGTGAGTACACGCTTGGCCTCAAAGCCACATCCCACTTTCTTTCAACGTTTTTCTCTTTATGGCAACCCCGTTAACAATTAGTTAAGTCCCGTTGGGTCTCTCGCTGGTTCCTCTCAAGACAGAGGTTTTTTCCAAGTTTCGGCTTTGACTTTAAATAAGTATTTTTTAATCTATATTGAATAAAAATATATTTTATTCTATTCTACTGAGATATATTAGTGACGTTTTTGGCAACGTCTGTACATATTATGTTTCAACACTTACCCAATATGGGGTGACGATAAAGACTAAGTAATAACATTTTAAACTCCGCAAGAGTTTAAAATGTTATGCCTATAATAAAACGATAGGTACATAAAGGTGCAATCTCAAAGAGGTGTATTATATTTAACTTGAGCAGCAGTTCTGTTCCTCTAGTGCAATGCACTAGCGTAATGTCATTTAATTTACGTCACACGACCGGGGATTGAAGGAAACAAGCACTGGAACAGTCGAACGCATCGATGCTTGTTAAACTTAACAAGAAGACTATATTTATTGTAATTAAGTCATAGTATAATATATTATTATTATTATTGAGCCGTAAGCAGTAGAACCCCATAATAAGAGTAATTATTATTATTACTTTGGTATTTCATTTGTCTAATTTTTATGTTTAGTTACTAAAAGGAAATTATTGTGGAAGAATAAGACCTTCTGTTACAAGTATTTATTTACTTACTAGAAAGTCTTAGGTCTTAACATTGTTCTATAAATGTAAGAATGAAATGAATAAACCTATGTATATATGTATATTTATTCATAAGCTTATTAAGTTTGGGTATTTATATAGTATTCTCATCTGGTTGGGCTGAATAAATATATTATAAAATAAAATGGTAATATACATTAAATATAGTAAAATAAATTAATGGATAAACAAATAATGAATGAACAAATAAAAACAACTGGAATTATTATTATTACAAACATCCATATCCAACAACAGAGTTACACAATCGTACTGCAGTACATAACAGAATTATGGTAATTATTGTCGTCCGTTTTGTAGCGAGTGTGGCGTGACCGAGGAAGCGGTGCGTAGGTACCTAGCCCGCAAGCCGATGACTACGACGGAACTACTCACTAAGTTCAAATCCAAGCGGACCGGCGTCAGCAGCGAACGCCTCGTGGAGACCATGACGCAGATCCTCAAACGCATCAACCCTGTCAAACAGAACATCAACGGCAAGATGTACCTTAGCATTAAGCAAACGTGATTTCTAAATAAAAAATCGTAATATTTTTTTTTGTTTTATTTAGCCATTGTCTAATTCATCGTCCATTGTTTATTTAGGCGTTGGGTGTTGGCTGGTCCTATGTCAATTCATGCATTGATTGAGCTTGACGTGACTTGCTTCGTATTTACACATCATACTTGATTCAACCCAAGTATTAGTTATGCTCTCAGTATCTAAAAGCACTTACAGCTATATTTAAATCAAACAAATATCTTCATATTGGCTCTGCCTTAACTAACCTGCCTGAACTAACATCGTCTTCAATGTTTGGATGCTAAGGACAATAATGAACTAACGATGGAATCAACGTGTGGAGCCGAGGTAGTGTGAAGCTGAGCTCTTGCGCTGCGCGGAAACGCCTCGTGCAGCGTACACGAGGTGATTTCGTCATTTTGTTATTTTTATTCATTGAGTACAATGTACGTACGTAGTACATATTGTAGTTGTTGTTATTAAATAAAGTACTTTGTGACTAAATTAAAATGCAGTGTATAAATCTTGGACAAATTATTAGATACTCTTTGGTTGTTACTATTTGTCAATTAAGGCAGGCAAGGTCTTAGACCATACAGCCTAGTCTGATGTGTATTTTATTAATTCGATTCTACACAATATGCCGGTGCATCGTTTTTGGTGGATTTTAACGACAACGTAAGCAGTTTTTGATGATAGTGTCTTAAGCCGTCCAAGCGGATAAAAACCTTGAGATTTATATCACTACCACAGTATACAAATACGATATTACACAAAATCGCACCACTTTTACGTATCAAAATCCACTTCATAATACAGGAGCATAATCCGCCGGCGGTTAAGTTCCCGCTAACTCACAATAGGGTATTTTACACCATGTAAAAAAAAGTCAAAGAATAAATATTTATGATAGATTTTGTAAAAAGTAAACGAGAAATATTGATTTCTATATATAAAAATGCATTATAAATTTTATATTTCAATTTAAAGAATATTTTTTTTTACCTGTGCCTTAAATCTGCAAAACAATGTCCGCCATATTAGATAGCGTCATGACGTCACTAGGTCAAAGAACTAAGTTATGTGCTGTATACTAACTAGCTAATTTCGAAATTTTTCAAGTTTTTATTACGATTGTTGACTTTAATTCCGAATTTTATTCAAAAGGAATCTTGGAAGACGGATTCGTAAAAGCGAGTTTATTACTTCGCTTTTAGCACTAATGTTATAGATATTATAATATAAGCTTAGGTGGGAAAAACTTTTTGTTATATTTTTTTGTACACTCTCAGACGAAATAAAAAGTCACTTTTTTATTTGGTCTGAGTACAAACCATGTTTTTAGTCCCATATAATAGAAGAAAACAGGAATTAAGTAAAATACTGCACTGCACTTGCAAGGGCTATCAAAATGGGACAGACGAGCGATAAACCTAATGTATTACAAAACTTGATAATCTAATCTATTACAAAAATTTGACTTGCAATAGGTACCTATCATGTCATGATGTTTTGTTTTGTTTAATCGATAGTTAAATATAAGTTATAATTAAATCAAAGTGATCTTCACAGAAGTATAGTTTAGATTTTGTAGACAATGCATTCGGGTCTCTTCTTGCCAGTTTTAACCAAGTATTTCTCATATTTAAATCAGTTGGCACTTTAATCCATAACTTCCTCGGCGTTCTTGTGCTCGTATTTTTGCAATTAGGCATAACACAACAATTATATAAATGATAACTCATTATTAAACATTCAAAAGTATATTATTCCTTTGTAAAATTGTCAAAATTCTACGACAGTGACGTCACGAGTTGAACAGTATGGCGGCTAGCGTTTTCACGCGAAAATTGAAAATGATAGATTAAAAGTGATTTTTATGTCACTATTCGGTTTTAAAAAAATTAAATAAAAATTATAGTGGTTCATTATCACTTTAGGATTCATTTAAAACACTTTTTGAAAATATGTGTAATACCCTATTATCATTGTTTTCTTTCAGTCTTTTTCACAGTTTCGAACAGAGATGATAACAAACATACAGAAATAAAATTAGTATCTCTATTTTGTATGAAATGTTTGATAACAGTTTAAGAGGTAGGAGATATCATAAAGCTTTATATAATATATATGACCATAATAAAAATATAATATAACATATATATTGGTATAGTGGTCGTAAACGTGGGAACTGGAGCAAGCGATTCTTGTGAACCGGAGTAGTCTTGTCGGCGATGCTGAGCGGCATTCTGCGTGAAGGGCCGAGCCACCTCCTGTGAGTTTGTAATGCTCCAGGAGGAGGCTTCAGAGCGAGTTTGCGAGAGGGTGAATCCCGCTCAGAGAGGACGTCGCCCGAGGTATTCGTCACGGCCCTCAACTTGATGATGGTGTTCCCCCACCAGAGACGGGGCCTCTGGGGTTGCGAGCATAAAACCCCAATTTTGATTCTCTTTTTCACAGAGTATCAAACATAGAGATCATAGAGAAAGAAAATATTTCTATTTTGTATGGAACGTGTGATAATGGTTGAAAATATGGGAATATGACCGTACATAAGGCTTAATTATAAACGAGGATGTCTTGAGTGACTGACTCATCTATCAACGCATAGCCCAAACCGCTAAACGTAGAAATCTGTAATTCCGGATCGTAGCCATATTATTTATTCTGTGCCGTAGCTGTCTTCTAAGTAGGAATTTTAAATAATTCGTCCCCTAAGAGGGTGAAATAGAGTTGTACAGTTTGTTGAAACTTTTTATTTTACAGGGCGATTGACTCGAAACTTACTTATAAAAGTTCTCTATAAATCATAATTATTTATTTCGTGGATAGTATGTTCATATTTGATGGAGAAAAAATAATTCAAGGTTTTATTTATTAAATTGGTGACTAAAAATAAATATATGTTTATTTTTTTCAAAAATTTACCTTAAAAGTTTTAAATCGAAGCTGCAAAGTTAGTGTAAAAATATTCTTTCTACGTTCAGCAGTTATACACAGCCGAAGCTGCTGAACGTAGAAGCGTGGAATTGGGGCAATGGCTTCCGAGGGCGACACTGAAAGGTTTTAGAACTGGCCGCTTGTAAACGATATAATAAAAAAATAAGTTCAAATTTTGAAAATGGAACTCTGCCAATATTATTGTGTATGTATTTTACTGATTTGTAAGTATTACTTTGTTGTCCATTTATTAAGGAACATTCAAACTCTAAGCGGGTTTAATAGGTTTTTACAGTTTGAATGAAAATTTTATTTTACTTGAGGATAGACTGGAAATTTACTGAACACACTTAGTAAATAAAATATAATTGAATACATATTTAGCCGTTTTTTCAAAACAACCCTTTACGGAGGCGACAGAGGTTGTTCAAATTCGTATGGAGACACGTTTTTCAGTATTTTAGACAATTATACCCTTAAGGGGATAAAATTAAGGATGAAATATTGTTTCAAATTTTGCTATAATAATTCTGCCTTCGATTAGAAACTAAGTAACGTGTTTTAGGATTTTTGAAAGCAAACATAGGAGATGAAAGCTTTCATAAAATAGTAAATTATTTTTATATGGCTTTCAATCATCTATTGCGTGGTAGAGCCAATCTGCAGTAATATTAAGGTTGAAACACGAATGGATCGGTCCGACAGGGGGAGGACTACGTTCTCACAGAATACCAGCGTAAAATAGCAGTTCAATGTTGGTGTGTATCTTATGGTGAGTGTAGAGAATCGGAGACCCCTTTTAATGGAAGCGAGGCATCTTGGTCCTCAAAAGTGGCAGAGTATCTGCGTTTGATTCTTAAGTGATGATAAATTGTACATCCCTGCGGGTGGACGGTGTGCTCTTTTGTTATTCTATTCTATAAAAAAATCAATATGACAAAGAAGGTGCAATACGCGGTCTTATCGCTCTGAAAGCGATTTCTTCTAGACAATATTATTACGCAAATAATTGTTCATAAGGAATAGCTAGAAGGGAAGTATATACATAAATTATACATATAATAAAAATATATATTGTGGAAAGTAGGATAGATACCAGAAAGGGCGGGATGTATGATGGGAATTATTAGAGTTTGGAGTAATAAGTTTTGAGTAGAGTTTTGAAGAAAAAATGTTTTGAGCACGTCAGATATGTAGAGGCATTGAGTTGAACAAACATACAGCTGTATCTGAAAACAGTTTATTGAAGAAGGCGGATGAATGCACTGGAGTGCGAAGTATAATGTAAGAGAAGCCTTAAGTGTAACTTAAAATCTACGATCGTTATCATTCTAAAACATGAGAAAATTGCCATATGATAGCTTGAGCTCTCCATATTATGCGATCTCATAATAACCGTGTAAAAATAAATATAAATTGCCTTGTAGGTTTATTGCTCTTCAATGGATTCTGGTCCTGGGTTCGAATCCTGGGTCGGGCCAAAATCAGTTATTGGAGTTTTCTGTCAAGAAATTCTCACTAGCAGCCTGGAGTCAGGAAGTCGGTGATGTTTTACCCTCGTGACCGGAAAGCACGTAAAGCCATTGGTCCTAAGCCTGATCTCTCCCGGTCGTGTCGGTGTACCGTCCCATCTTATTATGAGAGTGAGGGAATAGTGAACTGATTTCGATCCTTGACAGCACCAATAAAATTGTTAGTAGCAATGTTTACTGTTCATTCACGAAGTTAAAAAATATCCTTTAGTTCAGACTCATCATCATCATCATCATTACAGCCTTTCATAAGTCCACTGCTGAACATAGGCCTGTCCCAAGATATGCCACAAAGCACGGTCCTGAGCCACCTACATCCATCGATTTCCTGCATGTCTTACCAGGTCGTCACTCCATCTCGTGGAGGGTCGCCCTACACTTCGCCTACCGGTACGAGGCTGCCACTCTAGAACCTTTCTTCCCCATCGGTTGTCGGTTCTTCGAGCTATATCGCCGGCCCACTGCCACTTCAACTTACTAATCCGTTGGGGCTATGTCGGTTACTCTGGTTCTACTGCGGATATCCTAATTTCTAAGTTTACCACGCAGAGAAACCCCGAGCATAGCCCTCTCCATAGCTCGCTGAGCGACCTTGAGCTTCCTCATACGGCCAGTAGTGAAGGACCACGTCTCAGATCCGTAAGTCATCACTAGCAACACGCACTGGTTGTACAATTTCGTTTTAAGGTTTTGAGGTAAGTCTGACGAGAAGATGTGTCGTAGTTTCCCGAACGCTGCCCAGCCGAGTCGATTGACTTCTCGGTCGAAGTTGGACTTACCTAGTCGGATTATTTGTCCCAGGTAAACATACTCGCCAACAACTTCGAGCTTAGTGCTCCCAACAACTACCGGCATAGGTGTGACATGGACATTAAACATGATCTTTGTTTTGTCCATGTTCATCTTAAGATCTATCCGTTGGGAGACACTATTGAGGTCATTGAGCATGGTGTTTAGGTCCTCCAGCGATTCTGCCATAAGGACTATTTCGTCGGCAAATTGAAGGTGAGTGATGTACTCGCCATTGATGTTAATACCGTATCTTTTCCAGTCCAGAAGCTTGAAAACGTCTTCCAATGCAGTGGTGAAGAGCTTCGGGGATATAACGTCACCCTGTCTTACACCTCTCTGCAATTGGATAGGTTTCGTACTCTGGTTCTGTACTCGGATAGCCATCGTAGCCCTACTGTACAAGCACTTCAACACTTCGATATACCGACAGAATTCTCACCATACGAAACACAGCAGCGTTAAGCTGCTATTTTACTTCCACCGCACCTGAGTTTTGTACGTGAACACTTGCATGTATAATGCTGTGTTTGATATTTCGTGATCGCACCCGCCACCGCACCCGCGAGTTAACGTGAATATAAGAGGTGTCAGAGGGAAACAAATCAGGTTTAGGAATTAAAGTAATCTTTCAGCTTTATCTTTCTCTACCGACTTCAAAAAGGAGGAGGTACGCAATTCGGTACTGTATATTTTTTATGTGTGTTACCTTATAACTTTTTCTGGGTGAACCGATTTCGATGATTCCTTTTTATTTGAAAGCTGGTGCTTGTCATATGGTCCCATATAAATTTGATCTAGGTCTGACTAATAGTTTTTAAGTTATTCTTAATAATTTATCCGATAATATAACCGACTTCAATATAATTCTTATTATTTTTCCTAACGACGCTGTCAAAGTCCACAGCTGAACTTAGGCCTCTTCCGTTACCGTTGTAGGAATGATTTGCCTTCATAGGCATGTTTCGTAAGCTGATTGACGACCGCAGTACCTGAAGTCTCCTAACATAAGTTACTTTGTCTCCCTGGATATTGTAAACCAGGCGAACTAATGCCATTTATTAACAATTATTGTTAATAAATGGTATTAGTTCGCCTGGTTTTTTAAAATTATATGCCCACAAGTAAATAATTATTATTAAAAAATTATTATACAATTTATAATAAAATTTTAGTTTATAGTAAAACAAAATACTACACAAGAACATTACAAAAACCGTTTATTTTTGGAATTAATTTTGGGAGCAGAAAGTTACCGATTCGTATACTGTTGTGTTTCGTATGCTGAGTGTAGAGAACCGGAGACCCTTTTTACGCATCTGTGGTGGACTTTGTGTTCGTTTGTCAACCCTTATTCTATAAAAACTGCAGCAATATTGTCGCAACACTGTTACTCTGTTGGTATCTTGGAAAAAACTCTTGGGATAAAATAATTAATGTAACTTTTAAATAAAAAACAACAATTTTATAAAGCATTGGCTAGTTACATCTTTGCATAGAAATTTGATGATATCCCTGCTAAGTGAGAAACG